>OX336337.1:0-1462727 GCA_946902875.1 Nematopogon swammerdamellus
CACTAGTTTACAAATTATTATTTTTTTCAATACCCATAGACAATTTATAGTAAATTTGATTTGTGTCGACCCTCATATCATTATAACTTAAGCCATATAATTTTATCACGTCACGTTTTTTAAATATACCCTAAAGTTGTTTTATACTGATTTAGACTTCGTGTATAGTTTGTTACTATGATATTGTAAGATTAAAGTAATTGTTGAAAGTGATTTCCTTTTAAATATGTCTTATAGACAGTGTAAATTAAGCCCGAATAGTTTTTGTTATGTTTGCGGTAAATTTATCATAACAAAAAAGAAGATAAATATTACAGAAGCGGTAAAACGAGCCTACTTCCTTTCTTCCTAATACTTTCAAATTCCTGTATCAAATCTTGATAAAAAATGGGTACCTGGAGTAGTGTGTGATAATTGCAGAAGTGAGCTTAAGAACTCGGCTACAGGAAAAAAATAAATACTTAACATTTGGCATACCTACCAATGCAATGGAGAGAACCAACAAATCACGGTTGTGAAAAATTTCTTAGGTAACCACAAAGCAGAAAATTATAAAGAAATGGTTTCCAATTTATTACAAAATTACCACAAAATGGGAGTGCATATGTCCCTTGAAATCCACTTTTTGCACTCACACTTGGATTTTTTTCCCGAAAACCTAGGAAGCGTAAGTGACGAGCATGGCGAACGTTTCCACCAAGATTTAAAGTCATTTGAAGAGAGGTACCAAGGTTTTTGGGACAAAAATATGTTAGCTGATTACTGTTGGTCAATCTTGAGAGAAACTGACCCCGACCAGTATAAAAGAAGAAGTAATTTGAGTCATTTTTAACCGACTTCCAAAAAAGGAGGAGGTTCTCAATTCGTCTGTATGTTTTTTTTTTTTTTTTTATTTTTTTTTTATTTTTTTTTTTTTTTTGTATGTTTGTTACGCGATTTCTCCGTCAATTGAGGGCCGATTTAGAAAATTCTTTTTTTGTTAGTTAGGTCATACTTCCGAGGTGGTCCCATTTCAATTTTATCGAAATTGGTTGAGTGGTTTTCGAAAAATCAGCATAATACTATAGTGTGTGGTTACCTTCAGCAAAACTTGTGATGTGGTCGTATTCGGCAATTTTCAGTTTGATAAATTAGTATGGTGTGTGGTTACCTTCAGCAAAACTTTTGTGATGTGGACTTATTCAGCAATTTGCAGTCTGACACATATGGCGAATAATTCTGTACCACTTCAATCGATTTCGATTATTCGATTTCGATTATTCTTATTTATGTAATATTACTAAAAAGAATGAAATAAAAACTGTTTTAAAAAATATTAAACCGATTTCAAAAAAACAAAAAAACAAAAAGAACTAAAAAGTATTAAATACCTAATATTTTGAAATTTTCTCTGTCCTGTTGAAATACATGAATCGATATTTACTAGTGATACATATTCGGACCCTTGTTTCATGAATATTCTAAATTTGAAATTTTTTATCTTTTCCGACCGGCCAGGTGCGCTTAATTTATTATGGTACCTGACCGGTACCTACTGTACCGAGTACCATCGAGCTGGTCTGATGATGGAGACAGAAGGTGGCCATAGGAACTCCTAAACTACACATGATAAACCCATCGTGTTTGGGCTCGTTGCATTTGTCTTCACGAGAAATTTACTTTAGACCTAAGAGATTCTCAATTCGACAGTATGTTTTCTTTTTTTTGATGTTTGTTACGCGATTACTCCGTCAATTGTGGGCCGATTTTGAAAATTCTTTTTTTTTTATTTGAAAGGGGATAACCCTGAGGTTTTTGAAGTGAAAACTTCTTTAGCGGCGCTTGGCACTTTTTTAGGTGGGTAAAAAATGTATAACTCGCGACATCGCGTCAGCGTCATTTTTAAAATGAAACCTTAAGTCATTGCATTAAGGGTTAAGTTAGAGTGGCACGGGATCTGCCGGCACTCCCGGAGTGCAACTGTTAAGTAGGGTTCGGTAACACGTTTATGTCTGTCCATTCTACTAAGTTCTGCAAAATGAATGTAGGGTTCCGTAACAAATGCATGTCTGTCTGTTCTACTAAATTTAACATTTATTTCAAAATGAATGTAGGGTTCCGTAACAAATGCATGTCTATCCGTTCTACTAAATTTTACAATTTTCAACCAAGGTCCTCCGACGGTTATTTTATAATAAAAGTAGGGTTCCGTAACACGTTTATGTCTGTCCATTCTACTAAGTTCTGCAACATGAATGTAGGGTTCCGTGACAAATGCATGTCTGTCCGTTCTACAAAATTTAACATTTATTTCAAAATGAATGTAGGGTTCCGTAACAAATGTATGTCTGTCCGTTCTACTAAATTTTACAATTTTCAACCAAGGCCCTCCGACGGTTATTTTATAATAAAAGTAGGGTTCCGTAACAAATGTATGTCTGTCCGTTCTACTAAATTTCACAATTTTCAACCAAGGTCCTCCGACGGTTATTTTATTATAAAAGTAGGGTTCCGTAACATGTTTATGTCTGTCCATTCTACTAAGTTCTGCAACATCACCTACAACGTCCGTGATGTCAGCCCATAACACCGGGTAAACTAAGTGCCATGTCAGTACTTCCCCCTTTGATCGTACTGACTACACTGAACTGGTCGGAAAACACAAACTATTTACATAGCCGTTTCGACCGACGTTTAATTCAGTGCGGTGGTACCAACCCGGTCAGGTTAAACCCTACCACCAAGTAAGATTAGGAGGGAAGGGACCTACAGTTTTACGAGGAATCCGAACCTCGGTCAGCCTCCAACGGTCAGCGGTCACCCATCCAAATACTGACCGCACCCAGCGTTGCTTAACATTCAATAGCGACAGTTGACTGTCTGCACCACTGAGCTATCGAAGCTGACGTGGTCCTATTTTAATTGGGTCAAGATCGGATTGGAAAGCGAGGCGGAATCGCGAGGCCGAAGGCCGAGCGATTCCGCCGAGTACATTAATAGCAAAAATTACTAAAAAAAACTGTGAAATAAAAAAAAAGTTTTAAAAAACATAAAACCGACTTCCTAAAAAAAGGAAAACTAAAAAACTATTCAAAATAAAAATATAAAAACCGCCTTCAAAAATATATGAAATAAAAACCTAAAAAAAAAAAACGAACCCTAGAGTTGAAGGCGGTGCTAAAGCAAGCAAAAATGATGCATGAAAGAAAATATGAGTGGATGATAATATCCTTTGTGATTTGTGTAGCCTTTTTAGCACCGCCTTCAACTCTAGGGTTCGTTTTTTTTTTTTAGGTTTTTATTTCATATATTTTTGAAGGCGGTTTTTATATTTTTATTTTAAATAGTTTTTTAGTTTTCCTTTTTTTAGGAAGTCGGTTTTATGTTTTTTAAAACTTTTTTTTAATGTTTTTATTGTATAAGTAACCAAAACATTTGCAAATTTTTTAAAATAAATATTTTCAAAATGTGACGTGCTAATTTTTTTTTTACTTCAGTATCGAACTAAGGAAGGTTTATTCTAAAGATACACATCACTTTCATGCGTGGGTATTTTTTGTTGTAAACTAGTGTAGTCGTGAGGCACGAAATCTGTGAATTTCAGAAAGGTTGAGCTACAGGGCAAACCCTTAACCCGATCGTCTTTGTTTTAGGCTCAAATTGTAGTTGACTAAACTGTCCAGAGGACGTTTTCTCAAATTTTTGATATCATTCTTCGTTTCCAAAATATCGAGCGCCAAAATCAAAAATTCGCAAAAAATTAATTTTTTTTTTCACTATTTCGGCCATAACTTTTTTTGTTTTCTACTTTCTCGAATAATTATTTTTGCACCTTACAGCTCTCATGAATACGCGTCTTTTGAGCTTTTTTTGAATATCATATCTTTACAACTCTCCGAGATATAAGGGGATCGCCCTATTTCGTGAAATCGGGGCCTATACTGAAACGAACCAAAAGACATTTTCAATGTCAAAAACAAATCCAAACAATCAAATAGGAAAGTTGTTTGTCGGCGTCTCCAGGAATATACATTCAAATAACTCGCGTCCCCGGCCGGCCCCCGCCGCCGCCGCCGCCGCGCTTACGCGCTCCCCTCCGTGACCTCCGTCCGCCTCACCGTAGTGCTGTTGTACAGTTAGTACTAGAAAGCAATACCAAACAGGCCGACACACGTGGAAGGAATAAGGAAGTGCTGGAGCGGAGGAGTCAGCGCCGGCCGCGCCGCCTCGCCACGATGCGGGCGGGGGTTACATTAACAGACCCTAATTGAATAGATACGTCCGTCCGCTCCCCGCTTTCCGCTCTCCGCACTCATCCTCCACTTGACTGATGAAAGGCTTGCCTGTTGACCTCTTCGTCTTCTCCCTATAGGTTTATTAATAGCCATCTTGCAGCACGCGGGGAACACTCCGTCCGTCTACCAGTGACGTGCTTACAACTGAAATGAGAGCATTTAATGAATGCGATAGATTTATTTTTTATTTTTAGATAAATGCAAAGCCGAAAATGAAGAGAAAAAAAAGGTTAAATAAAATCTAATTTAATGGGTTTTATTTAAAGTCATCAGCTGTACCAAAAACTAGAAATAAATTATGACACACACATGGGCCTTCTTGAGGTTTTACGTCTGGGTAAGAAATCTTGCAATACTAGCAGTGCTGTCTTCTCATGTCGGAATTGTCGGATACCCAGGGGGGGCACTTTGTGTCGCTGTCTCAGCGGAATAAGTAATAAATTGGGACTACAGACTAATATAAAAACGTGGGGCGCATTTGATGTTTTTATGCGCCCCACGTTTTTATATTAGTCTCTTAAAAGTCCCAATTTATTACTTATTCCGCTGACCAGTGTCACAAAGTGCGCCTGGGCATTCCACATGAGAAGACAGCACTGCTAGTATTGCACGATTTCTTACCCAGTCGTGTCGTGAAATCTCAATAAGGCCAAGGTTTGTGTCATAATTATTTTCTAGTGGGCACACTGCATTGCAATATGTTAGCACCGCGCAGCAGCAATGACCGGAAATATAAAAGGATTTCTAAGTTTTGCACGGAAAGAAAACCCATCAGTAGTAGCTACACATTGCTTTTTACACCGAGAAGCGCATATCGTGAAAAGCACAGACGGAAATAGTTTGGGACAAGTTATTAAAACAGTAGTTTCCATAATAATTTACATAAAAGTTCGCCCTGTAAAATCTCAGCTGTAAGAAAAATTGTGTGCAGACATGGGGACGGATCACAAAACTTTGTTGTATCACACTGAGATTCGTTGGCTCTCGAAAGGAAAAATTCTCAAGAGAGTTTTGGAATTGAAAGATGAACTACTGAATTTTTTTGATGAAGAAGCAAATGCTCACCCAGAGGCAGAAAATCTCAGTAAGCCTATTTGGTGTGCTAAGCTGGCTTATCTATCAGACATTTTCAATAAGCTGAACTTGTTAAACACGAGCATGCAAGGACGCAATGAGACAATAATATCAGCAAGTGGTAAAATCAACGGGTTCGCGAAAAAATTATGCTATGGAAATCAGCAGTAGAAGTGTACGATTTTACCGTTTTTAAGATTTACGATTTTAAGTGCCTCAAGTAGCTCATGTATCTTCACTACATGAAAACAATGAATTAAAAGAAAATATAATACATCATCTGTCTGATTTACAAGAGGGAATTAAAAAGTACTTCCCACCTATGGATATCAGCGCTTGGGAGTGGGTTATTTCACCCTTTGGAGTTTCTGGAGAGGAAAATATATATAAGGCAACAGAGCTAACATAATATGCACAAAAAGAACAACTGCTCGAAGTATCGTGTGATACAAACCTAAAATCAAAATTCAAAGATGTACTCGTGTACATTTTGGATCTCGATAAAAAATGAGTAAGTATACAGAGATATCAGATATCTGGGGGCACGGCAGTGCCCCCGCCAAGTCAATATATTCGGTGGCCAAGTCGAGCAAACACGGCCGTACCATCCTTTTCTCGAAGCAAATCAGGGTACTTTTGGCCCCCTGTATCTTTGTTGTGGATAGAGATAAACACCTGAAACTTTAGTTACCAAGAGTACTTATCAAACCTATCTGTACCCCCAAATTATAAGTTTGTACCTATTATAGTTTGCGAGATATCGCCAGTCAAAGTTCCGGTTTTTACTGACTCACTCACTCACTCACTCACCGATCATCAAAAATCTAAGGTACTTCCAGCAGATCTACCAACTTTAAATTTTGTATTCAGCTCATGTTTAGCACACAACGAAAGGAAAAACTCAAACATCCTAAAATTTAAGCCCTGTTTTTTTTTGTTGGGTAAACTTACCTTTCCATACAAAGTCTATGACAAATAATTTTGTCAGTTGCACATAAGTACACGTCATACACATACACACCACACGCCGTATCCCGACAATCGGGTTAAGCAGAGTAATCGGTGTTGTGCTACAAGTATTCTGGTAAATTACAGCATAACACCGACCACCACGTTTAAGTATAGCAAAGTGTTCGGACAAGATAACTCAGATCAGGCAGCAAGTAAGGCATGAAGGCCCGCTTGCTGTATGACTCGGTGGAAAGACTGTGCCAAGGTGAGAGGTGGCTAGCCTGTCGCCCTTATGCGGGTAAACTTACCTTTCCATACAAAGTCTATGACAAATAATTTTGTCAGTTGCTTATGTACCTACACATACACATACACACCACACGCCGTATCCACAAAGATACAAACAAATATACGGAGTCAAGCTTTTTTGTTTTTTGTTTTTTATAATAAATCATTTCATAATAAATCATTTCAAATCATTTCATTTCAAATCATTTCATTTCAGCTAAAAAATAAAACTGTCTAAGAAGGAAGAATACCTACAAAGAAGAAATGAGATCCCACCAAAACATATAATATAAAAAGATGCCAAGTCTCACACGCAACCTTTCCACCGTAAAAAGTTGTAAGATCCCATGCAGAGTCAAGTCTTTTCATATCATTGAAACCCGAATTCAACAACCCATCAGTAATGTTGCCATAAGTTATATTTTCTACTTAATAATAATCAATATTTAGTTACTCCTCTTATATTTAACATCTTCATTTCTATAAAAAAACACCTTGACTTGGCAATCGGACAGCTAAAATATTATAACAATATATGAACGAACCTAATACTAGTTTGTTACATACATACATATACTATCACACAGGCTGAATCCCGATAATCGGGGTAAGCAGAATAATGTGTGTTGTGCGGTGTTGTGCTCTGGTAAATTCGAGATTCAATCGATCAAGCAGCACGTAAGGTACGAAGACCCACTTGCTGCATGCTATGTTTACTTTGTTGTAAACTGAAAAGGAATCTTTACGAAAGTTTATGGCAACATTGTTGAATTCGGGTTTCAATGATATGAAAAGACTTGGCTCTGCATGGGATCTTACAACTTTTTACGGTGAAAAGGTTGTGTGTGAGACTTGGCATCTTTTTATATTAAATGTTTTGGTGGGATATCTATTACTATTCTACTACCGTTCGCACTTGTGTGAGGCTGCATTCTCCGCACTGAAAAACATCAAATCCAAAAAGAGATCAAGACTACTCAATGTGGACAGTGAAATGAGAGTCTGTTTATCCGAAATTCGTCCACGTATAGAAGATCTGTGTAAAGGTCGTTAGGCTCAATTATCTATCACATTAGGATCTACTCCTGATCTAAGCCTAATGTTTACGTCATTGCAAATTATTACTTGTATTACTTAGTTAATCAATATTAATCGTATGTATGCTTCTAAAATCTCTAATTGTAATAAAATTAAGTCCCTACCTACTTGTAAGACTTGTGTTTTCTTTGAGTGTGTTGCCAGTCTAAAAAAAATCTTCAGATGTGTCGCAGAACTCGCAGAGAAAAAATTCACAGATCCCGTGCAACCACGACTTGAAGGGACATTGAAAATGAACCTAGCTATTATTGATTATCCGTTACGAATAAATGATTCAAAAAAAATATTTTTGCAATATAAAAAAAAAATGATTGTAATATTTTTACGGCATCTTGTAGCCCTTCGAATTCCACCGTCTTTTGAGCCCTGGTGGGCCCTCGTACCTCGAACCTGCGACGCCATAGGTACCTCTACAACCTAAGGCACGACGCCATCTTAAAGCCCTTAGAATTCCGCGTCTTTTGAGTCCTAATAGATCCTCGTATCTCAAACCTGCGAAGTTCCACGGGACTGTAACACTTTCAGCGAAAATAGGGCCCTACTGAAGCGTTCGAAAAAATTTAAACATTAAATTAGTGAAATTTAACAGAGTGTCAACGCGCACAGTTATGACATTTCCTTGATTCAACTGAACGCGTAATTTTTCGGTCGAAAATTTAAAAAAATTTTCGATTTCCAAAAAAAAAAATTTCAAGACCAAATTTTTTTTTTTCAAAACCTACTTTTCCAAAATATTTTTACATCATCTTAAATCCCTTCGAATTCCGCGTCTTTTGAGCTCTCATACGTCCTCGTGGCCGCACGCGAGCCGCCCGCCGCGTGATATCGCACCTCGCGCCGCGCAAAACTCGCGGCTAAGGGCACCTCTACAGCCTCAACCGTCACCAATATCGAAAAAATAAAATTGTAATGACATAAAATGTTCCCCGTCTCAATATCTCTAGACATGTCTCTCAGTTTCTCGGTTTTCGACCTCGTTCAGGAGATATCGAAGATATTCCGAGGGAAGGTGTTAAAAAATCAAGGTTTTTTTGGTTTTTTTTTTTTAATTTTCGAAAAAAGTTTTCGACCCTTCCGAATTTTTTTTCACATCTGAAAGCCATTGAAATTCTGCGTCTTTTGAGCCCTCATACGTCCTCGTGGCCCTAAACCACTATATACCACGGGGCAAACACACTTTCAGCGAAAATGGGGCCCTACCGGAGCGATCGAAAAAACATTTCCAATGTTAAAAAGGTTAAGAAGCCCTGGTTTAGTTGGAAAAGAAGAACTACCCTACTGCACTATCGTAGGTACTAAGTAGATTATTCCGCAAGAGCGCCGATATTGCCGAAGATAGATACGTTTTTGCGCCGCGTCGAGTCTCGAACAATGCCCGTTCCTCTCCCCGCCCCGCCCCACCTCACGGCCCCCGATATCATCTCGACATTTTTCACAGTCCTCGAACACTCGCAGATATTTTATTGTCCACACAAAAGGCATTCCTCTGGCGGGGAGGGGCGGGGAAGGGCGGGGCGAGGCGGGTATTCGTCTACCTCGTGACCTCTGCGCACGAAAAGGTGTTCCCCTCAACACGACTCGAAATATGTACCTACTTAGGGCGTCCTCATATTCCTCCGGAACTATTCCGTTTATTAGATGTAGAGATAGGGAAGAGAAGATACCTAAGTGATAATAATTTTATTGAGAGAAAGAGATGAGCAAGAGGGAAACTTGGTCTGTATCATATGTGTAGGTAAGTAGGTACCTATGTATATACTGGTGAGTAGTGTAGTGCGGTGAAGCTTGTGCTATTATTCTGAGAGTTTTGGCGGGAATGTGTAATGAGCTGAGCTGAGCACCGTAAGTAACGGTATTATATTTATCAAATCAAATCAAAATATACTTTATTGTACACCATAAAAAGGAACACAACAGGCGAGTTTAATGCAAAGTAGCATTCTTTACAAACTAACCTTTGGGATGTGGAGAAGCTGATAGGGCGGACAATGCAGTGCAAAAGAGAAGCGTGAAAAATAAAACTATTAAATAAATGGACACAAACATAATTATAGGTACATAGATACATACATAAAATAAATACTATAAGGTACTTACATATCGAGGGCTTACTTCAAGAATGCATTAAGTCAGAAAAAGTAGTTTTGAGATAATCAAGATTTAAAGTTTATGAAAAATTTATAAAAAATTCTACTTATATTTACAATATCAGTATTATGTACCGAGATTTATTATCTATCGAGGTTAAAAATGTTATTAATGAAAAAAAT
This sequence comes from Nematopogon swammerdamellus, assembly GCA_946902875.1. Classification (NCBI taxonomy): domain Eukaryota; kingdom Metazoa; phylum Arthropoda; class Insecta; order Lepidoptera; family Adelidae; genus Nematopogon; species Nematopogon swammerdamellus. Next base: position 9,956 of record OX336337.1, read on the forward strand.
ATATGTTCACACAATAGCACTTTATATTCAAAAGTGTAGGAGAAGGTACTGACTTAGTGTATTTTGTTTGACGGTTAATTTTGCAGTAAAATAAAAATACTGCGTTAAGTCTTATAGTAATTTAATGAAAAAGACAGTTGTGGTTGGTGCTTTGGTTTGGGGTTGGCTCTAGGCCTGCAAACTAGTCCCGCTTGGTTGAGGACCTTCGTGCAAAACCCTGCGATCTCCAGCTACCCCAGCCAGCCTATGTCATGGAAGAAAGGCTTTCATGGAAGAAAGCCACAAGTCGACTGGGGCGTTTGCAGACCTCTGCAATGGAAGATGGAGAACGGAGTATGTCCCTTCGTTGGTTGTCAAGCAAACTGCACTCCAACAAAACATGCTTGGTCATTTCATTCGTCGCCAAACATTCCCTGCACAGTGGGCTATTCGTAATAACCACGGTGTGTAGATATTTATTTAGCTTAGCCCGGGCCAGATTGATAAGCTTCAGAGCCAGCCTTCGGTCTGGTTTAGGAAGAGCAGCTCTCGACTGTCTGCACTCTGAGAGGCCCTTCCATCTGTCCCTGTGTTTCCGTGATGTCGACGCGTGCAACCAAGTCCAAGTTCAACCAAGTTTTCTGTATGCTTGCTGACGACATTATCACGGGTTCCGCTCCTATGGTTATAGTTCTAGAGCCTCTTCGTTGTAGTGCAGTGTACATGACATACGCCCATCTCAGTCCCAGCGGTTGCACTTGTAGCACCCCGATTACTTCCATTTGGAAAACTGTTGAGTGTGCACCAAGTCGTCCTGATCTATTAATGTTCAGCTCACGTGAGAAAATGCCCGCACCGGTCCAGCTGCTTGTCCTTGACCCGTCTGTGAAGATTCTTAGTTCTGTCTCACTAGATGGGCCGGGGGTTGGTCATTAATAAGGGTAGTTCACTGCACACCGTGTGCAGGACACTTGTGTGCTTTACCGGTTCGTCCCCTTTTCATAATCATAGTGCCTTGAGTCTGAATGCGGACGCCGCTGCCTCCTGTTTGACACATAGGTCCAGCGTTGACAGACAGAGTATGGCTTCAATGGTGGCCATGGGTGTACCGCATACAATCCGTAATATCCTTGGAGGTAATATCTATGCAGGCGAATCTCTAAAGCTTCTCTAATTGCATCGTTGATTAAAAAGACAGTTTTACGGGATTATAATTTTTCAGTGAATTAAAATTGTGGCTGCTACTAAACTAGTTGTATTGATCTTCATCTATCTATTACGATTACCAGAGAGAAAACGCTTCATCTTGCCAAAAAAAAAATTCTTTTTTAACTAGATAACCTCAAATTACAACAGCTCACTAACAAATTCACTCAGCGAATGCTTGAGGTGCCATCCACGGTTCAGTATTGCAAGCACACAATTCTAATTTATGTTGACTTAATGCATCGGCCAGTGTAGTTGTTAACAACCACCACTTCAAGTAATATGGCCAAGAATACATTAAGTCCGACTTAGTGCTTTTCGCACTAAGTTTTGACGACGTTTCTAAAAATCGCGTCTTCGTAAATGCACTAAGTGACATAATGTCTTTTTGAAAATGATTTCATTAAGTCTGAGTAAGCCAAAACCGCAACATGAAATGCATTAAGTCACTTAATGCTTTCTTGTAGAATAGTATTCTACCACGAATTATCGAATTTGTATTTGTGAAATAACACTAAGTAGACTTAATGCATTTCAGAAGAATTACATTTTGCGATTAACCTAAAAAACATTTACAGTAAGGCACTAAATTGTACTTAGTGTATTTACGTTGACTATAATTACAACAATAATCAGAACTTAGTGCCATTCTATTCGAATCATGTCATTTAGTGCTTTTTGCTTGTACAAAGTAGTTATATTATGACTTAATGCTATAGCTATCTTTGGATCTCGTCAGTGTACAGCTTAGTGTGTTTTTGAAGAATGTAGCGCAAAAAATAATGAACAAAACTGTATAATTAAGTCAAAATCGATTTTTTTTGACATAGTGCATTCTTGAAGTAAGCCCTCGATATTATGTTTTATCAACTGCTTACATGTATACAACTATTAAGAAATACAAAAAGGTAATGACTCCTGTCTTCACGTGATTGCCATTTTTTCTTTTTTATGTAAACTGACACGGTTGGCTACATCACGTGACATCACCTACAACATCCGTGATGTCACCCCATATAATTTCGCCTTCCCAACACCCCGTACATATGTACGTACATACTGAGCCGGGAGCTCGCCGCCGCCGCGCCGCGCCGTAGGTAGTGTAGGTAGGCCGAGCGAGGCGCCACATTGCACACAGCGATTGTCTCTTCTTACTTTGCGCTTGTTCCTAATGTTCACTGCACGTCACAACACGACACAACTCTACAATGCCATGTCGTACCTACATGCAACAATGCTAGGCACCCTACAGATCTACAGATAGGTAGTGCAAGTGAATCGCTCTCGAAACTGAACGATTCGAACAACTTTGGGATAAAACAAGGTAGGTACTTATCTGGTTCGCTTCACCACTGTACGCGACTCGCCGGCCGCGCGCGCCGCTCCGACGCGCCGCCGCCGATTTCGGCGGGCGTGACCTCCGATGCTGCGGACTGACCCCGCTCTCGCGAAGTGTCCTCAACTCCTCACCCCGCCGCCGTGTGTCGCGCGCTCGCCCGCGTCGCCGTCCCGTTGATTCGCCGTTCGCCCGACTGCCGCACTGACACGGAGCAGCCGAGTGCGCGCGTAGGGTGACGCGTACCGCTCAGCGACGATCGGCGAATCTTCTCTCTCTGTTCGACCTGTAGGCTTGAAAGGAACCTAAGGTCCTAACTGGCGACTGTTCTTTTAAAATAAAAACACGGACTTGCGACACAAACGAGCTCCCCACTCAATGTTGGACCGTCTCCAGCGTAGTCCGACGATCGCGGTATATAACGCGTGGGCAAGGTATTTATTTATAGTCAATTTACTACAGCTATTAATCTGTTACTTTACTGACTCCAGGACTCTACACTATATCCTATCACTTTTACTTTATGAGGTGACAATTTAACGCTAAAGGCACACTATTTCTCTCCAACTTCCAAGCTTAATTTTCAACACAATATATTTTCCTTTATCTTTCTGAGTTGACTGTTTCTCGCGGGTGTTGAAGGCAGACTAACCGTCAAACTGTTTCTTCCAAACTCAATAACTTGTACACATTGTCACTGCATACCCCCTCCGCGTGGTCCATGACCATTCCATGTATATAAGCCCCTATTGGTTCGTTACCTTTTTCTTACATAATACCCAACATTCCCGCCTACCTTTTCGTCAATGTCATTGGTTCCTTTCGTCGGTATGTCACCATTACATAACCTTGCCCCCCGCCTATATAAAACGAACCTTCGGACACGCCTTATTCCAATTTGAATGAGAAGCTCCATTTATTTACAATTTCACATACAAAACACACATATTACATTTTGAATACAACAATAATAAATCACATAAAAACTTACAATAAAATACTTCCAAAACATCTCCATTAAACATTGCTATTAAAACTTACTTCAATTTAATAATAAATGGTGCGGTTAGACCTTTATGTTCATTTACATATTATACTTAAATACATTTTATATCAAATACTCAATCATTTCATCACATTACATCATTTTAATTCGCTCAATATGCCCAATGCCTTGACCAGGCGGTCATGGTACATTTACTTCCATATATTTCATAATCCAATAAACATAGTATAAAGTTTATTAGCTTTTTCCAATAATTCAGTTCCACTACATCCATCACCTACTTATTACGTACCTACATACTATAATGATACAATTTTACAATTATCAAACATTCTTAATACAACATATTAATTGATTGGCCGCTTTTAATTTCCTAAACACGTACATAGGAAATAACACATACGATTACATATACCTAAAAATATTTTAAGATGGTCAGCGTCTAACGGTAAATAGTTTCCGGAAAGATACTTTCTAGGCCTTTTGTCTTTCGGTTACAAAGAGCTTTGAAAGTTTATTACTGCGTTCTCATTCTATTTGCGCAATAGAGTCGTCTTACAAATTTGAATGTCTTTACCACTCTTTAGAATCCAAAATCATTCATATTTTTAAAGAATTGTCCAAATATCATTGTTTTGCGTTTTTAAATGAACTTTACAACCATCTAACATCCTGCAATTTAGCTGGTCTTTTAGCCACGCTCAACAAACTATAAAGAATACAACATTTTGTTTAACTCTATTCAGCATTTTATTTTTTAATGTTTTATCGCCTATTCATTTCAGTATGTCTTTCACTCTTTTTGAATGGATATTGCGCTTCTATTCTCATAATATTTCTACCCCAAACCTTTCGATAATTTCTCTTTTATTGCGGGCGGGTTTTCAATTTAGATTTCTCTACCATAAAGTTACTTCACACGAGAAAGACAATAATTTACTTTTACGACATATTTGACAATACCAACTTTCTAAAATCAACAATTAATATTTTCGTACGTTATTAATGGCTTCCTTCGACTTTGTATCTTGTTTGTTTTTTAGTAAACTTTCCAATATTCTGAATGGATGTACCAAGCCTTTCTTTCAATATTTCTAAACTATATTTCACAGTAATGGTTCTAACGAAACCTAGCCTTTGAGACGCTCCCCTTACAAATTCGTCTCGCTCGATATATTGTTCTACAATACTTAAGGCGGGTCGGCTACATACTCCCCCCTGTAACGTACGTGACGTTACACAATTATAAGCCGACACGCATATACAATCATTACATATTCAATGTTAAACAATTCTTTTCAATAGTCCTCTTTCTAACTCCAATAACCGCACCAATTATAAATCTTATCACTACATACACATTACAACTTCAAACACTTACACAATTTCAAATCAGCAACCTTTTACTTCAATCAATTCAAATCAATACGATTTACAAATCAACAATACAAACAAATCCGCTACAAATCCATAAATTCAAATTCAAATCCATTACAAAAACCATAAACAACCGCACCTGTCCACAAAACTTTCACTTAATGTCTTTACACTCCTAGCAATCCTTATTATTTGAGTCCATTGTCCTTTTATTATCTTTCAATACTTAGGCGCCACTCTATTGTAGTGGGTCGAGTCCGTTTCGTTTGTTCTCAGACAGGTTCGTACCGCACAGCTGCACGGACCCTAACCGTTAACTTGCACTTTTAATTTGTTTATTTACATTTTTATCTTTATGGTTCCGTAACTATTTGTAATTGCCCATACACTTTCGATTTTCACTCTCGCGCACTGGTTTGACTTACGTTTTCACTTTCAATTTTACTTTTGCCCATAGACACTTTTGATTTGCACTATTACACATATTACATTTTTACCTATTTCACTCGCGGACGCTGGCTCAACGCCCGGGCGGAGCGCGTACTACCGATAACGCGAATCACTTCGACGACACTGGTGATCGCGTTTCACTTTCACACATACACAGTCGTACACGCATTTTCAGCTTTCAGGCGGCCGGGCGCCTGCTCGTTTCAGCATACTATCTTTCTTTCTCCTCTTGATCTTGTACCTTCTCTGGCCTATATATGAGTATCACCTTAGTCACTGGTCGCCTCGACCAGCCACTTGTCGTTATAACGTCGACTACTCGAACGCGCCCATCTTTCCCTTCGTGAACCGCCGCGATCCGACCTTTTGGCCATTCACCTCGCGCTGAATTTGGGTCTGCTATCAGTACAACATCATCAATTTTCAATTTTTCCTTTTCTTCTCGCCACTTCTGCCTAGTAGCCAACGTAGGCAGGTATTCCCTTAGCCACCTCTTCCAAAATAAGTCAGCCAGATGCTGTGATATCCTCCATTGTTTTCTTAAATATAAATCATCTGAACAGAATATGCCAGGCGTAGGAGCTCCGTTTGAGGATCCGAAGAGAAAATGATTTGGTGTGAGTGCTTCCGGGTCTCGCGAGTCTGGTGAAACGTGAGTGAGTGGCCTGCCATTCACTATGTGCTCAGCTTCAGCTGTCAATGTTTGCAGCACCTCTTCCCGGGGGGCTCTCTCCTTTAATGTGGCTCTTAATGCTTCTTGACGCTCTTTATTAATCGTTCCCAGCAGCCTCCCATGTGTGGAGCTGCGGGCGGTATAAAATGCCATTCTATTTTTCCTTGTTCTTTGAGAGCTTCCTTCATATTTATCAAAGCGCGCTTCAACTCTCTATCTGCACCTTTAAAATTGGTACCGTTATCCGAATATATATGCGCCGGCTGCCCCCTCTTGGCGGCCATTCGCCTGAGTGCCATAATCGTGGAGTCCGTCGATAATGACGCAACCAACTCTAAGTGAATAGCGCGCACCGTCATACAGGTAAATATCATTCCGTATCTCTTCTCATGTCTTCGGCCAATTGTCACTTCGAATGTTCCGAATAGATCCACTCCACAGTGCGAGAAACATCGCTGATGATGGGCTAGTCTTGCCAATGGTAGATCTCCCATCCTCGGTGGGCACGGCCGCGCCCGCGCCTTTCGACAGCTAATACATTTTGCCGCAATCGACCGTAACGTAGATCGCGCTCTCATAATCCAATACTTTTGCCTTAATTCATTCAGTACCATCTCCGTGCTTTATACTCGCCTGCATATTGACCGTCCTTCAGGCACTTTCGTTCTACGCTTTTTAATCGTAGCATCGCATCTTTGAAGTTATCCGGCAGATGTGGCTCGTCGCATCTCCAAGTTAGCCCAGCCTCCCATCTATAGTCAGGTCCTCGCCTCGATGTCCGTTCCAAAATAGCCAAGGCTTGTGCATTGTCCTTATTTTCCCTCTTCACATTAGATATTCCGATCGAATCGATCGCGAATTCCCGTTTAACAATCTCGGCAACATTTACATCTTGTTCGTAGCAAGTTCGCACGCTTAACATTCTTTTATTTATTCTCTCATCAACATTTATTCCGTGCACACACCATCCCAATGCAGTGCGTGATGCAGCAGGTGTGTTTATTGCGCCTCTTATGATCTCCTCGGGTAACAATACAGAGCCATTGTCCTGCCCAATAAGTACCTTCGCACGTGCCTTATTGTAACAAGGTAAAAGGTTTATGATTGGCGCTAAGTGCGGGTGCGCCAGCAATTCATCTCGGCTTATTGTTTGTTCGCCGACGTCAAAATTGTTCATTGTCGTTGCTTCTAATACTATTGTTCTCTCTGCCCCAGTTACGGGTACTTTTACTCTTTGTGACTCGCGGCTTACACAGGCGTCGCTGACAGTTTTAAAACGTAGCATTACGCGAGGGCCCTTCAATCCTGCTCTCCTTGCTAATTTTTCATCAATAACCGTTATCGTAGAGCCATCATCTAATAGTGCGAAGGTATCAATATTGGCCCGCGGCCCTCGAATCGTTACCGGAATCGTTTTTAGTCATGCTGTTCGCTCTGTCTCCGTCGAATGGCGGTCTGGTCCGCCGTCAATACTGCCGTCCCGCAAGTTCCTTCTGTCCCTCTCTGCGCGGTTGCTGTCTCGCTCACTCTCTGAAGCATTATTCTCGCGGCGGTGTGGCTCTTGCCTATCATTTAGCTGGTAATTGCGTGCAACCCAGGCACCGCGACCGTTGTTATATCCGAAGTCTCTATGTAGCAACGCGTGGTGTCGTCTGTAGCATCGTCCTACGCCGCACGTCGGCGCTCGGCAGCTGGCGACGCCATGTGACTTCCCCAGGCACTGGTAGCATCTCTTCTTCCTTTTCACCCAGTCCCAGCGTTGCACTTCCGTCATATTGCGGAATCTATTGCAATATCTCAGCTGGTGTTGCTGTCCGTTGCAACAATCGCAGCGCGGCCCTCTCTCACTCTCGCTTTCTTGCCTGGCGTTGTCATTTTCATGGCGCTCTTCTGCCGTCTGAGTAGTGTTGATCCTCGCGCCCGGCCCTCTCTTGCGTTCCTCTTTGCGCGCCGCATACTCACGTAGCGGTAGCGCCTGTGCTACACCTGCCGCAATACAATCTTTTGCTTGTCGCTGTAGAAACTTTGCCAAGTGTCTCAACGGCGCCTCTCCGTCTGGTATCGGCCTTCTTTGTCGCTCGTCAAACCATCCGCCGAGAAGAGGCTGTGGCAGCTTTGTCGTCACAAGCCGCAACATATCGGTAGTATTTAGGTTGGCGACCATACCTAAATTCTCCGCCGCGGCGACCGAGTTCGCCACCTTCATTGCGAACTGCGGGAGATCTTGGTAATACATTACCGGCAAAGGCTTCAACTTTCCTAAATCTTCATTAATTTTTTGCATCATTGCCTCGGGGACAGCAAACTGCACCTCGAGCGCTTCAATTAGATCGTCCGCCTTCGTCTGCGCCGATGTGAGAAGCGCGTATACGGCTTCTTTAGCGGCGCCTTTCAATGTGGCCCGCATCTCTCGCACAAGCTCTCCATCTGTGTGTGAGTTTAAGCGCTGGGCTTCTCTCACAGCCTCTCTATAGTGGACCCATTCCACGGGGTCTCCTTCAAATTTTGGCAACGGCCTCACGTGTTGCCGCGCTATTAATTGTTCGCTACGCACCTGGTCGTGTTTTAGGAGGCTCTGTAGTAGCGTAGCGACATCTGATACCCTTATCACTTCGCCAGGCTCGCTCACTCTGGGCAGGTGGCTCGGCTCCGCTCGCGCCCATTGTTCCGTTGGCGCCGCGACCGCATTCCTTTCGCCGGGTGCCCTATTGTTCCTAGCAGGTAACGTTGCTTGTGGGCCTGTCCCATGTACCGTTGCGTCTGTTTCCATTTGTGGTGCCGCTGTCTCGTATGACGAGTGCACCCATTCTCCCGTTCTCTGCTCTATTATTTCGTCACGTACAGCGCTTTGGTTTGAGCCATCCTCTTCATCTATATCCGCCAATTCGCAATCGAGCTCCTGATCGGCCAACTCGATCTCCATTTCTAATCTCTTTTTCTGCAACGCCAACTCAGCTTTTTTCCTATTATTTGCCAGTATCGCGTGCCTCCTCCGAGACGACGTGGACCGGATACTCCGTACGCTGCCCTCTGCTGCCTCACTCGAGACACGCCGTTGTGTCAGCATTTCGCTGCTGACGGGCGGGTCTGCCCCCACTACGCCCGTACTCGACGCCTCCGGTCTTACTTCCATTGCTGTCACCTCAATGGGCGCTTCCTCCTCCATAGGCGGTGCGCCGATAATCCGCTGACTCCGACGCAGGGCTCCTGTCTTCTCTGCCATTTTATCGATTTTAATTAGACTAAATAAAATACCTTGCACGTCCGTAGGTCGCTGGTCTAGATCCGGCTCGAAGGACCATCCGATGTACGCGACTCGCCGGCCGCGCGCGCCGCTCCGACGCGCCGCCGCCGATTTCGGCGGGCGTGACCTCCGATGCTGCGGACTGACCCCGCTCTCGCGAAGTGTCCTCAACTCCTCACCCCGCCGCCGTGTGTCGCGCGCTCGCCCGCGTCGCCGTCCCGTTGATTCGCCGTTCGCCCGACTGCCGCACTGACACGGAGCAGCCGAGTGCGCGCGTAGGGTGACGCGTACCGCTCAGCGACGATCGGCGAATCTTCTCTCTCTGTTCGACCTGTAGGCTTGAAAGGAACCTAAGGTCCTAACTGGCGACTGTTCTTTTAAAATAAAAACACGGACTTGCGACACAAACGAGCTCCCCACTCAATGTTGGACCGTCTCCAGCGTAGTCCGACGATCGCGGTATATAACGCGTGGGCAAGGTATTTATTTATAGTCAATTTACTACAGCTATTAATCTGTTACTTTACTGACTCCAGGACTCTACACTATATCCTATCACTTTTACTTTATGAGGTGACAATTTAACGCTAAAGGCACACTATTTCTCTCCAACTTCCAAGCTTAATTTTCAACACAATATATTTTCCTTTATCTTTCTGAGTTGACTGTTTCTCGCGGGTGTTGAAGGCAGACTAACCGTCAAACTGTTTCTTCCAAACTCAATAACTTGTACACATTGTCACTGCATACCCCCTCCGCGTGGTCCATGACCATTCCATGTATATAAGCCCCTATTGGTTCGTTACCTTTTTCTTACATAATACCCAACATTCCCGCCTACCTTTTCGTCAATGTCATTGGTTCCTTTCGTCGGTATGTCACCATTACATAACCTTGCCCCCCGCCTATATAAAACGAACCTTCGGACACGCCTTATTCCAATTTGAATGAGAAGCTCCATTTATTTACAATTTCACATACAAAACACACATATTACATTTTGAATACAACAATAATAAATCACATAAAAACTTACAATAAAATACTTCCAAAACATCTCCATTAAACATTGCTATTAAAACTTACTTCAATTTAATAATAAATGGTGCGGTTAGACCTTTATGTTCATTTACATATTATACTTAAATACATTTTATATCAAATACTCAATCATTTCATCACATTACATCATTTTAATTCGCTCAATATGCCCAATGCCTTGACCAGGCGGTCATGGTACATTTACTTCCATATATTTCATAATCCAATAAACATAGTATAAAGTTTATTAGCTTTTTCCAATAATTCAGTTCCACTACATCCATCACCTACTTATTACGTACCTACATACTATAATGATACAATTTTACAATTATCAAACATTCTTAATACAACATATTAATTGATTGGCCGCTTTTAATTTCCTAAACACGTACATAGGAAATAACACATACGATTACATATACCTAAAAATATTTTAAGATGGTCAGCGTCTAACGGTAAATAGTTTCCGGAAAGATACTTTCTAGGCCTTTTGTCTTTCGGTTACAAAGAGCTTTGAAAGTTTATTACTGCGTTCTCATTCTATTTGCGCAATAGAGTCGTCTTACAAATTTGAATGTCTTTACCACTCTTTAGAATCCAAAATCATTCATATTTTTAAAGAATTGTCCAAATATCATTGTTTTGCGTTTTTAAATGAACTTTACAACCATCTAACATCCTGCAATTTAGCTGGTCTTTTAGCCACGCTCAACAAACTATAAAGAATACAACATTTTGTTTAACTCTATTCAGCATTTTATTTTTTAATGTTTTATCGCCTATTCATTTCAGTATGTCTTTCACTCTTTTTGAATGGATATTGCGCTTCTATTCTCATAATATTTCTACCCCAAACCTTTCGATAATTTCTCTTTTATTGCGGGCGGGTTTTCAATTTAGATTTCTCTACCATAAAGTTACTTCACACGAGAAAGACAATAATTTACTTTTACGACATATTTGACAATACCAACTTTCTAAAATCAACAATTAATATTTTCGTACGTTATTAATGGCTTCCTTCGACTTTGTATCTTGTTTGTTTTTTAGTAAACTTTCCAATATTCTGAATGGATGTACCAAGCCTTTCTTTCAATATTTCTAAACTATATTTCACAGTAATGGTTCTAACGAAACCTAGCCTTTGAGACGCTCCCCTTACAAATTCGTCTCGCTCGATATATTGTTCTACAATACTTAAGGCGGGTCGGCTACAACCACAGTCCACGGTAAACATAAATCCGTCTCACATTGAAGCGGGTAGCCCTAGCCGGTAGCCGGCCGCGCGCGCGCGCACTTGTGTAGTGTGTAGTGTATTGAGTGTAGGTAGTAATTACTTCGCTCGCTTCTAATTGAGTTCTTATATAAGTAGTATCGACGGTAATAAATAATTCATTGTTACCATAAATCATAACATTATGTCATTTTGAGATAATATCCGAAACAACTGAAGTACTCGAACATCAAGGTATTTTATTGATAGTGCTAGTACCAAGTATTATTTACAAGAGTACTTGCAGCACAACACCGATTACTCTGCTCACCCCGATGTGTATGTGTATGTATGTAGGTACCTAGGTAGTGTGTTATGTTTATGAGATGTGCTGAGTAATTTTTATTCGTAGTGTACCGGCGGCGGTCGGGTGATGTACTGGGGGCGAAGACTTTTGACGAAGTTTAACCAACGGTTCGACCCACCCACCACCCACCACCCACCACCACGGTGAAATATTCACAAATTGAATGAGAGAGTATTGACAGGAGAATGTCCAGACTCACTGTGTTGAATGCATTACTAAAATCAAGTAATATGAGTATGGAGAGTTGTTTATATTGCATATTTAAGCGTATATATACAGGGTGTCCCAGAAACCGACGATAATCCTTTAACAGGAGATAGGGCTGCTAATTACCTCTCAGAATATCTAATGTTAGGTTTAGTAAAAATTGCTTAGTTTTTGAGATATTGTCATTTTTGTAAAAATCCAAAATTTTCTCCCTCACCTCATTTTTTTAAATGCCACAAGTACAAATGTAAGATTTTCTTAAATCTAGTTTTTGTCAAATTTTCCTGAAAAGTAAGGCTTTCCCACGGTATAATTTATTTTTTCATGTTTAATCCTGTTTAGCTGAAAAACGACTTAAGAGCCGCATGTTAAAATTTTTTCAGCCTCATCCCTTGAGTTGGGCCCTTCGCGGTGAAAAAAAAAAATTACTACACTAAAGTGGCATTATGCAACAAAAATACGCCCATCTAATTTAGTTTTTAAAATGGTACATCACTTACCGATTTGCCCAATAATTTATGAGATATTGTTATTTAACTGCAAAAAGACCTCGGAATTTGATAACTGTTCTACCAACTACGAATTGGAATAAAATAAACACTTGAAGTAATTGGTCTTTATTAACCTGTTAAAGTAGATGTTCAAATTGTTTACAACCTGCACAAATGCTAGCTCGACATCTTCTCACAAATGCCCGGTTGATGCGTCGAGCAAGTTCTCGATGCAAGTGCAGATACGTCCACCTATGCTATGTAAATAGTTTGTGTTTTCCGACCAGTTGACTATAGTCGGCACGACCGAAGGGAAGCACTGACGTGGCGCCAAGTTCACCCGGTGACGGTTCACGGGCTGACATCACGGATGTTGTAGGTGATGTAGCCAACCATGTCAGTTTACATAAAAAAAAACCTGAGCTACTGCCGTAATTGTATCTTTGAGCTCTATCAAGTTTTCCACCGGTTTCCCGTACTTAAACTTTTTCTTTTAAATAGCCCCAATAATAAAAATCTAACGGATTTAAATCCGGTGACCTAGACGTCCGATGCATCTGTGGGGATATGCTTGGTCTAAAAAATTACGCACTTCTCTAGCGTAATGGGCTGGGCAGCCATCATTTTGCAACCACCTCCGTATGGCCAATGGTACATCTTCTAAAAGGCTCTGAAGCTCCTGTTGCAGAAACTCAAGATAATTCGCCCGTTTAAAGTCTCTACAATTCAACGGACGTCTTGTGGCCTCCTAGCCACTTGCATCCCCACAGATAGAGCGGACGTCTAGATCACCGGATTTAAATTCGTTAGATTTTTATTATTGGGGCTATTTAAAAGAAAAAGTTTACGGGAAACCGGTGGAAAACTTGATAGAGCTCAAAGAAAGAATTACGGCAGTAGCTAAGGTTTTTTTTTATGTAAACTGACATGGTTGGCTACATCACCTACAACATCCGTGATGTCAGCCCGTGAACCGTCACCGGGTGAACTTGGTGCCACGTCAGTGCTTCCCTTCGGTCGTGCCGACTACAGTCAACTGGACGGAAAACACAAACTATTTACATAGCATAGGTGGACGTATCTGCACTTGCATCGAGTGTGACGCATCAACCGGGCATTTGTGAGAAGATGTCGAGCTAGCATTTGTGCAGGTTGTAAACAATTTGAACATCTACTTTGACAGGTTAATAAAGACCAATTACTTCAAGTGTTTATTTTATTCCAATTCGTAGTTGGTAGAACAGTTCCGAGGTCTTTTTGCAGTTAAATAAAAATATCTCATAAATTATTTGGCAAATCGGTAAGTGATGTACCATTTTAAAAACTACATTAGATGGGCGTATTTTTGTTGCATAATGCCACTTTAGTGTAGTAATTTTTTTTTCACCGTGAAGGGCCAAACTCAAGGGATGAGGCTGAAAAAATTTTAACATGTGGCTCTTAAGTCGTTATTAAGCTAAACAGGATTAAACATGAAAAAATAAATTATACCGTGGGAAAGCCTTACTTTTCAGGAATATTTGAAAAAAACTAGATTTAAGAAGATTTAGATTTTAGATGGTATTTATTTTATATATAAATTTTAGTGTTATGGTATTTAGAATATATTATAACCTTAATTTATATCTTTTAAATTGAATGAATTTAAGAAAATCTTACATTTGTACTTGTGGCAATAAAAAAATGACCTGAGGGAGAAAATTTTGGATTTTTACAAAAATGACAATAACTCAAAAACTAAGCCATTTTTGCTAAACCTAAAATTAGATATTCTGAGAGATAATTAGCAGCCCTATCTCCTGTTAAAGGATTATCGTCGGTTTCTGGGACACCCTGATACGAGTAGTGACGTGGAGAAGTGCAGTGTTGTGCTATGAGCGGAACGGTTTCCCGACTGCTGAAGATACAAGGCCGTGCTGATATGAGAGTGACAGAACAGCATCTGCTCTGCAGCGGCAGCAGTTAGCTCGGAGGCCTTCTTCCTAATTACCTACATAATATTAAAAGGTGAAGGTCTATGCTGCGCAGACAGAAAGCACTTCGTATTAAAATATTTTAAACAGGCAATGAATATGCGCGGGCATGGAGGCGACGAGTGCGGGGCGGGGGCGGGGCGGGGGTGGTATAGAGCCCCTTGATTGCTAATGTTAGTTGATATTTCGCCAACAGTTGGGAACACAAACAGACTCGGAAGTGGGAGTGCACGAAGTTGCTCCGCCTATGTAGCTATAGCGGAGCGCCATAAACAATTGTACCATAGCATAGACTCATTTTCAAAATTTAGAACTAGGAGAAATATCTGTCATTGTTTTGATTATGATGGTCATTATCTCTCGATATAAAATCTCAAACAAACTGATCTTCAAAAATTAATATATTAGAGACAAATTAGAGAGTCCATAAAACGAATCGTGTTTTAATTTCACCCTCTAAATTGGTGACCCCGAAACGTAAGAACATGGATCCGCCGCCACCACCATCGAGCTGGCAACCACTTCCGGGCGCAGAACAGTGAGACCACTCCATCGGTAAGGTCGCCTTGCGCGTCCCTCCATTCTGGCCGGAGCGACCTACACTCTGGTTCGCTTCATTAGAGGCACAGTTTTACCTCACAGGAATAACGAGGGAAGAAACAAAGTTTCATTATACGGTAGCTCACCTTGAAAACTAAAGTGCGTTTGAAGTTGAAGAACTTATATTACCACCGGCAGAGGAACCATACTCTGCTCTCAAAGCAGCACTAATAGCGCGCTTCTCTCTGAGCCAGGAGGAGAAAGTTCGCCGTCTTCTCGAGAAAGAAGAGATGGGAGACCGGAAGCCAAGCGCGTTCCTGCGTTACCTACGCAGCTTAGCCGGCAGCTCTGTCCCCGACCACCTACTGAAAACAATTTGGATGAGTCGACTACCATCTCAAATTCAACTGGTACTAGCCTCACAGAGCGACGTCACTATAGAAAATGTGGCTACGCTTGCAGATAAAATAAACGAAATAATTCAACCATCTTACGTCCAAGCATCCGTAGCGACTACTTCTTCTGAGTCTCATGTAGCCAGTCTTGAGAAGAAAATGACTGAACTTACACAAAAAGTCGCTGCGCTCACTACGTACGTCAAAAATAGGAGCAGAAGTTCAAGTCGAAGTTCCGATAACCGATCACGATCTCAATCCAGAAACAACAACGCTGACAGCTCCTACGGCTTCCATCACAGAAAATTCGGTAGTAAGGCTAGAAAATGCCAATCACCATGCGATTTCAAGCATAAACATTTGGAAAATAGTCAGAGGGATCTATCTTACTATCCGATATTTCAGAGAGTGGCTTGAAGGTCGTGATTTCATAATTTTTACTGACCACAAACCCATAATTTATGTATTCAAATAAAAACTAGATAAGTGTTCACCGAGGCAGTTTCGACATCTGGAATTCATCGCACAATTCTCTACAGACATACGTCATGTAGAAGGCAAAGACAATCCTGTGTCTGACGCGCTCTCACAAGTAGACGCCATTACTACACCCGTCAGTATGGAGCAGCTCTCACAAGCGCAAGCTTGCGATTCCGAATTGCAACAGTTCCTGCTAGGTCCGCAGTCTACTTCGTTACAGTTGAAGAAGTTCACCACACCCAGTACAAACTAGACGGTACACTGCAACGTATCTTTTCCTACACCCAGACTGTACATTCCCACCAGTCTTCGCTAGCAAGTTTTCCACTCTCTGCACAACCTTGCCCATCCTGGAATAAGAAGTACAACAAAACTCATCACAGAAAAGATCGTGTGGCCAGGCATTCGAAAAGATTGCAACACTTGGGCACGAACTTGCCTACAATGCCAGAGAAGTAAAATAATAAGGCATACCTCATCTGCACTCGGATCATTCGTTCTTTCGAATTCCCGATTTGATCATATTCACGCGGACCCCCGGTCTTGATTGTGGTCACGGTGGGTCGCCTTCCTATTTCAAATGGATGGCGCTACATTTTGACTGTCGTCGACCGATTTTCACGCTGGTCGGAAGCTTTTCCTATTCATAACATAGAAGCTGAAACAGTAGCTTGAAATCTCTTCGCAGGATGGATCAGCCGCTACGGACTGCCAATGCGCATCACGTCTGATCAAGGCCAGCAATTTGAGTCCCAGCTCATGTCAGCTCTATCACGTCTCTGCGGTTTCCAGCGCATTCACACCACGGCTTACAATCCGAAGGCAAACGGGCAAGTTGAACGTTTGCATCGGCAGCTAAAAGCAGCTTTGAAATGTCACAATACCGAGAATTGGGCTGACGAACTACCAGTAGTGATGATGGGATTTCGTTCTGTTTTCAAGAAAGACATTGGAGCTACTCCTGCGGAAATGGTGTTTGGTCAAAATATCCGATTACCAGGAGAATTTTTGTCGCCTCAAAAATCATTATCATATCCATCCGAATTTGTAAATAATCTTAAGAAAACTTTCCGCGAACTCACTCCTGTACCAGCATTTCGACATTCGAAATCATCATCTACATTATTCATCCACAAAGACTTATCAACCACATCTTATGTTTTCATCAGACATGATGCAATTCGGAAACCAATGCCCCTACGATGGTCCATTTCAAGTCATATCACGCCACCCAAAATTCTTCATCGTTAATGTCTCAGGTCGCAATAAAATAATCTCCATAGATCGTCTCAAACCTGCAAACATTCTTTCTGAAGATACACCTCAACAGCCAGTTTCGGTTACGCCATCTAATTGCATCATGCCTCCTCCATCAAACAAGTACATTTTCTCCTACTCTTATGCATCCTAATGCCGCTTCAGCGACCACTACTCATGCCACTTGCAAGCGCAGTGGTCGTCACGTTCATTTTCCACAACATTTTTGTTCGTTCGTTCATTCATTTGACACAAAGCGATAGGATCCATCTCCGAAGGGGGAGTTATATAGCGGAGCGCCATAAAAAATTGTACCATAGACACATTTTCAAAATTTAGAACTAGGAGAAATATCTGTCATTGTTTTGATTATGATTGTCATCATATCTCGATTTAAAATCTCAAACAAACTGATCTGCAAAAATTTATATATTAGAGAGTCCATAAAACGAATCGTGTTTTAATTCACCCTCTAAATAGCTATACGTAATAGTACAGTGCGGCAGAAAGGTCGGACGGTTTTAACAAAAACATGAAATCGTTAATTTATCCAAACCAATTTATTGACGGATTCTACGTCGCAATGAAATAGAATTTTGAAAATTTAAGAGTGGAAACCACATCTGTCATGTGGTGGCTGTTATTGATCATGCACTGCGTTAGGCGTTCTTGGAAGCTCCAACATAGCTCTGTCAATTTGATACACGTGCCATGAGGTGACCTCACAAGAAATAATCGCACATGGAGTCAGGGGAGCGTGGAAGACAATGAATGTCGCCAAACCGGGAAACGAGGCGACCGGGGAAGAGAAGAGAGGGTGAATAACATTCATTGATGCTCTAGCTGTGCGGGCCGTCGCCCCATCCTGTTGAAACCACACACGTCAGATCGGAATACGTCTTCGGGCGCGTTCAGGTAGAAAGCTGGTAACCGCCGCGGCGCTGGTCGGCGTGGCGGTGTAGCGCGTCTGGCATGTTCGCCGAGAGCGGGTTGGATGACTTCCTTAGTGTGCTGCGCAAACAGAAAGGGCCCGCGGCGTTGTCGTTGTCCTTTGTCGAATAGCGGAAACGGAAAACGTTTTAGTTCGTAGTTGTCTATCAGACATAAATATTATAAAGATTTTATTAATATTTAATGTATTATGTTCTTTATTTCACATTTTCAAAATTTTCTATTAATTTTACAAATAATAAACAAGTATTAAAAATACAAAGTAATAAAAATACACAAAAGTAATACCGCCGGCGGCGGCGGGAGACAAGCCTCCAAGCACGCCGGCGGGTGCAGGCCGTTGTGGCTCGACCGACTTCACCGCTCCATGTTCGTTGTCGATGAAATGCAGCGACGGGGCGGGGGCGTGGAGCTGGGTGGTGGGGTGTGCGTGTTTTGACATTGAAAATGTTTTTGGTTCGTTCCAGTAGAGGCCCCGATTTCACGAAAAAGTGCGATCCATTTATATCTCGGAGAGTTGTGAAAATATGATATTCAAAAAAGGTTCAAAAGACGCGTATTCATGAGAGCTGTAAGGTGCAAAAAGACTTATTTCAGAAAGTAAAAAACGAAAAAATTTATGGCCGAAATTGTGAAAAAAATATTAAATTTTTTCCGAATTTTTGGTTTTGGCGCTCGATATTTTGGAAACGAAGAATGATATCAAAAATTTGAGAAAATGTCCTCTGCACAATTTAGTCAGCTACAATTTGAGTCTAAAACAAAGACGATCGGGTAATGGGTTTGCCCTGTAGCTCAACCTTTTTGAAAAAAATTATTCACAGATTTCGTGCCTCACACGACCAACGAGCACATTGGAAATGAATCTACGGAATTCGAAAAAATATTATCGCTGAGCGACACAATGACGTATCATGTATTCTACTAGACCTCTTACCCGGGCAACAGCCTTCGCTCCACCGCGGTGGAGTAACCATTACGCGGTGAGACCCTCTTGAGACTAGTAGCTCGCGAGCGGCCGAACGCGGCGGACGCGCCGCCCGCGCGCTCGCTGCCGTCCGTCTGCGGCTCGCATCGCGCCAGTCATTATGCCCGGTTGTGTGTTGCGATATTGCAAAAATCATACCAAAAATATTGGGAAAACTGATGGCATCTCATTTCATAGGTACCTAACCTATATAAAATTTTTTGGACCTTGGGCTTTTTTTATGGAAAATGTTTTTTATGTATTTAAATATAAAAATATGTGGTTGATTTTTATAGCCTAATCGATTCAGTTTCATAACAGTAACAAAAAAGTCTTCATTACCATTTTGATGTAACACGTGTAAGTTGGTAAAAAAAAATCAAATTCTTTCTATTCCATACTAATAAAACTAAAATTGTGGTTTTTCACAATTTCTGAAAGAAAGAGATCTATGTGTTGGAAGACTTTTTTGTTCCTGGCATGAAACTGAAACGATTAGGAAAAGATTTTTTTTTTTACATTTTACATTATTATAAAAAAATGTTTTGTAAAAAAAAATCTTTGTTCCTCAAAAGTGATTTATTTACAATACAGAACCCCCCCCTTAGCGTACTATTAACTAATTTTGAAAGACCTTATATATAATATCTTGTTTTCCATGTGCTTAGAAATATTTGGTTCAACTGGCCAATTAGGGCTGTCACAACGCTACTTCAATTTGAAAATTTTGTACATTTTATGTATTGACCTAGCATTGCAATAACATAAGCATTATTTAATTAAACAAATAAATTGAACGCGCTCATTAGGGCTGCCACATATGAATGATTAGAAATAGAGTTCTGGGATATCATGTATGAAAGTAAATAAATATGTATTAAACCACGTTAAAATATGAGAGTGAATTGACCGCTAATTAGGGTTGTCGCTATTCTTTAATTTTTTTTGAATTAGTAAGTAATTGAGACATTTTCAAGAAAAAATTTTTGTTTTACAAGGTTTCCACATCCTACTAAGGGATCAATACGAGAAAGATGGATAAAAATAGTCCAAGATGATACATTGTTTAAGGGAAAGTGAAAATTAAAATTTGTGTAAAGTGAAATTTAAATTATTTTGTTTAAGTACGGAGGAAGAGTTATTTTAGTTGTGTTTGTGTGTGTAGTCCAAAGTATACCTAATGGTTTTTTTAGTTATATTTTTTAAATATTTTTTTTTAATAAATGCTGCACTCTTCGTTTTATGTATGTTTGGTTTGGAGATTTCAAGTTTAGTCCAAGGCCAAGACTGCAGTCTTTAATTCATTATTATTAAGTTTAGTTTTTTAGATATTATTCTAGTTATTAAGTGTAGGTATTATAAGAATACAAAACGGCTTTACTCGCGGTCGAAATACGAGCTGTGTGGCTCGACGTTTCGGGCCAAACGTATGGCCCATCATCATGAGCACTCTGGCCGAAATGTCGAGTCACACAGCTCGTATTTCGATAGTGAGTAAAGCCGTTGTTACATACATAAAAACGTTTTTTTCGATGAAATTCACTATCTGTTTTCTTCTATAATCCTTTAAAACGTCCCACTGCTAGGCACGGACTCTACCCACTGACATAGGAGGTATTGTTTTTATTGTTGTTGTTTTATTGTTTATTGAGTATTCTTATGGCAGTCATATTGCACTCGAACTTGTCACAATTTGTTATATCCGGTTCGATTACTCGTACATGGTGACCAGTGGAAATCAGAAGCAGTTTACACAAAAATACCTTTCATAGACCAGTGTGCACTAGTTACCTAACTTTATTTTTCTTCACCGGAGCGATCGTACCTATTCGTTATGAAATGCACGTATATCAATCCTTATCAAGGAAATAAATAAGTACATTAGTTAGTGCCCGGGATTTGAACCCGCAACTTCTGCATTGAGAAGCGTTACCACTAGACTACGGGCACAATTAATCATATTACCTACTCGTAAAATAATAAATCGAAAAATATATTTTTGGTAGACTAAGTGACAACCCTACGTATTCCAATGCACATGTTGACTGACCGGCCAGGCCGGCCGGGCCGCTAGCCGCTAGTCGCTCGCTAGCTAGCGCTAGCTAGCCCCTCTCCCGCTCGCTTCCCGCCCCGCGCGGCTCTGCGCTCCGCCACCCCGCTACCTTACCTCATACCTCATCTATTGGCCGTCATTTCTCTGTATTCTTTCTTCGTAGTGCTCACTTCTATACATAAAATCTCTTTGGAGCGACACGAGAAAGTCGGGATAAAGAAAAGGTTAGTTAGGGTCTGATGATAGAACCGGAAGGAAGCCATAGGAACTCCTAAACTACACATGATAAGCCCATCGTGTTTGGGCTAGTTGGATTTGTCTTCGCAAGTACTCTTGTCATATGTTATTTCCAGGTTCATGATGATGGACCCGGAAGGAAGCCATAGGAACTCCTAAACTAAACATGATAAATCCACCATATTTGGGCTCGTTGGATAAAGGAATATAGGAATATAGGTTAGGTTAGAAGATGCGTCACATTGAAAATGAATTCAACAAAAAAAAAAAAAATATTACATTTATATATTTTTTAGTATTTTTCAATAACACAGGCAGCTTAAAAAGTGTAAACTAAAATTGAGACAGAAAAAGGGATAAGCTTGACATTATGTCTAAACCCTCTTTGGTCTAAACTAAAGTAACAAATTAATAAATATCAAATATAATATAAGGATATAGAAGATATGAATATAGGTTAGGTTAGAAGATGCGTCGCATGCGTCGCGTAGCGACGTTTCTTCTAACCTATCCTATATTCCTATATTCCTATATCCAACGAGCACAAATATGGTGGATTTATCATGTGTAGCTTAGGAGTTCCTATGCCTTCCTTCCGGCTCCATCATCAGAACCAAAATAACCTTTTCCTTATCCCGACTTTCTCGTGTCGCTCAGCGACAATATTTTTTCGAATTCCGTAGATTCATTTTCAATGTGCTTGATAGTCGTGTAAGGCACGAAATCTGTGAATTTTTCAACTCACACGGTTGGCTACATCACCTACAACATCCGTGATGTCAGCCCATAACACCGGGTGAACTAGATGCCATGTCAGTGCTTCCCCCTTTGATCGAGCCGGCTACACTGAACTGGTCGGAAAACACAAACTATTTACATAGCCGTTTCGACCGACTTTTTGATTTTTTTCGAATTTTTGGTTTTGGCGCTCGATATTTTGGAAACGAATAATGATATCAAAAATTTGATATCAAAAAGAAAAGTAATTTTTTTATAGATAGTAACTTGAAAATTTCAATTATAGCTACTTATCATAAATGAATAATGACGTGTTTCGGGGTTTCTGGATTTTCAGATTTTAAGGGGTGGAAATGGGGGATGCAAATTTGTATGGGAGTATCGATTTTTTTAAAGGCAGGAACTTGAAAATTTTAATTTTAGCTACTCTTCATAAACAAATATTAACGTATTTCAGGGTTTTTAGATTTTCAGATTTTAAGGGGTGGAAATCGGGGATGAAAGTTTTTATGAAAGTATAATTTTTTTTATAGAAAGGAATTTGAAAATTTGAATTGAAGCTACTCTTCATAAATAAATACCGCCTCTCTGTGGGGCGACGCCCGGGCGACTGACGGACTGCTTGACTCATTCAATGAATGCGCGGAAGGAAGGAAGGGACCGGAGCGGGTCCGGGGTCGGTGGCGCGTGCGCTCCCCACACCTATTTACAAGGTAACAATAATAATGAAAAGGTCTCAGATTCGGTAATTATAGGATAGACTAGCTGAGCCCGCGGCTCCGCTCGCGTGAAATTAGTATTTCAAAGAAGACAGTAAGTAACTATGGGCGAGACCGAAGGCCAAGCTGCGTTCAGGAAGTCGATAAACCATCTCTAAGAAAGTAAGTACTTAAGAGCGAGGCCGAAGGCAAGCTGCGTTAAGGTAAACGATAAACCTTCTCAAATAAAGTAACTAACTAACGGCGAGGGTTCAGGCTGAACTGTATTCTAGAAAGAAAATAAACCTTCTCAAAGAAAGTAACTAACTGAGGGCGAGGCCGACGGCCGAGCTACGTTCAGGAAGACCATAAACCTTCTCAAAGAAAGTAAGTAACTAAGGGCGAGGCCGAAGGCCGAGCTGCTTTCAGAAAGACTATAAACCTTTTCATAGAAAGTAAGTAACAAAGGGCGAGCCCGAAGGCCGAGCTGCGTTCAGGAAGACGATAAACCTTATCTAAGAAAGTAAGTAATTAAGGGCGAGGCCGAAGGCCGAGCTACGTTCAGGAAGACCATAAACCTTTTCGAAGAAAGTAAGTAACTGAGGGCGAGGCCGAAGGCCGAGCTGCGTTCAGGAACACTATAAACCTTCTCGAAGAAAGTAAGTAACTGAGGGCGAGGCCGAAGGCCGAGCTGCGTTCAGGAAGACTATAAACCTTCTCGAAGAAAGTAAGTAACTAAGGGCGAGGCCGAACGCCGAGCTGCGTGCAGAAATACCATGAACCTTCTCGAAGACAGTAAGTATCTTAGGGCGAGGCCGAAGGCCGAGCTGCGTTCAGGAAGGCGATACACCTTATCTAAGATAGTAAGTAATTAAGGGCGAGGCCGAAGGCCGAGCTACGTTCAGGAAGACCGTAAACCTTCTCGAAGAAAGCAAGTAACTGAGGGCGAGGCCGAAGGCCGAGCTTCGTTCAGGAAGACTATAAACCTTCTCGAAGAAAGGAAGTAACTGAGGGCGAAGCCGAAGGCCGAGCTGCGTTCAGGAAGGCTATAAACCTTCTCGAAGAAAGTAAGTAACTGAGGGTGAGGCCGAAGGCTATAAACCATCTCGGTGAAAGTAAGTATAAACTATGGGTGAGGCCGTAGGCCGATCTGCGTTGAGGAAGAGGATAAACCTTCTCGATCAAAGTAAGTAACTATAGGCGAGGCCGAAGGCCGAGCTGCGTTTAGCTAAAAGATAAACCTTCTTAAATAAATTAAGTAGCTAAAGGCGAGGCTTCCATAAAAAAAAAAATTCAAATTTCATGTTTGTAACTTCAAATAACAAAGACTTTCATACAAAGTCGTCGTCCCCATTTCCCCCCCTTAAAGTTGTAATTTCCAAAAATCCTTAACGGATACTTAAGTTATGTTCCACATTTCAGCTTTCTAGACTTAGTAGTTTTGGCTGTGCGTTGATAGATCAGTCAGTCAGGACAAACAATTTTATAAGTATAGATATCTACTCTTTATTCTTTTCGTCTCACTACCAAAAGCATCCATCTACACCAACGCAACGCAACAGAACTGCTAACGCCATATATTACGACCATTCGACACTAAATTCCGTTTTCTTTGATACTGCTTAACCCTAAGGCTATTTAACTTTATGGTATATAGTGAGCCTGAAGAACTACTCTTTACATTGGTGTAAACCGCATCAAAATCTGTTAAGTAGTTCCGAGTTTATCTCATACATGCTCATATCGTCACATACATACATACATACATGCGTTTCCTTTTATAAGAAGTAGAGATAGAGAAAAGAAGATAGAGATTAAATTATCCTTCCTTCCCCTCTCCCCGCGGACCCCTCCTCCCTACCTCAACCCCCCTCTTCAAAGCCACCCCCAGTATGGATAAAATTATTTAAAATCCTAAAATCTAATTTTGAAATCATCCCCTATTTTAATTTAAGGGTTGATTTAGCAAAAACGCTGAAACACGTAATTTTTTATTTTATACCGAAAGCCTAAATATGAATTTTCATATCCCTAACTTGAGAAATGATGGGTTCCCCATACAATCTTTCATCCCCTATTTCACCCCGTAAAGGGTTGTTTTTGAGACAAAAGGTAGCCTATGTTCTTCCTCAGGATGCAATTCATCTCCGTAATTTTTTTTATAAAATCCTAAAATCTAATTTTGAAATCAACCCCTATTTTAATTTAAGGGTTGATTTAGCAAAAACGCTGAAACACGTATTTCTTTATTTCATACCAAAAGCCCAAATATAAATTGTCATATCCCTTTTGAATTTGGAATCTCCGCATGGCGGCGCGGCGGCCGGCTGGAGTCTGCGAACTTTGAGAAGGCGGAGGTCATAAAATATAGTGCGCTCGAGAACTCGCCCGTATCCGGAGACACTGCCTCTACTAACGCTCCTGACCTTTGCTGACTCTAGGGAACACCTCTGCTGAGTCTCCTGACCTCTACTGACTCTAGCGAACAACTTTTGTTCCGAGCACCTGCTTCCAAATTGAGACATACATATAGTGAAATGAAATGATGGCCCTCTGCAGGTCTTGTGATGTCTTAGTGTGATGTCGCCTTCACTCGCGCTCAGGAGGCGAGCGGCTGCTGGAAAAGTGCAATTAAATCTGCCACGAGTGCACATCCGTCAAATGAACTAACCTCACAACGTTTGGGACAATTCCTCCTCTCTGGCTAATCCCTAATAATGTTTTTTGGATCGTTCTGGAACTCATTTCAATGAGAAAGAGCCAAAAAAGCCGGTCGACCGTTAGCACGAATCTTGTCCTTATATCTTAGTCGCCTTTAACGACATGCACGGGGAGAGATTCAATGGGGCTATTCTTTTTAGGTACCGGCCCCACACGGTACTACTAACTATTACTATTACTACTAGGTACTGTACGGAACTATTAGGATATTGACGTAAGCGTATGTCCTTTGCCCCGTACTTGGTGGTAGGTTCAAATTGTAGTTGACTGGGGTCGTATTACCATACTGGATGTACCATACTACACGGTACTACTAACTATTACTATTACTATACTGGGTACTGTACGGAACTATTAGGATATTGACGTAAGCGTATGTCCTTTGCCCCGTACTTGGTGGTAGGTTCAAATTGTAGTTGACTGGGGTCGTACTACCATACTGGATGTACCATACTACACGGTACTACTAACTATTACTATTACTATACTGGGTACTGTACGGAACTATTAGGATATTGACGTAAGTGCAGGTTTCTTTCCTTGCCCCTTAGTCGGTGGTAGGCTCAAATTGTAGTCGACTGGGATGGTACAACCATACTGGATGTAAGATGACCGCATGGCTGCTATGCGGCCATACCACACGGTTCAGTTGTAGTTCAAAATTCTAGTTCGCATATGATGAATAAACGGAGTGAGCGCAGTGGGAGGAAGACGCTCTGCCGTCTCACGAGATTTCCTTTTAAAAGATTAAAATCGGCAATCTGGAGCCGCCGACATCTGGGCGGGACTCCGTTTGCTTAACAAAGAGGCGAATAATAAAAAAGTGCTTATTTTTATCAATTCGATCTGTCCGGTGGACATTTCGCATAAATGTGATATTGCAATATCCCGTCCCCTTTTTAATATCGCGCGGCGGACGCGGCGGTGGGGCCGGCGGTGTGGGGCGCGGCGGAGGGGCCGGCGATGTGGGGCGCGGCGGGCAAGTGAGGGGGGGGGGGGGGGGGGCGGGGGATGTAAGGGCGCCTGCAGGGTGACGGTTTATGACACAACCCTTTCAACATTTTATTCTCTGCAATGTTTGTCCTTATATGAAAAATGCCACGGTCAGCAAGACAAAATCGATTTATTGATATGAGTAGCTTCTACGAGTATAAGTCAGTGATAATAAGTCAATGGTATAAGTGCTTTGAGTAAGTACCCATAGATCATAATATTGACTACGGGCACTAATTTGAAAATACTAACATACTCCCACATATTTCCCCAAGTACAGTCTCGGGTCCTTCAAGAGAGGCGTGAATAGGCACCTGTCAGGCCGGCATGGCATTCGTAACCCCAGCGTACGGCCGAATGTCCATGGACGTCGTTAGACACCTTATGGGTACTCAGCGTTCATACATACATACATACCAGACACTGTATCCCGACAATCGGGGTGTAAAACTGTATTATTTAAATGTTTTAACTGCATTTATTATAATTGTGTAACACAGTCAATTATTAGTCCCTTGCCATGGCTGGACCCCGAAAGTTATAATAACTGTTAAAATGTTTGTATAAAATTTGTGACGAACTCAAGTGCAGTACCTAAGACTGAAACGAATAAATGAAATGAAAAGACTGAATGCACTGAGTTAAGAGATAATGAATCTGTATGGTTTATATAATGTTTGGCTCATTTACTGTTTTTTTGTTTTTATGAAAACTGACACGGTTGGCTACATCAACTACTACAACTGCGATGTCAGCCCATAACACCTTGGTGACTAGGTGTCATGTCAGTGCTTCCCTTCGGTCGTGCCGGCTACACAACCGCCCCTTTCATTCAGTGCGGTGGTACCAACCCGGGCGGGTTAAATCCTATCAGGGTTTAACCCGCCCGGCCCTAGGTAAGGTAAGAAGAGAAGGTGCACAGTTTTACGTGGAATCCGGACCACAGTCAGCCTCCGACGACGGTCGTGCGGTGCGGTCGCCCATCCATGCACTGACGACGGGCGCCCAGGTGTGCTTGTGATCCGACCGATAGTCGACCGAACGCACCACTGAGCTACCGCGAGGCTTAACTTAATGTAAAGTTTAAAAGAAATAACCTACCTAGTGAAGTTATGTTTACACAAAATATTCTAATTCCCAACACGACGTCTACTCTACAGTTTTGCAGACTACCCTCGTATTTGCTCGCGAGTTCACGATTTTTCAATTTCGTTTATTGGATAATATTTGTAGGTCAGAAGCTCAGTAAATAAGTAGCGATCTCAAACGCTACACCTATATTGCTGGCGATACTGTCAATATTATTGTTTTATATTGCTCTTCGTAGGTATTGTATGTTTGCGATGAAATTAAATGTCTTATTACATTTTAGTCTATTTAAAATTAATGCCAGGCTTCGATCAAATTTTCACTTGTAAGTTACGGAAAACACAACTAAGCTAAGAAACATGCAACGGGTGGCCGAGTGGTTTTGACATCGGCTTCTCATGCGAGAGGTCCGAGGTTCGAATCCGGTCGGCGTGTACCAATGAGTTTTTTCTACGAAAAAAACTACGTGCATACCTACACCTGGTGCTTCACCGTAGCGACCTATAGTTTTACATCGGAACCGGTGTAAAACTGTAGGTCCCTTCCCTCTCTCCTTACTAGGTTCGTTAGCACATAGCTCATAAACACATAGAGCAAGAAATCGCATCGCCGCCTACCTGGAGGGTGACGGCCGCCGGTCGCTGCTCTTTGGTTCACAAACAAGAGAAGTCGCGGGGCTACATCGGAGCCGACACACTGCTGTGGTAAACGTATTACTCTGTAAGCGAAGCACATTGGACGTCATTGGGGCGCATGTTCCTGTGCGGCAACCGACTTGGTCAGGCATCCTATACTGTTCTCACTTCAACACTCGCACCAATTATTGTGATTGTAATATTTGAACCTTAAAAAAATAACTAATGAAAGAGACTTCGTAAAAACCTATTTAAAAAAATATAAAAACCGCCTTAAAAAATGTATTAAATAAAAAAATCTAACCCTAGAGTTGAAGGCGCTCGGTGATTTTGCTTGCTTTAGTACCGCCTTCAACTCTAGGGTTTTTTTTTATTTCATGCATTTTAGAAGGCGGTTTTTATATTTTTTAAAAATAGTTTTTTATTTCACAGTTTTTTTTAGCAATTTTTTTGCTATTAATGTTCTCGGCGAAATCGCTAGGCCTTCGGCCTCACGATTCCGCCTCGCTTTCCCATCTGATCTTGACCAAATTGAAATGGGACCACACGGGAAGCACCAGCTTTCAAATGAAAAAAGAATTTTTAAAATCGGTTCACCCAGTCGAAAGTTCTGAGGTAACAAACATAAAAAAAAAACAAAAAATACAGTCGAATTGAGAACCTCCTCCTTTTTTTTAAGTCTGTTAAAAATAATGAATTGTTAGGGCAAGGATAAATACGGAAGCATATTCGTAATGAGGAAATTATATCGAATGAAAATATTCCGGGAGTACCAAGCGGAATATCTTATAACTATAGTAGGTATCCACTCCACTGTAGTATACGTACATACCTACTGACTGTTTCAAGTTCCAGTTCAAAGAAACAGCGTGACAGTTGATATCAATGAGTGTTACAACAAATGTTGTGTGGAGCAATAATAATTAGTTTTATTTGTGCCTGTCGATTCATAACAACACTCAGTGTACGTATAACATTTCAAACAAAGTTATCAGTTGTAGATACAGTTTTTTTTATGGAAACTGACACGGTTAGCTACCACACCTACATCATCCGTGATGTCAGCCCATAACACCAGGTGAACTATAAGCCATGTCAGAGCTTCCCTTCATTTCATGTCGGCTACACTGAACTGAACGGAAAGCACGAACTATTTACATAGCCGTTTCGACTAACATTTCATTCAGTGCGGTGGTATCAACTCGGGCGGGATAAACCCTACCACCTACCTAGTAAGATAAGGAGGGAATGAACTTAAGTTCCCCATACAAACTTTCATCCCCTATTTCACCCCCTTAAGGGTTGTTTTTTGAGACAAAAAGTAGCCTATGTCCGTCCTCAGGGTGCAATTCATCTCCATGCAATATTTTATCGAAATCTGTTCAGCGGTTTAGGCGTGAAAAGGTAACAGACAGACAGACAACAGAGTTACTTTCGAATTTATAATATTAGTATGGAGTATGGAAGTATGGATTAGGATACACACTAAACACACTTACACACACATCATTACACACTAAAAAAGCGAGGCGGTCTCGGATTCGTGTCCGATGGATACACACTTGCGACTGCAGCGCCACCTATGGCATACACACTGGAACTACGTATTTTTAGACATTTTCATACACACACAACCTGCCAAAACTACCAAAAACGAGGCGTAAAATTTGATCTGCTCTGATTGGTCCGTCAAATATACGTTTTCTGACCAATCAGGGGTCGCTGATTTCAAATCTGCCATTAGAATTTTCCTGTCAAATCCGAGGCGGTCTCGCTTTTGACGGCGCTTCGGTTTCGTTAGTGTGGACGGACGAAACGCCTCGTTTTAGGGAGTGGGCAAACACAGACAGACAGACGGAGGCGTCAAATTATAACACCCTCCTTTTGCGTCGTGGTTAAAAACGGAAATGTGATAGGGAAGCACTGAGGTAAGCACCTATTATTTAGAAGCGATTGATAGGTAACATGCTCAGTTTAAATTGTACCATTAAGCATCGAAAGAAGAAAACGCGCAAAATATAATATTTATCTTAGAAAGGGCTCTCGAGATTCCGGAATGAGGGAGGCTGAAATAAAAGTATAATCCACCACAAGACGAGCTCCATCGAGCTCCGTCGGCGCGGCGCCTAAGCGCCGCCGCCCCCGCCCCGCTCCCGCCCCGACGCGACCCCACCGGATGAAGGGCGGAAAGAATCGGCGATGATGGCAAGTAATGAGAGGAAGATTTTAAAACGTAAGAGCACCTCGAGGAATGCCATTTAATCGCTCAAGAAGGAGAAAAATGAGCAAAGAGAAAATGTGTCAAGTTACAGTAATGGGAGCGGAGCTGTGGGAGCAAGCGGGAGGTCCGTGTCCGTTCCGTGCGTCGCGTCGGTCGCGCCGACAGACAGCCATTACGTATCGAGCTCTAGTAGGTAGCTACTGTCTATATACCGAATATGTAGATTTATTGCTTGTGGCCATGAGTGATGGCTACCAGGTAGACGTCGTGTATACCGATTTTTCAAAATGCCTCGACAAATTTCCTCATAATTTGCTTGAACTAAAAATGTTAAAGTATAGTATACACGGTGATCTGCTTCGGTGGTTCGCATTATACCTAAGAAATAGAAGTCAAGCTGTCACAGTGAGTGGCTTCTGCTCTAGTTTCGTCCCTGTCACTTCCGGAGTACCTCAAGGATCTCATATGGGCCCCCTCCTATTTAATATATTCATTAGCGATATATATATATATATTCCAGCAATCCCCATTTTGAAAGATTATTCCTTTTTAAACGGTTTTATTTTTTAGCTTGACTCCGTATATTTGTTTGTTTGTTACTATCTTTGTTTCAAATTTTGCGACAACTTTTTCAACTACTTCTAATGAACCGATTTTTATGAAACTTTGCACACACATTGAGTTCTCGTGACAATACAATATTATGATAATTTCAACTTGGTAACGAGGGTCTGATGATGGAGTCAGGAGGAGGACAGTGGAACTCTTCAACCGTTACTAGTAACCCCCTCGAGTTTGGGCTCATATGGTTGGTTTGGACGAGTGTTCCATACTTCTACCAATACACTTGGTGACGAGGGTCTGATGATGGAGTCAGGAGGTGGACAGTGGAACTCTTCAACCGTTACTAGTAACCCCCTCGAGTTTGGGCTCATATGGTTGGTTTGGAAGAGTGTCCCATACTTCTACCAATACACTTGGTGACGAGGGTCTGATGATGGAGTCTGGAGGTGTACAGTGGAACTCTTCAACCGTTACTAGTAACCCCCTCGAGTTTGGGCTCATTTGCTTAGTTTGGACGAGTGTTCCATACTTCTACCAATACACTTGGTGACGAGGGTCTGATGATGGAGTCAGGAGGTGGACAGTGGAACTCTTCAACCGTTACTAGTAACCCCCTCGAGTTTGGGCTCATATGGTTGGTTTGGAAGAGTGTCCCATACTTCTACCAATACACTTGGTGACGAGGGTCTGATGATGGAGGCAGGAGGTGTACAGTGGAACTCTTCAACCGTTACTATTAACCCCCTCGAGTTTGGGCTCATATGGTTGGTTTGGACGAGTGTCCCATACTTCTACTAATACACTTGATGACGAGGGTCTGATGATGGAGTCAGGAGGTGTACAGGGGAACTCTTCAACCGTTACTAGTAACCCCCTCATGTTTGGGCTCATTTGGTTGGTTTGGACGAGTGTCCCATACTTCTACCAATACACTTGGTGACGAGGGTCTGATGATGGAGTCAGGAGGTGTACAGTGGAACTCTTCAACGGTTACTAGTAACCCCCTCGAGTTTGGGCTCATATGGTTGGTTTGGACGAGTGTCCCATACTTCTACCAATACACTTTGTGACGAGGGTCTGATGATGGAGTCAGGAGGTGTACAGTTGAACTCTTCAACCTTTACTAGTAACCCCCTTGAGTTTGGGCTCATTTGGTTTGTTTGAACGAGTGTCCTATCCCATACTTCTACCAATACACTTGGTGACGAGGGTCTGATGATGGAGTCAGGAGGTGTACAGTGGAACTCTTCAACCGTTACTAGTAACCCCCTCGAGTTAGGGGCTCATATGGTTGGTTTGGACGAGTGTCCCATACTTCTACCAATACACTTGGTGACGAGGGTCTGATGATGGAGTCAGGAGGTGTACAGTGGAACTCTTCAACCGTTACTAGCAACCCCCTCGAGTTTGGGCTCATTTGGTTTGTTTGGACGAGTGTCCCATACTTGTCGAACGCAAAAGTATGAAACAGACATACCATCTGTTCAAATTGATTTTGAAAGAGACGGCGGACACCTTATCCATCCTAAAGCCATACAGTTTCCAGCAAAGTTTAATTATAGAACGTCGTCCAGTGAGCGTTGCGGTTACTAGACGTGTTTACGGTTGCGCACAATAATTTATCGAAAATTTTAATAGTACTCCAAGCCAAACTCCACTTTACTAACACAAGAAAAAGTTGTGATTAGAAGTACAACTCCTGCTAGCAGATAGGACTGTGTAGTTCAGCTCAAGCAATCTACGCTCCGTGCAGGTGAGCCCCTCTCCGCTTACCCTGCCTCGAGTAAAAGAGAGCCTGAAAATAATTGCTCTCCCGCTCACCCACTACACTGCAGAAGATAGGTCGGCGGCGTATGCGCCGCGCCGCGCCGCCCGCCGCCACCGCTGCCCCCGCCGCCGCCAACTGACCGAGCGCGCTCGAGACCTCCTCACTCCACTCACCCGCTGCTGCCTCCACCCCCTCCGCGCCTTGCCGCCGCCGCCGCCCTGCCCGGCCGGTTGCGACGTCGTACGCGCCCACTGCACTGCTTCCAACCTTGCTCTGAAATTGAATGAACTACCTACCAATAGACACTTTAGCCTACATCCAAAGATTTACAACCTGTTCCCCATGAAATGACACAGCTAGAATAGTGTTACACAAACGTAATAGTTCTGATAAGCGGAAATGAGCCTCCTACGATCACCTACAAATAAAGCTGGTTCTGCCCCGGATTTGACTCGCGATCCTTCTTCTGAACAGTGTCCGACTAATACTATAACCTTCCGAAAACGAAAGCACGAAGGAGATATGAATGAATTTAAACTGGAGATCATGCAGTTTCTAAGTACGTTAACTACGGAACAAAACGAACGAACCCAATCTAATCTTCTTGCTGCGATTTCTGCCTCTCAAAATGAAAAGTTCGCCTCGGTAATTACATCAATTGAGGAACTGAAGTTACAGAACAACCAAATCATCGAGTCAAACAAACTAATTCTGCGAGAACACGCCGAGATTAAGGCAAAAATAACGGATTTAGAGGCCGAACATAAAGACTTTTCAAAGCAGATGCTGTTGCTAAAATCGGAGCTAAACGGCCTTAAAGACTCACCCCCCTCGGAATCAACTACAATCGCACAACAGCCGTCCTGGGAAGATATGTTAAGTGAACTAAACGAGCGCCGCGAAAGAGAAAAGAATATTATTGTCCTAGGCATCCCCGAATCGAACAGTGAATCCATAGAGGCGCAGCTCGCTCACGACCGGTTAGAAATTCAGAAGACCCTGCAATCAATAAGCACCCAACATCCGACTCCGAGATCTATCACGCGTCTAGGCAAACGTACTCCCGGCCAAAACCGATCTATTAAAATATGTCTGGACTCTCGCGACGCCGCTATCTCCGTTCTGCGAAATAAGTCATCGATGAAGGCGAACGTACGTATCTACTCCGACCAGACTCCGCTACAGAGAAAAACAATGCAAGACTTGCGTGCTGAGCTAACTCGTCGTCATGAAGCTGGAGAAAATAACCTAACTATTAGATATGTAAAAGGAATTCCTAAAATAATTATAAACTCGAAAAAAAACTGATCAAGCCCAAAGGATCACTTGCCCTCACACAGCAAAATGGAAACGTTACGCATGAATTATTTAGAGACTTTGGTGAATTTTTTACTAGTCAGACCTCACTCACATTTATATATACTAATATTAGAAGCATTGTAAAACTAGGGAAGCTAGACGAACTTGAGTGTATAATTAAATCAACAAATAGAACAATTCATGTTATTTTACTAGCTGAATCCTGGATTAAAAACGATTCTGAAGCCAAAACAATACAGTTACAAAATTATACTCACTATTATAACTACAGGACAGACCGTATAGGTGGAGGTGTCTCGATTTTTGTTCACAATAACATAAAGCATAGCTATCTTGAAAGTAAATACTGCAATGATAACAACTATCTGTGGATTCACATAGAAAACTTTTCTTTGGATGTAGGCGTTGTTTATAAACCTGGACACACAAACTACAAATTATTTTGCGAGGAAATGGAATTACAATTGCAAGGAAAAACACGAGCTATTTGTTTTGGTGACTTCAATATAGATTTGATTAAACCTGACCGAACAACGCAACATTACATAACGACCATAGAGGAGAGTGGATACTTTATAGCTAACAATATTGATGAACTGTATTGCACGCGCGAAACATGTACAACAAAAACATTAATAGACCACATTATTACTAACTTACATAATTCAACCTTACATCTATGTATCACGGATACATCATTAACAGATCACAAAGTACTGTGTCTAGAAATGAACAAAACCGCGTACATTTCTAAGGAAAAGGTTGTATATAAGGCGATAGACTACAACAAATTACACAAAACAGTTACAGATACACCTTACAAAGAAACCGTTCATTATAATAATTTTGAATCTTACCTGCAAATGTGCATTGAATCGTGTAGAATAGAGAAAAGAAAAATACAAAACTTACCTCGCGAGGATTGGATAAATAAAAACATTTTGAACGAAATAAAAATAAGAAATGGTCTTTGGAAAAAACTAAAGAAAAAACCTGAAAATGAACAATTAAAACAATCATTTACTAAACAAAGAAATAAAACCACGGCATTAATAAAACATGAAAAAAAGATATTCTACCAAAAAGAGTTTAAAAAATGCGAAAATAAACCAAAGAAAATTTGGAACTATATAAACACACTCACATGTAATAAAATTAAAAATGTTAGCTCTCCATCTAAATTAATTATAAATAACGCGATTATAGTCAATAACTTGGAAATATGCGAGTATTTCAATGAATTTTTTTCAACAATTGGGTCTCAATTAGCAAATAAAATACCTTCCTCATATCATCCCAAACCATATAACTCTCACATATACACACACATAAACACACAAACACCACACGTTCACACTATAAACAACTTTGAATTATGCACGCAACACGAAGTTTTAAAAGTAATCGATCAATTAGACGTCAACGTTAGTACAGGAATTGATGGAATAAATACAAAATGTATAAAATCGGTTAAACATCTCATTGTCGAAAGTTTGACAAATTGCATTAACTCATGTCTAGAGCTTGGTGTCTTCCCCGATGAATTAAAAGTGGCGCGCGTGACCCCAATCTACAAAACTGGTGCTAAGTCTGATCCAGGCAACTATCGACCGATATCTGTTTTGCCAGTTATATCTAAAATTTTCGAAAAAATTATTCACTCTCGACTCAGTGAGTACCTACGGTCTGTAAATTTCCTGTATGAAAAACAATATGGATTTAGACCAAAATCGAGCACGCTGACCGCATGTACTGACTTAGTCACCGAATTAAATCAACAGGTAGACCATGGAAACGTATCTTTAGGTATCTTCATTGACCTAAAAAAAGCATTTGATACAGTAAGCCATGACATCGTACTAACGAAACTAAGCGAAATAGGTATCACTGGATCAGCTATAAAAATATTAGAAAGTTACCTCTCAAATAGGTACCAAATTGTACAGATTGAAAATGAAAAAAGCAGTCCAAAACCGATCACCTTTGGAGTGCCCCAGGGTTCAATAATCGGGCCCTTAATTTTCCTTATTTACATTAATGACATATATAAAATAGGCCTTTCAGGCAATCTAACTTTATATGCTGATGATACGTGTTTGTTTTATTTTGGCCGTATGATCGAAGAAGTTATCCAGCAAGCTCAGTTAGATCTTAACATTTTAAACACGTGGTTTTTGCAAAATTTATTAACTATAAATACAAATAAAACATGCTATATAATTTTTGCGGCGAAAAATAAGGTAGTACACTCACATAACCCCCTAAAAATTAATGAACAAGTTTTAAAAAAAATCGACAATGAAAAATATCTCGGACTTATACTTGACAAGGACTTGTCCTGGCGCGCACATATAAAACATGTGATTTCAAAATTAACTCCGTTAACTGGAGCACTGAGACGTATTGCCGGCGTCCTCCCCGCGCAGACAAGACACACTATATACAACTCACTTGTCTACCCACACTTACAGTACCTTGTCAGCGTGTGGGGGACGGCTGCTCCCTCCATACTTCACGACCTACAAATCGCTCAAAACAAAATTGTTAAAGTCCTCTTCCAATTTGATCGCCTCACACACACAGATACATTATATAAAGAGACAAAACTATTCGATATCAAACAAATATACAAATACAATACGTGCATATTGATCAGGAACATTTTACAAGGTAACCTTCACATAAAAACGAATTTCATAACTAATAGTGAAATACACGCACACTTCACAAGAAGTGCGCGAAATCTGCGTATACCTACACCGCGCACAAATTATGGAAAACGAAACCTATTATTTGATGGTGTACAGGTATATAACAGCCTTCCTAACAGTATTAGAAATTTAGAGACAAACAGACAGTTCAAGACAGCTATCAAAACCTACTTTAGTGTCTAATAAATAGCAGACTAGGTCTTTAGTTTCTATTTTATACTTATATCTAGATTATTATAAATAATAATGTTACCTTGTCCGGTGGTCCACTACGTGGGCTAGTATCGACTGAAAGTACTTATAAATTAATATGTCCTCGTTGCGTGTCGACATACCGAGTCGAGTGTTTCGGTCGGTAATGGTTTACGTGGTGGGCCTCCATGTCCAAATTCTTATTTACAATGTTGTAACCGCAACAAAAGAAAACAAATGTAAAATTTTCTCATAAAAGTGAATGTAATGTTCTTTTGGGAAATAAATATTCTTTAAACTGAACAGCTGAGAGACGGATGTTACCGATGATTTTTTCATGGGCCTCCACTGTCCATAAAATGCAGGGCAGTACTGTTGACCGTGCTGTCGTGTATTTGGGCTCCAGACTATTTGAGGAGGGTCAAGCGTATGTTGCATTGAGTCGCGTAAAGTCTTTTGAAGGGTTATGTATTGAGGAGCTTGATTGTGAGTAATTGACAGGTAAGAAACCGAGTAACAAAGATGCAATGAGAGAGTTGGAAAGGATAACGAGTTTACCTAATGAATGATACGAGCCAAAAATCAAACTAAAAACGAGTAAATAAAAAAATAGGTAAAAAAACTTTTAAGTTAAACGGTTTTATTAAAAATAAAAAACTAGAAAAAAAACAGCTGTACAAAAAACTAGAAAATAATAAGGACACAAGCCTGGGCCTTCTTAAGATTTTACGTCTAGGTAAGAAATCGTGCAATACTAGCGTGCTGTCTTCTCATGTCGGATGCCAAAGGGCACATTGTGTCGCTGCGTCAGCGGAATAAGTAATAAATTGAGATTTTTAACAGACTAATATAAAAACGTGGGGCGTATAATATGCGTAATAAATAACATGCCTCTATTCTCTGACATACATGGCTATAATACAAGAAATAAAAGAAACATTGTAAATGTTAAATGTAGATTAGCTAAAAAATATAACAGTTTTATATGCAATAGTGTCAAATTATATAACATACTTCCAGATAGTATAAAAAGTTTAAATAACAAGCAATTCAAGATTGAAGTGAAAAAATATTTAATAAAAAAAGAATGTTATACAGTGGAAGAGTTTTATAATTTAGTATAGATAAGATACCCTAGTCATAACTGTGATATTAGTTTTAAACCTATTCTGACAAATCTATTGAGGCTTTATATTATTATTTTATTTTATTTTATTTTTATTTTATTGGTTTAATTATAATGTAATTTGGTTTAGATTAAAAAAAAAAAAAAATTGACATATCTATTGAATTGAATTGATGCTTGATGATTGTAATGAATTTTTAATTGATTTTAATCTAAGATTGTAAACTGTTATTTATTTTAATAATTATTTTAATTGTGACAATTAGAAAATTGAAATAGATTTTATGTAGGGGAAATAATATATAAATTTGGGCTAATTTTGGATACCTATTTATCCAATATTGTCCCTTGTCGTGATTGGGACTGAGTAGGTGTTTCGAATTTAATTTATAAATTGTTACGAGTTCAAGTGCAATAT
The DNA here is from genome assembly GCA_946902875.1 of Nematopogon swammerdamellus. Taxonomy (NCBI): domain Eukaryota; kingdom Metazoa; phylum Arthropoda; class Insecta; order Lepidoptera; family Adelidae; genus Nematopogon; species Nematopogon swammerdamellus. The sequence goes on from OX336337.1 coordinate 48,596, forward strand.
GTATTGCCCACGAATGATTTTTGAACAAATACAAATACAAATCGCGACCTCCCCTGTCGAGGGAAACGCTCCTGTTTGACCCGTGCGATCCGACGTGAGTGTTATCGTCCGCTCCGCGGAGAGGAACGGGAATGGACGGGCACGGATGCGCGGGCGACGCGGGAGTGAATAAAATGCGCCTCTTCGGAACAATATTGCCGAACGGTGTACTCCGAGACTGTGCCGCCGGTCAGACGACACTACGGCGACGACAGAGAGGTCACGACTTACGAGAATACTGTATGCACGTACGGCGGGTACGTGACTCGCTTACGCTGCGCGATCTTACTGGCCGCTATGCGCCTGTGAGACCGAACTCGACCGGGGCCCTACCACCACGCCATGGTGGGAGGTCACCCGATAAGGATCCCGAGGATCAGGTCTACAGCAGGCTAACACGGCGACACAGAACGGCTCACCTCAGTTTCGCCGCAGCCTCCGCCCCGACCGAAGTACGAGCCACCCAAGGTGGAAAGTACGACTGCAGGAACGAAGGTCTCCGACGAATCCGGTGGCTGACGAGAGGCTAGATCAACTTCGGAGTGAACGTGGCGCACGAGGCGAGTGTAGCAGAAGAACGGATAATAAAAACTAAAATCCTATATTTGTAACAAACTGTAAAACTTTCTCTTTTTCGCCTCTTTTTGCCGCGCTCACTAGCGCCACTCTGCCAGACAGGGACGGAGTAAAACACGGCCCAGCAAAAATATTTATTTTCCATAAAAATACACACAAATAAATTTGACCAATCGATAGAACTTATCCTGTGGAGTAGTATACCCGAATAGGAGATGAAAAACACTATCAGATTTTCATATAAATATATCTTATCCAGGCTTAGATGAGAGAGGACCCGAGGTCGTCGAGCGAACTAAGTGTTCGCTCGACGTAGCGCCTATAGAAAAAATACTGGAGCTACCCAAGCTCAAAAGATGCGCTAAGTCGAGCCCGTTCCAAAGAGGTATTGGACATGTGGGTGAAAAATCATTTTCCGTACCCAAGGTACAGGTCTGTTAATCAAAGCTGGCACGTACTAACACTATCGCGTAGTGTCTGTGTGTAAGCGCACGGGTGACGTCGCACTGCATACGCCCGATCTGTCTCACTCGCACTTGCACAATTGCATTGGTGTGAGTACTGTGCACGCGCCAGCTTCGCCGCGCGCCGTGCGTTGTCTCGCTCCACACGCGCCGAGCCTAGCCCGTCGCTCGCGACGCGTCGCCACCAGCGCGACGCGGCCGCACGCTTTCACGCACGTACGGTTCCAATGATACCCCACATGTCCCAAGTCTATCAGAAAATGAGCCTCCAGTCAGGAAAACAGGCTATGCTTTACAAAATTTCTATTAGACTGCGCTACACAAAATTTATTTAAAAACTGCGCTTTATAAAAAAATTTTAAAGGCTACGCTTAACAAAATTTCTTCCAAAACTGCGCAAAACATAAACACTAGGACTATAGAAAGGTCCTATATAGCTATGTAAGTAGCACAAAGTCCACTGTGCTACGCACTTATCCCTTACTGGGATGGCACTTTGGAGAGGCAGGAGCCTCTCGTAACACTGTTGCCTATACTACCTGTACCTAGATGCCAAGCCTAGCTATCTATGGCCGCACTCAGAGGTCTGTCGGCAACAGTCTGTATGTATGTGTGTATGTTCGGGGTAAACTCTGGAACCACTGAACAGGTTTTGATGCGATTTGCACCAATACAAAGCGTAGTTCTTGAGGCTTACTATAGGCTATATACCATATTCATATATTCATAATCATATTCGTTTATTTTCCATAATAACCATGCACTGGTATGACAAACATTTTATAAATTTACATAAGCACAAACATTCAATTCCCTAAAATTTAAAAATTCATTACATAGCCACTCAACTAATAAATAATCATGTACATTATATATAACTAGCTGTTGCCCGCGGCTTTGCTCGCGTGAAATTCGTATTCTAAAGAAGAATGTAAGTAACTAAGGGCGAGGCCGAAGGCCGAGCTGCTTTCAGGTAAACGTTAAACCTTTCTCAAATAAAGGAAGTAAGTAAGGGCGAGGCCGAAGGCCGAGCTGCGTTCAAGAAGACGATAAACCTTCTGGAAGAAAGGAAGGGACTAAGTGCGAGGCCGAAGGCCGAGCTGCGTTCAGGTAAACCAAAAACACTCTTCCGCCTGCGGGCCTCGCCCTTAAAGACTTCCTTTCTTCGATAGAATATAATATCGTTTACTCAATCTATTTATTTCATAAAAATATAAAAGTAATATTAATAACTAAAGAATTAAAACCTAACTAACAAACATTAAAATAACTATAAAAACGGGCATTTTCAAATGTTCTTAGAGCACTTGCGGCATTACCCCGCTGGATGGCAAGGCTTACCCTTTGAATGAAGTACATAAGCCCTTGATGGCGGGACACCAGTTGCGTCAACCAGCAGAGGCCCAAACCTCTTTTGGCTTCACTGCTGCACGGACCGAGGATTTCAATCGCAAACGCAACAAATTCGAAATCTTGAATTATATTTCTATATTTGTTGCGTTTGAGGCTCTCCGCCCCAGCCTCGGCTGCGCCAGCCGCTCTTGAAGATGTCCTAACGTGACTTGGAGCCAATGTGAGAACACAAGTGGCGTCCCACACCATAGAACTACCCTTAGTCCATGGCACTAAGGTGATAGCATCGGGCCTCTTGCCATCCAGCCGGGAATAACCGCGAGGTTCTAGGATGCACGGTATATTTGCCGTCAGAAGCGTGGACTTTATAATAAAATTTGAATTAAATTAACTCAATCTTAATATTAATTAACTGTATTCGAGGTGGTTTAGCTTCTTCCTGAACGCAGCTCGGCCTTCGGCCTCGCCCTTAGTTCCTTGCTTACTTTGAGATTGTTTATCATTTGTCAGAACGTAGCTCGGCCTTCGGCCCCGCCTTAGTTACTTACTTTCTTCAAAAATGTTTAGCTTCTTCCTGAACGCAGCTCGGCCTACGGCCTCGCCCTTAGTTACTTGCTTTCTTCGAGATGGTTTATGGTCTTCCCGAATAGAGCACGGCCTTCGGCCTCACCCTTAGTTACTTACTTTCTTCAAGATCGTTTAGCTTCTTCCTGAACGCAGCTCGGCCTCGCCCTTAGTTACTTGCTTTCTTCGAGATGGTTTTTCAATTATCAGAACGTACATAGCTCGGCGTTCAGCCTCGCCTTAGTTACTTACTTTCTTCAAGATGGTTTAGCTTCTTCCTGAACGCAGCTCGGCCTTCGGTCTCGCCCTTAGTTACTTGCTTTCTTCGAGATGGTTTTTCAATTATCCGAACGTAGCTCGGCCTTCGGGCTCGCCTTAGTTACTTACTTTCTTCAAGATGGTTTAGCTTCTTCCTGAACGCAGCTCGGCCTGCGGCCTCGCCCATAGTTACTTACTTTCTTCGAGAAGGTTTATGGTCTTCCATAATAGAGCTTGGCCTTCGGCCTCGCCCTTAGTTACTTACTTTCTTCAAGAATGTTTTTCTTCTTCCTGAACTCAGCTCCGCCTTCCGCCTCGCCCTAAGTTACTTGCATCGAGAAAGAATATCGTTTACGTGAGCGCAGATCCGCCTTCGGGCCCGCCTTTAGTTACTTACTTTCTTTATTTGAAATACGAATTTCACGCGAGCGAAGTCGCGGGCAACAGATATAAAAATGTTATTGCAACAATGACATCGACATAACGTCGACTTTCAATTATTTTATTTATTTATCATCAAACAATTTGTCACCGGCCAGCTCACGTCGAGATGACAGTTCTCCGTTGTCAACATGACATTTGTTAAACGGTTTTTTTTTATTATTATTATTATTATACGGTTTTATTTAGCTTCACTCCGTATATTTGTGGCTTCGTTTCTATCTTTGTTTCAAATCTTGCGACAACTTTTTCAACTACTTCTACTGAACCGATTTTTATGAAACTTTGCACACACATTGAGTTCTCGTGACAATACAATATTATGATAATTTCAACTTGGTAACGAGGGTCTGATGATGGAGTCAGGAGGTGTACAGTGGAACTCTTCAACCGTTACTAGTAACCCCCTCGATTTTGGGCTCATTTGATTGGTTTGGACGAGTGTCCCATACTTCTACCAATACACTTGGTGACGAGGGTCTGATGATGGAGTCAGGAGGTGTACAGTGGAACTCTTCAACCGTTACTAGTAAACCCCTCGAGTTTGGGCTCATTTGGTTTGTTTGGACGAGTATCCCATACTTCTACCAATACATTTGGTGACGAGGGTCTGATTATGGAGTCTGGAGGTGTACAGTGGAACTCTTCAACTGTTACGAGTAACCCCCTCAAGTTTGGGCTCATTTGGTTGGTTTGGACGAGTGTCCCATATTTCTACCAATACACTTGGTGACGAGGGTCTGATGATGGAGTCAGGAGGTGTACAGTGGAATTTTCTAACCGTTACTAGTAACCCCCTCGAGTTTGGGCTCATTTGGTTTGTTTGGACGAGTGGCATTCAGTTTCCAGCAAAGTTTAATTATGGAACAGCTGAGAGACGGATGTTACCGAAAATTTTGGCATGGGCCTCCACTGTCCATAAAATGTAGGGCAGTGCTGTTGACCATGCTGTCGTGTATTTGGGCTCCAGAATATTTGAGGAGGGTCAAGCGTATGTTGCATTGAGTCGCGTAAAGTCTTTAGAAGGGCTATGTATTGAGAAGCTTGATTGTGAGATATTGACAGGTAAGAAACCGAATAACAAAGATGCAATGAGAGAGTTGGAAAGGATGAGGAGTTTGCGTAATGAATGATACGAGCCAAAAATCAAACTAAAAACGAGTAAATAAAAAAATAGATAAAAAAACTTTTAAGTTAAACGGTTTCATTAAAAAAAACTAGAAAAAAAAACATCAGCTGTACAAAAAACTAGAAAATAATAAGGACAACCTGGGCCTTCTTCAGATTTTACGTCTGGGTAAGAAATCATGCAGTGCTGTCTTCTCATGTCGGATGCCAAAGGACACTTTGTGTCGCTGCGTCAGCGGAATAAGTAATAAATTGAGACTTTTAACAAATTCCGTTCAGTGGTTTTTGCGAGATGCGCGTACAAATAGACATTTTTGCATTTACGATTTTATTATATGTATAGAAAGAATAGATATCCATCCATAAGAATAGAGGCATCCATTATAAACATAACTATATCGTCTTCATAAAGCAGTACAATTAAATCATGTCAATTTAAGGTATGTATTTAAAAAAATAAAAAAATAATAAAATCTTATAATAAAAAATAAAAAGCCCTAAAACAATAAAGTCATAAAGTCAATATTAAAATATTCATAGGGTTATAAAATCAATGAAATGGAATAGTCAATATTTTACAATACAATAAAAATCTTATAACACTTTTAACGCCGTCAATTCAATAAAAAGATGTAAATTTCATATCAATCAGTAAAACAATCAAAATAAATAGTAGAATTCAATAACCAGTTCATTAGATAATCAAATTAGTATGTACATTGCAGAAATTAGTCAATATTAAGAGTTATTGGTATTACGGTATACGGCCTATTCAAGAGATATTGCTTTAGTTTTCCATCAAATACAGTAATACTAACACTATTTTTAATTTCACTGCTTAGATGATTATACAATTTTATGCCTGTGTATAGTCGACTGTTACGAAACACCTCATAATTAGATCTGGCAGATTTATATTTTCACTATTCTTAAGCGGATAATTGTTTGTTTCCTTTATTTTTATATGTGCATTTAAATTCTTGAATATGTCGGTGCACACTAGGTGTATGTACAAATTAATTACTGTTAGAATTTCATACTTAATAAATAATGGCTTGCAGTGTTCGATTTGCTTAACTTTTGCTATTATTCGAATTGCTTTCTTTCGCATTTTAAGAATGTCAGTAATGTTTGTGCTACTCCCCCACATTTCGAGGCCATATCTCATTTTACTCTCAAAGTATGCGAAATAGACAATTGTTAAAGTTTGTGTACTTGCGATTTTTTTGAGCGATTTCTGAGCATAGCAGGCACTAGCTAACTTGTTCCGTAGGTGTGCAATATTGTCAAACCATTTTAAGTAACAGTCTAGGTGGACTCCCAAAAAGTTTACTGTATCAGCTTTTTTTATGTCAAGATTAAAATCCGGGATACTTGTATGTTGTCCATTTTCATTTTTAACAAATTTTTTTAACCATCACACTAAATAGCCTTAGGGTTGAGCAGTATCAAGTAAAGTATAGTATGAACGGAATTTAGTGTCGATTGGTCGTTATAGATGGCGCTGGCAGTTCTATTGCGTTGCAATGTAGTAGATTATCAAATAAAGTATAGTATGAACGGAATTTAGTGTCGAATGGTCCTAATAGATGGCGTGAGCAGTCTGTTGCCTTGCGTTGGTGGAGAAACATGAGGACTAAAAATCGCCATTAAAAATGGTGCCTCGATCTTTAGTACCCGCTGTTACAACTAGATGTCGGCAGTAGAGAGCGTTTCAACTACATCTTCCCTTCGCCGTTATGTTGGCTCCACTGTCTATCTGTCAAAACAGCGTTGAGGGTTGCTATATGTACAAATTTACCCGTAATTATCGGTACGTACCGTATTTATTATATGGTAAATACCGATTACATTATTAGGTAATATTATAATCTTCACAATCTGTGAGTGGATCCAACATAATGGCGAAGGAAAGATTTAATTGAAACGCTCTCCAGTATAAATTCAATAACTATGTGACATTTTTGTCGGTGTTAACTAGGCGAACTCAAACTTAAGTCATACGGGAAAAAATCGATAGATGGCGTTAAGTACTAACAAAACATTGTGACTTGGGAAGATTGTTCGTCAGATCTTCGCATTGAATTTAGAACCGGCGGAATTTTCGACATGTCCAAGCATAGGTTACCTACCTATGGATGAAATCACTATCTCAATCTCTATCTTCTTTTTCTACTTCTCTTCTCTTCTCTATCTTTCTTTACTTCTCTATCTTCTGTTATTCTCTTCTTCTTCTCTATCTTCTCTACTTCTTATAAAAGGGAACGTATGTCTGTATGTACGATGTATGTATGTATGTATGTTTGGGGTAAACTCCGGAACCACTGAACAGTTTTTGATGCGGTTTGCACCAATGTAAAGAGTAGATCTTGAGGCTCACTATAGGCACCATCACACTAAATAGCTTTAGGGTTGAGCAGTATCAAATAAAGTTAGTGTCCAATGGTCGTAATAGATGGCGTGAGCAGTCTGTTGCCTTGCGTTGGTGGAGATACAAGAGGACTGAATCGCCATATTAGAAATCATGCCTCGATGTTTAGTACCCGCTGTTACAACTAGATGTCGACAGTAGTATCAATTCAATAACTATGTGAAATTTTTGTCGGTGTTTGTTAACTAGGCTAACTCAAAAATAAGTCATACGGGAAAAAATCGATAGATGGCGTTAAGTACTAACACAACATTGTGACTTGGGAAGTTTGTTTGTCAGTTCTTCGCATTGAAATTGGACGTAGATACACCAAAATGTACCAATCCACAATCAACTAGTTTTGACATAATTGAGTTTAAAGTTTACTTGTGCACTATTCATCCTAAGTAGCTCTTTTCAGTAACTATTTTAAACAATAATTTAGAATAAATTTTAATCTACTTTTTGACACTGAAAAATGAGCTAAAACAAAATCAATTCAAATCGTTTTTCACGAAAAACTTCAGTTGGTACGTTTTTGCATAATAGGGGTTGTCTAATAAAATAATTACACCAAAATATACCAGCAAAGCTTTAGTATTATAGAAAGGAAAGATAGAAAAAAAATTCTTAAAACTAGCAATACAATCAGTAGCTTATTATTACACATTACACAATCATGATAAACAAAAATCTGCCAAGTGCGAGTTTTATTCGCGCACGGGGGTTTCCGTATCTATCCGCTATCAATAATATCCGCCTATCTTTTGTCTTTCAACAATGCAATGTATAAAAGCCTGTGGCGCCATCTATTATTCAGTAGCGTGATAGATTTTTCGCACGTTTGTTGTATGGGAATCGCCCTTAATTTTTAACATTTTCTTTTTTTTTATTATTTGTTGTTATATCCGCCATAGTAACACATATTCTGTGAAGTAGGAGGAGTAGCATAAGATGAGTCGGAGATGGGGGAGGTGAGGAGAGGGGCGACGAACGAGGGAGAGGGAGGGAGGGGGACGCGGCGGGGTAGATATGGTTGAACGAGGGCTGAGATAGGGAAGGATAGAAGTGGCGGACGGAGGGAAGGGGAGCGAGGGGGAGAAGGGAGGGGTGGATTGGAGGAGAGTCGAGAGAGAAAGGGAGGAGCGTATGGGGCAAGGATGGTGGGAGGGTTGGGAGGGAGGAGGAAGAGGGTAGGGAAAAGGGAGGAGGGGGAAAGAGTGGAAGGTAGGAAGGAGGTGGGAGGGGATGATGAAAGGACCGAGGGAGGACGGAGAGAGTGGGGAATGGGGAGAGAGGGGGAGTATTGGGAAGCAGGGGAGAATGAAGAGGGAAAGGAGGGAATTAGGGAGAGAGGTAGGCAGATAAAGGGAGAGGAAGCGAGGGAGTTAGGGAGAGCGGTATGGAGAAAGGGTTCAGGGAGAAGAGAGAGAGAGAGAGAGAGAGAGAGAGAGAGAGAGAGAGAGAGAGAGAGAGAGAGAGAGAGAGAGAGAGAGAGAGAGAGAGAGAGAGAGAGAGAGAGAGAGAGAGAGAGAGAGAGAGAGAGAGAGAGAGAGAGAGAGAGAGAGAGAGAGAGAGAGAGAAAGAGAGAATACAAAAGAAGCGATCATTTATCATATTTGCGTTTAAATCGGACTTGCTGTTAAACCGACTTTAGAAGCTTTAAAAGCTAGTATCAAATATATTTCATACATTCAGATGTTCCTCCTCGCTCTCTACGCTGTTGCACTTCCAAATATCGATTTCCTTCGCGAAAATGGGAAAAATTTGAGGGACCACCTACAGCACGAACCATCATCGATAGACGAATGCTTTTTTTTTAATGTAGCCCAAAGATAGATAGATAGATAGAAATACTTTATTGCTCCAAAACATTTAACAGTAACAAACGATAAGTAATTTTTCACAAAACAAAGTTCAAATCTAATTCTTTTTGTAATTTTTCGATATCACATTTAGTTTTTGAGATATGAGATATTTAGTTCGAAAAAATTACATAATTACTTATAATATGTGAATTCGCACGGAGATGCGTCGGAGCTGAAGCGGCCGCCGCCGCCGCCGCCGCCGCTGAGAAGAGTTAGGTATTAGCGGTCGCTAGTGATTTGCGTTAGTAATAAACCGCCACGTTCGGCTCCACATCCCTCGCATACTAAATCATTAATTGTGCGTTGGCCCCTCCCTGCCGCCCCTCGCGGCGCGGCGGCGCGTTGTAGTGCGCGGCCGAGATTGATGTAGGTGTTTAACTTGCTGAATAAAGTTTTCGGCCCTACACTTCGGAGGTTTCGTTTACTTAACTAACAAAAGCTCCGGTACCTACCGTGCCCTCTCGGTCGGCCGTGCAGAGTGCGGGGCGGGGCGGGGCGGGTGTGTGTGTGTAGTTCTAGCGACGCAGGGCCGCCGCCGCCCGACCGCCGCCGCCGCCGCCGCCGTGAAGTACGCTCTGTGTACTCTCGTAACTATTTCATTGGGCACGTTTGTTGGCTTGCTCTGCATTTTTAACCCTCGATACAAAAAGCACCCCTCTTTTTTAAGTTTTTACTAAATACTTGCCCTCGAAAGCCTGCGGAAACAGAGTTAAGTCGGCATTGCCCGTCCCCGCCGCCCCGCCCCCGCATCACTTTGATTCTTATGGTTCTATAATCGTCCGTTTGTGACGCGCGCTGTTCGACGACGGTTCGAGGTGATTACAGCGATGGCCCAGTTCCATAGGGAAACAACTAAGAAACTGTTAATTTCGAGAAATCGCATTTGAAGTTTTACTCTTGTTTCACTGACCTGTTGTAATGTAAATATAAATACTACTTAAATTCGTTTTATGCATTTATCTTGTAAATTTATTGAAAAACTCAGATCATATAAAGCAAAAATAAATTATTCTATTTGTAGTACTTAATTTATGTAAAAAATTATTTTTGAGAGGACTTTTTGGATTTGGTTCTATGTGGAATTGGCAAAGATTGAAAATTTCTATGGGTGAAGGTTGAAATAAAACAATTTCAATAATCTTAATACTTAGATTTAAAAACAAAATTATTATTTAATACAAACATCAAAACTTTTACCATCTAACACAGTATGGTTTACTAATTTATTCTTCTAGTTCGCTTTCACTGGCAGCATTTCTAATTTGTGAAGTATTAGTGTGGCAAGGCAGATTTTTATAAAAATTCCAATATTGGCTTGGGATGGCATTTGATGTGCACAATGACAACAGGTCTTTCTTTTTTTCTGATGAAATCGTAGGTGGGGTTGTGTAAACCTTTTGTAATTCAATATTTGATGCTGGACGTCGCATCCTATATCGCAAATCTATTTCTTTGAAATCTTCTTGGAGGAAGGAAGTCTTGTATAAGATTTTCGTAGGGCAGGTTTTCATTACTTTTAACACACAAATGTTGTTCCATGTTACTTTTTCAGCTTCTGTGTTGATTGTGAAGTTCTTTCCGGTATCAGCTTGTAGTTTTTTTAAATCAAAGAAATCTTTGAAATCCATCTCTTGGCAGGTATAGATTTTTCCGGTTTTCTTAGCAAGTCTAATAATTGGCACGAGCTGTTCAGGTGTATAAATAGGTCCACTTTTCAAGCACCTTTTTTTCTCCCTTTCTATCAAAGCGTGCATGGCATCACCCTCATTTTGGGTGTGCCCAACAACCAAAAATTTATGGCTAATTTCTTCGATGCTAGCAATCGTGTTGACAGCATGAAGTAATGATGCCACAAACTTGTTTTTCTGCTGTCCAGCACAGTTATCTGAATAAAATGTTATAGTTTTGCTCGGATTTCTTTTCAAATACTCAAATATGCAGCTTCCAATTTCATTGGCTCCTCGTTTACCTAGGCCTTCATGCCATGTGAAGCAGTGACCTTGTTTTTGTGTCATGTTGTAAATAGTAAAATTGTAAGTACCAAGACGACGTTTATAAAAAAAACCACTTACGTCTCCACAAGGCACCGAAAGCACAGCTTGAAGATCGAAGCAAGCCACTTGCATAGAGGGATCCAATGCAGAAAATGCCACATCCTTATCTTTTTCAGCACGACATAATTGTTTCTCTGCGATGTGTTTTTTGTATTCCTCTTCTTGAATTACCTTTTCTTCATCACTCGCATTTTTGTACGATTCACACGTCATGCACTGATCCTTCTTAGGGTTGAAAAATCCTATATTGAACTTTCCGTTAAATATTGAATCATAAATGTGCTTCTTGGCAAAGGGTTTTTCCAGTTCAACGCAGTTTTCTTTGTACAGTTTGTACATTGAAGCTATTGTTAGGCTTCCGTCTATGTAGGACTTTTTAGTTTGTGCTCTGCAGTAGTGAGATGGCATGGTGGGAAATGACTTGATGTGACGACGAATATGTTCTTTTTGTTCCTCGTCTACTTTTATTCCACCTTTTCCGTGCTTTCCTCGCATGTCTGATTGCAAAACACCACTTGCATCTTTTTTGTGAGTCGTAGTATATATAGTTTTGCTGGATATATCCAACGTATTAAGGTAAAACGTTTTACACACTCTAATTTTGGCCTCATTTAATTCAAAATAATAGGCAAAATTTTTACTTCTGTTGCTTCCTGGTTTTTGCATACGGTATTTTGGCTGTACTGGCTTCATGCACTGTAAAAAGTAGTCCCGTTGTCTGTCGATATTCCCTATCTTCCAAAAGCTCTTATGAATTTGCTCCCGATCTAAATCATTAAAATTTTCTCTGCATTTCAATCTGCATTTATCTGAACATGGAGGTCGAACTTTTTTGGCAGTCTTTGTTACTTTTGTATTTCTAGTTGTGTACTCCTGTCCTGTATTTCTTTTCATTTTAGCAATATACTTTGCCCATTTCTCTGGTCTTCTTTTTCGTTTTCGGGTTCTTTGTTCCGTCTCTTCAGGCGAAAGTGCAACAGTGGCAGAATTTGAACTTGAGGAACTCGTCTCCGGTATGTAAACGTGGTCGATTTCTGAATCTTCGATGTAACTGAGACTGGTGTCGATGGAATCAGCTGCTGACACTCTTCTTTCATTTGGGCCTTCAGATGTATCTAAATCGCGAGTCGTAATCTCACTTAAAATAACATCACTTTGGATGACTAGTTCGGGCAGATTCGTGTTTGTGCTGAGGAGCTCCTGTCCCGCACTTGATACCTCGAAGTCGCCTTCTGCTAATTCTGCAGGATCATTAGCCGTATCGTGAATCTCGCTAAAAATAATATCATTTTGCATGGCTATTTCGAGCAGATCCGTGTTTGTGCTGAGGAGCCCCTGTCCCGCACTTGATGCCTCGAAGTCGCCTTCTGCTGACTCTGCAGGATCGTTAGCCGTATCGTGAATCTCACTTAAAATAACATCACTTTGGATGACTAGTTCGGGCAGATCCGTGTTTGTGCTGAGGAGCCCCTGTCCCGTACTTGATGCCTCGAAGTCGCCTTCTGCTGATTCTGCAGGATCATTAGCCGTATCGTGAATCTCACTAAAAATTATATCATTTTGCATGGCTATTTCGAGCAGATCCGTGTTTGTGCTGAGGAGCCCCTGTACCGCACTTGATGCCTCGAAGTCGCCTTCTGCTGAATCTGCAGGATCCTTAGCCGTATCGTGAATCTGAAATGATACAGCCCTTTATTAATAATGTCATCAAAATATTGAGGAGCCACTGTCCCACACTTGATGCCTCTATTTAAAGCGATCTCCGCTGCAACTAGTCTCAGGAAAGCCGTATGCGGCTGATTCTCTTCCTTCGTGTTGTGAAAACTTGTCAAAAGGCTAAAATAACACAAACATTTTTAGCTATAATGCTGGAAGCATTTTTGAATTCGAGTATGTGTGTGGAAAGTTAGGTTAGATTTGTGTTTTCTTACCTCGCTCAATAAATCGCCTGCAGTGGCTAGTCGAAGAATGTCTTTAGTTCGACTCTTCGCTGGCCGCGGACCGGGGCCTCTTGATGCACTCATTTCTTTATTTATTCAAGTTTTATTAAACACAAGTACTTCTAACCTCAAAAAGACGTACCGTCCTGCCTGTCATTCGAATGACTAACATTGTAAAGTTGCCAATTCCATACGGAAACAACTAGAAATATTGCTCTATGGAACCGAATTTCACTGCTAAGGTCAATTCCATACAGCACCATCTCAAATGTTTCAATGTGGAACTGGCAAATTGTCGAAATATTTATAATTCCATAAGGAATTTTACGGCATAGCAAAAAAATGTATAGCCTATTTTAGTTGTTTCTGTATGGAAATAGTAAAGAATGGGTTCCTTAACAAAATGGCATTCTTATCTCAAAAGTGAGGATTTTTGACTTAGTTCGCTATGGAACTGAGCCATCGACAGGATAAGCTCAATAAATTAAACAACAATTTATTACCATGGTAGGTATTGACATGTTTATGATAGAGTGCGAGTCGGCCTCGCACACCGAGGGTTCCGTATCACCACGTAATTGGCCGGTTTTTAGGGTTCCGTAGCCAAATGAAAAAAATGGAACCGTTTCGTCCTGTCCGTCCATCCGTCCGTCCATCCGTCTCTCTGTCCGTCCGTCCGTCTCGACTACTGAACCCTTCACTATGCGTGGTCCGTCCGACGCGCACTCGGCCGATTTGATTATTTACTAGCTGTGCCCGCATCTTGCCCACGTAGAATTTAGTTTGTGACTATAAGAGTATCCGTCCGTCCGTCTCGACTACTGAACCCTTCACTATGCGTGGTCCGTCCGACGCGCACTCGGCCGATTTGATTATTTACTAGCTGTGCCCGCATCTTGCCCACGTAGAATTTAGTTTGTGACTATAAGAGTATCCGTCCGTCCGTCTCGACTACTGAACCCTTCACTATGCGTGGTCCGTCCGACGCGCACTCGGCCGATTTGATTATTTACTAGCTGTGCCCGCATCTTGCCCACGTAGAATTTAGTTTGTGACTATAAGAGTATCCGTCCGTCCGTCTCGACTACTGAACCCTTCACTATGCGTGGTCCGTCCGACGCGCACTCGGCCGATTTGATTATTTACTAGCTGTGCCCGCATCTTGCCCACGTAGAATTTAGTTTGTGACTATAAGAGTATCCGTCCGTCCGTCTCGACTACTGAACCCTTCACTATGCGTGGTCCGTCCGACGCGCACTCGGCCGATTTGATTATTTACTAGCTGTGCCCGCATCTTGCCCACGTAGAATTTAGTTTGTGACTATAAGAGTATCCGTCCGTCCGTCTCGACTACTGAACCCTTCACTATGCGTGGTCCGTCCGACGCGCACTCGGCCGATTTGATTATTTACTAGCTGTGCCCGCATCTTGCCCACGTAGAATTTAGTTTGTGACTATAAGAGTATCCGTCCGTCCGTCTCGACTACGGAACCCTTCACTATGCGTGGTCCGTCCGACGCGCACTCGGCCGATTTGATTATTTACTAGCTGTGCCCGCATCTTGCCCACGTAGAATTTAGTTTGTGACTATAAGATTATCCGTCCGTCCGTCTCGACTACTGAACCCTTCACTATGCGTGGTCCGTCCGACGCGCACTCGGCCGATTTGATTATTTACTAGCTGTGCCCGCAGCTTGCCCACGTAGAATTTAGTTTGTGACTATAAGAGTATCCGTCCGTCCGTCTCGACTACTGAACCCTTCACTATGCGTGGTCCGTCCGACGCGCACTCGGCCGATTTGATTATTTACTAGCTGTGCCCGCATCTTGCCCACGTAGAATTTAGTTTGTGACTATAAGAGTATCCGTCCGTCCGTCTCGACTACTGAACCCTTCACTATGCGTGGTCCGTCCGACGCGCACTCGGCCGATTTGATTATTTACTAGCTGTGCCCGCATCTTGCCCACGTAGAATTTAGTTTGTGACTATAAGAGTATCCGTCCGTCCGTCTCGACTACGGAACCCTTCACTATGCGTGGTCCGTCCGACGCGCACTCGGCCGATTTGATTATTTACTAGCTGTGCCCGCATCTTGCCCACGTAGAATTTAGTTTGTGACTATAAGATTATCCGTCCGTCCGTCTCGACTACTGAACCCTTCACTATGCGTGGTCCGTCCGACGCGCACTCGGCCGATTTGATTATTTACTAGCTGTGCCCGCAGCTTGCCCACGTAGAATTTAGTTTGTGACTATAAGAGTATCCGTCCGTCCGTCTCGACTACGGAACCCTTCACTATGCGTGGTCCGTCCGACGCGCACTCGGCCGATTTGATTATTTACTAGCTGTGCCCGCAGCTTGCCCACGTAGAATTTAGTTTGTGACTATAAGAGTATCCGTCCGTCCGTCTCGACTACTGAACCCTTCACTATGCGTGGTCCGTCCGACGCGCACTCGGCCGATTTGATTATTTACTAGCTGTGCCCGCAGCTTGCCCACGTAGAATTTAGTTTGTGACTATAAGAGTATCCGTCCGTCCGTCTCGACTACGGAACCCTTCACTATGCGTGGTCCGTCCGACGCGCACTCGGCCGATTTGATTATTTACTAGCTGTGCCCGCAGCTTGCCCACGTAGAATTTAGTTTGTGACTATAAGAGTATCCGTCCGTCCGTCTCGACTACGGAACCCTTCACTATGCGTGGTCCTTCCGACGCGCACTCGGCCGATTTGATTATTTACTAGCTGTGCCCGCATCTTGCCCACGTAGAATTTAGTTTGTGACTATAAGAGTATCCGTCCGTCCGTCTCGACTACGGAACCCTTCACTATGCGTGGTCCTTCCGACGCGCACTCGGCCGATTTGATTATTTACTAGCTGTGCCCGCAGCTTGCCCACGTAGAATTTAGTTTGTGACTATAAGAGTATCCGTCCGTCCGTCTCGACTACGGAACCCTTCACTATGCGTGGTCCTTCCGACGCGCACTCGGCCGATTTGATTATTTACTAGCTGTGCCCGCAGCTTGCCTTCGTAGAATTTAGTTTGTGACTATAAGAGTATCAGGAAAAAATAAATATATGTATACATTTTTATCACTCTCCTAAACTATTTCTTTAAAAAAATCACGCAATACTGTCATTGTGATTTTTTTTAACGTGTACTTCCACTCTGTTGTATTCTGTCATTTCTGTACTCATCTGTGGCATAGTAAAAGAAGACGAGTAAGATAACTGGAGGCCATTTTTAAAATAACTACCTACGCTGCGCCGAGCCTCCAGGGATGTCACAACTCACAACACTAACACAATTGACAGGCAGTGAGCCCATCATGGTGGAAATGCTATTCTTTAAAATTATTATGTACATTTATGTATTTTTTATTTATAGACCAAGAGCCAGCTCCCAAAATTTTACTCTAACAGAATATATGAGTTGTCATAGATTTATTATATACTGGCGTTAAGGTATATTTTCGAAAGCTGTATTTTAGATAGACAGTGAACGATGTTATTTTGATGTTTGAACCCTTGACAACGATACCCCACTCAATAATCGGATGCTTAGTTCTGGCGCTACGGTGGAACATACGTAAAAACAAACATACACACACATAAATTGCTAAAAAGATAACCCTTCATTTTTGCTTCGCGCAGTCGGGTAAATTTTTTTTTTAACTTTAACCTCCCAAAAATTAATGCAATGTCAAAATTCAACTTTAACTCACGTCCGTCTTTGGACAACCATTTCGTAGTCGCGGACGATGAAGAGAATTAATAAGTGGGCAAAAAATTTATAACTATAAAAATTATAGAAAATATATTTAGAATTATAGATTAATATAATTATTAATCTTAATAAAAAAATTATCAAATAAATAATTTTAAAATGTATTTATTAATTTTGTTTTATTATTACTTAATAACTTATATTTTTATTTTTGTTATTTTAATGAATTACTTAATAACTTTCTTGGTCGCTAGCAGTCATGAAAGTGTCCGCGGTAGCAGCTGTGGCCATTTATAGAAGACAAAACCGCGCGAAATTGCATTGTGCGTGGTATCTCTAACAAGTCTGAACAAGTCGACAACCGCGGGCCCGCGCACGGCGCAGCCTTCGTGTGCGCCGCGCGGCCGCGCCCGATGCCGGGGTTCGCGAATGGTTTTTGCAGCTAGTACCTACCTATTAATAACTAATTAATACTATAATTAAATACTAATAGGTACTTTGCTCTGACGTTACCGAGCCAGGTCTCAAGTCAATTCCTTCGCTTAGTACCTATTCGTATTAATAACTTACATAATTTAACTACATACTTTAATAATATTTTTTATGTTACTTACCTTTCGATGGCAGCAGGTAATGAGAATAATGTTAACTCGCGATTCGAGCCTGATCTATTCATGCAGCCGCGTGTACACACTGCAGAAACGCGGAGCCATTATGTTAGTGCAATAAAATAAAATTCGAATAATAATACTTTCTATCGGGAAGCGGCAGGCGGAGGCGCGGCGGCAGGCAGCGGCCGTCACGTGGTGTGCGTCACCGAGCGCGGGGGCGGGGCGACCATCACTGACTACGCGCGAGGGACAGTGAGAATGCATGTAGTGGTTGTGTACAGACAGCGTGCGCAGGCGCGCGCTTGTGTGAGTGCGAAATCGGCGCGTTTGTATTAAGACGGCTAACTTGTGTGGTTTAACATGTCTGTGGTAAGGTAGTATTTAAGATGAATACAACACTGGAAGTGGCGCCACTTACGAAAAAAATCGTACCTTTTAAAATATGGCATAAATTCATTTTTTAAACGTTTATACCTAGCTAACTTAAAGTACTTAAAAATTACTAACTTACTTACATTACTTATCTACAAACAAAATTGGTTTTGATAATAGTGTAATATTACCTACTTAAATTACCCATTTTAATTAGGTATAATATATTTAAGTCATATTTTATCAATTTCTGAATTAAGCTTAACATATATATATATTATATTTAACAGGACTTATAAAGGACTTTTAACATTGAAAATGTTTTTTCGATCGATTCAGTATAGCCCCCAATTTTCGTACTTTTCGTTATTTTTCGGACATTTATTTAACACCTTTCCAAAGTAGTAAACTATATTTGTTTAGCTGTGTTTGTTAATTAAAAAGCAGCCAAGTGCGTGTCGGGCCACGCGCAGTGTAGGGTTCCGTGGTTGCGGAACCCTATCAAAATAAATTATTTGATTATTTGTATAATTTCGTAGGGGAAATAAATGAATGTTAATTTGAAAAAGTTCTTCAACAGTGAAATGATGGCTGTCGTCCGAACATTTTATAAGTTGGTCGACTATTACTCGTCAACCTTGCGACGAACTAGCCTCCCACCAAAGTATATTTTGTATTTATACTTCACCCGATAGGTGTTGTCGAATAATTATTCCGAAATTCCACGCTTCCGCGAGTAACCTCTAAAATAAAACATGGCCTGCGTTTAGCATTCAAGTGATCTCTAGGTAAACTCAAGCAATGCATACATAAGTATACACTGAATTAAGTGTAGATGGACCCTGTATCTTCCTCTCTTCGAGGAAGCGTTGTGTAACCGTATAACCCAGAGTACTAACTCAATCCCTAGCTTTCTATCCTAACCTTTGTTTCTCGAATAATATTCTAACTACATATGTAATTTTCTGCCTAAGTCCGCCTCTCCTACATCACTGTGTCTCCCCCATCACATTGTAATTGTATGTGTTCTCTCCTCCCAGAAATTGTGTTAACCAGTAATTTTCATATTATTCAAACAATTTCCCCCGGAGGGGAAGTAAGAAGCTCCACGAGTCCGGGGTCCCCTCACCCCTGGCCTCTCCACGCTCCTTACAGTGGCCACCAACCAGATAGGGCTGCTGTACTCCCAGCAGCTCTATTTCTGTATACCTAAGGGCCCCCTTTGTTTCCTATCCTGTGAAAAAACTGTTTCTCTTAGGAAGAGATTTAAAATGAAATTCGTGGTGTAATGTGGATGATTTAGGGCCCCTACGGACCTCAAATCCTAAAGGCGTGCGTGTGTGTGAAGTGTGTGTGTGGTCCCTATCCTAACCTCGAAGTACTTCGTCCGACGGACTCCGCCTATCGAAAGAAGGCTACCACAGGTTTCCTCCTCAGACGGTCAGCTCAGCTTGCACCGGTCCTTAGAGTACAGCCACCCACTTCGCCCAGATAGAATAGGTATCACACTAACAGGTCATACTAACTGGGACCTCACAGCCTAGCAGGACTAAGGAGGACCACTGAGGGGTATTTACCTGGTCTTCCTAGTACCTCCCTCACTAAATACTACACACTATGGTATTAATCGTTCTCACGAAGTGAACCCTCTCTCCCTTGCAGGATTAAGGAGAATTAATTCACACAGTTACATGCTAACCTACCACTATGAGATCAGTACTAATCAAATGAAATGGGTCCTCACGGCCTAGCAGGATTAAGGAGAATTACTGAGGGGTACTTACCTGGTCTTCCTAGTACCTAACCTCACTAAATACTACACACTATGGTACTACTCGTTCTCACGAAGTGAACCCTCTCTCCCTGCAGGATTAAGGAGAATTAATTCACACAGCTACATGGCTAACCTACCTTAGGACTTTAGTAATAATCAAATGAAATGGGTCCTCACAGCCTAGCAGGATTAAGGAGGGCCACTGAGGGGTATTTACCTGGTCTTCCTAGTACCTACCTCACTAAATACTACACACTATGGTACTACTCGTTCTCACGAAGTGAACCCTCTCTCCCTTGCAGGATTAAGGAGAATTAATTCACACAGCTACATGGCTAACCTACCACTATGAATTTAGTGTTTGAAGAACCTAACTACCCACGTTATAATTTGATAATTTAGCCAGAATTCCAGTTGCGCTTCGACCTTATGTTACGTCTTCTTACCACGAGGCCTTGTCTCGTGATATTATTGAGAATGAACTGAATCTTGTGCGAACAAGCGTGTATGCTTATTCAGCATAGCTAGCGTTGCCCACCCAACATTCCATCGAAAGGAAAAGAACCTCGCATGAGTGCGCGCGTATGCATATTTCAGCAAAACCCGCAACCCTCATACAACATTCCATGAAAGAACTCTGCGTGAGTGGGCGTGCAGCATATTTCAGCAAAACCCGCTCTCTCACCCAGTGCTCCGAAAGGGAAAAGAGCCCTGTAATAGTCTGCGTGTATGCATATTTCAGCATCGCTCGCATTCCACACAGTTCTCCAATGATGGTCCATATAAAAATATTTCACATCCCTAATACTAGCAAATAATTTCTGAAAAGCCAGTATTGTTTCCAAAACTAGCCCAGCCACCAAAAGAAGACTCCAATACAATAGAACTGGTCGAATTGCAACTAGAAAACTCCAAAATATAGCGCGGCGTCCGAGACTCACCGAAACGTTGATGCCGAAACACAATGGCGCTCGATGCGACTTAGCGATGACCGGGGCTCAGGCAAGTTGTTCCTTCGAGGCTCGCAGTTGTACTAAAAGTGCTCCTACCGTGTTACACGCCCTTAAATAGCCTCGCTTTCTTACTCCCACCCTTACCCCCATGACCAATCGAAAATCATCCCCAACATCATTTCCGCGTCTCCCATTGGTCGACCAATCACAATGCCTGAAGCAATTTTCCTTAAAAATGCGTTCCATATTTCCCTAAAACTTTCAGTAACTAATCTCTGAAAAATGCTACGAATTTACAAGAGTAGATGTAATACAGTCAATTCGTCCTATATCTTACTGCATGCCGACCTATAATACTTATCTATCATCATTTCTCGCTTATACGGTGTTGCTAGTCATTCCTGTTCAGAATGTATGCACGTTGTATTTTCTGCGCCTGACTACACGCCACCCGCAATAATTTATACGCACCGCGGTCTCTTTGCTATACTCCCTACCCAGGCGCTAAACTAACTCCTACGCCCTATAACATTTTACCAGCCAGCCTTCATACGTCCTATTGCTAGCTATTTTCATTGAGGTAGGTTGTGATTCATCACAACCTGTACAGTCTACTTAGCTGTGATAGTTTTCCTTTTACTTTCGATATATGTACTACTGCTGTGAATTTTTTCACAAATCTAATAACAACCGTTTAGCTGGCAGGGGGGGGGGGACACTTGACTCTAGCAAAAATTTGCACTTAAAAGCTTAATAATTCGCAAACGGATCCCTAAATCGAAAAATGCTTCTCACAAACCCGCAATTTTTTCCAGAGACCTATCCAACGACACCCCATACGATGGGGTAGACGTAAAAAAAAACATTCATCCCCACTTTACGTGTAGGGGAGGTACCCTAAAAAAAATTATTTCAAATTTTTTATTTTACCACTTTGTCGTCGTTATTAATAATAATACCGATACCAACTTACAACTTACTAGTACTAAGGGTCTCTGAGCTAAGCCGCGGACAGACAGACGGACGGACAGACGGACGGACAGACGGACAGACGGACGGACATGGCGAAACTATAAGGGTTCCTTGTTGACTACGGAACCCTAAAAACCAATACCATACCCTAACATATATTTTTACAGATTTTTTATCTTTACCAATAGCTCAACAATTTCGTTAAAGTTGTACTCTATCTAACCATAACCCATCCACTAGTTACTCACCCACGTTGTATGTAACCCCCGCACACCGGCGGCGGCGCGGCGGGGCGGGGGCTGGAATGAGGCGACGGCGAGCGGGGCTGGGAGGGGAACAGCCACGGCTGCTTACGGATTCAAATCACAAATTCGGAGGCGTTAATAGGTGACGACATTACGAATTCTAAATGTCTGTGTCAAGGAGCAGCCCTAAGCACTCCCCGCCGCCGGCGGGATCACTGTTCTGCGTCGACTGATGCTGTCTGAAAAACATATTAGTTAGTTAGTTAGTACTAAGTACGCCGAAGCTGCAATACACCAGTGTAGAATATGTACGTACAATTACACTTTTTTTATTTTAAATAATATAAATACGTAAAATGTAATAATATGATTTCATAATAGAAGAGAAGATAGATATTTTAAAATTTCACTTCTGACCACATTGTATAATGGCATGTTGAGGGATGCTTCTCAGTGGAATAATAAAAAGTCTAGATTGTCATTTAAACAACCGACGACAAATTGTGCAATTTATTTTCTGAAATCTCACATCACTTTCGAGCATACTACTCATCTGTAAAAGATGGCGTAATGTTACAAAAATTTCAATAGCTAATGGCAAAACATCCCAAATCGTAACATTGCCAGTAGGTACATTACAGATCATAACATTGCTAGAAGGTACATCACAGATCATAACATTGCTAGTAGGTACATCACAGATCATAACATTGCTAGTAGGTACATCACAGATCATAACATTGCTAGTAGGTACATCACAGATCCTAACATTGCTATAGGTACATCACAGATCATAACATTGCTAGTAGGTACATCACAGATCATACATAACATTGCTAGTAGGTACATCACAGATCATAACATTGCTAGTAGGTACATCACAGATCCTAACATTGCTATAGGTACATCACAGATCATAACATTGCTAGTAGGTACATCACAGATCATACATAACATTGCTAGTAGGTACATCACAGATCATAACATTGCTATAGGTACATCACCGATCATAACATTGCTAGTAGGTACATCACAGATCATAACATTGCTAGTAGGTACATAACAGATCATAACATTGCTATAGGTACATCATCGATCATAACATTGCTAGTAGGTACACCGCAGATCATTAAATTGCTAGTAGGTAGATCACAGATCATAACATTGCTAGTAGGTACATCGCTTGAGTATTTTTCGAGTAAATCACAAATGCATACCGAAGTTACGATTTTTCCCGACTGCGCTCACTTCTCACACGACTACTCAGCTAATACGAATAATGGTGTGATGATATAACCTACACCGAGTTAACCCCTATATTTTTGTGGAGGCTCCGTTCGAATTGATTCAGTAGTTTTTACGTGACACGCGCACAAACAAATCTACAAACTCACAAACTGACAAAAATTATTATCTCAATGCAATTACTTATCCTTCATCCCTCAACTCAATTCAGACCAATTTTACAATTTTATTATATGTACCTACCTATTGATGTTGTGTAGATTTTCTTTAACTAGCACATACTTACAACAAAATACTATGGTGTGTGGTTACCTTCAGCAAAACTTTTGTTGTGGACGTTTTCAGCAATTTGCAGTTTGATAATTAATTACTATGGTGTGTGGTTACATTCAGCAAAACTTTTGTGATGTGGGCTTATTCAGCAATTTACAGTTTGACACATAATATGGCGAATAATTCTGTACCGCTTCAACCGATTTCGATTATTCGATTTCGATTATTCTTTTTTATGTAATATTACTAAAAAGAATGAAATAAAAACAGTTTAAAAAAATATAAAACAGACTTCCAAAAAAAATTACTAGAACTAAAAAGTATTAAATCTATACATCTATACATCTATCTATCTATACATATAATAAAATCGTAGACGTACTGTGTCTGTACATTAATTATTTTTGAAAAACAAAAACAGGGAGACGGAAGGAATAATAGAACGTAAAAATATATTTTTAGAAATTTTTGTCTGTCGGTTTGTCGGTTTGTCTGTTTGTCGGTTTGTCGGTTTGTCGGTTTGTTTGTTCGTTTGTGCGCGCATCACGCAAAAACCACTCATTAGATTCAAAATCTAATTACTACAAAAAATGAAGCTTTATTCTGAGTAACATTTAGAGTTTATTTCATCAAAATCCTCCCACAGAATCAAAAGATATTATTTTTTTAAGTTTAGTTAGCAAATATCATATTATAGCACCACGCCACCACCGGGCCGCAGCGCTGTGTCTCTCGTCGTCGCTCGCAGCGCCACCCCGCCGCGTCGCGCGGAACTTTTGTTTAGTGTCAAGGAAAAGAAACATTTCGTGTAAAAAATTTCGTGTGTGCAGTTTTTATCTGTTTTTATTTTTATGTTATGGGCTGACATCACGGATATTGTAGGTGATGTAGCTAACCGTATCAGTTTCAATGAAAAAAAAAATTGTTTTTATCTTAGCGGCTTATGTGCGGCCACGAGGTCTGCTGAACTCTGAAGTGGACGTGGTCGTACTGAAGTTGCGAGGCTGAAGATGAAGGCTTCTGTGGGCTGCTGAGACTGAAGATGAAGGCTTCTGTGGGCTGCGGAGACTAAAGATAAGGGCTTCTGTGGGCTGCGAGGCTGAAGATGAAGGCTTCTTTGAGCTGCTGAAACTGAAGATGAAGGCTTCTGTGGGCTGCGGAGACTGAAGATTGATGGTTTCGGAGGGTTTTCGGTAAAGCCGTTGCCAGCGAGTTCTGCTGAGCACGAGGACCTCAGGGGTCTGCTGTTACAGCCGGTTCCTTCTTTGAGTGGAGCTTCTGCATAGCTGCTCCTGAGAGTCCGGGTATCACAGTGGGAGGTTGCTGTGGCTGTTGTCCGATGAATCATCAGATCGAAGAGAAGCCACCTGCAATCGTGCTGAGGAAGACAACTTCCAAAGTGGAGTGGCTCTAACCTGTCCTTTCAACGAGTTACAGACTAATATATCAACATCTGTCGTGAATCGAGGAGTTCGCCAGATATCGAACTATGAAGAACTTCACGAAGAAGCATAAGAAGAAATTAGTAGAAATATATACGCATGTAATAAATAGTAAAATAGTATTTAAATATGTAAGTATTATTAAGAGAAGGCTGTGACCTGAGGTTGTGACTTACTGATTGGTCACCGTCATTGGTTGGGTATCAGGCTTAGATCTAAGTTTGAGTTGCTATCCGCACGGTCAGCTATACGTGGCTCTTTCCGGTATTAGTTAATAAAATAATTTCTATGCACACATTCCTGGATATTCTACTTCTAATATAGTTTACAGAGAAGCGTTATTGTAGATTATTATAAATTACCATTGGTTGCGGCTTCACTTTATGTAGGTCGAATCAAATGTATAACCTGCCCAATTAAAAAACACTAAAACAATTGAATCATACTAACGGACGGACAGACTGAGTCACGTTGCGTTTTATAACAGGCTGAGAAAGATCAAGTCCACGCGGACGTAGTCGCGGGCTGTGATAGGAACACCCCCAGTTTTTCAACGCGGGAAAGGGAAGACGCCCTTTCAATTTAAATAATAATGAGAAAATGTTAATTTTGGCTGTGATCGTTATAGTGGTGTGAAGACATACAGAGAAGAGCCCTTACGGCAGTTTGGTTTCATGACACCGTAATCGGTATACCTACGTCATGAAAGGATGCATCTCGCCAGCGTAGAGGCACTGCAGGTTATTATGCAACATGAAGAATCTGTCACCGATGGATATTATTTTTATTTTCCAGAGATATAAATAATTGTATTTGAGGATATTCATAACATTAGTGATGACGTTCTATAGTTCGGCGACAAGTTATTGTCACATAAGGAGATGCGCCTACCTAACAATCTTCACGTGAAGCTAAAATGATAACTACCGAGTAAATCCTAACGTCTTTATGTCCGTGTCGTCCCCATCCCGTGACCTAGATAATCCCACCTTTTGTCTTCACAACGTTTGGGCAAAAGCTTAAAATTCACGAAGTCAATCACCCAATACATGAGCCAGTTCTAAGATGGAACTCCTTTATTAAGTGCAGACTCCGCAGATAGTATGCGCTTGTCCAGGTTGCTTTGACACTAAAGCTTCCTATGCTTGCCTCCAGCTAGCGAAACAAGGAGCAATGCGTTCTGCCAAATCGAGCCGCTAACCAAACGCCAGTGCTCAGATGAAACGCCTGCTCAAAAATCCCATCCGACAGGCACAGAACTCCCTGATCCAATGGCTACAGACCCTTCTTATCCCACAACCCCAGTTTCTAAACTACAAGTCCAAACGTCATTGTCATATACAGAATTACGTGTCGCGCAGCATCCGAAAGGGCTAAACTGTAGGTCTCCAAGCCGCTCCTGTGTATATAAATTATCGTGTTCCGTCGCATCCGTGAAAGAGAATCTGTTGGTCACCAACTGATTCCTTCGGTGCTGTTACTTGTATCTCGTTCGTAATAATAAGCACGCAGGCTCCTCCTTACACACTATGTACGTATCCACGTAGGAACACAGGCTGTGGGAAACTTCCATAAATACCTAGTCGTTTAAAGCCGAGGGAACCTTCCACTCCTACAAACATTTAATTACCCTTACAACTAATTCCGATGAGGTACGACCACACGCATACAGAACCTATAATGGGGAGAATCAAGATAATATATAAAAGTGTTATAAATCAGAAATTTATTCGGTAATTGTCCATGCGCTTCTTATCCGACTCCGGTCGCCGAACCGTAGTCCTCGTTGCGGCCCCCCTACGCAAACGCTTGTCCAGTCGCACACACTAACGTTTGAGTATATTCAAAGTTCACCAGGCGCGTGGAAATTACACAGCACTACACTTCACTGTTTCTGTTCATCTCCTTCGCGTTGATCTCCCGATAAAGTCCGCCACTAAAATTACTATCAATTTTAGCAGGGCGCACGCGCATCTCTCCTCGGTCTCCCCCGCTGACCGACTGCCGACCATCCTCCCTCGGCGACGCGGCGTTGACAACCCCCCCCCCCTCCGCCCCGACAGCTTCCCTACCTCCTACCCCTCGCTCTAACCTGACTACCTGCTATGATTTGAAGCACGTAACCCCGAAGCGTGGAGAGAGGGAATAATTTTGTAAAAATAATTACCGAACTATCACAGGGCACAGCTAGTACCTAATATTTTGAAATGTTCTCTGTTATTTTATTGAAATACATGAATCGATATTGTGATACATATTCGGACCCTTGTTTCATAAACCCATCGTGTTTGGGCTCGTTGCATTTGTCTTCACGAGCAATTACTTTAGACCTAAGACATTCTCAATTCGACGGTGTGTTTTCTTTTTTTGCATGTTTGTTACGCGATTCTCCGTCAATTGTGGGCCGATTTTGAAAATTTTTTTTTATGTTTGAAAGGGGTTAACCCTGAGGTGGTCCCATTTTAATTTGGTCGAGATCGGATTGGAAAGCGAGGCGGATTCCGCCGAGTACATTAATAGCAAAAAATTACTAAAAAAAACTGTGAAATAAAAAAACCGTTTTAAAAAAAATAAAACCGTTTTCCAAAAAAAAAAGAAGAACTAAAAAACTATTTAAAATAAAAATATGAAAACCGCCTTCAAAAATGTATGAAATAAAAAAAACGAACCCTAGAGTTGAAGGCGGTGCTAAAACAAGCAAAAATGATGCATGAAAGAAAACATGAGTGGATGATATCCTTTGTGATTTGTGTAACCTTTTTAGCACCGCCTTCAACTTTAAGGATCGTTTTTTTTTTATTTCATACATTTTTGAAGGCAGTTTTTATATTTTTATTTTAAATAGTTTTTTAGTTCTACTTTTTTTTGGAAGGCGGTTTTTATATTTTTTCTATTCAACATATTCGCGAGAGGATTTTTTACAATTTAAAATTTCACCGGACGAATATTTTGATAGACATCAAACAAAGAGATTAAAATGTCTTTGACATCAAATGACATTTTTATACATAAAGATTAAAGACTCTTCCGAGACAGGCGTGTAGAGTGTTTTCATTTTACGAAGGCACGCGGGGTACGATGTAGGAAGTGGTGCGAGAGGCGACCGCGCGGAGCTCAGTAGAGAACGAACTCGATGCCAGGTCGGTACACAAGTTCTACACTCCGCGTCGCTCCGTCGAACCGAGTCGTTCCCTACTGAGCTCCGCGCGGTCTCACACCACCTCCTACCTCATACCCTTCGTGCCTTCGTAAAATGAAAACACTCTACGACAGGTTGACAGCTGTTACGGAAGGAGATTTAATTCAAGAGAATATGCGAATTACGTATGAAGAGTTTCAGCACATATTGCAGATTGGATCGGGAAGCGTTCAAGAGATTCTACACGAGCACCTTCGCGTGAGGAGGATAGTTTCACTATGGGCGCCGCACAACCTCACCGATGCTTAGGAGCAAGACGCGTATTAATGAGAGCTGTAAGGTGTAAAAATAATTATTCGAGAAAGTAAAAAAGGAAAAAAGTTATGGCCGAAATAGTGAAAGAAAAATAATTTTTTTTCCGAATTTTTTATTTTGGCGCTCGATATTTTGGAAACGAAGAATGATATCAAAAATTTGAGAAAAACTCCTCTGGACAATTTAGTCAGCTACAATTTGAGCCTAAAACAAAGACGATCGGGTTAAGGGTTTAATTGCCCTGTAGCCTAACCTTTTTGAAAAAAATTCACAGATTTCGTGCCTCACACGACTATCGAGTACATTGAAAATGAATCTACGGAATTCGAAAAAATATTGTCGCTGAGCGACACGAGAAAGTCGGGATAAGGAAAAGGTTAGTTGGGTTCTGATGATGGAGCCGAAAGGAAGCCATAGGTACTCCTAAACTACACATGATAAGCCCATCGTGTTTGGGCTCGTTGGATTTGTCTTCGCAAGTACTCTTGTCATATATGATGTCCAGGGTCCTGATGATAGAGCCGGAATGAAGCCATAGGAACTCCTAAACCACACATGATAAATCGACCGTGTTTGGGCTCGTTGGATTTGTCTTCGCAAGTACTCTAGCCATATGTTATTTTCAGGGTCCTGATGATGGAGCCGGAAGAAAGCCATAGGAACTCCTAAACTACACAATTATAAGCCCATCGTGTTTGGGCTCGATGGATTTGTCTTCGCAAGTACTCTTGTCATATAATGATGTCTAGGGTCCTGATGATAGAGCCGGAATGAAGCCATAGGAACTCCTAAACCACACATGATAAATCGACCGTGTTTGGGCTCGTTGGATTTGTCTTCGCAAGTACTCTAGTCATATGTTATTTCCAGGGTCCTGATAATGGAGCCGGAAGGAAGCCATAGGAACTCTTAAACTACACATGATAAATCTACCATATTTGGGCTCGTTGGATTTGTCTTCGCAAGTACTCTAGTCATATATGATTTCCAGGGCCCTGATGCTAGAGCCGGAAGGAAGCCATAGGAATATTTTTAATTTTTATTAAATTGTTACTTTAGTTAGACATAATATCAAGCTTATCTCTTTTTCTGTCTAAATTTTAGTTTACATTTTTAAGCTGCTTGTGTTTTTGAAAAATAATAAATGTAATATTTTTTGTTGAGTTCATTTTCAATGTACCTCGAAGGTCGTGTAATGCATTTTTTTAATGTAGCCCATAGTCCAAATATAAACAGGTTTTTTTTTTAATTTTCGATACATTTAGTTTTTGAGATACATGTACTAGGGTCGTTCGATAAGTATGGTAAATTTCCGAGAGTGGTCTCCAAAATTAACTTTCTTTAATACGGCGAGTTAGTAACGCTCTTTAAACTACGTTATACCAAATTTCAGCTGAAAGTGACAGATAGTTTACGTTTGACAGACGTTTGAATGACGTGTTTCGGCAGTTGTCGCAATAATGGAGAAAAACGAGTTCCGTGCAGTGATAAAACATTTCTATTTAAAAAAAAATACGGCTGCGCAGATCAAAGCCGAGTTGAACGAAGTTCATGGGGACTCTGCACCAGCGTTAAAGACCATTTACTTTTTACCCGACTACGGCGAAGCAAAAAGGAGGGTTATGTGTTTGACCGGTATGTATGTATGTATGTATGTAAGGCGATATAGTCCCAACCTAGTGGACCTGATCGCCGGACTGACTCCGCCAGTCCTCCCACCAAGAACTATGTATGTATGTATGTATGTATGTATGTATGTATGTTCATCTGTTCCCTCATAACTTCTAAACTACTTATCATAATTTGACAAATGAGGTATCGTTGAAAGCGTCTTGATTGTCCGCTGGTTATAGGCTATGTGACGTCACATAAAATTGACTATGGCGCCCTCTAGATCACAAAAAGTCATGATATAAAAAATAAAAAAAATTTAATGATGCCGTGTTGGGTATCAAATGAAAGAGCTTAATTAGCACATTTCAAAAATATATATATTGTTAGCTGTTGCTTTCGGATTTGCTTGCATGCACCCGATAATTGGGAATAATTTCTAAATAAATTAAAATCAGGCCTCACTCCAAACCTACCCAAAACACATCCTACTAATATTATAAACGCGAAAGTTTGTGAATGAGTTGCATTCAGGAAGACGATAAACCTACTCAAAGAAAGTAAGTAACTGAGGGCGAGGCCGAAGGCCGAGCTGCGTTCAGGAAGACGATAAACCTTCTCGAAGACAGTAAGTAACTATGGGCGAGGCCGAAGGCCGAGCTGCGTTCAGGAAGAGGATAAACCATCTTTTAGAAAGCAAGCAACAAAGGGCGAGGCCGAAGGCCGAGCTGCGTTCGGGAAGACTAAACCTTCTCGAAGAAAGTAAGTAACAAAGGGCGAGGCCGAAGTCCGAGCTGCGTTCAGGAAGACGATAAACTTTCTCGAAGACAGTAAGTAACTATGGGCGAGGCCGAAGGCCGAGCTGCGTTCAGGAAGAGGATAAACCATCTTTAATAAAGTAAGTAACTGAGGGCGAGGCCGAAGGCAGAGCTGCGTTCGGGAAGACTATATTATTCTTCGAGAAAGTTTATAGTCTTCCCGAACGCAGCTCGGCCTTCGGTCTCGCCCTTTGTTACTTACTTTCTTAAAGATGGTTTATCCTCTTCCTGAACGCAGCTCGGCCTTCGGCCTCGCCCATAGTTACTTACTGTCTTCGAGAAAGTTTATCGTCTTCCTGAACGAGGCT
The DNA here is from genome assembly GCA_946902875.1 of Nematopogon swammerdamellus. Lineage (NCBI taxonomy): Eukaryota > Metazoa > Arthropoda > Insecta > Lepidoptera > Adelidae > Nematopogon > Nematopogon swammerdamellus. The sequence goes on from OX336337.1 coordinate 79,497, forward strand.
CGGCCTTCGGCCTCGCCCTTTGTTACTTACTTTCTTCGGGAAGGTTTATAGTCTTCCTGAACGCAGCTCGGCCTTCGGCCTCGCCCTTTGTTACTTACTTTCTTCGAGAAAGTTTATAGTCTTCCCGAACGCAGCTCGGCCTTCGGCCTCGCCCTTTGTTACTTACTCTCTTAAAGATGGTTTATCCTCTTCCTGAACGCAGCTCGGCCTTCGGCCTCGCCCATAGTTACTTACTGTCTTCGAGAAAGTTTATCGTCTTCCTGAACGAGGCTCGGCCTTCGGCCTCGCCCTTTGTTACTTACTTTCTTCGGGAAGGTTTATAGTCTTCCTGAACGCAGCTCGGCCTTCGGCCTCGCCCTTTGTTACTTACTTTCTTCGAGAATGTTTATAGTCTTCCCGAACGCAGCTCGGCCTTCGGCCTCGCCCTTTGTTACTTACTTTCTTAAAGATGGTTTATCGTCTCCCTGAACGCAGCTCGGCCTTCGGCCTCGCCCATAGTTACTTACTGTCTTCGAGAAAGTTTATCGTCTTCCTGAATGCAGCTCGGCCTTCGGCCTCGCCCTTTGTTACTTACTTTCTTCGAGAAGGTTTATAGTCTTCCCGAACGCAGTTCGGTCTTCGGCCTCGCCCTCAGTTACTTACTTTCTTAAAGATGGTTTATCCTCTTCCTGAACGCAGCTCGGCCTTCGGCCTCGCCCATAGTTACTTACTGTCTTCGAGAAAGTTTATCGTCTTCCTGAACGCAGCTCGGCCTTCGGCCTCGCCCTTTGTTACTTACTTTCTTCGAGAAGGTTTATAGTCTTCCCGAACGCAGCTCGGCCTTCGGCCTCGCCCTCAGTTAATTACTTTCTTCGAGAAGGTTTATATTCTTCCCGAATGCAGCTCGGCTTTCGGCCTCGCCTATAGTTACTTACTATCTTCAAGAAGGTTTATCTTCTTCCTGACCGCATCTCGGCCTTCGGCCTCGCCCTTAGTTATTTATTTACTTCAAGAAGTTTTATAATCTTCCTGAACGCAGTTTGGCCTTCGGCCTCGCTATCAGTTACTTACTTTCTTCAAGACGGTTTATCGTTTACCTGAACCCAGCTTGCCCTTATGGACTATGGTACACGTGTTAAAATTATATAAAACCTAAACAAACAAAACATGTAAAACGGCTCTGCAAATACTTTATCACGAAGTTATAACCCCAAAATAATTGAAATAAAAAATAAGTTCAAAAACTAAAACCCGACTACTGAAAAATCACGCTCTAAAAAGTATGAAACAAGAAAACATTCTCATCTGAAATTGTTATGTCCAAACTATTCAATATTTTATCGTCTATTAAATAAACAACTTACACGTAATATATTTTAATGTATTTAATAAATATTCATAGTGTTGTTCAGAGGATAGCCGTGGTCGTATGCCACTTTGCCCAGGGTAGGTGGCATACGACCACGGCTATCCTCTGAACAACACTATGAATATTTATTAAATACATTAAAATATATTACGTGTAAGTTGTTTATTTAATAGACGATAAAATATTGAATAGTTTGGACATAACAATTTCAGATGAGAATGTTTTCTTGTTTCATACTTTTTAGAGCGTGATTTTTCAGTAGTCGGGTTTTAGTTTTTGAACTTTGTTTAATACCATAGGTTGATCTGGAAGACTGCCAGATGTCGTGAATGCAGAGTGAGTTTTCAGGACAAGCAAGTAGATCGGACTCACCTGTTCTTCCTTTGCTCTCAGCCAACGCACACATAAACTCGCGCCTAGCAGCTCTTTCTTTTGCAATTAACAAGGAATGGAAACACGGAGAGCCGGCTCGATAGGGGCGGAACACAGCGGGTTGTTATAGGTTCGAACTGCTTCGCGTGTGGCGTTTGATTTTAATGGGAGAGCGAGAAAAAAAACGACGTGGAGACTACGTGGGAACAATATTTTTTAAATCGAACAAGAAAATGAACAATTTCAGTAAGGAGTATTTACACACAAATATAAAAAACAGTGAGAGTGCAGTTCGGTAGCACTAGTAGCGCCATCTGTTTACTTGCAAATAAACTAGTCCGAACATCCTGCCGGCCCTGAATCCACGTATTCAGCAAAAAATAAATAAATTTGAGTTGTGAATACAGGGGACAAATACAAACAAAATAATATTAGTATACATGTATGCATAAATTACAAATAGAATATACACATACAATATAACAAGTGTAAATATTAATTAGCGTAGGGCAATGGGGCGACCTTAACTACAGGTCGCTTGTACACACCATTAGAGGTGCGCACTTCGACGACTCTGACAATATTGTCAGGTCCAGCAATTGTAGAGACAATACGACCAAGCGGCCAGGACAGTGGAGGTAAGTTATCCTCCTTGAGAACGACGAGCATGCCTTCCGAAAGGTTGTCGGAAGCTTTATGCCACTTGGGTCGAGATTGCAAAGAACTCAAGTACTCTTTGTGCCACCTAGCCCAGAATGACTGATGCAGATTCTGGACTAGTTGCCATCTCTTTAGAGTTCCAATCTTCAGTTCTTTAAAATTTGACTCTGGAACTGCAGCCAACGGTTCCATAGTCAAAAAGTGTCCGGGGGTGAGAGCAGATAATTCTCTTGGGTCTGAACTCATTGCCGTGATTGGCCGTGAATTTAGACATGCCTCAACCTTGGTGACAACTGTGTATAATTCTTCGAATGTGAGGATCTGTTGTCCTATGACACGTGATAAATGAGTTTTTACCGACTTAACGAGCGCTTCCCATAAGCCCCCGAAGTGGGGTGCATGTGGAGGAATGAAGTGAAATGAGATATTTTGAGAGCTACAATAATCGGCTATTGCAGGGTCTCTATTTTGAGATTTGATAATTTGACGGAGTTCTCTATCAGCTCCAACAAAGTTGGTTCCGTGGTCGCTGTACAAATCTGAACATCGACCACGACGCGATACGAAACGCTGTAGAGCGGCAAGAAATGCGTGAGTAGTCAGCTCACTGACCAACTCCAGATGGCATGCCTTGGTGCTCATACAGACGAAGACGGAGATATAGCATTTTGATTTTGGGGCCCTTTTTAAATTTGACGTCTTAACATATAGGGGACCTGCAAAATCAAGTCCGGTCTTCGCGAAAGGTTTGATCTGCTGCACACGGGCCTCTGGGAGCTGGCCCATGATTGGAGTGTGCAAACGAGGACGGAGTCTGTAACAATTGGAGCATCGGAAAACAATAGTGCGAACGACTCGCCGACCAGAAAGAACCCAAAACTTTCGTTGCAAAAGTGACAATAAGGCATTCGGTCCGGGGTGACCAAAATTGACATGGAAATGTTTGACAAGTAGATATGTCAATCGACTGTTACTCGGCAAGAGCACTGGGTGACGCTGCTCTGAACTGAGTTGAGACGCTTGAAGACGTCCACCGACTCTTAAAATATTAAATTCATCATTGAAAGGAGACAGCTTTCGAAGAGAATTAGACGGTTGTTTGTTTGCCTGTACGAGGTAGATATCGTTTGCGAAGTACTGAGCTTGAGTTAATTTTATCCAGATGGCCAAAGCATTGTCTAATTCAACAACTGTGAGAGCGGGGGAACCTTTCATTATGGCTCGATATTTGGGAGAACCGAAACGTAAACAATATGCTGTGACGCGTTTGAGTTTATTCAGAGACGACACTCTGTCTAACAAATTGGGCTCACCTTCAGTTAATAAAAGTGTCTGTGGTTGAGGGGTCGACTTCGTCTCTAGAATTTTGTCGTCAGGATCGAGGGGCAGGGGTGGTTCGGCAAAATTCCACTCACCATTGGGCTGATACAAAAATGTTGGGCCGTTCCACCATGGTGAATAAGCAACGAGTTGTGAGGGTGTTAGACCACGGCTTGCGCAATCACTCGGATTTTCCTCTGAGCGAACGTGCCGCCAGACGTCTGGAGAAGTGTTGTCGTGGATCAGGCTGACTCTATTGCTTACATACATTTTCCAGCGACTAGGATGAGAGCGAATCCAATGCAAAGTTATAGTAGAGTCAGACCAGCACTGGATTTTATCAATTTTTATTTTTGTAGTGTACAATTTGATTGTGTATGACATAAGCTGAGAGAGCATTACAGCTGCACATAACTCGAGTCGAGGAAGTGAGATGGGTTTAAGCGGGGCTACCTTGGACTTTGCCATCAACAAGTGGGTAGAGATGGTGCCATTTTTAATAACACGCAGATAGACGACTGCTGCAAAGCCAGAGAGGGAACTATCTGAGAAGCCGTGAAGCTCTCGCACAGCCTCTTCTGTTGAAGAAAAATGTCGAGGTATAGAGATACGGGTGAGCAGATTGAGTTCATTCTTTATAGAGTTCCACTGGTTCAGTAAGTCATGTGGAATGGGGTCATCCCATCCAATCTTCAATGACCACAATTTCTGTATAATAATCTTGGAGAGGAACACGAGGGGCGTTATCCAACCCATAGGGTCATAAATACGTGCAATGTCTGAGAGAATGCCACGTTTTGTGGGAACTAGATTTGTGTAGTGAGTTTTATATGAGAAACTATCCGAGGCTGGGTCCCACTGGACTCCGAGAACCTTTAAATACGTGTGATCATCACCATTGAATGAAAAATTTGTGGGTTGTTTATTTTCACTCGGTACACCATCAAGACATTCAGGACGATTACTGGCCCATTTTCTGAGTTCGAATCCGCCAGCGTTTAGCAATGAGTTTAAATCGACAACGAGCTTACGAGCATTACCGACGGAGTCCGAACCAGCGAGGACATCATCGATGTAGGTTGAGTCGAGTAAAACGGGAGCGGCCAGAGGATACTTGTCCTTTTCGTCAATAGCCAGCTGAATCAGTGTACGAATGGCTAGATATGGGGAGCTAGTCACACCGAATGTGACAGTGGTCAGAGTGTAGTCACCAATGGGCTCATTTTCATTGGCACGCCAGAGAATTTTTTGGTATTTTTGGTGGCTTTCCTGAATATTAATCTGTAAAAACATTTGCCGTATGTCGGCAATGAGAGCGATTTCATTCAAACGAAAGAGAGCTTACCACAATATTTTTTTGTAATTTGGGGCCAGAGAGTAGGCAATCGTTCAGAGAATTTCCATTGTCGCTTCGGCATGAGGCGTCGAAGACGACACGATGTTTTGTGGTTGTGCTGTCTTTCAAAACAGCATGGTGAGGCAGATAGTACGAAGAGAGTGAGGTGTCTGCACAGAGAGACATGTAGCCATTTTTCAAGTAATTTTCCATAAACTCTACATAATCTTGCTTATAGATTGCGTTCGCTTTAAATTTGCGTTCGAGTGAATGAAAACGTTTGAGAGCAACTTCGCGAGAGTTACCTAAATTTGGGGGACTATTTTTAAAAGGCAAAGCGACTGAATACCTTCCAGTGCTGTCACGTACAGTATGCTCTGTGAAATATTTTTCACACTTTACATCGTTGGGATGGGGCAAATTTTTCTCTGGCGGCTCCTCGACCTTCCAGAACTGCTGGACTATACTGTCGAGGGACACGTGAAAGGAGTGAACGTTATGTGTCTGTGCAGGCACGGTAGTATCGAAAGTAGGGCCCATCAAGGCCCATCCAAATATGGTTTCGAGCCCCATGGGCGTACTGGGAGGGCCGGTTTTGACGCCACCCAGTAGGATTTGTTGTAAGATGTCTGATCCTAAAAGAATCGAAATCGGTGCGGGAATTCCAAAGCTGGGATCAGCTAGCGGAAGTCCAATTATGTGGTTCCATAGAGAAACTGGGAGAGGAGTATGGGGCAATTCACTGGTGATTTTTTGTATGCACATAGCCGATATCTTCAGCACGGGATGGCCGGAACGGGGCGAGATGGCTATGTCCACGGCGCCTCCGTCCACCTGGAGAGACAAGTTCGAGAGACCGTGGATGGAAGTGAAGCCAGGTCGACGTTTCAATTTTAATTTGTCAGCAAAATCATTTACTACGAACGAGCACTGGCTGCCAGTATCCAGCAGTGCCCTTGCGTCGTGATAGTGACCTTGACCGTCACGTACACGTAGGAGGACAGTAGCCAAAAGCACATGTGGGGAAGTTAAGACAGTCCTCCTGACCTGGGTAGAAAGCGAGCTAATCGATGGAGATTCCTTTGGGGCAGCGCTAGCGCTGGAAGGAGTGCTTGGGACAACAGTTGGGGGAGAACGATTATTTTCGACCTTTTCAAAGTGGAGCAAGCTGTGGTGCATTCTCGAGTTGCACGATCTACACGAATAAGTAGAGGTACAATTTTTAATACTGTGTTGGGTGGCGAGGCAGTTGAAGCACACACGAAGCTGCTTGGCCTTGTCGTACCTTTCATTTGGACTCATCTCTAAAAAGGCTGGGCACTTTGACAGAGAATGAGCTTGACTACATGCCGGGCAGGCACGAGTCGGCTGAGTGTTCAGCATGGTGACGGCACCGAGCGAGTGTGAGTTCCGTGCGCTCCAGGACTGAGGTGTCTTGCGAGCGGCGCCGGATTGATAGTTCGAGGGGGTAGAAGCGGCCTGGCGCACGGGGTGTGCAGCCGGGCGTACGGGAGGTGCCGCTGTCTCGAGGGCTTGAGCACGTTTACGCAAAAATTCAATAAGTTCGCTGTAAGTGGGTATGTCACTCTGATTTAATAATTCAAATTGACGACGAGTTTGAATGTCCAGTTTATCGAGGATTATATTGAGGAGGAGGAATGACCACTCCTTTGTGGGGAAATTCAGTGCCTTTAGAGCGTTGACACTGTCAGATATCGATGAGATAAATGTTGAAAGACTCTGCGGGGTCGCGTTTTCAATCGAAGAGTTCGCTATGCGTCTGTAATGTGTTGTTGCTATATGTCTCATGTTCGCATAGCGTAACTTCAGCTCTGACCAAGCGACTTCAAAATTGTTAGCGGTGAGGGGCAAGTGTTGTATCATTTGAAGCGCTTCTCCGCTTAGGGACGAGCGCAAATAGTGAAGTCTTTTCACATCGCAAAGGGTTTTGTTGTCGATCACGAGTGATTTGAATATCGACTCGTAGCCGACCCAGGCGGTCACATCTTCACCAGAAAAGTGGGGTAATGCAATGGAAGGCAACTTAATATTAATTTTCTCAGTGGTTGTTTCATCGGTTTTAATATTTAAATTCGCATCTGAACCCATTTTTTCTTTCAGTGAAAATATATTGGAGCGGTAGGTATCGAACCATTTTTCCACTTCGACCAACTCTGGAGGCGTATCAGACGAACTGCTACTCAAGTTTGTACACAACTGGAAGAACAAATCCTCAGTTCTCTCAAATCTAGAAATCTCGTGTCTTACTTCTAAAGAACGAGATACAGTATAAGAGGTTAGTGAGTTTAGATGGCTCACCAGTTTACATATTCTACGAAATTTATTGTAACTTGCTGCTGTTTCACTAGGTAACGGCGGCATATTGGCATTCAATAATTATTGAAACTGGCAAAACAAAATATTCAATATTTATATATAACTGGTACAATGAAATAAACAAATAGGGATTCGGAAATTATAAATAAATTGAGTATGAGTAGAGAGTACTATGTGTGTGGGGTATTTTAAATGTCGAGAATTCAAAATAATTTACGAAAGTGTGATTTCATGAGATAATAAAACAAACGAGAACAAATTTTCAATAATAAAAAATGTGGGTAGAAAAAAAATATTTTTTGCTGAATAATTCACGAATCTAACAATCTTCCAAATGAACCAAGCTGAATTCCTAGGTCTTGATAATCATCCTAGGCTCTGAAGGACCATGTTTAATACCATAGGTTGATCTGGAAGACTGCCAGATGTCGTGAATGCAGAGTGAGTTTTCAGGACAAGCAAGTAGATCGGACTCACCTGTTCTTCCTTTGCTCTCAGCCAACGCACACATAAACTCGCGCCTAGCAGCTCTTTCTTTTGCAATTAACAAGGAATGGAAACACGGAGAGCCGGCTCGATAGGGGCGGAACACAGCGGGTTGTTATAGGTTCGAACTGCTTCGCGTGTGGCGTTTGATTTTAATGGGAGAGCGAGAAAAAAAACGACGTGGAGACTATGTGGGAACAATATTTTTTAAATCGAACAAGAAAATAAACAATTTCAGTAAGGAGTATTTACACACAAATATAAAAAACAGTGAGAGTGCAGTTCGGTAGCACTAGTAGCGCCATCTGTTTACTTGCAAATAAACTAGTCCGAACAAACTTATTTTGGATTAATGAATTCAAACGTGGCAGGGCATCAACGAAAGACGAAGCGTGCCCTGGACGTCCAATTGAAGTCACCACGCCGGAAATGATTGAAAAAATCCATGGTATCGTCTTGGAAGACCGCCGGATGAAGGTGCGTGAGATAGCTGAGATCGTAGGCATCTCAACAGATAGAGTACACAATATCCTGCATGAGAAATTGCAGATGAAAAAATTGTGTGCACGATGGGTGCCGCGATTGCTGACCATCGATCAAAAACGCCTGCGAAAAGACATTTCGAAGCAATGTTTGTCGATGCTTACTCACAATCCACAAGATTTTTGGCGTCGATTCGTGACTGTAGACGAGACGTGGATCCACCACTATACACCCGAATCGAAACAGCAGTCGAAACAGTGGACACAACCCGGTGAAAGTGCGCCGAAGAAGGCGAAGACGGCTTTGTCAGCCGGTAAGGTGATGGCAACATTTTTTTGGGATTCCCAAGGAATCATCTTCATAGACTAATTGCAAAAGGGTCAAACGATAACAGGAGCATACTATGCAACACTGCTGGACCGTTTGAAGGAACAGCTGTTGGCGAAACGGCCAAGATTGGCACACAAAAAAGTGCTCTTCCACCAGGACAACGCACCATCCCACAAGTCGACTGTTGCAATGGCTAAACTGCACGAATTAGGATTCGAGTTGCTGCCTCATCCACCCTATTCTCCAGATTTGGCCCTGTGTGATTTCTTCTTGTTCCCAAACCTAAAGATTTGGCTCGGAGGAAGAAAATTTTCGTCAAATGAAGAAGTCATCGCGTCTGTGGATGAGTATTTTCAGGACCTCGAGACTTCCTACTTTTCCGCGGGGATAAAAAAATCGGAACACCGCTGGATCAAGTGTGTGGACCTCGAAGGAGACTATGTCGAGAAATAAATATGAAAATACTAAAAAAAAATTTTTTTTCTTGCCTTTTTACCTTACTTATCGAACGACCCTCGTATGTATGTATATATTCTTTATTGAACACCAATTTATAAAAATTAGGTACAACAGGCGAGTTTAATGCCGTGGGGCATTCTATTCTAACTAACCTTTGGGGTGTGGGAGAAGTACATGCAGGCGAACAAGAATAGTTTGTGGCAATGTGTTAGACTGTAAATAAATATGTATGATAAACTACATACGAATACTACATAAATACTTTAATAAGCATATATATGTATATAATAAACTTACATATTATGTACATCGATCGGTGATACCGTTGTGCGACACAACCAACTGAATGACAGGAGAGTAAGAGAAGGGGAGTAAAGATATGTATCTAATATTATAAATTGCATTTACTTCGGTAAGGAAAGGAGAAGTTTGTTTAAATTAATCATACATTCATAGACGTAGAGGAGCGTAAATGCACGGGCAGAATATTCCAGAGGCGAGCTGTTTGTACTGTGAAAGAGTCCGTGTAGAACGAGCTTGAGTGAGCCGGTATTGCCAAGAGTAAGTTGTCAGCAGATCTTAAAGCCAGACCGTGAGAAGAAAGAAATTCATACCGTTCACTCAAATATTTGGGAGCAGCAGGATCATTAAGTGTGCGTAAGAGAAGAGAGAGGGCGTGAGAGTTCCTGCGACCACGAACATCGAGCTACTGAAGGCGAGCTCTATATTCAGATATATGGTCATATTTGCGCAATCCGAAAATATAGCGAATGCACAAGTTGATGATACGGTCGAGTTTGTTGAGGAGATCCTCATTTAGGTCAAGTTAACACCCATATAAGAGATTTAGTTCGAAAAAAAAAGAGAATTTTTCACATTTTTGCATAAAAAAATTTTTTTTTTACTTTTTCATCATTTTGTAGCCCTAGCTGATACGCGTCGCGACACCAGGACGATTTCACACTCTTACTGAAAATGGGGGGCTATACTGAAGTGATCGAAAAAACATTTTCAATGTTAAAAACAAAATTAATTTTTCGTTTACATTTTGAGGTATCCTGTACTATTCACATCATAATTAGACAAACTTATTTATAATCTATCTAGCGGCAAAGAAATATACGTAATTTGGCGTCAGTTTCATCGAAATAGGTTCAGTAGGTCCGGAGATATCTACGTGTGACCGACAGACAGACACCAGAGCGATCCCATAATTTTCCCTTTTTTCGCATTTTGCGACGGGACCCTAAAAATGGTCAAGAGTGAACGTAGGTATTCGACGCTCCGAAGGTTCGGTACATAATAATTTTTAGATGGATGATTAACAACGTCTACATGATAATGTATAGCGGCTCCTGTGTTGTGTCTCACTGACCCTGTGTCGCCTGCCTACATAGTTATACATACGTACGTAGTACTCGTACCTACGTATGTACATATTATGTACTCGTGCTTGACTCTGCACATGTTAAGTTGTTCGTGCTGACAGCTGGTGACAGGTCGTCGCTGGTTGAGGAACTCGACTGAAAAGTTTTCCGAAGGAATGGATGCGTGTGGATCCCTCCGTCTGCCGCCTCCCCTCCCCGCCCCTCCCCGCCCCTCCACTCCCGCGCGCAGGGCTGCCTCTAATCACTCGGATAGCGAAGTTCTGTGCAATAAATTAACAGTTTTCGTAAACAAATTTATCATTAACTGTATTTTTGGCGTTGTTATTCGCGACACTTCTTGGAATGGGAAAGCTCACCCTGGAATAATAACGTGATAATTGCGTTGTCGAGTCTGAGGCGAGCTTTCCGACTTTCAAAGGAAGGTGTAATCCCCGTTTAGTCCCCTCGCCTCGGCACGCTCACTTCGTGTTCTCTGTTTGTACGAGTAAGTAACTACGTACAAGTGAGGATGACCAGTGGTATATTTTATACATATTTTTAATTATTTGTAAGTCTTACTGTAAGTAACACTTATACATGTCATTATTTAGTTGTTAGTTATTTATTAGGTTAATTTTATTTCATTATTTAACTTGTTACTCATTATACTCATGTTGGAAAGCATGGAGGTGGAGAAAATTACTGGAGAAATAAGTTCCATACAACGAGCTCTTAAAGAGTGACGCCATGCGAATACCATGGCTATATGTCATATAGGCATGATACTCATTATGTAACTTGTTTTACTTTTTTTTTTATGTAATCCGGTATGGGTGGTTGAGTCGGAGGGGCCAAAGCGCATGCCCCGACCAGCCAATATCACCTCCGAGAAGGTAGGTGCCATACCGGAGACTTCCCTGGATTGCTGGCTATACTGGACTAGAGGGGAACACAACCGAGGCTGCTATGCGGCCATCTTACATCCAGTACTGGAAGACGGGAGAAATTTTTGAAATTTTTGTCTGTCGCTTTATCGGTTTGTTTGTTCGTTTGTACGTGCATAACGCAAAAGCCACGCTTTTGATTCAATATCTAATTAACTAAAAATATGAAACTTCATTTTGAGTAACATTTAGTGTTTATTTCATCAAAATCAACCCACTGAATCAAGGGGGGGAGGCGTGCCTATATAAAGTAGCGACAGATTATATACGCATCGACATGTTGCAAAATATTTTCTTAGTTATATTATTTTAATAGTTAACTTGTTGTGCGACTGTTGTCATTATCACTATAATCGCAGGAGTTCGCTCTACTCATGTGCATGTTTACGTAATGTCGAGTAGGTGCGGCAGGCGCTGGACAAATGATTTAATGTTAACTTGAATAATACAGCGACTGTTGTCATTATCACTACAATCGCAGGTTTTCGCTCTACTCATGTGCATGTTTACGTAATGTCAAGTAGGTGCGGCAGGCGCTGGACAAATGATTTAATGTTAACTTGAATAATACAGCGACTGTTGTCATTATCACTACAATCGCAGGTTTTCGCTCTACTCGTGTGCATGTTTACGTAATGTCAAGTAGGTGCGGCAGGCGCTGGACAAATGATTTAATGTTAACTTGAATAATACAGCGACTGTTGTCATTATCACTACAATCGCAGGAGTTCGCTCTACTCATGTGCATGTTTACGTAATGTCAAGTAGGTGCGGCAGGCGCTGGACAAATGATTTAATGTTAACTTGAATAATACAGCGACTGTTGTCATTATCACTACAATCGCAGGTTTTCGCTCTACTCGTGTGCATGTTTACGTAATGTCAAGTATGTGCGGCAGGCGCTGGACAAATGATTTAATGTTAACTTGAATAATACAGCGACTGTTGTCATTATCACTACAATCGCAGGTTTTCGCTCTACTCATGTGCATGTTTACGTAATGTCGAGTAGGTGCGGCAGGCGCTGGACAAATGATTTAATGTTAACTTGAATAATACAGCGACTGTTGTCATTATCACTACAATCGCAGGTTTTCGCTCTACTCGTGTGCATGTTTACGTAATGTCAAGTAGGTGCGGCAGGCGCTGGACAAATGATTTAATGTTAACTTGAATAATACAGCGACTGTTGTCATTATCACTACAATCGCAGGTTTTCGCTCTACTCATGTGCATGTTTACGTAATGTCAAGTAGGTGCGGCAGGCGCTGGACAAATGATTTAATGTTAACTTGAATAATACAGCGACTGTTGTCATTATCACTACAATCGCAGGTTTTCGCTCTACTCGTGTGCATGTTTACGTAATGTCAAGTAGGTGCGGCAGGCGCTGGATAAATAATTTAATGTTAACTTGAATAATACAGCGACTGTTGTCATTATCACTACAATCGCAGGTTTTCGCTCTACTCATGTGCATGTTTACGTAATGTCAAGTAGGTGCGGCAGGCGCTGGACAAATGATTTAATGTTAACTTGAATAATACAGCGACTGTTGTCATTATCACTACAATCGCACGAGTTCGCTCTACTCATGTGCATGTTTACGTAATGTCAAGTAGGTGCGGCAGGCGCTGGACAAATGATTTAATGTTAACTTGAATAATACAGCGACTGTTGTCATTATCACTACAATCGCAGGTTTTCGCTCTACTCGTGTGCATGTTTACGTAATGTCAAGTAGGTGCGGCAGGCGCTGGACAAATGATTTAATGTTAACTTGAATAATACAGCGACTGTTGTCATTATCACTACAATCGCAGGTTTTCGCTCTACTCGTGTGCATGTTTACGTAATGTCGAGTAGGTGCGGCAGGCGCTGGACAAATTATTTAATGTTAACTTGAATAATACAGCGACTGTTGTCATTATCACTACAATCGCAGGTTTTCGCTCTACTCATGTGCATGTTTACGTAATGTCGAGTAGGTGCGGCAGGCGCTGGACAAATGATTTAATGTTAACTTGAATAATACAGCGACTGTTGTCATTATCACTACAATCGCAGGTTTTTGCTCTACTCGTGTGCATGTTTACGTAATGTCAAGTAGGTGCGGCAGGCGCTGGACAAATGATTTAATGTTAACTTGAATAATACAGCGACTGTTGTCATTATCACTACAATCGCAGGTTTTCGCTCTACTCGTGTGCATGTTTACGTAATGTCGAGTATGTGCGGCAGGCGCTGGACAAATGATTTAATGTTAACTTGAATAATCCAGCGACTGTTGTCATTATCACTACAATCGCAGGTTTTCGCTCTACTCGTGTGCATGTTTACGTAATGTCGAGTAGGTGCGGCAGGCGCTGGACAAATGATTTAATGTTAACTTGAATAATACAGCGACTGTTGTCATTATCACTACAATCGCAGGAGTTCGCTCTACTAATGTGCATGTTTACGTAATCGTGTTGCTGCGAGCGCGGTGCGCGGTGCGCTAGGCGGCTAACGGCTGGGTGATTTCACCCAGGCTTCGTTAAAAGTTCAGAACTCGCCCGATATAAATGAAGCTGCCAATCGCGTACACTCTCATTACTCATCTCATCTCATCTCGCGCCGAGCGCGGCCGGGCGGGGCGGGGCGGGGCACTGCCAATCTCATGCCGGATTAAACAGTAAACTTTGTACCTAAAATAACATATCCAATCCAGTATGGTTGAGCTGGGTTCAATTGATGGTAAATTATATTCCGACTTCACGTCAACATTATTTTCTTCGTTGTTATACATATATATAGGTAAGTGAGTAAGTGAAATTAAAACGCCTCGGCCAAATGAACAGGTAGTTGACGGAAAAATTATATACTCAAGTTCAGCATATACCTAGGCAGGTATGTAATTAACAAATAGTTTCTAGACGAGGCGCGACGGAGATATAATTGTCACAGGCATCGCGACAGACTTACTGGACTATTGCAGACACGGCAACGAACTTACATAATAGTAGGCAGCTCACAGAAATCCTAAGTAATAGCTAAGTAATACTTCTCTGATCTGTGAGGCAGCTAGTCTAGTACGCAATATGTACACACAACTGTGCTCTATATCGTAACGTCAGTAGATGTGTCTCCGCAACTTTCTATCTGGAATGCAAGCATGGGTATATTTCACCATGTATAGATAAAGTGACGGATTACTATCTGATTTTTGTCTAGCAGACAGAACCGCCAGTTAAATAAAATGGATTTCACCAAGCATTTCCATCTGCTAGATTGTTATCTACCAGATGAACGTTTTCTAGACGATTTAAGTAAAATGCGCGAAAACAGAGCGCTTGAACAAACCATTATCTGTTCGTATAGAACGTGTTTTCTTACTCATCTTTATGATATTTTTACCTAATTTGAAATATTTTATTTAGTTTTGCTTTTTCATTGTTTTAATACTGCTCAAAATGACAAAATTTTACAATATTATCCTAAGCTACTTCTGTCGTAAGTCAAACTAACTTAGAATTCTATAAGCTTAGTTCTAGTTGTAAATATACATGTATAGCTGTTAAGTTTCCAAATAAATAAATAAATAAATAAATATAAACCAGAAATACATCAATTTTATTTTAACCCCATTAGCCAAGACGAGGTAGAAACACTAATTAAATCAATTAAATCTAATGCAGCCGGCATTGACGAAGTTACTGTCAAGATGATCAATATGACCTTACCCCGTACACTAGCAGTTATTACACATATTATTAATAATACAATCACATCGGGGTATTTTCCGCGAATCTGGAAAACAGCTCTCGTCACTCCTATTCCTAAGAAAAAAGAAGTTACAGAATACAAAGATCTCAGGCCAATTAGTATTCTTCCTACACTCTCGAAAATTTTGGAAAAAACAATGACTAAACAACTCACTGCGTATCTACATTCAAATGATGTTGTTCCCGAGTGTCAACATGGCTTCCGGACAGGATACAGCACCAATACTGCACTCCTACAAATAACAGATGAAGCCCTGAGTGCAGCTGATGATGGAAGGGTTACATTTCTTGTCCTTTTAGATTTTTCCCGAGCCTTCGACTGCCTTGATAATGAACTACTTATGGCAAAACTGTGCTATTACGGAGTATCCGAAACAGCAATCAGGCTTCTTAAAACGTACCTGACTGATAGGCGTCAGATTGTTAAATGCATTGGTGAGGATGGAAATGTAACTTTATCAGACATGGTCCCTGTGTCCCGCGGCTGCCCCCAGGGTTCATCCCTATCTCCTTTACTGTATACGACCTACACTGCAGACTATCCTTCTTGCCTACAATACACGCATTGCGAGCTCTTTGCGGATGACACACAGATCAGGTACTCCTTCTATCCAAGCGACGTAGATGAAGCTGTATCCAAAATTAATGCTGATCTTGAAAATACTTGGGCTTGGTCATCTGCGAACGGGCTAGCACTGAATCCTCAAAAAACTATTTCACTTATTCTTGGAGGAAGAAGGTCGGTCGAAAAAGTCCTGGAATAAAATCCGGTATTAAAACTAAATGGAATAGCTATCCCGATTGAAAATTGCGCCAGAAACTTGGGAATAAAAATGGATACTCACCTAAAATTTGAGAATCACATCATGGACAAGTTTGGTTCAGCCATGGGCAAGCTTAAAACATTGTACAAAATCCGTAACCACCTCTCGGTAAAGGTTAGACACACCCTAACAGAGGCTGTTGTACTTTCCCCACTAAACTACTGTGACGTGGCACAGTATACGGACCGTGCATTCTCAAAAAAACTTCAAACCGTATTCAAAGACTCCAAAATGCTTGTATAAAGTTCTGCGAGCCGAATATAAGAAAGAGGGAACACATAACTCCACATATAAATCGTCTGAGGTTGCTTAAAATGGACAACAGACGCTATGTCCATCAGGCGGTTCTCATCCACAAAATTATTAACAAGAAAAAACCAAAATCATTATTCAGGAAGCTCAAATGGCTTGGTGAGGGGCACAGGTTTGGCACTAGATCCGTAGGCAAACTCCTGGCGGTTCCGAAACACCGGGGAGCAGCATTCGAGGGAAGTTTCAAATACGCAGCTTCCCGGTGTTGGAATAACATACCGCCTCCAATAAGAGAGATACAGAGCGCACACACATTTAAAACAAAACTCAAACAATTTCTTTTAGTTCTACAAATTACAAACAACAAAATTTAGGTCTTCAAAAATAATAACACCAAAACAAAAACTAATAACTGTATAAATAAATACCCTGTGTATTCTCATGCCTAACAAATCGATTCATAACCATAGGCTGGTCTGAACTGAACCACTCTAATGATCATAGATCACACATGTTCATAGGACCCAAACAATCAATCTACGAGCTACTTACCAAATGCCCTTTCACACACTCACTCACACACACAGACCCACACCCTTGCATTCATATCATCAACTGAATCGAGAACTCAATCAACAAAGTTAATAAATACTACACCTAAACCTCTCATTTAACACTTACATTCACATTCATTATTTTTTTTATTATAAACTATCTACGTATATATCACTATACACTATCACCCTTCGCTGTTACATACTGACGAACTACATAGCACATAAAACCAACATTTTATTACTACATTAAATTGGAATATTTAGGCAGTAATCAAAATCCATTTGTAAGCTGTGCTAAGTTGTGTTAATTTGTAAGCTGTGCTTTTGTGTTTGCTTATTGATTGTGTTGTTATATATTTCTATTGCACATAGTTGAATCCATGTATCTATAAGAATTAACTATGTCTTCCTCTGGCACGAGCCACTACACTACAATTGTTCTTTAAGAACAGGATAGGCTTAAAAACAGCTTGGTGTGTGCGCAGCGCACACCTGACTAGCTGTGTCTCTACCCTTTTCATTGGTTTATTGTTGTGTTGTTGTTCTTACTAAATCTAACTCTATAGGTATATTCAGAATATGTAAAATAGAATCGTCTTTTTCTCATGTTGTACTCATTCTCTAAGCCTACGGATAATAATGTAAATTAGCAAAAAGCCAAAGTGAAATAAAGATATTTATTATTATTTTATGTCTTTATTATCACATTTTCATTCTATAATATTTATATTAATTATTTATACATTTATACATATTCAATATAAAAATATACAAAATTAATACAAACATATAAAAACAAAAACGGCATTACCGCCGGCGGCGGGAGACAAAAACGGCATTACCGCCGGCGGCGGGAGTTATTATTATTATTATCCTCTTTTATTTCACATTTTTAAATACATTTACATTAATTTTACATATATTATAACTATAAAAAGTAATAAAAATACACAAAATTAATACAAACAAATAAAAATGGTAATACCGCCGGCGGCGGGAGGCAAGCCTCCAAGCACACCGGCGGGTGCAGGCCGTGGCTACGGAGCTCTCCGAGACGACGCGAGGCAAGCTACGAGCGATAGGTGGTGGTACTAGACACGTAGGCCACCACCACCCCCATCTCGGAGAGCTCCGTATCCGCCGGACTGCACGGCGACGTCGTCGCGCAGCTCTCTTAAAAATATTATTATTACTAAGCATTAAAATAAGTTAAGTTTAATGTTGCGGTGGAGCGTCTAGGCAACATTGCCAAGTTGAAATGTCAATGTCGGTATTGTCACCAAACTCTGGATGGGTTGCCGATTCTTTGTAAAATGAATCGATTCTGAGAATCGAAGATTTGTTAATATTGATAAAAAAATGGGACACAGAAAAAAGATAAAAAATATACTAATATTTTTTTATTTTCGTTTATTTGGGAAATCAACAGCAGTTTTACAATAGGTGTGATTATGTATAGGTTGTACCATATGAGACGGAAAAAGGGAAATTCAATAGAAATACGGCTCAGAAAATATAGTTGATCGTTTATTACATTAACAAAAATTCACGATACAAACTTATACAGGGTTGTGAGTTAATATAAATTACTTGAGCATCGTAGGCGATGAAGAGCGAGCTAGATGTACAATATTACATCTACAATCCTAGCCGAGGACTTATCTTCGGGGGATGGAGACGTAGGTCTTCGCGGAGAGACCGACACGATGCCTCCGACTTGTAGCTCGTTCTCCACCCTCTTCACAAGTCCCTGCTTCGGAACAGCCGGGCGAGGAGTAGTGTTGAGATGGCTCGCACCGGCTATGCCGACGCAGGCGATGCGGACGTCCTCGGACGGAGAAGGTAGACAGTGTGATCGTAGAAGAAGTCTACGTGGAAGAAACGTAGAAAGGACGTAGAAGAGACGTAGAAGCTGCACACACACATATCAAGGTGCCCTGTGGATGGGAAGAGAGAAAAATACACATTGAGCGTTATAAATTTTGTGCGTGAAGCGCAACGACAACCGCTAGGCCGGCGGTGTCTCACAAGCGACAGGCAAGGCAGAGCTGAAGAGAGTGTAATGTTACTCGTAACCCTGGCTGTGGGGGCTCCTTTCTCAACGCTGTGTTGAACGGCTGCTGGCGCCCGTGAGGAAGGCTCGGCGACGCGTGACCGACGGCGGTGGTGGTGCAGAGCCGCGGCTCGTTTAGAAGTGGCGCAGTCGCGAGAGAGAATCGTACAACTCACGGCGGCAGACCGAACGTTTATATTTTTGATTGAAGCGGAGAATTATGTAAAAGAAGTGCGGTCTTAGCTCACGGAGTCCCGCTTTTATAGTTGACAGCGCGCGTTTGTGGTGTGGCCGCAGAATGAAGTCGGTTAGCACGCAATGACGCGCACTGTATGTTGTTACATGGATCTAAGTGGCTGAAGGCCTGCAACTCCATTTGTTAATAATAATGGACCTCTGCTAGGGATCCTCAGATGATGTCTGACTTAATAGATTTAATAAGTGTAACCGAGGCGAGTGTGAATTCCCGTCTATTTGGGATATATTTTAACCGCCTGGCAATCCATTAATCAACACCGCGATGTGCGGTGTTGCCCAATTCGGCAAACCGATTTCCATACAGACGCTTGAAATCTTTTTCGTTACGTCAAACAATATATAATTTTAGTATGGGCTGACAGCGGGAAGAGATCGTGGAAATTCACGCTTGGTAAATGATGTAATAATGTGTGCTCGGTTACGTAGTGAGAGTGTAGTACGCCGAGATATGTGTGATTGAATTTTCAGAAATGTAGGTTGTCAGTAATAATCTTGAAACTAACGGACGTCTCACGTGTACCGTAGCCTTAGTACGGAGCATTTTCCTCCGTACTGGCAATGTGTCTCTGACACTTCGGTAAACGCATTTCGACAGTCCGCTATTGAAAATTCACTACGTGACACATAGAAGCCAATTAAAGATTATTATTATTTTATTCCTTTATTAACACATATATTTACAATAATTTTACATATAATAAACTATACCTAAAATATACAAAAATTATATATAAAATTATTATAAAATAAATGGAGTTTCGCGAGAATAGTCCTGTCTGTGATAATGGACCGGTCCCAGTAGAGTGTGACATGACCGTTCTCGAGAACTGGCGGTGGATTGTACTTATAGTAAGGCACCTCGGTACCCATAAGGTTGTACTTTAAGGCAAGTTGCTGGTGGATAATCCTGGCTACTAGGTTGTGTCTATGCAGATACTCGGTGTTGGCAAGCTGCGAACAACCGGAAATCACATGTCTGAGGGACTCGCCAGGTTGGTGGCAGGCGCGGCAGATGTCAATGGTGCCGTCCTTCATTATGTGTTTCCTATAGTTGTTCGTCTTGACAACCTCATCTTGTATTGCAAAGACAAAACCCTCGGTTTCCCCGAAGAGGTCCCCGAAGCGTAGCCAGTGCACGGAAGCAAGTTGGTCTACATCCGGTCCCGTGAGAGACCGGAAGTACCTACCGTGCAGCTCCTTGCCTTTCCATACTTCCATGCGGTCCTCGGTGCTCAGTACAACCGGCTTCCGCCAGTCCTCTTTTCCCATGCTCAGCGGGGTAAGGCCTTTATCGCTGGTGACGACATCGCGATGCATCTCACAAACATCAGTCTTTTCCAAAAAGTACTGACGGAGATTGCATACCTCGCGGTTGTGCAGGTTCTTGGCATTTAACATACCTCGACCCCCACACTTCCGCGGGATATACAACCTCATGACCGATGATCGTGGGTGGTGCATACGGGATTTCGTCATCAGCGTCCTGACCTTTCTGTCCAGCGAGTCCAATTCGGTCTGAGTCCATCTGAGAATACCGAAGGTATATACGCGCACAGGCATGACCCAACCGTTATAGGCACGAATTTTATTGCCGCCTGACAAAAGGCTATTTAGCACTTTTGTAAGACGGTGAAAAAACTTTTCCTTAACTGATTGTTTCATGTCCGTATCCCGTATGTTGAGAGCCTCCGATATTCCCAGGTATTTATAGGTTTCGTCTTCGGAGAGAGCTCGAATATTCATAGACTCCGACAACTGTATGCCGCCGGAGTTCACGACCACACCACATTCCACATGGATGGTCCCACATTTTTCCAAGCCGAACTCCATTCCAATGTCGTTGCTGAAGCCTTCAGTTATCTTCATCATCGACATTAGTTCAGTGTCCGACTTGGCAAACAGTTTGAGGTCATCCATATAAAATAAGTGCGATATTCGAGAGCCACCTCTTCGAAGACAGTAGCCCAGCTCTGAGTCCTCAAGCAGAGTGCTAAGAGGGTTCAGAGCCAGACAAAACCAAAGCGGACTCAGACTGTCTCCCTGGAAGATCCCCCGCCGTATGGGAATCCGGTCGTCTGCGACCGAAGTCCGTTCGCCACCTGGCAAACGAAGGATAGTACTCCATTGTCCCATACATGCGCCAAGGAATTGACAGATATTCGTGTCAGTTTTGTATAATTCTAGTATCCTTAGCAACCATGTATGGGGCACGGAGTCAAATGCCTTCCTGTAATCTATCCAGGCAGCAGACAGGTTCTTTCGATTGCGTCGGACCTGCTGACAAACGGTCATGTCTATGAGGAGAAGCTCCTTAGTACCGCGGGACCCAGCCCGACATCCATTCTGAGCAACTGACAAGATGTTATTTTCCTTAATATGAATTGATATTTTATGCGTCAAAATGGATGTCAGGAGCTTGTAGATGGTAGGCAAGCAGGTGATAGGTCTATAATTTTTAGGTTCCGCAGTACTACCAGATTTATGGAGCAGGTGGGTGACACCAGTAGTCATGAACTCTGGGAGAACCCGATGGTCGAGGGCGTCTTGGAATTGAATATTATTTAATTATTAGGATAGGAACATGAGCACAGAGGGTTTCATTAAACGAAACTGACTTCTGAAGTCCATTATTAAACAGAGTCATGTAATCTGGTCGAGGTCGTAGTTGTCTTCTTCTTGGTCTCGGTATCTCAGCTTTATCCAAGTACATATCCAGAAGATCAATGTCTTCCGTGTCTCGCGCGCGGCGGATGATTAGGTAGATTTTTTTTGGCAATTACGTGACTGTTGTTTAATTAAAACGAAGAAAAATTAATAATCTGGTAAACATTTGCAGGCATAACCTAGCAAGTCACTGTTACGAAAAGACCAATGAACCACAGATTACTGATATTATAAGCAATGAATTGAACTGTCAACTACCAGTTAATCTCGTTATCTGGCACTCAGCCCTTCAGTTACTTTATCTGCCAGTTTAACTGACATATCATGTTTAACTGTCACTTATTTCGATGGTGAAAATGAATATTTAGTTATCAGACACTTTATCTGTCAGTTAAGATATCCGGAACTTTAACTGAACGTGGTGAAATAGGCCCGAGTCTCTAAGCAAACGCTTTCGTTTTCAAACACTCGTCAAGCACAATGTTCGGGGCTTAGAAAAGCTTCTATGTCATTTTCCTCAGACCGGGGTAGAAAAAGCTATTTGAACGAGTTTTTATGAAGTACAGTTGGAGTGGCTCGTGTCGGTGAGGGGGCGCGCGGTGGGGGCGGGGCGGGGCGGGGCGGCGCAGCGGTTAGGGTCGCGTTCCACTATAATGTGCGCGGCGCTCATTTGTTTTGATAAAGCTCACGTCTCTCTCGGCGCTGGCTGGCGAGCTGGCGTGGCGACCCTGGCTGCGGCCCGCCGCCCCCGCCCCGCCGACTGAATGTGCTACGTGATGACACGTCCTCATGTAAATAATGGATTTCTTTTTTACGATATTGCCCTGTTTTTGTTTTGCTGCGACTCTCGTCGCGGGAAGGGGGCGGGGGCGGACGAGAGGCCGCGTCCTGCCAACTTTTCACTTTTATCTTCACTTTTGGATTATTTTAAAGCAAATGTTGGTTTTTTTGTGAATCGGTGACAAGTGATGTAGGCAGGTAGGTAGGTACGTTGCAGTGTTTCAAATGTTGAGAGCTCCATCCGTTAACTTATATTTGGCTCCATCTCGTTATTGTGACATTGACAACGAGCCAACCCAACGGTTCCTAGCGCGTTCGTCACGTGGTAGACAAAATATGAAGAAGTGACGAAACATAAATAGCAATATCATTTGTATAATACATTCGGGGTTGGTTTAGTACTTAGTACATATATTACACCGTATCTGATGAGAGGGAAAGGGGCATGGGGGGAGGGGGGATTTTCTGCCGGGGGTCGTGCCACAGAATAGAAAAGAGTACTCCGTACAGAAGCTTCTCTGTACAAACACTCACAAAGAAATAGCTACTCTGCGACGACGCGATAAAGTACGAATTGACTCACACAGAGCTGCATGCCTACCCACGATAACCACCTAGATTTCGCTTCTCTTTCTGTCGCGTAACTCTATCTCGAAAGCGTGTCGTTCAGCGCGTGTAAGGGCTGTGTCTTTGGTTGTGCTGTCTTTTTGTGAGGAATAAAATGAAGATGATACCTACCAACGATACGATATTTAGCTACGGCAAATTCATGCGAACAAATTCATGCATGCGTTAGCGTCACAATTAGTTTTTCACATGGAAGCGTGCAACCTTCCAGTGATAGTTTTGTTTGATCAATAAATTTTATGATCATCTACAATGTACGTATTGTTTTATTGGTGTTTTTTATTGTATAAAAGCCACATTGAGAGACAGAGAACGAATTAATGTTCTATTTCTATCCTTATACGAATTAGGCCAAACATACCACGCTCTTCGGCGTCATCTAACTAATGTTATTGGCAATATGATAATATTATTTTTAACTGACTTCAAAAAAGGAGGAGGTTCTATGTTCGGCTGTATGTATTATTTTTTTTTATGTATGTTCAGCAATATCTTCCCCAATTGTGAACCGATTTGGATGATTCTTTTTGTGTTCGGTTCAGTCTAGCTCCAAGGTGGTCCCATTTTTTTTTTGGTCAAGATCGGATTGGAAAGCGGTGCGGAATCGCGAGGCCGAAGGCCGAGCGATTCCGCCGAGTACATTAACAGCAAATAAAAATTACTAAAAAAACTGTGAAATAAAAAACTATTTAAAAAAATATAAAAACCGCCTTCAAAAATGTATGAAATAAAAAAATAAAAATCAAACCCTAGTGTTGAAGGCGGTGGTGCTAAAGCAAGCAAAAATAACCGACCGCCTTCAACTCTAGGGTTCGATTTTTATTTCTTTATTTCATACATTTTTGAAGGCGGTTTTTATATTTTTAGGGTTCCGTACCTCAAAAGAGGAAAAAGCGGAACCCTTATAAGATCACTTCGTTGTCCGTCTGTCTGTCTGTCAAGACCATTTTTCTCAGAAACGCTAAGAGGTATGAAGTTGAAATTAATACCAAGTACTAAGGTCTACGTTCCCTTGGAGTTGTAAAAAAATTAAACTTCTAAGTCAACGCAATCACAAGATACGTCTATTTATGTCACATATTTTGCTATTGGGAAATGAAATCAAAACCTATATGGTACTTCCCTTGACCTAGAATGATAAAATTTGGTAAGAAGCAAGTTTTCACAGCACACTTAAAGGGAAACATGCGAAAATTGTTAATATGTAATTATATCACATAAAAAAAAAGTTACTTGTTTTGTATGTCAAGCCCCTTTTTCTCATGACCGGGTCAAGGTATCAAGTTCAAATTAATACAAAATACTTACGTCTACGATTGCTAAGAGGTGTAGGAAACTCAAGCTTCTAAATTAACACAATCAAAAGATACGGGTATTTATGTTATATTTTGATCTCGCAAACTCACTCAAAACAAATCAAAACCTATAGGGTACTTTCCGTTAACCTAGAATCATAAAATTTGGTAAGAAGTAAGGTCTTACAGAACAAATAAAGGAAAAAATCCGAAAATAGTAAATTTGTATTTATTTGTCATAAAAAAAAATGTGTTTGTTTTGTATGTCAATACCCTTTTTCTCAGGAGCAGGTCAAGGTATCAAGTTAAAATTATTACAAAATACTTATGTCTACCATTGCTTAGATGTGTAGGAAACTCAAGATTCTAAATTAACACAATCAAAAGATACGGGTGTTTATGTTATATTTTGATCTCGCAAACTCACTCAAAACAAATCAAAACCTGTAGGGTACTTTCCGTTAACCTAGAATCATACAATTAAGTAAGAAGCAAGGTTTCATAACACAAATAAAGGAAAAAATCCGAAAATTGTAAATTGATAGTTATATCACATAAAAAAAAAGTTTACATGTTTTGTATGTCAAGAACATTTTTCTCAGGAACGGGTCAATGTATTAAGTTCAAATTAATACAAAATACTAACGTCTATGATTGCTTAGAGATGTAGAAAACATAAGCTTCTAAATTAACGCAATCAAATGATACGGCCATTAATGTCAGATTTGATATTCGCAAACTGACTCAAATCAAATCAAAACCTATAGGGTATTTCCCGTTAACATAGAATCATAAAATTTGGTAAGAAGCAAGGTCTTACAGTACGAGTAAAGGAAAAAATCCGAAAATAATAAATTTGTATTTATTTGACATAAAAAAATTTGTTTGTTTTATATGTCAAGACCCTTTTTCTCAGAATTGGATCAGATATCATATTGAAATTAATAGGAAATACTAAAATCTGCAATATCTTCGAGGTGTAGAAAATATAAGCTTCTAAATTAACGCAATCAAAAATACGCCTATTATAAAGCCAGATTTTATATTCGCAAACTCACTCAAATCACATCAAAACCTATAGGGTTCTTCCGGTTGACCTAGCTAGAGCAATGAAATTTGCCACAGAGGCGGTAAACAATTACTTTACTAATGTGGGCAAGCGACTAGCCAGCGATATACTAAAGACACTGAATAAAAATGAAAATGACCTGGTAAAAGAAATCACAGTAACCAAACAAAACAAAAAATCATTTTTTTCAGTGCCCACCGATGCGCAGGAGATTTGCAGAGTAATTAACAGTCTGAGGGATGACAGTGCTCCGGGCTGGGATGGCGTAACCGTAAAATTTATAAAAAAATTCAAACATCAACTAGCTGAACCACTTACACACATAGCCAACCTTAGCCTGGAGACAGGCGTTTTTCCATCGGCCTTCAAGAAGAGCATTGTCGTGCCAATTTTAAAAAAAGGTGACAAAAAAGAAGTTGCCAACTACCGGCCCATCTGGTTGTTGACATCAATGTCAAAAATACTAGAGAGGCTGATGAAAACCCGTCTAATTAGTTACCTTGAGAATAATACACTCATTGCAGAAAATCAATTTGGCTTCAGGGCAGGAAAGTCAACAGAGGATGCAGTGTGCCTATTGACCGACACAGTATCCGGCCAACTTGATAGATCTAGACACTCTATTGGTATATTTTTGGACTTGGCGAAGGCTTTTGATACCGTTTCAATACCAATTCTTTTGCGAAAGCTAGAGCTAATTGGTATCAGAGGCCTTCAGCAAAAGTGGTTTGAAAGTTACCTGACTAGTCGCACCCAAAGCGTCAGAATAGGTCAGTATACTAGCGGTCCATCAATAGTAGAGTATGGAGTCCCCCAGGGCAGTGTTCTGGGCCCAGTATTGTTTATTATTTACTTAAACGAACTGTGCAAACTCAAACTTGAGGGCTGCAAAATTATTGCCTATGCTGACGACACGGCGTTGGTCTTCTCGGGAACCACTTGGCAGCAAGCATACGACCGCTCGGAGTTTGGCTTAAGTACAATCAAATAATGGCTCGACAGCAATCTGTTAACCTTAAATATTTCTAAAACCAATTATATGTGCTACAGTATAACAGAAGCTGGACAGCCGAAAATAGAAAGAGTCATTAAAATGCACAAAGTGACTAGCGCAGCTGCACCATGCCGCTCAGACTGTGACTGTCAGGTGGTTAGCGTGGTCAAAAGTACAACATATCTTGGAGTAATATTAGACAACAAGCTTAACTGGAACAAACACCTAGAACACCTTTCTAAACGTGTAAGGAAGCTCATGTTTGTCTTTAAAGACCTAAGAAATGTTGCAAGCAAACAATTGCTACGAACCATCTACCAGGCACTCGGTGAGTCCATTCTGACTTACTGCATAGCGGCATGGGGAGGTGCTGCCAAGACTCACATGCTAATGGCTGAAAGGTCACAAAGAGCTGCACCAAGGGTTCTGTTTAAAAAGCCATATCGGTACCATACACGAGATTTGTTAGAAGAAAATCGTCTTTTGAGTGTAAGGCAGCTGTACATAGCGAAGCTCCTTAAGAGCATCGTGTACTGCGAACCGTTTTCAAATTTTGGATTTCCTTCATCTTATTGCTGTCGCTGTGGGCGGCGCCGCTGGTCACGCACACAAACATACCGGCCGCCCGAGCTCACTTGTCTCTGTGTGCGTGCGTCTACGTGGCGCACGCACACACACGCACTCGGCGGACACTATGACGATCGCAGCGCAGCAGGTTGCGAGGTTTGATGCTTTTTCGCAGCGTTCATTTTTTGGATTGAGTAGCGTCGCGTATTTTTAGAGGAATGCTAATTATTATTATCAAGTTCAAGGACAGATGCATGTGGCTGAAAATAAATTTGCCTATTTCATTCTTTGAACGAGGAAGGGATTACTGTAGGGAAAAAAAAGAAAGAGACAAGTTTTGGAATGAAAAAATTGAACCGAAATTGGAAATATTTTATAATTCTTCTCTTTTGACAGAGATAGTCGATCCAAGAAAATGAGAACATGTATTGAACATTTTCATGAGCGTTTTCTTTTACACCCTGGTATTTCAAAACATTTAGTACAATCTATAGAATAGGAGAATTCTATAGATACCTGTTTGATGGTGAACCTTTTTAGGGTTCCGTATCCGTCGTACGGGACCTATTAGTAAGCCTACGCCGTCTGTCTGTCTGTCTGTCCGAGGGCTGTATCTCTTGAACCGTAATAGGTAAGCCGTTGAAATTTTCACAGAATATGTGTTATTATGTCCGATATAACAACAAATAATAAAAATAAGAAAAAGTTAAAAATTAACGGGGTCCCCATACAAGAAACTAAAAAGTGTATGCGCGCCATCTGGCGAAAAGAGTATGAAGCATTTTAACTAATAAAAGGACGGCGTGAGTGGCGCACAGTGTGGAATTTGACCTTATTTTCGTACAAGGTCCTTTTACTCCAAAATTAGTTAGTTTTGAGTATTTAAAAAGGTAGAGTAAAACTCCCGTATGCCAATTATACATTATTTCAAAGTAATAAATAAAAAAACTGACTTTTCTTTTGGCCAAAAAAAAGTACAATACGAGTATTTTTTTTTTCACCTAAACCAAGTTTCATTCATTAGCATAAAATTATTATTTAACAAATAACCCCAGACCATTCCTAACGTATGTTAGAAAAACCGAAATATAAACTCGCTTGGTATAGAAGTTTTAACATAAGTACTAATGCATTGGCCGAAAATTTTACAGTCAGGGTTGTCACTTTTCGAATTGTAAATGAATTTTATTTGTTTGGCCGAAAGTGTAATTTCATTTATATCCACATTTTAAAAATATATATTAATTTTACATACATACATACATAGCGTCACGCCTGTTTCCCGGTGGGGTAGGCAGAGACAACGGATCTCCACGTGCCACGATCCTGACACACCTCTGCCGCCACACAATTTTACATATTTATACAAAAGTAATAAAAATACACAAAATTAATACAACAATTAAAAAGGGTAATACCGCCGGCGGCGGGAGACAAGCCTCCAAGATATTATTATTAATTACATTGATAATTTCATTATGTAGGTAAATTTTAATAATAAATTCAATGTTATCTTGATCGCTTGAAAAAAAATACATCATTCTTCTTTATTGACTTAGGGGATCTATTGTTATCAAGAGTTTTATTGTTATATAGAGCTACCATTATCGATCAATAATTATGAAAACTGACACGGTTCGCTACATCACCTACAACATCCGTGATGTCAGCCCATAACACCGGGTGAACTAGCTTCCATGTCAGTGCTTCCCTTCATTTCATGTTGACTACACTGAACTGGACAGAAAACACGACCTATTTACATGGCTGTTTCGACCGATGTTTTATTCAGTTTTGTGGTATCAACTAGGGCGTGATAAATCCGATGTCGCCAACTCTGCCGATATGCTCGAATTTTGCCCTGGCAATCGCCCTCTTGCAGGATCTGGAGAGGCGGTTGTATTCTTTCTTCAGTTCGGAGATGTCAGGATCACCTCTGGAACGAGCGCACGACCATGCACGATAAGCTGCACCATTAGCTGCGACAGCATCGGCACAGTCGCGGCTGTACCAGGGCTGGCTCTTACCACCAAGGCGGACGAGGGCACTGGGAATGAACATGTCCATTCTTCCGAGAACCACCTCGGCGACGGCATTGGCGCATTCTGACGGATCACCCGAACTGAAGCATAGCTCTCTGCATGGGTAGGATGCGAAGTGTTCTCGCATTCCATCCCAATCTGCTGACGCGTTCCTCCAGTATGGAACTGAGGAGGCGAAAATGGCACCGTGGACCCCACTAGACAGTGTTCAGAGGAGCCAAGAGCAGCGCTCACTGTGACTTTATATCCAGCAGGGTTCGTTGTCAGCAGAAGATCCAGCAGAGGGGGTTCATGACCGTCTATATCTGGTATTCTTGTCGGGTGGTTTACCAGTTGAGACAGGTCATGGGTCAGGGCGAAGTCGTAGGCGGCTCTCTCCGCCAAGTCAGTTCTCCTGGAGCCTAGCCACACCTCGTGGTGGGCATTAAAATCTCCGAGCAGAACCATATTCGCGGAGGGAAACCGCACTTGCACTTCGTCTGCCGCTCTACTCAAGTGCTCGAATAATCGATCTGTCCCCGCGTCGCCAGAGTGCGACCTGTAAAGACAGGCGTACACTCTCGACACCGTCCCCAAGTCCACATGAACCCACAGCACTGAAAGCTCGGGGTCCTCCAGGCAGCGCAGGCGACGACACCAAATATTTGCCCTGGCAAACATGCAAACCCCAGCTCGAAGTCGGAAGGCGTGTAGCCAGGGTAATGCAAGTAAGAAGTATCGGCAGGGCAAGATATTTGCGTTTCTGTCAGTAAAAGTAAAGCCGGCTTCGCCATATCTAGGTGATGGTGGACGGCATTTAGGTTTGAGTGCAACGCCCGCACGTTGGTCATGTCGACGCAAAAATAGGTGGGGGTGTGCACCGCTGTACTTACTTTATTCCTATTCCTTTGTGCTGCCATGTGGTTTTTTGAGAGGAGAAGATAAGCATAAAGAGCGGTCACGACATTTTGCGGGCAAAGCGCAGCTCCTATCTTCATCACCATCTGTTCAGGTTGGTGGAGCACCGAAACGGAAGACGGAAGGGTCCCCGGTCCCCCCGGAAGTGGCCGCCGGGATCCCTATCGGCAGAGTTGGCGACAGGCTGAACCAGCCCCCAACTGGGAGCCGTGAGTTTTGGTCTCTCGCCAAATCTGTCGAGTCGAATTTCTGCCGCTCCTCACTTCTACCTCTGCAATGTCCTGGGGGCTCACTTGCTCACTCCGGAAAAGAGAAGGTCGACTTACTGGTGTCTCTCTTTGCAGGGAACTCTAACCTGGACGATGGGGGTGCCATCCATCCATCCATAACTAGGTGTAAGAACTCCATGCCGGAAGTACAGTTCCGACAACGAAATGTGCGGGCGGAGCTTCTCTCCCTAGACTAAGGAAGGCGAGTGGGCCGGACAGGATTCCTGCATTGGTGCTGAAACGGTGTGCTCCGGAGCTGTCTCCAGTGCTGACGCGCCTTTTCGCCTCTCTTACTCCACTTGCCGTGTGCCGGCAGCCTGGAAATCTGCGTTTGTTCAAGCAGTTCCCAAAAAGGGCGACCGCTCAAACCCGTCGAACTACCGACCTATAGCGATTACCTCCCTAATCTGCAAGGTGATGGAGTGCATTATCAATGCACAGCTCATGACGTACCTGGAGACAAACAACCAAGGCTTCTTTTTTACAAAACGCAGATTAGGTCCTGCTTGGAGTACTGCTCGCACTTGTGGGATGGCTCAGCTAAATACCAGCTTGCGACTTTGTATTCGATCCAGCTTCGAGCTGTGCGACTAGTGGGTGACCCCGACGTATCCCGCGATCTAGAACCACTGCAACTCCGTAGGGATGTCGGCGTCCTAAGTGTGTTCTATTCTATCGCTTATTCCATGGGGAATGCTCGGAGGAGCTGTTTAAAGCGATCCCGCCGTCCGCTTTCCACCTCCGCACAACGCGCACTGGGCAGAGATTGCATCCCTATACGCTGGACTTACCACGGATGCGTACCAATCGGTGCTCCAAATCTATCCTCCACGGAACTGGTAAACTCTGGAACGCTCTCCCTGCCCACATATTTCCCCCCAAGTACAGCCGCGGGTCCTTCAAGAGAGGCGTGAATAGGCACCTGTTAGGCCGGCATGGCATTCGCAACCCCCGCGTACGACCGAATGTCCATGGGCGTCGTTAGACACATTATGGGTGGCTCGGTGCCACATGTCGCGCTTTCTATCTATAAAAAAAATCCTACCACCTAGTACGGTAAAAATGGAAGGGAACTACAGTTTTACGTGGAGTCCGAACCAGAAAACTGCAAATTTTCTCTTTTTGATAGTACGCCTGCCTGCGAAGGTCAGGCACAGGCACAGCATAGTACAGGCTCTGCTTATTTAATAATATATATGAAATCTCCGAAATTCGATAATAGCCGTGGTGTGTGAAATGTTCCAACACATTTTATTTTGACATTGAAAATGTATTTTCAATCGCTTCAGTATAGTCCCCGATTTCCACCGAGAGTGCGAATTCGCCCTGGTGTTGTGAGTTTTACGGATACGTAAATATTTAGGGTGTCAAATGACGCGTATCGATTAGGGCTACGGATGGTGGAAAAAACAATTTAAAATGTTTGGAAGTTTTTGAGAAAATCGCAAAAAACCGCTTATAATTGCCATTTTTAGGGGGTTTAAAAAGGGCACTTTTTAACATATTTTTAAATACAATATATTTTAAACTTCTATATTTGTATATTGTAGATTGACTCAATATCTGGGGATGTTTTTTTTATTGTTTGAATAAAGTGAAAAATTTGGGAGTTATGATTTTTTTTTCTTTACGCGAGTTACGAGTCGTCTTTATCTTGCAGTGTGAATAGTTAAAATGGGTTTCGTGTATACATACTTGAAAATAAAAAAAAAAAATTTATAATTTAATTTTTTTATTTTTGTAAAAAAATCTAGACTACTAGTGTGATGGGATAAATGATAGATCTCGTCAAGGTCTTCATTTCGAATGACAGCTGCCAAAATTAAAACGGCTATACTTGGAAACTAAGCCGCTAGTCAGTTTCGCTCTCTCTGGCTACCGCAGACTACTACGTTACAATGTAATTACACAATACATATGCTCATTTAGCTCACTGACCTGAGGCCGACTAATCGCTTCTTATAGCTCACAGTCAGCCAGCACGCTCACAGTCGGCGAGTCACTATATGCTTATATTTGAATACGCCCTCAAAGTCATTTTCTTTATCTATTTGAGCTCTTGGTTACTTTAAACATAGATAAATTTGGATAGTCTATCACTTTCACAGTTTATATTAATAGATTCTTAGATATTATAATATATTATAGTGTACTGATGTTTTTCATATTTGTTTTTGTTTGTCAACTCTTGTATAATAATTTTTTTGTTCATTAAATTTCATTTCATTTGGTTTAGTTGTTAAAAATGTTCGGCCAAACTTAGCCCGAACATTTGTGACAACCCTAACGAAAAAACTTACGTACCTAGCTGTAACTTCTATACCAAGCGAGATTATCTTTCGGTGTTTCTGGCATACGTTAGGCATGGTTCTTTGTTATATAATAATTGTATGCTAATGCGACTTGGTTTAAGAGAAAAAAAAATTAAAGCGAAAAAATTAAAATAAATTAATAAGAGCGACTTGTGCCAAACCCGGTCAAATGCCTTGGCAATATCAAGGCCAATTACCAAGGATTCACCATGATCTTCAAGCAAAGATCTTCACCCCAAAGACGAGTGATGTACGCTAGGAGATCACCAGCTGATCGTTTTGGCCGGAAGCCGTATTGCCTATCGCTGATGAGACCATTCGTCTCCAGGTACTTCATGAGCTGCGCATTGTGTAGTAGCTTTTTCTGAAAGACCGTTTTCTGAAGGTTCAAATTTAATGCTTTATATTGAAGAGCGGAAGACCGCGTGTGGTGGCGTGCCTTGGGAGAGGCCTATGTCCAGCAGTGGACCGATACAGGCTGATGATGATGATGATATTTCAGAAAATAGACCTTTTCAAATTATTAAAAAAGTATCTTATTAAAATTCAGCAAAAAAGCTGAATTTTTCTGTTATATTACAAAAACAAAATTTTGATATGGCCCACCACCTAATTAAATATCTTTTGTTCTTTGACTAGTAGTAAGTAGACTTACATACTCGTAGATGCTTATATTACATCGATAAAATCCATCCCAGCCCTACAGAAAATATATCGATAATGGAATGAACTTCACTATTACATCACGTAATATGTTTCTGTATTAGTGGGCTGTCCATGAGTAGTTCCCCCCTCACACCCCGAATTGTGTAAAAAGGACAATTGCAGCTCAGAAGCTAACTGCCTACAAAATATTTGTGAATCATCATTCAGGCGAAGTCTGTTTTCATGTCTTTATTCTTCCTCAATTTAAGTGATATATTTTTTTTGCTATCAACAAAAGCCTACTGGATGCTCCTATGTTTTAATTTTAGTTATTTTTTTAATAGTTATCCATATAAAAAATATGAAAGTTAGGCTATATTTTGACATTTTTATAATCAAATATATTTAATTTAAAATGAAATAACGAAAAAAGGACAACATAGGGGCATAGATATTGATAATATATTTTACAGATAAAAATTTGAAAATGGTAGTGCAAGGTTTAAGGGTTGAAAAGAGACTTCCCCTGGTGTATGGAGGAAAGCGGACTTCCCGATTCTCTTAAATGGGCGCATGCAATACCGCATACGGCAGCTGCTACTGCTCCTCGAACACACAACACACGACAAACAGGCCGGGTAGCAGTACCTGAGACTAAAACTACTTTTGGACAAAGATTGAGAACATTTCTCGGACCCTTCCTGTACAACAAAGTTGTAGATGAATGCGACATTAGGGTTGTCCGCAAGGCCGCTCTTAAGAAAAACATAGTAGAATGGCTAGGTTCAAAAGAATACGAGGAGACTGAGAATCTGTTCCGCATTATAATATAGATTAAAATTAACTTCATTGACATTTTAGTTTATCAATTCCCATGTATCTATCTATTCCACTGTAGGTATTTATTACATAATTTCTCTTTTATTTATATTATTTTTATTTATACTATCACGCACACTCTCTCATCATAAAAACACCCTCGCACAGCCTACATACACATCACATGCAGACATACATGCACACAATACAAGTACACAACACACGCATACACCCCACACATCCTCACCCTCTCTCATTCACACACGGCGCACAAACTAGAATAAGTTTTCTATTATAAATTAGTTTATTAGATCTAAATAATATCATACATCAATAAGTAGATTAGATACCCGAATGTAATCAAAAGTGGTTTGACCAAGCAATGTCGCCTATGAAACAGCCTTAGAGCCAGTTTAGGCGATAGTGTTTAACAAATACACGATCTCGCGGGCACAGTATTCGTACCATCTTCATGCATTGTTTATACTATGTATAACTGTAACCTATTTACATGTGCCTGACTAATAAACACTTTTTTGATTTGATTTGATTTGAACACTGGTGTGGGTAATTTCATTACCTAAAAGTGAAAATTTTTTTTTTTTTTCTGCAACCTATCACACTATGATGGACGTGGAGACTACCTCTCAGGTTTGGAGATATCTACATAAATTAAAAAAAAAATTACACAACACAAGAACGCACAATACAAAACAAATGAAATTTTAGCTCGCTCGTCACACAATAAGCTTATAAGGCAGCATTATAGCTCCTTATAGCTTGTTAAAACCCCAAAAAAGCCTAACAATTTACCCAAAAAAACCCGCCGAAGAACCAGGGATACTGCACAAATTGCACAAAAACTACAAGATATAATAAAAAAATTTGCACAAATAAAATAAAAAAAAACAAACTACATCCCTAGCCACAGTACCGTACAAAGGTAGATTAAGTCTACACTTTGAATTGTTCGGGCGTTGCTAGCCAACTACTGTGTGAAACTGTAGGTACACAAGATTTAAGCCTACCTATTGCTCAAGTGATTCTTTACCGGAAGGGCGCCACTGAACCGTTATGGGATAAAAGAACATGAAATGAAATAATGAAAAACACAAAATACGACATAAATTATACAGGGTGTGAGTTACAAAATCACTTGAGCATCATAGGTGGTGACGACCGAGCTAATCGATTAAATACGACTCTCTATCCGAGAACTTATCTTCGGGGGAAGGAGACTTAGGTCTTCGCGGAGAGGCCGACACGATGCCTCCGACGCGTAGCTCGTTCCCCACCCTCTTCACAATTTTCTTGCTTCGGACAGCCGGACGAGGAGCAGTGCCCAGGTGGCTCGTACCGGCTGTGCCGACGCAGACGATGCGGGCGTCCTCGGACGGAGAACGTAGAAGTACAGTAGAAGAGTAGAAACGTAGAAGTCTACGTGGAACGTAGAAATGTCTACGTGTAGACGTAGAAGGAACTACGTGTAGACGTAGAAGCCGTAACCCTGGCTGTGGGGACTCCTCTCTCAACGCTGTGTTGAACGGCTGCAGGCGTCCGTGAGGGAGGGCTCGACGACGCGTGACCGACGGCGCACAGTGGGGCGATACCGCAAAAACCGGGACATAGGGCGAAATGACTACGCAAATAGATTCTACTATTAATTACGAACAACTTTCATTCTGTGAGATTTTTTGATAAAAAAATTATTTTCCGAGATATAAGCACTTATAAAAACATTTATAATATAGTAAAAAGTGAGTATGTTAATATATTCTCTTAATGATTACAAACTACTTTTATTCTTAGAAATTTTCCATTTTAAGTCTTATTTTCTGAGATATAGCAATTTGAACTTTAAAAAATACAATTTCTTGTAACTAGTATTACTCTTCCATATTTTCGGTTTCAATTGTTATTTTTTAGATATATCACATTGAAAATTCTTTAGTAAAAAAAATTGGGATATGTGGAAAACTGAATATGTGAATACATTTTGTTCTCAGAGATTTTCTGTTAAGGTGTTATAATCCTTTTCAATAGTTTGTACAATGGAGATTTAGTAACTTTTTTTATTGAAATGCTTAAAATAACTAGACCTGTGGTTACTTAATAATGATTCTTCAAGTTGAGTAGTCTAATCTGAATAAAATTATTGTAGTGGAATGGTACGTTTATTACACACAAAATACAATCAATCAGACGGCGCATATTTGCATAAAATATTACAAATTAATCTGGCGATAGTAATTAAACATATATAAATTACTACATATTTAACTAACTACATATATTTTTGTATTTACGGAACTTACCGAATTATTAACTTATTATAAGTTATATATATCGTTGTGTATTTTCATTTCGTCATTTTGGTGGCTCTGCACACTTCGATATATCAAACTTACTATAATTTATTATAATTAGGCAAAAAATTGCCCCCGTCAAAGTATATTATAAACCTACTTCAAAGTATAAAATTAATAACATCAACATTAAGAATAGTGATTAATGATGAGAAAAGTAATAATACATTATTAAAAGTAATAATAAAAGTTTTCAAAGTAATAATACATTATTACCCAAATACCCATGGCTTTTATCGGAGCCTATTTAATGTAAAAATACCAACTATCAATAAAAATTATGGTCAAGAATAAAAGTAATTTTCTGAAGTATGTTTATCGTGCATAACAAAAAGAAATTCAAACTACATATTTCTGAGAAAAAATCTTATTTCAATCTTACAAAAACCTTAAAATAAAACATACTTAATAACTTTTAAATAAATATTTTTAAAGTACATAAAGCTTCCTATTTTTATTACAATTTATTTACTCAATATTTCTACAAATTTTCATTTTCATCACTGGAACAACCTAAAGCGTCTTCAGCGTCAGAACCATCATCATCCTCCACATCCGATTGAACACAGATAATACTGGTATCAATAAATTCAATATTTTCCTTATTTTTATCGTCTATAATTAGCAAATGTCGCACTTCACTGGATAAGGGCTGCTTTTGTTTTTGAAGTTTTGGCTTCATACTAGACAAATATGGATCCGACGATACGAGCAAGTTGTTGAGAATGTCTTGATTAGTCGATTTGCGATCGCATTTTCGAGAGTAGTGTTCCCTGTACTTCTTGAAATCTTTATTTCTTGCTTCTGATGCCTCTTCGGAGAGTATGCCAATTGGAATTACGTTAAAATGCTTTATTATTTCAGATCCATGGAATAAAAGTTTATGAACACTTGCTGGCATATGATACCAGCTATACAATGATATATAAAGTTGAATTGTTTCTTGAGCATAGATTTCAAAGTTTTGAGTGCAAACTTTTTCTCCCGAGGAGATGGCCTTAAGGATCACCGCGAATCTATTAATTAAATCCTTATCGAGACCGGTAATAGAGGCAGTTTGCTCGGGATTCTGGAAAAAGCGCCTTGCAGTGTTGCCATCGTTCGTGGTTCCTGAACCTTGTTTTACCACGTCGATCAATAAACCAGTTTCTTTCCTGAAATTATCTTGAATTTGTTTTTTTTTTCTCGGTCATAATTTCTTTATTATTACCTTTGGCCGACCACTGCTGAAAATCCATGCGGTATGCAATATGGAGAAGGCATTCCATGCATCGAATCCAGGCATGCAACGTAGATAGTCCGAACCGGTACATATTTGTGTTTACTTCTTTACTTTTAATTATATTAACGTTATTCATCTCAGACGGTTTAGCTCTGCAAATATCACATGACTGATTAGAGGTACCGGAGATAATCGACGTAATTTTACCATCGATCATCGTCATAATTAACGAATGCTCAATCAAAACGCCTTCGTAATCGCTGGTTTTGAGATCTCGTATTTCGGATTCTATGGTAGCCATTTCACTTTTCACGTTATCGATTGTCTCCTTCATAAATTTGAAAAAGATAGGACGGCAGTAGTTCGTCGAAGATGGCGTCTCATTTTCCCAGATCACTTCGTCTCCATAAACCAGTTTTATAGGAACCAAACTTGCCATGAAAATGCTTGAGTCGTCTCCTTCGTTCAGTTCTTGAAATCTTTGTTTATATGTACTTTGGCCAGAAGCGCCATCGAATCCCCACTTGCTTGTTAATGTTAGCTGGCAGCCTGTGAGGTTTCGGTTCGCCACTTTCAAAATTCTTTTTGCAGTATGGTCCAAAAGCGCTTGCAGTTTAATTTTGGCCTGTGTTTCGGTAACTTCAATGTCCTGTTTTGGGGGGTAACACTCAATTTTCGCATGTTGAATTTTATAATAAGATGGATAGAGGTCGGAACCTTCTTCCTTAGCCATGTCTCTTAAAGTTATATATTGCCATCTTGATAGCTTTAAAGACACCAAAATCGCAAGTGCTTTTTCAGATGAATAAATAGTCTTGGACTCCTTTTTTTCAATGAACTCTTTGACTTTTTCGATTTCGCCTGGATTCTGAAGCAAATGGTCCAAAACTTTCCCCAGGTCCTCGTTCCCATTTGCCTTCAAACGCATTTTGGTCGCAAATGCTAGTTCCTGCGATGTATAGTTTGTGCGAATGTCTTCGGTTCTTCTTCGCTTTTGTTTGGCTCCTAAACTTTCAAATGGTTTTCTCGGCGATGATTTATGTGAAGATGCTACAAAGATAGGAGGCGCTGTCGATGGTCCCGGAGAAATTATTTGAGAAGTGCAAACCTTTTGGTTATCCGCGAGGTCGCTACTCGCTGAAGGCAGTTGTTTCTTTACGAATTCGGGCCACTTGATGGCCGAGTCCAACCATTCTCGATTCTTCTGTAGAAAACGTTCCTCGTTGTAGCTTGACTTCACCCATCGTTTGTGTAGATTGTAACAATATTTACGACAAAATTCTTTCACTTGTGTCTCTTCGGGCAAATTTACACTAACTATTGAGGCAATAGCGGCAACCATATACATACATACATATCACACACGCTGAATCCCGACAATCGGGGTAAGCAGAGTAATCGGTGTTGTGCTGCAAGAACCTCTGGTAAATTACAGCACAACACCGACCACCACGTTTCGCAAATTATTCGAACAAGATTCAATCGATCAAGCAGCAAGTAAGGCACGAGGACCCACCTGCTGCATGACTCGGTGGAAGTACCATGCCAAGGTGAGAGGTGGCGAGCCTGTCGCTCTTTAGCACGGCATCTTGTCCTTATCCCTTAGTCGCCTTTTACGACATGCACGGGGAGAGATGCAGTGAGGCTATTCTTTTTATTAAGTACCGGCCCCACACGGTACTTAAGTACCGGCCCCACACGGCAACCAATACCGCGTAATTCAGAAAACTGTCACAATTTCTCATAAACACGTAAATATCAATGTTATTAACAAAAGACTCCATGTTTTCGTATTGAATAGTTTTAAATATGTAAAGCACGGGTATGAAGACTGACTCGTGCAAACGACTGGAGCAGACTGAGTGCCAGATTGATTGTGTTGTTCACTAATGAATACTGCTAATTAGTTCGCACAGTTTGCAGTATTCCTGGTATATCGTTAATCCTTGTTAAGTAGATAACAATTAGCAATGCAGTGTAATTGTTTCTTCGAGAGCTTTCATGGAAATACGTGACAATTCACATAAATATCCCTAATCCGCTAATCCTCGCGAAGTTGAAAATATTCCTAATATAATGGTAAGCATTTATAAGAGATATTATAAGTAAGTATAGCAGCCGATAATAGCGGCTCCGTAGATTATTATCAAAATAGACCAATGAAACTAAAAGTACAAAGTTAATTAGATGGGCGTCGTTTGTCACCTTCTGGGTGCCTCAGCGCCATCGCGCTTTCAATAAAAAAAAAATTAAACATTTTCATCAAGTTCAAATATATAGGTGATATGGAGAAATATATTTACCATTAAAATACAAATATATACATCCAATGCAAATAAACAATATTTGTTATTTGAATATAGCTGAAAGTTACGAATATAGTGAATTCCTCGTAATTCGAGCGGATTCCTCGTAAAACTGTAGGTCCCTTCCCTCCTAATCTTACTTGGTGGTAGGGTTTAACCCGCCCGGGTTGGTACCACCGCACTGAATGAAACGTCGGTCGAAACGGCTATGTAAATAGTTTGTGTTCTCCGAACAGTTCAGTGTAGCCGGCACGATCAAAGGGGGAAGCACTGACATGGCACCTAGTTCACCCGGTGCTATGGGCTGACATCACGGACGTTGTAGGTGATGTAGCCAACCGTGTCA
Source organism: Nematopogon swammerdamellus (assembly GCA_946902875.1). Classification (NCBI taxonomy): domain Eukaryota; kingdom Metazoa; phylum Arthropoda; class Insecta; order Lepidoptera; family Adelidae; genus Nematopogon; species Nematopogon swammerdamellus. Next base: position 119,867 of record OX336337.1, read on the forward strand.
GTTTCAATAAAAAAAAAAAAAGAATAAAGGTGAGCTTTGCAGGAATAAATGTTATTATAATATTAAAATGGCATTATACGGAAAAGTCGGACGTCGTCGGATACGGTTTTTACACAGTAATAATCTTTTTACCTTGGGGAATCATTATTTAGTAACCACGGGTCTAGCTATTTTAAGCATTTCGAGAAAAAAAATAAAGTTACCCAATTTCCATAGTACAAATTAATAAAAAGTGGTATATCTCGAAAAATAAGGCTTAAATGAGAAAATATGAATCTATGAATGTTATTTCTAATGATGGGTAGATTAATTTAGCGTACTTAAATTTCAGAAATAAAAATAAAAAAATTTAATTATCCTATGTCCCATTTTTTACGGTATCGCCCCACTGTGCGGCGGTGGTGCAGAGCCGCGGCTCGTCGGCAGCGGCGCGGTCGCGAGGGAGACTAGTGAAACTGACGGCGGTAGATCGAGCGCATTATATTGTTATTCGAAGCGGAGAAATAATGCAAAAGAAGTGAAGTCTTAGTTCACCGAGTCCCGCTTTTATAGATGACAGCGCGCGTTTGTAGTGTGGCTGCGGAATGAAGTCGGCTAGCACGCAGCGACGCGCACTGTAGGTTGATACATGGATATAAGTGGCTGAAGGCCTGTAACCCCATTTGTTAATAATAATGGACCTCTGCTAGGGATCCTCAGATGATGTCTGACTTAATAAATTTGATAAGTGTAACCGAGGCGAGTGTGAATTCCCGTCTATTTAGGATATATTTTAACCGCCTGGCAACCCATTAATCAACACCGCGATGTGCGGTGTTGCCCCCTTCGGCAAATCGATTTCCATACAGACGCTTGCGATCTTTTTCGTTACGTCAAACAATATATAATTTTAGTATGGGCTGACAGCGGGAAGAGATCGTGGAAATTCACGCTCGGTAAATGATATAATAATGTGTGCTCGGTTGCGTAGTGAGAGTGTAGTACGCCGAGATATGTGTGATTGAATTTTCAGAAATGTAACCTACATTAATAATAATCAGTCAGTAATAATGTTGAAAATAACGGACGTCTCACGTGTACCGTAGCCTTAGTACGGAGCATTTTCCTCCGTACTGGCAATGTGTCTCTGACACTTCGGTAAACGCATTTCGACCGTCCGCTATTGAAATTCACTACGTGACATCGGCAAGGCATTTTTGGACCTTTAACGGCCGTTATTTTTTTCAGTGCAGCCGACGTTCGCGTACGCCAATGAAATCAAACATAAAGAGCGCGAAATGTTCGCATAGTAAAGTTTCCTTATATGCGTACCGGTTACTCTCTCACGCAGGTAACTTGGTGGGGAGGCGGGGGCGGGGCGGTGAGAGGAGCGAGTGCTGGAAATAGTTTTGAAAATTAATTTGAGACGGTTAGCGAGCAGGGGTTGACGAGCTCACACCGCGGCAGGTGGAGCCGCCCGCGCCCGCGCCGCACTATTGTTTAGAAGTAAAGTTTGTGACGGAGCGCGCGCAGCTAGCTCAGAGGAACCGCCCCGCGACCGTGTTAAGAGATCACACTAATCCGACCGAGACCGATCCATGTGTTTACCTCTTCCTAACTCACTCACACGATCATATTCGCCTATAATGCACCTCTTTATATGGAGGAGGCTAGCTCGCTCTCCAAGAGCGCTGTATGGAGAATAGAAGGAAATATGCTTTCAACATAACAAATCTTAAAACAAAAATAATTATTTTCGCGTACACAATGACATCGCATACCCTTCATTTATGTAACACCAAGAAACAACAAAATAATACGCAGCTAAATAATTGCCCTTATTTACTTTATTCCTCAACCGTTTACGGCTTTGAAATTAGTTAAAGTGAATTAGATGAAGTTTCCAACAGTTAACTAGTTTACCTAGAGCCGCGTCCGCCCCCGCCTCCGCCCCCAGTCGCCGCCACCGCGCCGCACCGCGCGCTTCTCTCTACATAACATATTGTGAGACCAAGCCAGCAGAGTAGACTAACGAAAATTATTCATCAAATTATACCTTCTAAAGCAGGCTTACGGCTCAATCAATCCACCGGCTCCCCGCGCCCCGCCGCCGCCCCACCCCCCGCTCCGCCTCACGGCCGCCTCCCCGCCGCCCAAGCGCCGCGTGGCCGCCGCCGCCGCTCAGTCCACTATCGAATGCGTATTTTCACGCCGATCCCGGCTTAATTTGCTTACCCAGACAGCTTCGGAACAAATTACGGCCATTGTGCCGGATGGATTATGTAAAGCAACATCCATTTGTATGTAAACTAGTGGCGAGCGAGCGTCGCGTCGGCGTCCGCTCGCCCCCGCCCCGCGCCCCGCCCGCCGCGCTCGCATGCGCCCTCGACACTGCGCTAAGCTGAACCAGCGGCTGTCGAGGCACATCTGAGTGTACATATCATATGGGTACATACCTCATCAGACAGATCGTCTCACAGGTGACCTATATTTAGCTGAGCTGGATGGCCCATGCACCCATAGACACAGAGAAAGCCTTTTAAAAACTAGAAGACTAATAGGAAGCAGGTTATTTAGATGAGGACTCCGGCTACCTCGACACGCGCAGGTACCGGCGCAGGGGTGGAGCGTGCGGGTACTCACTGCGCCTCGCGCCTCCTCGCGCATCCGAGGCCGGCGAGGGAGTCTCCGTGCAGAGCCAGCAGTGGTACTACGGCTACCTCGACACTCGCAGGTACCGGCGCGGGGGTGGAGCGTGCGGGTACTCACTGCGCCTCGCGCCTCCTCGCGCATCCGAGGCCGGCGAGGGAGTCTCCGTGCAGAGCCAGCAGTGGTACTCCGGCTACCTCGACACTCGCAGGTACCGGCGCAGGGGTGGAGCGTGCGGGTACTCACTGCGCCTCGCGCCTCCTCGCGCATCCGAGGCCGGCGAGGGAGTCTCCGTGCAGAGCCAGCAGTGGTACTCCGGCTACCTCGACACTCGCAGGTACCGGCGCAGGGGTGGAGCGTGCGGGCACTCACTGCGCCTCGCGCCTCCTCGCGCATCCGAGGCCGGCGAGGGAGTCTCCGTGCAGAGCCAGCAGTGGTACTCCGGCTACCTCGACACTCGCAGGTACCGGCGCAGGGGTGGAGCGTGCGGGCACTCACTGCGCCTCGCGCCTCCTCGCGCATCCGAGGCCGGCGAGGGAGTCTCCGTGCAGAGCCAGCAGTGGTATGGTAATGTCTCCAGACACCGCTTCTAGCCGCTGCGGTTCGGGCGGGAGAGATCATCACATCAAGTGCTCGCTTTTCATAGTTAGCTTGGCGGCGGCGTCGTTAACCGAGCTCCATGTGAAGTAGGAACGGATTGGGGCCGCTATTGTTAATACTCCTTATTAAAATGTAAGGTATTTTATTGTTCCATGTACCTACTGAAGCGCCTGAGGTCGGAACGTCGGATTCGGAACGACGAGCATCTGGCGTCAAAGCATTCTTGCACATCAGAATGTGCTTTGTATTGTACGACGACAGAGACAGACGAAGTAGAGAGGCGGGGGAGGCGACGCGTTCTCGTCGAGTCGGTTAGACATTCATGTAGTGTAGTAGTGTAGCGCTTAGCACCGCACGCAGTTAGCTAGGCAGTGTGCCGACAAGTCGAGTTTAAACTCTTCCTCATACCTATTTACATTTTGTACTGATTTAGAATTGTTTTAATATAACAGCTGATTTATATTTCAGCTAGGTATCTACATAATATATTATAGTCACAGGTTGTACTTAGTGACGAAAGCAGTAGAGTAGGTAACTAAATATTCTCACAGCACCCAGCGACGGACCGCTCTCTACTCTCGAGTAGTCGTGACGTGTAGGTAGGAGGTAGAGAGAGGCCTTGCGTCGTGTTTACTCGCAGTAATCTTGTCAATTATACGGGAAGCGGCGCCAAACAAAAAGCACTAATGAGAGGGGCGCGGGGGGCTTGCGGGGCGGGGCGCGGGGGCAGGGCGAAGTCTAGAAACTTCGAAGCACCCGCTAACACAATGCAAAGTTAACGGGAAGCCGAGCTCAGGCACCCCAAGTAAAAACATAGTAATTTGCAGCAGACGCGGCGCCGCGGCGGCGGCGGCGAGGCGGCGAGACGGCTAGGCGGGGGTGGCGGGGAGGCGGGGAGGCGGGGAGGCGCGCGGGAGGGGGGGGGGGACCGGCAGTCAATAGAGGAGACGTCGCTTCTTATAGTTATTCATCTTGTTTTATTGTAATCGGATTGCAAGTCGTCCAGATTGTATGGCGGGTTCGAGGCCGAAGTCTTGCTTGCAGGTGAGCTACACTTTTTTTTTTTTTTTTTTTTTTTTATTGGGAAAACATACAGTCATCGTAAAAAGGAGTAAGTACTAACATTAATTACACAGAGACCAGTAAAGTTTTCTACATAAAGTTATCCGTATTAAGTGCGTTCATGATTAATAAATTAACCTAAAAGAAAGAAAACATCAAAAACTAACTAATACCAACACACGAAAATCAACCAATTACTTAACCATAGGAGATACGTTGATAAGAAGTACATACCTACCATGTACCTAGCAAGAAAACCAACCCAACCTACCCTCACACAATTCTCATCTGCCCGCTTTAACACCTGTTTCATCATTTACTGTTTCGATCGCTGACCTTTTGAGATGGCTGAGTGATACATGAAATAAATCAAGACAGGAGAAGAAGTTGTCATAAGTAGCACAACTCCGGTTAGTAAAAGAATTTTTACTATAGTTGGTACTCACTTTGGCGATATGAAAAGTGTTAAGACATCTCGTTGCCTTAGTAGGGCAACGAAAACTTAACTTACTTAACAAATAAGGAGAATCTATGTAATGATGGATCAACTTGTATATGAAAGTAATATCCTTGATCTGCCTTCTTTTCTCGAGAGACATTATTTCAAATGTGTTATCGTCGCTCTCACTTCCCCTACGAGTTCTATAGCCAACATATTTTAAAAACTTTTTTTGAATTTTTTCTATTTCAGGTAAATAGACTGCATACTGCGGGTTCCATACTATGGAGGCATATTCAATAATAGGTCTGACAAACGAGGAGTATAAGGTTATGAAAGTGGAGACATTTTTGAATACATTGCAAGTCCTGAATATAAAACCGAGTAGTTTATATGCTTTCAATGTTATTGTGTCAATATGTGATTTAAAAATTAATTTACTGTCAAGCAGAACTCCTAGGTCTCTGACTTCGGTAACTCTATTGATTAATCTATTAGAGAGATTATAATTGAAGTGAACGGTATTTTGCTTACGAGAGAAGGAAATGGTAGCGCATTTGTCAACATTTAAATGGAGGTAATTGTTTTTACAATAAGTTACCAAGTTATTCAAATCTTTTTGCAAATCATGACAATCAAGAAGTGATTTTATTACCTTAATAATCTTTTTGTCATCCGCGTATAGTAATAAAATTGAGTTTTTGACAAAATTTGTTACGTCATTAATGAAGATGTTAAACATCAGAGGTCCGAGGTGGGAACCCTGAGGGACCCCAGAAGTAACAGGAACGAAAGAGGAGCAAAAACCGCTAACTGTGACCGCTTGGGATCTATTCTGTAGGTAGGAAGTCAGCCACCGAAGTAGGTCGCCGTGTATACCAATTGATTCAATTTTTTGTAATAATAGGTTATGTGGAATTTTGTCGAAACATTTCGAATAATCAGTATACACGACATCTACCTGATACCCGTGATCCATTGCCCCAAGAGCTATATCGATAAATTCGGCGAGGTTGGTCTCAGTCGACTTCTTACTGACAAAACCATGTTGGTTTTCTATTAGCTGTGGCTTTATGATTGGAAAAATAACGTCAAAGATAATTTTTTCAAAAGCTTTACCTAAAGTGCATAGTTTGCTGATAGGTCGATAATTAGATATATCGTGCTTATCGCCTTTTTTGAAAACGGGTGTTATGTAAGTACGCTTCCATTGACTCGGGAAAACTCCAGTATTAAGGGACTTTTTAAATAACATGCTAACAGGGAGAGATAATGATTTAGCACAACGCTGGATAAATAGTGGATGTAGGCCGTTCGGGCCAGTACCTTTATTAGGATTTATACACTTCAGATAGCGCTCAGTCTTCTCGACAGATATGTTTAAACTACCAAGGTTGACGCTGTTGCAGTTACTGGAAATAAGTCGAGAAGGTATATTAACTGGCGGTTCAAAGACCGACTGAAAATAGTTGTTAAAAATGTCTGAAATTTCTTGTCCACCTGAAGCGTGCCGTGTGCCATGAAACATATTGGTAGGAATGCCTGTTGTATTTTGCTTAGATTTAACAAAAGACCAAAAATTTTTACAATTTGATTTAATATGGCGCTCCGCTTTAGAGATAAAGTTGTCATAACAAGCCTTTTGGACCCTTTTTTGTCGCGTTCTTAATAGTGCAAATGTATTATAATCCTCCAGATGACCGAATTTTTTCCACCTTTTGTGGAATTTCAATTTTTCTTTTGTAACTTTTATCAATGAGGAACTAAACCAAGGTGGATACTTAGAGTCGCCTTTTAAAATCTTAATGGGGACGTGTTGTTCAATAATACTGGTTAATAATAAATAAAAACTAGATACCATTCCGTCAATATTGTCAATTGTATTTATTTCAGATTGCCAATCGATACGATCGAGTGACTCGCACACCGCCGCGTAGTCGGCGGAGTGGAATAGCCGGACGGTGCGGGTGCGGGGCGGGGCGAGGGGGCACTCATCTGACACTCGCACTACGATTTCTAAAGACTTGTGATGTTCATCCTCGGGAACGAGTGGTGATGTGCAGGCGCTAACCCCACAGTTATAATTTGAAATTACTAAATCAAGGGCACGTTGATTAATATTAAATTGGTTGTTGAATTGTCGGAAATCAGTAAAGTTCAAAAATGTAGATAAAGCTAAAATTAATGTGTCATCTGATGGATTCGCGATTTTCATAGCACCGTCTTGGTCGCCTGATGGCAACCAAGATGCATTCCTAATATTAAAATCACCAAAAATTAAAAATATATCATTAGGATTTTCTGTGTGTAATTTAGAAATGAAATCATAATAATAATTTTGTAAGGATAATTGAGCTTAAAGTTTCTAGCGCAGGGGCATTAGCCCGCGGCTTGAAGATACCTGGATTGTAGGGAAATATATTCGTCGCACAAGAACGTTTTGGAAAATTAATCAATAAGGGTTTACAGTTGCGAAGGTTTGTATTTATCCGTCTTTTCAGTGTTTTCGGGATTTTTTTTTAAATAATCCCTTCCTTACTATTCTATATTTAATATACCTAGTCTGACAATAGTTTGTTACAAATGAAAATGCAATAGTTTTTTATGAAGTGATGTGATGTTAATAAATGTTATATGTAAATATGTATTAAATAAATGAAGTCTCCGCAATAAAAAAAATCAAAGTTGCCGCCTTTGGCTTTGATACGGGCCCTTAATCTCTCTGGCCATGAATATACGCACTGTTTCCATCGAAAGTTTAGCCACTGCTTGCTCTAAAGATTTCTTAAGAGACTCAATGTCGGAGTGTTGTTTAGAGCAGTCCATAGCCTCTAATACTGACCATAACTTGTAGTCCAAGAGGTTCAAATCTGGGCTGGACGAGGGCTAGTCTTCAGTTCTTATAAAATCTGGAACCTTGGCTTCGAGCCATGTTTGGGTAGTTCTTGCCTGGCGACCAGGTGCTGAGTCTTGCTTAGAAGTGCACGGTATATTTTTGAAAAGTCTATCGCTGAGATGTTTCACAACACGATCCAAGACGGTCTCTTGATACACTTTGGCTGAAGTCTTCACTCACTTTTCACAAAAATCTAAATTTTTGCCTCCTCGATAATACACTCCGCACCATACCATGACTGATGGAGGATGATGACACGTTGCACCTTCGCGACCACTTCCGAAGCATCTTTAGAGCTACGAGGGTACATTTTGCCATTTTGCTTGTTGTAGTGCTCTTCAATCGTGAACTTTTTTTCATCACTAAAGAGGATATTTATGTGCTTCTCACCAGCACATCGTGACAGCAAGCGTTTTGATCGATCCACTCTCTTTAACTGCATGGATTGATTTATCCTGTGTATCGACGATAAGTACCGAGTCTCAGGTTTTGTTTGATCAACGTCTTTGCGGATAACTTGCTTGGTCAGTGGTTCGTGGATGAGTTTGCGCCGTTACATCTTGACGTTCAGCTTCAGAGTACCTCGTACTAGTCGGTGATCGCTGGCAGTATCGAAGTGGTCAAAGACAGTGACGATTTCCTGTCCGCCAGTATGTAGTTGATATAGTTTCTTCTGCAACCGTCAGGGCTGGCCCACGTCCATTTCCTTTTTCAGAAAAAAAAAGGTGTTCATGGTGTAGAGCTGGTTGGCCTTGAGATAGTTGACCAACATCTGGCCGCGTCGATTCCTGACACCGATACCGTACGGACCTACTGCTATGTCTCCCTTCAGAGGCTTGCCCAATTTGACATTAAAATCTCCCATCACATACTCGAAGGGAGATTTATTGGTTTCTAACTCTTTCGATACATCCTCGTAGAACTGGTGCACCTCGTTGTCAGCGTGCGAACTCGTGGAAGCGTATCCCTAGACCACCTTCAGCTGATACTGCTTGTTTAGCCTGATCATGATGTATGCCACTATGTCCGACACGCTGGAGATTTCGATGATGCTGTTCACGAGGTTTCGCCTCACCTTAAATCCCACTCCACCTTCCTATTTTTTGGGGATTTCCTCTCAAGTAGAACAGGTTGCCGTAGCGTAGCACTTCAGGCTCTTCGCTTTGTCTTCTGACCTCGCAAATACCCAGGATGTGCGAGCTCGTGCTCCAGCTCCACCAGTTTCTCTTGTGTTCTCAGTGTCCGTATGTTATTAGTAGACAAGGGTAGCTGGGTGTGGCAGCTAGATCAAACGCAGGGATTTTTAGCACCCCTCATCCCACCGGAACCTGGACTGCCGCCACGATAATTCGGAATAGCGGAGCCGCTGGGAACTATGTCAGCCTCGGTAGCTCAGTGGTGCGGTCGGTCGACTGTCGGTCGGATCATAAGCACACCTGAGCGCGGTGAGTGGATGAATGGGTGACCGCCCGCCGTTCCCTTCTTACGTTACTAGATGGTATGGTTTAACCCGCCCCGTGTTGTTACCACCGTACTGAATGAAAGGTCGGTTGAAAGGGTTATTTAAATAGTTAGTATTTTCCGTCCAGTTCAGCGTAGCCGGCACGACTAAAGGGAAGCAATGACATGGCACTTAGATCACCAAGGTGTTACGGGCTGACATCACGGATGTGATGATAAATTTAAATTCATATTTACCTAACTAGTGTTTTCTAAAGAAGTATTGTATTTACTCGTGAAAAAAAAAACAAAATTTTAATTGTATCTTAAAATTAGTTAAAATCGAAATCAAAAGTTACCTTATTTAATCAAGTAATTAAGTAATCAAAACAATTAATAAAGATCTAAAACTAATAACTAAAACTAACCTAAAACATAACTTACCTATCTAACAAAAGACAAATTAACAAGAACCTATAAATAAAAAATGTCTTCTAGTTCAGCCGAGGCAGCCATAGTCCCTAGGACGCTTATAGCGTTCCCTCTTTGAATTTCTAGGCTTATGCGGCGTATGAAGTAAGCCTTGGCACGCACGTCACCGGACTTATCCACTAGCAATTTCCCGATGGTTTCAGCAAAAGCCAGTGCGTCTGGTGACCACGCACCGAGGGTTTCCACCGCAAAACCTAGAAACTCAAATAGGGTTTTTAGGGACTCATACTTTGTATTTTTTTTGAGCCGCTTGTGCTGCGGCCGCCCCGGCTGAACGCGAGGAGGCGGAGACATGGCAAGGCGCCAGCGTATCGACGCACGTGGCGTCCCACACCAGGGCTCTACTCTTCGTCCACGGAACCAGCGTCATACCGTCCGGTCTTTTGCCATCCGAGCGTGAGATGCCTGGTGGCTCCAGTAGGGAGGGCATACCAGCGGAGCCGTTACCTACACTATATGTTTTAATGTTTAATGTTTGTTTATTTCGTCATAAAAAACACACTGTTCGCAATTATATTTGTTTCACAGGGATTAGTATGCTATGTCAGTTATTATTCGTGTTCATACAAGTGTTAGCTAGTAATCTTAGAATGTAAGTGGTGGAATGTTAGACAGAGACAAAACGAGAAAGAAAGGAGCGAAAAAAAGAGGGAAAACAGAAAAAAAAAAAGGAACGCGCGACAGGTCGTCGACGACGGGTATTATTCCTCCAAGACGGGCGGACGATAGCGTTGTGTGTGAAATATCAATAAAATATTATACTGTATAGACGAAGCGTTTTAATAGCTTCAGAAGTGAGACAACATCCACGCGCTGCGACTTTGGGTCGGTCGGATGCCACTGGATTGGGTTAAGCATCGGATTTGGTAAGAAAGAACATAATTATATCGGATTCAAGGTGAGTCGTTGTTCCGTATTATTTAACTAACTACATACATTGTATTATCATGCCGGGGATGTGTGGGTGAATAGTCACTGACTGATTTAATAGGGTTTCCTTGTTAAAGTAAAGCCAACTAAAATTATATCAAGTCGAAGGTACTAGACTGAGGATACCTACCTTATACACACGCGCACGATTTATACCAATAATCGGGGTGAGCAGAGTGATCGGTGTTGCGCTGCAGGCGCTACCTACCTTGTGTATTGCAATTTAACATACTCATAGAGGTTTGCCCATTATTCTTTGTATTTTGAGATTTAAATCTGAGAGGAATGTTTATTTTTTTATAATTTTTTTTTTATTGTGAATTCGATTTTCCGTCTTTTAATTATGCATTTTGATTTAATTCTGGCCTCAGATACTTTATAAAAATCTTATTGGAAGTTTAATTATTTTTATTAATTAATTCATTTCAAATGACTTGTAATATGAAATATTATTGTTTCTTTTTTTTTGCCATATCCCGTGTATTGAGTATGTACTGTGTAATTGTTCGTATCATCTGTGGTATGCTTGAAGTTAAATAAAACTGTGAATAACCACAATACCCTCGTCAGTAAGTAGGTACTTTGTACCTACCTAATGTAAAATTCGCTGTAGAATAATAAAATATGTGGACGATGACTTCAGATTAATCATGGATGAACCGGAGGGAGAGAGATTGAGCCGAAGTCGCCGGCGGCGCGGTTGCTCTCCTGCCGGGCCTCAAGGGAGTGGTACTCCTCCGCTTCAGCGGCGAAGGCACGGAAGTGATCGGCGAATCAGAAGCGGCTCGCGGCGGTCGGTGCGACGGCAGCGGCGTGCAGACAGCGAGGACGGCAGCGGGGTGATTCCAAGGCGCCGAGACCGGGAGCGGGCTTCGCGATCGCGCTCGCGGGGCAGGCGCGGTCGTGCTTACCGTCGTCGCGGCAGGCGCTCTCGCACCCCGATGCGGAGGAGGTCCAACAGCAGTGACGAAACGACAGAACGTTTATCGCGTAGTAAGTCGCGACGTCGTAGTAGTTCGACACGTCACCGCCGAACCGTCGGGCGTACAGCGGATCGCCGACGATCCTTGACCCCTTCGCTTAGTGTTAACGAAGATCAGTCGCACAGAAAGGAAACAAATGCTAGTATTAAGAATTCCGATAAAACAGACATGATCTCGGTCGACTCCATCAAGAAGTTGGTAGATTTACTGAAAGGGCCTTTTGAGAGGTCGCACGTAGAAAAATTCTCTTTGGTTCACAATACTATTCCGGAGTTTGATCCGGCCAAGCGCACACAAACAATGAGCATATGGCTGACGAAAATAAACGAAATTTCAAAAATTTACGGGTGGACAGATAGGGAAGTTACTCACAACGCGCTGCCAAAACTAACCGGTATGGCACAAAAGTGGTATCAAGGGTTGCCCACGGTGATGTTCACGTGGAGCGAGTGGCAAGAGAAGTTATTAGAAGCATTTCCAGGTGAGGAGAATTATGGGGTTATGCTCACGGAGATGCTGGATAGGAAGGCTAAATTCGGAGAACCTCTAGAGGAGTACTATTACGAAAAACAGACACTTTTAAATAGATGCGGCATTGTAGGAAAACACGCGGTTGACTGCCTCCTGCTGGGAATAGAAGATAGGTCCATTAGGATGGGAGCGGAGGCCGCGCGGTATGATGATCCCAATAAACTATTAAGTTACTTACGTAGCATCAAACTCGCGCCAAAACGTACCTTGACGGACAAACAAAGACAAATCGCGCCCGGGATGCATAACAAATGTTACGGATGTGGAGAAGTAGGACACATAAGGTCGAAGTGTCCTCGTAATAATAATGCGAACCCTGTCAGACAGTCAAACATTAAATGCTTTAACTGTGGTGAGTTAGGACACCCTAAATTCAAGTGCACTAATCAACCGAAGAAGTGCACCGTTTGTGACAAAGTAGGGCATCTAGCTGCGGACTGTTATTTTAAAACCAACGCGAACCCCTCTGAGGCTAAAGTCATGCGTGTTGTCTGTGACACTCATAGTGCAAATAAGTTTCGCAAGATCATAATGATGAATAATAGACCTTTTGACTCATTTATTGATTTGGGGAGTGAGGTCACCTTGATAAGAGAAACCGAAGGACGCGGCATCGATGTAGCGTGGTCGACTGATAATCTGCCGATCGTAACCGGCTTCGCGGCTTCTGAAGGCGTAGTCCCTTTAGGGAAAGCAAACTTGCAAGTCAGAGTCGATGAAGTCGAGAGGGAAGTTCTGACACTCATGGTTTCAGATTCGTTTCTCGATCATCCGACGCTGATTGGTCAGAGTTTTACGGAGCAAAAGGATGTAGTCGTGCACAAGACGTACGATAAGTTAGCCATATATGACGAAAGGGCCGACGATTTCGCGGGGAAAGTCGATCTATACGCCCTTGAGGATACAGACGTACAAAGTTTTACTACTCTTCCATGTTATTCGGTCCCGAACTTTACCGGAAACGTAGTGATCTCGACTAATAACCGTAACGAACCAGGCAAAGAACATACTATTATGAACGGTTTTTATGCCATAGAAAACGGAAGGGTTAATGTGTTGATTCGAAATGACAGTGATAAATCATTAAAATTTAAAACAAGTCAGCTGATAACCCGTGGTCACACAACATGGACGAATAATGAAAGCGGAGGCGTTGTATCCTGTAATCGAATAACAGAAACAGGAAGTAACGGGTCTTCTCGAATCAGAGATGAGGATATAAACATAGATAGTAACGTTGACGAAAATACGAAAGCTAAATTAGTGGAGTTGTTGAATGACTACAGAGACTGTTTCGCGTTTAATTTGGAAGAACTTGGAAAATGTAAATCAGGCGAAATGAAGATAACTTTAAATGACACGACCCCTGTGACCTATAGACCGTACCGATTGTCGTTCAAAGAAAGAGAGGAAGTGAGGGACATGGTTCAAGAAATGTTGGATTGCGGAATTGTGAAGGAGTCCACTTCGGAATATTCCAGCCCTATAATTCTAGTAAAAAAGAAAACTGGAGAGAAAAGATTATGTGTGGACTATAGGGCTCTTAACAATAAGACAGTGAAGGAGCAATATCCCTTGCCAAGGATAGACGATCAACTGGATCGACTCGAGGGATACGCTCACTTTACAACGTTAGACTTGGCGTCTGGGTACTACCAAATAGCGCTCGAGGAAAAATCCAAACCTCTCACCTCGTTCGTAACTCCGGATGGTCAGTTCGAATACAACAGAATGCCGTTTGGCCTCGCGAACGCTCCGTCAACTTTCCAACGAATCATCAACCAAGTTCTTGGCAAACTGCGCCACACTATAGCTGTGGTATACATGGACGATATTTTAGTGCCATCCGGAGACTACGAACAGGGACTAGAACGGCTAAAAATAATACTAAATCATCTTCGCAATGCGGGCCTAACGCTGAAACTGTCCAAGTGCGTCTTCTTTAAAGAAGAAGTCGACTTTCTAGGGTTTGAAGTATCGCGACGCGGTATTCGCCCGGGAGCGAGAAAAATAGATGCCGTATCGAAATTTCCAACTCCTTCGTCCCAACACAACATCCGTCAGTTCGTTGGACTGGCGAGCTACTTTAGACGTTTTGTTAGAAATTTCTCCGTAATAGCGCGACCCTTAACGACATTATTAAAGAAGGACGCCAAATGGAAATGGGGAGATGAACAAGTGAAAGCGTTTGAGGCGCTGAAGTTAGAGTTGGTGAATCGACCGATTTTGGCCTTATACGATCCAAATGCTGAAACGGAGTTACACACTGATGCGTGCAAAATAGGCATTGGTGGTATATTAATGCAGAGGGACGGGAATAGTCAAATGCGTGCCGTTGCGTACTTTAGCCGGCAGACTTCGCCCGAAGAACAGCACATGACTTCTTACGAACTCGAGACCTTAGCCGTGGTCGCATCGTTACAGAGGTTTAGAGTCTATTTGATCGGGATACATTTTAAAATACTTACCGATTGCAACTCATTACGTGCAACCTTTACAAAGAGGGATATGATTCCACGCGTAGCTCGTTGGTGGGGTGCAATGCAAGAATTTGACCATTATATCGAATATAGACCGGGGAAAAACATGGCGCACGTTGATGCCTTAAGTAGAAATCCTGTATGCAGCTCTTCTGAAAACGACGATCGGGAAGTACTCGCGGTAATAAGCGTTTCTAGTGCTACGTGGATAGCCACGGTGCAAAGTGCCGACCAGGAGATTCGTCGCATGGTAGATATTCTTAAGCCGACTGATGATGAACAGGCGGAGCAAGTGCGCGACAACTTCCTCATAAAAGGAGATCTGATCTATCGAAGGACTGATCTAGGCGATAAGCTTGTCGTGCCAAAAGGCGTTCGATGGCATATCTTAAAGCAGTGCCATGATGACATTGGACACTTTTCATTCGACAAAACGCTTAGTAAAATTCGCGAAACCTATTGGTTTGCTAAAATGAGGCGATTTGTTAAGAAATACGTCGAATCCTGTCTCGAATGTTCATTTACTAAAACACCAGGCGGAAAGAAACCAGGGTTTCTGCACCCCATCCCAAAATATGATCGTCCATTTCACACGGTACATATCGATCATCTGGGGCCGTTTGTAAGGAGTAAAAAGGGGCATTCTTACCTCTTGTGCATCATCGACGCCTTCACGAAATTTATTGTTATTAAACCAGTTAGGAATACTAGGTCCAACGCGTCAGTTGCAGTGCTTAAAGACTACTTCAATACCTTCGGGGTGCCAACTAGACTCGTATCTGATCGTGGTACGTCATTTACAAGTCGGTTGTTCGGGGAATTCATACAAGCTCTTAACGTTAAGCATATAAGAAACGCGGTCGCGACGCCGCGAGCTAACGGACAAATCGAGCGCTACAACAGGTCCATACTAAGCGCTATCGCCGCGTCCAGTCATGGTAAAGATGAGAAGTCGTGGGACGAGTGCGTGAGCACTGTACAGTGGGGACTCAACAATACGTTGAATAAAGGAATAGGTAAGACGCCAGCCGAGGTGTTATTCGGTTACAAACCAGTCGGCATGTCCGAAGCGCGAGTAAAAAATTCACTAGACGGGGTTACTGGGACAGAACCGAACATAATTCAGTTACGAACTGAAGTAATCTCTCATGTACATAAAAATCAGGATCGTCAGAGAAAGACCTTCAACAGGAAACGGAAAACACCCCCTACTTTTCGTATAAATGATTTAGTTAGGCTCCAGAAAGCGGGTCCGTCTAATAATAATCGTGCTGACAAGAGTCGCAAACTTATCCCTAAATACAGCGGTCCGTACCGCGTGACGGCAGTATTAGACAATGACAGGTATGAAGTGCAGGATACACCTCTGACAAAAAAAGGGAAATTCTATAAAAACATCGTGGCTGTAGACAGGATATTACCGTGGCTTAACTATAAGAGAGGCGAAGACAGTGAGGATAGCGATGAGGATGCGTCTATGGCAAGCGTTGAGGGAAATGAGAGTCCTAATTCTGATGGAAGCGACCGAGTAAATGAAATTGATGTATAATGAATCCTTGAGAGTGTCTAAGAAGTAAACCGAATGAAATGATATTGTTTTGGATCTTTTGTATCATAAAGTAATATATGATTTGACTGAAAATAAGGTATGTGTAGTTAAATATATCTTTCATCGAGAACACAATCTAAATTTGTTATTGTAAAACATATCCATTATATATAGGCATAACCTCTTCTCATAATATATAGGCATAGTTATTATGAGAAGAGGTTATGCTGGGAGAGATAATGGATTTTGTAAAGTATGGCAGTGCGGAGAAATGCACTGGTTTAGTAATAAGTGGCAGTGCGGAGAAAGGCGCTGGTTTAGTAATAAGTGGCAGTGCGGAGAAATGCACCGGTTTAGTCATAAGTGGCAGTGCGGAGAAATGCACTGGTTTAGTCATAAGTGGCAGTGCGGAGAAAGGCGCTGGTTTAGTAATAAGTGGCAGTGCGGAGAAAGGCACTGGTTTAGTAATAAGTGGCAGTGCGGAGAAATGCACTGGTTTAGTAATAAGTGGCAGTGTTGGAAAAAGCACTGGTTTGGGAATAAGTGGCAGTGCGGAGAAAGGCACTGGTTTAGTATTAAGTGGCAGTGCGTAGAACGGCACTGGTTTTTGATTAAGTGGCAGTGCGGAGAAAGGCACTGGTTTATTTTTATTACTAAGTGGCAGCGCAGAGAACGGCACTGGGTTTAATAAAGCTGGAGAGATGTGAAGAATAGCTGGCACTGTGATTGTAAATGGAGTTATGAGAGGCTAATTAAATTATAATCAGTTTAAAATAAAATTGGGTTAGTGAAAGATCAGTTAAATTTAACCAAATTTATGGAGCGATTACTATTATATTTATCCAGAGAAAGTAATGTATTATTCCTAATTCAATGATCCATTTTCTGTGTTAATCTTACAATATTAGTAGGTAGTAGTATTACGTACAATTAAAAAAAAAATCTTTTTCTATCTTGATTACTTTTGTTACACGGGGACGTGTTAAGTTATCGGATGGCCGAATCTGTTAGCTAGTAATCTTAGAATGTAAGTGGTGGAATGTTAGACAGAGACAAAACGAGAAAGAAAGGAGCGAAAAAAAGAGGGAAAACAGAAAAAAAAAAAGGAACGCGCGACAGGTCGTCGACGACGGGTATTATTCCTCCAAGACGGGCGGACGATAGCGTTGTGTGTGAAATATCAATAAAATATTATACTGTATCGACGAAGCGTTTTAATACAAGTACATAGTGTAAATGTTGTCAATTTACATGATTGTAATAATAAATTTTAACATTAATTCTGACATCTTAATTAAGATATTCGTTTAAATCATAGATACATTTATCCAACAGCATTTGCCTCACTTGGGACTGGAACTTTCTGTCACTACTTTCGTCTTTTATTTGTATTGGAAGTTTCTCATAAAATTTTGGACCGATAATGTTCGGGTCCCTCTCAGCTAAGGTGAGCCGATGTGCCACTGACTTTAATTTGTCTCCATTCCTTGTCTTGTAACTGTGATTCACATTATTTTGTTCGAATTTGTGGATATTTTCACGAACATAGCATATAACTTCGTATATGTACAAGGAAGGTACAGTCAGGATTCCTAGAGATCCAAATAGCAGTCGGCAAGAGGCACGGTAGGGTGCTCCTTATATTGTATGCTTAGTTAAAATTTATATTTACGTTGTTTATTTGTGAAAACGCATCAGGTATTTTATTTGTTATAGTTGCCGCCCGAGTGATTGGTTGATTACTAAGTGGTATCTCTCCCCGCTGCTTCCCGACCTGGCGATACAAGTTTTACAAGACACGAGAGCTAGCACCAACTGCTCTCCCCTAGCTAGCCCCTAGCTGTCTGCTGTACTCACGTGACACGCAGCTCGAGCGCCGCGACGCACGGCAGGCGCGCGGCGCGCCGACCCCGCGCGCCGCGCCGCCGCCGCCGCACACACAAAGCTCCGATACTTCTTTTTGTTGTTTGCTAGAAAAGTTATGTGATTTAGTTTGGTGGAGCACTCTTCAAACTGTCGAGATGGCAATATCCGGACTGTATTCACGACTTTGTGCGACTTGCGGCTTCTTGTTTATCCCTAGCAGGAGCCAGCTGCTGCCCCCTCCGCCCCCGTGCCGCCCCCCGCGCCACCCCCGCGCCGCCCCCGCGCCTCCCCCGCGCCGCCCCTGCGCCTCCCCCGCGCCGCCCCCGCACCGCCCCCGCACCGCCCCGCGCCGCCCCCGCGCCGCCCCCGCTCACCCACAAGACGAAGACACGCAAGATGTCACATTTTTTATGAGATTGCCTTCTTCAGGCACGTTACTCAGATCATTGAAATCAACTGAGATGTGTGTTAAACTGTTATGTTTGGTTAATGTTATTCTTAAGGTCTCAGAGAGCAAGGTGAAGTTCCTTACACCCTGCTACATACAAGTTTAGCTCACTTAAAGTAATAACTTTAAGTGAGCTAAACTTGTATATAACCTACTCGTATATAAGTGGTTTCTCGGAAACGGCTCTAACGATTTGGATGAAATTTGGTATTTATATAATGTTATTTTTTTTTCTAGTCTATCTAGATAGGTGCAGAAGCCGAGCGAATCTCGGTCGCCCAGGTACTACAGTACTTATATATTATAATGTATGTATGTAGGTATGTCTTATTTGTTCAATGCCGACCATGTTTTAGCAAACGTTACAGAACAGGCTTCGTGTAAATATGAATTTATTTCATAATATTCCTTGGTCAAGATGCCGTGCTAGAAGACGACAGGCTAGCCACCGCTCACCTTGGCATGGTCCTTCCACAGTTCACGACAAATGATTGTAAAGAAAGTTTTGATGAGAGAGAAGCGACATCACACGCGACCACTTCACCGCTGACTACTCATTATTGTATGTTTACTGAAAGCTCGAAGTGAGGTTGGCGGGCGGAGGGTAAGCCATGCATAATCAACTCCTAATGTGCGGCCAAATGGCCCATCAACACAACATATGAACCTCCGTCGCGCCTACATCCATTCTCTCTTTCTTTCTTTACAAATGAGATGCGGCGGCGATGCGGCGCGGCGCGGCGGCGGAGCGGCTAAAAGTAGTCAAAGAGTCCAAGTACGAAGAAGTGACCCATACACGTTCTCGGTGTTTTTCTTTTTTTACCCATAGCACCTCGGTGAGCTAGGTACCGTGTCAGTGCTTCCCTGCCGTCGTGCTGGCTACTCTAAACTGGACGCTAAATACCTTATTGTCCATGCTAAATACAAACTATTAACAAAGCTCCCTCCGCCTCCGCCTCCGTCTCTGCATCTTTTTTTTTTTTTATTGTTTCCGATCTAGCTGGCTGTGTCCGAGGTCGAAGCCTCAGGCGCAGCTAATATCACCCCCGAGGAGGTGCCAGTCCGGCTTGGAGGTGGACTAATGTCGCTGGGGAAAGGCTATTTACCCGCGATTTGAAGATCCGCGGATTGTAGGTGTGGATCTGCCTCTGCCTCTGCCGTCACGATACTCAACGGTTTTAACGTGATGCACGGACAAACAGACAGACATACATACAGATAAAACATTTTCGAAACAGGGAATTTTGTTCCTACTTAGTTTCATTAATTTTTTTTATCTCCTAGGGATAAGTCCGCCTTTGCCATTATATTTCCATTTTACAACAGATATCCCTTCACCAATTAGGAAAAGTACGGATGATCTTCGAATCGGCTGACCTGATGTTTCAAACATACCTGAACCATCCCGGTTAAACCAGCTTTCTAATTAATGCAAAACCCCTTCGATGCCACAGACAGAAACACAGGCAAACATACAAATGTACACACCCTGACACACAGACACACAGTCACACACACAGACAGACAGACACACAGGCACACAGACACACAGACAAACATACACATGCATACAGCTGACACACAGACACACACACAAACATACACATGCACACACACCCTCAGGCACACACAGACACACAGACACACAGGCACACAGACACACAGACAGACACACAGGCACACAGGCAGACACAGACAGACACACACAGACAAACAGACACATGCACAGAGACAGACACACAGACACATGCACCCTCACAGACAGACACACAAACACACACACACAGACACACAGGCAGACACAGACAGACACACAGACAGACAGGCACACACACAGACAAACAGACAGACAGACACACAGACACACAGGCGTCAAACTTATAACACCCTCCTTTTGCTTCGTGCAATCGGATAAGAATAGATTCACTATGCGTGCACGATCACACGGCTCTCTGATCCCACATAATCATAGAGTTGGTATTGCAAATGAGTACTGAATTATGGTATGACGCAATATCGGTGGTAGCTTGGCTCCCGGCCTGCGAGCCGTGTCACGTGTTATCACTCTGCGTAAGTAATCAAGTGTGACCGCACTTAAAGGGTCGCGGCGCTGCTGCTGTTACACATTTGCAATGTGTAGTGAAGTGGTGTGAGTGAGGTGTTGCCTGCCACGCCATGCCACGCTCTGTAAGTAGGCGCGCCGTGTCCGGAGTCCGGCCCGGCTTAGTTGTGCTTGTGATACGATGAGATGAGATATCTGTCTATCTAATAAATATCTGAATCTGAATCTGAGATGAGAATAAGCAGCAGAATATAAGCAGGCATACACTCAGCGTTCGGCCAAACAAAACCCAACCAAACAAAACAATGTATTATGTATGTTCGCTTATATATAACTCAGAAATCTCCCCTAGGTTACCCTACATAGCATCACGCCATTATTCATATGAGCCGAGCAGTAGGCTCGCAAGTGAACGCGCTCGGAAAAAAATTGTGCAACTCCTTTACCGCGCGCAGTACAGCCCCTCCGAACCGCGCCGCCCGGCACAGCTAGGTAGAAGTGGAATATTCACCAACAGTTTTGGCAGCTCGGTGTTGCCATTCAATGTTTTATTAGATTACAATACAGATTTGTGTCGTAACCTCGAGCGAACTGTAAGGCCAGTGCTCTCACGTGTTGTCCGTCTAAATTATTTTCGTATTTGTGATTTCCTCTAACAGTGCATAATAGCATTCTATTTCCTCTCATACTGCACCTTCTAAGGGATGCGTAGCGGGGAGCTTCCTCGACGAGAGCTTATAAAGGGTCGACTTGATGAAGTTATTGGCGTCATTTGTCCGGAGTTGGGGGCGGGGCGGCGGCGGGTGAGGGCCGAGTCGCAACATGGAGTCGGGGAACAAATGCGACACCGCTCATACATAACTCACGTGAGCTAACGAATATGAAACTGGATCCGCTCCCCGCACCCGCCTCCCCGCCTCCCCGCCTCCCGGCACCCGCAGCCGCACCACCCGCACCTCGCTCGCTTAAACGAAAGCTGCATAGAAATATTTGACTAATTAGGTTAGGTTAGGTTACATGGTACAGAGTAAGATTGTTTTTTATGGAAACTGACACGGTTGGCTACGTCACCTACAACATCCGTGATGTCAGCCCATAACACCGGGTGAGCTGGGTGCCATGTCAGGTCAGATTATTTTTTGAGCATTCTTATGGCACTAAGACTGCACTGGAACTGCATCTTGTCACAAAATGTATTCTATACGGTTAGATTACACCCACGAAGAAGAACCGACAGGAATCTTCGCAGGGTATTTTTTACCCGACAGCGCAAAGCAAAAAGGAGGGTAATGTTTTTCGAGTGTACGTATGTATACCCATATTTTCTATGGCTCGCGCTTTAGTGGATTTTACATATGAGGTGTCGTTGGATTCGTCTTTAGACCGACTACGGCATTGTCTACTGATATTTCCTTATTTCCTTTTTTAGCAGTCGGGTTTTATAATTTTTTTATTTTTATTTTTTTTTATAATACCTATCGCCTTTTGGAGCTCTTGACAATGATACCCCACTCGATGGGGTTTGAAGAAAAACTATTTTCAAAGTTTTACAAGATGGCGTCTGACGGCCGCCATTTTGCATATTTTGTTGGTTTTTATAGGACTTCTACAATTAAGAGAACATTTTGAAGACAAAATAAATATAATATATTTAGAGATAACATGAACAAATGACACACAACACTGCTCAATAGCAGAAATGCCTACAATTTAATAGTGTAAACATTTATAATAAACATACAAAAAACATCCGCGATGAGAAGATATTTCGCATTAGATGTGAGTTTTTAGACATTCGAACACGAAAGTGAAGCGTGCGACCAGCGTCAACGGAAAATATATTGGGCGCCTACTTATGCACGAAATAATAAGACACGCATTCAATATCGGAGGCGGCGGGGGCGGGGGCCGGGCCGGGGGCGGGGGCGGGGGCGGCAGACGGTAGAACAGAACGCCTTTGCTAATGAGAGGAACCACACAACTCTGAACTAGATATCTAAGACTCGGAGAGAGTTGCTCGCTCCGACCACGTCCCGCGCTTGGAAGGCTCGCGCTTGTCTCGCGAGTAGATGTGGTCACGTGGTGCGATTCGAGATTCGCTCGGCTAATAGCCGTTTCCACCACTTCCGGTGAAGTGTGCTCCGACACCGTCTGACCAGACTTGGGCCGTACGTAACTAACTCGCTTACTTGCTGTCCATGCATGCATGATTCATGTAGACTCCTAGCCCCTAGCGTACCCCGCCCCGCCCCGCCCCGCCCTTGAGTCACTTGAGGCCGCGGCCGCTTACTTCATAGAGTTCATTAAGAGGCGAGATGCAAGCACGAAATATTGAAAAGTTGCTCGAACTTTCGTTCCGACTTAGCGCGTCTTGCACCAACACGAGTTTAAAGTTAAGTAGCGAGTTATGGATTTAAACGCGGTTCACACATACAACGGGTGCTAGTTTAACGAGTTGAACTGGTTTATATATTGAACTTGTGTTGGTGCAAGTGGGCCTTAATGACAGAAAGTGGACTTTGCGTGTCTATACATTGACCTATTATGCATTTTGCATAAACATGAATTGGCGATACTTACTTACTCAGAGCACTCTGAACATGTTGCACTTCCTGGCAACCTGCGGTGTTCCAATGTAGCGGCTATACAATACAATACATATTATGTGTAGACACATATTCATGAGCTACAAATAACACTCACTTATTTGTAGCTAAACGGAGTAAAACATCTATTCATTTGGTTAGAGAAGGCGATGCGGCCAATCAACCGACTCTTGTGATTGTGTGAGACCCGCCCCCGCCGCGCGGCGCGGGTTCGCGGGCGGGGCCGGGGCGCGGGGCGGCGCGGGGGCGGGAGCGGGAGCGGGTCGACTGACGCGCCGTTATTAATTGAATCTGTCCTAATGAACAATACGAGCCGGAGCGGCCGACACTCTTTTTGTTTCGAGGTCGGTTTGTTTTCAGATTTTGTCGGAAGCGGAAACATGAACTTCATTTACATTTTGTGAAGGCGGCGGCGGCGGCGGCGGTGGCGTATGAGGAAGGATTGACGCGTTACATCAATAGTGTTATAACAGTTAAATTTTAGTCACTAAACCCTTTGGTTTGGTTGCCAACACTACAAGAAGCGACTGACTCGTGCTGGATACTTTTGATCGTATGTGGTTTGTTCATCTCGAACGTCGAATAGAACAGTAGCCGGTCGGTGTGCTTATATATAGTATGTTATATTAATATATAACATAATTAAAACTTGCTATGTAAGTTACATTTCAAAAAAGCTCTGTAAGCTTTCTTACCCGGTTCTTCCTTATATATTGCATTGCTGAACGAGACCTGACAAAAAAGCCATGATGAACCATACTGAATATGAATATGTCGCAATGAAATAGTGTTAATGTTGTGTGCTTTCTAATAAAAAACCGCATCCAAATCGGTCCATCCGTGCGGGAGCTACGATGCCACAGACACACACACAGACCAGGCTTCAAACTTATAACACACACAAACGTTTGCGTCGGGGGTTACAAACATTGTAATCTCGCACAATAATTAAATCATAAAGTGCATGGAATATATTCGGGAAAAAAACCAACCAGGGCGTCTTTAACTGAACATGTTAGAAGAGTTTTTAAAATGTTTGTCTGTATGCGCATCACGCAAAAATCACTGAATGGATTTCGACGAAGCTTTGCCTAGTGACAGTGTCTAAGCAGGAATAACTTAAAAAAAAACATTAAACTATGCCAACAAAAAATATATCCGTTAGTACTCGGGATTCGAACTCGTGTCCACCTGCGCAACACCTTGTGTTCTATGAAGAAGACGACTTGTAACTGTGCCAGTCTTACTTACCAGTCTATCTACACTAATATTATAAGAGGTAAAGTTTGTAAGTTTGCATGTAGGAGGAAATTCCTGAAAATATCCGATTAAGTATATAAATTGTTTGACCAATATTTAGAATGGACCTTTAGGATGGGCATACGCTGTGCGAGCGAAGCCGCGGGCAAAAGCTAGTCAAAATATCATGTAAAAAAAATAGGTTGTCTGTAAAGTCGGTTTACGGGCGATAGTTTTACGTGATAACGTCATAAAGAAACACAGCTATAAGAATTGTACAATCGTACATTTGTCGATTTCTAGCCTCGATTACCGTACGATACGGCAATTACCGTACGTTTGGCAACACTGCCGCTTGGGCCGAGGACGTTTCCATGGTAACTTTGAATATCAACGTGAATATCAACGTGACTATCAACGTGACACTCTTTCGTACGTGCTGCCTGTGTTCATCAATTTATAAGACGTTATCACGTCAAAAATTAATGTTCGTTCGTTCGTTTATTTCCTATGCGTTCGTAAACCGATCATCTGATTATGGCCGAGCTGTATTCTGGAAGACGATAAACCTTCTTGAAGAAAGTAAGTAACTAAGGGCGTTAACAGAGTTACTTACATTGATAAAGAAAGAAAATTGTTTACCTAAATGTAACTCTTGTCAAATAAAACCCCTAATTTGGGAGCAGTCAGCGGAGGAGGTACGAGTATATTATACAACACACAGCACATTATATATTTAAAACAATTTAGAGGTCCCTGGGACGAAAGTTTAATAATAATACTGACTAGAAGTAATTACGCAAAGTCACAGGGAAGAAGGAATCGTGGAGGCTATAGGCACAGATTACTTAATAGTTACTTCGTAACAGATAAATCACTCCATAGAAAATGTTCCTACCTTCGGGCTTTAATAGCCTACTCTTTCACAACGCCAATCGCTGCGTGCGAAAATGTACCTTAACGATCGAGTGTAAAGTGATTATTGCTTTGCAGCTGCGCGCACTTGCGTGGGCGAGCGTCTATGTATACTTCGCGCGGCAGACGAATTTTTACTGAAAAAGACCGCCGGCGGCCCGTCGGGCGGTAGGTAGTTAGCGCGCGCAAGTCATAGAGTGCGTGAGACCTGCTATAGGCCTGGTACTCACAGCTCGCGTGCACCTGCTCGCAACTCTGCACATGTCCCGCCCTGCCTCGTGCGCTACCTACTGACGCACCGCCCCCGCCCCCGCCCCCGCTGCTCACTCAGCAGTATGCAGCGTCGTCGCGTCGCAGGTGGCATAACTCGCGCCGCGCGCCTCATGTATTCAAACTAATATCACATTCCAATAATCATATTCATTACCACACGGCGCGGCCTCAGCATTCTAATACCGCCTCCCCCCCCCCCCCCCCCTGTACACGTGACACGGTACTGCCACCGCGCTACGACAGCCGTACACAAGCACACCCTCACACACACACAAGCACGCACGCACACGCTCACGCAGCGACAGGGAAGCGGCGCGGCGGCGGCGGCTCTTCATGAATATCTTACTAGCTTCATGAGGAGGCTCAGCACTGCGCGGTCGCTCGCTCGCATGACGCACCGGTCCGATTTAAAAATGTAGGTGAGCGAACGTATAGAAGGTTGTCACTAGCTGACCTACTTACTCCACGTCGTGCGAGTTCATGCACATTTATTTTATCCGTGGGTCCACGGCTGACCTTAATATTGCGATGGCAGTGTCGATTCAGCCTCTTCAAATATTTTCATCCACATTTTAATCGACTCGGGCATTCTCTGATGTTTCACAGTCAACTCGAAAAATATGCCTAAAATAACAGACGATCGATTAAGGATCGATTAGTCTCGTAAAACGTACGCACAGAGAACGCACGCAGCCGCCTCGTAACTAGCGACTGCCGCCGCCCCTCGCGCCCTCCCCCTCCACTACTTCGGCTGTTAAACCAAAAGTGCAGTTGAATGTGGCCCGCTCTGTATAGCAGTCCGGCGAGAGTGCCGGCGCGGCGGCGAGGGCATGAGCTCGCCGGGGGGGGGGGGGGGGGGGCGGCGGCGGGGGTGTCTCGCGGGAATGGGGCGCGGTGGCGAACCGTGGTTTAACCGACCGACGACGACGACGCGGAGGCGAACGAGCCTCGCTCACTTGCGATACTAGTTTATGTCTAGACATTGGTGGAGGGCATTTCTTCTATTTAGCTTCCACGAGATCGCAGATTATAGACTAGTACCTACTGCTCCTAAAGCAAAATTACCTTCTAACACAGCAGTGAAGCTGATTACCACGCGCCGCCGCCGCGCCCGTGTGTACTCAAACTAAGTGAACAATTCCGATCCACATTTCTATGCCGGAGCATTCGACGAAACCGGAAAATTGTCTAGCGAATGGTCCGTAGATTGGTTAAAACGGTGAGCGGTTACTGCGCACGCGCCGGCAGATCATCGCGGTAGGCGTCCAGACGCACCGCTCACATCGCGGTAGGCGTCCACACGCACCGCTCACATCGCGGTAGGCGTCCACACGCACCGCTCACATCTCGGTAGGCGTCCACACGCACCGCTCAAATCTCGGTAGGCGTCCACACGCACCGCTCACATCGCGGTAGGCGTCCACACGCACCGCTCACATCGCGGTAGGCGTCCACACGCATCGCTCACATCGCGGTAGGCGTCCACACGCACCGCTCACATCGCGGTAGGCGTCCACACGCACCGCTCACATCTCGGTAGGCGTCCACACTCACATCTCGCTGGTACAACCTCCAATAAGCCAGAAGTATCACCTCCGAGAAGGTTCTTTGGCGGAAACATCCATTTGGATGGCTGGCTAATACCTGTCTACTACTGATACCGAGGAAGCGTATAAGAGGAGAACTTAGTCGAGGCTGCTATGTGGCCGTCCATCGTCCAGTACGGCGCTAATAGCGGTAGCAACCCAGCCGGCAATAACTAGAGCCTACCGCCTGGTGCGGGGCCGCCGGGTCGCCGGGCGTGCGGGGGCGCTACCGGTCGGTACACTCGTTACACACACTGTGGTGCAACATCGAGACGCCTCTTCGAGAAGCTTATCGTTGCGCAGGGCGTGCGGGGGCGGCGGGGAAGGCTTGAGGAGGAAGGTTTAAACGTTTGTCGGGAGCGTTACACGCGACAAGTAGACGCGAAGTAATAACCGGGGCGCCCAGCCAGCCTCCTCACCCGCTACAGACGCGGCGAGCCGCACTCACTCACGTGTGCAAGAGAAAGCCGATAGATAAATAACGAATAGTTATTACAGGCGGTGGCACTCTGCATCAACTACTTCTAGGTTACGTCAAAGTAGAGCTCCGTGAGATTTGGCGAAACATAGAGTTTGGGCGACTCTATATTGAGCGAAACATAGAGTTTGGGCGACTCTATATTGAGCGGAACATAGAGTTTGGGCGACTCTTTATTGATTGAAACATAGAGTTTGGGCGACTCTACATATATTGAGCGGAACATAGAGTTTGAGCCGCTCTACATTGAGCGGAACATAGAGTTTGGGCGACTTTATATTGAGCGGAACATAGAGTTTGGGCGACTCTATATTGAGCGGAACATAGAGTTTGGGCGACTCTATATTAAGCGAAACATAGAGTTTGGGCGACTCTACATATATTGAGCGGAACATAGAGTTTGAGCCGCTCTATGTTGAGCGGAACATAGAGTTTGGGTGACTCTATATTGAGCGGGACATAGAATTTGGGCGACTCTATATTGAGCGAAACATAGAGTTTGGGCGACTCTACATATATTGAGCGGAACATAGAGTTTGAGCCGCTCTATATTGAGCGGAACATAGAGTTTGAGCCGCTCTATATTGAGCGGAACATAGAGTTTGGGCGACTCTATATTGAGCGGAACATAGAGTTTGGGCGACTGTATATTGAGCGGAACATAGAGTTTGGGCGACTCTATATTTAGCGGAACATAGAGTTTGGGCGAATCTTTATTGAGCGGAACATAGAGTTTGAGCCGCTCTATATTGAGCGGAACATAGAGTTTGGGCGACTCTATATTGA
The DNA here is from genome assembly GCA_946902875.1 of Nematopogon swammerdamellus. Classification (NCBI taxonomy): domain Eukaryota; kingdom Metazoa; phylum Arthropoda; class Insecta; order Lepidoptera; family Adelidae; genus Nematopogon; species Nematopogon swammerdamellus. The sequence continues at coordinate 148,156 of OX336337.1, forward strand.
GCGGAACATAGAGTTTGGGCGACTCTATATTGAGCGGAACATAGAATTTCAACCGCTCTATATTGAGCGGAACATAGAGTTTGGGCGGCTCTATATTGAGCGGAACATAGAGTTTGAGTCGCTCTATATTGAGCGGAACATAGAGTTTGGGCGACTCTATATTGAGCGGAACATAGAGTTTGAGCCGCTCTATATTGAGCGGAACATAGAGTTTGGGCGACTCTATATTGAGCGGAACATAGAGTTTGGGCGACTCTATATTGAGCGGAACATAGAATTTGAGCCGCTCTATATTGAGCGGAACATAGAGTTTGGGCGACTCTATATTGAGCGGAACATAGAATTTGAGCCGCTCTATATTGAGCGGAACATAGAGTTTGGGCGACTCTATATTGAGCGGAACATAGAGTTTGGGCGACTCTATATTGAGCGGAACATAGAGTTTGAGCCGCTCTATATTGAGCAGAACATAGAGTTTGGGCGACTCTATATTGAGCGGAACATAGAGTTTGAGCCGCTCTATATTGAGCGGAACATAGAGTTTGGGCGACTCTATATTGAGCGGAACATAGAGTTTGGGCGACTCTATATTGATTGGAACATAGAATTTGAGCCGCTCTATATTGAGCGGAACATAGAGTTTGGGCGACTCTATATTGAGCGGAACATAGAGTTTGGGCCACTCTATATTGAGCGGAACATAGAATTTGAGCCGCTCTATATTGAGCGGAACATAGAGTTTGGGCGACTCTATATTGAGCGGAACATAGAGTTTGGGCCACTCTATATTGAGCGGAACATAGAGTTTGAGCCGCTGTATAGTGAGCGGAACATAGAGAATAAATATCTAAGTTGAAATTTACGTTCCTTTTTTCGTGAGTCCGATGACTCCGTTGCAGTGGGGATATTTGGGCGCTCTCTGGGTTCTCTCCTATTTCGGAGTTTGAAAATGTAAATCCGAGACTGTCGCCGCGTTTAGTAGGTTGTTGTATCTGTGGACGCATTATGAAGGTATGTGCGCCACAAAAGCCCTCCTGAATGGAGGGTGTCATCTTCCCGCCTGCGTGCGCACTTGACTCTTTATGTTTCCTCTCTCTGATCCGTACACACCGGGCCGACGGCGACGCGCGTGGACGCACCGCGCACCGGGCACCGGGCCGCATCAGCCGACCTCCATCAACTCTATACGTAGGAATGTTTCTAAAATATTTTTTACTGGCGCCTTTGAGCACTTTTTCAGCCGGCAATGAGCGCAGTTTTTGACATTGAAAATGTCTTTTGGTTCGTTTCAGTATAGGCCCCCATTTCACAAAAAAGAGCGATCCCCTTATATCTCGAAGAGTTGTGAAGATATGATATTCAAAAAGGGCTCAAAAGACGCGTATTCATGAGAGCTGTAAGGTGCAAAAATAATTATTTGAGAAAGTAAAAAACGAAAAAAGTTATGGCCTAAATAGTGAAAAAAAAAACCGTTTTTTTTTATTTTGGCGCTCGATATTTTGGAAACTTGAGAAATTTGAGAAAAACTCCTGTGGACAGTTTAGTCAGCTACAATTTGAGCCTAAAACAAATACGATCGGGTTAAGGGTTTGCCCTGTAGCTCAACTTTTCTGAAAAAAGAAATTCACAGATTTCGTGCCTCACACGACTATCGAGCACATTGCAAATGAATTGTTGTATATTGTTGTATATTGTTTATTAAGCATTCATTAGATAGCATGACTGTACTCGAATTTGTCACAATTTGTTCTATCCGATTCGATTACACCCACGAAGAAGAACCGGTAAGAAACTTCGCAGGGTTTTTTTTTCATAATAATTTTTACAAGCATTTAGTGACTATCCACATAATAACACCGCCTACAGTCGATTGAAAATACAGCTTGAGAGCAAGATCAAAAACAGATTTTTGTTTTGTTTTTGAAGTTCTGACTGCAAGGACATAATTTAGTCGGTGTAAAGAGCCTTTGTCAAATTTTTGATACGTCATTTGTACTATTCTATCTACGGAATCTACGGAATTCGAAAAAATATTGTCGCTGAGCGACACGAGAAAGTCGGGACAAGGAAAAGGTTAGTTGGGGTCTGATGATGGAGCCGGAAGGAAGCCATAGGAACTCCTAAACTACACATGATAAGCCCATCGTGTTTGGGCTCGTTGGATTTGTCTTCGCAAGTATTCTTGTCATATATGATGTCCAGGGTCCTGATGATGGAGCCGGAATGAAGCCATAGGAACTCCTAAACCACACATGATAAATCGACCGTGTTTGGGCTCGTTGGATTTGTCTTCGCAAGTACTCTAGTCATATGTTATTTCCAGGGTCCTGATGATGGAGCCGGAAGGATGCCATAGGAACTCCTAAACTACACATGATAAATCCACCATATTTGGGCTCGTTGGATATAGGAATATAGGAATATAGGTTAGGTTAGAAGATGCGTCGCATTGAAAATGAATTCAACAAAATAAAAATAAAAAATTACATTTATATATTTTTTATTATTTTTCAAAAACACAAGCAGCTTATAAATGTAAACTAAAATTTAGACAGAAAAAGAGATAAGCTTGACATTATGTCTAACTAAAGTAACAAATTAATAAATATCAAATATAAAAATATAATAAAAGGATATAGAAGATAAGAATATAGGTAATATTCCTATATCCAACGAGCCCAAATATGGTAGATTTATCATGTGTAGTTTAGGAGTTCCTATGGCTTCCTTCCGGCTACATCATCAGGACCCTGGAAATAACATATGACTAGAGTACTTGCGAAGACAAATCCAACGAGACCAAACACGATGGGCTTATCATGTGTATATAGTTTAGGAGTTCCTATGGCTTCCTTCCGGCTCCATTATCAGAACCCAACTAACCTTTTCCCTATCCCGACTTTCTCGTGTCGCTCAGCGACAATATTTTTTCGAAATCCGTAGATTCATTTTCAATGTGCTCGGTAAGGCACGAAATCTGTGAATTTTTTTTTATGGAGACTGACACAGTTGGCTACATCACCTATAACGTCCGTGATATCAGCCCATAACACCGGGTGAACTAGGTGCCATGTCAGTGCTTCCCCCTTTGATCGTGCCGGCTACACTGAACTGGTCGGAAAACACAAACTATTTTCATAGCCGTTTCGACCGACGTTTCATTTAGTAGATAGATAGATAGATAGAAAATTCTTTATTGCTCCAGTAAACATTAAACAGTAACAAATATATTGGAAAATTTACATAAGGTGCAAAGGCGGACTTATCCCTTACAGAGATTTCTTACAGTCAACCTTTAGTACGGTGGTATCAACCCGGGCGGGTTAAACCCTACCACCAAGTAAGATTAGGAGGGAAAGGACCTACAGTTTTACGAGGAATCCGAACCTCGGTCAGCATCCAACGGTCAGCGGTCACCCATCCAAATACTGACCGCACCCAGCGTTGCTTAACATTCAATAGCGACAGTTGACTGTCTGCACCACTGAGCTATCGAGGCTGACAGCTGACAAACGGTTTTTATTTCGTGTTTATTCCGAGGAATATTTCTCACCGACTACAAAAGGCATTTTGAGAGGTCACCAGGATGTGTTTGCACTTTTCATATCGGTCTTAATTGCATGTAATGTGTTAGAGATTTTACAGAATAAAACATTAAAAAAATATAAAAACCACCTTCAAAAATGTATGAAATAAAAAAAATCGAACCCTAGAGTTGAAGGCGGTGCGGTGCTAAAGCAAGCAAAAATGATGCATAAAAGAAAGCCTTCTTTAGCACCACCTTCAACTCTAGGGTTCGATTTTTTTATTTCATACATTTTTGAAGGCGGTTTTTATATTTTTTTAAATAGTTTTTATTTCACAGTTTTTTTAGTAATTTTTTGCTATTAATGTACTCGCGGAATCGCGAGGCCAAAAAAAAACAAAATACATTCGAATTGAGAATCTCCTCCTTATTTTGAAGTCGGTTAAAAATGGAGCGACGCTCACAGCGAGTACACACAGCCACTGGCATAAAACACACAGACAGGTACACACACAGACACAGGGTTATTATATGACAATAACCTCCGTAGATATGTATGTAGGTATGAATAGGTAGCAATTATTATCTCGTGTGTCGTGTCGCAGCGTGAATAACTCTCCGTGAGTGAAAGTCAAACAGATAGAATTTCATCCCCGAAGATCCTCGCTAATGGGCACTCGGCGAGTGCGGGCGGTGTGCGGGGTGCCGGGGTGCGGGGCCGGGCGGGGCTGCGGAGTCGTGGTGACGCGCCGCCGCCGTAGCTGTTGCTGTCGGTAGAGTAGCGCGGTGCACTTGGCAGCGAGACGCGTCGATAGAGGACGGAGGACGGGACGGACCGACACGTGTGTCTCGTGGCTCAGGCTCAGTGCGCGCCGGCCGAGCTTGCTGAGTGCGTCAGCCGGCTTGCTCTCGGACTAGGTACTAACACTCATATGCGGAGGTTGCGAGTGCTCTGCCTGCCCGACAGCTTCCTCTTCACCCCCTATTTAAAATCCCGAGACTGTGCTTGGTGGGGGGGGGGGGGGGGGGGTGGTAACGTGGCAGGGAGAGAGTATCAGACATAGTAAAGCCGGAAGTGGTCCCTCGTGACTTATCACTTCCGCCGCGCCACGTCGCGGTCGTGCCCACGGCGGAGTGGGGCGGAAGCGGGGCGGGGCGCGGTCCCAGCGGACAGGGGGTAAAACGATTTTCCTTTTGAGGCCTTCACAATACTGATTTTATTTCCCTAACTAGTTACTGCCTGATTAATTTCAATTAGGCGACACGAACTAGTGTCGAAGATGTGTCGCCGGCCGGACGGACGAACTAGCTGTAGCTGCGCCCTCTAGCATATTCTTTAGAGTGCAATAAGGTATTGGTTACTAAAAAAGTTAATCTCTAGTCTGATACCACATTTGTTAACCGATGACCAAACAGAAGCTCGTGTTAGATGGTGTCGTAAAACTCTGCAGCGATTCGGCCGAGGAGAGTCAAAACGTTTATGACATTATCAGTGGTGACGAATCTTGGATTTATTCTTATGATCCAGATTCCGAGCAGCAGTCGATAGCCTGGGTCTTCCAAAACAGACCAAAGTCATACGCTCACGGAGCACTTCAAAGAAAATGGTTGCCTCGTTCGCGGCAAAGACTGGTCACGTCGCCACCATCGTGCCTGAACATTGCAAGACAGGTTAACGCTGACTGGTATACCACAGGCTGCTGCCAAAAGTTATCAGAACTCGAGAAAAACAACTCAAGACGCCGTATGATACTGCACCATGACAACGCAAGCTCGCACACTATTCGGCAAACAATTGCGTTTTGATATTATGGGCAAAATGTGGAAATTCTGGACCTCCCGCCGTACAGCCCAGACTTGAGCCCTAATTATTTCTTCATCTTCCCAAAAATGAAGCAAAGTCTTCGTCGTGGTCAATGTTTCCGCACACTAGAAGAAGCGGTTGAAGCATACAAATCGGCCCCATCGGAGTGGAATAAGTTCCTCGCTGGTTCGAGCGAATGGAAAAATGTATCAAATATCGCGGCGAGATCTTTGAAAAACAAATGGTATTTCAGCTTTAAATTGTTTATGAGTTTTTAAAATGACGTAACTTAATAGGCAGCCCTCGTGCAATACATACGTGTAGGTATGTTATTAAACAAATTCCAAGTGCACACTTTATTACAAACCAATACGTAAAGTTGCATCAATGTTGTGTGTACACAGGCGCCCACAATACAAAATACCTTGCAGCTGTGGAAGAAGATATGGGTCAAACCAAGCGGAGTGTTCAGACACGAGTAACCGAAAACTTAAGGACAATCCAGAATAATGAGGTGGATAGTCTGCCGTCCGCGAGCAAGCTCTGGAGTGTCATCACTGGCTTCGCTTCGATCCACGACATCGTGCTTCGATCATATCAAAACAATCGCAGTGCAAACACTAAGAGCCGCGCTTGGTTCGAGAATCGTCAATGAACCGATATCGGCTCCGATTTTAGAGACATAATCCCGTATTACTGTAATTGTATTGTATTGTTTATTGATCATTCACTAGAATGTAATAAAATATAATTATTGTGCTAGGTACCTAATTAAGTATAATTATGTTCAAACAAATTTACCCACATGTGTGCGGAGGGAAAGATTAGAGATCGCACAGTGCGCCGCTGAATCGCGGTCGCAACGCAACCACCGCCCGGGAAGACGGGACGCGAGTTGCTCCGCGCTCCGCTCCGGTTTCAAAAGAGCTCCACTCGTGAATAAAGTCTCTTCTAAAACCCCTAACAAAACGTAATCGAGCCGAGCGCGGGGGCGGGAGAGGGCGCGCGTAACATTATACCTATGCGTAATTACCCGACCGACCGACGACGAGCTAGCAGTCGGGGGCGGGGAGGGGGCGGCGGCGGGGTGGGCTATCGCTGCGGCCTCAATCTTAGGACTTCCCGAGGAGAGTGTAAGGAAGGTGCCTTGGCTTCCCGCAGCCGGTGTCGCGTTGCGCGGTGCGCGCTTCAGACGCCGCAAACACGCACCTGCAGTGTCTCCTTCTACCGCCCCCGCCGGGCGCGGCGGCGCGGCGGCGGCCCCTCCGCTCCGCCGACTCTCCCTACACACTTGACCGAGCGCGACAACGCGCTTTGAGTTTCAACTGTGGTCCCAGAAACAATTTAGGATACATTGATTTTGTTTAAAATTATCTACATCTATTCTTGACTTGTAACATGTTTGTATGTTTAGATATGATGTAGTAGTTTTCGCTCAAATTCATCGCAAAACGAGTTGTGCACTGCACGAATAGCTAAATGTTCTATCGGGGTCTAGGTCTAGCTAGCGCCTTCTATATAGCAGCAAGTATGTCCAAGTCTGAACGACGACGCTGATCATCAAACGGGCCTAGCTCGAGGTAGTGCGGGGGGGCGGCTCGGCCGTCTCCGCGGTCATGTCTTCAGACATAATGGCGCGGAATCACAACATCGTTACGCGAGAAACAAAAACAACCGACGCTGCACGTGACCGGAATGCGCCGCGTCCCCCCCCCCCCCCCCCATCTCCGTACCGCGCGCCCGTCCCCCGCCACCGTCCCCCGCCACCGACCGGGCACAGATCTATCCAGGCCCCCGGGCTATCTCGTGCTCTCTACACTTAGCAGGCCATACTCATATCTTGTATTTGTTGTACTCTGATGTACCTAGCTAGCTAGTGACTCGTGCGTGCACTGGTGGTAGTTGGCACTGCTGTACGCTGTCGCACCACGTCATACGTGTCGCTGGACTACTCGGGACCACGGGGCGACGCTCTCGCCGCGCCGCAAGGGAACCGCCCACTCATTGTTATACTCTGATGTACCTAGCTAGTGACTCGTGCGTGCACAGTTGGCAGTTGGTAATGTACGCTGTCGCACCACGTCACGCGTGTCGCGGGACTACTCGGGACCACGGGGCGACGCTCTCGGCGCGCCGCTAGAGAACGCCCACTCATTGTTGTACTCTGATGTACCTAGCTAGTGACTCGTGCGTGCACAGTTGGCAGTTGGTAATGTACGCTGTCGCACCACGTCACGCGTGTCGCGGGACTACTCGGGACCACGGGGCGACGCTCTCGGCGCGCCGCTAGAGAACGCCCACTCATTGTTGTACTCTGATGTACCTAGCTAGTGACTCGTGCGTGCACAGTTGGCAGTTGGTAATGTACGCTGTCGCACCACGTCACGCGTGTCGCGGGACTACTCGGGACCACGGGGCGACGCTCTCGGCGCGCCGCTAGAGAACGCCCACTCATTGTTGTACTCTGATGTACCTAGCTAGTGACTCGTGCGTGCACAGTTGGCAGTTGGTAATGTACGCTGTCGCACCACGTCACGCGTGTCGCGGGACTACTCGGGACCACGGGGCGCGCTCCCTCCGCGCCGCCGAAGAAACGCCCACTCATTGTTGTACTCTGATGTACCTAGCTAGTGACTCGTGCGTGCACTGTTGGCACTACTGTACGCTGTCGCACCACGTCACACGTGTCGCGGGACTACTCGGGACCACGGGGCGACGCTCTCGCCGCGCCGCAAGGGAAACGCCCACTCATTGTTGTACTCTGATGTACCTAGCTAGTGACTCGTGCGTGCACTGTTGGTAGTTGGCACTACCTCAATAATATGGAGTCCTCAATACAACATTTATATTGACGACATTGAGCGCATTCAAAATAAATTTTTGAAATATGTTGGTTATCGAACTCAAAGTAACAGTCTTCAAGACAATTTCGCGCTTACTTCTCTTGCTAACAGAAGACATATCACAGATGTTATCTTTCTTTTCAAAATCATAAATTCATTTGTCGAGTCACAGTATTTATTGGATAAAATTAAATTTAGATGTCCAATCAGAAACACATGTTCTACTGACACATTCTCATTATACAGAAGTCATTGTAATTATAGCGAGCACAGATTCATAAATCGAAGCTGTAAGACATATAATGATTTGTTCTGCAGTGTCGACATTTTTAACACTAGTTTATGTCAATTCAAAAAACTCTGTTATAATATTATACGATAGGTCATTGGTCTCACTTGCTCAACAATTTTCTAAATCGCAATGTTTTATTTTTTTATGATTTTTTTTTTCTTTTTTTTTCGTTTTCCTTTCTTGTCCAAATTTAAACCAATGTATACGCTTTCTATATATATATTATCTATAAGTTCTGTTGATATTATTAATTGTAGGATTAAAATTATTTGTAGAAACTTTACTGGTTTAGATGTTAGTCTAGAGTTAATTTACTATGTATTCATTTTGTAACCGTTTGTTTCTGAAAGTTTAAAATAAAATAAAAATAATATACTGTACGCTGTCGCACCACGTCACGCGTGTCGCGGGACTACTCGCGACCCCGCCGCGCCGCGCCGCCGAGGAGGCGCCGACTCATTCATTCCTTAATTAGATCATTCTGTTTTAATTACAGCAGGATTTAGTTTACAGCTTCCACTCTTTATTGTAGGTAGGGATCTAATTTAATTTGAATATCTCTCGTACACTTTCCCAAAGGCGCCATCTAGACTCGTATTTTAAAGACGTATACGTACGTATAGCTATTGCTTGAATTCGGTTTCCCAGTCAAATTATATATTATTATATATAACCAAACACAGTCATAATTATTTTGGTTTTAAATCGTAAAAATCAAATCAAATCAAAATATACTTTATTGTACACCATAAAAAAGAACACAACTGAAAATGGGAAAAATTTGAGGGACCACCTACAGCACGAACCAGCATCGATAGACGAATGGTTTTTTTTTTAATGTAGCCCAAAGCCCAAATCTAAACAGGTTTTTTTTATTTTTCAATATCACATTTAGTTTTTGAGATATGAGAGATTTAGTTCGCGTCTTTTGAGCCCTCAACCACACGCGTAGCTCCAAAACTCGCGACACCAGAACGATTTCGCAGCGAAAATGGGGGGCTATACTGAAGCGATCGAAAAAACATTTTCAATGTTAAAACATTGGACCGAGTTCAAAAAACAACTAGAACTTTGAAGTGTTTAAAATAATATTTTGATTCATATTCGGAACCTTGAGTTGAAGGCGGTAAGAAAGAACACCTGAAAATTGATGGATGAAACCCCTTTTGTGCTTTTGTCTCCCTCAAGGATTCAAGGGTCCGAATATGAATAAAAATATTATTTTAACACTTTTAAGTTTTTAACCGACTTCTTCAAAAAAGGAGGTTATCAATTTGACACGTATGTATGTAATATCGTTGGAATTGCACAATATTCGTATACATATGTTAGTCTATATGGAAGGAAATACACCTCTCGGTGAGTACGCTCCTCTAAGTATATATAGGTAGGTATGTGAATGCCGCTTGCCGCTTCCCGGTCTACCAGCTATATTTGAAAGCGCGGCGACGGAGCCGGCTCGCTCTCTAGTTCAAGTTCAGAGTTTACATAATTTGTGTAACAATATGGTGTCTGATCACCCCGCACGTGCTCTCCGACTCTCTATACACCCAGTGCGTCTCTAATCATAGTCCTGATCCACTTTACATGCGCCTAGCTACAACCAAACTACCAGCCTCCGCCTCCGGTCTCCGCGCCTCCGCGGCGCGGCGCGGCGGCGCGGGGGCAATATATTCGGTGGCGGGGGCGGCGGTGGCGAGGCGGCGCACAGCAACGCTTGGCCTATACTCCGAAATATTATTTTTTATTTGAACCTTCAAACCGCGCGGCGGTGTAGCCAAAAAGATAACAGAACTCTGCACAGGCGTTCACTAATCAGGAACGATGACGCGTATTTTTTGCGGTCAGTTGAAAGTGAATTTGTTTAGCTATGCGATACTGTGGCCACAAGAAACGATATAATACGTAAACGATAAATTCCTTTCCCAATCGTCTTTCAGTCTTCGCAGTCAGATCTCAACCAAATAAAATGAAGGAGGAAGCTGAAGGTATGTACCTACAGTATAAAGTGGCATTGTAAATTCCAATAAATAAATAAATAAATAAAAAAAAATTTAAAAAAAATTAAATACACTGAGTTCTTTGTTATAGAGCTCATGTCTCAATATTGGTTGTAGGTCATTCATTTCATTAGTGACCTTTTTAACCCCCGACGCAAAAAATTGGTTTCCTGTAAAGTCGGTTTACGAACGATAGTTTTACGTGATGACGTCATAAAGTATTTAAAGTGCGTAGTCAGATACAAAATCAGTTTATAATACTTTATCGTGCTTAGAAGTTTAATTCTTATATCGCAAATGTGAGTACTTTAAAAACTAATAATATTAATTATCAATATAAACTTTTAATTTACGCCATCTACATATCAAAGCGCATACTATACCAACGTTGCAACACCTACCTAACTGCGAATCAAGTAAACTACCGCTGAAGTATTTCATTTACTATATTGACGCTAGAGGTCGCTCCAAAAGACTCAACGCCATGAAATCTTCACCTACTGGTGACCGAATTCGCTTCGCTAGTACATGACCGATTTAGCCGGGTGGTTAAGACGTCTGGTCGGTCACACAATATTGGTGGCATTGACCGCGGGTTCGAGACTCGCAAAAGACGGACAAATATATTTTGTATTTCCTACTCTTCTTATATGCCTCTCTATCACTTGTTACGCGCTCTCGCTTGCACACACAGGTTCAGATGGAACGTGAAACTTTTTCGTGTGTGCAGCCGGTGTTCATCAATTTATAAGACGGGACGTCATCACGTCAAAAACGGAGAGGTGTTATAAGTTTGACGTGTGTGTGTATGTGAGAGGGTGCGTAGGTGTGTGTCTCTCTGTGGCATCGCAGCTCCCAAACGGATGGACCGATTTGGATGCGGTTTTTTTATTAGGAAGATTGTTTAATCGGAATGGTTCTCAGCTATGTTTGTAATCAATTAATCAAGTAATTAAGTAATATATAATATAGTAATTAAGTAGTATAAAAAAAATATTACCTTAAAAAGTGGACCGATATGAATGCGGTTTTTTTAAAAAAGCTTGACATAAAAGATATATTACAAATTTAAAAATGCCCGACCCTTTAAAATTCAAAAATAATTTCCTTTGACATACTTAAAGGAGTCGGGGGACCGCTAAGTAATAAAATATACAAACTCAGAGCTGCGGTCCACCGACTCGTTTAAGTAAGTCAACGGAAATTATTTTTGAATTTTTATTGCTTGGGGTTTTTTTTTCAAATGTTTGAAAAACTATTACTAATACGCCGCTACGCGACGCATCTTCTAACCTAACCTATAATATATTTTATATTTGATATTTATTAATTTGTTACTTTAGTTAGACATAATTTCAAGCTTATCTCTTTTTCTGTCTAAATTTTAGTTGCAAATTTTTAAGCTGCTTGTGTTTTTTTGAAAAATAATAAAAAGTATATAAAATGTAATGCTTTTTTTATTTTGTTAAAGTTCATTTTCAATGTACGTCGAAGGTCGTGTAATGCACGAGATCTGTGAATTTTTGAGGAGGAAAGGGTCGCGCGATTACAGTTAATTCAAAGCGATATGTGGCGATGATTGAGGAGTTTTTTACACCAGAGCTGCAGAATGTTCCAGGCTACAATACGCGGACCTGGTTTCAACGAAATGGAGCGACTTGCCATACCTCTAACACCTCTATGCCGATCGTTCGTCAGCTTTTACCGAACTAATTTATCTCTCAAGGAGGAAACATTTCTTGGCCACCACGTGGTCCGGATCTAACCCCAATGGTTTTTTATGGGGGTATCTTAAAAGTAAAGTGTACGACATAAACCTGAGGTCAAGTGATACGCTGAAAGGAAATATCCAAAGTCAATTTGCTTACTTCACAGAATAGACTTGTCGCGCAGTCGTCAATAATTTTACAGGAGTGCTGAGATCGTAACGGTTGACATTTAGACAGCCTAATAAAAAAATCCATTTTGTCATGGTTAAATTGAAATACAAATTGTTTTTATTCATTTTTAGTTTTTTTATATTTTATTCAATATTTACATTTCTAAGGAGTTTTGGGCCACACTGTACCATAATGCGACACTGTGCCATGACTGTGCGGGGGCGAGGAGGCACGTAACTATGCACTGATAATCCCAGAGTACATATCGGCGGCGGCGCGGCGTCTCTCCTTCGCCTCAGCTCGGCGCGCGCGCCGCCCCGCCGCCTGTGGTGCGGCCGGAGGCGGCGGCGGCGCGGCGGCGGGCGGCGCGGCGGCGGGCGGCGCGGCGGCGGGCGGCGCGGCGGCGGGCGGCGCGGCGGCGGGCGGCGCGGCGGCGGGCGGCGCGGCGGCGGGCGGCGCGGCGGCGGCCTCGGAAGTGGCGACTGCGGCTTAATGCCAAACGATGACAGATGGCTCGCGAGACACCCCGCCCCGCCTCGCCCCGAGCCACCCCCGCCGCCGCCGCCTCCCCGAAGCCCCGACGCGTCGCGCCTGCGGAGTTATGAGCAATTATTATTATGCTAATAACGTATTGTGAGTTATCGACGGACGGATCCGGACTTACCACGATCGAATTATCCAGCCCGCTCCACCGCCTCCCCCGCACCCCCCGCACCCCCCCCGCGCCCCGCGAGCCGTGTCGCCGCTCAGTGTAGACATCCATCAGTTCCAGAAGATACCTACACGCACACATCATCAGTAGCGATATCTCGATCTCGTCCAACATTGTTTTTTGGTATTATCTTTTTTCTTATTCGAAGAAAGTATTCGGTCGTATGCGGGGGTTGCGAATGCCATGCCGGCCTGACATGCCATTATGCCATGCCATGCCATGGTGCCTATTCACGCCCCTCTTGTACGACATCGCACACACCGACACATCACGGATGTTGTAGATGATGTAGCCAACCGTGTCAGTTTCCATGAACAAATGAATTAAGTATGTGATATTGATAAAAAGTCTCGTATAGATACAGGCTATCTCTGGCGAATATTGATTTTTTTCTGAAGCTGGAAGCACAAAGTACGAATCTTGAAATTGGTCGTTTGTCTCGAATAACTCTTCACACATGTAATGAGGTCGGAAATATTTAAAAAATCTACCGAGGAATGTGATGTATCGTCGTTTAGAACCCGTTAAGTAGAATACGGAATTACGTTTTAATTAAATTAAAAATGACAACGTAGGTTGGATTACTTTTGTTCCGTGTTCTATTTCAGAAGCGACTTACAGAAACGAATACCAAACGATATCTGCAATGTTGAGTTATTTATAATATAATTTGGTAAATTGGTGGCGGGTGGCGCATGGCGTGGGTGAGTGACGGATGACGCGACGCCAGCCGCCACAACATGAGAGCAACATTTTTCTGCATCTGTTATGACCTGCCGCCAATATGGGCAGGATGGAACCCTCCTCGCGCCTCGGCGCGGCAGCAGTACTCGCGCTTGGCCGATTTGTTCAGTACTTGTACTAGTACTGTAGATATTGTCCTTGAATTGTATCGCATTAATGAATTAGCTAGAAGAGGTAGTCGATATTATTTGAATAAAACAGTTTATTTATAACATGTACCTACATATGTACCTATGTATGTACTCTTTGCAAACACTCTGCGTACCTGCACGGATACTCGGCACAGCGCGACACTCGCGGCTCGCTCGGACACCACATGCAATTACATTTATGAAGGATCCGCATTAAACATGATCTCGGATGTTTGCGGAGTGCACCGTGGGCGGCGGGGCGGGGCGGGAGGGGGTGGTGCCTGGTCGCATCCCGCTCTACCGGCACTTCCGGCCCGCTCTCAACTAGGGCAATCGATACCGCGCGCCGCCGCCCGCCCTCCGTCCGCCCCCGGCCGGCGCTCGCCCCCCGCCCCCGCACCGCGCGCCCCGCCCCCGCACTCATCTGTCTGTCTGCCCCTGCACGCACGCACACGCGTCTCCTCGCTGCAGCCGCATCCGCAGCACGCCACCACGAGCCTCGATAACTAATTTTAAAAAGTCGCACTGGCCGAACTAACGCTTGATGTGTAAACATTACCTACCGCGTTACGAAATCTCAATTCCCTCCAGCCCCAAAAATAATTTAGATACCAGTGTATGTAGATGTGATACCCTAAAAGCTCCGCCCAAAATCCTCATAATATGATAAGGCGTATATTTTATTGAGTTATTTAGCACAGGGCGACGCGAGACGGAGGATAGGGAGTGGAGCGGTTCACAGCGGCACAGCACGCGCCGGGCGAGGGGCGAGGGGCGCGGGGCGCGGGGCGAGGGGCGAGGTGGCATCAATACTTCACCTCCACCTCGCCTTGTCTGAGAAGTAATTCAATTAAAATTCTTTTGTGCCAGTCGGCAGATAATCTGACTGTGTGTCTGTCGAGATAATGGCGAGAGAGAAGACGAGGGGGCGGGGCGGGGGCGGGGCGGGGCGGGGGTGGGGCGGGCGGCCGTCTTAATATTTCATTTGAATATTCAGGACAAGAGAGAAAGTTCGTATTTTTACAAGGTGCAAGCTTCAAAACAAGTCCTCGGAGTCGAACTCCGGCGGCATGTCGAGGGCAAGGCCAAGTTGGCTTCTAAAAAGCTGGGCGTACTCAATAAGGTGCGACTGCTCGAACTTGTGGGTTGACTCAGCTAAATACAAGTATGCGCCTCTGGAGTCTAGACTGGATCCAGCGTCGAGCGGTGGGACTAGTGGGTGGCCCCGAAGACGTGTCCCGCGATCTAGAACCACTGCAACTTCATAAGGATGTCGACGCCCTAAGTGTGTTCTATCGCTTATTCCATGGGGAAAGCCCGGACGAGCTGTTTAACGCAATTCCGCCATCCCCTTTCCACCTCCACACAACACGCAATGGGCAGGGATTGCAACCCTATACGCTGGACTTACCGGGGATGCGTACCTACCAACGCACGCTCTCCGTGCCCACATATTTCCCCCCAAGTATGGGCTCGGTTCCTTCAAGAGAGATCTGAAGTACGACATACGTCAGTCAGCGTGTAAACCTGCACTGCTGGACGTCCTCCCGACCTTCAGCGGTACGGAACCACTGTTTTACGCCGACGTACTTGATGTCGTCGTCCCACCTGGTGCGGGCGGTATTCCTACGTCTATCACATCGCACTTAGGGCGACCGGCTAGCCATCCCTCACCTTTGCACGGTCCTTCCACCGAGTCGTGCAGTAGGTGAGTCTTTAAAATATTAATTAATATAATTCGAAGTAAGAGATAATTAATAAAACACATACATAAAAATATGGAAGTAATAGCTAAATTTGTTGTAGACAACAACGCTAAGTACTTACTAAGTTTCATTTGGATACCCACAATTTGATTGACTACCAATACGCAGATTCGGCCCGAAACGACGACGTCCACCCCTAGACAAGACGAGAAAGAGGGTCCGTCGAGTTGAAGCGGACCGATAAGGATCCTCGTATTTATCAGGATTATCCTGAGAGCGCTTTATGCAAATCATTTTCGAAGTTGACAGCTGAGAGGTCGTTAACTGCGCGCTTACTCTATCTGCCTCTGTACAATACTTTGCGTGCTGGTTGAGATAGGTGCTCGGAGTACTCAGCAAGAATAAATCATTACATACATTGTAACTAACTTCTTTGTGAAGAACGGTCACAAAGCTAAGAATAGACTAGATGTAGTAAAAATGTCAGTGGAAAAAGAGTTTGAAATAAGTTGTATAGAAATGGACTCAATATTCATAGTATCAGTATATAGGTCACCATGTGGGAATATGCAATCATTTATAAACAAATTGGAAGAATGTTTGTGTAAATTGAATACAAATAATAATAAATCAATAATTGTTTGTGGAGACTTTAATATCAAATTTCCATTAGAAGAAGGAGGGCAACATGAGCTATCTGATTTGATGGATAGTTTTTTGCTTAGACAAACAATCTTCCAATATACTAGAGTGACAGATTCGTGTTCATCGTGCATTGATAATATTTTTACTGATTGTAAATTACTACATTCAAAAGTATTTTCTGGAATATTGTCAGATCATTATGCTCAGTTAATTTCTATAAATTACTCAACAAGTAAGAATACTGTCTCGGGCAGGATGAAACGAATATCAAACAAGGGCCAGATAAAAGCGTTAAACTTAGACTTACGATCTGAATTCCAGGGTAATAATATTTATAGTTTTAAAGACTTCTTTAATATATTTATAAGATACCTAGACAAGCATCAGCCATTAAAACGTATATGTGTAAATAATAAAAAAACATTTGCCGACTGGGCTACTCCAGCTATTATTATTTCCAAAGACAAATTATTTCATTTATACGATCTCCTAAAAGTTAACAATAACCCAGATCTTATATTACACGTTACAGCAAAATCTCTGAACAAGTTACCAATAAAGCCAAGCAACTGTTCCTTAAAAACAAAAATATGAATTCAGATAATAAAATCAAAATGGCCTGGAACATAATTAAAGAAGAAACTGGCAAATCTAAATACTGTAACACCAAGCTAGAGTTAAAAATTGGATCAGAAATTATTTCGGATAGTACAGCGATTGCCAATCATGTGAATAATTTTTTTTCCACAATAGCCCATAATACTACTAAAAGTCTAAAGGCTAGTAAAGAAGTATCGTTAAACTACCTCAAATCATTTATCCCTCGGAATTCTGAATCAGCGAAATTTGCATCTGTCACATACCTAGAGACTGAGAAAGTAACGTTCCCTAGACCTATGGAGTCTATCACCTGTATTACTGAAATCTGTAACAAGTGTCATCGGCCCGCTAACAGATATTGTAAATGACTGTCTAGAAAATGGCATATTCCCAGATTCATTAAAAGTAGCCAAAGTTATACCTTTGTATAAAAAGGGATGCCATAACAATGTTGAGAACTATCGTCCTGTTTCTATATTGCCAGTTTTCAGTAAGGTTTTTGAAAAAAATTTGGAAAAACGGCTAATTAAATTCCTTACAGATAATCAACTTTTAAATTGTAAAGAATTTGGATATCGGAAAGCACTCTCAACGGGTGATGCTATAGCTTCTATGGTAAAATCAATATTATCTTCTCTAGACGACTCTCAGCATACTTATGGCATTTTTTGTGACCTATCCAAAGCCTTTGACTGTGTAAATCACGAAATATTATTAATGAAGCTGGAACATTATGGCATAAGAGACAATGAATTGCGTATATTTCAATCATATTTAGAAAATAGAGCTAAAATATGTGACGTCAATGGCTTAAAATCGAATGTAGAATCAATCACAATGGGTGTGCCGCAGGGTTCTATCCTGGGACCATTATTGTTTCTAATATATGTTAACGACATCTCGAGCTGTATAACAGACGATATAGAGATGGTAATGTTTGCAGATGATATCTCAGTTGTACTGAAAAACAATGATATAAGTAAACTGAGAGAATCCTTTTTAACTGTACTAGAATCTCTAAAATCTTGGTTTGAGTGCAACAATCTATTGCTTAATGTTAACAAAACTAATATTATGCACTTTGCTCTTGGGACTCATAGACGTAATAACAATGATAGCATATTAAAAACTGCAGATAACTTGTCATTAAACCTTGCTAATGAACTAACTTTTCTTGGGGTAATATTTGATAAAAGTTTTACTTGGAAAGCCCACATAAACTCTTTAGCTGGTAAGCAAAGTTCCGCATGTTATGCTATCAAAAAAATTAAAGAGCTAGGCGGGACCCATGCTGCAAAAACGGTTTATCATGCTTATTTTGAGAGCATTATGTCATATGGCCTTATGTTTTGGGGAAATGCAGCAGACTCAAATATAATATTTTTATTACAGAAGAGGGCCTTGAGGTACATCCTAAATATGAAAACTAGAGATACTTGTAGGACAGCGTTCGGGGAGATAGGAATCATGACTTTACCAAGTGCATATATTTACCAGAACATATGCTATGCCAGAAAATACATTCATGATTCCTCTCTCAATTCCGACAATCATAACTATGACACACGGGGTAAGAATAATGTACAACTAATAGATTAGCTAAAGGTGCTTAGGTAGATTTTATAATAAACTGTCTCCTAACATAAAACAATTAGCTGACAATAATTTTAAACGACGGATTAAAATAATGTTAATTGAAAAGAGTTATTACAGTATTAAGGATGCATTAACTGACCGTAATTTTATCTAAGAGTCTGACTACTGTTTTTCCCACTAACAAATTTTGACAATTCGATACACTTTGTATCATTTGATTTTTAATATGACTTATTACATTTCTTTGTAATAAACGTAAACTAATTGTTTTATTTGACTTGATATAATATGAAATATCAAAATTGACGATGGCACTATACACCAGATATAGGTAATTTAAATAGGCAGTGTGGTCAGATTCTTCAGTATTCATGTTTATGCTGTAAATATTAATGCTCTTGTGAGCGGTAGTATGGGTTAATTATTTGTAAGTCACTATAATATAATACTTATAAGGTACTAACAAAACATTGTGACTTGCGAAGTTTGTTTGTCAGTTCTTCTTCGCATTGAATTTAGAACTGGCGGAATTTTCGACAAGTCCAAGCGTAGGTTACCTACCTTTGGATGAAATTATAAAATAAACAATAAACAATATACCTTACTCGTATGTGCAGAGGTCCGAGACTAACAGGTTCAGGCCGGAGTGAAGTTGCCGAAATACCTTCGTGGCGGACGAACACTTATTCTAGTGTCCACGGCTGGTGCATCCCACACGATGACTTCAAGGACCGCACGAGGCGGGAAGCATTAGACCTGTTGACATCTACTCAACAACAAAGCATACTAAAGTATACTCTCAAGAAAGCATAAGGCAGCGTAGGGACGTTAAAAAGGGCACAAGACATGCTATGAGACTAATTACCCACAAATTTTTGGGCCACTAATAGGCCCATAAACAGGCTAAACGAGTGAACACGTTCTGTGACGTCTGCACAGGCCCTCCGCTTAATTGAGATGATTCAATGAGAAATGCCCGTAAGAATATCTCTACACGCGCAATCTTACTTGCACAAATTCTGATTTGCACAAGTAGGCATGCACGTTAACACGCCATAACACTGTTTGCGCATGCGCAAACTGTTTGTTACACTTGATATGATCGCGACGGGTTTGCACCAACCGGTAATGTTACGCGTATGGACGCGACAGGGGCGGAACTGTTTGCGCATGCAAGTCGCTGTATGCAGCTCTGGTACATTACAACATTTTCCTGAGATTTGGTAATTTATTTTTGACATTGAAAATGTATTTTGGTTCGTTCCATTATAGACCCGATTTCACGACTAAGTGCGATCCCCTTATATTTCGACGAGTTGTGAAGATATTATATTCAAAAAAAGGCTCAAAAGACGCGTATTCATGAAAGCTGTAAGGTGCAAAAATAATTATTTGAGAAAGTAAAAAACAAAACAAGTTATAGCGGAAATAGTGAAAAAAAAAATTCCGATTTTTTTTATTTTGGCGCTCGATATTTTGGAAACGAAGAATCATATCAATAATTTGAGAAAAATTCCTCTGGATAATTTAGTCAGCTACAATTTGAGCCTAAAACAAAGACGATCGGGTTAAGGGTTTGCCCTGTATCTCAACCTTTTTGAAAAAATAAATTAACAGATTTCGTGCCTCACACGACCATCGAGCACATTAGAAATGAATCTACGGAATTCGAAAAAATATTGTCGATGAGCGACACGAGAAAGTCGGGATAAGGATAAGGTTAGGTGGGGTCTGATGATGGAGCCGGAAGGAAGCCATAGGGACTCCTAAACTACACATGATAAGCCCATGGTGTTTGGGCTCGTTGGATTTGTCTTCGCAAGTACTCTTGTCATATCTGATGTCCAGGGTCCTGATGATGGAGCCGGAATGAAGCCAAAGGAACTCCTAAACCACACATGATAAATCGACCGTGTTTGGGCTCGTAGGATTTGTCTTCGCAAGTACTCTAGTCATATGTTATTTCCAGGGTCCTGATGATGGAGCCGGAAGGAAGCCATAGGAACTCCTAAACTACACATGATAAATCCACCATATTTGGGCTCGTTGGATATAGAAATATAGGAATATAGGTTAGGTTAGAAGATGCGTCGCATTGAAAATGAATTCAACAAAATAAAAAAAAATATTACATTTATATATTTTTTATTATTTTTCAAAAACACAAGCAGCTTAAAAAATGTAAACTAAAATTTTGACAGAAAAAGAGATAAGCTTGACATTATGTCTAACTAAAGTAACAAATTAATAAATATCTAATTTAAATATAATACAAGGATATAGAAGATAAGAATATAGGTTACACGTTTATATTCCTATATTCCTATATCCAACGAGCCCAAATATGGTGGATTTATCATGTTTAGTTTAGGAGTTCCTATGGCTTCCTTCCGGTTCCATCATCAGGACCCTGGAAATAACACATGACTAGAGTACTTGCGAAGACAAATCCAACGAGCCCAAACACGATGGGCTTATCATGTGTAGTTTAGGAGTTCCTATGGCTTCCTTCCGGCTCCATCGTCAGAAACCAACTAACCTTTTTTTTCGAATTCCGTAGATTCATTTTCAATGTGCTCGATAGTCGTGTAAGGCACGAAATCTGTGAATTTTGATCTAGATATGAATCTAGATATAGTGAATCTAGATATGTATGTAGGTATATATTTTGGGATTTTAAACTGTAATAATAATTGGTTAATTTAGCTTGACCCGAATCCTGTGTCAGACAAAGGAAATAGAAGTGATCCCCAGGGCGGGAGCACATAAAAGTATAATTCCTTGCGATAAGAAAATCTCAATACTAGGAACAACGTCACGCGTGTCCATCTGCATCGGTGCGGTGGTAGGTACGAGTACACCCCGCTCGCACCATGCATCCGCCATGCCGCCGGTGATAAACCCGTCCCATGTACCGCCTACGAGTGTGCCGCCGGTGATATACCCGCCCCATGTACCGCCTACGAGTGTGCCGCCGGTGATAAATCCGCCCCGTGTGCCGCCGGTGGTACACCCGCCCCATGGAACGCGTGCCGCCGGTGGTACACTCGCACCATGCACCGCCTACGAGTGTGCGGCCGGTGATACACCAGCACCATGTACCGCCTACGAATGTGCCGCCGGTGGTACACCCGCACCATGTACCGCTTACGCGTGTGCCGCCGGTCGTACACCCGCACCATGTACCGCCTACGAGTGTTCCGCCGGGGGTACACCCGCACCATGTACCGCCTACGAGTGTGCCGCCGGTGGTACACCCGCACCATGTAACGCCTACGAGTGTGCCGCCGGTGGTACACCCGCACCATGTACCGCCTACGAGTGTGCCGCCAGTGGTACACCCGCACCATGTACCGCCTACGAGTGTGCCGCCGGTGGTACACCCAAACCATGTACCGCCTACGAGTGTGCCTCCGGTGGTACACCCGCACCATGCACCGCCTACGAGTGTGCGGCCGGTGGTACACCAGCACCATGTACCGCCCACGAATGTGCCGCCGGTGGTACACCCGCACCATGTACTGCTTACGCGTGTGCCGCCGGTCGTACACCCGCACCATGTAATCTGTTATCTGTAATCGTAATCTGTTCTCCTTCGATCCCCGTCCACGGTTGCCATTGTTTTATTGATTCATAAAGTGTTTTTATTGCTTTTACTTTTCTGTTTTCTGTAGGTGCGTACAATTTGGGACTTGTTCGCTGTGCCCCATTATTATTAGTGCCCTTAAATCTAATGGGTGAGCTGGAAGAGATTCCATAGGGCAATAACCTCACCCATTGGATGAAGGAAAGCAAAAGAAACTATGTACTTATCTATAAAATGTTATTTAGCTAGATTTTTTCTTCAAAATTGTTATTTATTTGTTATTGTTTTTAGTTATTATCTAGTTTTATTATTTCTGTGTGTTTTGTTATATTGTTTTTATGTCTTCTTTTCATCCAATAAACGGTTAAATTATTATATTATTATTATTATGTACCGCCTACGAGTGTTCCGCCGGGGGTACACCCGCACCATGTACCGCCTACGAGTATGCCGCCGGTGGTACACCCGCACTATGTAACTCCTACGAGTGTGCCGCCGGTGGTACACCCGCACCATGTACCACCTACGAGTGTGCCGCCGGTGGTAC
Organism: Nematopogon swammerdamellus; assembly: GCA_946902875.1. Classification (NCBI taxonomy): domain Eukaryota; kingdom Metazoa; phylum Arthropoda; class Insecta; order Lepidoptera; family Adelidae; genus Nematopogon; species Nematopogon swammerdamellus. The sequence goes on from OX336337.1 coordinate 170,768, forward strand.
ACCAGCACCATGTACCGCCTACGAGTGTGCCGCCGGTGGTACACCCAAACCATGTACCGCCTACGAGTGTGCCTCCGGTGGTACACCCGCACCATGTACCGCCTACGAGTGTGCCGCCGGTGGTACACCCGCACTATGTAACTCCTACGAGTGTGCCGCCGGTGGTACACCCGCACCATGTACCGCCTACGAGTGTGCCGCCGGTGGTACACCAGCACCATGTACCGCCTACGAGTGTGCCGCCGGTGGTACACCCAAACCATGTACCGCCTACGAGTGTGCCTCCGGTGGTACACCCGCACCATGTACCGCCTACGAGTGTGCCGCCGGTGGTACACCAGCACCATGTACAGCCTACGAGTGTGCCGCCGGTGGTACACCAGCACCATGTACCGCCTACGAATGTGCCGCCGGTGGTACACCCGCACCATGTACCGCTTACGAGTGTGCCGCCGGTGTTACACCCGCACCATGTACCGCCTACAAGTGTGCCGCCGGTGGTACACCCGCACCATGTACCGCCTACGAGTGTGCCGCCGGTGGTACACCCGCACCATGTACCGCCTACGAGTGTGCCGCCGTTGGTACACCCGCACCATGTACCGCTTACGAGTGTGCCGCCGGTGGTACACCCCTCCATGTACCGCGTAACGCGTACGAGTGTGCCACTGGTGGTACTTACACTTGGTGTTAAATGTATCACTTTGCCTTCGAGGTTTACTCAACTACTACCTAAGGCTACCATACCACTATTATACAAACATATTCTTAAACTTGTGTGCGGTCAATTCGATTTGAATCGACCGCGTGCAATTGTGTATTGTATTGTGATAAGAAACTTGACGATGGCCTATTTCTTGCTTGGACCATGACATAGATAGAACTATAAAGATTTAAGTACCTACCTTATTGTATATTGTTATTATACCTATCACTATTGCATGTTGACGAACCTAAGTGTAACCTTGTTACCTATAGAGAATAAATGGAATTGAATTGAATTGAATTGAATTGAATTGATTGTTTGAAATAAAATTAATAGTAATGAACCTATGTAGGCAAGCATTAATCCACAAAATTATAGGTATTGTTGTGGGATTGATACCAAAGTGCAAACTCACTCGACCACGAGCGCGTTAATTGTTAGATAAAGTTATAACAGACGCGTCAATTGCCTGTCTAGTTGAGTAGGTTTTGTTTTGCAGCCACCAAAATACAATTTATGCAATTGGTAGAGCGGAATCGATTAGAACTTCGGACGAAGTTAATTGTGAAACTGAAACCGAAACTGTCAACGAGTTAGATTACCGGTCGGGGTTCATGTGTTCTGCACGACGCCGACACTCGTACACGCCTACACGCCTACACGAAGCGACGATAGCTCGTCGGCTGTTCGCAACAGCAAGTTATTGTAGTGCGTTACTGATTTGACACAAATAAATGACAAATACGGACCCCGATTGCAAAGGGAAGACAAGCGGCGGCCGTGGGGAACTTGGATGTGTTTGTTGTCCTGGGTACTGCGTCTGGCTGAGTGCGTATATCTTCGGTTAGAGTTGTATCATCTATGTGTGTAGATATCCGCAGAGAATTTAGGCTATTTAAATCTTAAACTAGAAAAATTTCTTGAAATGTAAACTTGAATTGATTATTTATCGTTTAGAATAGAGTGGTCGTCGTGGACGTGTCGGAGCGAAATGGACATAGCGGACAACGCAATATTACCACAACAGTACTATTAATTTCGAAGTTGTTCACTACACTCAGCACACTTTACGTTATGTATGACCCAACTACCGGCAGACCTTACGTTAGCCTTGTCAAATGTATGAGAAATATCACGTAAAAACGGCCTCACCGTCAAAAGGAAGGGTTATGAGTTTAGCGTGAATATAATACTAGCTCTAGCCTCGGTAGACTCGGTTTAATAGCAAATCCGGTTTAAACGCAAATACGATAAAAAACGATCGCTTCTCTTATATTCACTCTGTCCTTCCCTCCTATTTTGTTTTTGCAAAAACACGATCGCAAAATCTTAAACTACTGGACCAAACAATGTAATATGTAAAAGGTAATTTTTATTTACACAAAATTTCCCTAACGATAAAAATTATTTTTATAACAGTTAATGGGGGTGTGCAGGGTGTGGGGGCGGAGACTTTGATAACCAATCGGTCGCCGGCCGACCGCCTCTCCCGCCGCGACTCCCTCACTACACCAAAGAGACGCAACACATTGCCCAACAAGTGAGTTCTGCGCATTCCCCAACAAGTGAGTTCTGCGCATTCCCCAACAAGTGAGTTCTGCGCATTCCCCAACAAGTGAGTTCTGCGCATTCCCCCACCATTTTTCCCGAGCGCTATTAACTGGTGCCGGCACCTGTGTATGTATGTGTGTATGTATGTGTGCATGTGACTACGAGTTCTATGTTCCACTGTACTGGACCGATTTTAATAAGTTAGGTTCTATCTAACCCCATCGCGTAAGGGTATCGTTGTCACGGGTTTGAAAAGGTTATTTCTATAATGTACTCGTATTACACAATATAATTGTTTAGAACTAATAACGCGCCCATATAATACCTACATTATTCCACAACATCACATTTTGCATAATTTTTAGCTACGTTCAACACAGTTCAACTCATCGATGGTCAACTCAACTCTAGTTGAGTAGGTAGCTAGAGCACCTACACCTAGGTAGCGTGCAGTAGGTGCAGTGCAGGGGCGGCGCGGGCGGCGGCGGCAGACTGCAGAGACGCGCCGTCCGGTCCGGCGCCGTCCGGTCCGGCCTCGTCCGCCGCACATTCCGAAACAGTCGGACGGAACGGACGGAGCCTTTAATTGATAGACGCTCGCTCCGGCCGCAGCCGGCAGCCGGCGCCGGCCCTACGCTCGGCGGCGCGGCGGCACAAAAATGTGGTCAGCTCGATTGACTGGAGGCGCGCGGGGGTGGCGGCGCGGAGGAGGACCGAGCGAGACTATGACCGAGACTACTGACTGAATGACTGACTACGGAATGACTGAATGAATATTGACACGGTGAGTCTAACCACCGAATATATTTTTTTATTTTATTTTATTTTATTTGGAAAACATACAGTCATCGTAAAAAGGATTAAGTACTAACATGAATTACACAGAGACCAATAAAGTTTTCTACATAAAGTTATATTAAGAAGGACATGGTGAATCCTTGGCAATTGGCCTCGATATTGCCAAGGCATTCGATAGGGTTTGGCACAAATCGCTCCTGGGCAAGCTTCCGGCGTACGGACTTCCTTCTGGCCTCTGCGACTGGGTCGCCGAATTCCTACATGGGCGTAGCATTCAGGTCCTAGTGGACGGTTGCTCGTCGGATGCCATGTCAGTGAATTCCGGCGTACCGCAGGGATCTGACCCACACTGCATATCAATGACATGCTGCCACTCGGCAACATACATTGTTATGCGGATGACAGTACAGCACACGGATCCTATACCAGTCACCCTTCAGCCAGACGAGAAGTTGTGGATGAAAAGAGGCGAAGACTTGTGTCTGAACTCGAACAAACGCTTCGGTCTATTTCCGTATGGGGCCGTAGTAATTTGGTCGAGTTCAACGCTTCAAAAACACAAGTTTGCGCGTTCAGTGCGAAGAGAGCGGCGTTCACACCGGCTCCTTCCTTCCAAGGCACGTCGCTTAATTTAAGCGACCACCTCGGGGTCCTCGGAGTCGAACTGTCGCACGACCCAAATTACCGGCGCCATATCGAGGGCAAGGCCAAGCTGGCCTCAAAAAAGCTAGGCGTACTCAATAAGGTTCGACGGTACTTCACGCCGGGCCAAAGGCTGCTTCTGTATAAATCGCAGATTAGGTCCTGCTTGGAGTACTGCTCGCACCTGTGGGATGGCTCAGCCAAATACCAGCTTGCGCCTTTGGACTCGATCCAGCGTCGAGCCGTGCGACTAGTGGATGACCCCGACGTGTCCCGCGATCTAGAACCGCTGCAACTTCGTAGGGATGTCGGCGCCCTAAGCGTGTTCTATCGCTTATTCCACGGGGAGTGCTCGGAGGAGCTGTTTAACGCGATTCCGGCGTCCCCTTTCCACCTCCGTACAACGCGCACTGGGCAGGGATTGCATCCCTATACGCTGGACTTACCGCGGATGCGTACCAATCGGTTCTGCAGATCCTTTCTTTCTTTGTACCGTGTGGGGTCGTATAGTCTTGGTCGTATAGTCTTGGGTCCTTCAAGAGAGGCGTGAATCAGGCCGGCATGGCATTCGCAGCCCCCGCATGCGTCCGAATGTCCATGGGCGTCGCTAGACACCTTATGGGTGACTCGGCGCCACATGTCGCGCTTAGTATAAAAAAAAAACTGTGTACATGATTAATAAATTAACCTAAGAGAAAGAAACATCAAAAACTAACTAATACCAACACACCAAAATATGAATGCCTACCTAACCATAGGAGATACAGTGATATGAAGTACATACCTACTATGTACCCAACAAGAAACCAACCCAACCTACCCTCACACAACTCTCATCTGTCCGCTTTAACACCTGTTTCATCATTTACTGTTTCGATCGCTGACCTTTTGAGATGGCTGAGTGATACATGAAATATATCAAAACAGGAGAAGAAGTTGTCACAAGTAGCACAACTCCGGTTAGTAAAAGAATTTTTACTATAATTGGTACTCACTTTGGCGTTAAGAAAAGTGTTAAGACATCTCGTTGCCTTAGTAGGGCAACGAAAACTTAACTTGCTTAACAAATAAGGAGAATCTATGTAATGATGGATCAACTTGTATATGAAAGTAATATTCTTGATCTGCCTTCTTTTCTCGAGAGACATTATTTCAAATATATTACTAGCGTAGTCTAACAGACAACAGTACTCGCGTGTAGAGTACGCGTGTTACTTGTTTTGTTTCTTAGAATACTTCAAAGCGTTGATTGAAAACTCACCAAAAGTTCAACCGGGAACAATTTATCCGTATCGGCGGCGCGGTACAACTCAACCTACTGAAATATGCAAGAGAAAGTCTCTAGGAGGCGCCGCCGTCGAGTCAAGTGGCTACAGATTAACCTGTGCTCGGCCGGGGCGGGGCGGGGCGGGGTGGGCGGCTCACTATGGGCTGAGGAACAGCCTACATAGTATTTCACTTTTTTTACGAACTCCTGTGCTTCTACGAGTAGTTATCCAAAAACTGTTTATGCTGTTTTATAGCGCCCTGTAATTATAGAACACATAATGTTGGTATAGCTGAAGTGTTTGTTATATTGTTTTGTTATATTTTTTTTTTGTTATAGATATTTTCAAATTCACGCATAATCACTCTTTTTTAACTACATTTCATAGGTAAACTTTTTGCGAAATGGACAAATTACTATTTTTCGAGATCATACGGAACGAAAAGTTTTAAAGTCATTGTAAAACCTTAAAATAAATTTACAGAAAATAGACGAAAAAATTAACAAAATTTTAAAATATAAAAGTTTGTTTAAAAAAATTACGGTTATTTATATTTTAATTCTTAGTATATTTTGATATTATGGTGGCTAAAACGTCATCTAGGATCAAAGTATTGTGAAGACAAATCCAACGAACCCAAACTCGATGAGGTTACGTCGTTTCGTTACAGAGTCCCTGTGCCTACCATCCGGCTCCTTCATCAGACCAACTATGATACCATTATATTGCATTCTCATCTGATTTACATATGTACGCAAAATTTCAGCAAAATACAAACACAATTGAATACTTTAAAAAATGCGTGCTTGACGGATAGCAACTTGTTATACATACAAATGTGAAATACTACGGAGTCCCTTTCTCAGTCCATAGTGCGGCGCGAAGGCGGAGCGGAGGTGGCGGAGGGCGGAGCGCGCTCTCCACTGAACTCGTACTAACAAGTACGCTGGAATGGAATTGCTTGAGGCTGCAATGTTCTATCGTATATATTATTCTGTGCCGATTTGATTGTTGCTTTTTGTTGCTCGATGAATCCCATCCCTCCCCCTATTTGCCTCTCCGCTTCCGCCCCTCTTGACCACTCGCTCCTAGTCCTCCTCCTCCCTCGCTACCCCTCCACCTCGCATCAAGCGTACCATTCTTCAATTTACAAATATTCAAATTTCTAACTAATAATTGTTTTTATCAAAATGAATTATAGCCTGTTACTCAGGGTCAGGGATAGAAGTTACCCCCTACATACAAAGAAACAAACAATTTTACCTCTGTACAATATTAGTATAGATTATGAATTACGATAATTAATTGAGGAATTAAATTTCGTGTTATTTTAAACCCAATACATAATTAATATAACATTTTCAGTAGGTATAGATTCACCATCCACTGACGCGTCGTCGCGACTTCAAGTAAAATACCTGCCGTAAATGGTTATTGGATACGATTGGATATGAAACATTTAAATCGATCGCTATCTATCGTCCAATAGGGAGAAAAGAACATAAAAATGTTGTACGAGAGTGTTTTTAAAAAAAATACTCATATCATAAAAAACAAATGACTCCGATTTTTTTTTCTTATTTTTCCCTGGGTAGTCATAAACTGGCCTACTCCCTGGTTGGCAAGTCCCTGGTTGGCACTCCCTATGGAAAGGCAAGGAGCTGCACAGTAGGTACTTCCGGTCTCTCACGGGACCGGATGTAGACCAACTTGCTTCCGTGCACTGGCTACGCTTCGGGGACCTATTCGGGGAAACCGAGGGTTTTGTCTTTGCAATACAAGATGAGGTTGTCAAGACGAACAACTATAGGAAACACATACTGAAGGACGGGACCATTGACATCTGCCGCGCTTGTCACCAACCTGGCGAGTCCCTCAGACATGTGATTTCCGGTTGTTCGCAGCTTGCCAACACCGAGTATCTGCATAGACACAACCTAGTAGCCAGGATCATCTATCAGCAACTTGGCTTAAAGTACAACCTTGTAGATACCGAGGTGCCTTACTATAAGTACAATTCGCCGCCAGTTCTCGAGAACGGTCATGTCACACTCTACTGGGACCGGTCCATTATCAGTTATCACAGACAGGACTATTCTCGCGAACAGACCTGATATTGTGATAGTGGACCTGGAGGCAAGGCCCGCAACGCTCGTCGATATCGCCGTGCCGCATGATGGTAACCTCGTCAGTAAGGAAGCGGAGAAGATGTTAAAGTATCTGGATCTGCATCACAAGGTTACCAAAATATGGCCCGCCGACTCGACGATCGTTGTGCTCATAGTCGTTTCGGCGCACGGGCTGATAGCGAAAAGATATAAATAAGTCTGTTAAGTGTGAACGTTATTCAATTTAGTTTCCGGGACGCTCACTACGCCAAAATGCCATCAAATGCAATCAGCGCCAAAATGGCGTCAATCAATTACCCACAAATAATAGCTGTCAATTTGTAAGGTGTAGCAATTCCAGAGAACAATATTGTATTATTTCAGTGGCGCTCACACTTCGCTCGCCTACCTACCTTATAAAGGGCCCCGCATCACCCTCCCCGCCTCCCGCCCCGCCTCCAGCCTCCAGCCTCCACCGCCCCCGGCTTCGAGTTCGCAATCACTGCACTCGTCTAATATTTATTAGGTGTGAATATCTCCCTCACTTCGCTTCTTTTTTCCTCTTCCTATCTCTCTTGCCTATACCTCTACTCACTCACTGCCTGGTCTCTTTGCGCTCTCCTGTAATGATGTTTATAAGTTGTTGATGTATTTACGCGGGTACCTTACTTACTTAGTTTTCTTTACTTACTTGTACTGTATCTTTAAGAGTTGACGTTGTACACAAATGTTATTTCCTTTAAGCAACAATTTTGTTTTACGTATAATTGGATGGAAGAATGATGGAAGCGAGTGACATCTTATGAATTAAATTATGCAGATCCGTATTGCACTAGCAAAACAAAAATCTGCAGCGTGCGTATCGGAGCACGCACAGTGGAGCGTCGCGTAGTCGGGAAGAACGTTCGCGGTTAAAATGCAAAGTTAATCATAAATTAGGTGTTGTTCCAAACCAAAACACGAACAAGTCACCACCAGTAACACGGCAAAACACACTTTTTACGACTTTAGAAGCGCATATCTCACCAAATATTGACTTAAACCAAAAAGGCATTTTGAAACTTCTTTATATTTTTTAAGACCCCACATGCTTATGTGCATTGATATTTTTATTTCATGCCTTAGCCACGTGTATGGTGTGCCACCACTTTTTATTTCCTAATTTCACCGCGCCATTGTATAGCGGTTCATAGAATACACCTTTAATTTCATAAATGGTATGTAAAATGCGTGTGACATAGGGACGGATGGACAGACGGACAGGACGAAATTATAAGGGTTCAGGTTTTGACATTTGGCTACGGAACCCTATTACAAAGTTGGCGTCTACAAAGTGGGCCAGTAGGGACAAGATTGTACACAATAATGAAATTGGCACAAGAAGAACTACCTACTAGCGGAACTAACAGTGGCATCACCCCGCCCCGGCCCGCCGCGCCGCGCCGCCGGCGGCGGTGCCAACTCGGCTAAATATACACTCACAAGCGGCTGTTCGTACTTCACGTTTAGAAAGGGCTTCCATGGTCAACTGTGTACACAGTACACCTGTTAAACTTTAGTACTGAACTGTATTATGACTCCTGAAGCCGATATAATACTCTTGAAATTTTGTTGGCATCTCAAGATAATATGCACATTCCTGCTTACGGTTGAATGAAGGAGTCATGTTAGATCGCTTAGCAAATACAATCTGTAACCGATGATGGACAAGGTACCGGCCAGCACGCCCGGTCACAATAAAGCTTCAAATAAAGTTATTATACATTATTTCATTCACCGCTTCAAGTGTATTTATTATAAATTGTATAAAGCGGTAACAGTCGGTCGGTCGGGCAGACTGCTCGAGCCGCAAATAGAAGTACAATGAAGAGGCTTCCAGTGTATAGTGTAAGTATACAATATTCTAAGTATAAAAGCTAGAAATACAGTTTATAATATGAAAAATTAATTTATGATAACATAATACATTTCGTTGAGCGTTTTCTACCCCTTAGGGACCATTCGCCCTAAGGGGTAGAGAAAATGAGTCCTATGGGGCTGATATTAACAATCTTTAAAATCCCTAAAAATACATTTAAAAAACATAGAAGACTGGCTACTAATATTTAGAAACCAATTAAAGAAAAAAAAAACATGGGAAAGAATTATGATGTAGAAAACAGTTTTTTCTTGGTATTTTTACTTTCGAGAGACTGTAAGGAGAAAGGAAGTATTGTGATCGTCCAAAATTTCAAAGTGATTTCGACTGATTTGGGCTATATATCATTCAACGATCCTAAAAAAGTGGTTTTGAAAAACATGTATGAGGGTGTGTGTGTGTGTGTGTCCGTCCAACGACCTTGCGCCTCAACCGCTCAACCGATTTCGTTCAAAATTCGTATTTCGTAGTTTGAAACGATTATCTAGGGGTATCTTTTTTAGTTTTTTTTTAATTCGAAAAAATAAGGGTAGCTGTCATACAAATGATTTCGATAAGGTCGATTTTCTCAAAAATGGCTCTAACGATTTTTATAATATTTTCCACATTGAAACCCTATTACTAGTCTAAAAAGATACCATTATCTGGAAAACTCAAAAAAAGGTGGCTGCCATACAAACGAAGGTTTCTTTCTATTAAATATTGCATACAAAATGTTTGTTCCGAGCGCCTAACTATTTCAACAGAACTGTCCTGTCGGTATATTTTGAAATTCGATCATAAAAACGTTGACTTCGCCAAACAAGCGAGAAAGTCAGTGGGGTAATTACCCTACCATTTTTGAATATTTTTGTATGGGCCGATCAGATCAGACACAACAAAATAATAGCCTCTTTATAAAGCACATTTTAAATTCGGAGCGCCGCCCGTGCGTCGCCGCCCCGCCGCGCCCTCTCCGCGACCAATCACATCGCGCTAAATGAATAACCGAAAAACACAGCGTAAACAACGCGACTAGCGATAAAACAAAACCGGAAAAATAGCGCCTCGCCAAGTGGACGCGATTGTTTGAAAATATTCTGTTAAAAAATGCTAACAAACAGAAACACCGAGGCGAGGGCGCTGTGACGACAGCGCGGCGCGGCGCGGAGGCTGTCTGCAACATTTAGAGAAAAATTCACAGATTTCGTGCCTTACACGACTATCGAGCACATTGAAAATGAATAAGTATACGGAATTCGAAAAAATATTGTTGCTGAGCGACACGAGAAAGTCGGGATAAGGAAAAGGTTAGTTGGGTTGTGATGATGGAGCCGGAAGGAAGCCATAGGAACTCCTAAACTACACATGATAAGCCCATCGTGTTTGGGCTCGTTGGATTTGTCTTCGCAAGTACTCTAGTCATATGTTAATTCCAGGGTCCTGATGATGGAGCCGGAAGGAAGCCATAGGAACTCCTAAACTACACATGATAAATCCACCATATTTGGGCTCGTTGGATATAGGAATATAGGAATATAGGTTAGGTTAGAAGATGCGTCGTCGTTTTTTGAATATCATATCTTCACAACTCTCCGAGATATAAGGGGATCGCACTTTTTCGTGAAATCGGGGCCTATACTGGAACGAACGAAAAGACATTTTCAATGTCAAAATACAGGCTATAGTCAAAAGCGTCGCACAAGGCCCTTCGACCGGCCGGCCGGCCGGCGGCCGCAGGAAGTTTCAGTTTTCTGCAGCGGGAGGCGTGGAGGGGCGGGGCGGGACGGACTCACTCGCCTCCGCCAAGAGTTCTCTCCTGAAGGGTCGCCTGAACAAAGAGGCCTCGTGTAATTAGAACGAGAGCGGCCATAAATAATTAATTTGTCTCACGTATAGTCCGGCCTGTGAGCTTTTTATGCAGTAGGGCGGCGCGGCGCGGCGGAGGACAAAGGCGCGTTATAATGGGCGTGGTTTAATTAATTGGCACGGAAGGTAACATTCCTTGTTTCTGTAGGATATAAATTTGAGAGATGATTATGAAATATGGCGCTGTTGTGTTTTGAGTATCTTTTTGCATTTTGTTTTAATTACGATGAGTTTGGTAGATCGGAGTACGTAGGTGTGTAGGCGCCCGCTCTCCTGTCCGCAAGGCCGCTCCACACGAGCGCGAATGCTTCGAGTTGATTGTACGTACGCGCATGTAGACCATCGAATTGGAAAGGGGTTGTTCAATATGTTGGAGCGCCTAGCGCCGCAGTACACATACAGTGTGTGCTCGCCTCGGTAGCGATTTAAATTGAGGTTATTGACGGTTTCAGCCCCGAGTGAGGAGAATTTTTATAGGAATTTCAGGACACAATTTTTCACGATCGCAACACTCTTTGAGATGAAAAAGTAAAAATAACAAATTTAATCCAGTCGCCGACCGCCTCCCGACTCCCGACCTCGGCGCCGCGAGCGGATAAATACAAAAATGCACGTAGAAGGTTAATGAAACAAATTTGGAAAGCGGCGACATCTAAACCGTAAGCCCTTTGTGGGGCGCGACGGGCGAGCGGCGGCGGCGGGGCGGGGCGGGGCCGGGCGGGGGGAGAGGGCGAGCGCTTTGAGCTTAAAAAGCCGCGTGACGCGCGCCGAGTCCGCCCTTTGTGCTCGGTGACAAATAATATTACTAATTATGAGTAAAGCGTAAAGGGACTACGTAGCTAGAGAGTCGAGCGCGGGGCGGGGGCGGGGGCGGGGGCGGGGCGGGGGCGGAAGGTGTTGGAAGGTTTCTGTTCGTTTTGAAAGAATGAGTCACGCCGGCCGGCACGGAAGATGTGGTGCCACCCCCGCAGCTGACACCCCCTGACGGATGCGCTCCGGCGCCTCGCCTTCACACACAACCTGTACGTGGGCAGTCTTGCTGGCCGGCTTCTCTTATTTATTCGTACAATAAAAAAAAAATTGTAAAAAAACTTTTAAGTTAAACGGTTTTATTAAAAAAAACTAGAAAAAAAAAACATCAGCTGTACAAAAAACTATAAAAAAAAAAAAATAAGGACACAAGCCTGGGCCTTCTTAAGATTTTACGTCTAGGTAAGAAATCGTGCAATACTAGCGTGCTGTTTTCTCACGTCCGTCGGATGCCAAAGGGCACATTGTGTCGCTGCGTCAGCGGAATAAGTAATAAATTGAGACTTTTAACAGACTAATATAAAAACGTGGGGCGAATGTTATTACGCATATTATACGCCCCACGTTTTTATATTAGTCTGTTAAAAGTCTCAATTTATTACTTATTCCGCTGACGCAGCGACACAATGTGCCCTTTGGCATCCGATATGAGAAAACAGCACGCTAGTATTGCACGATATCTTACCTAGACGTAAAATCTTAAGAAGGCCCAGGCTTGTGTCCTTATTTTTTTTTTATAGTTTTTTGTACAGCTGATGTTTTTTTTTCTAGTTTTTTTTAATAAAACCGTTTAACTTAAAAGTTTTTTTACAATTTTTTTTTATTTACTCGTTTTTAGTTTGATTTTTGGCTCGTATCATTCATTGCGCAAACTCCTCATCCTTTCCAACTATCTCATTGCATCTTTGTTACTCGGTTTCTTACCTGTCAATTTCTCACAATCAAGCTCCTCAATACATAGCCCTTCTAAAGACTTTACGCGACTCAATGCAACATACGCTTGACCCTCCTCAAATATTCTGGAGTCCAAATACACGACAGCATGGTCAACAGTACTGCCCTACATTTTATGGACAGTGGAGGCCCATGCCAAAATTGTCGGTAACATCCGTCTCTCAGCTGTTCCATAATTAAACTTTGCTGGAAACTGTATGGCTTTAGGATGGATAAGGTGCCCGCCGACCCTTTCAAAATGAATTTGAACAGATGGTATGTCTGTTTCATTTTGCGTTCGACAAGTATGGGACACTCGTCCAAACAAACCAAATGAGCCCAAACTCGAGGGGGTTACTAGTAACGGTTAGAAAATTCCACTGTACACCTCCTGACTCCATCATCAGACCCTCGTCACCAAGTGTATTGGTAGAAGTATGGGACACTCGTCCAAACCAACCAAATGAGCCCAAACTTGAGGGGGTTACTAGTAACAGTTGAAGAGTTCCACTGTACACCTCCAGACTCCATCATCAGACCCTCATCACCAAATGTATTGGTAGAAGTATGGGACACTCGTCCAAACCAACCATATGAGCCCAAACTCGAGGGCGTTACTAGTAACGGTTGAAGAGTTCCACTGTACACCTCCTGACTCCATCATCAGACCCTCGTCACCAAGTGTATTGGTAGAAGTATGGGGCACTCGTCCAAACCAACCAAATGAGCCCAAACTCGAGGTGGTTACTAGTAACGGTTGAAGAGTTCCACTGTTCACCTCCTGACTCCATCATGAGACCCTCGCCACCAAGTGTATTGGTAGAAGTATGGGACACTCGTCCAAACCAACCATATGAGCCCAATTTCGAGGAGGTTACTAGTAACGGTTGAAGAGTTCCACTGTACACCTCCTGACTCCATCATCAGACCCTCGTCACCAAGTGTATTGGTAGAAGTATGGGACACTCGTCCAAACCAACCAAATGAGCCCAAACTCGAGGTGGTTACTAGTAACGGTTGAAGAGTTCCACTGTCCACCTCCTGACTCCATCATTAGACCCTCGTCACCAAGTGTATTGGTAGAAGTATGGGACACTCTTCCAAACAAACCAAATGAGCCCAAACTCGAGGGGGTTACTAGTAACGGTTGAAGAGTTCCACTGTACACCTCCTGACTCCATCATCAGACCCTCGTCACCAAGTGTATTGGTAGAAGTATGGGACACTCGTTCAAACCAACCAAATGAGCCCAAACTCGAGGGGGTTACTAGTAACGGTTGAAGAGTTCCACTGCACACCTCCTGACTCCATCATCAGACCCTCGTTACCAAGTTGAAATTATCATAATATTGTATTGTCACCAGAACTCAATGTGTGTGCAAAGTTTCATAAAAATCGGTTCAGTAGAAGTAGTTGAAAAAGTTGTCGCAAGATTTGAAACAAAGATAGAAACAAAGCCACAAATATACGGAGTCAAGCTAAATAAAACCGTTTAACAAGCGCGAGGTGATGCGCGCAGCAAGCTTCGCTTCACAGAGCGTGTCGCTGTCGGTGCCGAATGGATATGATTCCGGTATGGCAGCTCCGCCATGGAACTAGGTTCGCTGATATGTGTTCGCACGCAAAACTTTTGCTACTAGAACGAAAATATTGAGCAGTTTACTTGCAATACACACTGAGTTGATCTGCTCTAGACGCGAGGTAAAGTGTGCGCTCTATTGCTCATGAATTGTTATCGGACGCGGATATCGAGCAGGTAGAGAGAGAGTGTGGAGGTCACCGAGCAGCGAGCGCACAGCGAGCCGAGCGCGTCACGCTCGCACGAGCACAGAGCAAGAAGAGGGCAAAGTAGCGCGCGGACGCGGCGCCGCGCCGCGTCGGCTGATGGACGAAGAGCGTCGCGTCGTCGGCCGCGGCGGCGGCGGCGAAAACGGTCGCCGATAGCGGCTCGGTGCTGCAGATAGAGACGCGTCTACGAGGGATTGTAGCCGACGCCGCGCCGCCGCCGCCGCCCCGCACCATGCTAAATTTATCCTGACGAGACGACCGCGACGGTGGCGGCGCGGTGGAGGCGCACCGAGTATCGCGTCTCGTCTTCTATACTTTCAATTATTTTCATAGTCCACTTGTTATATTTTATTGCACGCTCGGGATACGGGGGCGCGGTGTGGCCTGCCGGGGAGGCGCGCGGCGGGCGGGAGGGGCGGGAGGGGGTCGCGGGCGGGCGTTGTTTGGCATAAAGCTCAATAACTCGAGATAATTGTGAGCCGAGTGCTTCTGAAACCATACATCATTCTTGAAACTAACAAAAGGATATGGTTCGCAATGATATATAAATACATACATACATACATACATACATACATTTAGTAACATTTAGGAATTTCATATAACGCCTAGGAAAATATGCATACATTCCCTAGGCGGGCGTCGTATGCAATTCTTATTGTTTATTTACATTTCCTGTAAGATACCTATATAACCCACACCGATTCCTACTGAATGCGTACAGTATTATGTGGAAATCAATTCTTTAGTAGACCACAGCGGAACGACGACATTAAATTGTAAGAAGGGGTGAGTATCTCTCTGTCCACCTTCTATACGAGATTACGTATACATATGTATATACATACTATACTACATGCACGTATGCCAGTCCGCGCGTCTGTCCGCGGCGGCGGGGCGGGGCGGGCGGGGCGGGCTAGGGGGTCAATCGTTACAAAATTTTATGATACCGTTGTAATAAACCCTCTTCTAATAATGTCTGGTTAGGGCGGGGCGGGGCGGGGGTGGCTATAAGCATTACGCCGCACGGCAACGCAGCGATCAGTGATGAGGGCGGGAGCGAGCACCGCACACTTCTTAATAAAATGAAATTTAGCATTTTAGGAAATATCTTGTTAGTTTACATGCAGGTACCTACATAGATAAATAATTTGTATTCTTATGTAAATATAACTATAACATATGAGAAGAGCGCGTGGGTGGAGTGCGCGCGCGGAGTAGAGGCTAGCTAGGAGGCAGAAGCTCTCTCGCTTCTAGTTGAGGTACCTATGTCTATGTCGGGGTCGCGAACACTGAGCGAGGGCTAGTTGCCTGCACGTGTAGGTAGTATGTATACCTACCACTCGCTCTGGTGCGTCCGGCCGGCTCCGGGTGTGTCATATAAAACCATTTAAAGGCGAACATAAAAATATCATAGCATAGAACAGAGCAGATAGCTCGACACAGCGTTACGCATAAAACGTTCATAAAAAACTTTACTTATATACTATGGAAATAATTTTGTAATGTCATGGTCCGGGTGAGGCGCGCCCCCGCAGCCGCAGCCTACAGCCGGGGAGGGTGTTCGCTCACACCGCACGTGCGCCAGTCTCACACACTATTCTCACTAGCAGATTATCATTATTAGTCAAGTTATACTACCTACCTTACGCGCGTTATGCAATTAATTTAAATTATTTCGTTATAAAAATGGGGAGTAAACTCAGAAAAAACGTCATGTAACGTCACGTCAGCGATCGTCGTCACCATCACCACATAAACATGATTTTTATACAGGATGGCCCAGTTATAGTGGTCCAAAAAATTTTTTTAGATGGAGGACATCATGTTGACTCATTTAAAAGAAACATTAGTTGTGCGAAAATCAATAGTTTAAAAGTTATGATTTTTTAAAACTTTTTTTGAAATTTCTCTATTTTAGTCACATTAACCGCTCTAGTTGGATATCTATTCCCCAAAATCGAATAACATTTTATATGGAAGTAGAGGAGACATGTAGCTAGTACGTAATGAATAGTTTTTAGGTTTACTTCTAGACTGTACTGTTGCTATAGCCCTTTCAGTGATTTTTTGTTCAGTTTACATTAAAACTGATTAATTTTTGAAAAATCACTGTGAAAAAAAAAAGTACTACCGGAGATTTGTCCATGCCCTTAAAAACTACATATACGTATCACAATTCTCCAGACCAAAAATTGTAGTGGTTTTACAATTGTAACATATTCAAAATTAACATCATTTGTACAAAGTCACTGCAATAAAAAGTGACGATTACCTTAATTTTTAAAATCTAATTTTTTTCACAACGTTAGTTAAACTACAATTTCACATTATTCACAAACCTGTCTCTAACAGCGCTAATCTACACGTAAAAAAATTTCTAAAAATCGTCAATTTAGTTTTAGTATCATACATAACATAACATAGAGTCTACAAACGCAATATCTCATAAAACAAAGTAACTTACTCCATGACCACCCCTTGCATATTTATTATTAGTAAGTATTGATTGATTGATTGATTAGGCGGTGCCTGACTTTGAGCGCCTTTTAGGCGGTGCTGGGTGAACTAGGTGCCATGTGAGTGCTTCCCTTTCATATCGGCTAAACTGAAGTGGGCGGAAAACACGAAATATTTACATAGTCGTTTCGACCGACGTATCATTCAGTGCGGTGGTACCAACCCGGTCGGAATAAACCCTACCACAGTAAGGTAGAATTCAGATTCAGATATTTATTTCGCCATAAAGAACACACAACAATAACAATATTACATTGAGACATATGCATATTCAGTATGGTTCGTCATATATATAAGAAGGAGGGACCTACAGTTTTACGTGGAATTACGTGGAATCCGAACCACAGTCAGCCACCAACGGTCGAGCGGTCACCCATCTAAGTACTGACCGCACCCAGGTGTGCTTATGACCGCACCACTGAGCTACCGAGGCTGACGTACTCTCTCTCTCTCCCTCTCCCTTCCTCGCTCCCTCCCTTCCGCCCTACCTCCTTCTTAGGGGATAAATTTCCAAAAACGCTGATACAACCGACCTTTATTTGTCATGCATGATGAAAATATTATTTAATATTTTTTAGGGTTTGGAAGTCGATTCAATGTTTTTTAAAACAGTATTTTTGATTTCACTTTTTTTATTAATATCACATAATATTAAAATCGGTTGACGGGGAATGGGTGATTGAAAAATTCATTAGTGTGAAAGTGTTCATCCCTTAATTTCCCACCCTTAGGGGTGGTATTCTTTCGTAAAATGGACGAAAGGACCACCCCGGAGATATTATTCATTCACCTACTGATGAAAAAAAAAAGAATCATTAAAATCGGTTGAGAATTGTTGGAGAAATCGAGTAACATACATACACAAATAGAAAACATACAGACGAACTGAGAACCTCCTCCTTTGGAAGTCGCTTGAAAAACAGATAAACACCACGTCTAACTTAAGAAAATTACTAAATTCAGTATAAACTTTAATGCCCTATTGAACCTTATTAGAATTTAAAAAAGTCCTGAGTGCTCATATAAGTTATATAAGGAAATCCTATGCGAAAAATCTCGCTTCTAAACCCACCGGTTAAGCTGTGCGCTGTCTGACAGTCAGTGTTAAAAATTGTATTAAGTTGATGCGAACCTGAACATGATGTGACTACGTTAGACGCTCTAGAAGTCTAGACCACGAAGTTAGCTAGCTAGAGCTTCACGAGCAGTGTTCGTCTCTACCGTTCACTATTTGTGTGATTTTGAAAGCGCATCGCTCTCCTCGGAGTGAAGAGTTTTATGTCAGTCTCGAGTCAGCTGGACGGAGGCGGCCGGGGGGAGCGGCGCGGTGGGGGGCGCGCGGGAGGATAGTTTAGTGCGATCTGCTGGGGGTCGCGTGGAGTAGGCGGTGAAGCACTCCGTCTTGAGTGTAAAAACGAATTCGAGTGCGCTCTCTGTTTGTTTACCCCCGCCCGCCCCCGCGACCAGCTCACCTCGCCACACCTGCCGGGGCGGGCGGGGCAGACATCCATAGAGTTTTCCGCAAGTACTTATAGCATTTTTATAAAACATATTTTAATTTATGACTGACCTTGCGTGGATGAGGGCGGATTTGTGGACACGGTCAGATTGTCGGGATGTCGGAGCTCGCGGCTAGGGGAGCCGGTGGTGGAACACCACGCGCCGCCGCCCCGCAGCCGGCGGCGCCGCCGCTGTTTCTTTTCTTTGTATGTTGAAGTTGTACTTGTTTACGCACGTTATGAAATGAATTGAACTTCTTTAGGCGCGTTATGAAAATAGTGAGTAAACCCAGAAATAACGTCACGTCACCGTCACCGCCATACAAATTATTTGTGTAGTCTTCCTGTTTGAACGAACGAGTGAGCCGGTTGCCACGTCACGCTTCACTGCGGTCCTCAGCCGCAGCACGCAGCACGCAGCACGCAGCACGCAGCACGCAGCACGCAGCACGCAGCACGCAGCACGCAGCACGCAGCACGCAGCACGCAGCACACAATCGCATTGTGCGACATCTCCTTTACTTATTCATAACCCTCTTCACACTTGCGCCTGCGAGGAATGTCTATATAATATATTCATAAAATAAAAATTGTATTTTGTGCATTGTACAGGGTGTTTCCACACATTATGACGACATTACACTCTAAATCAACCTAAACAATAAGAGGCTCCTCCGCGCGCCGCGCTGGGGCAGCCTCCCGCGGCGCGCCGTGCGGAGCCGCCCCCGCCGCCCGCGCCGCCCCCGCCGCCCGCGCCGCCGCCGCCGCCGCCGCGTGCGCCGCACTACGATTCCCGCGGGTGCGGGCTCGCCGGTGTCCCCACAAATCCAATTCTGCTAAGTGAGTGTAGCGGCCGACGGATGTTGGGGCGGGGGCGGGGTGCGGGTGGAGGCCTCCGCAGAGTTATTTAGCTGAAACGTTTCAGTCGTTGTCAACACGACACTCGCCGTATCGGTCACGTCTCCGCGCCGCGGCCCCGCGCGGGTCGCGCCATCTATTCACTCAGCGTTCGACGGGGGTGGGGTGGGGGTAGGATCGAAGAAAGATGGAGCTAGGTCGCGAGGGCAGGCGGTGTCGCCGCGAGAGCTAACTGTACGCGGCCGGAGTAGAGTGGTATCCTACCTACCGTGCCTAGCGCGCTCTCATACCTGCACAAATAATGACTTAGCTAAACAGTTTAGCTAGTACTTTACTTTTTACTAAATTTAAGGCAATATTACCTAAAGTTCAGCTGCATTTTTCTAAGCCCGTTTAGCTTTGAATACATTTCTGTTATAGTAAGACGCATTAATAGTCACCAACAAATAAATATATATTTACTACTTACTGAAGTGACTGTTCGGCTAACGTTTTACTGAACTGTTTAACTGTATCATATATTATCTAACATGTAGTTCCGTACCACTGTGTAAGCGTGATAGTTTAAAAGAAAAAGAAAAAAAAGCATACGTACACGTGGGATTCGAACCCACGACCATCGAATCAAAACTACATACATGGTACATAACGTGAGGCTCATGATAACGGAGGTTCTGAACGATAAGATGAATATTCGATTTAGTTACACATACGTCCCGATATAATAAATGCAAACAAAGTATCCGTAACGCTATCTCTTATTTAGTTTAGCTTTTTGTATGCGGACTCCGTATTTTTTTTTACTGTTTGTTTTTATTTTATTATTTGTTGGTATAATTCGCCATAAAAAAACACAATATGTGAACATTTCAACCGACTACCTATTGCGGTTCAACACATACAGCCATTAGATACAGCTCTCGTTCACTTGAAGTAATAGAATTATTGACCTAAAATCTCCTAAATGAAAGTAGAAAAATTATTGGCAGAAGTAGATACAGTTCAGTAATATGTTACAATTTGTTCGGTAATTATGTATTATGGACTGGCTCACCCGGCTGACTCGTCAACGCTGTACAGATCTCACAATAACTTTGGACTGAACATTAAGAAACCGTCGATATTTTATCAAAAGGCGAGAATAGCCAAACGATGTATACTCAAAGACTCCAATGATAGCGCTATTCAAGCCTTACCCAACACATCGCTATCAAATGAACTGGAATCGAGACTCGACTTCTACAAATCATTCCAAATTGGTACACGCACCAATAGATCTGGACTGGGCATAGAAACAGCAAAGTCTGATAAAGAAATACTGAAAGGTTTTGCTCAGGAGGACATGGAACAAGGTTTCAAACTTCACGCCTTAAACCTAGAAATGCAGAATGATTGGCTAACAGTGGGCGACTTCTGCATCCCTCCTGCATTGAAGTGGAAATCCATAATATACAACTGGTCCCGTGAGCTGCTTAAGTTCTACTTAAATGCATTCCAGCTTACTCTCCCCGACCCGAGTAGTCTAGTTAGATGGGGGAAATCTACAAATAGACTATGCCCGTCATGTAAGGAGTTCGTAGGCACGGCCAAACATTTGTTATGCGGATGCAAAATACTACTTGAGCGAGGCCAGTATTCCTACCGTCATGATAAAGTCCTCCAAATCATCAGAGAGGCCATCAACCTGTCAATTGCACGGACCAGGAAAGGGCAAACCAGTAGCGGCTTCCAGAAGGTCAAACCTTAACAAGTGCTGCAACTTAGTAGACCGGATTGTGAGAAACGGATTCAAGACTGATCTCTTCGCTGTGGAAGTCGGAGCAAGAGGGCTACCAGCGAAGTCGCTCTACAGTATCTTCAATAATCTAGGGCTGCCAAGATCGACGCTAAGCTCATATATGGAGAGGGCTTCGAAAACCTCACTGGAAGCATCCTACAGAATATGGATAGGTAGAGAGAGGGAGGTCGAGAGCGGGACTGGTGGTTTCCCCGCGTCCTAGTCAACGCAGACTAGCTGACGAGGGCTTGATGCGAGCCGAAACGTGAAGCATGCGTGGGAAATTTAGAGTGGTCACTCGCTAGTCCCGACCTCGATTAACACCCTCCTCTACTGCCGATGGGCCTGGATATGTTCGGTGAAGCCATAAGCTTAGTTCCACACCTTCCTTTTATTATACAATCAAAACTTTTTATTAACAAATATGCAACATATTTACACAAACAAGCAAGTGAATAATAGTAGAAAGGAACGAAGGCATTTCTAAATCGAGGTTAATGCTGGTAATCCGACTGCGCCTGGGGATGCTTGTTGGGTTCCGAATGCTTCACGCTAGCGTTGAATGAGGGCCCAGAATGCGATGGTGGAGGTGCGGCCGATCTACCACAAACATCGTGGCATCTGGTCCCACCACGGAATTAATCATTTTATGTTCTTCCGAAACAAAAATCTATTGTCGAATAACCAATATGGTCTTAAGCCAAAAATATCGTGCGAAAATGCAGTTAATTTCCTCATCAATACACTCACGAACGCCTTGACGGTGGCCAAAAAACTATAGCAGTATTTATGGATCTTGCCGAGGCGTTTGACATAGTATTATCACCAATCCTATTAATTAAAATTTAAAAACATTGCATTACAGGCCTACCTTTAAAATGGTTCGAAACTAGTGAGTTTGCTGCTATGTAAAAGACATTTCAATTCCAACTGACATTTAATGTTTTTCTTATAACAAATTATTACCATACAAACCACCCTCACACTTATTACAAATTATATAACTTCCCTCTATATACAATGAAACAGAACCCTAAACAAAAAATAAAAATGTTTTTTTTTATATCCTTTCTTAAACAAAACTAACACAATACATCTCCTACAATACCTCTGGTTATCTCTTCCTAAAAATAAATATTTAAGGTATGTAACTAAACTATTTATTCTTTTTACTTATATATATTTATTGGCCAAATCTGTCGGGAGGGCGGCGCTGACGTGTGGAACAACGTAAAAACACTGGTGGCGCTGGGGGCTGAGGGTCGGGGGGTGCCGACGCTGATGCTTCAGCAGGCGGAGGTGTCATTTGTTCTAAGGAATTTGGCTCCTGAGGAAGTACGACCGTGTCATCCTCGTCTGATGTTTGATTCGAATCTTCAGAAGTAGGCATAGTCGTTTGTTGACGTTCAGACGTCTCGATTTGTGTATTTGGGTGACGCGATCTCAATTGATCTATATGTCTTTTGATGATTTGACCGTTTTCCCTTTCCACCGTGTATAATCTGGAACCTAACAATTCTTTTACAACTCCAGACACCCAACGATCGTTCCCTAAGAAATAGCGTGCCCATACCAAATCACCGATAACAAAGCTCCTCTCTACTCCAGTGCTAGCGGCTGTCCGGCTCTGCTGAGCCTCGAGTACTCTGTCACCAACATCAGGCCTCAACAGATCGAGTGCGGTACGTAGACGCCTACGCTGTAACAGCATTGCAGGTGATGACCCTGTCTCGCTAACTTCTGTGTTTCTATAAGTGAGAAGAAACTGTTGTAAAACTAAATCTACATTTGCCTTTTCTCTAGTTGCCTTCTTTAATCTCTGTTTCAGAATTTTTACCGCGTCCTCTGCTGCTCCGTTTGACTGAGGGTGATGAACTGGATTAAATTCCATTCTAATGCCGTTTTGTCTCAAGAAGGCCGCGTATTCTCCTCCATTAAATGGAGGGCCATTGTCTGCTACTACGATCTCTGGAACCCCGAATCTAGCAAATGTCTCTCTCAACCTTTGTATTACACTCGATGCATTCGTTCTGTTCATCTTAAACACTTCAAACCATTTACTTGTGGTGTCCTTGATCACCAAGAACATAACACCCAAATATGGACCTAAAAAATCCAAATGTATTCTACTCCAAGGCTTACTACAGTACTTCCAAGGAGATGGAGGTGCTCGCGGAGGAGCCGGTGCCTCAGCTGCACAAACCTCGCATCGTTTACAAATCTCCTCAATGTCTGCATCTATTTTGGGCCACCACACATAACTACGTGCGATACTTTTCGTTTTTACTATTCCCATGTGACTTGAATGCAGTTCTGTCAAGATCCTTTGTCTCAATTTTGGAGGTATAATGACTCTATGCCCCCACATTATACAACCGAGCTCCGAATACAATTCATCTCGCCTGCGGAAGAACGGTAATAGCTCTGGATCTGGACAAGAAGACGGCCACCCTGTCTGCACTAAGCGCAATACCCTACTGAGTATGGGATCCTTTTCTGTGTTTGATTTTACGTGCTTATGGTTTAAAGGTAGCTCATCTTCAACATAATTCAAATACGTGCACTCTTCTTGTAACTCTTGCGCGTTACCCTGGCAAGGTAGACGAGACAATGCGTCAGCACTATTATTCTTACTAGAAATATACTCGATATCGTAGTTGTAACCAGAGAGTAAAACTGCCCACCGTTGCAAACGACTCGCTGCCATTATTGGAATGCCTTTTTTTGGTCCAAAAATGGAGACCAGCGGTTTATGATCTGTTCTGAGGATGAACCGCCTACCATATAAATACTGGTGATATTTTTTTACTCCAAAAATTATGCCCAAAGCTTCTTTGTCTATCTGGGAGTAGCCACGTTCCGCGGAGTTTAATGTACGCGAACTGAACCCTAGTGGCCTCTCCCCTTGCGCTGTGATGGCGGACAAAACTGCTCCTACACCAACAGAGCTGGCATCACATGTTAAAATCAGTTGATTATTTTGATTATAGTGAGCTAATACTTGTGGCGATATCATTATTCGCTTAATCTCTGCAAACGCCCTGTCACAAGCTGTATTCCATTCGAAAACGGTTTTCTTTTTTAAAAGTGAATAAAGCTCATTCAAAATAGTACTAATGCCCTGCACAAACCTTCCGTAATACATAACGAGGCTTATGAACGCTCGTAATTCAGTTACATTAGTCGGCGTCGGTGCTTCTTTGATAGCCTTCAACTTATCATCGCATGCGGAAACCCCTTCTTTAGAAATCTTGTAACCCAAATAATCAACAGAGTGTTGAAAAAACTTACACTTCTCTTTCTTCACTCGCAGACCGCAGTCCTTAAGCCGGTCGAAAACAGCATTTAACGCTTGAATGTGTTCATCTTCGTTCTTACCAGTGATCAATATATCGTCTAGATACACGACTATGTTAGGTATGCCGTTTAGAATTTCCTCTATCCTCCTTTGGAATATTCCTGGACTCGAAGAAAGTCCAAACACTAACCTAGTGTACTGGAACAAGCCTCGATGTGTGTTGATTACTGTATATTTCCTATCTTGTTCTCTAAGTACCAATTGCGAATAAGCCTGAGCTAAATCGATTTGGCTGAAATGCTCACCACCCTGTACTAGCCAACAAATCATCCACACGTGGAACGGGGAAACGGTCAACCTCTAAAACTTTATTGACAGTAGTTTTATAATCAGCACAGATACGAATGCTACCATCTTTTTTTAAGACAGGAACAATAGGCGTGGCCCACTCTGAAGATTCTACTGGTTGTAATATACCTTCCTGTATGCTTTTGTTTAATTGATCTTCAACTTTGTCTCTGAGAGCATACGGTAGCGGTCTCGCCCTTAAATATACTGGCACAGCATCCACCCGAACCCTCAGTGCGACAGCATCACCGGTGTATCGTCCCAGTCCGTCAGCAAACACCTCAGAATATCTGTCAACAAAGTTTGTTTCATTAAATTTAGAAACACGATGTCCTACACCACCGTGCGTGAGCTGATTGATTGCTACTGGAAATGATACATGAATATTTAAAGCTTTCATCCAGCGTCTGCCCAACAAGCAAGTTTTAGCTCTCTCGATTATAAATAAATCTAACCGTTTCTTCATTCCTTGATACTCGACAAGCGGCTGCACCATACCATACACAGGAACGCATTCCCCAGTATAATACCTTAACCTAACATTGACAGGCTGCAGTTTTAGATGACGCAACTTCTTCAAATATAGATCAGTGCTGATGCATGATACTTTGGCACCTGTGTCCACTTCCATGGTCAACTTTTCGCCTTCCACACACACGTTGACCTGTATTTCTTCATCGTCATCTTCAGCAGATAGGTTATTATTGCTAAATGTTACCTCTTCTAGCTCCGCTCGATGTTCCTTCTCTTCCTCCGGAAAATAGTGAGACTGACTCTCCGGACACATTTTCTGTAGGTGCCCTTTCTTGAGGCATACTCGACAAGTATGAAATCGAAATTTGCATTTTCCATCTTGTGTTCAAAACCGCATACATCGCACCTGCCCTCGGCAGCCGTCGGGCGCCGCCCTCCGCGCGTATTGTACTCTACGCGAGCGGTACGCGAGGGACCGGACCTGGGTTCACGTTGTCTGTTGCCGCCGCCTCCGTCACTCCTTCCGAAAACACGGCTCGCCGGTTCCCGTGGCTTGGTCGTCACAGAATGTACAGTACTCTCAGATGTCGTAGATACATTCTTTTTTGCTACTTCCAAGGATATAGCTAGCTTTACTGCTTCAGAAAGATTCAGTACATCTACCTCAAACAATCGCTGACGAA
The DNA here is from genome assembly GCA_946902875.1 of Nematopogon swammerdamellus. Taxonomy (NCBI): domain Eukaryota; kingdom Metazoa; phylum Arthropoda; class Insecta; order Lepidoptera; family Adelidae; genus Nematopogon; species Nematopogon swammerdamellus. The sequence goes on from OX336337.1 coordinate 196,595, forward strand.
TGCTGTCATTTGAAAGCCCACATATGAATTGTTCCTTCAGATGTTCTTCTATCTGGTCGCCGAATTCACAGAAACGAGCGAGTTTTTTTAACTGAAGTACAAACTGTTCTATGCTTCCTTGCTGTTGTTTGTACTGGCGGAATTTGTGCCGCTCGACCAACTTGGATGACCTCTGCCCTAAATGCTCGTCCATGATTTGCACCAACTCCAAGTATGTTTTTTCTGCTGGTTTTTTAGGATAACATAAAGCGGAAGCGATTTCATAAGCGTCTCTCCCCATAGAAGCTATCATGAATGGTACCTTCTTTTCCTTGCTCACATCATTCGCCAGAAACCAGTTCTCCATGCGTTCCACATACAGCGCCCATGTGTCGCTCTCCTCGTGGAACTCTCCGATGGTCGATTTCGCCATGATGGCGTGGATTTTTTTAATAATTTTCGTCGCCAGTTAGTGAGTTTGCTGCTATGTAAAAGACATTTCAATTCCAACTGTCATTTAATGTTTTTCTTATAACAAATTATTACCATACAAACCAGAAACCTATTTAAAATACGGCACTAGTTAGTTAAAATACGAGGGTGGTCCCAGAAGTACCCGGCCTAACAAAGAAAACGAAACAAATTTTGGAAAAACTACCTTTATTTCTCAACGTAGTCTCCTTTTAGCTCGATACCCTTTTCCCAGCGATGTTCAATAGCTTCGATACCATGTTTATAGTGAGAACCGTCGAGCTCCTCAAAGTAGCCCTCAACTGCCGACTCTACCTCTTAATTGTTTGTAAATCTTTTACCCCCGAGTAATTTTTTCAAGTTTCAAGGTCTCAGGTGTGAAATGATGAACTCATGTCTCGTCCATTGTTACGAATCGGCGCAAAAATTCTGATTTATTATTGTGAAAAATCGCCAAACACTCGACTGAAACATCCTCACGAAGTTGTTTTTGTTCCATTGTAAGTAAACGCGGCACCCATCTTGCGCACAGCTTTCTCTTAACCAAATTTTCAGTTAATATGCGATGTACAGCACTTTTTGAAATGCCTACCATATCTGCTAACTCGCGCACTTTCAACCGACGGTCATCCAATACTATTTTATGGATTTTCTTCACCATTTCTGGCGTGGTCACTTCATTTGGTCGACCACTGCGATGTTCGTCTTGGCAGATCGTAAGACCTCGTTTGAACTCTGCCACCCAATATTTTACTGTCGTAAACGATGGAGCAGACGCCCCCAGACTTGAATCCAGCTAAGCTTTGATATTAGTTGAAGTCAGACCTTTCAGAAGAAAGTATTGAATCACATAGCGGTGACCAATTTCATCCATTTCTAAAACTTCACTCAGAGCGTTCACTATTGATGGCCGACAAACAAAAACAAAAGAACGTAGCGTGTTCTTTTTTTAAATTTAAATCTAATTCGAATAGTACTTTCGAATGCAGTAAGTTTTTTCAAACAACAACCGCCATCTATACGTCAGGTCAGGTACTTCTGGGACCACCCGGGTAGGCACGGCAGGGTATAGTTCGTCGTTTAGTTGTACTGTATGTATTGTTACCTAAAAGTTGAAAATAAAATAAAATAAACAATAATAGTATTGTATGAAGTGCGCACCTGAGCTGTTGTGTGTCGAGTGCTACTGTTGGCACACTAATGCGGCTAATTTCCCCTGCGGTACTTTCTAAATACACGTCGCCCGCCAGCATCCCTCCGCTCAATCTGAACTCTCTATATAGTCAAGTCAGTGTCACGGTACGGAATTGAATCAGCCTCCCTTCTCCCTCGGAGCCTTCTCTCTCGCGGCAAGCACTTACTTATACTTGTACGCGCTTCAGCCCCGTACCCAGGAAATTCTATTGCTGACTGTCAGCAATATCTGCAAAGATATGAGAACCATGAAAACCTGGTTTTTTTATATTGTATTACATACGACATACATGCATTCTCCACGTGCCACCGCGATTCCACGTTTAAAGAACAGCGGCAGGGGTGCGAAGCGACTCCTGCCCCAAAATTTGTTTCGTTGAAATCTCGACATATGGCTCTGAGCCAACCATAAGGTTTCTAACGACGCCCATGAACATAGGTCGTATACGGGGGTTGCGAATGCCGTGCTGGCCTGACAGGTGCCTACTCACGCCGCTCTTGAACAACCCGAGACTGTACTTGGGGGGAAATATATGTACATATATTTTATTCTATACATTGCCTTGTTCATTGTGTGTGTGTAGTGCAGTATTTTAATTGACTAGGTAAGTACTTAAATGAGTTGATTTGAGGAGCAACGGAACAAAATCACACATATCCACTTTTTCCGTAAGTGTTTTTTTATCGATTCGACATCTTTAGCCTAAAACCTATCGAATAGCAGTTTTATAGTATTCAAAATCACACTAATCGCTCTTGTATAATCGCTAGAAATCCAAGGTTTGCATCAGAATCACACATCCTGGTACAAGTCGTATTTTGATGTCAAACTCTAAACTTTCGATCATAATCACTAATCACACAAATGAAATAGAATAATCATTGGATTGGAAAAATTTGCACCAAAATCACACATATATTAGTTTATTAGTTATTTGTCTCTCCTGTAAAAAAAGTTAATGTGGACATGTGTGATTTTGTTCCGTTGCTCCTCATTTATAAGTGGATATGTAAGGGTGTTGTTGCGAGCCGACATTATCGGTTCTACGATGCAGATGCGGTCAGGTAAACGATAAACCATCTCGAATAAAGTAAGTAACTAATGGCGAGGCCGATAGCCGTGCTCCATTCAGGTAAACGATATTCTGTCTCGATGATAATAAGCAACTAAGATGTGATTTTAAGTAAGCAACCTAAGGGCGAGACCGAAGGCCGAGCTTCGTTCAAGTTAACTATATTATCCTTGATGAAAGTAAGTACCCAAGGGCGAGACCGAAGGCTGAGCTACGTAAATGTAAACAGTAAACCTTCTCGAACAAAGTAAGTAACTAAGGGCGAGGCTAAAAGCCGAGCTTCGTTCAATTTATCGATATTCATCCTCATGTAAGTAAGTAAATAAGGTCGAGGCCGAAGGCCGAGCTTCGTTCAGGTAAAAAAACAAAAACGATAAACCTTCTCCCGCCCTCGGGCCTAACCTCTAATGTCTTGCTATCTTATATAGTATAATATCGTTTACGTGAACGCAGGTCGGCGTGGTTTAACTATACCGAGCTCCGCCTTCGGCGTCGCCATTAGTTACTTAATTTCTTCGAGAAAAATATCGTTTACCTGAAAGGACCTCGGCCTACTATTCGAGAAGGTTTATCATTAACCTAAACTCAAACCAGCCTTCGGCCTCGCCCTTAATGACTTACTTTCTTCTTTTGAAATACGAATTTTACTCGGGCGAAGCCGCGGGCAAAAGCTAGTTTGTAATAAAATCATACATTATGAATGTATAATTTTATTGATGTTACATGATCGTGAACGAAATAAAATTTTTTTTTTCAACCACAACCCAAAAGCCGCTACAGCGATGCCGAACTGGAACGGAACCTCGCACCATCACAACATTGCTACACAATTTATTATTAGTTTTATTTGTGGACGCGTCGTCGTCGCGCTCCATTTATTTATTTTTTTTTTCGATCCAACTAGAAAGAAGATAACGAACAGCAAACTCTAGGTTGCATTCCAAAACATTTGTCAAGTCGTCGCAATTTGAAGATCATTAGGTCTAATAAGAAATCAACCTTTCCAAAATTAGATTTACCTAATCCACTTAGCGAAAAATTTTATTCGTTTGTAAAATATATTTGGGCGACAGGCGGGAGGTTGTTGGGGCGGCGCGGCGGGCGCGGAGGGCGCGGAGGGCGGCCCGCTGCGCGAGGAGGCGCACTCATCTGCGGCTATTGAGATGCATATCGCGAGCTGAAACTTTTACTTGGACCGATGAGATTTTGGCAGCGACCCTTCAGTCGAGCTAGCTAACTCCTCACTCACCACCTAGCTATGTGGCTCGTCGTTTTGGGCCAAAGCACTCTGCCGTCGCGACGGCAAACCGAGAACTGTCAGTTGTTCGTCAGTCACGGATGACGAGCATTGTAGCACTGTAGCGGTGATCAGTTCTAGCGGATCGGATCTGCGCGGAGAGATAGAAGGCGTGTCTACTTCCGGTTGGTCGTATCCTTCGTCTCTTGTACTGTTGAGCGACGCTAGCTATGACAGCATTCCAGTTCGGTGACAACTTTAAGGACTCTTATGTGTCGAGGTTAGGTTGGAATGTTCGTATGCGAGGCATGAGTGCTCTCCCGTACAACGCGCCGACAGATAGCATTTTAACCTTACGTACGCGGACTGACTTATCAACATAAGGAGACTGAAGAAACTCAGCATTGGCACCGTGTTCACTTCCTATAATAAAGGATCCCAGATGCGACCTTCGGTAAAGGTCAAGTTGCCTCTCCAGACTATCGGCGCGCGCGATGGCTTATAGGTATATAACAAACAAATACCTACCATGTTACATGTTTTTTTATGGAAACTGACACGGTTGGCTACATCACCTACAACATCCGTGATGTCATCCCATAACACCGGGTGAACTAGGTGCCATGTCAGTGCTTCCCTTCGGTCGTGCCGGCTACACTGACGTGTCTGCGTACTCGGAGTAATTATAGACATAACTAGTATTTAATCCTGTGGTAATACGCCATCATTTATATTATAATAAACAAAGACCCGACGCCGCCGCAGGTCTTGAATCTTACTAGGAACCATTATAAGCATACTGGCAAAACATTAACTCATAGAATTATATCAAGAAAATAATAAAATTTATGTTGACATCCACAGTGATGGCACAGAATAGAAAAGAGTACTGGCGTACAAAGAGTACAACGCGCGCTGCCGCCGCGCGCCACCGCGCCGCAGCAGCAGACACACGCGTCGCTGCTTCGTGATCGCTTCGCGTCGTGCAGTCAGTCGACGCGGGCGGGGCGGGGCGGGGCGGAGGCTCACTCGATACAACAGCGAACACCGACAAGTGGCGTGTAATTAGGAATGCACTTAATTAAATTATTGCTTAAGAGGGCCGACATTATATTAATAGCATCTCTTTGGCGCAAAGAGAATACCTACTCCGGATACCGCGCTTTATAAGTCGTCTTCGTGAGCCAACATTTCATTCAGCTTCGAATTTGCGTAATTTCGTCGCCAACACATGTGATGGGCAAACAACTAGGTAGGTCGGGCGGGACATAGTAAACGGAGCAACCCTCGCCCGACCGAGCCGTTCATTAAGCAGCTCGCAGCCAGTTCCGCGCGGCGCGGCGCGCAAACAGAATATGTTCGTGAAGGAGAAAATTCGATTAAAGATAATACCGAGCGCGATTCGGGCGCTTTACGGCGTTAGTTATCCCGCGCCGGCGGCGCCGCGCCGCGCCGCGTCGCGCGCGCCGGCGCGGCGCGTGCGAGGGCGGGGCGGGGCGAGCTTTTATGCTCGTAATAAAACTGCCAGTTTTTATTATGGTCAAACGTCAGAAGAAGACAAAGACTGGACCCTCCGATAGTGAAGTTTTCATTATCGGTATTTAGTTAACACGCACAGCCCGGCACAACTCCAACACCCCACGACGAATAAAGAATCACCTAAAATAAAATAAAATAACTTTACCTTATAGAAAAAGCTTCTTCGTTGTGAGTTCAACTTTCACACTTCCCCAGGCACACACACACACACGCACATGCACACAGCCCTACTTACACATACACACTAATATCTTGCAATTTCTTCTTTTTCTGTTTTTTTTTCTCTGTATTTTTAGTGTTTATTAGTAGTAGGCATGTATTAGGTTTGGTTTTATTTTATGCTTAGAATATTTATTGTCCATATCATTGTTTTTTGTTAGCCATTAAGTTAATTGTATGCTTAGTCAAATTTCAAGTCTAAATTTAAATTCATATTTACCTACCTAGTGTTTTCTAAAAATGTATTGTATTTAATTAGTTAAAATCGAAATCAAAATTACCTATACATTGTATGCTTAGCTAAAATGTATATCTATTTACCTTGTTTATTTGTTTAAATCTCTCTTTCTTCTAATTTGTGAAAGGAATCTTCACTGGTTTAATTCGTAGACTCATAATGTGTTAGTTTAAAGTTCATGTACTGCTTGATTCCAAACAAATAATAAATAATTAGTGTACTTTAGGAGAGTTGTTTGATTTCAAATGTGGTAGAAAAGTCGTGTGTTGTGTCGACCACTCTGTGGAATTACTAAATAAATAAACAAATATTTGTTTCAATCTAATTGTGAAATCTGTTATTGGCTGTTGTTATATAAGTTCAGTAGTTATAGAGCTGTTGGTATTCCAATTTAAATAAAACTTATAAAATATTATTAGTTAATATGTATAGGATTCAAATCCGCCACCGGCACGGTGTGCGGTGCGGGGTGCGGGCGCGGGCGGGGCGCGGGCGGGGCGCGGCGAAGCCTCCGCCATCTTGCCCCGCCGCCGCGCCGCCGTTACGACGGCATAAACACTTTAGTGCGCGATATTGGCCAGTTCCGTCGCAGCTTTATTGCCTGGAATTACTTACTGATGAAATCACCAACATGTCACTCTCTCTCTGCCGGCCGCCCGCCGCGTCGCGCCGTCCTCGTCTCCCTCGTCCCGACTTGCGATACAATTACTCCACCAGTCAATACTTTTCTAAGCCGGCCAATTGTTGTATCCTTCTCTCTAAACGGAAGAGAACTACCCACGTGGGTAATGCTGGAATCGGCTTTATTGGCGCGAGTGAGTGTTGCATGTTGGAGCGGTTGAATTAGTGCTCGCATGTTTGGGGGCGCGTGCGTGACTGTCGCTTGGGTTCTTCTACATCAGCTCGGCGCGGGGCGGCGGCGCACACTGGTTCCGTTTGTATGGGAGGAGCGGTCAATAATATAAGCACCGCGATATTGGAACTTTTTATTATTGAAACGTTCATCTAAATTGTTTAAGTTTACATAAATACTATTTTAGGATATTTCAACCAAGTACAAAAATCGCAACGTCATAGAACTCGTACATAAAATTGGTGTTGCATCTATAGAAGTGTCACCAAAGTCTTCGAACTCATTTAGCCAATCGCCATGCTTACTAAGAAAGTTCGCTTCATTTCTTTTGCACTTATCTTGAAAAAACCGCTTTGCAAAGTTTAAGCGTTCGATTGAAATTGTAAGAGTTATCCGTAACCTTGAAGGCCCTCAGAAACCCTTCATATGTCTCCATAAGTTTACTTGAACCGTTGGCCTTCTTTATGCTAAGTATGCCAAATATTAAAAATATCAGCGCGTTTGATATCGCGGCTCGGCCCTGGAACAAAGATTGGGTGCGCTGTAGAAAGAGGCGGGTTTAGTAGAAGATTGCTGGTAGCTGGGAATGGTAGGCGAGGGTCTAAGGAATTATTAGCAAAAAGAATTATTATTATTTTTTATTTTTTTTATGGAAACTGACACGGTTGGCTACATCACCTATAACATCCGTGATGTCAGCCCATAACACCGAGTGAACTAGGTGCCGTGTCAGTGCTTCCCATCGATCGTGCCGATTATTTGTCGGAAAATTATACTTTTGGCCATTTTTTTTTTAAGATGTCCAAATATTAGTGAAATTTAAAATTTAGTACAAAATTCACCGCCCCGACATAACCTGTTAGTATGGCTATTCCCTAGAGTGTTTTTATAAGCCAGAGGCGCGGAAGGAGTGCAGCCCCCGTCCGCTGTAATAAAGCGCAGGCACCCGTGTGAGCCGAAGCTGCGGAGGCGAGCATGGGTGTCTGCGCTTTGTTACGCAAGGACGGAGGGGCTGCACTTCCCGCAGCGCCGGAGAAGAGGCAATCCTAAGTTTTTTTATATTTTCTTTTTTGTGTAGTAAACTGATAAGTACCGAAAAGTGCATAATTATCTCAATGAAGGGGGGGGGGGGGGGGAGTATTCAGCAGATACTTATCCCCCTTCCCCTTAGCATAGCAGCCCCTCCTATACCCCGTCACCCCTCACTGAGTCATATTACGTTTTTGCCTCCCCCACTTCCCCCTTCCCCATCCGCGGGGGGGGGGGGTATACCCCAAACTAACCCCCCTCCCCCCTCCTCCACTTCCCCCGCCACCCGCCTCTTTCTACAGCACAGCCAAAAGATGAATGAACCTGTAGATAGATAACGCCTCATCAAAAGTAACAAAAATACGGGTCCACTTATGGGCCTCAAGCTCGAGACTCGCACATTTTCGCACAAATTGACATACATGCTCTTAAAGGGGAAGGTTTGAGCTAAATTTTAGTGTAAGACATATGAGTAGCAGTGAGTTGCCTCAAAACTTATCTCTTGATAAAAATGTACAATTTAAAAAAAATACCGAATTATTTGATAAATATATTAACATTTTTGAACAAAAAGTCCTTAATTCAAACTTTGTCAAAATAATACAGAAATAATCTACATACCTGCTTCTTGGATATTCATAATGAGCGGATTAGCTCAAGCGAGATAATTTCTTGAAAAAACGACACAAACAGGACACTATTACGGCTAATTAATAACTTTGACTGTAGGCTTATCAGTTGTTGCACTTTCGAGTGACGAAAACAGAGTGAAAAAAAAATTTATGGACTTTTATTTATATTGCACCATGAAGGGTTGCCATTGAAGAAAATAATGCAATCGAAACAACTTGGATATTAAAGAAATGTTTTTTTTATTTTTGACCTATGGACCGAACCAGTGTGCGGCGCGGCGCGGCGCGGCCATCGGGTCAGTAGTCCAGATGACATAATAATTTATTTGTATGACAAGTGGTATACCGTTGAAAAGGGCGTAAACTAGCGAAATTTTTAAAAGAAAAATTTTCAGTTTTTTTAAATGAATTAAGAAATTAAGATTCTGTAATATTTTTACTCGTTCTCGGGACTTTGGGAGGTCATAAGACCTATTCATGTTATTAACTTCATCAAATAATATTTTTTCTAGAACAAGCATACATAATAAAATTCAATAAATTTTATTTCGTGATGATACAATCATATCATTTCATTTATTAATTTCCATCTTAGGTAGCATCGGTACACTTGAGTTCGTCACATTTAGTTTACCAATTTTACAATTGAAACTGTCTGGGTCTAGCCATGGCAAGGGACTAATAATTTTAGCCTAAGCAATAACATAGGTACATAACTAAAAATTATAAGAATACAGAGAATATAAAAAACTATTTAAAATAAAAATATAAAAACCGCCTTCAAAAATATATGAAATAAAAACCTAAAAAAAAAAACCAACCCTAGAGTTGAAGGCGGTGCTAAAAAGGCTACACAAATCACAAAGGATATTATCATCCACTCATGTTTTCTTTCATGCATCATTTTTGCTTGCTTTACAAATCACAAAGGATATTATCATCCACTCATGTTTTCTTTCATGCATCATTTTTGCTTGCTTTAGCACCGCCTTCAACTCTAGGGTTGGTTTTTTTTTTTAGGTTTTTATTTCATATATTTTTGAAGGCGGTTTTTATATTTTTATTTTAAATAGTTTTTTAGTTTTACTTTTTTTAAGAAGTCGGTTTTATGTTTTTTAAAACTTTTTTTTTATTTCACAGTTTTTTTTAGTAATTTTTTGCTATTAATGTACTCGGCGGAATCGCTCGGCCTTCGGCCTCGCGATTCCGCCTCGCTTTCCAATCCGATCTTGACCCAATTAAAATAGGACCACGTCAGCTTCGATAGCTCAGTGGTGCAGACAGTCAACTGTCGCTATTGAATTTTAAGCAACGCTGGGTGCGGTCAGTACTTAGATGGGTGACCGCTGACCGTTGGAGGCTGACCAAGGTTCGGATTCCTCGTAAAACTGTAAGTCCCTTCCCTCGTAATCTTACTTGGTGGTAGGGTTTAACCTTCCCGGGTTGGTACCACCGCACTGAATTAAACGTCGGTCGAAACGGCTATGTAAATAGTTTGTGTTTTCCGACCAGTTCAGTGTAGTCAGCACGATCAAAGGGGGAAGCACTGACATGGCGCTGGTGTTATGGGCTGACATCACGGACGTTGTAGGTGATGTTGCAGAACTTAGTAGAATGGACAGACATAAACGTGTTACGGAAGCCTACTTTTATTATAAAATAACCGTCGGAGGACCTTGGTTGAAAATTGTAAAATTTAGTAGAACGGATAGACATGCATATGTTACGGAACCCTACATTCATTTTGCAGAACTTAGTAGAATGGACAGACATAAACGTGTTACGGAACCCTACCTAACAGTTGCACTCCGGGAGTGCCGGCAGATCCCGTGCCACTCTAACTTAACCCTTAACGCAATGACTTAAGGTTTCATTTTAAAAATGACGCTGACGCGATGTCGCGAGTTATACATTTTTACCCACCTAAAAAAGTGCCAAGAGCCGCTAAAGAAGTTTTCACTTCAAAAACCTCAGGGTTATCCCCTTTCAAATAAAAAAAAAAAAGAATTTTCAAAATCGGCCCACAATTGACGGAGTAATCGCGTAACAAACATCCAAAAAAAAAGAAAACATACCGTCGAATTGACAATCTTTTAGGTCTAAAGTAAATTTCTCGTGAAGACAAATGCAACGAGCCCAAACACGATGGGTTTATCATGTGTAGTTTAGGAGTTCCTATGGCCACCTTCTGTCTCATCATCAAACCAGCTCGATGGTACTCGGTACAGTAGGTACTGGCCAGGTACCATAATAAATTAAGCGCCGGTCGGAAAAGATAAAAAAATTTCAAATTTAGAATATTCATGAAACAAGGGTCCGAATATGTATCACTAGTATATCGATTCATGTATTTCAACAGGACAGAGAAAATTTCAAAATATTAGGTATTTAATACTTTTTAGTTTTTTTTTTTTTGTTTTTTGGAAATCGGTTTAATATTTTTTAAAACAGTTTTTATTTCATTCTTTTTAGTAATATTACATAAAAAAGAATAATCGAAATCGAATAATCGAAATCGATTGAAGTGGTACAGAATTATTCGCCATATGTGTCAGACTGCAAATTGCTGAATAAGTCCACATCACAAAAGTTTTGCTGAAGGTAACCACACACCATACTAATTTATCAAACTAAAAATTGCCGAATACGACCACATCACAAGTTTTGCTGAAGGTAACCACACACTATAGTATTATGCTGATTTTACGAAAACCACTCAACCAATTTCGATAAAATTGAAATGGGACCACCTCGGAAGTATGACCTAACTAACAAAAAAAGAATTTTCTAAATCGGCCCTCAATTGACGGAGAAATCGCGTAACAAACATACAAAAAAATAAAAAAAAAAAAAATAAAAAAAAAAATAAAAAAAAACATACAGACGAATTGAGAACCTCCTCCTTTTTTGGAAGTCGGTTAAAAACAGTTTGAAAAAATACTTCGCATCAATAGAATTGTCAAAGGTTAAAAATTTAATTATGTCAATATAAAAAAATTAAAATCAATTAAAATAAAAATAAAATTAAAATAAATTAAAATTCAAAATTAAAATAGGTAGCATCAATAGAATTGTCAAATTACTTAGTCAATCGATTAAAATAAGAATTAGGTACATTTAAATTGTTAAATTAGGTAAAAATAAAAAACACACAAAATTAAATCAAACATCTAGCATCAAAAGAATTGTCAAATTAGTCAAACAAAATAAAACCTAAAAAAAAATAAAAAATATAACATTTAAATTGTATACACTAAAATAATTATATATCACAGATAGTACGAGTAACTACTTACTTAACGTCATTGTCAATATAAAACTCGTCAATTGAGTAGCACTCTTTTTCTATTAAGTACTCCTTTAGTTTTGCTTTGAAGGCTTTATCTGGGAGAACCTTTATGTTATTCGGAAGAGCATTATACAATTTGACACTATTGCATATAAAACTTTTGGCTTTTTTAGCCAATCTACACGACACGCTTGCAATTTTGTCCTTATTTCTAGTATTGTAGCTATGATTGTTAGAGTTGAGAGGTGTCTCAGCCATGTTCTTACGGGCATATAACAGATTTTTGAAGATATAAAGACTAGGCATAGTTAGAATTTTATTTTCTTTAAATTTGTTGCGACAAGAGGTGGGCGATTTCAATTTTAGCATCGTGCGAAGAGCTCTCTTTTGCAATATAAAAATTCTTTTATTATTGGCTGCATTACCCCAGAATTTCAGGCCGTAGCTCATTATGCTTTGGAAATAAGCAAAGTAAACTGTTTTGGCTGCCTTAAGACCACATACATTTCTTATTGTACGAATAGCATAAACAGAGGAGCGTAGTTTCGGAGCAATATAATCAATATGATTGTCCCACTGTAATTTTGCATCGAGTTTTAATCCCAAGAATTTAACACAGTTTATAAATTCAATTTCATCGCTTCCCATCTTAATATTACACATAAGTGGGGAGGGTCTCAGAGCGAATAGTACTGCTTTCGTTTTACCAACATTGAATAATAAATTGTTAAACTTAAACCAGTTGTGTATGCGAGACATAGTGGTCGTTACTGCCTCTAGAAGCATATTAGCATTATCATGTTTAAATACAAATGATGCATCGTCAGCGAACATGACTAGACTCCCCTCATTCTCAATACATTCCGGTAGGTCATTAATATAGACTAGAAATAAGAAAGGACCCAGAATGGATCCCTGAGGAACACCAATATCACATGAACATTGACTTGAGACATTACCATTTACTTCAGTTAAGTGTTTTCTGTCTGCTAGATAGGACTTCATAAGATCTAATTCCTTTCCATTTATTCCGTAATGGTTTAATTTAGCCAGTAATATTTCATGGTGCACACAATCAAAGGCCTTTGACAGATCGCAAAATACACCTATAGTCTTTTGCGACCCGTCAAGCGAATCCAGTACACTATGAATTAATGACGCAATTGCATCATCAGTTGATTTTTGTTGTTGAAAACCATACTGACATTGCGTAAGTAATTTATTATGACTGAAATATGAGGATAGTTGATCAAGTATAATTTTTTCTAAAATTTTACTAAGCACTGGTTGCATAGATATAGGTCTGTAGTTATTACATTCCGTTCTGGATCCACTCTTATGAATTGGAATAATTTTACTTATCTTCATGAGGTCAGGAAAAGAGCCGACCTCGAAGCAGTTGTTGAATATATTTGCTAGATATGGAGCTGTTTCCTTTAAAATGGATTGAATATGCTTAGTAGACATACCCCACGCATCTTGAGAAGTTTTAATTTTAATTTTAGAAAACGTTTTTAAAATAGTATTTGTTGTAATTGAGTGTAATTTGAAGTAATTAGTGCAAGGTGGAATTTTTGATTTTATAAAATTTATAGCATTTTCCGCAGATGACATACCTGCAGTCATACGTGTTGCCACATTAGCAAAGTATTCATTTAGAGTGTGAGACGATAGAGGAATTCCGGATACCGAATTTTTGTCGCAATATTTTCCAGTTTCCCGTTTAATAATATCCCAAGTTGTTTTAATTTTGTTATCTGAATTATAAATTTCGTCAGATAAGCAAATTCTTTTGGCTTCTTTAATAACCATTTTATATACTTTACTGTATTTTCTTACATAATTCGTCATGTTTTCATTAAGTGATTTGTATTTGTAGAGCTCATAGAGACGATCCCTAGAAATACGGATACCCTTAGTCGCCCATTTGTTGAAATTGTGTTTTTTAATATTTACATGCATAAGTGGCAAATGAATATCCATGCTTGTTTTTATGACATTAAAAATGTTTTTATAGTCAGAATGGGGACAGTTTTCATACGACAATATAGATAGGCCATTAGAAATACAATTTTTTAGTTTAATTATAGCATTTGCGGTAACTTTTCTCGATACACGGTTAATATTAATTGTATTCAATTTTGTATCCCGAATTGTTATAATCTGACCAAAGTGGTCAGATTCTAAACAGCAAATTACTTCAGCATTTAGAATATTTGAGATGTCGGTGAATATGTTGTCAATACAAGTCGCTGACGTTTTAGCTACCCTAGTAGGCTCATTAATTTGTCTAGCTAAATTAAAGCATCCGAATAAGTCTTCTAAGTCGCGACGATCTCTACTTTCAGTCAAAAAGTTTACATTAAAGTCGCCGCATACAAGTATGCCTTTCGACGAAGTAGTAATTTTCTGTAGTACTTGCTCTAAACATTTTAAGTATGTTTGGAAGTCACCCTCCGTGGACCTATATATACATGCTATGATAAACAGTCTAGTTTCAATACATGCAACTTCAAAGTGTTTTTCGATCGAAAAGCTCGAGATGTCAGCTCTATTCCTGGCCTCGTGATTGTCCCTTGCCATGATCAGAGCTCCGCCCCGAATAGAGACCTTTCTGCAGTAGTTACTTTTTAATTCCATACCTTCAATTACAATGTTTTCGTCTGTTTTAAGCCATGTTTCAGTTACACAAAGTATATCTATGTCATATTGTTCTACAGCTAATGATATGTCTAAACATTTCTCTCTTATATTACGTATATTTTGATGAACAATTTTAGTAGTTTTGAGTATTTCATTTCCGTATGCCTTTGTTTGAGATGTCTCTAGGTTTTTCCTAAAAAAATATTTTCAGCAGTCACATCTGTTTTAGATATTGATTTATGCTGACTTCCCGTTATTTGCCTAGTCAATATTACTGCTTCAATACTTGGCACAACAAGGTTAGTAGTCAATTCAGTAGACACGAACTGTAGATTCGACGAGAGACAGCTTTCATTGGTTTCTTTAGTAAGATTACAGATATTCATGTTCACATTGGTGTTGATAAATTTCAGATTACTATTGCACACATATTCATCAGACAGAAGTTTATTACATAGCATATCAACACCTGTAGAATTCAGATAACCATTATTTTTATAACACAATGCATCGAAACTATTCAGGTCAATGTAGGCACTTTGTTCGCAGTTCGAGATAGAGTTCAGAATAAATTTATTAAGTTTAAAAATATTATTATTGACTTTGTTTACATTTGTTATAAAATCCCCATTTTTTACGTACGATAGTGTGCTGATGCACAGCCGAATGTCTTTTTGTACACTTAATTTTGCTAGAGACCGAATACTTTGCATATATTTATTGACCTTTCGGTTTGCAGCACTATCACCTGCAATGATCACAAGAGAGTCGCCTGCTTTAAAATCATTTGTTAAAACGGATACGTTCTTAACTAGCTCGTGTAATGGAGCTTGAGGTTTAAATAATCCTGTTACAACCAATGACTCACATTTACCATGGATATGTTTTGTCACGTCACGGCCGTAAGAGTCGCAAAGTAGGAGCATTTTTCAATTAACACTGGTGCCGATGGTAACATCTCTACAACAGGAAGTGGTCGGGACACCAGCAGGGGCGCCACCAAATAAACAAAAATAAAGAAAAAAAATCGTATCTCGATACCACGTGACATCTGACAAAAGGTATCATGGGTCAAAACGTAGCAAGTGACCCCACCATCAGAACCGAAAGTTCAAACTTTACATTCTACAATAACATTTACGTAAATACCTACACTATACACTCACCTACTAACAATATTAATTATTGTTTATGATCAAAATGATTATCAACTCGCTTATAAACTTGAAATAACTTTTATTCATTTCACAGTTGCCACAAATCTGTATCATTTTATTATCATCACTATCACCCACACATTCTAAAAACAAAAACAATTATTAAAACTCGCCCAAATCGCAACCCGTCCCGCACCGGATACGGAACCCTAAAAATAACACTCCATTGTGTCGCTAAGGCGTTCGTCTCACCTGTGCAGTGCAATGCAAACCGTACCGATATATTTTGTTTTTTATGGAATCTGACACGGTTGGCTACTCATCACCTACAACATCCGTGATGTCGGCCACCAAGTATAAGGTAGGAAGGGAAGGGACCTACAGTTTTACGTGGAATCCGAACCACGGTCAGCCTCCAAAACGGTCGAGCGGTCACCCATCCAAGTACTGACCGTGCCCAGCGTTGCTTAACAATCAATAGCAACAGTCGACTGTCTGCACCACTGAGCTATCGAGGCTGACAATATACCTACAATGACCGACATACCTTTATGATATATTGTTTATTTATTTATTTAAGGTTCACCAACAGGTCGGACACATTTACATTCAAGTATGTATACATATATATAACTTATATATAAGTACAACGTATTTAAAGTTATAGTGTGGACTCAATGACGGGCAAACACCTCCTTCAATATTTGCTGGCATCACATTGCTTATAAATATATAATTTCTTCTACCCACTTAACAAAACTAAATTAATTATTAAATATGTATGTATGTATAATACATATCACTGTATTATAATATTATTAGAACTAGCAGAAGTCCACTCGCGCTTCCGGAGGACGAGAGGGTTAGCTCCCAGAGCTCCTACCTACTTACGTCGTGTAGAGTCGCGGAGCAGAGAGCCGACCAACTCCGCCGTTCTACGCACACTTGACTGGTGTGTCCCCACAAACTGGGTGCGTCCCCACAAACTGGGTGCGTCCCCACAAACTGGGTGCGTCGCCACAATCTGTACCGTCATCGAAGTGGACGTTGCATTGCATTAACCGCGTCCATGGAGAGGTCGCCGCCCAACACACTTTCTTCAATAGTGCGTGATTGTATTATGTTATAATAATATTTAATTATAATTTGTCGGTCGGGATACGAAGACGATACTCCCCGCACTGGTGAACAACACCTCCATTTTCCCTCCTCCGTGTGTCACGTTCTATCGTAGTCATCACGCCAAGCTAGGCGCCTCTACCAATATCCAGTAGGGGCAAGCTTTCTCTCAAAGGGCGGCGCAATCTGAAACAAACTTTAATATAGGTACTTAGGAACGTATTAAAATATGTACCTACTCGTATTTACGCACATACTCGTGTAACAAACACCATAATATACAGTTATTTACATTTTATCCGAGTGTACCAATAATGCTCAATGTATGACAACAGCAGCAAATAGGGGCGCGCCGCCGCCGCCGCCTCCGCGCCGCCGCACCGCCCGTCGCACCGTTACACCAATAAACCTACAGAATATATTGTGCGGCGCGCTCTCCGCTCGGCTTGGCTGCGGTGTGGGTGCATTTGACGCGAAAATAAAATTGAATTTTTGATTCAACTGAAATTTTGTATCATCCAGTCAAATCGACTGCGCGCGGTGCGGGTGTGCGGCGGGGTGAGCGGGGCGGGGCGGGGCGGGGCGGGGCGGGGCGGGGCGGGGTGCGGCTCGCGTTAATAATGCAGTCTCTGTTCAAATGTGGATTCATGAACAATATAAGCAACGTCTTCCTGTTGGCAGTGGTCATGAATAAAGTATCCCTTTGATTGTTGACAGGGTGCGCGAGGGTCGGTGACTCCGGAAAAACGCGAGGAAAACGCGTATACAGTAATTGCCGCCACCATTATCTGCAAAAACAGAAGGGCAGAAGTGTGTGGACGCAGCTCGGTGGGTGTAGGTATGAAGGTAGCGTAGCGAGCGAGGCGAGTGCTAATGTGCGTCCGCTGTAATCTTTCAAGAAACACCCCTCCTGCACGCTCGCCCGTCTCGCGTCACGCCGCCGCCGCCGCCGCGTCGGATCGCTTTCATCCTTCTTTATTTTTTCAGCGGATAACTGTCCGCATTGACAAGCGCCTCCCCGCCTCCCTGCGCCGCCCCGCCCCGCCCCGCCGCGCCGCAAGCCCGGGCGCGCGCGGGCGGCGAGCGAGAGGCGGTCGAGTAGACTGGAAGAGGCCTCGCTCGAGCGGACACATTGAGCGATGTTTGAATGGACACACCGACCATATTCGCCTAAAATAAGGGTGTTTTTAAAGTTTAAATGTTTTAGGGTGCCGTACCTTGAGTAAAAGGAAAAAGCGGAACTCTTGTAAGATTACTCCCGTGTCCGTCCGTTCGTCACAGAGGTTTTTCTTTGATTGAAATTTGGCATAAAGATAGATGTTGATGACGCGCACATAGCGGTATCTCGTCAATAATTTAGATAGACATTTATTTTAGATAAACTTGGTGTTCATATTCGATTGTTATTACTTGCACTAGGTGCGGGGCGGGGCGGGGCGGGGCGCGTGCTCCGCCCGGTCCGAGCGCACGATCAATCCTCCTGTCACTGTATCGACAGCGCATTTGTTTGATCCCACTCCTGTTGGCCGCTTGTCTGTCGGCTGCGGCCGGCGCGGGGGAGGCGGCGCGGGGGAGGCGCGGGGGAGGCGCGGGGGTCGGTGTACCTCGCTGGCTGTGGTGCGCCGCGACACGCAAGATAGGTCGCAGGGCTGCCATAACAAAACATTAAGAAGTTATTAATCCAACACCAAATACCTAGTGCCTGTACAGTAGCTAGTGACAACACGAGTTGGATACAAATATTTTTTAATTTTAATTTACACCGTCGCGATTTTACACTTTACGTTTTACGGTGAGGCAATGTCGAATAAAAGAAACAGTAAAAACCATAAGTATAAAATATTTGATGAGTTAGATACAGATTCAAAATGCGGACTCAGGCGGCGCGGCGGTGCAACTCGTCTGCCGCTCGAGTTAAAGTTAAACCAAAGTTATGGAAACGGAATTTAAAAATAAACCGGCTAATGTGCGATTGGGACTCGCGCAACTAGGTTTCCGCACCACAATTTTTTTTTTTTAAATACACGCTTTGTTCTATGTACCCTTAATTTTTTACTTTTTAAATTTTTTTAACCGACTTCCAAAAAAGGAGGAGGTTCTCAATTCGTCTGTATGTTTTTTTTTTTTTTTTTTATTTTTTTTTTTTTTTTTATTTTTTTGTATGTTTGTAACACGATTTCTCCGTCAATTGAGGGCCGATTTAGAAAATTCTTTTTTTGTTAGTTAGGTCATACTTCCGAGGTGGTCCCATTTCAATTTTATCGAAATTGGTTCAGTGGTTTTCGAAAAATCAGCATAATACTATGGTGTGTGGTTACCTTCAGCAAAACTTGTGATGTGGTCGTTTTCGGCAATTTTCAGTTTGATAAATTAGTATGGTGTGTGGTTACCTTCAGCAAAACATTTGTGATGTGGACTTATTCAGCAATTTGCAGTCTGACACATATGGCGAATAATTCTGTACCACTTCAATCGATTTCGATTATTCGATTTCGATTATTCTTTTTTATGTAATATTACTAAAAAGAATGAAATAAAAACTGTTTTAAAAAATATTAAACCGATTTCCAAAAAACAAAAAAAAAAAACTAAAAAGTATTAAATACCTAATATTTTGAAATTTTCTCTGTCCTGTTGAAATACATGAATCGATATACTAGTGATACATATTCGGACCCTTGTTTCATGAATATTCTAAATTTGAAATTTTTTTATTTTTTCCGACCGGCGTTTAATTTATTATGGTACCTGGCCAGTACCTACTGTACCGAGTACCATCGAGCTGGTTTGATGATGGAGACAGAAGGTGGCCATAGGAACTCCTAAACTACACATGATAAACCCATCGTGTTTGGGCTCGTTGCATTTGTCTTCACGAGAAATTTACTTTAGACCTAAAAGATTCTCAATTCGACGGTATGTTTTCTTTTTTTGGATGTTTGTTACGCGATTACTCCGTCAATTGTGGGCCGATTTTGAAAATTCTTTTTTTTTTTATTTGAAAGGGGATAACCCTGAGGTTTTTGAAGTGAAAACTTCTTTAGCGGCTCTTGGCACTTTTTTAGGTGGGTAAAAATGTATAACTCGCGACATCGCGTCAGCGTCATTTTTAAAATGAAACCTTAAGTCATTGCGTTAAGGGTTAAGTTAGAGTGGCACGGGATCTGCCGGCACTCCCGGAGTGCAACTGTTAAGTAGGGTTCCGTAACACGTTTATGTCTGTCCATTCTACTAAGTTCTGCAAAATGAATGTAGGGTTCCGTAACATATGCATGTCTATCCGTTCTACTAAATTTTACAATTTTCAACCAAGGTCCTCCGACGGTTATTTTATAATAAAAGTAGGCTTCCGTAACACGTTTATGTCTGTCCATTCTACTAAGTTCTGCAACATCACCTACAACGTCCGTGATGTCAGCCCATAACACCAGTGCCATGTCAGTGCTTCCCCCTTTGATCGTGCTGACTACACTGAACTGGTCGGAAAACACAAACTATTTACATAGCCGTTTCGACCGACGTTTAATTCAGTGCGGTGGTACCAACCCGGGAAGGTTAAACCCTACCACCAAGTAAAATTACGAGGGAAGGGACTTACAGTTTTACGAGGAATCCGAACCTTGGTCAGCCTCCAACGGTCAGCGGTCACCCATCTAAGTACTGACCGCACCCAGCGTTGCTTAAAATTCAATAGCGACAGTTGACTGTCTGCACCACTGAGCTATCGAAGCTGACGTGGTCCTATTTTAATTGGGTCAAGATCGGATTGGAAAGCGAGGCGGAATCGCGAGGCCGAAGGCCGAGCGATTCCGCCGAGTACATTAATAGCAAAAAATTACTAAAAAAAACTGTGAAATAAAAAAAAAGTTTTAAAAAACATAAAACCGACTTCCTAAAAAAAGTAAAACTAAAAAACTATTTAAAATAAAAATATAAAAACCGCCTTCAAAAATATATGAAATAAAAACCTAAAAAAAAAAACGAACCCTAGAGTTGAAGGCGGTGCTAAAAAGGCTACACAAATCACAAAGGATATTATCATCCACTCATGTTTTCTTTCATGCATCATTTTTGCTTGCTTTACAAATCACAAAGGATATTATCATCCACTCATGTTTTCTTTCATGCATAATTTTTGCTTGCTTTAGCACCGCCTTCAACTCTAGGGTTCGTTTTTTTTTTTAGGTTTTTATTTCATATATTTTTGAAGGCGGTTTTTATATTTTTATTTTAAATAGTTTTTTAGTTTTACTTTTTTTAGGAAGTCGGTTTTATGTTTTTTAAAACTTTTTTTTATTATTGCTCTTAGATTCGCCATAATAAATAACACATTTTTTCGTAAAAATTTAAACTAGCTAGCTATTACGGTTCCAAAGATGCAGCAGTAGGACAGACAGACAGACAGACGGCGTAGGCTTAGTAATAGGTTTCCGTACGGGGTACGGAAACTCAAAAACGATAGTGCGCCGCCGCCGCCGCCGCGACCCGCGCGAGTGGTCACCCTGTCCTGTGGCAGATCGCCAGCGAGGCACTCAATCAATCTAGCTGGCAACACTCCGCCCCCGCCCCCGCCCCGCCCCGCCCCCGTCGGGCGTGACGCACGTGTGCGCCGGAAGAGCGGGAGCCGGAGGCGGCGGGCACAGCCACTCCGGTGCGGTGTCTCGTGCTGTTTGTTCAACACCACTAACTAACACACAGCATATACCTATACTCACAACTTATATCCTATATCATATTTATTATACAACATTTACGTCACATACATACATATAGGTGTGTAGGTAGAATGCCTAAAGATGAAATTCCACATTGCCGCCAAACCGCTAAAAATTGCACCGACAGCAAAAGGGAAAATAATATATCTTCGAGCCGAAAGAAGCGAAAGAGAAAATCTCATAGTCGATTACACATGCAGAGAGACGAGCCACGGCGCCCTCCTGCGCCCCGCCCCGCCCCGCCCCGCCCCGCGAGCCCTCTCGCGTATTCCGTCCGCGAAGAGCGAAGCAAAATTAAAGGTACGAGCCGGACATGTGGACTTTGATTCGGTGGCGCAGTTTTATATGTAAAAACATCGGTCGTGTCTCATCTCGTATTCATGAGAGACGCCGCCCCGCCCCCGCCCCGCCGCACGGCGAGACGCAACATGTCGAGCGTGCAGATATTATGTGAACTGTCGACTCGCATTACGCGCTCCTATTCCCGCCCGCCCTGCGAGCGCGCGCGAGCCGCCCGCCCGCCGCCCCCGCGGCCCGCCGCACCGTGTCACCACACGGCCCGCAGGGCAGCGAGCAGACCACAGCGTAGATATATAATGTGCCTATATAGGTACATACAAATTCTCTCTCGAAAACATTGTGCGAATTTCAAATTTTGAAATATTGCTTACTTATAGGTACTAATAACTTTCATAGAACTTTTCAAAACTTACATTTGAATTCGATAATGAGTTTCTTCTCGCAATTGATCGGATCGGACGAGGCGGCGACGGCGGCGCGGTGTTGTGACGAGCGAGGCACCGGAGGCGGCGGGCTCTCAAGACTTCTTCTGGAAACTTTCAATCGAGATTCGCGTCAAAAAGTTCGTCCTTCATTCGAAATCTAAACTTTCGGTGATTACTTTACTTATATTTGAATAATATCCGTATTTTATCGTCCCTATAATATAACAGACTACAAAGTGCTCGCTTCTTGAAATATGTAGGTACCTGCTAACTGGTGGCCGTGAATGAATCCGTTCCATTGACGACATTTTGTATTGATGTGTTACACAACACATCTGAGCTTTCGGTATAGTTAAAATATGAGTTACCCTCATGGCGTAGGTGTCATGTAGATATGACTTGTCGGGCAGCGTGTGTCCGCGTGTGTGTATAACTATACTAAAATTATTTCTCCTGGTCCTTGCCGCAATAAAAGTAATTTTCGATAGGGATGCGAAACAGTGGTCACGCTGATATATCGATCAAAACTAAAAACGACCCTAATGAGATTTTTAGTTTTATTTTTTTTTTATTTTTATGGAAACTGACACGGTTGGGTTCATCACCTACAACGTCCGTGATGTCAGCCCATAACACCGGGTGAACTAGGTGCCATGTCATAGTTATGTAATGAATGACTCATATAATGTGTGTTGTAACCGGATAGCAAATATTTTGATATCTCACACAATAAGCAATATTGTAAGTGTAAATGTAATGGTAGGAGTTTGAAATTTTTAATATTAAAATTCTTAATTTACTATTTTAAATAGGTACGCAGTTCGATAATTTTGTCTCACGCGTTCACTGGGTGTAGGTAATATTTATACCTCTGATTGCACGTACTTCTTAAAAATGGACTCCTTCGAAAACAATACACAAAAACTCTATAAGAATCGATAGATAATCGACAACAAACGTTGATATTCGTTCCTGCCAAGTGCCGCTTCACTAGTTGTATTGCTCTTTATGGCTTAGACCCATTGTCTTCAATAGGATCTGGTCGGTATGATTTATGGCTGGAAGGGTCACATGTTTACACCTGACTGCTCGCGAGTCCCACTACAAATACGTTATTATTGGTCGTTGTCCCGCGAGCTCCGTCCCCGAGCCCACTCGCTGTTATCAACTTGTGTCGTAGCGCGCAACACTAGCGGTCACTCGGATCCACAAAAGCTCGGATAGACTATCTAGTGTGTGACCCTTTCCCCGACCAACTTCACATACGACACGAAATTCTTTGTTCTCCTGGAGAATAAGCCTAAATATTCATCTCTGTGTAATTATGAACCAGCGAGCAGTTAATTTAATGAAACTGATACTGACCATGCACCGCTGCTAAGCTTGTCCGCTGTCAGTGGGAAGACAGAGAGAGAGAGAGGGAGAGTGTATGCGGAGTACGGGAGAGGGAGTGGGAAAAGCCTTCTCATTACTCGTTCAGGGAGTCGGTGAAGTTGCTGGGTGACGTCACAAGTTTTCGTCGCCTCTCGTCCACTGCCTTAGGGTCGTCGCTCACTCCGAGGAAGCTCTTAAGCGAACTTGATTATTGATTACGGCATCTTGCTGCGATCCTTCCGCGTCGGATTCCATATTTTGTAAAATAGCTCTGCAGATGGAGTAGCTATTCAGCAGTGTTGTTAACACACGTTGTCCGTACTCGAGCGGCAAGTCTCCGCTGTGCAACCTGGCACCGCAACGCAACAACTCGAGTTACGACTAAATAAGCTAAAAGCCAAGACAATTCTCGAAGATCCTATTATTCATTAAACTTATTTGAAAGTCCCAAACCATTATAATGTACAAGAAATAACTATGGGAGCGCCGCCGCACCGCACACTATAACTACAGCAAACTAACGAGTATCCACTTAGTTAGACGTTAGGTAATCGGCGTAGTGTGAGAGCGCCCTTAGCCACCGGGCTGCCGTCTCCGTTGGTGGCTGGTCAGAAAGAACAACGAGAGGATGATTAATGGCTGTTCTCGTTAACGCTCTTGTTTGAACAATCATTAGAGAAAATAACCATCGGAAAATCGCTCCAATTATAATCGCGGACAGGTTTCTCAAGATATTACGCTCTACCGCAAGAGGATTAAGTACACTAAACTATATAAACCTGTAATGGATTAATTTCAGAGAAAGGCTATGTTTTACCATAAACGACAGTTTCAAATTATACTAACTTCTCTATTAATCTAATGAGAGTAATCGTGTTTTAGAAGAGAACAGTTCAGCACTGTCTGTATACTCGTGTAAGGTTCAGTTTAATTTTAAATCATAATAGTGTATTTTGCTTTATTTTATTGTGTCATGGCTTTGAAGCAACTGAATTATTAACCAGTCTGTGGACATTTTTCTTGTATGGTATCTCAAAATGCTGGCGGTTAGTCGATCGTGGGCCGTCGAGCGGAGCGGTGACGATTGTTAGTAGACAGCATACGGGTAGATTGGAAAAAGGAGAAAAGGAAGGAAGATACGGGAGAGGAAAATAAAAGTGTGAAGTTGTACCTCGTGGGTTTTATTGGAGAAGTCTTACAACTCAGAAGCCGGGATAGCCAGCGCAAATAGCGTAAGTAAAGCACGCGCCTGATTTTTCATTAGTTATGTTGTTGTTGTATTCGTTCACTTATCCGTGAAAATATGGGCTTGATGTGTGCCGAATAAGGCCAAATTATAATTATAATTATTTATGTCGAGAATCATGTTTTGCTGTACTTAATTGTTACGGACGACGACATTAACTATGAAGGCCGGCCAGGCCGCGGGGCGTCGCGATGATGTCTCCTCGTACAACGGCCCTTTGTTTTAAGGTTAGGCTAACATCACGTACGCCCGCCATCGTGGGCCGGTATTACTTTCCTGTATCGTATAAAAAAAAAATGGAATGAACATATACCTAGTCCACAACTAAGTCATCGTTCCGAATTAACTAACCTAATTACGAAATATTTTATCTTTCTGCGTGAGGTACGTTGCGGACCATGGAGGTGACACTGAGGACAACCGTGACGGTGACCATCGCAGGCTGGGATCCATCCCGTCACGGTCGAAGGATCGCAGGCTACAGCCAATCCCGAAGCCGCAGTCGTTTGAGTCGTCGCAGCCACAGTGGCAGTCGGCGCCTTCGCAAGCGAGAACTGGATTTGGCTCGCGAACGAGAACGAATTCTCGTTCTAGAATGAGACCTACAGAAGGAGCGAGACGAGGAGGGCAGAAGAAAGCGGAGTGAGTCACGCAGATCAAGCCGACGGCGTCGCAGCGGCAGTCGAGATGGACAGCGCCAGGAATCGCAGCAACGTGAACGCGAGCGACGTGGTGGAGACACGAGTGTTTCACGTCGTTCTAAAAGGTCATGATTCAGATTTAGATTCCTATTTTTATTTCGTCATAAAGAACACAACAATAACAATATTTCATTGAGACATATGCATGTGCGGTATGGTTCGTCATAATTTTTTTTTGTCATGTCCCGTTCAGCAGTGCAATCTATAAGGAGGAAGCGGGTAAGAAACTTTACAGAGTTTTTTTTAAATATAACATACTATATCTAAGAAAAAAAAATTAAAAATATTAGGTCAAGATATACCCATTAAAAAGATAATAAAATACAAAACAAAGAACATAGGGTTCAGTCAAGTTAGTAATAAAATTTGAGTTTATGCATATTATAAACAAATATATCTGAGTCAGCAGAATTTTTATTTACAGTAAGAAAAAAAATCACTTAACTTATAAAATGGATTGTCTAAGAGAAATATTTTCAGCTGACTCTGGAACACATTGTCACTATTTGTGGCTTTTATTGTGTCAGGAACATTTTCGTACAATCTGGGTCCAATCACGTCAGGGTCTTTTTCAGCCATCGCCGATTTGTGCGCAACAGATTTTAAGCGCTCTGAGTTACGCGTCGTGTTATAATTGTGACTTGCGCCATTAAACTCAAAAGAATTAATGTTCTGGCGTACATATAGCACTACTTCATATATATATATAGAGTACACAGTATACCAAAAGATTTGAAAAAGTCTCTACAAGATGTTGTTCGCGGTACACTGGCTAATAACCTTATCGCTCGTTTTTGCAGTATTATCACTCTTTCAGGATCGGTTGAGTTACCCCACAGGATTACTCCATACGATAGTGTAGTGAGTGTACATATGCGTACCTAGTAGGACTGTCTCAAAGCCTCCGGACCAATCAAGCGGCGGCGTAACTCTCTTAGTGCATAAATACCTCTAGCCATCTTGTCACATAATTTGTCTATATGACTTTTCCAACTTACATAGAGTTGGATCAATATAGAATCCTAAAAATCGCATGCATTACTGGGAACCAATAGAGCTGGAGGAATTAGACATAGAGAGCTCACGGGCTCAGTTTAGTCCTGAAAATACCATATAGTTGTTCTTCGATGTATTTAGATCAGCCCGTTCGCAGCAAACCATTCCGATATTTTTCCTACTACGGAATTTAATTTAATTTCCAATTAATGCATGGATTCAGCAAAGATTATTATGCTATTATCATCGGGAAAAAGTATTAAAACACCATCTATCTTAATTAAGGCTAAGTCATTAATAAACACTAAAAATAATGTATTACCTAATGCAGAACCCTGTGGAATAGCCATTTCAATTATACCTGGCTCGGAACTTTTTTTTTATTTCCTTTTAGAGTGACCTCAGTGACCTGTCTTCGATCTGTTAAGAATGACTTTAGCAACTCGTGTGGTTTATCATTAACTCCATATACAATTTGCGCAAGAGAAGGTTGTGGTCGACTACATCAAATGCTTTCGACAAGTCGCAGAATATACCTGCAACCTTCTTCCTCTTGTCTATACCTTTTATTATCTCTCCTACTAGCTTCATTCCTGCTGACTTTGTGGAATGATCTTTACGGTATGCATATTGGTGGGAAGAAAGAAGTTTATTATCCTCAAGATGCTTAATTAGAGAGTCAGCTATAACAGATTCTATGATTTTAGATAGTGCTGGCACTAAACTTATAGGGCTATAGTTATTTGGGTCAGCTTTTTCGCCGGCTCCCTTATAAATGGGACATACATGTAGTCCTTCTTTTTTATCTAAAGAAGCCCTCACATTAATTAATTCTCTTAAAGGGGGCCTTGTCATCGCAGAAACCAAACGAACAGTATCTGGTTGTCGGGAGAGTTTACAAAGTCACTAATGGGTCTCTCTATGTCACTATAATGCCATGTTCGATTCCTTGTTTGCTTAAAAATAATGCAGTATTCTCTCGCGCAGAAAAGGTAGAAGCTGTTAACAGGATGGTGATGACACCTCCCGACGCCTGTTCAGCAGTGAACAGGGATAACACAGATCACACAGACGACGCCAGTAGGATCGGTATTGGCGGCATCCTAATGCAACGTTCACTAAGTAACGAATCTTTTAAG
The DNA here is from genome assembly GCA_946902875.1 of Nematopogon swammerdamellus. Taxonomy (NCBI): domain Eukaryota; kingdom Metazoa; phylum Arthropoda; class Insecta; order Lepidoptera; family Adelidae; genus Nematopogon; species Nematopogon swammerdamellus. The sequence goes on from OX336337.1 coordinate 224,163, forward strand.
CCCGTGGCGTACTACAGCACACAGCCCATCTGGGGCCTTTTGTGAAATCGAAGAGGGGGCAAACTTACATTTTGGTTGTTGTATGTAGATTCTTTCACGAAGTTCGTGTTTATACGACCAGTCAGAAATACCAGGACTATGTCATCAAAGCGATTGATAATATTTTTGATACGTTTAGAATGCCTGACCGACTAGTTAGCGATCGTGGCTGCTGATCGAATGAAACCATGGATACACATGGCGTCGTTAGAAATCGATGACGATCAGCGTGAAGCTGATACTGTAAATGATGTAGATGATGGAAATGATATAACTGATGTGAATGATGGAAATAATACTAATGATTCTGAGTAACCAAAATCAATAACAAAAATACTGATGTCGGTTATTATGGTGTTTTGATAATGGATGTGTAACTAATATTAATAATTTTAATGATTTTTCAGTAATTGATAACGAATGTTAATCACATTGTTGCCATTTTATTGATGTTGGTGATGATGATGGTTTTGCAACGATCAACGGATGTTAATCACATTCTTATCATTTTATTGATGTTTGTGATGATGATGGTTTTGCAACGATCAACGGATGTTAATCATATTGTTACCATTTTATTGATGTTGGTGACGATAATGATTTTGTTATGAATACCGAATCGATTGATGTTGTTAACATTGTTGCCATTTTATTGATGTTTGTGATGATGATGGTTTTGCAACGATCAACGGATGTAAATCAAATTGTTACCATTTTATTGATGTTGGTGACGATGATGATTTTGTTATGAATACCGAATCGATTGATGTTGTTAACATTGTTGCCATTTTATTGATGTTGGTGACGATGATGATTTTGTTATGAATACCGAATCGATTGATGTTGTTAACATTGTTGCCATTTTATTGATGTTGTTGATGATGATGGTTTTGCAACGATCAACGGATGTTAATCACATTCTTACCATTTTATTGATGTTTGTGATGATGATGGTTTTGCAACGATCAACTGATGTTAATCACATTGTTGCCATTTTATTGATGTTGGTGATGATGATGATTTTGTCTATTATTGGTTATAAATTATAACCAGATCGTTACCATTTTATGGATGTTGGTGACGGATGGTTGTTTTTGTACCATATTGATTAGCAATGGCAGTGAAGTATTAGTCAAATAAAATGTTAATTTGTTCAGTTAAGCTTGATAAGATTTTGCTATGTAAGTCACATGATGTGTTGTTAGCAGTTCATAGTTGATAGAAATACCCTTGCAACGATCAACGGATGTTAATCACATTGTTACCATTTTATTGATGTTGGTGATGATGATGATTTTGTCTATTATTGGTTATAAATTATAACCATATCGTTACCATTTTATGGATGTTGGTGACGGATGGTTGTTTTTGTACCATATTGATTAGCAATGGCAGTGAAGTATTAGTCAAATAAAATGTTAATTTGTTCAGTTAAGCTTGATAAGATTTTGTTATGTAAGTCACATGATGTGTTGTTAGCAGTTCATAGTTGATAGAAATACCCTTGCAACGATCAACGGATGTTAATCACATTGTTACCATTTTATTGATGTTGGTGATGATGATGATTTTGTCTATTATTGGTTATAAATTATAACCAGATCGTTACCATTTTATGGATGTTGGTGACGGATGGTTGTTTTTGTACCATATTGATTAGCAATGGCAGTGAAGTATTAGTCAAATAAAATGTTAATTTGTTCAGTTAAGCTTGATAAGATTTTGTTATGTAAGTCACATGATGTGTTGTTAGCAGTTCATAGTTGATAGAAATACCCTTGCAACGATCAACCGATGTTAATCACATTGTTACCATTTTATTGATGTTGGTGATGATGATGTTTTCGTCTATTATTGGTTATAAATTATAACCATATCGTTACCATTTTATGGATGTTGGTGACGGATGGTTGTTTTTGTACCATATTTATTAACAATGGTAGTGAAGTATTCGTCAAATAAAATGTTAATTTGTTCAGTCAGCTTAAGATAAGATTTTGTTATGTAAGTCACATGATGTGTTGTTAGCAGTTTATAGTTGATATAAATACCCTGATGGGCCAAGTGTAAGGTTTCACCAGATGCGTGCATGGGGGCATACACGTTATCAGGATGGTCGAGTGTAAGGTTCAGTTTAATTTTAAATCATAATAGTGTATTTTGCTTTATTTTATTGTGTCATGGCTTTGAAGCAACTGAATTATTAACCAGTCTGTGGACATTTTTCTTGTATGGTATCTCAAAATGCTGGCGGTTAGTCGATCGTGGGCCGTCGAGCGGAGCGGTGACGATTGTTAGTAGACAGCATACGGGTAGATTGGAAAAAGGAGAAAAGGAAGGAAGATACGGAAGAGGAAAATAAAAGTGTGAAGTTGTACCTCGTGGGTTTTATTGGAGAAGTCTTACACTCGTGTGCATTGTTTGTACAGTTAGGCAAAATAGATAAGTACTCGCTGCTAGAACGGCTTTAAGATGTGTTGTTGTTCTCAACGACATTAAAGTGTGTGTAGTTGTTTATGTACGAGCGAGGAGAGGAGGCCAACAACTCGCTTCACGGTGCACGAGAGTGTTCACACAACATGTAGGTATTTACAGATGTTTATTTAATTAGTTAACACAATTAATAAATTATCACATTATCTAGCAACACTGCCGTCAACACTGTCTAGCAGTGTTTTGGTGTTGATTACAGGTCTGCCTAAAAGTAATACTAATTTAAACAACACGTTTTTGTTATCACTGTACGTAGGACTACATAACATACATACATACATACATACATACATGACACAACACGATAAAATATAAAGAGCAATAAATTTACTAAAATATTTAACTTTACCATGTTAATCATTTCTCATTTTAAATTTCTTACGGATTAACATAGTGGTCAAACATATTTTACGTAATTGGACATTTCGACCGCTGCTACGTCACGGACTTTACCAGAAACCGCGGGAATTCCTGGACTTTCCTGGATTCCAGGAATTGCCGCGGTTCCTGATGAACCAAGTGACGAAGTGGGCGAAACGTCGATATTTTTGACTAATGTAAATTCATAAGAAATTTTAAATGAGTACCTACATTATATTTAATACATAATAGAAGGTAAGTTCTTAATTGATTTCTGTGAGCTGGGCCAGTATTCTCAAACGTCCTACCGTCAACGTCGGTGACGCTGACTAGTTATGTCTCTGTCTAGTTCATATAATTAGACAGAGACATAACTAGTCAGCTTCACCGACGTTGACGGTAGAACGTTAGAGAATACTGGCCCTGGACTTAAGTAGGTACATGGTTTTTCATAGATTGTCCTAGAATGGATTTCGCGGTAGTGCATTTTTTTAAAGATTTATATACCGTTAACTGAGTCCAGAAAAATAAAACGTTGACTGAGTCAAGACCTGTTCCCATGCGCTACGTAAAAGCAACTACAATAATAATATCTACTAGCACAGATCGATGTAAGATGTACTTTTGTAAGATATTATAATATGCGCGAGTTGATTTGAATTATTCCTTCGGCATGACAAACAGAATCAAATCTGCAAGTTATAATTTATAAATTTCTGACGTGAGGCAGTAAATCAGGGGCGGTTGTTTAGGCTTGTCGGACCGCCTCCCCGCCCCCGCCGCCCCCGCCGCCGCCCCTCGCGGCCCGCCTCGTCTTGCTTGTCGCGTCCTCTTCGCGAACCAATTTGTCAAAAATTAAGGCAACTGTACGACGTGGGAGCTGCGCGCGGGGCGGGGCGGGGCGGGGGATGCGGCTTCTGAACTTCAACCATGAGTCATAAAGTGAAAGAGGGCTTGTTCCACCACGCGGGGTACGATGCCTCTCCCTCAAGTCGTAGACAATATTATTAGGGTTCCGTGTATCAATACGGAAGCCTATTACTAAGCTAAGTCGTCTGCTGTATCTGTTGAACCGGAATAGCTAGCCGGCCGGCTCATATTAGCTTCCAAGCCGCTGCATGTCGCGGGCTAACGTCAGTTACGCCACACGCCTACTATGCTCGTTCCGTCCAGCACATTATCGCAGAGTGTCCTCGGCAGCCATGAGTGTTGCACCAAGGAATTGGCCTACTCTTATGAGCGACCCTCAAATAAACAAAACATTCGTCAAATATCTCGAAAAATATAGAAAATATCATTATTAGAGAGAACAAATAGGAAATAAATAAAATATTTTGCCTGTATTTATTTTTGACATTGAAAATGTCTTTTGGTTCGTTTCAGTATAGGCCCCGATTTCACGAAAAAGTGCGATCCCCTTATATATCTGAGAGTTGTGAAGATATGATATTCAAAAAAGGCTCAAAAGACGCGTATTCAGATTTCGTGCCTCACACGACTATCGAGCACATTGCAAATGAATCTACGGAATTCGAAAAAATATTGTCGCTGAGCGACACGAGAAAGTCGGGATAAGGAAAAGGTTAGTTGGGTTCTGATGATGGAGCCGGAAGGAAGCCATAGGAACTCCTAAACTACACATGATAAGCCCATCGTGTTTGGGCTCGTTGGATTTGTCTGTAGTACGTGTGTAGTGTGGTACGAGAGTATACTTGCTTTGTGTATTTTAAATTTCACGATGTCTAGAACGGAAGATACTACAGAGATGTTCATTGAAAAAGTGAGAGAACCTCGTATTTTATATTATTTGAAAGATCCTTGGTAGTACAAAAATATGTTTTAAGTTAAAATTTATTACTAACTTCATAATACTATTACTCCCTATAGTTACAAGTGAAAGATGTTCAACTAGTTATAACGTGCGGCCTCAATGACTATTCACAAATGAAGATCACGCGGCCACAACGCGGGACGCGCGCGTCAGCAGAGCGGGACGCGCGCGTCAAGTGTATGGAGATTCGCGCCGTAGTCGCGCAGTTGTGCACGCCTAGTTCGCGTTGTATTTTTGACGAGACGCTCCCGCTTCGCAGACGCTTTGGTCGCGCAGGTGTGGCCGGAGCTTTAAATTACATTCATCATTAAATCCTTGCGGAATCTATTTTGAGAAGGCGTCTATCTGATTCCTATTCAGGAGTAGGTACGTTACATCAAAGCCAAGCTTACGCCGCCGTCGCTGTGTTTCCAATTTGCTGATCTAGGGAAGCTACTCGTATGTATATTGTACGTACGTAGGTATGCGAGCACGTGACGGACGCGACCTCTCCTCTACTTCTCTAATCAATCATCTACAGCAGAATTATGGTGAAAAATGTTAATATGCTTATTATTTTTTTGCACGTTTGGCTGTCCATGGTGGAGTGCTGGCCCCTACGCTTATGTACGGGAGTGAAAGTTCGGCATGGCAGACGAAGCATGAAAGCAGGATTAATGCTGTGGAAATGCGCGCGTTGAGGAGTATGTGTGGAGTTACAATGAAAGATAGATTGAGAAATAGTGTAGTGCGAGAGCGCTGTAGGCTGAAAGAGGATATAGTGACAAGGATTGAGAAAGGGATGCTTTCTTAATGGTTCGGTCATGTTGGAAGAATGGATGATAGGAGACTAACGAAAGAAATTTATGAAGCAAATGTGAGTGGAAGAGTCGGGAAGGGTCGCCCTAGACGCACGTACCTGGACCAGATCGGGCATGTGCTCAAAAAGGGTAAAGTGCGCAGTACCCGTAACCCACGAGCGTGCATGAAGAACATTATGGGAGTGGAAGAGGCGGCAGAGGTGTGTCAGGATCGTGGCACGTGGAGATCCGTTGTCTCTACCTACCCCACCGGGAAACAGGCGTGACCCTATGTATGTATGTATTTTTATTTTTTTTTAATTATATCTCACGATGGCGGGTTGGTTTTAGTGCGCCGCGCCGCTCCGCGCGCCGCACCGCGCGTGTTTGTGTAAAGCCGGGTCTCCTGCGAATGTTTTTTTTTTCTAAACATTACACAGAAACATCGAAACATTGGGTCGTGACCATACACATTTGTATGAAAAGAAATGTTTTTGTGTAATATTTCGAAAAATGATGCTCAGGAGACGCGGCTTAACGCGAAGGCAAACAGAAGTTTGTCTGTGACAATTATTGTCGTCAGATCCAGAAGGTTTGAGTTGCGTGCGCCGCGCAGCACTCATTGTCGTGTTGGTCGGCGCGGCGTGCGCACGTGTAAATAACAAAATCATGTTTCGGCTCGTACGCCGCGCGCGGCCGGGCCTGGCGGTCTACCGGAAAATAAAATTCGGAGTCAGCCTCCGCCCGCGCCGCCGCCGTCGCCGCGCCGTCAGAGAGATAAAAACTCTTCGTGTCAAATTCAATAATACATCTCCGTTGGGTCTAATTACTCCGGATCCATCTCGGATATTGTTCGCCGAAAGTCGCCCCGCCCCGCCCCGCCGCCCTAGCGGAGTCGGAGAACACGGAGGGGAGTGATAAAAATTGATGGATTCCTCTCGAGTGACGCCTGAAAATTAGGCGCGTCTTCAGCTGAAATATCTGAGGAAAATCGGATGAAGCCGGAGAGATCGAGAAAAAAGCTCATAAAATTATTTTATAGGTTTTAAAAATAATAGAAGAAGTCACGTATTCATAGTCCTCCCGGCTTTATTATTTCTAACGGCGCGGCGCGGCGGCGCACAGCACCAATAGTGTAGCAACGCGTACCAACACTCGCCCGCCCATGTACAGAGCGACCACTAGGCGACGACACTGAGGCGACATTACATTTTCAGCTTTCCGTATCCCGAACGCAAGTCTATTACTAAGCCTGCGCCGTCTGTCTGTCTGCCTGTCCGTCCGTCCGTCCGTCTGTCTGTCCGTCCGTCCGTCCGTCTGTCTGTCTGTCTGCCTGTCCGTCCGTCTGTCTGTCTGCCTGTCCGTCCGTCCGTCCGTCTGTCTGTCTGTCTGTCTGTTTGTCCGAGGTTTGTATATTTTGAACCGTAATAGGTAGCCCGTTGAAATGTTCACAGAATATCTGTTATCGGAAGCGGAAACCTCGGTGCGCGAGTCCGACTCGCACTTGGCCGGTTTTTTTTCCTCGATATCGAACATGATAATAGGGAAGCGAGCGCGCGTCGCGGTCGCGGCTCTACACACCTACACAGCACCTGCCCGGCTAGTCCTACTGACAGTCCTCCCACAGTACCTACTGTATGTAGTCAGGCGCTCCTCACTGTGTTCGCTATTAGCTCCGTGCATCGCCTATACCGTTACATGTACATAGATACATACGTACGTAGGTACATGTAATCGTGAGACCGCATTGGTGTCGCCCGGCCGGCACCTCGCGGAGAACCTGAACACTCGGGAGTTAAAGATCCTTCTTATTATCTCTGTCGGCATAAAAGCCACTTGGCCGTCGTCGGGGCGAGCTCTTCAATTACTTAAAGTGAAGGCCGCACCGCGCGTCGCTGCACTGCAGCAGCGCTTGGGCGGCGCGACACCTCACCACATTCGTTGTATGAAGTCGAGGCGAAACAAAGCTGTTCGTATAGTGCCGCACGCGCCGCTCCGCTGCCGCGTAGTGCGGTCTCACCTTATCAGTAGTTCCCGCGTTTATAGTACACACTTTATATGGCAGTACGTGTATTGTAGGGCGGCGGAGGCGCGAGGCGGGGGCGGCGCGGGCGGGAGGCTGTAGCGGAACAGATGTGGCTAATGGTGCGACAGAATATCGGCGACGCCGTTACACGTTCAATAATCGCCACAGCGACCGCCCCCGCCCCGCCCCACCCCGCCCCGCGCGTAGGGCGGGCGGCTAGGCTACACCGCAGCGTGCACCGCACTGTCCAGTTTTGTACGAGGGAAACATCTTCATTTTAGTGCATTCATCGGATCGGAGATCGTAGTTTAGAACATCTTGTATTTGTTGAACCAAAACGTAACTATATGCCTCACTAAGCAACCTTAATAATTGGACACGTCTTAATCATTCAAGTATTTAGGGCCAAATTGATTATTTTTAATGACATCTTGAAGCTGAAAATGTAGATTCCGATTGAGCTTCCGCGACGTTCTGCTGCGTTCACACACAATGCTTTTGGAAAGGTGAGGAATTAATTTATAATATTATAGTTTTCAATAAATTATCTAAAAACAAGTGCAAGAGAAAGAGAGGGAGAGAGAGAGAGAAGAGTGGTGGAAATTAAAAATTAAGGTTGACATACTGTGAATAAAATGTTTTCATACAGTTAACCTCTGGCCAAATGAACTTAACAATAAAGAAATTTACAATAAAAATGTACCTAATATTGGAACATTTGCATTTGCATTTGCGGGTTGGTCGGGCTGGTCGGGCTGGTCGGGCTGGTCGGACTGGTCGGGCTGGTCGGGCAGGTCGGGGTGCAGCGTGCTCCGGTAGCGGGTGTCCGGTGCGCGGCGCGGCGACGACGGTGTCGAATTTTCGAAACAAATGTGTCGACTAGTAAATGTATTGCGCGCACTCTGGATACTGAAAAATACGACAACTTCAATAGCGAAGGATTACCAGCGCACTTTTCACGATACGCGAAGCGGATCATTTTTTTCAAAAGCACATTTCACCCTTCGTCACTGCGCGAGCGCCACGGGTGGCTGCGCACGAAAGGCCGATCACTCACAGCCCATTTCACCCCGAGGGCCCGCCCCCGCCCCCGCCCCCTCACCCGTTCACCCCTGAACCGCGCGCATCAGCGCCGGCACACTCTCACTCCACTTTCAAAAGTGCGTAAGCTCTGACTAAGTGCGTAATGCTGCTGGAGCGAGTACCCGTACACACAAATACATGCATCGAATATAGTAGTTGTATGTTTAAGAAGGTATATACTTCAAGAAATATCTCCTCTCTGTGCAAAATTAAATAGGTACCACTCCCTCAAAGGTTCGGACTTCGGACGCATAACGCACACACGGCATGATCACACATCCAACATTCACCCACACACACTCACACACACACACACACACCCTCACCCTCACCTTTACACACACAGGCTGGTCAAATTGTATGTTATGTCATTTAGTTGTTAGTTAATTACTATAATTTTTTTGTATAATATGTTGATTGTCACTATTGTTTGTTTGTTTTTGTCCTTGGTTGGAAAGGGGAGCCCCTGAAAATCAGCTTCGCTATCTCGGATAGTGAGTTAGCTGAGTGGGCTCCCTTTTCGTCACATGTTATATGTTTATTTGTATTTGTAATTATTACCGTGTGGGGCCGGTACTTAAAAATAATATCCTCACTGCATCTCTCCCCATGCATGTCGTAAAAGGCGACTAAGGGATAAGGATAATATTCCGTGCTAAAGGGCGACAGGCTCGCCACCTCTCACCTTGGCACGGTACTTCCACCGAGTCATGCAGCAGGTGGGTCTTCGCGCCTTACTTGCTGATTGAGCGAAACGTGGTGGTCGGTGTTGTGCTTTAATTGACCAGAGTACTTGCAGCACAACACCGATTACTCTGCTTACCCCGATTATCGGGATTCAGCGTGTGTGATATGTATGTATGTATGGAGTTGTTGTGTGTCGAAAAAATAAACCATTTCATTTCAAACCATTTCATTTCATTTATATAATGTGCAAAACAGATTCAATATCTTTAGACTACTCTAAGACTAGTTACTACAAGGTGATCATTCGTATAATATAGTTTTTTATTATTAATTAATATTTTTATCTTAAATTAATTATTATTGTACTTATTCATAATTCCTTTCATTTCATTATGTTTCATTATTTAATCATTTAAATCAGAGTAAAACAATATATCATACATAAAGTAATTACAAGTGCAACGTTCAACATTACGCCTTAACTTGCCTTTTAAAATGAAACACAGGAGCTGATTAAGTTTCCTGACTCAGGAACACCTCTGCGCGACGCGTGGGGCGGCGCTGGGCGGCGCGGGGCGGCGCGGACCGGGGCGGGGCGGCGCGGAACAATGTCGAGGCCGGGTCCGCGTAGGTTTCACGGCGAATTTAAAGTGCACTAATTTGTGCATTCGGAAAGTGCAATTAACAAACGTCATTAACAAGCGTCGCGACGCGACGCGCTGCCCCTCCGCTCCGCCGCCACTCAGGCCGGAGAAAATGCATTACCCGTGGGCGAGCGGCGCGGCGCGGGGCGGCGGCGGCACTAGGTCTGCCAGGACTTGGCAGTTTTGACATGGAATCAAACGTCAAATATGACGAGGTATTGACGGAATTGTTAGGTAGATCTCGGAAAGTATAATAGCGAGGAGTATGTCTGAAATAACTTACTATAGAAGAAGGACGCGCAAGTAAATAATGAACGTGTGTTAAATAAAAGTGTTTATATTAAATATAAACACTTTTATATGTGATATGTAGGAAGTACTTACAATCCCTGGCCTTGGGTACAGGCTATAATCCATTTACGTTAGGTATTAATAATAGGGAATATAGGAAATCTGATAATAGGGAATATAGGGGATAATAGGAAATCTATATGTATTGGATTTAAATAACATGAAATTTAATTTAGCTAGGGGGAGGAGAAAAGAGGGGGAGGGGAGGGAGTAAGGGCGAAAGATGTGGGTGGGAGGGGAGGGAGCGGGGTGGAAGGGAGAGAGAGAAAGACTGGAGGGAGGTCCACCTATTGTGTTGGTATATAGGTAGGTCACCCCTCCCTCCATAGAGGTGATAGAAGGAAGAAGGAGAGGGGGTGGGCTGAGAGAAAGGGAAGGAGGGCAGCGAGGGAGGAGAGATTTTTTTTTTTTATGGAACCTAACACGGTTGGCTACATCACCTACAACATCCGTGATGTCAGCCCATAACACCGGGTGAACTAGGTGCCATGTCAGTACTTCCCCCTTTGATCGTGCCGGCTACATTGAACTAGTCGGAAAACACAAACTATTTACATAGCCGTTTAGACCGACGTTTCATTCAGTGCGGTGGTACCAACCCGGGCGGGTTAAACCCTACCACCAAGTAAGATTAGGAGGGAAGGGACCTACAGTTTTACGAGGAATCCGAACCTCGGTCAGATTCCAACGGTCAGCGGTCACCCATCCAAGTACTGACCGCACCCAGCGTTGCTTAACATTCAATAGCGACAGTTGACTGTCTGCACCACTGAGCTATCGAGGCTGACTAAAATTAATGATAATAACCCACAATGCCGCCAGTGAAGCCGCAGGAACTTTGGTGAGTGTTTGTACGTGTTATACGCACACGAAGTTTTCCGAAATAATACAATTTAATTTTCATCTATACTTAGGGTGGGAGGGAAATTAATCCCTTAAGAGGGAGGGAGACAGGGACGGACGGAGATAGGGAGGGAGAGAGAGAGATTATACAAGGGAAGTTATCGTTTATCATCATATTTGCGTTTAAATCGGATTTTGATATTAAACCGAATTTACCGCGAGCGTAGCCGCGGCAAAAAATCTAGTCATTATATGTATATAAAGTGGTTCCTTCGTTCGTTCGTCTTCTATGCGTTCATAAACAGTTCGTCCAAATTAGGATGAAACTTTGGTGGGTTATTGTGCGCACGCCCGCGAAAGTTTTTGGAAAAAAAATTATTATGGGAATTAATTTAAGGGATGAACAATCCACGCTGACGGCGCGAAGTGTCTCGCTTATACATAAAAAAATATTCACGAAGAAAATATCAATTATGGCAACACAACCAAATGTCATTGAACCTGGCAACTGGGAAGAAGAAGAACCTACAGTTTTACGTGGAATCCGATCACGGTCAGCCTCCAACGGTCGAGCGGTCACCCATCCATAACCGCGCCCAGGTGTGATAGTCGACACGCAGTCGACCGATCGGACCACTTAGCTACCGAGGCCGTACCGAGGCGGACAAAAACATTCAAGAGAGAATAATAATAATAAATAAATATACGTAAATAATTGATTTCATGACTTCGGAACTAAACAAACTGTACGTGGCATCATTATAGTTTCATTGTGGATGTGTGTGTACTGATGTGAGACCCGGGGGCGGTTGTTCGTGGCTACGCGGGGCGGGGCGGGGCGGGGCGCAAGGACGGCGCCGCCGCCGCCGCGGTGTCAGCAGGGGGGGGGGGGGGGGAGGGGGCTAGATAGAATTACGAAGTTAGACATCTTTTCATTTACGAACGCACCCGGCGCGGCGCGAGGTAGGAAGTACTTAAGCATAGGCTAAGACCTGCCTCCGGGTGCATCTGAGAATTTCATTTCCCAATTGGGCATCCCTGCTAGAGCAGTGATCCTCGTGCATGATCACATTTAGTAGGTGTCAACATATTGGCAGCTGTAAGCCTGATCGATATGCCAACACATTTGAGAGAAGCTTCACACTCGCTCGCCACATAATAAGTATCACATAACACTTCAACTAACAAATCAACAGATACTTTCACTCAAATCTAGTGATCCAATAACTTAAGGCTATAACCTCAGAATGAAAAAAAAATCTTTTATACAAGCTTTTATATGGATAAAAATGAACTAAACAGTTAAAAATAAATTTATTCCTATTGGAAACAAGCAATTTTTAAAAAAAAAAATTAAAGCTGGTTACGTTTGACAGCAGACAGAAAATTTTAAAACTGTAAAAAATAAAAAAATGGCTTGCTTCCAATCGGATTTTTTTTTTACTTTTTAGTTCATTACAAGCTGTGCCCGCGGCTCCGCCCGCTCTGATATTTCACTTCATTGCTAACCTCATAAGCCATTTAGCGTGATAGTAAGTAGCCTATAGTTGATGGGAAGAATCAAGCTATCCGTAGAATTTTGTTTTATTAAAATCGGTTCAGTGGTTCTCGAGTTATCAGCGGACAGACAGACACTCAGACACTCAGACACTCAGACAGAAAGCAGACGTTGGATTTTATTATAGGTAAGGAAGGATTATCAATATGAAAGCTTTTTTTGTTTGTGTTAGTATTGCCTGATGGCAAAAACGTCATCTAGGACCAGAGTAATTTTGAAGACAAATCAAACGAGCCCAAACTCGATGGGGTTACGTCGTTTCATTACAGAGTTCCTGTCCTGGCCACCTTCCGGCTCCATCATCAGGCCAGCTGTGACATCACCATATAGCATTGTCGTACGATTTACATATGCATACAACATTTCAGCTCAACCGATCACCGGGAAGTGCGCCAACATTTAATAACTTATAAGATTTGGTTCCCACAGACACCGGGAGAGGTGAAACTAAATATGAAAGCTTGTAAATATGTATGATGCGATTCAATCTGAGCCTCTGGCTGGACACAGACGCGCGCGCGCGGTCGTGAATAGAAGCGTCTACACGAAGGGACTTTCCGACACGCTCCGCCGTCGCCGGAGTCTATTCTCGTGTGACGTCACAATTTATCTAATTACCTGCCCCGCCGCACCCCTCCCCGTACCGCCGCCGCCGCCGGCCGCCTGCGACTAAATTGAAGCCAACACTCGCCTTCGCACCGAATATTCAGGTAGAGCGCGCACAGCGCTGCTGGCGCTGGCTGTGCGCCCGCGTGATGGCGGGTCACATCCACTCAACATTAATATCCACGAACATCTACGAAATGCGATAAGAGTGAAATGTTTTGCCTACTGCGCTGCGACTATATGTACACCTTCACATTGCTCACACGTATAGGTAGATTAACACAATTCACTTTCCTGGGACGTTCCCTGGTTGAAATTGTTCCTGAATTGAGAACTTTGGAGGAGTTGAATCCTCATGTCGAAATATTTATCTGTACGGGAGCCTACGCCGTCAGACAGTCGGTTTACATTTTCACATAATGCGTGGGTGGTCCCAAAAATATCGAACCTAACAGAGAAAACACGAATTACTCATTATTCTCCTCTCAGCTCAATACACTTTTGCCAACGATGTTCGATAGCTTCGATGCCCTTTTTATAGTGAGAGCCGTCGAGCTCCTCAAAATAGCCATCACCCGCCGACTCTACCTTTTCATTGTTGGCAAATATTTTACCACAAAGTCATTTTTCAAGTTATGAAAGAGAAAATAATTCGAGGGGCCAAATCTAGCGAATCCGATGCGTGAGGAACCAATTCGAAATTTAACTCATTGATTTTATCCATCGCAGTTAAAGGATAAGCTCTGTCTTGCGATGGCTTCACCGAACATAACCGGGCCGATAAACTTACTTTTTGCCAAATAAATGCGGCCGTTTTTTCTTGATTTCATCACTCAAACGCTGCAATAAGTTCGCACAATACTCACCGTTGTTTGTTTTCAATGAAAATTACCCTACGCGCATCCCTTAAAACTGACGCCATGACCTTGCCAGAAGATGAAACTGTCTTAGCCTTCTTTGGAGCCGGTTCTCCCCTTTGAGTCCAATGTTTAGACTGTTCTTTGTCTCAGGGTGTGAAATGATGAATAAATATCTCCAAACACTCGACTGAAACATCCTCACGACGCTGTTTTTGTTCTATTTTGAGTAATCACCCTGCACCACCTTACGCACAGCTTTCTCATGTCCAAATTTTCAGTCAATATGCGATGTACAGCAATTTTTTAAAGCCTACCATAATATGTTCTAGTCATCCAATACTATTTTATGGATTTTCTTCACAATTTCGGCCGTTGTCACTTCATTTAGTTGACTACTGCGATGTTCGTCTTGCTTGACAGCTCGTACGACCTCGTTGAAACTCTGCCTCCCAATATTTTACTGTCGTTAAATATGGAGCAGACTCACTCAAAGTTGAATCCAGCTCAGCTTTAATATTAGTTGCAGTCAGACCTTTCAGGTGAAAGTATTGAATCACATAACGGTGACCAATTTTATCCACGTCTAAAACTTCACTGAGAGCGGTTCACTATTAATTGATAGCTGACAAACAACTAGCGCGTTCTTTTTTTAAATTAAAATTTAATTTGACATTTTCAATTTCAAACGTAGTACATAAGTTTTTTCAAACAACAACCACCATGTATAGGTACGTCAGGTTCCCGGCTCCAGGAATTGCCCGACTTCTGGAACCACCCTGGTACCTACACGAACGGTTTAAATTTCTGTTTCCATGATCTCTCTTTGAGATCATCTGATAACTTACTCCTAGCAATACCAGTTCACCCGAGTTCATTATATTCTGACTCATTTATAGTCAGTGCGGCTCGCACGTGGAATTAGTTTACTGGACAGGTGTCGTACCTGCTATCCACATGTTGAAACAAACTTTTCTGGTAAAACAATAATATAAGTACTCATCGATGTCCAGTTGATAATATATGTAAAGTATATATATGTATATAAGTATGTAAGTATGAAATAATATAAGAGTAAACGCATATTACAACATTTATTTTTCTTATAATATTATTATACATTATTATGTATATTGGGTGTATACGTATCTACACATGTACAAATATGTCCATGTAAGTTATGTATTTATATTTCATACTACTGCGTTCTTTCTTTAGTACTTGCATTGACCGCGCCTACGCATTTTCCACATCCCAAAGATTAGTCCGTAAAGAATGCCGCAAGGCATTAAACTTACGTTTTGTGACGCTCTTTATATAATGGTGTACAGTAAAGTATAATTTAATTTTTCATTAATGTGGCTTCCGGCGCCGCCGGTGCGGTGCGGTGCGGTGCGGTGCGGTGCGGTGCGAAGCGGTGCGGTGCGGTTCGGTGCGGTGCGGTGCGGTGCGGTGCGGTGCGGTGCGGTGCGGTGCGGTGCGGAGACGGAGAAAGTGCATTAGTAAAGCATATTATGACGTATGTAGGTGTAGATGGAGGCGGGGGCGGGGGCGGGGCCGCGCGGGAAGCGGACGGACGATGAGCTGCAAGTAACGAAGCGGAATTGCTCCGGAAGTGTACACGGAAAGAGGAAATTAATAAACGATGGGGCGGCGCGGCGTCCGGCGGTGATGCGGGGCGGGGCGGGGCGGGGCGGGGCGGCCGCGCGCACAGTACGCTATTGCCTACTCATCCACCTCCGTACTGTACCGGTAATATACGCCCTGGCCGGCCACACGGAGTGTTCCGAGAGAGATGTAGTTGTCACACTTTCGGAAATTGCAGAACATGCAAACAGTGCACGCTACCGGACCGCCACAGTAGGTACGTACGTACTCGCTGGGCGCTCGCGTGGGAGGGAGGCTACAACACGATCGAGCGAGCACTTGGTTCACAGAAGCCACGCTTCTAGAAAACACATGTATTGTTAACATTACGTTTAACACATTACTGCACGTAGTGTTCAAATTTATAAATGTTCCCTCTTCCAGGTCTCATGAATAATTGACTGCCTCAGTTGTCCTTTGAACTTGGGGTGTAGACACTTTTTTTACACATTTCTGCAATGATATAATAAGTTAATTAACGTTTCTTTCGAGCTTTAAAAAAACCCGCATGCAAATCGGTCCACTTTTTAAGATAATACATTTTTTGATTACTTAATCTTGATTACTTGATTATTTCACTTTATAAATATATATATTTTTTTATTAAATACTAACAACTTTTTGTTGCTTTATTTTTTATGTAAAACACATATTTTATTAATAATAATAAAAAATCACATTTATTGATGAAATATTTCGCCCCGATGTCGGTGGCGTCTTCAGTCAAAAACTTGACTGAAGACGCCACCGACATCGGGGCGAAATAGTTCATCAATAAATGTGCTTATTTATTATTAATAATGAAATATGTGTTTTACATAAAAGATTACTTGAATACAAACATAGCTAACAACCATCCCGATTAAACCAACTTTCTGATAAAAAAAACGCAACCAGATCAGTTCATCCGTTTGGGAGCTACGATGCCACATACAGACACACCCATACACACATACACACACACGTTAATGTTATAACACCCCTCTTTTTTCGTCGGTGGTTAAAAATAGGTAGATGTGCTGTCCGAACTCCGCAAGTGGCACTTTAAAACCAGGCCACTTGGCCCGCCTGAAGTCAGTCACTGTCAGTCTCGCACCATCAACACACGTGTTCGGAACACTTTCGTATCTCGATTTTGCGCCCCAAAACCAACTAAAATGCTATCGTGCTGGAAAATGGATGATGAAGATTCTACACGAACCATACAAGAACAGATTTTAAAAGTCAAGGAATCACATGTCCTTTCTTACTATTTCTAATATTTTTCACAAATTCAAACATTACGTCTAAAATATTGCGCATCAGAAAGTATGAGTGCGAAAATAAATACCCCGATGCGCGAGTGCGATAGAGAAGTTATATGCGGGACGATGCAGAGCAACATAAAACAAATTACATCTCGCGAGTTCGTATTGAAAACAATCAAAATAATATCAATAGTTGAAACTCCTTCAGTTAATTCGTCCAGCAACCGGATAATGACGCATGTGGGTAATCAGCGCATCAGTATTGTGCTTCATTCACTCAAGGTGACGTGCTGTGCTCGTGCCGCTTGTAAACACATAATGTCGTGTAGACAACGCATATACTACCCACTGTTAACGTAATATACTCGTAATATCAATGCATTCTGTTAGGAAAAGTGTAGTCAGCGGTATAAACCGATTATTCTAACTTACTAATTTAAAAAAATACGAATTCTGATAATGCACGCCCCGTATAATATAGAGAACATTCAAACACTTGGATCGTGAGTGGAGCAGCCTGTGTGCGAGCGGCGTCGCCCTCCCCCTGCGCCCCGCCCCGCCGCCGCCCCGCCCCCGCCGCGCCGCCCCCGCATCGGAAGCGCTCGACATGAATGCAACCCTAATAATGTGGAGGCTTCTTTTGATTGCGCGCTGCCCGTCTCTACCGAAGCTTACATTTCAACTGCGGAAACATTCGACGCTCTTAGTGTGGGGGACGCTCGACGCGAATACCATGCAGTATGATCACGCTGACAATTAAATTGCTTTCTTGGAACACTGGTTTAATTTAGTTTTTGTAGCAGTTTAAGTAACCACTAACATGATGAACTACACGTATGCACTCCACTTCGCTCAACTACATTAGTTATTGATGAGCCTGGCCTCTGTCATTATCTATCCTTGTGTTGTTTGTTGAAGTAAGTACATACGAGTATGTGTGCTGTTGCGGTGGAGTACCTACTACGCACGCACACACAGCTGCTTACTGCTATTCAACTTCAATGTATGTAATTAAACTATAAATTTAATTTAGATTACTTAGTTCGACAAGGGGTTCACGTGCCCTCTATACAGACATAATAATGTGTAAAGTCACGTCGTCGGTTCGTCACGGGGTCGGCTGATGTTCGCCTCCCCCGCCCCGCCCCGCCCCGCCCCGCTCGATGCGTTTTAGTTGCAAGCACTTGTTGCCGACTCATCGGCCGCAGTTCGGTTGTATTATTTCAATGTGGCTCAGTGGGAGCACTGTGTGATTAATAATCTTGTATTTACTACTTGACTGAAGATAGTAAAGAATACCGTACGGCATTAAACTCGCTTTATAATATTATATCGTTTAATGGAGTGCAATAAATAAAGTTTTATTGATTGAAAAATTTGATTGATTAAATTATTCACAACCTCCAGTTATCTCTAGTCCAACAGGTATTTGTCGGTTACAGTGAAAATTGTCATCCAATATATGAGAGGGCTGAGCTTAAAAAGTCCCAATGTATTACTTATCACGCTGACGACGCAGCGCCACAAGGTGCGCCTGGGCATCCGACATGAGAAGACAGCACTGCTAGTATTGCACGATTTCTTACCCAGACATAAAATCTCAAGAAGGCTCTTGTACCGTGTGGGGTCGGTACTTAAAAAGAATAGCCCCACTGCATCTCTCCCCGTCGCATGTCGTAAAAGTCGACTAAGGGATCGTCAGCCTCGGCAGCTCAGTGGTGCGGTCAGTTATTGGATGGGTGACCGCCCGACCGTTGGAGGCAGACCGTGGTTCGGATTCCACGTTAAACTGTAGGCCCCTTCCCTTCTTACCTTACTGGGTGGTAGGGTTTATCCCGGCCGGGTTGGTACCACCGCACTGAGCGAAACGTCGGTCGAAACGGCTATGTAAATAGTTCGTGTTTTCCGTCCAGTTCAGTGTAGCCGGCGCGAAATGAGGGGAAGCACTGACATAGCACCTAGTTCACCCGGTGTTATGGGCTGACATCACGGATGTTGTAGGTGATGTAGCCAACCGTGTCAGTTTCCATAAAAAAAAAAAAAAAAAAAAAAAAAGGTTTCTGTCCTAATTATTTTCTAGTTTTTGGTACAGCTGATGATTTTAAATAAAGCCGTTTAACTTAAAAGTTTTTTCACCTATTTTTTTGTTTATTCTTCGTGGAAACTTCAAATGTAAAGAGTACGAGCGTATTGTTGTCGTTAGTACACGGTGTCGGGTGAGCGGACTCACGAGTCACGACACCGCACGCTGCGGAGTCGGAGCCCGTCTACTTGCTCCGTCTACGCAGTACTCATACCACACACTCGGCACTCGCACACCACCCCCGCTACAGGAGCGCTGCTGCAGTATCAAGCCTACCGCGACCGCGAGCGACACTTAGTACACGGTGTCGGGTGAGCGGACTCACGAGTCACGACACCGCACGCTGCGGAGTCGGAGCCCGTCTACTTGCTCCGTCTACGCAGTACTCATACCACACACTCGGCACTCGCACACCACCCCCGCTACAGGAGCGCTGCTGCAGTATCAAGCCTACCGCGACCGCGAGCGACACTTTGTACACGGTGTCGGGTGAGCGGACTCACGAGTCACGACACCGCACGCTGCGGAGTCGGAGCCCGTCTACTTGCTCCGTCTACGCAGTACTCATACCACACACTCGGCACTCGCACACCACCCCCGCTACAGGAGCGCTGCTGCAGTATCAAGCCTACCGCGACCGCGAGCGACACTTCATTAACGAACACTTACGTGTTGCGTCTACCCCCCGCTCGCCCCGCGTGTGCCGCCGCGCGTGTGCCGGCGCGGCGGCGAGTGAGGCGCAATAATGTTGATTCCGTACAATATTCTTCTGCCCATCATTTTTGTCACTATCCATATACCTACCTATACATACAGGACTCGCGCGCGAAAATTTATAATACTTTTTTGACATTGGAAATGTCTTTTTTAATGGGAAGAATGACATAAAGCGCGCGCGAGACTAACGCAGATGTGTATCCGACGGCGCCCACGGGCATTCGGATATTTACGGCGGCTGCGAATACCATGTCGGCCGGCTAGATGCACCTTCACATTATGTTTGAAGGATCCCAGACTGTACATTAGAGGAAAGGATGCAGGTGGGAGTTCATTCCACTTTTAAGTAAAGTTTATTTGAGATATGTCGTGTAGTTTTTGAGATGTGTCACAACGACATTCTACTTTCTGGACGGGCCCTCGTCATATATTTTACCGGTAGAAAGGTGCGATTGGAGTTCTTCTATATATTGCCAATAATTAAAACAGCGTAAGTGCGCGAGCGCCTCATACATCACGTTACGTTTCAGCTCTGTGACCGTCGATAGAGTAAGACGGTTAATTGGCAATTTGATACGTATAAAGGATACGATTGGAGAGTGTGCTGAATGCTCACAAATAGCGCGCCTCAATTCGGTGCGTTGTATGCCACTTCCCGATAATTTTTAATTCGTTGATGTGTGATATTTTCTGTTACACCGCGAACGTTCTTTCGGACTGCGGAACTTCTTTACTGTGCGTGGTGCGACACGCACTTGGCAGATTTTTTTATTATTACTATATATTGTACTCGTACGTATATAATATATGCTACTTACATAATGTTGCTACAGTAGTGCGCCGGCGCGCACGCGGCGCGCACTCACTACATCTCAAGTGGCAAAGTTCGCAGACGGAAGTGGAGATGGTCCGAGCGTCTTGGATTACTTCCTGCTGCTTTCCTAACTTATCTGTTTGTTAAGCGAAGCCGCGGGAGGGAGCAGCTGGTATATATTAAAACCGGAATATTTAGAGAAGGTGAGTCTAGAGAGAGAAAGAAGACGAAACTCTCTGATGGCACGAGTAGCGGCGGCGGCGGAGGCTGAGCGGTACTCCGCCGAGTCATTCCTTCATGCCTTTCTTGCTGTATTCATATTATTCTAATACTTTGCTAATTTACCCAAGTTATTGCAACATCACACCGATTACGTGCTCACCCCTATTGTCGGTATAAAGCGTGATGATAACCTGTATGTATGTATGTCAGATGCCCAGGACACTTTCCAAAAACACATCTCCTTTCTCACACCTACCTACACTTTGTATCAGTCCTAAAATATAGCGAGAAGATGAAAGTGGGCGCGACTGGGAACTCCTACCAGTGTACACATATATACATGTACTTATATATACGTACCAGTACATACTCCGCCGCGACGACGCCGCCGCCGCGACGACGCCGCCGCCGCGACGCCTCGTGTCGCGAGTTCAAACGAACCTTTGAAGGCGCCAGCTAGCTAGCGGATGGATCATAAGATCTCTCTATGTACCTACGTAACCCACTACGCTATGTACAATACTCTCACACGCACTAATCCGTCTCCCGCCCGCCCTCGCGCCGCCGCCGCCCAAGCATAAGCGACCGCAACATAAACTATACCGTAGCAGGCTACCTACTCAATTATACATTAAAGGTAAGGCGACTTATTTCGTAAGTCGCCGCACACATTTCACTGAAATATATTATTATTTATCGTTGCTGTTCTTAGAATTACTCTGTTTTGTAATTTAATTACTTAATAAACTTAATTTACAATTAATGTTAAAACCCACAACGAAGAAAATGTAGTTACAGTCAAGCAGTGTTAAGATTATCTTAAAAATAATAGAATAGTATGGAAACTCTTTATTGCACACAAATTAAAGAAAGAACAGTACACGCCAACAAACAAGAAATACAGGAAAAGGCGGACTTGTCAATACCGGCTATTTCTTCCAGTCAACCTTTGGGTGATGGATGAGGAATAAAATAGAGAGAAAGAAGTATGGGTAGTGCAAGCTAAAGGGAGGAGGGATACGTGGTGTTTTATTTTTATGAATATACTATTACATTGTTTACATAACGTGTTGTTACATTAATAATGGAAACATTGATTGTGAATAATGTACCTAGATATTCCCATTCAATATATGGTTTAGCATGTACATAATATAATATATTAGTCATAGTAATAAAGTCTTATTTACTGTCGTGCGTGACCTAGTAAGTCGCGTATGACGAGAGACTGGACCTCATCAGCGGCTGTCCGTTGTGCGGCGATGATCCGCTACGTAAATCTGTCGCATTAGGCAGATAACATAGTCAAATCTAGAAGAGTCTGTTAGCTAACATGCTATATCCAGTGGACCATACGGTACCTAGTCACCAGCAGGCCCTCGGGGTCGTTGATGCGCGAAGTTTCCGCTAAAACTTAACATTTCAGCTTAAATTCTAAGTTTCTAGCTGCAATAGTAGCTGATGAGTAAAAAGGAGCGACAAACTACTTCATTCATTACAAATAACTCACGGAAGTTCAAAGAGCTAGTATCTCCTATAGTTTGCCCGCGACATCCTAAATACAGCGGGGACGCGTCACGCCGCCGCCGCCGCGCCCCCGCCCCGCCCCGACGCGCCCCCGCCCCGCCCAGACGAGGTCCCATTAGCTTCACGCTGGACTCGCGATAAATAACCCACGAACATCCTCTCATCGCCCTTAGCTCCACTCATCTCTTATGTATTAAGGGCGAGATTAAGGGCCTTCCATATAGTTTAACACAATAATAAATATTTAGCAACTCGATAATTTGTCTAAACGGGTTCAAACCCAGACCGCATAGAGCAGAGAGCCGTCGAGTAGCCGCGTAGTCACGTGAGAACTATGTAATATAACGCTTAAGGCGAGGGATAATCGACCCGACTCAGCCAGTTGAAAAAAGGCCTATGTAAATCACGTTTTTGCCATTTATGGGAAAAGCATATAAAAATTTGCAGTTATTAAAATTATATTCCCTAGATAGAGTCAATATCTTCATTTTGATGTAAATAAATAATAACCTTTCCATGGACGAACCATGATATAATCTCCTTTGCAATATTTGATCGAGATTATCTACTAATTGCTCCATAACACCATAATTCACTTCTTTCCCAAAAAGATGAAAAATGAAGAGTTCTAGTGATTAGACTTAACAGTATGTCCAAAAAGGCAATACTTTTTTTATAAAAAAATAAAATGTCTTTGTACCGCAAAACTGAGTAAGCGATTCACACCTTTATTGCTATGCCCACAAAGTAAGTTGCCGGGATGCAGCGCTCGCGTGTATACCACTTCAGTAGCGCGCTGGTGCTTGAATCGAGCGGATGTGTCCCGGCCGGTCTCCCGGACCGCGGCAAACTGTCAGTTCATTTATTGTTTTCAAAAATAATAATGGGAAATAAACGTAAAATGGTGCAATACGGATGCACGAAGAAAAAATGGACAAGATATTGTATACGAAGGGTGAGTCTGCTCTGAGTTTACCTACTTTCAATTGCTTATGGATAGGTGATTGGTAAGGTAGGTACTCGTAGGTTAGGTTAGCTAGAATAAATTTTTTTTAGTTAGTATGTAGGTAGAGATAGATACTTCAGTAGTTTTTTTTTATGGAACCTGACACGGTTGGCTACATCACCTACAACGTCCGTGATGTCAGCCCATAACACCGGGTGAACTAGGTGCCATGTCAGTGCGTCCCCCTTTGATCGTGCCGGCTACACAGAACTGGTCGGAAAACACTAACTATTTACATAGCCGTTTTGACCGACGTTTCATTCAGTGCGGTGGTACCAACCCGGGCGGGTTAGACCCTACCACCAAGTAAGATTATAGTAATATACTAGTATAGAGTAGCATAGAAAAACAAATTACAACAAGTTAGTTATAAACAGCCATATTTTATCTAATCTGTTACATTATTGTATTGCACTTGTCGAATTTATCTACAAACAAGAAAAAATAAAAGACTACTAGGTAAGTCTAAATAGAGTAATAAACGTAGGTACCAAAATTAAATGTATGTATTCGCACGTAGGTACATTTCCAACTATATGTACGAGTGTGTATTTGCATACCTATGTACTATGTACCGCACTAAGGGAATGCATACACGGTGGTCTTAGTAGTCAAGTTAGTTCTGCAAAGTGAAATGTTATACACTGTGTTGCAATTGCTCCCGAAATATTTTTAACATCAGGGGGTGATTCTATATATGAAACTAAACATCTTTTGAGGCGAAAAATTTTTTGGAAACAAAATATTTTCTATACAATTTTTAAATAAGTACCTACCGCTTTTTATGCTTCGTATTTAAAAAGTCGTAGAATAAAAGTTATTCTGTTTCATGTACCTACACAATCACCCCCTTTCGGATTTTGATTCTGTAATTGAAAAAGTATGAATACCTGTGTATCTATTGCATCGTCAAATATAAGAAATAATATCTAAACATAACAAAGGTAGTATGATAGTTGATCATAAAACTAATGCACGCTCTATGGGCAAACACCCAATAATTAATTCAAACCCCAAAATATATATATTTTTGCTAATAAATAAACACTGTTACAGGTTAGCAATACGAGAGAAGAAAAAGAAAAAGAAAATACATTCTACCAAGGTACTGATACCGATCTTCAACAAAACACGGTAATAATATTCATCCTTTACATGGCACAAGACCATTATAACTATTGCTGTTCCATTTTTGAAATTAGAAAGAAAAAGTAAATGTCCGTTTAAAATGTCATTGAGAAAAATATACTGAAAAAATATGTAGGATGCAAAAAACGTTAGACTAAAGGAAAAGCATCAATAAAATAAGAACCTATTTATAGAGCTGTTTGATTTACAACATCTGACGACCGTGAACTAAATATGAACAATAAAAAGTAAGTGGAATTATATGAAATATGGATATCCTACTAAGAGAGCAAACATTTTTGAGAAGGCTCTTCTTAGAAGCTGCAAAAAGATTTGAGGAGGCAGAAGAACCACATGTTATAAGATCATCTTTTTTAATACTCAAAGAAGAGCACGAAAAACTGAAAGACAAGCGACTCTTGGATGAGATTCTGAACAGCCACTCTGATGATTACGAGGAAGAATATGTTAGTACTCATAAGTAGACTGCCTCAGTCTTCGATTCCGTCTACGGCCTCAGTCTACTTATGAGTACTGTGAACGTTGGACAACTTGTAAAGGTACTTATGACATGTGTCAGGATGCTAGAGAGACGGACCGGTACTTATCGGCGCCAGCTAGTATGGCACATATGATTATGGATGTAACGAGACCGCATATGTCGTCTGCTAAACCAACACAATTAAAATCTGACCAATTCACTGGTCCGGAGGGCTACGAGAAACGAAGTATCGCTAGCAGGTCTAAAAGGTATGACAAAAATTACAAATGACCTAAAATCGAACTAAAAAAAAATTAAGGACAAATAAAGAATTGGCTAAGTTCCTGGGGACAATTTAAGAAGATTGATCTTGATGAGAGGCTGGATGATGATGGCAAGTACCAATATTTGATCCAGGTTACAGAACCAGGTACAAATGCACAAGAGTTGGTCGAAAGTTTCCCTCCCTCAGGAGTCAACTACAGAAAGGCAATCGAACAACTGAAAAACAGGTTCGCTAGAGATGATTTATTGATAGAGAATTATGTCAGACAGCTACTAAGCATAGTTCTATCGCAGAGCAAGATGTCTGAAAATGTTGACCTTAGAAGTTTGTATGACAGAATAAATACCCATTTGAGATCTTTGGAGTCACTGGGAGTTACATCAGATAAATACGCTGCCATGTAATATCCTCTTATAGAATCAGCACTACCAAAAGACACCATCGTAGCTTGGGAGAGAAGTAGTCAACATTACGAAAGAAGTCTGCATGATCGTCTCGAGTCATTGGTAAATTTTATGAATAAAGAGGTTGAGACGATTGAACGAGTGAAAGCAGCGAAAAGTATGTTTCGATCAAAAGCAGATATATCACTACCAACTGCTGCAACAATACATGTAAGTGATACACACCGAGAAGAATAGAAAAGGGGAAAACAAAATTTATGTTTATAGTGTCAAATCATGGATCGATTGAATGTTTCAAAGAACCAAACAAAAATTACATATAATGAAAAATTACAAATGCTGAAAGATAAAAAAGGATGCTTCATTTGTGTAAAGGTTGGTCACACTGCAAATAAATGTAAAAATTATCCTAAATTCCTGAATTGTGGAAAACGTCATGTATACATACACATTTGGGAAATGAGAAGAAACCAGAAAAGAACGATAAACAAAAATCGGAAACTTTTCTTTGTCGAAAGAACAGTACAACTCTACTCGAAACAATGGTAGGGTAGAGTGCGTTACAAATGACAGACGTAAAATAAACACTCGAGTTCTGATAGACAATGCTTCACAACATTCTTATAATATAACGAAAAGTATGGGAAGAAACTGGATTTGAAACCTATCGGCACAGACCAGATGGGACATAGTTTATTTACAGGTTTATATTTTATTTTGTAATTAGCCTAATTTGTTAATTTACTTATTTTTAGGTCTAGATTTAATTATTTTTGTTAATGTTGTGTGTTCAATAAAATTATGTTTATATAATGTTTTCAGGTATAGAAACTGAGAAAGTTGACCACAATATATACGAACTTACTCTACAAAACAAAACCAGTACTTTCCAACATGAGATACTCGCATACACTACTGAAAAGATCTGTGGCTACTTACCTCGAGTAAATGACGAGAGCATATTATTTACACTTCGAGCACGTGGTATAAAATTCACAGATTTTGGCGAATGTACCAGATGTTGACATCCTTATCGGAGCAGATTTTTCTGGAAAAATTGAAACTAAAAACTTCTTACCGTTGAACGAAGATGGTTGTTTCCGAGATTTTTGCAGACGAAAAGTAAGTTGACGTAGAATGTAAGAAATGCACAATAAATTGCGCCACGACTACAGTGGTGCCATTCAGTGAGAAGCTACTATATTTTTCAAAATATACGAAGATTATGAGAATGGTAGCATGGATTCTTAGATTTAAAAATAGATCTAATATTAAATCGTCTGCACAATGGAAAACTCGCCAATCTGTCAATTTGGCGATTTTCACTTTTTGATGCAAAGTTATTGGTATATATGAGTTACATGCTGTGGCAAAGACTGGTAAGTGTATCTATTGAAGTTTTGGCTCTAGCTTTAAGGGACTAAGTCCAATCTACAGAAAACTCTATTTCCGACTTTGCTAAACTAGCAAAAGTACACATTATCGAATTTACCATACACACACATAAATAATAAGCCTAGATGTCACAATGCTCATAAAGCCAATCTGGTAGATAGGTTTATTTGCCATGTTAAATTATTCCAAGTTTAAATTATACACATTGGAAAATCTCCAATCTACCACAGTGGCTGGTTTCGTATTGTTGCTGATGTTCACATAGTAGGATTCTCAACAGTGTTCAACTCGTCATTGTGGTAGTTGACCGAGTTCACCACAGCCAGAAAGCTCTATATATTTTAATTTACCACTTACACTATAATAATATAAATGAATATGTGCCAGTTTCGTTTGTCATCCATTGTGAAAAGCACGATATCTTTTTTAAAATGCTGTTTATTTGGCTTGCATTGGCCCCGTGCGAGACACAACCTAAGTGGTGCTTTCGCTACACTTAATTTTGGCAATAATTTGTAATTAAACTTTTATTTCAAGCTTTTAAAAAAAA
The DNA here is from genome assembly GCA_946902875.1 of Nematopogon swammerdamellus. NCBI lineage: Eukaryota > Metazoa > Arthropoda > Insecta > Lepidoptera > Adelidae > Nematopogon > Nematopogon swammerdamellus. The sequence continues at coordinate 251,827 of OX336337.1, forward strand.
CCGCATCCAGAGTGGACCGATACTTATTAACAGAATACATGTTTTGATTACTTAATTACTAGATTACAAACATAGCTAAGAACCATCCCGATTAAACCAGCTCTCTAATAAAAAAACCGCATCCAAATTAGTCCATCTGTTTGGGAGCTACACACACACACACACACACACGTTAAACTTATAACAACCCTCTTTTTGCGTCGGGGGTTAAAAATATATGTCATTACCGGTATAGTTTATTGTCGTTGGTACAAATTAATTAATTTGTCTGCATACTTAATCATCGTGGTTTTAACATTGGCGATTCTCCAAATACAGTGAAAAGCGATTTGCAAGGGAAGTTAAAAGTAAGTGAATAGTGCATAGTGGTATTAGTTGTAACAGACAGACGGTCATCAAGTTTTCGAGGTAAGTGGTAATTTTCTACTATATTACTGGACTGTACGTCAGTGCTCTGGGAAAGCACTACCTTCGGGCCCTGTTACTGAGAAAACGGTACAGTTCATAGGGCTCCTGATGGCAAGGCAAGACAAGACGTAGTTTTCGCTCTGTCTTGCTTTGGGAGAAAACAGTTTTGCTTACTTTTGCGTCACCTTTATGAACATTGAAACGTGTTCCAAAGGAAGTTACTGCTCTTAGATTCTACGGGTCACGAACGCACGCAATCGAGACCTCGGGAAGGAGTTGCCAAAAATCCACGTTTTGTGGGCGAAACTTATAGAGTTGCCGCCCAATCGTGCATTTTTGACAGCTCCTCGCCTAGTTGCGATGCGACTCATAGAATTCCCCTGCTATTTTCATCTAGTAAATAAAGAAATCTAGAACGAAAATCAATCACACGGTGCATATGCCTCTAGCACCATCGGATATCAGTTTGTTCTTGCTTCCTGCTTTTTCAGTGTTCAAAGATATTGCTATACAGATAGAGGAGGTCCTCACAACACGGATATTAATCTACTGTTTACAACGACGATCGTGCTATGACCTGCCAAATGTGGACAAGCCTCGAACTTTGTTCTTAAGCATTTGTTTATTTTTATTATTTTGCAGAACATGAATCGGAGTCAGCATCGAGCGCATGGCAGAAAACGCAAGAAAATGTCCATGCCTGCCAAAAGGACAAACCCTGAACGGTCTACCAGGAGCCAAAAATTGACATAAATGGCAATGGTGTTCACCATTGCCATTGCGAACGCATTTTTCATTAAAAAAAGCCGTTCCGTAAGCTCGTTGTTAAGAAGAAGAGGGGAAACACAGGCAAAGAGCACTATCCCAAAAGAGCGTATATATAAAGGATAAAAATTGCGGCAAAGAAAGCAAATTTGCTAAAATTCTGCAATGAAATGCTGATCTCAAGAATCCATCACGACTTCTACCATAACTTCCCTTCTGGGGAAAATGTGCGAGATGCTCTAGCATGCTCTAGCAGAGCCAGATATTGCTGAAGACAGTGAATGATAACTTTAGTTTTCTTTTGTAATGTTTGATACTGTTTTATATTCATTTTGGCATTCTGTTTATCTTTAAGTACACAACTTAAAACAAAATGCATTGTGTTTGTTTTATTTTTATACAAAACCTACCAACGCAAATCATCATAACTGCCAGTTATAGTACTTTATGCAAAAAATCTTAAAATTGAATTTATGTTTACTGTGCTATACCAACCAAACTACCATTTAGGCTACTATAGCAGTGTCACTTTTTTCCGAATTTTAATAAATTTAACTGTGGTCAACTAGTCAAAGTGGCATTTAGACTATTATGCCTTTGTAAGTTTCGTACTATCAGAAAACACATCCACACTGGTCAAGTAAAAAACTTGCATTACCGGCTATCACAGTTGTATTGAACTATATTTGAGTATGCAATTTAGTAAAGGTTTGCCAAAGGTAGGTTCATTGTAATTTTGGACTTTGTGTGATAAAAGTTCGATTTGACAGAACAAATTTAGTAGTTTTTTGCTTCTCCTGAAAAATTTGGAATTTGCAGTTTGGCGAGTTTAGCACTGGAGTGACGAAATATAGATGAAAAACAAGAACTCTCTTCTAATGAGTACGAGACTGCAGAAAAGAGAATAATAAAAGTGGTGCAACAGGAAAGTTTTGAAAATAAGGATACAGATAATGCTACTAAGAATTTAAAGATATTACAGGATGATGATGGGCTGTTAAATAAAATTGAAGACAAGGTTATTTTTCAGTGAAGAGACGCCCGAATTTAAGTATCCAGTTTTACTTTCACCAAAAAATGCGATAGTCGAGCGTCTAGTACGTTACAGACATGAAAAATTACAGCACGCAGGCGCATAAATGCTTATTTCACAGCTTCGAGAAGAGCACTGGATAATTGGTATTTGCAATTTGGTCAAGAAGATTATTTCATAATGTGTGGTATGCAAAAGAGACAAATCCAGGGCCAGCCAAACACCTGCATCACCCTTGCCAGCTGATCCCGTCATATGTGGTGAAGTATTTGAAATTACAGGCATAGATCTTGCTGGACCATTATTATTACGAACACAAGAAAAATGTTGGGTGGTGTTATTCACTTGCACCGTCTATAGGGCAGTGCATTTAGAGCTCGTACATACGTTGTCAACCGAAGGGTTCATGATGGCTTTAAGAAGATTTTTCGCACGTCGCGGAAGAGTGAGAACCATATATTCTGATAAGGCTACTAATTCTGTTGGCACAGAAAATGCACTGAAAAATTTAGACTGGAAAGAGATAATTGAGCAAACGTCAATTCAACGAATACATTGAAGATTTATGCCTTCTGCAGCCCCATGGTGGGGAGGCTGATGGGAAAGATTGATAAGGAGCTTGAAAGAAATGCTGAGAGGAGTGTTGGTAAAAGCTTCGCTGACTTATATCGAGATGGAAACTATACTGTGCGATTGTGAAGTAACACTAAACGCTCGTCCGCTTACATTCATTGCCAGCGACAGCAAAATGTTGAGACCCCTTACTCCAAGTTTATTTATTCAAGGACTTCCGCATAACGATGTTACGGACATTGACACCGTCGACGCAAATAGTTTGAATGTGCGATTAAAATATTTACAAAAATTGAGAGCAGACCTAAGGCAACGATTCAAGAACGAGTACCTCAGCATGTTGATTGTAAGAGGAAAAGCGAATGACAATACTGAACTAAAAATCGGAGATATTGTTCTAATTGGAACAGACACAAAAAGAATCGGATGGCCATTAGCAATAATCGAAGAAATCCTCATAGGAGCAAACGGAATCGCCAGAGTAGCGAAGGTCAGGTCTACTAATGGAACAAAGATCAGGCCTTTTCAAACGTTTATACTCAATGGAGGTAAGCAGTCATGAGGCGAGGGAATTACAATTAGCGAGTGCTACTGAAGATGAGGCGGGGGAACTGCAGTTGGTGAGTGCAATGAAAGAAGTTCCTGCAGCATCGGTCACAAAATCGGGGCGCACAGTCAAGATTCCCAAGCGATGGGGCGACTACATAATTTAAAATTAAATGTAAAATATCAATTTATTTAATTATTATTTGAATGTATTAAGGGTATGTAAAATGTATTTGACTTTGAGCTACAAGCTCAAGGGTGCGGAGGATGTTCCATTTTTGAAATTAGAAAGAAAAAGTAAATGTCTGTTTAAAATGTCATTGAGAAAAATATACTGAAAAAATATGTAGGATGCAAAAAACGTTATACTAAAGGAAAAGCATCAATAAAATAAGAACCTATATGAAGAATTCTTTGATTTGCAACAATTTATTTATTAAAAATTAAAATAAATGCTATTTTTTCATTCTGTGTTTCATCAAGCGAAAAATAATCTAAGGACCTCTATGAACTTACCGTCCATCCATACACATACATATATAAGGTGCTTCGTTATTCATGTCAAATGTTTCGGGAGGGTTACATACACACTCAATAGACCTTACGCAAAAAAAAATTATATGTTTTTAGCCCTTCGTTAGCATTACTTTTCGAGAAATTTAACAAAACATGTTTGCTACCTAAACATTAAACTGTGTGTAACAGTAGGTAACTTGCATTGTACGGGGTCAATGACCGTACTATGTTCAAACGCAGAACAGCTGATTGTTGTAAGTAAGTCACAAGGTCACTATGATTGATTGATTTGTTTGTTGATTTTTTGTTGATTGATTTTATTTTTTTGTTAGGAGAAAAAATGCTCTTATAAACATATGTTTTTTTCTTACGTACGACTTAATAACAGTGCGTATGTAACCCTCCCGAAGTTATTGACATGAATAACAAAGCACCTTATATATGAAGTCTTTTATAAATAAAATAAATAACATGTATTAAATAAAATAATTCAAATATTATGTAATTTGGATGCTTGTTATTCATTCAAGTTGTTATCTGAACAAAAAGACAGAAATTACTAGTAGTACAATGTACATTAGTGCATTGTACATTAGTACATTGTACATCACGTGTTGTAGGGTTTTGGATGTCTGGCTCGATTTCGAATATGAGAGAGATTTTGAGATGAAATGTAATTTTTTTTTTAACTAAATGGCCGCTGCATATAATTTTCAAAAATGGTCATTATACTTGATTTATAGGGTTTAAGTTCGGGATTTATTTATTTATTTATAAGGATACTTAACAGATACTACAGTTGCACAACTATAGTCCAAAAATACAGACATAATTGGCTGTATTTTTAGACTACGTATAGTTCTAACCACAGTTTTACGTTTATACATCCTATTTAGATCAAACAAAAGGATTTCGAAAATGTGAGAGATTTTGCTATCAAATGTAAATTTTTTTTTCAAAATTGTCGCTGCATAAAATTTTCAAATTCGGTCATTCAATATACTTGATTTATTGTATATACTTGATTTATTATATATACTTATTTGGGTTTTGTTTCGATATTTCGAATATGTAAGGCATTTTGCGATAAAACGTCAACATTTTGTTACAAAATTTTGACATTTGAACTCAAGATCTCTCACATATTCGAAATCTCGACCCAAATCCTATAAATCAAACAATTCACAATCAAACGACTGAGAGTGAATGACATATTATTATTACCTAAGACTTTATATAGACCAAGGAAATTTTTCTCCAGAACAAGCGCGACGTGGCACAAACGTGAAGCTACCTAGTCTCTAAGCGTTTTAGTATAACGCGGAGGCAGTTGGTTGACTGAACTGAATGAACTGAGACTACCCGCCCTTAATTTAATGCTACCCAATCAAAGGAATTAGAAAAGTCACAAAAAAAAAATCTAATTCCTAAAGTTATAAACCAGTAGTAAAATATTAAAAAAAATACATAAATAAAATACTAAATACCTACCTCAAATAAAAGAAAAATATTTGTCTAGATTTTTGGTTATTGGCGACCACTGTGCGAATGTGTCATCAGATTCTGGTCTGGTGTCTGGTCAGCGTCTCGTTCGAGTTGGCAGGCCTGCGTGGAGCCGGAATGTCTTTCGTGTGGCGTACCGCGTTCATCGTGGGGCGCGGGGAGGCGCGGTGGAGGCGCGGAGGGCGGCGCGACGGGCGGCCGGCGGAGCCGCTTTCGCGCGCTTTTACGAAATAAATATCGCGATTTCTCCGCCCACTTTTACTGCTCAAGTTCAAATCTCAAGAACATTTTGGATTAGGGATCACCTTAAGCAAGCAGCCAGTTGCAAGCCGCAAGTTTTCTGATGAGTTTACCTTTAGTATCGCGCTGCTTGAGGTGGCTTGAAGTGGCTTGAGATGGCTTGCGGCGCGGCGGCGGCGCGGCGGGGTGCGCGGCGACTTGTCTTGTAATCCGTTAAAAGGTTTTTCGTCAACTCTGTCATAAGCTTTCATCCAGACACGAGTCACTGTAGCTCTAGGTATAGAGTACACGTGATTCCGAACGATGCGAGAGTTTGTTACAACTTTCATAATCGGCCTATCGGCCATGGAAAAAGTGTGATCTCTGAACGTCTACATATTGAAAGGCTTCAATACTAAGAATCCGCCACAGTTTGGTACTTCATTATTAGGTATCTCGTGGTCAAAGAGATGCGACCAAAGTATAGAGCGGCGGCGGCGGCGGCGCGGGCCGGGGGTGAGGAGGCCGCGCGCGCGCCGACCGCTGCTCTGTGCTCGCGGCTCGAGGGTGGCCGCTCCAGGTGCCGTCAATATTCAGTTTCCTACTCAGACACGCTGAGAAAAAGAATGCTGTTTAGTTTTTCCTTAAAACTTCAGCAGACTGTGACTCATTTAAAGGAGGTAGTATTGTTCCATGAGCACCGCGTCTCCGCATCGGATGGAATGAACCACTTAATGCGGTGCCGGCGCCGCGGTGCTTTGCAAACAGGAGTTATGGCGAAAGAGATGTTCCCCTGCCCATTCCAACTTTCTCCACCCAGGGGTGGTCAGGTTTCTGTAATTAAATCAGCTCATGGATTGTGGCTTATGGACAAGCAAATCGCAATTCCCGCCAGTGTTTAATTTTCAGAATTCCGTGACCGTTGCGGGGCACTGACCAAAAGTTATGCGAAAACAAATTTACGGAATCGGCTCTTCGCGGTCCGAGTGGATCTCGGAGTCTCTGCAGCGGTCGACCGCCTCAGCTCTACAGCGCTCTCCGAGAAGTTCGTCGGACTATATCAATATTTTCTCTTCTTGAAAATAATTTCTGTCAAGATTAGCGAAGTTCAGCTCACGCGAGGTTGCGAGCTGGGGCGGAGGGCGGAGCGGGGTGCGCACTAGACTTAGTCTTACTTGAGAGACGTATTAGTTAGTGAGCTTTGCTCAAAGCCTCCCCGCGCGCTGCTCAACTAAACTACATCTGCAATAAGGTGGGGGCGGGCGGGGAGGAAGCGCGGGGCGGAGAGTGGAGGTCGTCTTATTGAAGGCAGCAAGGTCAACGTTGATATCGCGCCGGGGCGGGCGGCCGCCTGGGAGAAGGAAGAGGCTGCTGCTGGTTGCTCTGTACGGATAAAGCGCAATACTTTACGATACTTCTTTATAGAAAGCTCGAAATGTACAGTAACGAGTAGGTTGAATAGTAGAATGAAACGTCAAAACGGCTATGTAAATAGTTTGTGTTTTCCGACCAGTTCAGTGTAGCCGGCAAGATCAAAGGGGGAAGCACTGACATGACAACTAGTTCACCCGGTGTTATGGGCTGACATCACGGACGTTGTAGGTGACGTAGCCAACCGTGTCAGTTTCCATAAAAAAAAAAGGTTCCTAGCGACGCGCCCGCGCATAGCCCGCGGTAGATAGACTGGATTGGAGGGTCCCGTTGCGGACGCGAACGCAGCTAGGATGGACTCCGTCGAGCATCAACTTATATATTACTAACGCGAGGACACGAAAAATAATACCTACACCGAAGCACAACCTATATAGATCGCGCCTCACATAAACAGGGCACCCCGCAACGGTAACTGTAAATAACATACTGTGTGAGACGTGTGAGCCTCATCACGTACGGGATACGGAAACCTAAAAATGAAATGTGGGTATAATACCTATAACCTATAAAACAAAAGCGCTCAGCGTAAACTTTATTATCGTGTTTGATGTAACACTCGGATTGTGTTGTCGTAAAAATAAAAGGCAATAATGTTTTATTTTTAATTGCTTTCCGGACCCGGCCCCCGCTGCCCCCGCTGCCCCCGCTGCCCCCGCTGTGTCGTTATGGGCCGCACTCGAACATAATCTCTAAGCTCAAATGTACATTGTCCTTAGTGCTCTACAGATTAATTTTAATCACCACTTACATTGATTCAGTAATAGCTATTCATCTGTTGAGCACATTTTATAACAATCGCTTCTCTGAACACGGCGGCAGTGGAGGCGGCGGCGATGACGGAGGAGTGACCAATCAAATTCTAAGCGCTCAAGTAGGTAATTAGACCGGGGCCATCTCACTTCGTCTCCGCTCGAGAAACAGGAGCTGGAGAGGTTTTTACCCGACTGCGCGAAGCAGAAAGGAGGGCAATGTTTCTTTATCTATCTTCTCTTTGTCTTACGGACTATTATTTTGGGGAAATGCAGCGGAATCTAGCAGAATATTTGTTCTTCAAAAAAGAGCATTGCGTTGTGTACTCAGTATGAAAGCCAGGGACTCTTGTAGAAATGTATTTCATAAAGTAGGAATCATGACATTACCCAGTGTTTATATTTATCAAAATATCTGCTATGCTAGGAAGTATATGCAGAACGCTACTCTTCATTCCGATATTCACCAGCATGACACTAGGAGTAAAAATAATATTCAAATTACGAAGCACAGATCATCTAAAATGTCTAAAAGTTTTGTTTGTAATAGTATTAGATTATATAATAAAATACCCGAAGAGGTAAAAAATCTTAATGATCCTTTGTTTAAGAAACACTTAAAATCTACCCTTGCAAAGAAAGCCTACTACAGTGTAAAGGAGGCCTTAGCTGATAAAATCATATCTTGAGTTTCTGACTGCATAATTAGTTAATACTTGACTAGGTACCATTTGTACCTCAATAAATATATTAACCCATATTGACAACTTAATACCTACTTCAAGTATGATAATATTTTATTATATAAACATAGATATATATATTAATATATATATTTTTTTTTATTAAATTTTTTTTTTTATGGTACTTTTTTTATGGTTTTTAACAATTGTATTTTTTACAAACAATATTAACTCTTGACTAGGTACCATTAGTACCTCAACTTTATTAACCCATTGACAACTTGATACTTCAAGTATCTTAAATATTCATATATTTTTATTTTTTATTTTTGACAATACAATTATACTACATTGTAGTTTAATATACTAACATAGTTATGTTGATACAAATTAAGTATCAAAGTTTGACAAAGGCTCTTTACACCTGATTCACTTAATTAATAAATCTTTGTAGTCAGAACTCTCTGCAAAATTGTTAATCTTGCTCTCAAGCTGTGTTTTAGATAGACTATGGGCGGTGTTATTATGTGGCTAGTCACTAAATTCTTGTAAAAATATGTTTAAAAAATACCCTGCGAAGTTTCTTGTCGGTTCTTCTTCGTGGGTGTAATCGAACCGGATAGAACAAATTGTGACAAGTTCGAGAGCAGTCTAACTGCCATATGAATGATCAATAAACAATACAACAATACAATACAACAATCGAATATTTGTATAAATTAATGGTCAGCTAATATTCATAAAACAATTCCTATAAAACCCGACCACAAAAAACACTAATAATAAAATTACAAGGAAAGTTGATGGAACTTGCTGTAGTGGGCTCCCTGTCTATTCCAATTCTTCAACACGCCCTAGCTTTTTTACAGCATTATCGATTTTTATGTGGGACCTTTTATTGGTAGTAAAATGTTAAAAAAAAATTTATAATTAATTTGAATTCTTAACAAATAAAATGTGGTATACGCTCGGCCTTGCCTTTAGTTACTTTCTTCGAGGAAGTTTATCCTCTTCCTGAACGCAGCTTGGCCTTCAGCCTAGCCCTTAGTAATTAAATTACTATTCCGATAAGATTTCAATGCATCTTTCTCAAAAATATGTTATGCTACTGAAAGCAAAAATTCTTACGCACAATTTATTTGTTGTTTTCACTACATATGTATGTATGAAGTCAGTGCCGCAAAGGATTCACGGATCGTATAAGGAGATTACTGAATAAATATAGCATCAGAACAGTGTTCCAACCACGGAAGAAGGTCGCACAACTCCTACGATCAGCGAAGGACGCTTCACATCCTCTACAGTCGCCAGGCGTCTACCAAATACCCTGTAGCTGTGGGAAATCATACATCGGCCAAACTAAGCAGCGTCACAGAACGAATTTCCGAACACATCAGAGCAGTCAAGAACATGGACAAAAACAAGTCTGCCATAGTTGAGCATGTCGACTCCGGAAAGCAGCACTGGATAAGATTCGGTCAGGTCAAAATTCTGGCCACTGAAAAACGACTCTTTCCGCGCATCGTCCGTGAGTCCATCGAGATCTCGAAGCATGCCAAGTTCAACAGAGAAGACTCCTACAGGCTGTCTCCGGCATGGAATCCCGTGCTCGCCCCCCTGAGGAGCGGCAGGTCTGGCAGTGTACACCAGCAGCAGCTGGAGGACACCGTCAGTACATTCTGCTCCTCGGCGGAGGTGCGGAACGCAGCCCAAGCCGAATTGGTGCCTACCCACAGCTGTAACTACAATCTTCGCAGCCGCTCGCGTTTGACAGGCAGTGTTCTGTTAACCACACGGGCCCGACCGCAGCCAGGCACTCGCCCTGATGATAGACTGCACGCGCCAGTCCGAAACGTCGGCCACAGTGACCTCGAATTTCAACCATGGTAAGCCAAATACCAACAATAATATGAATATTCAAATATAGGTAGACTAAAAATATTTAGAAGTGAGTGTTGTTGAAGTTGGTGCCACGTCAGTGCTTCCCTTCGGCTCAAAGGAAAGCACTGACATGACACCTAGTTCACCAAGGTATTATGGGCTAAAATCACGGATGTTCTAGGTGATGTAACCAACCGTGTCAGTTACTATAAAAAAAAGGAGAAAGAAAGACTATCCCGTAGTTCTTTCAATACTCGACGCTGACAGTAATGAGGTCAAGTTAAAAAAAAGAACAACTGACTTACCGTAGCGTAGTACCTACTTATTTTTTAAATTTCCAATTATCAAATCGCGATTCAAATTTAATGCTAGTATTTTGCTGCCTGCTTTCATTTGACAATGGAGACAAAGATGATATGAAGGATATTAACAAAAAGCATCCCTTATTTTATTTCGACTACATTTGTTGTCAGAAACATTCGTAGGTCACCATGTGGGAATATGCAATCATTTATAAACAAATTGGAAGAATGTCTGTGTAAATTAAATACAAATAATAATAAATTAATAATTGTCTGCGGAGACTTTAATATTAAATTTCCCTTAGAAGAAGGAGGGCAACATGAGCTATCTGATTTGATGGATAGTTTTTTGCTTAGACAAACAATCTTCCAATATACTAGAGTGACAGATTCGTGTTCATCCTGCATTGATAATATTTTTACTGATTGTAAATTACTAGATTCAAAAGTATTTTCTGGAATATTGTCAGATCATTATGCGCAGTTAATTTCTATAAATTACTCAACAGGTAAGAATACTGTCTCGGGCAGGATGAAACGAATATCAAACAAGGGCCAGATAAACGCGTTAAACTTAGACTTACAATCTGAATTCCAGGGTAATAATATTTATAGTTTTAAAGACTTCTTTAATATATTTATAAGATACCTAGACAAGCATCTGCCATTAAAACGTATATGTGTAAATAATAAAAAAACATTTGCCGACTGGGCTACTCCAGCTATTGTTATTTCTAAAGACAAATTATTTCATTTATACGACCTCCTAAAAGTTAATAATAACCCAGATCTCAGATCTTATGTTACACGTTACAGCAAAATCTTTAAACAAGTTACCATTAAAGCCAAGCAACTGTTCCTTAAAAACAAAATTATGAATTCAGATAATAAAATCAAAATGGCCTGGAACATAATTAAAGAAGAAACTGGCAAATCTAAAGACTGTAACACCAAGCTAGAGTTAAAAATTGGATCAGAAATTATTTCAGATAATACAGCGATTGCCAATCATGTGAATAAATTTTTTTCCACAATAGCCCATAATACTACTCAAAGTCTAAAGGCTAGTAAAGAAGTATCGTTAAACTACCTCAAATCATTTATCCCTCGGAATTCTGAATCAGCGAAATTTGCATCTGTCACATACCTAGAGACTGAGAGAGTAATAAAGGACCTGAAATCTAAACGTTCCCTAGACCTGTGGAGTCTATCACCTGTATTATTGAAATCTGTAACAAGTGTCATCGGCCCGCTAACAGATATTGTAAATGACTGTCTAGAAAATGGCATATTCCCAGATTCATTAAAAGTAGCCAAAGTTATACCTTTGTATAAAAAGGGATGCCATAACAATGTTGAGAACTATCGTCCTGTTTCTATATTGCCAGTTTTCAGTAAGGTTTTTGAAAAATTTTTGGAAAAACGGCTAATTAAATTCCTTACAGATAATGAACTTTTAAATTGTAAACAATTTGGATTTCGGAAAGGACTCTCAACGGGTGATGCTATAGCTTCTATGGTAAAATCAATATTAACTTCTCTAGACAACTCTCAGCATACTTATGGCATTTTTTGTGACCTATCCAAAGCCTTTGACTGTGTAAATCACGAAATATTATTAATGAAGCTGGGACATTATGGCATAAGAGACAATGAATTGCGTATATTTCAATCATATTTAGAAAATAGAGCTCAAATATGTGACGTCAATGGCTTAAAATCGAATGTAGAATCAATCACAATGGGTGTGCCGCAGGGTTCTATCCTGGGACCATTATTGTTTCTAATATATGTTAACGACATCTCGAGCTGTATAACAGACGATATAGAGATGGTAATGTTTGCAGATGATATCTCAGTTGTACTGAAAAACAATGATATAAGTAAACTGAGAGAATCCTTTTTAACTGTACTAGAATCTCTAAAATCTTGGTTTGAGTGCAACAATCTATTGCTAAATGTCAACAAAACTAATATTATGTACTTTGCTCTTGGGACTCATAGACGTAATAACAATGATAGCATATTAAAAACTGCAGATAACTTGTCATTAAACCTTGCCAATGAACTAACTTTTCTTGGGGTAATATTTGATAAAAGTTTTACTTGGAAAGCCCACATAAACTCTTTAGCTGGTAAGCTGAGTTCCGCATGTTATGCTATCAAAAAAATTAAAGAGCTAGGCGGGACCCATGCTGCAAAAACGGTTTATCATGCTTATTTTGAGAGCATCATGTCATATGGCCTAATGTTTTGGGGAAATGCAGCAGACTCAAATAGAATATTTTTATTACAGAAGAGGGCCTTGAGGTACATCCTAAATATGAAAACTAGAGATACTTGTAGGACAGCGTTCGGAGAGATAGGAATCATGACTTTACCAAGTGCATATGTTTATCAGAACATATGCTATGCCAGAAAATACATTCATGATTCCTCTCTCAATTCCGACAATCATAACTATGACACACGGGGTAAGAATAATGTACAACTAATAAGACATAGATTAGCTAAAACTACAAAAAGCTTTATTTGTAATAGTGTTAGATTTTATGATAAACTGTCTCCTAACATAAAACAATTAGATGACAATAATTTTAAACGACGGATTAAAATAATGTTAATTGAAAAGAGTTATTACAGTATTAAGGATGCAATAACTGACCATAATTTTATCTAAGAGTCTGACTACTATTTTTCTCACTAACAAATTTTGACAATTCGATACACTTTGTATCATTTGATTTTTAATATGACTTATTACATTTCTTTGTAATAAACGTAAACTAATTGTTTTATTTGACTTGATATAATATGAAATATCAAAATTGACGATGGCACTATACACCAGATATAGGTAATTTAAATAGGCAGTGTGGTCAGATTCTTCAGTATTCATGTTTATGCTGTAAATATTAATGCTCTTGTGAGCGGTAGTATGGGTTAATTATTTGTAAGTTACTATAATATAATACTTTTAAGGTACTAACAAAACATTGTGACTTGCGAAGTTTGTTTGTCAGTTCTTCTTCGCATTGAATTTAGAACTGGCGGAATTTTCGACATGTCCAAGCGTAGGTTACCTACCTGTGGATGAAATTATACAATAAACAATAAACAATATGTGTGTGTACCACGATGTAGGTACATGCACCTACATCGTGGTGTGTACACAAGAACCCACCAAAACTTTAATCATACTCGAATGACGGTTTACGGGCGCATAGAAGACGATCGAACGAACGAACAAATAATAATGTATATATAGTAGAAGATGCAGCTTTTGCCCGCAGCTTCGCTCGCGTCATTGTAGCTTATGCTTAATTTGAGTCGACGCAATATATTCTCTCCCTCCCTCCCTGCTTCCCAACCTCCCTCCCTCCTTCCCAATCTCCCCATCCCGCCAACCCACATCCCCTCCCCTCCATCTACACTCCTCACCCTACCCCATCCTTTTAAATTTGTTTAAATGTAATGATTAAGGAGGCGTAAGTCGATTTATGAACAGGACTTTACTTTTTAATTTGATTTGATTTGATTTGACTTTACCTTTTTGCTTATAGCGCGCCGCCGGTGACGTGAGTGATGGCTATGTGCGTGTGTGTGCGTGTGTGCCTAAAACTTAAAAATCTAAAATCGTGAAAGTGACAGAATGTAACAGTGAAAACCGCAAGTTAAAGTAGTTCTCGAGATATAAGGATATTAATATATTGACGTACGTTACAAGGTCGCCCGTAGAAACTTCGATTTATTTGGCAAACATGAAGGATGAATTAACAAAAAAGCTGGATCACGTAATTCTTTATTTCATACCGAAAGCCTAAATATGATGGATTTAGGGGAAATGATGGGTTCCCCATACAAACTTTCATCCCCTATTTCACCCCATCTGTTTTTTTATAAAAAGGAAGGGATGGCTTTTCAGGATGCAATCCTCATTGCCAAATTTTATAGAAACCTGTTTAGCGGTTTAGTCGTGAAAAGGTAGACAGACAGGCTGACAAACAGACAGACAAAGTTACTTTCGTAATATTTTATGTTTATATGTTAGTACGCATTTATGTAGCACGTACTCAGTCAGTCAGTCAGTCAGTCAGCGTGTAAGCGTCCACTGCTGGACATACGCCTCTCCAATTTTCCTCCAGTCCTCCCGGCCTTCAGCGGTACGGAACCACTGCTTTCCGCCGACGTACTTGATGTCGTCGTCCCACCTGGCGGGTGGTCTTCCCACACTCCGTTTTCCTGTCCACGGCCGCCAGTGTAGGACACGGTTACTCCAGCGGTCGTCGTCTCTTCGGCTGACGTGCCCAGCCCATTGCCACTTGAGCTTAGCCACCCGGTATCCAATATCGACTACTTTGGTGCGTCGGCGGATTGCCTCGTTACGCACCATATCACGTAGCGTTATTCCCAGCATGGCTCGCTCCATTGCTCGCTGGGCAACTTTCAACCTTTGGACAACACCGACCGTCAGCGTCCACGTTTCACACCCGTACGTCATAACCGGGAGGACACACTGGTCATATATACGGGTTTTTAAATTTTGCGGAAGATCAGACCTTAGGGCGAATTTTAACTTTCCGAAGGCAGCCCAACCCAGTTGAATTCGTCTCTCGACCTCCTTTAGCAGACCTTGTCTACCAAGCCGCAGAATTTGACCGAGATATACGTACTCTTCAACCTGTTCGATCACTTCTCCGTCAATAACGATTTGTCCTCCCGTCATAACCTCGGTCGCCATGACCTTGGTTTTGTCCCGGTTCATCTTCAGACCCACCTTCATCGACGCTGTATAGAGGTCTTCCAGCATGGTCTGAAGCTGATCTCGGGAATTTGACAGAAGGACAATGTCATCGGCGAAGCGCAGATGACTGAGAAGATCTCCATTCACGTTGATACCCATGTTGTCCCACTCAAGCGTCTTGAACACATCTTCTAATGCGTTCGTGAAGAGCTTGGGTGAGATCACATCCCCCTGCCTTACGCCCTTACTAAGGGGGATGGGTAAGCACGTACTCGCTTTATATATATTTTTTATATAAAATTTGGAGATAATACGTCACGGCCCGGTGGCGTAGTTGGTTATCGCGATGGCGGCTCAAGCCAGAGACCCAGGTTCGAATCGTGGCCGGGATGTATTTTTTCCATTGACTTTCGCTTTGCATTTTTCTAATTAAAAAAATATATAAAGCGAGTACGTGCTTAGTACTAAAATATACACATAAACATAAAATATTATTAAAAACCTCAAGTCAACTTCTAGTGTCCGATGCCAAATACGACTTTGGTGACGACAGCATAAGGTTCAATGTGGAACCGTGCAAGTTGACTGTTCGCAAAAATTATGCGACATCATGAAGGTGCAACAGAACGAAAATTTGGAGATGATACGTCACGGCCCGGTGGCGTAGTTGGTTATCGCGTTGGCGGCTCAAGCCAGACACCCAGGTTCGAATCCTGGCCGGGATGTATTTTTTCCAATGATTTTCGCTTTGCATTTTACTAATTAAAAATATAAAGTTATTTTCGAATTTATAATAAGAGTATTGGATTTAGAGAGTCGGTCGACGGTACCGGTAGAGGCGGCAGAATGTTATTTCAATTTCCACGAAATTCCTGAAACGTTCAACATTAGAACTTCGCTTCGAGCACTATTCAACAGTATGTTGTCGGCATTTTGTGCGACCAAACGCAGTACCTAGCTAGCTAGGTACATAGTTTTAACTGAAGAATATTCCGCAATTATGTTTCGATTCAGATCAACTTAGTTTTTCTTAGCGCGGTAAAGTATAAACCCAAACCAGGTCGGTTGTCAGGCAGGTATGGCATTCGCCACCCCCGATCTCGCCACCGACGATTTCCATCGATCGTCCGTCGTTAGACACCTTATGGGTGGCTCGGCGCCATATGTCGCCCTTTCAATAAAAACAAGCGATAGTTTATTCTCATATTCTACCGCGAGCGTAGCCCCCCCGTGCTAACGCAATCCATAATAAATGCAGTTAATCCAATCGGAGCCCGCTCGCCGCGAGCTCGCGCCAGTAATGCCGCGACATAAAGATATCTTGCTCGTTATTAATTAGACATCGTTCTTGATAGATCCGGCGCGCTTTCATTGTGTTGAGTAGAGGAGGATGTTGTAGCCGCACGCACACAGAGCCGCACCAGCCACTCCGGCCCGCCCGCTCATCGCACACCAGGCCGATGTTTATTTGTAACTCGTTTAATATTTCCCCACTTTATTCTTCATTCTTTTTTTTTATGTAATCCGATATGGATGGCTGAGTCGGAGGGGCCAAAGCGCATGCTCCGACCAGACAATTTCACCTCCGAGAAGGTAGGTGCCATACCGGAGACTTCCCTGGATTGCTGGCTATACTGGACTAGAGGAGAACACAACCGAGGTTGCTATGCGGCCATCTTACATCCAGTACGGTGGTACTATTGGCTACAATTTGAGCCTACCTCCTAGTAAGGGGCAAGGGAAGGGACCTACAGTTTTACACCGGTTCCGAACGGTGAAGCAGCAGGTGTAGTTCTTAATCCATAGACAGTACACCGCACTCAGATTCGTCATATTTTAACATTTAACATTTAACATTTATACATTTATACTACAATCGCCTAAAATGATTCGTTTTAACCAATGATATTGTATGTTTATATAATAGTTACATTACAAATTTAAAAACCCCCTGACACATCATTAACCCCTAAGTAAAAAATTAACAGATATCGTGCATTACACGACCTTCGAGGTACATTGAAAATGAACTTAACAAAATAAAAAAAAGGTATTACATTTATATAAAATTTTTTATTATTTTTCAAAAACACAAACAGCTTAAAACTGTAAACTAAAATTTAGACAGAAAAAGAGATAAGCTTGACATTATGCCTAACTAAAGTAACAAATTCATATACAGGGTGTAAAAACGGCGAGTACATTAAATTTAGGAAATGATTATTGGGATCAAGAGTAACAAAAAAGTCAAATAACTTTTTTCTGAATTCCCTTTAAATAAAAAGTAACAGTTTTCATACAAACTAATTGATTATTTTAGTGTAAAAATGATCTAATGACAACAGGGCGGCGCGGAGGGGGGAAGAGCGGGTGAGACGTGAGCGCCTCGGACGGAGGTGTTGGCGGGGAGGGGCGGGGGTTACCTTTGTGAGTGGAGGACTGGAGGTCGGCAGGCGGAGGGTACGGAGCGGCAACAACGCGTTAAATTACACTAGACGAAAACATACATTTCAAAAATTCATATCTCGAAAACAAGACACTTTAGAGAAAAACTTTATTTGCTTTTTTGTCTAGGAAAAACATGAGGATTGCGCTGGCGAAATTAATGTACACGCCGTTTTAACACCCTGTATATCAAATAAAATCCAACGTCTGCTTTCTGTATGTCTGAGTGTCTGTCTGTCCGCTTATAACTCGAGAACCACTGAACCGATTTTAATAAAACAAAATTCTACGGATAGCTTGATTCTTCCCATCAACTATAGGCTACTTACTATCACGCTAAATGGCTTATGAGGGTAGCAGTGAAGTGAAATATGAGAGCACTTTGCTATAATAAAATCCAACGTCTGCTTTCTGTATGTCTGAGTGTCTGTCTGTCCGCTTATAACTCGAGAACCACTGAACCGATTTTAATAAAACAAAATTCTACGGATAGCTTGATTCTTCCCATCAACTATAGGCTACTTACTATCACGCTAAATGGCTTATGAGGGTAGCAGTGAAGTGAAATATGAGAGCACTTGGCAATATTTGTATGTAACGGACACGGAATCATTCACCCGAGTAAGAACCGATGACATTACAATATCCTGAAGGGGGAGGGGAGGGGGGGGGGGAAGGGGGTAAGTAGAGGCATATAGGGAGGGGGGTGAGGGAGGGGCGGGAGGGGAGGCAGAGCGATGGAATCCCCCTTATCCTTATCCTATCCTTTCTTCCTTACCTTTAATAAAATCCAACGTGTGCTTTCTGTCTGTCTGTATGTATGTCTGTATGTCTGTCTGTTTACCATCTTTGGGGTTGCCATATTTACTCCAAGTATCGATGATGGCCAGACTCAACGGAAGGGAGGGAGAGGCAGGGAGATGGAGGGAGAGGGAGAGGGAGAGGGAGAGGGAGAGGGAGAGGGAGAGGGAGATGGAGAGGGAGATGGAGAGGGAGAGGGAGAGGGAGAGGGAGAGGGAGAGGGAGAGGGAGAGGGAGAGGGAGAGGGAGAGGGAGAGGGAGAGGGAGAGGGAGAGGGAGAGGGAGAGGGAGAGGGAGAGGGAGAGGGAGAGGGAGAGGGAGAGGGAGAGGGAGAGGGAGAGGGAGAGGGAGAGGGAGAGGGAGAGGGAGAGGGAGAGGGAGAGGGAGAGGGAGAGGGAGAGGGAGAGGGAGAGGGAGAGGGAGAGGGAGAGGGAGAGGGAGAGGGAGAGGGAGAGGGAGAGGGAGAGGGAGAGGGAGAGGGAGAGGGAGAGGGAGAGGGAGAGGGAGAGGGAGAGGGAGAGGGAGAGGGAGAGGGAGAGGGAGAGGGAGAGGGAGAGGGAGAGGGAGAGGGAGAGGGAGAGGGAGAGGGAGAGGGAGAGGGAGAGGGAGAGGGAGAGGGAGAAACGGAAACGGAGTGTTAAAGATTGTATGGGAATATCGGTTTTTTTAAAGGAAAATCATAATTATAGCTACTCAAAACAAATAAATGGGTGGGGGGGGGGGGGGTGGGGAGGGGGGATGGGTGTGACGGTGGCCTTAGTTACTTACTTTCTTCGTGGAGGTTTATTGTATTCCAGAATGCAGCTTAGCCTGAAGCCTCGCCCATAGTTACTTACTTTCATCAAGAAGGTTAATCCTCTTCCTTAACGCAGCTCGGCCTTCGGCCTGACCCATGGTTTATCCTCTTCCTAAACGGAGCTCGGCCTTCGGCCTCGCCCTCAGTTACTTACTTTCTTCGAGAAGGTTTATAGTCTTCCTAAACGCAGCTCGGCCTTCAGCCTCGCTCTTTGTTACTTACTTTCATCGAAAAAGTTTATCCTCTTCCTGAACGCAGCTCGGCTTCGGCCTCGCCCTTAATTACTTTCTTTCTTATAGATGGTTTATCGTCTTCCTGAACACAGCTCGGCCTTCGGCCTCGCCCTCAGTTACTTACTTTCTTAGATAACGTTTATCGTCTTCCTGAACGCAGCTCGGCCTTCGGCCTCGCCCTTTGTTACTTACTTTCTTCAAGAAGGTTTATAGTCTTCTTGAACAAAGCTCGGCCTTCGGCCTCGCTCTTTGTTACTTACTTTCTTCGGGAAGGTTTATAGTTTTCCTGAACGCAGCTCGGCCTTCGGCCTCGCCCTTAATTACTTACTTTCTTAGATAAGGTTTCCTGAACGCAGCTCGGCCTTCGGCCTCGCCCTTAATTACTTACTTTCTTAGATAAGGTTTCCTGAACGCAGCTCGGCCTTCGGCCGCGCCCTTAGTTACTTACTTTCTTCGAGAAGGTTTATAGTCTTCCTGAACGCAGCTCGGCCTTCGGCCTCGCCCTTAGTTACTTACTTTCTTCGAGAAGGTTTATAGTCTTCCTGAACGCAGCTCGGCCTTCGGCCTCGCCCTCAGTTACTTACTGTCTTCTTTGAAATACGAATTTCACCGAGCGGAGCCGCGGGCTCAGCTAGTATTATATAAAAATACAATATATGTTAGGTTAGAAGATATTCCTATGACTTCCTTCCGGCTCTATCATCAGGACCCTGGAAATCATACGTACATGACTAGAGTACTTGCGAAGCCAAATCCAACGAGCCCAAACATGGTGGATTTATCATGTGTAGTTTAGGAGTTCCTATGGCTTCCTTCCGGACCCTCGGAACCCGAGTTCCGGATCAAGACCCTGGAAATAACATATGACTAGAGTACTTGCGAAGACAAATCCAACGAGCCCAAACACGGTGGATTTATTATGTGTGGTTTACGAGTTCCTATGGCTTCATTCCGGCTCCATCATCAGGACCCTGGACATCATATATAACAAGAGTACTTGCGAAGAAAAATCCAACGAGCCAAAACACGATGGGTTTATCATGTGTAGTTTAGGAGTTCCTATGGCTTCCTTCGGGCTTCATCATCAGAACTCAACTAACAAACTAACAAAGTCACCCGAGGATCTGCAGAGCCGTGATTTGGTTTTTCACAATTTATTTCATACATTTGGATATTCATCCTCGCTCTCTACGCTGTTGTACTTCCAAAAGTCGATTTCACACTCTCAGCGAAAATGGGAAAAATTTGAGGGACCACCTACAGCACGAACCATCATCGATAGACGAATGCTTTTTTGTAGTTAAGCAGCAAGTAAGGACTAATTCTGATCTATGATAGGGTTTCGGAGCTATAATTCAATCACCCCGCGTAACTTTTGGGATGTTATTTATAAGTTGACGTTGCCCATACACTTCTATATTTAAAGTGTTAATTCCGAGCTTACAACTTATATCGTTCTGTTCTATCGATACAGCGGCTCTACGAAACCCTCGGTGCGCGAGTAAGTAAAAGTCGCACTCTTGTTTCTCTATTTGCTACTTTCGAAACAATAAATGTTATAATCTGAAGAGGAAAGCCAAACAAAACAAACTGCGGCTCACTCTAGTCGAGAAGTTTCTTTCACTGCGCTGCGATATAAGCGAACGATTGTGCATTTAGTTAAATCTACCAGATACTTAGTACGAGCACGTTATTGTAAACTCTAAATACCCGTATTTTTTTTTAATACCTTGTACTTGCTAGACAAGTTGTATATGCTTACATGAAGGTATATGATCACCGCGTACGCGTGGCGTATGTCTCCCCCTGTAGCGCAGCCTGTGTAGTGCGGGTGGTGACCCCGCTCACAGCCCCGCCCCGCCCCCACGTCTCCATGGCAATATCGAGCGCGTATTGTGCACGGGATGACATTCACTTAGGACGTCATAAAATCTGGATTGATGCCTCCCCCCCTCTCCCCCCCCGCCCCCTCCCCCTCGCGACGACGCCCCTCCGCCCTCCAACCCTCTGACTCGACCGCAGTTCGCGTAATAGACGCGCGCCGTCGTTCATAGTTCAAATTGAACGATATGATTATGAGCGAATAAACGATGGATCTCAGAGGGCTGACAACAAGGAGTGTGGGTTGTGTGCCTCCACGCGCTTGTGAGTACGTAGATCTTGGACTACATTTGCACTGAAAATCACTAGATGATTTGCGGTCGTAAAATGTGCAAGGGGACGCGACATTTATCGGTAATGAAATAAAAGTATGAGGGCGATAAACTTACGATTAATATATGAGTGACGTTTTGTGTTTGTTGAGGAGTACGCGCCGTTGTCGATGTGAGTGGATACGATGATGGTCCGAGGAGATCGGGATGGGCCCGTGAGCTAGGGGCCTGCAGGACTTCTGCAAGAAGCTGGGCTGGATGAAATAGCAACCGGGGTGAGTCGCACAACGGGTCCAATAAGAGTGACCTACATGCCGAAAATGCCCATCAAGAAGAAGAAGAAGAAGAAGGGCCCGTGAGCTGTCTCAGGTGAGCCGTGTTCGGACCCGTTTCTGAAGTAGCGCATCAGTATGACCCTCCACTATACAGCGAGGAACCGTCGCGCCGCCGCCGCGCCGCCATGCGCCACCAGCCTGTACTGACCTTTATCTTTATCTCACATGTGGCGATAAGTTCGCCTTTTCCATTATATTCTATTCCCAAGGATGGCTGAAAATGTCACTGTTTTATTCCATTCCACGATCTATCTTTTACAGAACAGGTATACAATGGAAAGCTGTCACTGCACATACGTTTGCCCCCAAGTGCCTACAATCTGAGGTCCTTCAAGAGCGGATGTGAATAGGCATCTGTCAGGCCGGCGCGTGGCATTCAAAACCACCGCATACGACCAAATGTCAATGGGCGTCGTTAGACACGTTATGTGGCCTGATGTGACATGACCTTACTATGTGACATGTGGCACCGAGCAACCCTGCTCGGTGCCACATGTCAAGCTTTCAATCATTTTTTTTAATGAAAATAACGTGATGAGCGTTATGAACCCCTTAGTGAAAACACACACAAGGTCGAGGGCGTTTAACAAATTGAACTAGACGGACCCTCGCACTGTATAACCGCGCTCTAGTCCCGGTATACATTCTTACATATCAAAAGTACTTTCTATATCCCACACGATTTTTTTTTCTCTCAATACTCTATTTTGATAATTTAGAAACAAGAGACAAATTGAAGGGATTGAACCGCCTCTGTGATCTAGTGACGTTTTGGGAAGTGGACGTTTAGGAAAGTAGTCCAGAGCCGAAAGGGATAAAACTGTACAAATTATAATATTCCACGGTACGGTCTTTGTATTCCACGGATTCTATTATTAATAACTGTGAACAGTATACCACATTTTAAGTTACTTTAATATAAGTGAAGTTGATAGAGAGTCATGCGACGGAACGGATAGACCGTCACCGTTCAGAGTTCAGTACAGGTTAAATTAGCAAGTCTCACGGAACCCTTATAAATAGCAAAACATGCTTTAGTAAGCACTAACTACAAATAGGGCACGCGCTTCAGTGCTCGCCGCCGCGCCGCCAGCCTCCCGGCCGCCGCCCGCGGGTCTGAACTTAACCCACAAATAGTGAGTGGAAGCCTTGCTACTACTCCGCTCCCGCCCGCGGCGGCACCGGGCCGGAGCGGCGCGGCGGCGGCGGCGCGGCCGCACGGCACCGGAGAGCGCAACCTCGCTCCGGGCGCGGCGGGGGCGGCGCGGGGGCGGAAAGGCTTTTGTTACGAGTTGGCGCTCGCTGGAAACTGGAGATTTCATTAATTCTGTATGATGCTGAGCTTGCGGCTCGCGGGCTCGTAATGTAAGTACATTTGAAGAGCACAGTGCGCGCGGCGCGCGGGGAACAAAGCCCCGCCGTCTTAAACTAGAACTCCGGTATAAAAACGTAATTAATTACGGGTCCAGGTCTCGGTGCCGCGTACAGGGGTGGCCGGGCCCGCCTAGACCGCCTAGCTGTAACCAGTACTAACATGTCACTGATGTTAAGACGCACAGTGATCACAAAGTGTAGAAGTATCGAGGTAGTGGCGGCTGCAACGGCGACTCAGCTGGCTGGCGCGCGGAGGGCGGGGGCGGGGCGCAGTGAACCAACATTTCCCGCAATTACCTACGAGTGCTCGAGTGCAGCGAGCCGGCGAATTTAAATTTGTTTTATTCTATATCCCCCGCCGCCTCCGCCGCCGCCGCGCCGCGCCGCGCCTCGTCTACTGTTACGCGCCATTTGCCACGTAATTTGATATTCGAATGACAAATTAGTCCGCTGCAGCCTCTCCGCCGCCGCCGCCGGCCCGCAGGTCGTCGCCTCCCGCCCCCAGCCCGCCGCCGCCGCGCGCCGCCGCGCGCCGCCTCCACCCCCGCCCAGGCAGAGTTGGCTCGATGCGCCGCGCATAATTACAGGACTCGAGCGCTTGCGACATGCGAGCAGGCGGCGGCGGCGGCGCCTTTGACGCAGATTACCAGGTGCGGTGTTTCAGCGACTGATAAACAAAGTTTGAGGCCGGCGAGCTTCAAATTATGGAGCGCTTTAACTGCCGTTTCGTTTTCGGATCAATTAGCTTCGCTGAAATTCAAATCTTGTTGGCGCTCGTTGCAGGTCGCTCCATAAACATAGCCCGGGGCGGGGCGGGGCGGGGGCGGGGCGGGGGCGGGGCGGCAGCGCACGCCGCTACTCCACTCCGCTATCAATGTGGTGGGCAACATGTTCACAGTTTGTAAGTTTGGTTGCACGCACCGTGTAGCTGCAGTTTAAAAAGTTTGTGTTATTTAATACAAACTGGACATAAACTAGACAAATCAATTCTATTAAACTTAGCTATGAATTGTTAATACCGTGTGGTGCCGATACTTAAAATGAACATCCCCACTGAATCTCTCAAACGTGCATCTCGCAAAAGGTGACTAAGGGATAAGGACAAGATGTGTCACTAAATAGCGTCACTATTTGCATAAAATACATCGAATAGACAATATGAAAGTTACTTAGCTATTCCACATTATGTAAATATGTACACAGGAAAGCGTTTCCTTTGATACGCTTAGACAATGCAAACTATTTTTTACTCTACATGCATATTCGCCGGGAAATAAAAGCAGAAAGTGATTTTGGGAGAGCGTCGCGTCCGCGTGTCGGCGGCCGCTTTGTCGCCAACATTAGCATATTCATCGCACGCGGTGCGGCGGCGGCGCCGGGGGCGGCGCCGGGGTGCGGCGGGGGCGGCGGCGTCACAGGTCGGACTAGTTAGGGCAGGTTTCAGTTTTACAAACAGCCTGCATGAGTCCTCAGGGCAGAGGGGTCGGTTGCCTCTGCACATAGCTAGCCTCCCGCCGCGCCGCTGCCGCGCCCCGCGCCCCCGCGGCACGGCCGCCTCGCGTTCCCAACTCGTTAGTTGCTCGTCAAAGTTTGTTATAAAAGAAGTGACTGAATATTTTGTAAAATAACTTACCTACACCTAAAGTCCAAGCGTATGTAAGTTAACTTTGCAAATTGCTATTGCACATTCGATAGAAAAATAAATAGATTCGAAGTTAGGATGTATGTTGCCCTAAGAAAGCGTTATCAACTTCATGCTCGACTTTTGTATGTAATTGACAAATTTATCAATTATAGCTTTTGCCCGCGGCTTCACTCGCGTGAAATTCGTATTTAAAATAAAAAGAAGAAAGTAAGTAAGCTCGCTACCGTACCTATACTGTGTCCCGTAGGTATAGTTAAACGTGCTTGTATTAAGTTTCATCGAATTCGGATGATTGGTTTAAGAGTTATGAAGGAATATACATACATACCTACATACATACAGAAAATATTTCTAAAAATCGTCAATTTAGATTTAGTATCACACATAGAGTCTACATACGCAATATCTCATAAAACAAAGTAACTTACTCCATGGTCATCCTTTACAGATTTATTATTAGTATTGATTTTGTACGAGACCCCACCTCTAAGTATTACTATTTTACTGGAAATCTTGCACTAAGTAGTCTGTGTAGTATATTAGCTGAGGAACCTATTCCACCACACTGTATATGAAAGCGGACGTAGTAATTTGTATTGTGGCATTACGCGCTCTCCCCGTACAAGTGGAGCACATCCGCGCCTCTAACTTTGCCGAGTGTAACAATAGCAGCGCCCTCTGTCGGATCACATCGCTAACGAGTAGACTGACTCTCGACTATCTGCAGTTATGTATACGTGTAGAACCTTGCCGCACTAATATCTTGCTGCGTGCCCTACCAACAGTAGGGGCGGCGAGCGGGCGAGGGTGCGCCCGACAAGGTTCCACGCGCGCACCGCCACTATGCGACGCGGCAGCAAGTGCGCCGCGCTGATCCTATCGTTAGAGCTAGATATCTTTGATGTGAGATTCGCTCTAGTCAACTGGGAGGTGGGTGGTGGGTGTTGTTTGGTGGTCGACGGTCGGTGGTGGTGGGTGGTGGGAGCGGATACACCTCGCTTCGTTCCCTGATCTGCGTCAGGGAATGGAGATAAGACACCTATATCCGAGAGATAGCTCATATTTTTGTTAAATCATGAAACATGAAAAACAAATCTAGACTTGCTGTAAGTAGTGCGTGCGCAGCTGGTACCTTACTATAACTTGCTATAACTAGCTACGAGCTCCTTGTCCGAGTAGGTACGTTCTGTTAACTGTCTGATAAAATATTTAAAAGTCGACAAGCAAAATAATATAACGTAATCGTTTCTTCGCACTGCGATAGCAAAATGTTTTTAAAGTACCTCATTTTTCCCCTAATGATTATCCTTCGTTAGAAAATCTCGTTGAAAAGCCTTGAACATTTCATATTTCTAATCCTTCAAAAATAACCCCTCAAAAGCCTAAAACATGGCGGCAATTATCTGTCGTGTCTCGCTGGTGCCGACGAGCTGCGCCGCTGGGGGCGGGGCGGGGGCGGGGCGGGGGCGCAGGGTGAAGAGGAAGGTAATTAGAAGGAGGTGGGTAATTAGTGTTTCTTGTAAAGCCATCATCTTATCATCTCGGAAAGGGTATTAACGAAAAACACAGCCTCTGTCAGGTCAGGACTCGGGAGGTACTCTAGGGCGGATCTTCGAGGGCGGGCGGCGCGGCGGAGGATCGTGAGATCGGCAGCTCGCCGGTGTTCCTAACTTCTATTATTATAGTTTTCTAAAAGAGATGATGATATTTTTATTACTGATGTAACTAGGGGTGATTTTCAATACAGAAAACGAAAATAAGTCGTTTCATCCAGCGAGGCATCGCCGCCGCTAGCGTCCTCGGTACAGTGCCCAAATCATCCCACCTGGAGGAGGGTTATTAGGTTTGTATAGGTTATAGGTTTGTTTTAATTTATATTAGTTTAGTTTTATTCATATTATGATATTTCTACAGTCTTAACACAATTATACCTATTTAGTTGAATAAAAATAGTTATATTAATAGATTCTTAATTAGTTGCATTTGTATAATAAATTTTCGTTTGTACATAAAACGAAAACTAATTATATAATGTAATTGGATCACCTTGTCGATCAAATGATGTCACCTCTAGATCCACCCACGCACCATCGATCTGTTTCACCGAGCGTACGTACATTCCTGCCAACAGTAGGTGGCATGTGCGGTGCGAGAGAGCGCGGGGCGGGGCGGGGCGGGGGTGGACGAGGAGGCGCACCGCGCAGGCTTCCACCGAGACGGTTATTAATTTGAAGGGAAGTCGGCGGCGGATGGCGATGAGTTTGTGAAGAGGGCGCCGCGCGTCACAACGCGGCAATTATCAAGTAATTAGCTCCATATTTATGTTTTCCGAGTTATTGTTTTGGAAAATTCGCAAAGACTTGCGTCGGAGCTCAATTTCCGATTCAGTAAGTGATGCTCCGCCCCGCCCCCGCCCCGCCCCCGCCCCGCTGCGGGGAGACGACGACGGCGCGCTAAGTAGGACGCCGGAATAAGCTGTATTATTGTGCTTGCCTGTTTACATTCGTAAGCTCTTAAATATGTTTGAAGTTTCAACACGACAACGTTTGTGTTTCGTCACAGATTGTACGAAGGTCGGGTGTCGGGAAGGGATGCGTCTCTCACAGCGCGAGCATGGAGCAAGGTAGTTCTCCGTCCGTTACCCGTCCCCGTCGCCGCCCGCCGCCGCGCGCCGCGTGCTGAGCCCGAGTTGTCGCAGTAGGCTCGCGTTTGAACATCTCAAGGCACCTCAAGGTCTCAATACTTCAGGTTGAGACTCGATGTTATTGTACTGCTTCGTCTATCATCCATCATCTATTCGACGCCGTGATGTTGTGATCTTAATTTCCGAACTTTTCGTTCTAAGTAGTGGACTATTGCGTCTAGTTACCAACGTCACTGTATCTTTAGACTCAGAACGCGTAGTAGATACCTGTTCTGTTTTGTGCAATAAATAATAATAAATAAATGTTGTTATATACGAAATAACGTACGAGGTATGTACTTCGTGGTCGTGTGCGACACTACACTACCCTCCACACTAGCGAGTGTCACTCGTTATCGGTGGGCCGGTTCATGATTTATTCAGCGCCGGCGGCGGGGCGGGGCGGGGGCGGGGGCGGGCGCGGCGCTAGCTAGGCGACTACCGCGAGTTACTCCTGCGGAACTCAAGTACGAGGCAGAGGTGAAATAAAACATCAACCTCCGGTAAACATCCTCCTCCGCTGCGCGCTACCCCCTCCGCCGCCGCCGCCGCCTCCCTGCCCCCTCGCCGCCCCGCTCTAATGCGGCCGTCTGATTATGTATACGGTATACGGTTGCGACTATCTACCGCTGCGCTAGTTGCGACTGCTAAAAATTTTAAATCAACCAATTTTAATAGATACCTACATGTACTTTCTACACAGACTTTTTAGTAATGTTTCATTTTCTAACATAAACTAAATATTTCTCGAATTTTACGATTTTCTTTGGAGCTTTATCCTTTTTCTGAAAATCGATCGTGCCGATAGCAGAGTTTTGATTTCTAAATATGGATCATGACCGCATAACGATATGTATCTATGTATAGCCCTGTGGCACTTTAGCTACTATATGCGAGTGTCCTATGTAGGGTGTTAGTGTTTAAGGTCCAAATGAAACACTATGATAGCTGTGTATAAACGTGTAATAAAACGACTGAGAATTATTATTGACTCAAAGCGACTATACTTGACTCCGTGGTGTGATCGACTGCCAGGGCGGCGGGCCGAGGCGAGCGCGGACGCACGCCGCGCCAGAGGGGCGCGGGGTGCGGTAACCGCGTCGCATCGGACCGATGTGTCGTGTCCGGCACATCAATTTCCCCCTTTATGAAAAAAATTTTGTCATTACAACATTACCAAAATTACCTTTAATTACGAATCGTTCATTGCTTGTGACAGTTATCTGCTTTTAATTACCAAAATTACCTTTAATTACGAATCGTTCATTACTTGTGACAGTTATCTGCTTTTATACGACTGCCTCCACTTACTACAAATATAGAAAACATTTTAAAGACGAGATATAAACACGATGAGAAAGATAAAAACATTTCAATAACATACAGGGTGCCAGGAACCACAGAAATGATGGCGTACAAAAGAGACACTTGAAAAATTTGAAGAGGTGCAATAAAACTATCCTAACAATGACCCTAGATGATTGTGCTCACCAATGCGGTCGTAAAAACCGCTGAGGCGAGAGTCCTTTTGTTTTGCAAAGAGAGAGACCGCCAATAATTTCACACACAAGTATGACTAAGCTTAATACCTATTACATAACACAATCGTAGATAGGCATAGGCAAAGATTTGAGAACACGTACCATTAAAATTTACACTAACTTCTATATTTCTACACTAACTTTTAACTAATTCGAAGTACTAACTAACACAGAATGGGGTGTAAATTTACACAAAATCAATAAACCATACCGCTGTATGAAAATAATTGTGTAAAATATAATACATTTCTTCTATAATTTACTGATTACGTTAAGATGCATGCATACTACGATTATTAATTAAGTAAAAGTAATGAGTAAGTGTATTATGAAAAATCGACATTGCGATCAGGCAAAACTACAAGCGTTGGGCATGGAGTTTTGTGCGTAACCTTCCGTTGTCGTAAAATTCTTTACATCTCTCAGCATAAGTGCTTTACGCCCGTGTGTACGAACGAGGTTTATTGTTTGAACAAGAATGCATTTGATGAAACGTGCGTTATTATAAGTTATAGTTATAACTACGTACGATCTTGCGATATTTGTGTCTAATCTTACAAATTAAACATTATACAATAAATTAAAACTATTAAATGTTCAAATTAAATTACAAACTATTCAGTGTATCTTGGAACAACAGGTATTAGCGCTATTGTTATAAAATATAAGTGATGCGAATGAAATGATACTCTAACAAGTTGACGGATCTGTCGTAGATTTCCTTGACGGATGTTAAACGACGGGTTTTCCAACATTTGTATGCTTCCTAATACAACTCACAAAACGTTATTGCGATTTCTAAGATTGATTGCGGCTTTGTTAAAACTAATACATGCACATTTATCACTTTCAAATAGATTATGTGACACAAAGAAAGTTTAAATTGAACTCATTTTAAGCAACATATTATTAACATAACTATAATCACGACATAAAAGTAAGAAGTATAAAGTAAATAGCGTAATATTAGTCCTTTCATAATGTTTCTGGTGCAAGCAATAAACAGTTCGAGTATCATTATTGTTTGTAATAGTTTTATGGTAATTTTTTGTCCACACCATTGCACTTTGTTTGGATGGGGCTTAGCGCCTCAGATACACCTGTTATTTGTTTATTTCACTGCACTTTCACTATTTTTATGGTTCACAGACAAACCGGGACGATGACCGGCACTCAGCTGGTCGTCGATATGGGTGAGAATGAAACGAAAGTTATTGGTCTGCAAAACGAACAGTTTTTTTACATATTCTACCGAACTTAGACACGTGATATGGTATTGTAGTGTCTGTCTCACTTGAATTATGGGTAGGAGATGTGGGACTAGGCTTCGTTGTAGGTACTTGGGCGGAGTCGGCAGGTGCGTCGCGTGAACCGTTTCTTTCATCGTTGGGTAAGAAAGCCGGTTTCAGCCTGTCCAATGTTATTGCGACTTCCCTGTTAGGAAGTTTTACTATAAAATATTTGTCTTTCTTTTTTATTACCGGGAACGGTCCTTCGTAAGGTGGTGTGAGAGGTCGTGTCACGCGATCACACCTGACGAACACGTGTGTGCACCTACTTAGTTCCGGATGCACAAAAACTGACGTCTGCCTAGCTTCGCGCTTAGGTACAGAAGCTATTTTGCTTATGTGTTCGCGAAGTTTGTCCACATAGCTCTCGTCGACGGTGTACGATGTTGGTGAAGGTTCGAAAAACTCTCCCGGCAGTCTAATAGTGGTTCCATAAACCATTTCAGCTGCGCTGATTGATGTGTCGTCTCGAAGAGCTGCTCTCAGACCATATAAAACTGATGGTAATTCTTCTGCCCAGTTCTCGCTGTTTGATCGGGCCATTAATGCTGCTTTCATACTTCGGTGAAAATTTTCGATAAGGCCGTTCGATTGCGGGTGATAGCTGGTTGTCCTGATTTTTTTAATACCCATGCACTTCGCGAGGTTCTGAAACAGCTCTGCCTCGAAGTTACGTCCTTGATCTGTGGAAATTCGTAGGGGGCAGCCGAAACGGACAATCCAGTGCTCGTAGACAACCCTCGCGACAGTTTCTGCCGACATGTCGCTGACGGGGATTGCCTCTGGCCAATTTGTTGCTCGGTCCTCGATCGTCACTGCGTAGCGGTATCCATTTGAAGGCATGAGTGGACCAACCATGTCCACATTCAGGTGCTGAAACCGATCACTTGGTTCATACTTCCCAAATGGCGACTTTGTATGCCGTGATACCTTCGACTTCTGGCATGGTAGGCACGACTTTGTCCACTCCTTGACGTCGTTCAGCATGCCGGGCCAAAAGAATTTCTCCTTCATCAGCCTGCGCGTTCCTCTTACGCCTGGATGTGAAATACCATGTATGGTCGTGAAGGCTTGATGGCGAAAGTTCTTCGTGAGGTACGGCCTTGTCTTTCCGCCGGTCGTGTCACAATAAACATTCAATTTGATGGCCGGAATCTGAACTAATCGAAGAGTTGACTTTTCTCGTGAAATAAATTCCTTCAGCTCTTCGTCTGCTTGTTGTTCTTGTGCCAGTTTCTCATAGTCTATTGCGCTGGGACAATTGATTTCGGCGAGGCGTGACAGAAAATCTGCCACAGGATTGTCTTCGCCGGCGATGTGTTCGATGCTTGACACGAATTGTGATATGTAGTCAAGCTGGCGTAATCGTCTCGGCGTATCATTAGTTGTTTCGTTTTTCTTGAAGGCGAAAGTTAGAGGTTTGTGGTCGCAATAAACTTTAACAAACGATCCCTCGATGAGCCGACGGAAGTGCTTGACCGCCATGTAGATACCTAACAGCTCTCGGTCGTATGTGCTGTATTTGCGCTGTGTCTCACACAACGTCTTACTAAAGAAACCCAATGGCTCTCTCCCCTTTGATGAATGTTGGTGCAATACAGCTCCGACACTAGTGTTGCTGGCATCTGTCATTATGCTTAGTTGAGCTCCCGCTGCGGGGTGCGCCAACATACACGCATTCTTAATTGCCTCTTTACAATTTTCGAAAGCGACGTCTGCCTCCGGTGTCCATTGAATTATTGTTTTGTCTCGTTTCTTTGAGTTCACCAAATATCTATTGAGTGGTGCTAAATAAACTGCAGCGTTTGGCAAGCATTCTCGATAGAAATTTATGGCACCAATGAATCGTCGTAACTCGAGAACCGTGGTGGGTTTTTTGTAATTGCTCAACGCTGAGACTCTTTCGGGTAGCGGAGTGATCCCTTCCGGGGAAACGGAGTATCCAAGGAATGTCAGCTGTGACCGATTGAATTCTGACTTCTGCATGTTTAAAGTAATGCCGTGCGCGTCGAGGCGTCGTAAGACTTCTCGCAGATGTTTTTTGTGTGCTTCCTCGTCCTCGGATGCTATTATTATATCGTCAACGTAGGCGAAGACATAATCTAGTCCTTGTAGAACGGTGTGAATAAACCTGCAGAAAGACATCCCAGCGTTTTTTAGGCCGAAGCACATGCGTCGGTATTCAAACAGGCCGACAGGTGTGGTTACCGCTGTCTTAGGAATGTCTTCTTTACGAACCGGTATTTGATGGTAAGCTTTGTTAAGATCAATCTTGGAGAATACCCTTTTGTTGTGTAAAATGTAGGTGAAGTCATGTAATCGTGGAGTGGGATATGCGTCCAAAATCGTGTTTCCATTGAGTAATCGGTAATCACCTACGATTCTGATGTCACCGTTTTTCTTGTCGACCACATGTATCGGCGAAGCCCACGGACTCTTACTGGGTTGTATAATACCGAGTTCGAGCATTGTCTCGATTTCCTGTTTAACTTTTTTGTACTTGTCCGGAGCAAGGGGTCTAGGTCGGCAGTGAACGGGGGGGCCTTTTGTCTCAATATAGTGCTCGACGCTGTGTTTTATGGCTTCCTTTCCGAAAACGGACGGCTTTGTTACGTTGGGGAAGGAGGCTATTATCTCACCAAATGGGTCGCCGGCGCAGACGGTTTTTATTGTCGGTTGATCGGACGATATTGCTGTAGTTTTCACGTGGAGTTCCGTTGTACCATCGATTAGACGTCGATTCCTCAGATCCACGAGCAGGTTATGATACTCCAAGAAATCTGCGCCTATTATAGGCATCCGCACGTTCGCCTCCACGAAACTCCATTTGTATGGCCTTCTTAGTCCGAGATCGAGAGTTAGTGACTTCTCACCGTATGTGGTTATCGCCGACCCGTTTGCCGCGTATAAAACATAATCCGAGGGTGAGCCTTTGTTCCTACTCAGTACCGAGATGTCTGCTCCGGAGTCTATGAGAAAATTTATGCCCGAGTTGCGGTCGGTTATATAAAGGCGTTTGGAATTTTCCAATGTGCAGACCTCCGCCTTAGGCTGCACTGCGTCTAGTTTTCCGATTGCATTTTCGTCTGGTCCTTCCACGCGCATGGCTGCTCACATTTTTTGGCCTTCTCGCGGAATGTATGGTGGTACCAGCATAGCCAGCCGGCCTTCTGTTCCGATGCACCTGTACGCGAGCTGGATCTGTACCTGTGTGCCGGTGTCCGCGAGCGGGGACGGTGCGGGCGTCGCTGTTGAGCCTGCTCATCGCGTATCGAGGCGATTTCGGCACACATGCGTGCCATTTGTGTGGCGAGAGCGGCGACTGACGCCTGCATTTCACATGACTGTGATGCGACAGGTGCAGGTGCAAGTTCGTTCACCTGAGTGCAGCGTGTGTTTTCAAGGACGCTGTCTGCAATGACGGCTAGGTCTTCTAAACTCTCCTTGTCGCTTACTGCCAGGACAGCGCGTACAGCCGTCGGGAGGTGACCGGCCCACAAGAATTTAAGGGCGTCGTCGCTCACCTTATCTCGTGCCAGGTCCCGCATACGTCGGAGGAGCTGCGACGGTCGTTGGTCACCCAACTGCATTTCTCCGAGCAGTTTTTGAAACTGCCGGAGTTCCGAGTCTGCATTTGCGGAGATTAGACGCGCTTTCAGCGCATCGTACCTGCGCTCTGGCGGAGGTGAGGTGAGCAGATCGCTCACCTGTTGCAGGTCGGGGAGCTGCAATTTTGCGATGACCGTCTGCCACCGTTGGTCGTCGCTAAGCCTCTGCGAAGCCGTGATGGCCTCAAACTGTATGAACCACAGTTTAGGTTGTTGCCGCCAAAACTCTGGAATGCGGCTTGACACCGACAAAGCCGCCAATTCACCTGTCGCCCCACACGGTGTTGCATCTTGCGCCACTATGTGTGCATGCTCTCCGTCGTTACTCATGATTCCCAGTCTCTACTCAAACTAAATGTCACTTAAAACACTGAATGTCACTAAAACACTAGATGTCCACAATTAACTCGCGCGCGAATCACGTCGGTAGGTCACCAGTTGTGGCACTTTAGCTACTATATGCGAGTGTCCTATGTAGGGTGTTAGTGTTTAAGGTCCAAATGAAACACTATGATAGCTGTGTATAAACGTGTAATAAAACGACTGAGAATTATTATTGACTCAAAGCGACTATACTTGACTCCGTGGTGTGATCGACTGCCAGGGCGGCGGGCCGAGGCGAGCGCGGACGCACGCCGCGCCAGAGGGGCGCGGGGTGCGGTAACCGCGTCGCATCGGACCGATGTGTCGTGTCCGGCACAGCCCTTTCCCAAACATCATTCCCAAAAAAGTACGTTATCGACCAGTGCGGCAAACACACGCAAGCACCATCACAAGGCGTCTCACACACGTGTTGATATTATGTCTATTTGTAATTAAGGATTAAATAATTTTATTTATACCAATATTTGGTTTTAGATTTTCATATATATTTTATACACAATAAATTAAAAAATATACATATTATAGATCTTCTTATATTTCGACTTAGATATAAGTCGGCGACAACGTCTTATGTCTAAGTTGAAATATAAGAATATCTATAAATATGTGTATTTTTTAATTTATTGTACATAAAATATATATAAAAATATAATTAATGTGGAGAGCGAGCCAGAAAGAATATAATTGTGTTTTGTGTAAGAGTGACAGTGACAAACGGCGTTGCTTATTTCGCCTTTGCATCTTGTGTCTTGTCGCGTGTTCAGCCGAATACTAACGGCCGCGCCGACCGAAATCGCGCCCCGAGCACCGCGCGCAGCTTATACATAGGTATTGGTGTAATCTGTGTGCTAGTGTGGGTATGTGTGTGCCTGTGTAACTCACCTATCGTCTCGTGACCGTAAATACGCGAGCTTTAGCTCATTCATAGAATGAGATAGATGGTTTATTATGATAGTGGAATCTGACGGACGTGTAATGGATCATTCGTTTGTATGTGAAGGCGCGCACATTTGTTTACCGACCGAGGTTTCACAGCGCTTACCGCATCTAGGAGTCTAATTCGGTGGGAACCACAGAGCACGGAACGCCCCCCGCCCGCGCCCCCTACTAGAGGCGCCCTTAGCGCGATTTCCTTACAACGGCGTTGAAGCCTGTAGGCGTGGCCTATGACTTTCATATGTGTGTTGTGCGTGTGCATTTGTTTTGTGCGTGTGCCTAACTTCTAGCCTCTTTGTGTGTAGTGTCGATACTAACACACACACACACACACACATACGAAGCGCTAGAAGCACTGCGTCCAGTTATTGGGTTTCAAATATGATCGCTTAGGGCGCCTCTAGTAGGGGGCGCGGGCGGGGGGCGTTCCGTGCTCTGTGGTGGGAACACATACTGAACGTGAAGGAAGCGAGCGACTGTTGCGCGCGCGATGCCGCGCCGGAGTTGGCCGTGTCGGCTCGGCTCGTACGTACGTAGTCTGTCGCCTGACAGATTTCAGTGTAATGTGATTTTTGACAAATGGAGGTCTCCGTATCTCCACTCTCTTGTATTTTGTTCGCGAACTTGCGAGAAGTCCCCGCCCCCACCCCCTCCCCCGCCCCCGCCCCCGCAGGCTCTAACTAGATGTAATTGCGTTATTTATTACACTCGGATACACATTACTTGCTGCTGGAGTGAGATAAATGTTCACGCCACTTACCGAATTAAACTCGTTAGTATATCGGTTAAGTAAGTTCTCTAATTAAGTGATCGCCGAGATGTGCGCCTGCCTACAATCCACGTCGAGAAGCGAACGGCCTTCCGAGACAGACATTTAAAATAGTATGTACCTTCCTCGAGCTACATGTAGGTAGGTACCTTCGTTCCGATACGCCGCCGCCCCCGCCGCGCTGGACCGACACGAGTAGAAGTTCCGACGCGCGTAATGGATGGACCTCGTCGAAGCAATTAAAGTATTCTAACGTGAAATATCATAGCAGAGAGCAGCGTAGTAAGAGATGAATAATGTTGAGTGGAGCGATGTCGTTGGTCGGAAGAGATATTGAACGAAATAACAAGCGCGCGCGCGCGACCGGAAACAACACAACTTTGTTTATTCAGCCGTTGTGCGGTTTAATAATAACTTGAGTGGGTACTTGCTCGACTTGTCGGCCGCCCCCGCGCCGCGCCCGCCCCCGTCTCCCCCCCCCCCCCCGCCCCGCCCCGAGCCTCCACCGCTGTCCAGGGTGGAAGCGGGGGTGAAGGTGCAGGGAGAGTAAAGGCTCAATAATATATTCTCATATTATTTACACCTTCTATTTGTCTTAAATGTTTCAAACTTTAAATTTTAAAGTCTTAATAGGTTTCCAAAGTCTAACCCTGTCTAGTTCTAGATAGTGATAGTGCGCTGCCCCGACCCGAGCGGCGATCTTACAGAGTCATGCCCTGCTCCCGTAAACAGGGGCTGTCCTCAAGGCTCCTGTCTCTCGCCCATACTGTACACCACCTTCACTGCTGACTACC
Organism: Nematopogon swammerdamellus; assembly: GCA_946902875.1. Taxonomy (NCBI): domain Eukaryota; kingdom Metazoa; phylum Arthropoda; class Insecta; order Lepidoptera; family Adelidae; genus Nematopogon; species Nematopogon swammerdamellus. The sequence goes on from OX336337.1 coordinate 288,969, forward strand.
CTAATTGCCTTAAACATATGAAATGCGAGTTATTCGCCGATGACTCTCAACTCACACTGTCTTTTCTCCCGTCCGGAACTCCTGAAGCCGTCGTAAAGATAAACGAGGACCTTGAAACATCCTGGACCTGGTCAGAGCAGTGCGGTTTGGGCCTAAACCCGAGTAAAACCGTTATAGTTGTGCTGGGGAGCAAAAACGCAATAACTAAAAAGATGCAATTCAATCCATGTTTTAAATTAAATAACGTCCCCATACCCATCGCTGCGTCGGCCAGGGATCTCGGCGTGTTGATTGACGGTGGCTTGAGGTTTGAAGCTCACGTGGAGCAATTAATTCGTAGATCTTACGGCAAACTAAAGAGCTTATACAAATTTCGGAACAGCGTCAGTGTGGAGGTCCGGCGACAGTTGGCTGAATCTCTCGTCCTGTCAAATTTTAACTACTGTGACGTGGTATTCGGTCCTTGTATTCTCGAGAGGACGGCCAAACATATTCAGCGTGTCCAGAACTCGTGTGTGAGGTATTGCGAGCGGCCAAAGAGACGGGCTCGCATTACTCCCATTCTAAACAGGCTGGGCGCGCTGAATATGCGAAACCGGAGGCGCCTACACTTCTCGTGCCTAGTACATGCTGTTATAAAAAAAAACAACCTAAAACCTTGTACGAAAAACTTACCTGGCTGGGAGACTCGCATTGCTATGGCACGAGATCTGTGGGTAAACTGCTGGCAGCTCCTAAGCACAGAGGTGCCGCATTTGAAGGTTCCTTCAAATATGCGGCATCTCGGTGTTGGAACGACCTCCCGCCTCCTCTCAGAGAGATTACCAACTATGGTACGTTCAAACGTAAAGTGAGAAAATATATATTTGCCCAGCAGTTAAACATTAATGTAGGTATATAAAATGTTATTCGAAATTATGGCCTTATGCCCCAAAATTGTTAATTGGACATGCAGACAGACAGACGGACGGACGAATGTATTGTGTATGTTGTGTTGTGTGCGTTTTATAACTGCGTTTATAACTGTTGTTATTACTGTACTTATTTATTATGCTTTCTTCTGCTTACTGTGGTTAGTTTATTGTTATAGTTTGTTGTTATTTATTGTTAGTCGGTTTAGTTTAGTAATGTATTGCGTACCTGGGCCTGACTTAAAATCAGCGTCCCTCTCATCAGCTCCAGGGCTCGGTGGGGAGGGACCAAGGCTGTGTCAGGTCCAATTTTTCTTGTCTATTACTGTTATAATATGTGTTATAGGTATCGTCGTGTGTGTTAAACAGGAAAAATAAAACTTATTCATTTCATTTCACTTATTCATTTCATTTCATTTCATTTCTATTTGTAGCAGTGAGTGTATAAACTTAAAACTTCCTCTTTGCATAAAAATGTATGATTTGATTAAAAGCTGGCAACAAGCGTCGTCGCGTCGTGCGTGAGGCGCTCGATAACTCATAGTTGAGACAAATGAATGCGCGCGAGGAACGCGCGTCTCAGCGGGCCGACACTCGGCGCGCAGGCGCGGAGGCTGAAATATCACTCATATGTTTCAGGAGGAGTTTTCATAATTAGGCTAACTACTGCTCTAGACATTCCTCCGAGATGATGTATGCGTCCTGCCGCGTCGCCGCTCCGCCGCGCCGCCGCCGCACACTATTTCGAAAGCTCTTTAGTTCAAATTTGAAATTGTTTTGTGAGCACGATATTAATCAGTGCCGATATAGGTTTAAAAAATCACTCAAAACGACAAGACAGTTTTCGCCGCTCGTCCTTGTGGCTCTCTCGGTTTACACACATTACCCTCCTCGACGGTGCTTAGCCGTAGTCGGGTAAATACAGACTATTGGGTGCGCGTGTATTTTTTTTTTATGGAAACTGACACGGTTGGCTACATCACCTACAACATCCGTGATGTCGGCCCATAACACCGGGTGAACTTGGTTCACGCCAGTGCTTCCCTTCGGTCGTGCCGGCTACACTGAACTGGACGGAAAACACAAACTATTTACAGAGCCGTTTCGACTGACCCTTCATTCACTGCGGTGGTACCAATCCGGGCGGGTTAACCGCCGAGTATGTCACTTGCGCGACACCTCGCACGGTACTATGTGTGCTGTTACCGCTTGGCTGCTGCTGTGGACGCTGCTAGTTCGGCGTACGAAGTAACTATTAAGTAATCTGTGGTTCGGCGCCGGTTAACTATCGCTGGTTGTGGATAAACTGATATGAGGCAATATGCGAGCACCGGGCGCGGGAGCGCGGGCGGCGCGGCGCCCGCGTCGAGGCCCACGTCGACGTATTTTGGCATTTGGTTTGGCTTATTTATTGGAAAGAAAGTTTAAATTGGCTGGCGACCCAGTTGGGGCTCTACGAGCCAATCCCCCGCCCGGCGACCCGCCCCGCCCCGCCCCAGCGGCGATGAGACGTCTTCTCCTCGAACAAAAAATGCGAATCTTCAGCAGTTGGAACTTCGGCACAATTATGCTGGTTTTATCATAATTTGTGAAGTTGTGCCGACCTAATCTGCGCGCTTTACATAAGTAGCTACCTACGAGCTTCAATAGATATTATAATTTATAAGTTAAGTAGATTATATTCATAACTCGTTAACAATTAAAATTAGCCAACATTACTCTATGTGGGCACACACATACGTGCATACACACATGACCTACAACACACACGTACCTACAACTGCAGCAAACAACCCGGCTATCACTCAAATTAAGAAGTTAAGCATTTTAGCTGTCGAATTAAGCTAAATGGATATTTAGATAAATTCTTGGCAGCGGAATTACCTTTAATGTGATCTAGAACTATAAACATACCTATTATTATGTAGGTACTACTTACGTGTACACGTTACGTACCTAGATATACAAGGTCTTTCAAAATTAGTTAATAGTACGCTAAGGGGGGGTTCTGTATCATATAGGGAGTAAAACCTATATAAAATGTTTTGGACCTTGGGCTTTTTTTTATGTAAAATATTTTTTTATGTATTTAAACAAAAAAATAGATGGTTGATTTTTATAGCCTAATTGATTCAGTTTCATAACAGTAACACGTGTAAGTTGGTAAAAAAATCAAACTCTTTCTAAAGCCCAAGGTCCAAAAAAATTATATAGGTTTTACTCCCTATATGATACAGAACCCCCTCCTTAGCGTACTATTAACTAATTTTGAAAAACCTTATATAATAGTAATATAATAATAGCAAGATGTAGAGAGTAGCGGCCGTCGAGAAAACTCAAGCAACAGTTCATATCATTTGCAGCTCAATACAATTATTGTTAGTGAGTTACGAGTAGAGTGGGCGAACTAGTCACGTATCAATTTCTATTGCATGCGCCCCGTCTTTTTTTGTTTTAAATCTGTAAGGGGCTAGGGGAAAGTATATTATACTTTATAAGCCGCTTTAAAATCTTGTTAAAAAATATTGTATTTAATTAAAATTTATTAATCTAAACATACATAATTGTATGTATATTAGTAGATTATCTTCTTTTATAATAATTGTTCTCTGCCACTTCACACTCTTTCATGATAATCCAATGGTTGGCTGGAGGAGAACACCTACGGCTTTAAGTTGTACCTTTTGCAAAATGTGTAAGCGCAATCAGCATATTTTGATTTGATTTAATTTGAATTTTATTTATACATATACAGAATTGCGTGGGTATATAATTATCTGTGTTTTATGGTAAGTGGGTCAGAACCTTCCTTAAAATAAAATGTCATTGGGTCCAAACCATAAAATGTTTTTTTTAATGGGTGTTCAGAATGGGTCGAAACCTTCCGAGATCAAATTGAATACGAAAACGACGCGAGCCGCGTCCCGCGGGCGGCGCGCGGCGGCGACGGCGGCGGCGCTCCATTTGTGAGCATAAAATCAATAACAATCAACGTTGATCGCGATAGACGCCGATTTCATTTGATTCGAGGCGGGAGCGGGGCGGGGCGGGGGCGGCGGCGGAGGAGAGGGCAGCTCGGAGGCCGCTTGAAAACGAATAATATCTCGTGTGGCTTCCTCCCCCCCGGCGCGCACAGCGCGTCGCCGAGGGAATATGAGGTAACTTCTTTATCCGAAATTGTAAAGCAAATAAGCAAACAGAACACAAAATAATGGTTAAAATAAGTAGGCGCGGGCTCCCGCCCCGCCCCGCCCCGCCCCAGCACATGAGAAAAACTCTCCGACTCCGTAGAGTGAATTCCGCCAAGTTTAAACATGTTTTTCCATAAGTTGTGCCTTACCTTACTTACATGATAACCAGATGAGAATAATCATGCCTTTTAATTAGAATCAATATAATAATAAATTATTATATGAGTATGTGAATTTACAAAATCGACATAAGCTAATGTATGTAGGCAGGTCTTTTAATAAGTCAAGCCCAGTCAATGAATATTCGCTGTACTTGTAGGGTCGCACGCGTGACGCGTGTCAACCCCTGTTATCGCGAGGGCGCGGCTGCGGGGCGGGGCGGGGCGGGGCGGGGGCTGCGGCAGAGCAGCTGAATTGTTGAAAGGCTTCGCCGGCAGAATTTGTCGCCGGGAACAAGCGAGCGAGCGTGCGGGTGCAAAAGGCTGCCAGATTCCATTTTACTGCCCTTTGAAGTGCCGAATATTTTTCCAGGAAAAAACCTTTAACTAAATTGTTCTTTTAGCCTTTATAAATGCGCGTGTACTTTTTAAACCTTTTTTTCTCGTGAAAGTGAATCGGGCTCACGATACAAAGAGGGCGAGGCAGGGGGCGCGGGTGGTACGGGGCGGGGCGGGGAGCGCGCGCGGTGGCGAGGAGGTACAGAGCGCGAACACCCGCGCGGTATAAAGTCAATTTGTAAAGGTTCAGCCTTGAAATTTAATTGCCTGGCACTTAAAGTATTTACTTTCAGGAAAATGTTCGTGTCTTATTGGCTATGAAGAGGCTCCGCAGATAATTGAGGTGATATTACAAGCGGCAGCGGCGGCGGCCGGCGCGGCTCGCCGAGCGCTGCTGCTGTGTTGAAGAGCTCGTGACAACGCTCATATTATTGTGCGCTAGGACATTTCTTCTTATGTCTTATGCATTTTCTTCATATGTCTGACTGAACTCAACATTTGACTAAAGTGAAAATGTCAACTGTTCAAGTTTCTCGAATTTGGCAGGCGACAAACATTCACTGAACGAAATGCTAGAAGAGACATAGTGCAGGGAAACTTTTTACCCGACGGTAATAAAATGTGAGTGGCCTTGCTTTGTATTTTATTATCTTTTTTAATGGGTATATCTTGACTTAATATTTATAATTTTTTACTTAGATATAGTAACACAATGAAAACTTAGTATGTAAGATATATTAAAAAAAAAGCTCTGCAAGGTTTCTTACCCGGCTCTTCCTTATAGATTGCACTGCTGAACGGGACATGACAAAAAATAATTATGACGAACCATACTGAATATGCATATGTCTCAATGAAATATTGTTATTGTTGTGTGTTCTTTACGGCGAAATAAATATCTAAATCTTAGATCAGTGACAGAGCAGACGAGGAAGCGGGAGAGAGGTGCCGCGCACTCCGGAATAAAGAGAGTACATCCGTTACACGAGCGACGTTCGCTTTGCTTGAACAATTAAAAAGAGACGCAACTGAAACACGAAGAAGGCAGAACACAAAAAGCGTGTGAGCTTTCCCCGCGCGCGCCCGCGGCACCGCAGCAGGCCGACCGCCCAGCGCGGCGTCCGAGGCCGACCGCCCAGCGCGGGGCGTCCGCGCCCGCCCGCCCGCCACCTCTCGTCTCGCTGCGAGCCGCCTCCGCCGGTCGCGGGCCGTGCGAGTGTGTGCGTGATCCTTTCACATCCAGCGCGAAGCGAAATTCTGAAAATTCACGCGCCACTGAACTATCTAAATTAAAATCCACGGCTACCCCCCTGCCCCCCGCGCCTCCCGCCGCGCGCGCCCCGCCGCCCCCGCGCGCCCGCAACCTCCCCGCTCTACTTGCGCTCAGAGATATTTTTTCTTTTATTTCAATCGCAGGTTAGATTCGGAAGATAAAGGAGGCCCGCGGAGTTAATTTGAGGTCGAAATGAAAAAGTTGGGATGAGAAGGAGAGCTGAGGAAACATTTGAAATAGCAGCCCAAGAGGAGCCGCTCTTGTGATCTGGTCGGGCTCCGCGGCGGCGGCGGCGCGGCGGCGCGGCGGCGCGGGCTGCGAAAATGCTTATCCTAACTAATTGTTTTCGGGTCAAAGTTTTCATAATTTTAACAGAATTTAATTATCACATCGAGCCTACTGGAATGTTTGATTGTGGACAGAGTGAGAATGGATAAGGTTTTATTCTGTTCCGAAACTTCATTTAAAGACGGTCCTAACATCACTTCAGAGCAATTTGGTTCGAATTTTATTAATAGTAGAGTATTAATTGTTATGTAAACTGACACGGTTGGCTACATCACCTACAACATCCGTGAATTCCGTGATGTCAGTCCATAACACCGGGTGAACTAGGTGCCATGTCAGTGCTTCCCTTCATTTCATGTCAAATACACTGAACTGGACAGAAAACACGAACTATTTACATAGCCGTTTCGACCGACGCCGACGTTTCCTTCAGTGCGGTAGTACCAACCCGGCCAGGATAAACCCTACCACCGATTAAGGTAAGAAGGGAAGGGACCTACCTACAGTTTAACGTGAAATCCGAACCACGGTCAGCCTCCAACGGTCGAGCGGTCACCCATCCAAATACTGACCGCGCTCAGGGTTGCTTAACAACAGTCGACCGACCACACCACAGAGCTACAACGTATTATTGCTACAATGTATTACTGCTACTCTCATTTCAAGTATGTAAATGTATTTATTGTTGGCAACAGACACATTGATATTAAGAAATCTGCGAGATAAATAAAATAAGGCTAGAACTATTTATAGTTACGTGTATACACATATTATCGGTTAAGACCTGGGCCCAGGTAATTGATATAGGTAGGTAGAATAATAGAGTAAGTTAGAATGTAACATATAGGAAATATACGTTATTCTGCCAATCAAAGTTAAACTGGGGTCAGGCAGGGCAGGATACAGGTATCTATCTACCGCACACATGATGACGAGAGTAGAAACACACTAAGCATTGTATCTCGAAATAGATTTGTTAGAGGAATAAATACTATATCAAGGTTGAAGGCCACTCGACTAGGAGACGTGAGCTGCGCTGGAACGATGGGTTCATTATTGGCGGGCGCGAGGTCATACGCGAGGTGACGACTCTCGCGCCGGCCCGGACGCATAATGTAAACATTCGCTGCCCCCGAGACGAACGAACATAGTTTAATTAGGCAGTCCCATTCAGACAGCTCCTCAGAACGGAGCGACGACGGTAGAGAAGCTCTCGAACTCCCGAATCGTACGCGACAATGACGCTCCAGTGAAAACTACTTATTAGAATAGAAACAGGTAAAACATAGTGACAGTGGTGCGCAGACAACCGGAAACGACGTTAGAGCATACTCGTGCGACATATCGTGAAATTGGTAGTGAACTAGTGACACCAACCGAACTATTTATAGTGACAACTCAAGCGAATACTTGTTACCTGACCATGGGATTAGATTGGTGGCGGGGCAGCCCGTATGCTAGTTTATTTGTCTCCACAAACTTCCCCAAACATTATTAGTTTGAGAACGAAGCGCAGTGCTTAATAAATAATGCATAAATAGTAAAACAGTAACAAGTGATTTCAAGTTGACGCGTGCACAGGAGACGATTGACACTCCCACGATGAACAGTCGAACTGTAGATCGAGTTGCGGTTTCGCCGGAGGAGACCGAACCGGCAGAGGGTGAACGCTGACAGCGAATAGGCGAACCTTTTGAATAGGTGAACTTATAAATGGGTGAACTTTAGTCAGTGAGTAAATGAAATGAATCCCTGAACGAACAGTGTTTTTTAACATTATATACTAAGCTGCGACCGTCGAAATGAGGAATATACAGAGATTCACACATATCACACACTGATGCCGGCACTTCACTTGGCTTAGCGTATTCGTGTTTGTTGCAAACATTTTAGTTTTATCTCGCTCTAAACAAGCCATTAAAGGGAGACGAAACGGAAATGTTTGCCAAATACACGAATACGCTAAGCCAAGTGAAGTGCCGGCATGAGAGTGATGATTTTGTGATTATTTGTTAATGATGAAGTCAAATAAATGTTATTTTCTTTATTTCATTTTATTATTTATTATTGTCATATTTACTTCATTCACATCAACTTATAACTATTCATTTGCAGATTGCTATGTGCGTTCACGAAGTCTTCTCGCTCACAAAGGTAGACAAAATCTTCAATGATAAATGTATCACAATTTCGCTCGTAAACCTTAGCTTGTTATAAAAATGTGGCGCGCGTGTGAGGAGCCGGCTGCGCTGCGACGCGCGCCGGGCGGGGGCGGGGGCGGGCTGCGGCTCGCCGCCCCCGCCGCCCCCGCTGCCGCCGACACGCCAACTGAATGATGCATGAAACCTTTCTGAACCTTATTGCTATCTTGAGATTGGTAAGAGTGGATGTAGCTCCATACACGAGCCTTGCGGTACATCTTGAATATGAAAACTAGAGATGCTGGGTACAAGGTTGCTTAGTACTAACATATACAAATAAAATACTAGAGATACTTGTTGGACCGCGTTCGGGGGGATAGGAATGACTACCGGAACATGTACTATGGCAGAAAATATAATCATGATGCCTATCTCAATTCCCACAATTATGACTATGATACACGATGTAAGAATAATGTACAATAATTTAGTAAGGGATAGATTATCTAAAACTTCAAAGAGCTTTATTTACAATAGTGTTATATTTTATAATAAACTGTCATCAGACACAAGAAAACTAAACTAGATGAGAATAATAAAATTTTAAACAACAAACTTAACTCACATGTTAACTAAAAAAAAAATTGGTAAAAAAACTTTTAAGTTAAACGGTTTTATAAAAAATCAAAAACTAGAAAAAAAAACAGCCGTACAAAAAACTTGAAAATAATAAGGACACAAGCCTGGGCCTTCTTAAGATTTTACGTCTGGGTAAGAAATCGTGCAATACTAGCGTGCTGTCTTCTCATGTCGGATGCCAAAGGGCAGATTGTGTCACTGCGTCAGCGGAATAAGTAATAAATTGAGACTTTTAACAGACTAATATAAAAACGTGGGGCGCATGTTATTTATTACGCATATTATACGCCCCACGTTTTTATATTAGTCTGTTAAAAGTCTCAATTTATTACTTATTCCGTTGACGCAGTGACACAATCTGCCCTTTGGCATCCGACATGAGAAGACAGCACGCCAGTATTGCACGATTTCTCACCCAGATGTAAAATCTTAAGAAGGCCCAGGCTTGTGTCCTTATTATTTTCAAGTTTTTTGTACAGCTGTTTTTTTTCTAGTTTTTTATTTTTTATAAAACCGTTTAACTTAAAAGTTTTTTTACCAATTTTTTTATTTACTCGTTTTTAGTTTGATTTTTGGCTCGTATCATTCATTACGTAAACTCGTCATCCTTTCCAACTCTCTCATTGCATCTTTGTTACTCGGTTTCATACCTGTCAATTACTCACAATTAAGCTCCTCAATACATAACCCTTCTAAAGACTTTACGCGACTCAATGCAACATACGCTTGACCCTCCTCAAATAGTCTGGAGCCCAAATACACGACAGCACGGTCAACAGTACTGCCCTGCATTTTATGGACAGTGGAGGCCCATGACAAAGTTATCGGTAACATCCGTCTCTCAGCTGTTCCATAATTAAACTTTGCTGGAAACTGTATGGCTTCAGGATGGATAAGGTGTCCGCCGTCTCTTTCAAAATCAATTTGAACAGATGGTATGTCTGTTTCATACTTTTGCGTTTGACAAGTATGGGACACTCGTCCAAACAAATCAAATGAGCCCAAACTCGAGGGGGTTACTAGTAACGGTTGAAGAGTTCCACTGTACACCTCCTGACTCCATCATCAGACCCTCGTCACCAAGTGTATTGGTAGAAGTAAGGGACACTCGTCCAAACCAACCATATGAACACAAACTCGAGGGGGTTACTAGTAACCGTTGAAGAGTTCCACTGTACACCTCCTGACTCCATCATCAGACCCTCGTCACCAAGTGTATTGGTAGAAGTATGGGACACTCGTCCAAACCAACCAAATGAGCACAAACTCGAGGGGCTTACTAGTAACGGTTGAAGATTTCCACTGTACACCTCCTGACTCCATCATCAGACCTTCGTCACCAAGTGTATTGGTAGAAGTAAGGGACACTCGTCCAAATCAACCAAATGAGCCCAAACTCGAGGGGGTTAATAGAAACGGTTGAAGAGTTCCACTGTACACCTCCTGCCTCCATCATCAGACCCTCGTCACCAAGTGTATTGGTTAGAAGTATGGGAAACTCGTCCAAACCAACCAAATGAGCCCAAACTCGAGGGGGTTACTAGTAACGGTTGAAGAGTTCCCCGTCCACCTCCTGACTCCATCATCAGACTCTCGTCACCAAGTGTATTGGTAGAAGTATGGGACACTCTTCCAAACCAACCATATGAGCCCAAACTCGAGGGAGTTACTAGTAACGGTTGAAGAGTTCCACTGTCCACCTCCTGACTCCATCATCAGACCCTCGCCAAGTGTATTAGTAGAAGTATGGGACACTCGTCCAAACCAACCAAATGAGCCCAAACTCGAGGGGGTTACTAGTAACGGTTGAAGAGTTCCACTGTACACCTCCTGACTCCATCATCAGACCCTCGTCACCATGTGTATTGGTAGAAGTATGGAACACTCGTCCAAACTAACCAAATGAGCCCAAACTCGAGGGGGTTACTAGTAACGGTTGAAGAGTTCCACTGTCCACCTCCTGACTCCAACATCAGACCCTCTTCACCAAGTGTATTGGTAGAAGTATAGGACACTCGTTCAAACAAACCAAATGAGCCCATACTCGAGGGGGTTACTAGTAACGGTTGAAGAGTTCCACTGTACACCTCATGATTCCATTATCAGACCCTCGTCACCAAGTGTATTGGTAGAAGTATGGGACACTCGTCCAAACCAATCAAATGAGCCCAAACTCGAGGGGGTTACTAGTAACGGTTGAAGAGTTCCACTGTACACCTCCGGACTTCATCATCAGACCCTCGTCACCAAGTATATTGGTAGAACTATGGGACACTCGTCCAAACCAACCAAATGAGCCCAAACTCGAGGGGGTTACTAGTAACGGTTGAAGAGTTCCACTGTACACCTCCTGACTCCATCATCAGACACTCGTCACCAAGTGTATTGGTAGAAGTATGGGACACTCGTCCAAACCAACCAAATGAGTCCAAACTCGAGGGGGTTACTAGTAACGGTTGAAGAGTTCCACTGTACACCTCCTGACTCCATCATCAGACCCTCGTCACCAAGTGTATTGGTAGAAGTATGGGACATTCTTCCAAACCAACCATATGAGCCCAAACTCGAGGGGGTTACTAGTAACGGTTGAAGAGTTCCACTGTCCACCTCCTGACTCCATCATCAGACCCTCGTCACCAAGTGTATTGGTAGAAGTATAGAACACTCGTCCAAACCAACCATATGAGGGGGTTACTAGTAACGGTTGAAGAGTTCCACTGTCCTCCTCCTGACTCCATCATCAGACCCTCGTTACCAAGTTTAAATTATCATATTATTGTATTGTCACGAGAACTCAATGTGTGTGCAAAGTTTCATAAAAATCGGTTCAGTAGAAGTAGTTGAAAAAGTTGTCGCAAGATTTGAAACAAAGATAGTAACAAACAAACAAATATACGGAGAGTTATGTGCCCAGCAGCGGGCGATTCCCGCTGACGATGCAGACGACTTCCGAGGACAGCACCTCGGCCGACCGCCTGCATTGTTCTCTTCGCTGAAGACTCAGATATATTTCATTTAGTCTGTAAGCTATCGCCGACCTGAATACAACTTTGTAATTACTTCTAATTAATTAAATACTTTTTTAAAAGTAACTAACCGGTGTCGACTACATAATTGGCGCAGCCGGTAGGATCGGCGTAGTACTGCCGAATAGAACATTGCCGCGAACCCAGTGAAACTGAACAGTTTTCCCGAAAAACTATACCAGCTCCTGACGGACCCTGGAAGTTCTACGTTCAGCTGTGTCCTCGTGCAGCAGTGACTCTCGTGCAGTACGTGGGTATCAACCCTTCAACGTCGATCAACAAGTGTTGCCGAAGGATCCTGATCTTCTTCGCAACCGAACCTCTAGCCGACATCCGGAACCAGAGACGGCGTAACTTCTGACTCAACAAGGCGAGATGCGGGCTATCCTGTGGTGAGTGCGATTGACTCTTGTACTCCCAGGTATCCTGCATAATCTCTCCTTGTCCAACTGACCTCCACTCTACAGGCTTACATTGCGTTAGAGAACTTTCTTTGTAGATAGGCTTTACCGGCCGTACATAGTTAGTTAGGATGGCTCAGGAAGGAAATTATAAAATCGTCCTAGATATGTTGCCTGCATACGACGGCAACCGTAGGCGATTAAACTTTTTCATCCGCGCGACGGAACGCGTTCTGTCCCGCGTAAACTTAGATCCTGCAACAATAGCGTGTTTTATAACAAACAAGCTATCAGGAAAGGCACAAGATGCCATCGCCCACGAGCTAGACCTAGACTCGTGGGATAAAATCAAAGCAGCTCTCCAACGCAGGCTTGGGGAGGTGCGTTCTGAAACCCAACTAATGCGACAACTCTTGGGGACAGTAAAAAGAGAAAGTGAAAACTCAGAGCACTTTGGCTCAAAAATCCTAGAATTAATGGATACCCTAATGTGCATCGGTACGCACCCGGACAAACACTTTTATGAAAACATGGCCATCGAGCAGTTTACTATACACCTAGAGCAATACATCTCAATAGGAGTGCGGATAGGTCAACCAAAAACGCTTATGGAAGCAATGAATCTAGCAACCCAGGAGGAAAGGAAGGCACAATATGCACGCACTCAAAGACGAGCGTATGCTGCCGCGCAAACCCCTCATGACAGCAAAAACAAAAAAACGCAAAAACGCACCCGCTTCCCGCAGGACCCTAAATGGGCCCCTAACAAAAACACCTCAGACGTCACCATGCGTTCGGCTAATAGACCTAGTCATATTTGGCAACCAAATAAACTTAACTACCAGGACTCACAGGAAAACCCGGACAACGAGGAACAATCCTCTGACGATATTAAAGACTATGACCTGACAGAACAGACAGATCAAAATTTTTACCAGCGCGAAGGTTCCAACGTAATAAAATAGTAAAGCTAAACTATCTATCAAAACCACAACAGCCATACATTTTTATAAACGAAGCAAATGGAAAATTCTTAATTGATACCGGAGCCTCACACTCAATGATTTCACCGACAGTAATTCGCGAATTGCGACTACAGCAATATGTCGTACATGAGCAGTTCCAAGTAAAAACCGCACACGCTACCTCGCGACACAATGATGTCATTTAAATGCCGTTGCCACCTGTGTTTAATTCCGAAGAACAACATAAGTTTCTCATATTTGAATTTGATAAACAATACAAAGGCCTTTTAGGGTTAGATATCTTAAACACTTGCAATATAGACCTAGAAAATAGAGTTTTAAAAACAAAGCATTCTGAAATACCTTTATATTTGGATTACCCGCGAAAGGAACTCTCAGTCGAAGCTAACTGTGAAAAAATGGTTACCATAACGTCCAATTATACAGATGGCACATGCATTCACAACGGGCGCACACGGAAGAAAGGACTCATCCTACCAAAAGGAATTGTGGTAGTCAAAAAGGGTAGATTCCACACGTTGCTACCCAATAACACTTGCGAAAAAAGAACCATAAATAATGACACCCCCGTACATCTCACACCATATAGTGCCACCCCTAACACGACCCGACTATATAAAATGACCGCTTCAATGGACGTAGATATAGAACAAACTGACGCAGGTATCCACCCAATCCAAGAAACAATTAAATCAATAAAAATATTTCCAATCCCAAAAACACCAAAAGAAGTAAAATCATTCCTGGGATTAATAGAATATTACCGTAAATTCATTAAAGATTTTGACGAATTAACCAACCCTATGAAAAGATATTTGAAAAAACATGCAAAAGTTCTACGTACCCCCGAATTTGTAAAAACTTTTGAAAACTGTAAACGTATCTTAACAAATTCACCAATGTTAAAATATTCTGATTTTAAAAACCCTTTTATTTTCACAACACAATACATTCATCGACCGGATACACACCACACGAATTACTATTCGGGCATACCAATACTCGAAACCCACTAGAGACCTACTATTCTCACGAATTTTATCAGGATTATATAGAAAAACACAAACAGTTAGCCGAAACCGTACAAAAATGCGTCACCACTAGAGTTGAGAAAAACAAAGAAAAAGTTACTTCAAATAAAAATTCGAACTCGGAAAACTTGACCTTTAAGGTAGGGGAAACTGTATATAAAAGAGTAGCTAAAACAGCTAGAAGCTCCAAGAATGAACCATTATTCAAAGGACCTTACAAAATTATTCGTTTACACCCCAATAACATTGCCGAAATAATTGGTAAACACCACAACGCTAAACCCATACGAGTACACTATCGACTCTTACGAAGAAAACCCATTGTTTCAGGTTTAACTCCTGCGGAGCCATTTTGCTCCTCGCATCAGCCTCCGTGAAAATACAATCCTTAGATAACCATCATGGCATTCTCATCCTGAAGCAAGCGACAGCATACCTTCAAACAGATAACTTCAATCTAGTGTGTGTGTATAATGTCACCGATATACGAAACACCTTATTAAAATTACGCGAAATATTTGCATCAATAAAAAATCAAGAAACAAAATACCCAGAATCATACAATGCGCATACCTTGCACCGACAACAAATAAGCTACATGTTACTTAGCGCTACAAATAAATTGCAATACCTTTCACCTGTAGTAAACCGATTCCGCAGAGGCTTAATAAACGGCCTGGGAACTGTTATAAAAGCAATTACTGGAAACTTAGATCAGTCAGACGCAGAAAAAAATTAATAAACAAATAAACAACCTGTACGCTCAAGTAGATAACATTAACCTCAATGGAAAGGAAAACATTAGGTTAGCAAAAAGTGCTATCAACGAATTCGAGATTATGCTGAGTGTGGTAAAACGAAACCAGCAGTCAATTAATGAGGAATTAGAAGAACAGTTAAAAATAGTTAATACATTAGATTATAGCTTACATTTTCTGAATTCTTATACGCAAATAAAAACTAGCTTAATTATTATGCACGAAAAAATATTAGTTTTAGAAAGTGCAGTAACATTCGCACAAATAGGTATTTTGCACCCTAGTATAATTGCACCAAATGATCTTCTTAAAGAATTAGTTAAAATAAATACAGATCAGTTTACTAGACAAATATACGAGCCAATAATAGAAAATATACATTTGATTGAGAAATCTATAGAAATCAAAGCCTATAGCAGTAGTCATACTCTGACCTTCATACTAGAAATTCCTCTAGTAGACCGCCGGCAGTATGATCTACTTCATCTCTATTCCATCCCAAACCAAAACAACATTGTCATAATCCCACACCCCAAATACCTTGTCCTGGGAAGTGCTGAGTTCGCACATCGAGAAGAACCTTGCAGGGTTCTTCTCGATGTGCGAACTCACTCACCGACGACGATCAGCTGTGTAAGCACCTAGACTTACTACCTACTCAGCAGAATGGCGATTGCGTCATACAACTCATCAGTCACCGGACACCTACCAACTGCACGAGCGCAGCGTTCTGCATGCAACTCGATCAAGGTCACATCGAGCAGACACGAGATAACAGCTGGCTAGCGGTCCTACCGCACGAGGAAATTATCAAATCTACATGTGGACGAAATATAACGTATGCAAGAACCATCGGATCAAACCTTATAACCCTCACCAAAGATTGTCAGATAGAACTTCTGGGAAAAACGCTGAGAACACACAGCAAGGAAATCTTCATCAACGAGTACATTCCGTTACCTAAACAACATATTATAACGACAAACACTACGCGTAAAATACACATCGACATTGAAAACATCCAGTTCGACCGCCTCCACCAGATACAATCTCAATGGAATGAGATACCTCAATCAAACATAATAGAAACCCCCGACTTTAACATAACCACAAACATTAGCTGGTACACCCTAACCCTGCACGCTATCGGAATATTAGCCGCCGCCTACATACTCTTCCAAAGATTCAAACCAAAATATCAAACAAGGACACAGAAGAAAGAAGACACCGACGGAGTCAACACATTGAATGCACACCCAGCTTCAGTCCTTAATGTCATTCAATAAATCTACAAACAGCACACCCACTGCAACAACTTCAAGAACCGAGGACTTCAAAGGACCGAGGACGATCCTGAAAGTATCCCTACGACGACGTCTCCAGCCTACTTTCATCTTAAGGAGGGAGGAGTTATGTGCCCAGCAGCGGGCGATTCCCGCTGACGATGCAGACGACTTCCGAGGACAGCACCTCGGCCGACCGCCTGCATTGTTCTCTTCGCTGAAGACTCAGATATATTTCATTTAGTCTGTAAGCTATCGCCGACCTGAATACAACTTTGTAATTACTTCTAATTAATTAAATACTTTTTTAAAAGTAACTAACCGGTGTCGACTACATAATTGGAGTCAAGCTAAATAAAACCGTTTAATTAAAATAAAAAAGAGTACGGTTGCGTTAGCTGACAATAATATTTTCTGTGCTGTTTTGCCACTAACGAATTGTGAACATTTGATACATTTCGTATCTTTTTAAACGGTTTTATTTAGCTTGACTCCGTATATTTTTAAACGGTTTTATTTAGCTTGACTTCGTATATTTGTTTCTATCTTTGTTTCAAATCTTGCGACAACTTTTTCAACTACTTCTACTGAACCGATTTTTTTGTTTGTTTGTTACTATCTTTGTTTCAAATCTTGCGACAACTTTTTCAACTACTTCTACTGAACCGATTTTTATGAAACTTTGCACACACATTGAGTTCTCGTGACAATACAATATTATGATAATTTAAACTTGGTAACGAGGGTCTGATGATGGAGTCAGGAGGAGGACAGTGGAACTCTTCAACCGTTACTAGTAACCCCCTCGAGTTTGGGCTCATATGGTTGGTTTGGACGAGTGTTCCATACTTCTACCAATACACTTGGTGACGAGGGTCTGATGATGGAGTCAGGAGGTGGACAGTGGAACTCTTCAACCGTTACTAGTAACCCCCTCGAGTTT
Source organism: Nematopogon swammerdamellus (assembly GCA_946902875.1). Classification (NCBI taxonomy): domain Eukaryota; kingdom Metazoa; phylum Arthropoda; class Insecta; order Lepidoptera; family Adelidae; genus Nematopogon; species Nematopogon swammerdamellus. Next base: position 306,337 of record OX336337.1, read on the forward strand.
CGGCTCATATGGTTGGTTTGGAAGAATGTCCCATACTTCTACCAATACACTTGGTGACGAGGGTCTGATGATGGAGTCAGGAGGTGTACAGTGGAACTCTTCAACCGTTACTAGTAACCCCCTCGAGTTTGGGCTCATTTGGTTGGTTTGGACGAGTGTCCCATACTTCTACCAATACACTTGGTGACGAGGGTCTGATGATGGAGTCAGGAGGTGTACAGTGGAACTCTTCAACCGTTACTAGTAACCCCCTCGAGTTTGTGTTCATATGGTTGGTTTGGACGAGTGTCCTTTACTTCTACCAATACACTTGGTGACGAGGGTCTGATGATGGAGTCAGGAGGTGTACAGTGGAAATCTTCAACCGTTACTAGTAAGCCCCTCGAGTTTGTGCTCACATGGTTGGTTTGGACGAGTGTCCCATACTTCTACCAATACACTTGGTGACGAGGGTCTGATGATGGAGTCAGGAGGTGTACAGTGGAACTCTTCAACCGTTACTAGTAACCCCCTCGAGTTTGGGCTCATTTGGTTGCTTTGGACGAGTGTCCCATACTTCTACCAATACACTTGGTGACGAGAGTCTGATGATGGAGTCAGGAGGTGTACAGTGGAACTCTTCAACCGTTACTAGTAACCCCCTCGAGTTTGGGCTCATTTGGTTGGTTTGGACGAGTGTCCCATAGTTCTACCAATATACTTGGTGACGAGGGTCTGATGATGAAGTCCGGAGGTGTACAGTGGAACTCTTCAACCGTTACTAGTAACCCCCTCGAGTTTGGGCTCATTTGATTGGTTTGGACGAGTGTCCCATACTTCTACCAATACACTTGGTGACGAGGGTCTGATAATGGAATCAGGAGGTGTACAGTGGAACTCTTCAACCGTTACTAGTAATCCCCTCGAGTATGGGCTCATTTGGTTTGTTTGAACGAGTGTCCTATACTTCTACCAATACACTTGGTGACGAGGGTCTGATGTTGGAGTCAGGAGGTGGACAGTGGAACTCTTCAACCGTTACTAGTAACCTCCTCGAGTTTGGGCTCATTTGGTTAGTTTGGACGAGTGTTCCACACTTCTACCAATACACATGGTGACGAGGGTCTGATGATGGAGTCAGGAGGTGTACAGTGGAACTCTTCAACCGTTACTAGTAACCCCCTCGAGTTTGGGCTCATTTGGTTGGTTTGGACGAGTGTCCCATACTTCTACCAATACACTTGGTGACGAGGGTCTGATGATGGAGTCAGGAGGTGGACAGTGGAACTCTTCAACCGTTACTAGTAACTCCCTCGAGTTTGGGCTCATATGGTTGGTTTGGACGAGTGTCCCATACTTCTACCAATACACTTGGTGACGAGAGTCTGATGATGGAGTCAGGAGGTGTACAGTGGAACTCTTCAACCGTTACTAGTAACCCCCTCGAGTTTGGGCTCATTTGGTTGGTTTGGACGAGTGTCCCATACTTCTAACCAATACACTTGGTGACGAGGGTCTGATGATGGAGTCAGGAGGTGTACAGTGGAACTCTTCAACGGTTACTAGTAACCGCCTCGAGTTTGTGTTCATATGGTTGGTTTGGACGAGTGTCCCTTACTTCTACCAATACACTTGGTGACGAGGGTCTGATGATGGAGTCAGGAGGTGTACAGTGGAACTCTTCAACCGTTACTAGTAACCCCCTCGAGTTTGGGCTCATTTGATTTGTTTGGACGAGTGTCCCATACTTGTCAAGCGCAAAAGTATGAAACAGACATACCATCTGTTCAAATTGATTTTGAAAGAGACGGCGGACACCTTATCCATCCTAAAGCCATACAGTTTCCAGCAAAGTTTAATTATGGAACAGCTGAGAGACGGATGTTACCGATAACTTTGTCATGGGCCTCCACTGTCCATAAAATGCAGGGCAGTACTGTTGACCGTGCTGTCGTGTATTTGGGCTCCAGACTATTTGAGGAGGGTCAAGCGTATGTTGCATTGAGTCGCGTAAAGTCTTTAGAAGGGTTATGTATTGAGGACCTTAATTGTGAGTAATTGACAGGTATGAAACCGAGTAACAAAGATGCAATGAGAGAGTTGGAAAGGATGACGAGTTTACGTAATGAATGATACGAGCCAAAAATCAAACTAAAAACGAGTAAATAAAAAAATAGGTAAAAAAACTTTTAAGTTAAACGGTTTTATAAAAAATCAAAAACTAGAAAAAAAAACAGCTGTACAAAAAACTTGAAAATAATAAGGACACAAGCCTGGGCCTTCTTAAGATTTTACGTCTGGGTGAGAAATCGTGCAATACTGGCGTGCTGTCTTCTCATGTCGGATGCCAAAGGGCAGATTGTGTCACTGCGTCAACGGAATAAGTAATAAATTGAGACTTTTAACAGACTAATATAAAAACGTGGGGCGTATAATATGCGTAATAAATAACATGCGCCCCACGTTTTTATATTAGTCTGTTAAAAGTCTCAATTTATTACTTATTCCGCTGACGCAGTGACACAATCTGCCCTTTGGCATCCGACATGAGAAGACAGCACGCTAGTATTGCACGATTTCTTACCCAGACGTAAAATCTTAAGAAGGCCCAGGCTTGTGTCCTTATTATTTTCAAGTTTTTTGTACGGCTGTTTTTTTTTTCTAGTTTTTGATTTTTTATAAAACCGTTTAACTTAAAAGTTTTTTTACCTATTTTTTTATTAAATTGAATCATTAGATTAAATATTTCCTAGCAATGTTCCTAAGTCTTGTCATGTCAGGAGATGACATATTGAATGACCTTGTAATAAATTAATAATGCCTACTAATTGTTGTTCACTTGTTGTTCACCTGCTGCTTCACCGTTCTGAACCGGTGCATAGAGGTAGATCCCTTGCCTTGCTCCTTCCTAGATGGTGGACTCAAATTGTAGCCGACTGGGTTGCTACCACCGTATTGGGCGTAAGATGGCCGCAGCCTCGGCTGTGTCATAATTATCATATTGTACACCATGTTGCTATAAAATAAGGTACAAAAAGGTCACCTTAATTCCGATCTGCATTATATTCAAGCAGACCATTGGGATGTAGTAAAGGATGTCCAAGTAGGCGTACGGGTAGTATGAGAGAATAGGAACAAAATCCATATATAAATAGGTACCAATAGACATACATACTAATCATACTATGACTTGGATGGGTTAATTTAATAGACCACATCTTACAGCCCATTCACAAACCCTAAATGCGGTTCATGATGAAGTCCACATTCATGAGAACAATAGCTGAGCTTACTTCATCCGATGAGAATAAACGATAAAGCTGCAAGTCATCGGCATACAGATGGTAGTGACAGCGAAGTAGTGCAACAATACCGTTGATAAAAATGGAGAAGAGTAGAGGTAATATCACGGCGCCTTGTGGTACACCCGTAGAAATGACATACCATTTAGAGCTCTCACTCTCAATCCACAAACACTGTCGGTGACTGTGCAAGTAAGATAAGAACAAAATATAGCACTGACTGTGAAATATTCAGAAAACGTAATGTGGTCAGGAAATTAGAAAAATCAACCATCTTGAAAGCTGTGCTAAAGTCCAAAAGAACAAGGAGAGAGAGTGGCCGGTATACAATTCCATAACGAATGTCGTCTGTAATTTTAACGAGGGAAGATGTTGTACTAAGGAATACCAGTTACTAGGAATTTTGAAAAGTGTGAGAGAACAACATGCTCGAGTACCTTAGACAAGAATGGAAGAATGGGTATTGGACTATAGTCTTTGAATTGAGAGGGTGGAGTAACTTTAGGAAGCGGAATCATATAGGCCCTCTTCCACGAGTCGAGAAATGAACCCGATAGAAGAGAATTATCAATAATTATGTGGACAATGTTATCGGGGAAAGCATTTTCCGACTCATGTCGTCCGGGCCTATCTTTTTTATTTTTCGATATCAGGAAGTTTCAGTAGGTCAAATTTACGAACGGCTGGGTCCATAGTTATTGGAGAAGAGGAAAAATGTTGGTTTAATCCAGAGAGATCGAGATTGGGATTGACCTCTGGATTAGTCTTCCTGATACCTAGAGTTCGTAAAAACTTTGTGTTGAAGTTGAAAAATGTTGTGGAGGACAGTCTTCGATTGACTCCATTGTGTGGTGGCGTTTTGGGTTCCTACACATCTAGTTGTACCGATTTCTTGGAACTTTAAAGGCCCACTAATTGAATTCAGTCGGACATCGCCTGTTTTTATTACCGTTCAACTTGTCGCGATGAGACATCGGCAGGCGTATTTCAGTAGTTAACCAGGGAGCAGGGGGATGTTTGTTTTCTACTAGCCTTACTGGTTCATGCTTTTCGTAAAGCTGGACTAACTTCCACGTTAGAATGTCGACTTTACTGTCGACACTGTCCGAACAAGAAAGAAGGTCAACGCAGCCAATGTTAGATGCATCATCTCTTAGAGCACCAACGTTCATCCGAGCAAACATGCAAAGGGCATGGCATGGGGAGAAATTTGGGTTTTTGCTTTGGAGGTTTCATTTTATACGAGATTTAAATTAAATCGTGATTGGAGAACCCATGCGCGACGACCTGACCGACCATGCGTACTGACATGAACTTCTCAAATCTTCTCATTATACTACATCCAGCCCCTTCTCCGCCTGCCCTTGATATGGTCCGGCTGATAGATAATATTAGGATATGACACGGCACATAGTTAGGTATTAAAGCCCGGTATAGATTCCAGCGCCGCCGTGCCAACACCGGTCGGTCTGCATTCCGGACCCGGTGACGGATACATGGACACGAGCGAGCACAATGAACTGAGCACACACTCGCGCGACCCCATATCAAATTCATGTCGCAATAATAACAACACACCGCCCACCGATAACCGACCGACATCTATTGATGGACGTTCAATTATTCCGTTCCTCCCTGTCCCCGCCCCGCCCCGCCCCGCCCCACCCCTGACTTCAGCCGCACGTCCGGTTTCAGTTCAATTAATTTATGGAACTAAATTTAAATAACGTAACTGCACCGGCTCCGGCCACGCCCGCCTCCGCTCCGCAGCGGGATCCCGACACCAACCTGCATCAATCTGTATCAACCTACCCCAACCTGCACCAACTAGCACCAACTTGCATCACCCTGCACCAACCTGCACTCTACTCTACGTCGTCATTTACAGATACCATTAGTATGTACTTAAACAACATATTGGTTTAACTAATTGGGTGTCTGTTGGTTTCGCTAAATTTCGCTAAAAGCCCCCAGTATCTGTTGGCGTCCTTGGATTCAATACAGCGCCGAGCCGTCCGTCTGGTGGGAGACCTGAAACTGACTGATGATCTGGAGTCTCTCAGTCACAGACGATTTGTAGGGTTACTCAGTCTGTTCTACAGGTACTATCTCATAAACGCTGCTCGGAGGAACTTGCTTCCCTTATTCCTTACCATCCAACCTATCTTTGCAGCACTCGCCGCAGAGAGACTGAGCACCCTTTTGTTGTTGACATTGGGCTTGTGAGAACCCATCGGTTCTCTAAATCGTTTTCGCTACCCTATTCTCCAGACCTGTCCCCAAGTGACTATTTTCTCCTCTTCGCAAACCTGAAGAGAGAGCTTAAAAGCAAGCGATTTTCGTCAAATGAAGGGGTTCACGCGCCGTTCCAGAATATGTTGAGAACAAAGATTCAAGCTGGGTTTTCCATAGGATCGAAGCATTGAAAAAAAAAACGTTATGAAAAGTGTATTCAGGTTTGACGGGATTATATTGAAATTTAAAAATAAAACTTCCAATAATTACCACTTTCCATAATTACCAACTTTACCGTTAGGCCGAAAACTTTTCTACCTCCCGACATACTATTCTCAAATCAAAACAAACGTGCAGTTCGCATAATATAGTTTTATGGCTTAGTGAAGGGAATCTCCCTTCACTAAGCCATAAAATTTTGTTGTGCGAGCTGCACGTTGGTTTTGATTTGAGTATAGCGCATTCGCATGCATCACTGTCCTTTCGCACGAGTATAACAATTCCAATTGTTCATTTAATGACTAGAGAATTTCTGTAAAATATCATTGTATTTACCTATCTCCGACTGTATAGGATACGGTGAAATGTTTAAACATGACACCTAAGCATACCTGACACCTTCTGCTCTTCCCTGCCAATGTGCCGCTCTGTAGATATACTCGTATTCTCATACGAGCAAATACCAGAGACGAAGGGTTGTGTGACCGTTTCGTCGGAAGCCTAAGGCCAGCTACTTGGCTCCTTAAAATACGTCATGGGTAGTGGGGGTAAAATCCGGTACTACTGTACACATACGTCTGCTTGCACTGCGCGAATTGCCCCGATTTCTCTACACATGTAGATATACACACCCACCGACGACCGACTCGCGGGTCCGTCCGTCCCGATTTCAATAATAATAAATTATTGTCCTGATTTCGCTACACACGCACCGGTCTAAGAAATTATCTCCACTATACTTTCACGGATATCTCTGAATTTTTTAGGCTCACGTGTAGTCTTTGGTTATTATTAACGAAATAATTACAAGGCCATAGCTATTTCTACATTGCCACCACGCCACGCTCTGCCGCCGCGGCGCCGGGCGGGCTCCGACACTTCGTTACACCAAAATAAATGAACCCTTCTTCGTTAGAACGACGTGATGTGGCGACGAAATTAATTTAGTCGGCGCGCTCCGGCCCCGCCTCCGCGCCGCCGCCGCCTGGTCGAGCTGTGTCCGCCGTCGCCCCGCGCGTGCGCGCCGCTACCTGCTGCAGCTGTGGCCACTGCTCTACTGCTTCTAGTCAGAGGAATTCACCTTCGGGCTCCACTTCTATATAATACTGTTTCAATATATCTAAGCTTGGCATTTATTGTGGTTTGGTGTTTTTGGATATTGTGCCGTCGTCCATCTCACCCGATGTTTTTATGTTGAAAATCAAAATATGCGTATATTTACTCATTTTCATAATTAGCCAGCACATTATTTCACTACCTACCAGTACCAGTTTCCAAAATTAGTAAGCATACTTGTAACGGTTATGGGTGTAGCCACTTCTGCTCTAGCTCTGGCCTCTCTGACTCAGCCGAGTCAGAGAGGCCAGAGCACATGCTCCGACCAACTAGTATCACCTCCGAGAAGGTGCCATTACGGAGACTACTCTTTGGATTGCTGGCTATACCAGTAGGAGTGCATAAAAAGTGCACACTAGAGGTGACTATAGCCGAGGCTACTGTGCTGTGTGGCTATCTTTCGTTCAGTCCTGGAAACTCCTTCAGTCACATTGCAATTTCTAAACTATGTATACTCATATATCACAGTAAGTACAAGATCCTCGACTCATGATGTCAGTTCCGCCTTGCTACTCTTCCGTTCCTGCAGTATAGCTACAGTAATGACGTCATAATCGCTTTTTCTTCCGACTGAGCGCTATCGAGCTCGCTCTCAGCAGCGTGGCGCGGCTTCTCCGCACGTCCTGTTTGCTACTCTTCCGTTCCTGCAGTACAGCTACAGTAATGACGTCATAATGGCTTTTTCTTCCGACTGAGCGCTATCGAGCTCGCTCTCAGCAGCGTGGCGCGGCTTCTCCGCACCTCCTGTTTGCTACTCTTCCGTTCCTGCAGTACAGCTACAGTAATGACGTCATAATCGCTTTTTCTTCCGACCGAGTGCTATCGAGCTCGCTCTCAGCAGCGTGGCGCGGCTTCTCCGCACGTTCTGTTTGCTACTCTTCCGTTCCTGCGGTATAGCTACAGTAATGACGTCATAATGGCTTTTTCTTCCGACTGAGCGCTATCGAGCTCGCTCTCAGCAGCGTGGCGCGGCTTCTCCGCACCTCCTGTTTGCTACTCTTCCGTTCCTGCAGTACAGCTACAGTAATGACGTCATAATCGCTTTTTCTTCCGACCGAGTGCTATCGAGCTCGCTCTCAGCAGCGTGGCGCGGCTTCTCCGCACGTTCTGTTTGCTACTCTTCCGTTCCTGCGGTATAGCTACAGTAATGACGTCATAATGGCTTTTTCTTCCGACTGAGCGCTATCGAGCTCGCTCTCAGCAGCGTGGCGCGGCTTCTCCGCACCTCCTGTTTGCTACTCTTCCGTTCCTGCAGTACAGCTACAGTAATGACGTCATAATCGCTTTTTCTTCCGACCGAGTGCTATCGAGCTCGCTCTCAGCAGCGTGGCGCGGCTTCTCCGCACGTTCTGTTTGCTACTCTTCCGTTCCTGCGGTATAGCTACAGTAATGACGTCATAATGGCTTTTTCTTCCGACTGAGCGCTATCGAGCTCGCTCTCAGCAGCGTGGCGCGGCTTCTCCGCACCTCCTGTTTGGTACTCTTCCGTTCCTGCAGTACAGCTACAGTAATGACGTCATAATCGCTTTTTCTTCCGACCGAGTGCTATCGAGCTCGCTCTCAGCAGCGTGGCGCGGCTTCTCCGCACGTTCTGTTTGCTACTCTTCCGTTCCTGCGGTATAGCTACAGTAATGACGTCATAATGGCTTTTTCTTCCGACTGAGCGCTATCGAGCTCGCTCTCAGCAGCGTGGCGCGGCTTCTCCGCACCTCCTGTTTGCTACTCTTCCGTTCCTGCAGTACAGCTACAGTAATGACGTCATAATCGCTTTTTCTTCCGACCGAGTGCTATCGAGCTCGCTCTCAGCAGCGTGGCGCGGCTTCTCCGCACGTTCTGTTTGCTACTCTTCCGTTCCTGCGGTATAGCTACAGTAATGACGTCATAATGGCTTTTTCTTCCGACTGAGCGCTATCGAGCTCGCTCTCAGCAGCGTGGCGCGGCTTCTCCGCACGTCCTGTTTGCTACTCCTCCGTTCCTGCAGTATAGCTACAGTAATGACGTAATAATGGCTTTTTCTTCCGACTGAGCGCTATCGAGCTTGCTCTCAGCAGCGTGGCGCGGCTTCTCCGCACGTCCTGTTTGCTACTCTTCCGTTCCTGCAGTACAGCTACAGTAATGACGTCATAATCGCTTTTTCTTCCGACCGAGTGCTATCGAGCTCGCTCTCAGCAGCGTGGCGCGGTTTCTCCGCACGTCCTGTTTGCCACTCTTCCGTTCCTGCAGTATAGCTACAGTAATGACGTCATAATGGCTTTTTCTTCCGACTGAGCGCTATCGAGCTCGCTCTCAGCAGCGTGGCGCGGTTTCTCCGCACGTCCTGTTTGCTACTCTTCCGTTCCTGCAGTACAGCTACAGTAATGACGTCATAATGGCTTTTTCTTCCGACTGAACTTCCGACTCTTCCGCTGAACTTCCGTTTGCTGAACCTGTTGCAGCGAGTGTCGCCGGATAGCGGGCAGTGTGTGGGTCAGCGGGATACCAGTGTGCCCAGTATACTGTCACTGTAGGGAGGTCCACTGTCCCGCGCGCGGCACCAACTATTAGCCTGATTGGTAGTGAAGCGACCGGCGGCGCGGGGGCGGGAGGGGGCGGCGCGGGGGTGGGGCCGCGCCTGAGCGCCACTAAAAAGCTTTAAAAATGTCGCCAGTAATTCGGTTAAGGTCCGGACTCTGGCAGTGCAGGAAAACTCTGAATAGGGTGCCTCGAGGACGAAATAACCTTTTGGGAAACCTTAGCGAAGCAAAGAGACATCGTCCTAGATTTCCTTCAACAATGTCGTTAGGGTACAATTTTATTATATAGATACGTAATAAACTTGTATTTACAACACGTAGACCATAGAGAAATATATACCGCGCTCCTCTGGACAAATCCCAAAATGTTACACCTTCTTTTCTTCTTTCGGAAGATAGAGCTCTGCAAACTCTCTTTTTCAACCAACATACCTAATTTTGTTTTATAATAATAGCTTCAAAAAAAGCTAACATTTCACATAGGGACACCCTGCATCAGTAGTACATCGGGTGTCCACCAGGCGGCGGGGCTGCGGCGGGGCGGGGCGGGCGGCGCAGGACGGTGACGATAATTAGATAGGGCGAGCTTTTACGACGGAACATGATTTGATTGTGGGCGCGGAGAAAGCGCGGGAGCGGGCGGGGATGACGGTCTCAATTTCTATAAAGTATAAATCTTTTTTTGCACTCACCGCTTTCAAAATAGATCCCTTAAAAGAGAACTTACCACCCGATAGTAGAACCGGCCGAAAGCTAACTAGAGTGAGCGAGTGTTTCAAAGTGGCGAGCTTGAATCTAGTTTCGTCCTTTAGTTTACTGCAATATTTAACTTACAATAATATTAGTTATTCTGAATCGAACGACCTGATTAGTTGTGATATTATTTTAAAAGTGTCCACTTTATAAAGAGTGATGTCTCGTGTATATTGAGATGAAGTTACTCTTTCAGTATAGCGATGTTTGGTTTTAAAACATATTCTATTTTTTAATTATTTGTATTTTTAAACAACACTGTATTCATCTAGTGTATTCATCTATTGTATTGATTTTAGAAAAAATTAATGGATTTTAATCTAAGACAATAACTTTAATTCACTTACACTTATAATAATGTTATTGAAGTACATTCATATGCGTATATTTATTCGCACCATGGCATAGTAAATTCTAATGTATCTAATTCTAATTGGTTTCAATGTATTACAACACTGTGAAAGTCACGTAACAAAGGATTATGATTATTATGATTAAAGGTTTATTAGTCAAGATAAACTTAAAATCTACTTGGTAAAAAAACATAAAACCGACTTCCTAAAAAAAGTAAAACTAAAAAACTATTTAAAATAAAAATATAAAAACCGCCTTCAAAAATATATGAAATAAAAACCTAAAAAAAAAACGAACCCTAGAGTTGAAGGCGGTGCTAAAAAGGCTACACAAATCACAAAGGATATTATCATCCGCTCATGTTTTCTTTCATGCATCATTTTTGCTTGCTTTAGCACCGCCTTCAACTCTAGGGTTCGTTTTTTTTTTTAGGTTTTTATTTCATATATTTTTGAAGGCGGTTTTTATATTTTTATTTTAAATAGTTTTTTAGTTTTACTTTTTTTAGGAAGTCGGTTTTATGTTTTTTAAAACTTTTTTTTTATTTCACAGTTTTTTTTAGTAATTTTTTGCTATTAATGTACTCGGCGGAATCGCTCGGCCTTCGGCCTCGCGATTCCGCCTCGCTTTCCAATCCGATCTTGACCCAATTAAAATAGGACCACGTCAGCTTCGATAGCTCAGTGGTGCAGACAGTCAACTGTCGCTATTGAATTTTAAGCAACGCTGGGTGCGGTCAGTACTTAGATGGGTGACCGCTGACCGTTGGAGGCTGACCAAGGTTCGGATTCCTCGTAAAACTGTAAGTCCCTTCCCTCGTAATTTTACTTGGTGGTAGGGTTTAACCTTCCCGGGTTGGTACCACCGCACTGAATTAAACGTCGGTCGAAACGGCTATGTAAATAGTTTGTATTTTCCGACCAGTTCAGTGTAGTCAGCACGATCAAAGGGGGAAGCACTGACATGGCACTGGTGTTATGGGCTGACATCACAGACGTTGTAGGTGATGTTGCAGAACTTAGTAGAATGGACAGACATAAACGTGTTACGGAAGCCTACTTTTATTATAAAATAACCGTCGGAGGACCTTGGTTGAAAATTGTAAAATTTAGTAGAACGGATAGACATGCATATGTTACGGAACCCTACATTCATTTTGCAGAACTTAGTAGAATGGACAGACATAAACGTGTTACGGAACCCTACTTAACAGTTGCACTCCGGGAGTGCCGGCAGATCCCGTGCCACTCTAACTTAACCCTTAACGCAATGACTTAAGGTTTCATTTTAAAAATGACGCTGACGCGATGTCGCGAGTTATACATTTTTACCCACCTAAAAAAGTGCCAAGAGCCGCTAAAGAAGTTTTCACTTCAAAAACCTCAGGGTTATCCCCTTTCAAATAAAAAAAAAAAGAATTTTCAAAATCGGCCCACAATTGACGGAGTAATCGCGTAACAAACATCCAAAAAAAGAAAACATACCGTCGAATTGAGAATCTTTTAGGTCTAAAGTAAATTTCTCGTGAAGACAAATGCAACGAGCCCAAACACGATGGGTTTATCATGTGTAGTTTAGGAGTTCCTATGGCCACCTTCTGTCTCCATCATCAAACCAGCTCGATGGTACTCGGTACAGTAGGTACTGGCCAGGTACCATAATAAATTAAACGCCGGTCGGAAAAGATAAAAAAATTTCAAATTTAGAATATTCATGAAACAAGGGTCCGAATATGTATCACTAGTATATCGATTCATGTATTTCAACAGGACAGAGAAAATTTCAAAATATTAGGTATTTAATACTTTTTAGTTTTTTTGTTTTTGTTTTTTGGAAATCGGTTTAATATTTTTTAAAACAGTTTTTATTTCATTCTTTTTAGTAATATTACATAAAAAAGAATAATCGAAATCGAATAATCGAAATCGATTGAAGTGGTACAGAATTATTCGCCATATGTGTCAGACTGCAAATTGCTGAATAAGTCCACATCACAAATGTTTTGCTGAAGGTAACCACACACCATACTAATTTATCAAACTGAAAATTGCCGAATACGACCACATCACAAGTTTTGCTGAAGGTAACCACACACTATAGTATTATGCTGATTTTACGAAAACCACTGAACCAATTTCGATAAAATTGAAATGGGACCACCTCGGAAGTATGACCTAACTAACAAAAAAAGAATTTTCTAAATCGGCCCTCAATTGACGGAGAAATCGCGTAACAAACATACAAAAAAATAAAAAAAAAAAAAATAAAAAAAAAAATAAAAAAAAACATACAGACGAATTGAGAACCTCCTCCTTTTTTGGAAGTCGGTTAAAAAACAATAAGGGTCACCATAGAGAAATAATATACGGCGGAGTCACAGATCTAACAACAATTAAGACGAGACGGAAGTTAACTTTCTGCATACAAAAACGTCTTTCGGCATTTATGTTTTCTAGCCCCCTAAACCTGATCCGATTTAAAAAAAAAAATCTTGTCTTTTTAGACGAAATATATATACCTAAAACACGAAGTCATGAAGTTCATGAAGCTTTATTGAGTCATCACTTTAAGATATAAAAAAATAACAGGAACGTACATTGCACTGTCCTTATTACAATAAAAAAATAACAGGAACGTACATTGCACTGTCCTTATTACAATAAAAAAATAACAGGAACGTACATTGCACTGTCCTTATTACAATAAAAAAATAACAGGAACGTACATTGCACTGTCCTTATTACAATAAAAAAATAACAGGAACGTACATTGCACTGTCCTTATTACAATAAAAAAATAATTGTCGCCGGGAAGATTATCCCTCACTGTGGGAGTACAGAGGTGCGCGCGCACGTACGGGTTGAGGATGGACAAGGAGTAATGTCGTTGCGTAATGTTGAATTTTGCAGCGGGAAAGGAGAACTCGTATTCGTTACCGGACATCTCAATAAAGCCTCCGCACTGACAGCTCGCTGGGATGACCCGCCTAATCCATGCCGTATAATATGGGGTCCGGGTCCGTGCTCCACCTAGGTTCTCCACCTGGGTGAAGCATGGGATACTTAAAGGTCTCCATGTTCCAACTACCATTAAGTACAGTCGTGTGCAAGAGTGGAATTTAGTGGGTCCACGGGGAAAACTATAAATCAAACACTGATTTCTAAGAGAGGTAATAATATCATACTTAACATATTACATGACCAGCTTTTGCCCGCGGCTTCGCTCGCGGTAGACTCGGTTTAATAGAAAATCCGGTACAAATAAACGATCGCTTCCCTTATATTTCCCGTCTCCCTCTCCCTCTCTCCCTTTCTTATATAAGTAGAGAAGATTATTCGGGCGCTGCCATTCTGCTTGTACAAATAAAAGTTGATGGTAGATTGTATGTGCATTAGTGTCAAATAAGTGTAACAATGTAGAAATGTTTGCACTTATTTATCACAGGTATGTGAGGTTAGTGGAGTGTCGGTGAATTATGCAACTATTTACCAAACGAAGCGTACGTGAATTTTCTTTCGCTTCGGGCGATTCGTTCATGTTCCGACTGGTATCTCTGGTCATTCGTGTCACTGGTGGTTCAGGTGTTGGAAATTGAATTTGCCCCTGTTGTTGGAAGGACGCTAAAAGTGTTTCCTATAAATGTATAATGTGTCTATGGGCATGCGACACAGAGCTAGGAAAATGATTGAGATTGGAATGAATGTGGTTATAAAGTCCGCGAGAATGTAGTACAGTTAGTTATGAAGTTTTGAATTCATGGAAATTGAGGATACGTTGCGGCCGTGAGGTATTTTGAACCGCAGTATTATTATGTCAGTTTACCTGAACTCGGGGTATTGCTATGCGTACTGGCAACGTGTGGATAATCTATTGGCCGCACATTTTGGTAGAGCGTAGTGCAAGCAATAGGCACAACGTGACAATGTCACAGCGGGTGGTTAGCGTTGTATGTATGAGCCGGTACGAGTATGTCCGGCGCGGACCGCATCGCGTGTTTGATTAATGAATAGGATGATTGATGATTAATGATTCGATGCAGTGTCTGCGATGTGAACCGATCGATTCAATATTTTCCATAATTCGTTATGTTATACATTCGTAACGAACGCCGGCTCACTGTTTTACTGGGCACAGAAATAAAATATTATTCTGTGGCTATAGTATTTAGTATTTATTTGTTCAGTAAAAATATCAGATATTATAATAAAATTGAAATTGAATTCCTTATTATTACCACGTCTTGTACTACCTAGTCGGTTTTTCATAGTTTGTTTTATGTTGATACATATGTTTTACATAATTTATTTACGTAACCTGCATACTTAGGTTAATTTCGGACATTTTGTAAACAGTTTTAGTATTTAGCAATAGGTTTGTTACCTGGAGCCGGAATATCTCGTCACATTGTAAGTCTCTAATATTCTGAGGTATCCTATTATACATTAGAGGGGCGAGTACTCTGCGGTTTCTCTCAGCTGGTGCAGTAGAGTGCTTTATATGTTTGAGATTGTTTGCATTTCGAGTGTCATGTGTGTGGCACCATTTGTTTGGAATGATTCTTTGACTATTCGGGTACCTACTTGGGGTACGATAGGTAGAGTCAATGAAGAGGCGTCACGTGGTTTGTATGTATATATTATGAGGGCTACACAAGTCCGGTTACAGACGGAAAGAATCAGGCGTGAGTAGCACGCGCTAAGCCTATAGCAGTCAACGATGTACTGTATGTACGCCTCCTCCGCCGCGCCCGTCCCGCATCCATCCATCCATCCCGAGATCCATCCTCACAAAATTTCGCGTTTATAATATTAGTAGGATATAACACTTGAGTCCTATTTCCTCGATAGCGACTCGTCCTCCCCCGTGGGTGCCGCGCCGCCGCGCCCCGCCCCGCCCCGCCTCCTGGCAGTGGGGAGAGAGCGGCGCCGCTCCTCATGTCACAGGCAGGGCTGGCGGCGGCGGCGCGGCGGGTGGCTAGGCAGGGTAGAGTAGGTCGCTACCTGGTGCCTGCACCGGAGACTCGTCCGCCTCGTTATAGCTACTGAGAGCCGGCCGGGTCAAAGGAATCGAAAAACTCGTTGCTGTAAAATGTAATTTGCTTCGACTCTCCCTCCGCTCCGCCCCCGCGCCGATAAATGTTTTGCAGCAAAAATCCACTCGCCTTTGATAACATACATCATACTCCCTCTCCCACACCACACGCTCGATTATACGGCACACGTACGTAATGGACAGTCGCTCAGCTATAGTCTCAAGTGACTGGAATACATATTAAAATTAATATATATACGACAATGATATAATATGGCAACATTCGTTTTGCCGAGTCCTTATGCATAACCAGGCTATGTCGGCATGAAAAAATATTAGCAACAAGTATGTTGTCAACAACAATGTCAGCCTCGATAGCTCAGTGGTGCAGACAGTCGACTGTCGCTATTGATTGTTAAGCAACGCTGGGCCGGCCAGGAATTGGATGGATGACCGCTCGACCGTTGGAGGTTGACCGTGGTTCGGGTTCCACGTAAAACTGTAGCTCCCTTCCCTTCTTACCTTACCACCGCACTGAATGAAACTTCGGTTTAAACGGCTATGTAAATAGTTTGTGTTTTCGGTCCAGTTCAGTGTAGCCAGCACGACCAAAGATAAGCACTGACATTGCACCTAATTCATCCGCTTTATGGGCTGTCATCACGGATGTTGTAGGTGATGTAGCCAAACGTGTCAGTTTCCATAAAAAAAAGTAGCGATGGCTAACAGCGACCAGTAACGTAGTGATTGGGGTTAATCTCTTCTTGCCCGGTTGTTGTTATCGCCGGGGTAGTTCTCTACGTAATGCACCGACTGCTCTGCACCAGCTCCCTAACTAACTATTAGCTCAGATACATATCAATCAAATGATTGCTTTCATGTATCCGATGTTACCGCGTCACTCACTCCGCCCGCGTCTCCGCTCTGCCCGGGAGGGGAGGGAGACTCCGCAGCCCTGTTATTAGTCCTCACTAAATTATAGCTAACTTCGTTTGACTCTCACTTAAAATAATACTTGCAACCTACAGATTGAAACATCGGTTGTGCCTTTTTAGAACTTTAGTTCTAGCTTAGTACCTAGCGTATGTTGACACGCTGATGGGTTGGGTTATGAATAGTTATGTATGATAGAAATCAAGTTCTTTTTAAAACGCTGTTTAAAATAACACAATTGACTTTATTTCGAAAAATACCTTTGTTTTTGTTTGATTTTTGTTGTTTTATTTTATTTGTTTTATTCGAGATAATCGCCATCAAAAAGTTCGTTTCCGATGCTGGACATCTTGGGGTTGGCGACTCTTTCTTAACGCATAAAACCACGAAAATCTAGAAAAATATTCATATACTTTGAGAAATTGCTACTGACTTTTTTTTGAAGCGTATTATATGAGGAATCCTGTGGTGGTAACAAATCCGGTTGAATTGGAACAGTCAGTATAGATGCGCATTTGAAATAAAGAGAATACAAATACGTTGAAACGGCTATTTAAATAGTTCGTGTTTTCTGTCCAGTTCAGTATAGCCGGCACTACCTAGTTCACTAAGGTGTTATGAGCTGAAATCACGGATGTAGTAGGTGATGTAGACAACCGTGTCAGTTTCCATAAAAAAAAGTCCCGATTTAAATAAGATACAATATGAGATTGTGCAAGTTGGCAGTACGCAGGAGCTTGCGTCACAATAACCACGCGCCTGTTCCAGATATGGAGAGCATACGGCACGGCACGACCCGGTGGCGAAATTGGTAACACGTGCCAAATCCTAGCCGGAACGCATTTTTTCTCTTTATTTTCGGCTTTGCATCTTCCTAATGAAGAAATTTCCATAGCCTGTTTTGTGAATGTATCGCTCTGAAGTGAACATTTGTTATTCTAATTAGAGATAGTTGTACAGATCTATGATGTGTTGGCAAGGCACTCTCTCCGCAGCGGCATATACCGGCTACGCTATTCAACGCGAAAGCGTTTGCCGTTAATTTGAACACAGATATCTCTCCATCTGCTCGCTCGCAGCGCTTGAAATAGAATTTCCTGGAAGGTGCGGCTGTCATTAAGATATGCAATAAAACAAACAAATTACGAGAGAATCGTGACCGCGGGATCTGCATGCGCCGCCGCGCCGCGCGCCGGTCGGTACGGTACTAGCTAGGCACTCACCGGCCGGAGGGGACACTGAGTGAGCGAGCGTGACATATGATACGAAGGGTTCAGGGTTCACTGCGAGCGCGGCACCATCAATCAATACTAATAATAAATCTGTAAGGGATGGTCATGGAGCAAGTTACTTTGTTTTATGAAATATTGTGTTTGTAGACTCTATGTATGATATGATACTAAAACTAAATTGACGAAGGAAGGTGTGGATCTAAACTTGCGATGGCTTCACCGAACATATCCGGGCCCATCGGCAGTAGAGGAGGGTATTAATCGAGATCGGGACTAGCGAGTGGCCACTCTAAACTTCCCGCGCAAATCTTTTAGAAATCTTTTCTGTATGTATGTATGTATGTTCCTCCATAACTTTTCAACCGATCATCAGAATTCGATGAAACTTAGCAAAAGCACATTTAACTATACGTGACACAAGACAGGCTAATATAAATTTCAAACTAATATAATAAGGTTAAATAAAATTCAGTTTCGGTTGCGCTAAGATATGGCTATCACACAAACCGGATTATTCCGCGCGCCGAAATAAAGGTACGGTAGCGGGGTTACTTACTTTCTTCGTTTTAAATTCGAATTTCACGCGAGCGAAGCCGCGGGCAAAAGCTATACTGAATAGGATTACAGCATTCACTAGTTACCAGATCGGCGGCGCGCGGCGGTCGTTGTCGCGTCGCTATGACCGCTGTCACCCGCTGTCGCGCCGCTGCGCTCCTGGGTCGGTGTGTATCCTCACCGTGTCACGTGTGGCGTGGGCGGCGCAGCGGGCAGCGGCGACCCCGGACCCCGGCCGCGGCCCACGCGCCTTCCTCGTCCCGCACGTGAAGCCAGCACTCCGCTGTGGACCCGCCACCGCCACGCGCCACTCCTCCATGCCACCAACCTTAAATTGATACTGATGAAACATTTTGCAGGTATTAAGGTGGAAGATCAATTTCAAAGTCTCCGTCTCAGATCAGCAAAGTGTGTGTTTTTAAACGTTTTATTTTTATTTTATTTAGATTTCTATAATAAATAATCAAATAAACTTACTTAAGTACACTAAACTACTTACATTATGAAATAGCGCAATCGAAATATTCTACGATTTCGAAATGATATTTTTGTTAGATCTTACCAAAGATTATTAACGGATCTTACAGATTTTTTGCAGATTCAACGTGCCTACTACCTATTATGGGTGCGGTGCGACTATGTAGTATTGTAGTTAGTAGTTATGAAGTGGTGTTGGGCAAACTATAAACATACACCCGGCGGCGGCGGCGCGGCCGGCACACACACACGCACGGCACAACATTCCAGAACAACAGACGATAAAGCCGTGCAGTGTATACCAGTAACAAAGTAATTATCTTCGCAGGAGATCGACTAAATGCTCTACTGAATGCAATAATTTGTAAAGCACCGAGATGCCCGCGGTGAATAATGTGTGCGGCAGACTGTAATGAATGTAGACCGCCCGCTAGTGCTAGGTACTCGTACACACTTAGTGCGGCACTCAATAAAGTTCATACGAGTGTTGGACGAGGGCCAAGGAGTCACGTTACAGCGAGTCCTTCCTTGCCGTGCCCTTCACACCCGACCACTTACGAGCGGCTATCATTATTAGGACTACATAAACATATGTAACATCAAACTATGCGTACGCTGCGAATAAGGGTAAGCAGAGCGATCGGATTGTGTGTATCACAACACAACTATTACTAATCAAATCACACTTAAACCCACCCACAATTTTTGGTAAATATAAATCATCAATAAAAATGAATAGTGAGAAGAGGAATGCCTACGGTGAAACTCAGTCAGTCAGTCAGTTAGCGTGTATGCGTCCCTTGCTGGACATACGCCTCTCCAATTTTCCCCCAGTCCTTCAGCAATACGGAACCACTGCTTTCTGCCTACTTACATGACGTCGTCGTCATACCCGCGCAGCTCTGAGTTTTTATTTTATTTACTTAGCGGTCCCCGGACTCCTTTAAGTAAGTAAACGGAAATTATTTTCGACTTTTTAAGGGTCGAGATTTTTTAAATTAGTAATTTAACTTTTATTTCAAGCTTTTTTAAAAAAACCGCATGAAAGTCGGTCCACTTTATAACATAAATAATGCTTTTATTACTTAATTACTTGATTATTTAATTTCAAACATAGCTAAGAACCATCCCGATTAAACAAGCTTCCTAAAAAAAACGCATCCAAATCGGTCCATCCGTTTGGGAGCTACGATGCCACAGACAGACACACCCTCACACACACACACACATACACACGTCAAACTTATAACACCCCTCCGTTTTTTTCGTCGGGGTTAAAAACTAAATTAAATAAACTTATACCTACACGCTGCATTCCGACAATCGGGGTAAGCAGATTAATCGGTGTTGTACTGCAAGAACTCTGTTAAATTACAGCACAACACAGACCACCGCGTCTTGCAAAGTATTCGGACAAGGTACCTATCAAACAGCAAGTAAGGCACGAAGACCCACCTGCTGCAGAACTCGGAGGAGGCACAACGCCAAAGTAAAATGTATCGCCCTTTAGCAGGGCATCTTGTCCTTATTCCTTAGTCGCCTTTTACGACATGCAAGGGGAGAGATTCGGTGGGCCTATTATTTTTAAGTACCGGCCCCACACGGTACACTCAAACTTTAGTTGAGCGGCGGTGGATGAGTGGTCTGGTCGTCGACGATCTGAGGTTAGTGGACGACACTTCACTAACTTCACATACAGACATTTTTACACTTATCCACGTAAAATGCACCATTAGCTTTTAATTGTGCCAGCAGAATGGCAGCGACCGAATAATCATATTATACGGCATGGATGAGGCGGGTCACATCCGCGAGGTGTCAGTGCGGAGGCTTTATTGAGTTGTCCGGTAGCGAATAGAAGTTCTCCTTTCTCGCTGCAAAATTCAACATTACGCAACAACATTACTTTCCATTTTTTTTCTATCTAGCAAAGTTAATCAAATCGTGTTTTCAAAAAGCTAGCGATCTGCGCTAATAGATGAAGTTTTACATATATTAAAACCGAATCTGTCAGGTAAGTAATATTGGCGTTACACTTCTTGAAATTCGAGTCAGACACAGGTCTCACATCACCTTAACATTGTTAAAAAAAATAACTTTTTGTGGAAATCCCGATCTTTTGAACAGAATTTTCGCTGGTTCATAACGCGTGACGTAGTGAAGCTAGGTAGTAAGGTGTAAACACAACACGTCATGCCACGCCGCGCGGCGTGGCGCGGGGCCCCGCCCCGCCGCCCCGCCGCCGCCCGCCTAGATGTCGCACTAACGAGGCGGTAAGACGCGCTAACACGGGTGAAGGCTTCCATTGTAGTCATGTCGTGAACAAAGCACAGGCGACAAAAGGACCAAATCGTGTCCGGCATCGGCGGCGGCGGCGCGGCGCCGGGGCGGGGCGGGCGGCCCAGCCGGCGGGACATAAAACATCGCAGCCTGATCGAGATATCGCGCGACACGGCTTCATTCACGCCGCCGCGCCAGCCTGTTCTTAATATACTCTCCTCTATGTAGATCGGCCTACATACATATTATGTTTATAGTATACGTTCGTAGTACACCTACTGCAGAGGCAAGCATGGGAAACAAATAAATGAGGTGTGATAGCGAGGCAGTCCGCTTGTCACTTTGTGAATTAAGAGAACAAATAGGAGAAATAAAGAGCTTTCATAACACTCAATAATTTAATGAAATATCCAACTGTACTGTTGTACCTACAATTTCTAAAATGTGGTGAGTGATGAAGTGAAGTAAGATATGACGTAAGTGTAATACGTCTAGTGACTAGTAACTCTGTCTGTACGCAGGTGGCAACGCCATAGTCTAATTTTTGATAGCTCAAAATAAATGTGTAAGGGATGGTCATGGATTGTTTTACATTGATTCTAATTGTAGCCGGCACGACTGAAGGGAAGCACTGACGCGTGGCACCAAGTTCACCCGGTGTTATGGGCTGACATCACGGATGTTGTAGGTGATGTAGACAACCGTGTCAGATTCCATAAAAAAGAAAATCATTTCAGGTGTGAAATATAAATTTATCATATTTTTTTTTTATTCGTAATGTTTTGCAACCATTTTGCCTAGCATACTCGTAAGTGTAAATAGTTTCAGATAAGTGCTGTTAATAGTAACTTACAGTTACAAATTACTTATTGTATGTATGAAATTAATCTATGTGAACGGAAATATTTTTTTATGGAGAGCGCGACATGTGGCATCTCTACACCTACAAGTAGGTGTCTAACGATGTCCACGGACATTCTGTGAATGCCATGCTGGCCTGGCAGGAGCTTTTTTCACTCCCCTTTTAAAAACTCGCAGGATGTACTAGACATTTTGCTTTAAAGACATTCTGCAAGTTAGGCTTTTCGCTCAAAACTGCTTATTCGCCTTAGGAAATAGATGGGCAGGGAGTGCGTTCCATATTTTCCAAGTTCTGTGTATAAATGAACTAAAATAATAAGGAAAGCCGTGGAAAATAACTGGTGAAAACAAATAGTAGAGTTTGCATCTGCCGGCTGTGTTGATGCAAGTCGGCACGTTGTCTCAGAGGTGGTGAGTACAGGTCCTCGCTGCGCAGGCGCGAGTGTGTAGCTGCGCTGACGGACACGCTTCTGCTGCCAATAAAAAATTATCGCCGGCCTCGTCCCCGAGTATCGTGTAAAAGCAAAAACCAATCAACATTACTGCAGGCGGCGCGGGGGCGGGGCGGGGGCGGGGGCGGGACCGGCCGCGCGTGCGGTGCGGTGCGGCGGCGGCGCGGTGCGCGAGGCACACAAAACCTTATCACCGCGCTGTAATGACAGCCGACATATAATTCCGCGTACACGGTAATAATACTCTACCTGTGCGTCCCCGCTGCACGGTAATTCTCTTTCCGGAACCGGAATCGCCCCCCTCCCTACCGCGCCGCCCGCGCCCGTCCCCCGGGACCGCCCGAATAAATTCCTCTTAAAAACGCCACGAGAGGGACTTATCTGCGAATGTTTTTCGAATAATGGCGTCCATTTCGGAGCTCGCGCCATTTTCGACTCATATCTGCTTCCTGTTTGCGCGCGGCCGCTACCGACATTCTGCTGTCCCAGCGCGGCGCCCGTCATCACACCGCGCCACCCCCTGCAGCCCCCGCCCCGCCCCGCCTCGCTGGAGGCTTCCACGGTCGTGTCGCGTCGCTCTAATGACAGCCTAGTTAGTAAGAAGAACGCTTATAAGCTCGAAGCTAATATCGCGTGTGTGTTTTGTTTTTGTTTTGTTTTTGTTTTTTTTTTTTTTTTGTAAAAACACGTGACCCGTGTGGCATCGGATTCATGAGAATGCGGGCTCTGAACTCTGGAAGCGGCGGCGCGGGGGCGGCGGCGTTCGTTGACAAACTATATTATCTATTTATTCTCTGCGCACCTTCTCAAAATAAGACGACAAAGAAACCACAAAGTGGCCGAGCGACTATAATCTGGAATAAATATTTTAAACGTTAAAATGAGTCGTCTCTTTGATGTGATGTTTCGTTTCGTCGTCGGCGGGGCGGGGGCGGGCGGCTCGGCGAGGGCGGGACGCGCGAGCGGAGGATATTCTCGAGGGATGCGAGTGCGGGAAACTCAAAATCTTTGTAAAAATAATTCGCCTGAAAATCCCGCGCGTCACCAACTTTTTATGAGGTACCTTAGCGAGTTGTGTTTTGGTAACGATGTCTCTCGTTTGAATACCGGAGTCCGGAGAGCGTCCCCCGCGCTCCGTCGCGCCGCGGGTGTCCATTCAACATGTAGTAAAAGCGCATACTTCTGTGAGAAATAATGAATCGTTCGTGCACTGGACATGCAGCTTCGCTTTGAGGCTGCCAGCGCATCGAGAGGCGGGGGTGGAGGTGGGCAGGTGTCGGGTGGCGGCGGCTTGCTCATTTGTCCGCGATACCTTTTACAGCAAAGGCAACGTGTCGCCCGCCGCGCCGCCCTGGCTAACGCCGCGCCGCCGCGCGCCCCCTCCGCCGCACCCCCGCCCGCGGGACCGCCCGCCGCGCCGCCGCGCCGCCCAACGTTGTTACGAGTATGCGACGCTTCGCCGCCGCGCACCGTTGCGCCGTAAAAGGGTTCAGTGTTATTCTCCATAATAGTTAGTTAAGCCACCTTTGTTGCCGATCGTCGTATTTTATTTCAGCCGGCGGCGCTGCGCGGCGGCGGCGCGGCGACGACGTGCGAGCGAGCGAGCGAGGGACGCCTATTGTTCTTTGTGCCGGGAACATGGTGCGATTTGTGAGGGATCTTCCCTTGCTATTACCATATTGGGATCGCTCCCGCCGAGCCGACCGGGCGGGGCGGGGCGGGGCGGAGGCGGACTTGAACATGGATCTTCATTTGTATGAGGGGCGTTCACAGCGTCCATGAAAGATCTAGTTCAGAACTAGCAATACGTAATAGTTTTTTTATTATTTATTTAGATATCAAACAGTACACAAACATCTTAAAGGAACAAACACATTATGAATATATCAATGAAACCAGTGAAGATTCCTTTAACACAACAACATTAGAAGAATGAGAGATATGAACAAACAACAAGGTAAATATAAATGTTTTCTAAGCATACAATATAAGTAATTATAGGTAACTAATTACAGGGTGTTTCAGGATTCAGGATAAGATTCGTAACTTCAGGGTTCGAAAAGGGTCTAAAGTTGAAGACGAAAAGTTCTGAAACTTTTTCCTAAATTCGGTCATTTTATAGTACTTTTTGGTGAAAATCGTTTCATCGAGCTTTGGTGGACGGTTAACGTCCGCCTTTATGAAATAAACATAAAATTACTAACTTACATTGTTAACTAGTAGAATGTAACTTCATGTAGGTAAATTCGAAACACTTAAATTTGAATGACTAGACCTAGACTGAACTGTTGGCAAATCTCACTGTTCATCGAGTTTTTATGAAAAATTTAAATTTTTGTATGAAAAAAAAAACGAAATTTCGATTTGAGTGATACGGATTTATTTCTTCTTATAATGAGCACTTTCTGTTCCTGAAGTTTCTCAAGGCTATCCTGAAACATCCTGTATAACGTAAAAATTTTAATTTTTTGGCGAAAAATTTTGATTGTACGTGCTGCAAGAGCTTCGTATATATGAGTTACGTAGGTAATTAGTACTAGGTATATGGAACATGAAATAGTTCATCAGAGCATGTGACAAGAGCCCGGCATCTAAAGGGTATTTTACCAAGAAGATAAGTACTGTCCACGCTCTCCACATTGTTTTGTCATTGCACATAGTACAGAAACCAGCTGTTAAATTCCAACACATGCATCAACAGGAAGGAGGGCCGCTTTATCGTGTACCACGAGGCGAGCGAGCCGCACTGACAGCCAGCGACTGACTAGCAAGCAAATGGTGGACGCCACCACTTTCATAATTAGGACATTTATTGAGTGCTTATGGGTCCGTCAGTAACATATAAGTTTATAAATAAATAATCACATTAATTTATACTAAAATCTTTATTATTTCACAATAAATATCAGTCACAGTGAAATTATCTTAACACGACTTAATCTAAAGCTTATCGTATTGTATTTCAACATCATACAACAAACGACATCCCGTCCTTGTTTTGCACAGACAAGAAACGCAAACAAACACTCTCTACTACAAAACTATTTGAGAAAAATGCTTACTTTTAAAGAAAAACATAAATAAATAAAGTAAATAAGCGCCCAAAACTCGTCACCGAGAGAGTATCCAGACTTCCAGGCTTAAGAGTCTGTAATACCTTATTATTATACATTGCCTCGCATGATCCTGTGTTATATCAACTATACTACAACAATCAATGTGTAATAAATTATAGTAAAGTTGAGTACTAATGCTAGGTATTATGCGTGGCGAAAACAAGATTAAATAAAAAATGCCCGGTAGAAAAAAATAATCAAAATTACTACCAAACCTTACAATAAAACCACTATTAGTATTAAACTTTAAATTAGATCATACAACTGATTGCATAACAACTGATCTCGTTATAAAGCAGGTCATATCTTTTTTATATTGAAAAAATATCGATTATTTTCACTGTAAACACAATTAGCTAAGCTATCGCACATTGCACTCAATTTTGCACACAATTTTATAGCACAAGAATTAAGTAGTTCACCCTAACAAAATCGATGAACTCGCGTGACTGCAAGCACTAGTATGCGAGCGGGATAGAGAGTGACGTGTGGCGCCGAGAAGTTGGGGCGAAATTAGAATTCGAGCTGAGGTATTACGGACTCTTAAGCTCGACTTACTTTGTGTGGGTACTTTCAATGAAATCTTAGAATGAGATTTATTTGAAATGTTGAATCTCGTCTCTCGTATTGTCGCGCCTGAATTCGGACTGGATCTGTTCGAAGGTCTTGCCCCTGGTCTCGGGCAGGAAGAGCGCCGTGTAGACGGCGCCGAACGCGCACACGAGCGAGAAGAGGAAGAAGACGGCGCAGTCGCCGAGCGCGCTCGAGAGCGGCATGAAGAGCAACACGGTCGAGCAGCTCAGCAGCCAGGACAGGCCGGTCACCACGCCGGAGATGCGCGCCCGGTTCTGCATCAAATAACATTCGGTAATCATTGTGAAGAGGAGAAACCGTAGGTACATGGCTCGATCATGAGATTTTTACACTTCGCCATGTTTAAAGTGTCCTGCCGAAGTAAATATTTGTATGAAAATGTTCTAATTGAACCTGGAAGCTGAAGATCTCGGCCATGATGACGTAGGGCAGGCCGGCGAGCCCGAGGCCGTAGCTGGAGGTGCTGAGGCAGACGGCGCAGACGGCGAGCCAGCCCGGCGCGGCCACACCGGCGCTACTCACCAGGAACCAGGTCGCCAGCGTGCCCATGCACACGCAGATCGTTGCGCTGGATCCCACCAGCAGGGGCTGTCGACCACACGACAGATCTTAATGACGACCACAACATGTAGATTCCAACGGCAGCTTATAATGACGAGGAGAGGACGAAACGTGAGATTATTACGAAAGGGAAAATATTTCTAACATTAGAGGTATATAACGATATTAATTTATTCAAATAAAATTAGCTCGAAATAAACACTGAGCCGCCTGTAATTTACAACAGAAGCTCTCGCTTGCCAAATCTGAATGTATATATAAAACAAATCAGAAAACCAACAAATCTAAACTATTAAACATTAATAGATTTAAAAAGAATTAAATTATTTATTTTTTTCTTCTTTCGAGTCATGGTGCTTCCTTGAGGTCCATGGATGTTAACCTTCTTTGTATCCCGATTCATTCCAGTTCATTCTATACCCATTCTTTTGCTGTTGAATCAGCTCGTCTCTGGAACCAATTCCCTGCCACTCTCCGTACTTCCGCTTCCCACAACATTTTCAATTCCCGTTTGAGGGAACATATGTTTTCAAACCCATAATGTTTCCATGTGTGTTATCGCATGTTTAGAAACTGCATTAGGTATGTATTAGTTTATATTGCGAATATGTATGTACTTTTGAACTTGTATGTATGTATGTCACGAATGTATTTAGTTGTATGTTATTACTATTATACATGTTTTATTGTTTATTTTGTACTCTTAAAAAAATCTCTCATTTAATTTTTCACACTACCCATCTACCCTACTCACAATCCCAGGTATGACTGGCAGATAATGCCCTTAGGCTTTAAGTCCGCCTTTTGTCACTTTTTGTGAAATAAAGTATATTTTCATTTCATTTCATTTCATTAAATTATAATGTATAAGTAAAATATTAGAATGAGATAACTAAATTAAAATGTAAGGTAATTGTTTGAATCTGTTTATAAAAAGCGATATGAGAGTAGTAACCTTGCGTCCGAACTTCTCGATCGTAGAGATGGAGAGGAGGGAGCCGGCGAGCTGGACGGCCCCGATGAGGAGGCCGAGGTACTCAGCGGGCCAGGCCGTGTGCGCGCGCTGGAAGATGCTCGTCGCGTAGTTGATCACCGCGAAGTTGCCGGACCAGGTCTGCGCTATCAGCATCACCATGCTCGCGCACAGCGCTCTGAATGTACCGACGTCCCGAACTACAAGAACAAATTAACAAGATAAACAATATTTTTAAATTTTCCAATGCTACGCTATTCCGATAAATAGAAACTCCGAATCGAGTGCATATTTGAAGACAACTTCAACAAGAATGCTTACCTATTTCCGTAAACGTCGCTGTGGGCATATCCGCGAACTGTTTCTCTTCCTTCTTCAATGTGTCTAATTCCTTTATTACGCAAGTATCGCTGACTTTTACATTTCTCAACCACGCGATTACTGTCGCTGCCTCCTGCAAACAACAAGCCAATATTTAGTTTCGTATTGTATTTAAAATTTTATTATGTTTGGTTTTTTTTAAATAAATTATGTTTGTATTATATATTATTAATTTCTAATATGATATTACAAATTTCGACTAATTCTGTTTCACTCAATTTTTAAACAATCAGTGAACATTTACCTCATATCTCCCCTTCTTGACACAATAAACAGGAGTTTCTGGCATAAAGTAGAAAATGACGAGATGCAGCAGTGGGATGGCCATGTAGAGGCTGATGGACTGTTGGTAGGTGAGGTAGATGCCCAGCGTGTAGACCGCCATCACGCCCGCGTTGCAGCCGGTCATGAGGAAGGAGCCGAGCGCTCCCCGCACCGAGTCCTGCGAGATCTCTCTCACGTAGATCGGTATCACGAGGAACATCCCCCCGGCGGACGCGCCGGCCAACACTCGCGCAGTTATCAGCGACCACGGCTGCGCCGACGTCAGTTTCAGTGCCCACGATATCTGAAATAATGAAATGTTTTTAAGACCTTTCCTGAACGATACGAGTATATTGACTTCCTTCGCAACGATCTGTTTGAAAATGATAATGCGGTTACAAAATCCTAAACAAAAAATCCAGAGATAACGCCATTTATTTACTCTATATAGCGGTATGATTCTACGAGATATAAGTAACTCTGCACGTACGAACTGCTGAGGTAAATTATGCGAATGCGGATCATGACGAATGCATTCAACGACTGCAAGTGCATACCTACACCTGCTGCTTTACCGTTCGGAACCGGTGTAAAACTGTAGGTTCCTTCTCTTGCCCCTTACTAGGTGGTAGGCTCAAATTTTAGCCGACTGGGTTGGTATCACCGCACTGGATGTAAGATGACCGCATAGCAGCCTCGTTTGTATTATCCTCTAGTCCAGTATAGCCAGCAATCAAGGGAAATCTCCGGTATGGCACCTACCTTTTCGGAAGTGATATTGGCTGTTCGGAGCATGTGCTTTGGCCCGTTTGACTCAGCCACACATACCGGATTACATAAAAAAAGTGATGTGAAGGTGACTCACAGCAAAGAAAAGTGAGAGGAGCATGATGCTGGGCTTCCTGCCGAGCCGGTCGGCGCAGCAGCCGAAGAGCGGCGTGGCGAGGGCGGCGGTGAAGGGCAGCGCGCTGGCCATCAGCGAGATGACGAGGTCCGAGAGCGGCGCGCCGGCCGGCGACGCGGCCGACTGCAGCAGCGGCAGCGCCGACGAGACCCACCCGATCATCAGCCCGTACACGAACGACGGCATGTTCGCTGTTACAGAATACTACTGTTACAGAATCTGTCTTAGTTCTCTCTGATGAACCGTCCTGCCACACTACTGGCGCATGGCGTATCGCGGTTCATTAATTCTATATTATAAACATAACTCTATTTAAGAGGACAATCTCTAGCCAATCTAAATTGTACTTCTGATATTTATATAATTTTTTTTATGGAAACTGACACCGTTGGCTACATCACCTACAACATCCGTGATGTCAGTCCATAACACTTTGGTGGACTAGGTGCCATTTCAGTGCTTCCCTTCGGTCGTGCCGGCTACACTGAACTGAAAGGAAAACAAGAACTGTTTACATAGCCGCTCCAACCGACCTTTCATTCAGTGCGGTGGTATCAATCCAGACGGGTTAAAACCTACCACCAACATAATATGGTAAGAAGGGAAAGGACCTACAGTTTTACGTGGAATCCGAAGCACGGTCAGTCTCCAACGGTAGAGCGGTCACCCATCCAAGTACTGACCACGCCCAGGTGTGCTTATGATCACGATCGACAGTCGAGCGACCGCACCACTTAAGCTACCGAGGCTGACAAATATATTGACATATTTGATTAAATTGAGTTTTTTCATGTCATCAATGCAAAAAAAACTATATGGATTAGAAATTCGAGCTTATACCACTAACCAGTATTCATATATAATACAAATTAAAAAAAAATCAACAGTGATTGCTATTTCTGAATATCTCTTTCATAAAGAGATAGCGTATGTTGGGTGTTAAAAAAAATTAAAATTACATTAAAGAACACATTAAAACTTCATTACATTTTAATTTTAAATGTTTTCTGCTTACCTAGGGCTGCCACAAGGATTTGGCGATGGCAGTTGCCCTCGTTTAGTTCTACCAAAGTCTTCTCCATTGTTCTCTATTTAGGTAATTAAAGTTTATATTAATTCAAAATTGGTGATAGTTCTCTGAAGGAGTGTACAGGTGTTGCCGGTGACTGCTGTCAATCGCAACTAACTGAAAGAGTTTCCAGTGCACATCTGGTAATATAGTGTTTGTATTCGTTATCTATCAGTCTTCACTAGGTAACTATTGTTTAAGAAAGAGGCAAGTCGCCGTGAAACAACAATAACAGAGGAACATCTTCGCTCGAGATAACATTATATCAATAAGCGAGGTTTTCCCGCAGCTCGCCTGCGTCACTATAAACGTTGCTATTATTAGGGCCCTCCAGGAGCTCATGAGCCTGCGTCCGAATGTCCATGGGCGTCGCTAGACACCTTATGGGTGACTCGGCGCCACATGTCGCGCTTAGTATAAAAAAAAAAAAAAAAAAAAAAAAAAATGTTGGATGTAGGGAGACTGTATGTAGGGCGACTGTCTTCCTGAATGTAATGATTTTAATACCTTGGAATAGAACGAAAGTATCGTGAAATTGAAGGTTTTCTGCCGCCTAAACATCTTATGGCCTGATCGTCGCGTCGTCGGCCTCTCTTGTCAAAGGGAAGGTTCGAATCCAACCGGCGGGCGCGCGCCGGTTGGATTCCAATCCGGATTTGTGGGCGTGTACCAATGAGTTTTTTCTGATTTGAAAAAGTTTACGTGCATACCTTCACCTAACTGCTCCATGGTTCGGATTCCATGTAAGTCCACCGGGGTGACTGGAGGAAATTGCCTAAGGCATTAAGCCTGCTCTTGCCACACGTTAAGTGGCATAAAGTTTATTATTATTAAAAGAATACATGGACCTTTGGGCACAGAATACTTAATAGGTGCTTCGGGGCTCTTTCCTCCCTGAATTATGGCACTAGAACAAATATTGTTAATGTGCTGTAGGCATCCGCTACTGACATGTCTGTACGTTGTGCTTTTTTACGGTTCCAACTCCGCACAACGCGCGCTGGACAGGGATGGCATCCCTATACCCTGGTCTTAACCGCGGATGAGAACCAATCGGTTTTGCAGATCTTTTCTCTACAGAACCGGTAAACTCTGGAACGCTCTCCCTGCCCACATATTTCCCCCCAAGTATAGTCTCGGGTCCTTCAAGAGGGGCGTGAATAGGCACCTGTCAGGCTGGCATGGCATTCGCAACACCCGCGTACGACCAAATCTCCATGAGCGTCGTTAGACACCTTATGGGTGGCTCGGGGCCACATGTCGCGTTTTCTATAAAAAAAAACATAGTATATCCTATACGGGTTGAGCGATTGTCCTGACATAAGAATGTTTATAGATTTCCGGTAGGCAACAATAAAGCAAAGTCAGGTGTCCGCAACTATAATTAATAGAGGCCGCAAAAATCTGGTTGAAAATAAAAATATTGTTTAATAGGTTTTAATTATTATTTTAGGGCTCGTGGTATTGATACAATTAGTCTGAATACATTTTTAATCAATCAGCTTCCTAAGTGTGTTATATCATGGGGAGTGCTCGGAGGAGCTGTTTAACGCGATCCCGCCGTCCCCTTTCCACCTCCGCACCATACGCACTGGGCAGGGATTGCGTCTCAATGGCGCGCAGCGCGGGGTGCGAGGTGCGATGCCGGGAGGCACGGGAAGCGCTCATGCAAAAGTGTGTGGCCGTCTATATGTAGGTTTTTTATAAGCGTTTTGTTATGAGAACTAGAATGATCCAAAAAACAACGCCCAGTATAAAACTTTCACAACAAGTAGCATTGCACACAATTTTCTTCTTCTTCTTCTAGATGAAAATATCTTATCAATCTGTCTAGTTTCAGTGGAAGAAACACAGGATCACGTAACCTCGTTTATTTTGGTTTTACTAATTATGTTCATTTCGCCTTAGTATTTGAGGGGTAGATGGTACAATGCGACTGCAACAGACTTATTCTTCAAATTTCTCGCCGCCCATGTTTCGTCAAACAGAAATGATGACGAGCCAGCGTAAATATACATGTGTAATGTGTGTCAATGAACTATATTGACGATATCTAAATGTAATTAACAATAGTTCAACAAACTTGAAACAATCTGTATGTTGGTCTTTTTTTAGAAAATGACACGGCTGTCTACATCACCTACAACATCCGTGATGTCAGCCCCTCGTTCAGCCCTTATCACCGCGTGAACTTGGTGCCACGTCAGTGCTTCCCTTCGGTCGTGCCGGCTACACTGAACTGCAAACAAACTATTTACATAGCCGTTTTGACTGACCTTTCATTCAGTGCGGTGGTACCAAGCCGGGCGGGTTAAACCCTACCACCTAGTAATAAAAGAAGGGAGTCATATCCCTTAGTCGCCTTTTACGACATACACGGGGAGATATGCAGTGGGGCTATTCTTTTGAAGTACCGGCCCCACACGGTAAATTTCTAGTTTCATTAAAGTAAGACCCGCTAACCTAATTTCGTAATTGATCTATATTGTGCCTGGTTTGCTATAATAAATGCATTTCACTCCACACCGGTAAAATAATAATCCTAAATGAAATTTTCAAACAAATAATATTCACTATCAACATGGAGCTATAACTGAATTTTGCAAGGAATAATTGAAACTAAAGTAAAACTGCATATAACATATTTATTTTTAGTTCGCATTCTCTTTCTGTTGGTCGTGTTTGTTGCCTAGGAATTTGCTCTCAATCTCTTGGAAGGTCCTGCCCTTGGTCTCGGGCAGCAGGAGGGCGGTGAGGATGGCACCGAGTAGCGGCGAGCAGCAGAAGATGTAGAAGCAGGTGCTCTCGCCGAGCGCGTTGGCGGCCGGCATGAACAGGAGCAGCACCACGCTCGCCATGCTCCACGACAGCACGATCACGATGCCCACCAGCCGCGCCCGGTACTGCACACACCAACACACATGCATCTAACTCCTTCTTCTCATGAAATCTCCTACTTCAGTGTGGGCTTGTATTAAATAACTTCTGAACGTCTTCACGTTTCACATTCCCACTCATTCTATTTAAAATGTTGGTCTGATTGTATGTAACCTTGTTGAAATGGCTGATTTAGAAGGACCAATGCACATGCTCCGACCAGCCAATATCATCTCCGAGAAGGTGCTATACCGAAGACTTATCTTTGGATTGCTGGCTATACTGGACTAGAGGAGAACACAGCCGAGGAGAATATGGCCATATTATATCCAGTACGATTGTACCAACCCAGTCGGGAAGGAGCCTACAGTTTCACACTGTTCCGAACGTTGAAGCAGCAGGGTAGCAGTTGCACGAAATTTTTTCCATCACAAAAAACTCATTGGTATACCCCGACCGGATTCAAACCTCGGTCCTCTCGCAAGAGAACCAATGCCACAGACCACTAGGCCGTTCGCCGCTTAAGTTATAATTGGACAGACAGATATCAGATGTTGTAATACGTAATAACGTACTGTATTTAAAGTAGAGCTAGAGATAGAAATCAAATCAAACCAAATTGTCGATTATAGAAAGAGATTGCATTTTATGAAGAATATTTACATAGATAAAGAGGCTGTAATATTAACATATTTACTCTGCTGATTGCATATGAATGCCATACACACTCATATGAATATCATTAGGATACAGTTTAGAAAATGTGAAGTCATACTTGGAAATCGAATATTTCAGCCATGATAACGCCCGGCAGGCCGAGGAGTCCGAGGCCGTAGCTGAAAATGCTGCCGCACACGGCGGCCACGGGCACCCAGCCCGGCACCGTCAGCGAGCACGAGGCGAGCAGGAACCACGTGCCCAGCGTGCCCATGCAGCACGATATCATCACCATCGAGCTTATGAGCAGAGGCTGTCGGCACATCATTCACTAATAACTCGACTATTTCCTTATGGCTCACGCGGTCACTGCAGGCAGGCAGTAGACGATGGACATCAATTTTTCGTTTGCAATGAAAGTTCCAAAAGCAAGAGACAATCAATGTTTTTCTTGTGTGCAGTAATACTCGTGGGGTTTAATGTTGCTTGCTGCCTGGACACGCGGACTTGATCTTACCTTGCGTCCAAATCGTTCAATGGTGTTAATAGAAACCAATGAACCGAGCAACTGCACGCCCGATATGAAGAGGCCGAGGTACTCCGGCGACCACACCGTGTTCGCTCTCTGGAAGATGCTGGTCGCGAAGCTGACGACAGCGAAATTCCCCGACAGAGGCTGAACCAGCATGATCATAATCGCGAGGCGAAGAGGTCGCAGCACACTCTTCTTTCGCACTGAAATAAATACTTAATGTAAGTGAAAACTATTCCAGTCATAACAACGAATGCTATAGTGGAAACAGGCCAACCTATTTTCAGAAGCGATTCTCTGGGGATTTGTTGAAATTCGAGTTCAGACTTTTTCAGTCTTTCAATTTCTTCCGCTATACTTTCATTCGATTTGTCCATGTTCCGCAGCCATGCCAGGTTCTTGATTGCCTCCTGTCGAGTGAAAATAATGTTAAAAATTAAGCACACCTTCGAGCATTCAAGTTACTAGATATTTTATATTATTATTTAATTATTCAAACCGACTTTACTAGCATTGATTTTGATAGGGTTATAAAATCAATGTTTACTAGGAAACTGGCCAAAATCATAATTAATGCGCCATCTTTAAATTACATTTCTGCTCTCAGTTTGTCTTCAGCGAGTGAGCGGATCGATAACTGGGTGCCTAGTAAAGTATGTCAATCTGAACTATATACTAACATCGTATTTCTTTTTCTTCACACAGTAGACAGGTGTTTCTGGCATAAAAGAAAATAGCACGAGGTGCACCACAGACGTGGCCAAGCAGACAGCCAAGGTCACGTAGTACGACAGGTATATTCCGAAGGTGTACACGAGAATGACTCCGATGTTGTACGAGGCCATCACGATGACGCCGAGCGCTCCTCGCACCGAGTCCTGGCACACTTCCCGCACGTAGATGGGTAGAGTGAGGAAGAGGCCGCCGGAGGCTAGCCCGGCCAGCACGCGAGCCGTGATGAGCGAAGCTGCTTCCGGTGAAATCAGTTTGAGCGACCACGATATCTGCAACAAGACGACAGTTAGCTGAACGTATCTACCTATAGAAGTACTTGCATTTTGCTGGGAATATTATTAAAGTGCTCTCAAACTACCAATCACATTGCACCCTGGTTCTTGTCATTTTGTCTTTAATAAGTATTTTTTGAAGCCGATAGTGCATTAATTGCATCTATAACCGTAATGTCAGGGCTTTCCACCATATTCTTGTGTGAACTAGATATCATCCCTTAGATCGTGCCGGCTACACTGAACTGGCATTAAAACCATAACTATTTTCATGGTCGTTTCAACCAACCTTCATTCAGTGCGGCGGTGTCTACTAGGACGAGTTTTTATCCTGCCGCCTAAGTAAGGAAAGAGAAGAGACCTACATACCTATATTAAGTAAGTATATAAGAAGAACTCACAGCATACATGAGAGATAGAAGCAAGATGGTGGGCTTCCTGCCGAACCTGTCGGTGGCGTAGCTGAAGAAGGGCGTGCCGAAGGCGGCGCCGAGGGAGAGCACGCTCGCCATCACGGAGATGGTGAGGTCGGAGAGCGGCGCGCTGGCCGGCGTCTGCGCGGACTGCAGCAGCCGCAGCGTCGACGACACCCACCCGATCAGCTGCCCGTACACCAGCGCCGGGATGCACCCTGCAACCATATTCACATACCTATATCAATACAATGCTCCGCTTAAGTTCGCTCATATCTACATTCTTCCTATACTTTTTTTATGCAATCCGGTACAGGTGAAGGGGCCCAGAGCATATACTCCAATCAACCAATTGAATATCACCTCCGAGAAGTTGCCGCACCGGAGAATTCACTTTTGCATTGCTGGGTATACTGGACTTGAGGAGAACACAGCAAAAACAAAATATCCGAATGCCCGTGGGCGCCGCCGGACTACACCTCTGTGTTAGTCTGGCGCGCGCCATTTGTCGTGCTTCCCATAAAAAAAAAAGAAAAAAAGGGAGAGCTTAAAATTTTAATCCAGATGAGGACAGATTGATTTCTCATTTCAGTAATTTACGAGTATGATAGGGGTTATGAGTACGTACATACCTATTACTACTGCAACCACCTGACGATGGATCCCGCCAGTCGGCGACATGCTTTTAATTTTAGTCTCCATTTTGCCTACACTCGCGGCACTGAATTGTTAATTCTTTTTAGTAGAACCAATTTGTACACTTTCCACTCTGCTTTTGCTGTACAATTTAAATTAATGAAAAACTGATTTCAGACGTATGTAGTATGACTTGTGGAAAACTTGTAGTTACGTGCACGGGAAGATCATGAAATAGTATTTACTTTCTGAGTTTGTTTAATTTAGTCTCTCACTTGAGGAACACAGAACAAAATCACATATATGCACATTCAAAGAGCTTTTTGGTTTCAAAGAATTGTATATTATTTTTTATTAACAGCACATCGTGAGTAGGTAAGTATTCAGAATTACTATGAACTGTATGTTAGCTGGCCGGATGCTGGATATTCATTGTTTTTAACACGAGACGCAAAAGGAGGGGTGTTGTAAGTTTGACGCCTCTGTATGTATGTGGCATCGTAGCTCCCAAACGGATGAGCCGATTTGGATTAGTGATTTTGATTTTTCAGGTTTTTTTTAAATTTGTAATAAAAAAATCTGGAATTTAGTAATGTTAGTGGAATGGAATGACAAATAAGTAAAACAATTTTATAATCGGTACAAAACAGTTGAACTCAGTCGAGGGGTAATTCTGTGACTTGTGACATAAGTATCTATGAAACATTAGCTCTCACATAATGCACTTACGTTTAATTTCGCACTACCCATCAACCTTATCCAGGATCCCAGGCACGACTGGTAGAGAATGCCTTTAGTCTTTCAGTCCGTCTTTTGTCACTTTTTTATTGTGTCATAGTATTTTTTCATTACATTTCACTTCAACTCTCAAACGTAGCATGTACGTGTACTCCTTTCAGAAAAATATTAAATGGCCATGTGCGGTTTCGCGCCACTGCTCCACACTATCGGGCCTGTCTTCCGAGGCTTATAATGTTTCTGATTACACGTCATTGAAGATGTAGAGGTTTTATTTATACGAGGAGATAGCTGTCGCCGCTGCTGTGCCGCCAACCGTGACGTCATATTTGCTCTCACTGTCACCAAGTGTCGGGCTCTGGGTTCTGCCAAGTTGGTACTAAGGTTTTGCAATCCTTTCGATGACGCAGGCAGGACCTAATGGTCGGTAGCGAATAGACCTAATCGTAACTGATTACGTATTACCTATGCGTAGCTTTAGCAGAAGCTCGTCGGGCAGCGTGGTGTGAGATAATCATTATTTAAAGAATAAAACGTCGAACTGCTAAAAGCTTTGAAAAAAATTACTGAAATGTTAAACATTTACTTACAATCGTGCTTACAATTTATATCAAGGAATTTCGTCGTGTTGGTATAACCATATTTTTATAACTGTGCACTTCGAGCTGTCAAAGTCGTTAGGTTGGCAGGACTGAATTCACCCCCCGCTTACTTCCTCACCTCTCCGCCGACGCCTATCAGTACACGCCCTTGCTGTGTGTGAGTGTGTACTGATAGGCGTCGGCGGAGAGGTGAGGAAGTAAGCGGGGGGTGAATTCAGTCCTGCCAACCTAACGACTTTGACAGCTCGAAGTTTTTTTTTTATGAAAAGTGACACGGTTGGCTACATCACCTACAACATCCGTGATGTCAGGCCATAACACCGGGTGAACTAGGTGCCATGTCAGTGCTTCCCTTCATTTCATGTCGGCTACACAGAACTGGGCGGAAAACGCAATCTATTTACATAGCCGTTTCGACCGACGACGTTTCGCTCAGTGCGGTGGTACCAAACCCGGCCGGGATAAACCCTACTACCTAGTAAGGTAAGAAGAGAAGGGACGTACAGTTTAACATGGAATCCGAACCACGGTCAGCCTCCAACGGTCGAGCGGTCACCCATCCAAGTACTGACCGCGCTCAGCATTGCTTAACAACAGTCGACTGACCGCACTACTGAGCTACCGAGGCTGACGAATTTCCTTATCCCTTAGTCGACTTTTACGACATGCGACGGGAAGAGATGCAGTGGGGCTATTCTTTTTAAGCACCGGCACGGCACCACACGGTACAAAAGTGCGCAGTTATAAAAACTATTTAAAAAAATATAAAAACCGCCTTCAAAAATGTATGAAATAAAAAAATAAAAATCGAACCCTAGCCTAGAGTTGAAGGCGGTCGGTTATTTTTGCTTGCTTTAGCACCACCGCCTTCAACTCTAGGCTAGGGTTCGATTTTTATTTTTTTATTTCATACATTTTTGAAGGCGGTATTTATATTTTTTTTAATAGTTTTTTATTTCACAATTTTTTTAGTAATTTTTATTTGCTATTAATGTACTCGGCGGAATCGCTCGGCCTTCGGCCTCGCGATTCCGCCTCGATTTCCAATCCAATCTTGACAAAAAAAAAAATGGGACCACCTTGGAGCTAGACTGAACCGAACACAAAAAGAATCGAAATCGGTTCACAATTGGGGAAGATATTGCTGAACATACATAAAAAAGTACATACAGCCGAACATAGAACCTCCTCCTTTTTTGAAGTCGGTTAAAAATTGGGTTATATGGGAACGTTATTCGCGCGCAGCTATTCGTTTCGTAGCTATTCCCTTTGCTTGCACGCATAACGAGTGCACGCGCGGTGGCTTCGTGCTCCGTATTCAACTAGTTTGCTCCATGCGGCGCTTGAGACGCATCTACGCTCAGAAGAATACGATTTTCAAAATGACCGCGACCATGCATCGTGGTGGCGTTCGTGCCCGTGGCGAGCGCGTCCGGCGAGTATACACTCTTCTTCCTGTTCACCGCGTGCTCGCTCGCCGGCGCGCACGGCGCCGCGTACCTACGTGCTGCTGTGCGCGCCCGAGACCAGGGGCAAGAGCTTCGCCGAGGTCGAGAGACAGCTCGGCGGCGGCGGCGGGCGGCGGAGCGGGCGGCGGGCAGCGGGAGCAATAAGCCGTATAAGCGGAGTCAATACGCGGAGAAGGAGAAGATTAATTATTCAAATTGTATATGTGTAAAACTGTATAAATGAAATAATATTTATATATTTATTTTCAAATTTTAGGAAAACATACAGTTCCACATGTATTACTAAATAATGTACTATGGCGTACTTAACCTAAAGGCCTAGACCGGTAAAGTTTCCACATTTACATTTACTTATACATAACATAACATAACTTATCAACTAAAACTGCAAAGTGAAATAAATTTAGAATAAAGATAAATAAATTAGAAATAAAGATAGTGAAAGAAGTATATAAAAAAAAGTACAATTAAACAAATACGCAAAAAGAATATAATAATTTTACTTAACTGAGCTAACAAACGATTTTACACAAAGTCTTTTGAAGTTAAATATATTTGAGTTGAATAAATCTACATTACTAAAAACTTGGTTTTAAGTATTACAACTCCTATTTACAAAAAGTACTTATAATAATTACTTACCCAAGTACTTATAAATATAGTAATTTATAAGTACTTGGGTAAAACTAATTTTATAAGAAATCATATATATTTGTCGGAGTCAAGGTTGAAGGGGAAGTAGGCTGCTCCTTTAGTAGAACACGAGCTGGACGGATTCGCGCGGCGGAGACTCCAGCACACGGGCGCGCTTCTTCGACGTCGCGAAGGCCTTCGACAAGGTCTGGCACAACGGACTCATATACAAGCGGCGTTGGCGGCTCAAGCCAAAGACCCAGGTTCGAATCCTGGCCGGGATGTATTTTTTCCAATGATTTTCGCTTCGCATTTTTCTAATAAAAATATATATAAAGCGAGTACGTGCCTAGTACTAACATATAAACATAGAATATCATATACAAGCTGTATGAGATCGGTGTGCCAGATAGCCTCGTACTCACAATACGAGACTTTTCGCACGGGAAGGG
The DNA here is from genome assembly GCA_946902875.1 of Nematopogon swammerdamellus. NCBI lineage: Eukaryota > Metazoa > Arthropoda > Insecta > Lepidoptera > Adelidae > Nematopogon > Nematopogon swammerdamellus. The sequence continues at coordinate 346,507 of OX336337.1, forward strand.
CCCTTAGCGCACGCGTAGAAGGAGCGCGCTCCACCCACCGACCGATAATGGCAGGGGTACCGCAGGGGTCGGTGTTATCACCGCTCCTGTTTGTTCTCTTCGCCAACGACATGCCTTCCCATCCACAGGTCCAGCTGGCGCTGTTCGCCGACGACACCGCTCTCTATTAAAGATGCAGATCGATCCAGCGCATCGTAAAGCTGCTGCAGCAGGCCGCCTCCGCTCTCGAACACTGGTTCTGAAAGTGGAGGGTCGAGGTCAACCCCGACAAGAGTCAGGCCATCATGTTCAGCCGAAATAAAAAGCCGATTTTACCTCCCAAACAGGTGCAGATCTTCGGCGGTGCCATACCCTGGGTCACCGAGGTGTAGTACCTGCGCGTCACGCTGGACAGAAGACTCACGTTTGCGACTCACATAAAAATCGTGACCGCTGGAGGCGCAAGTATTTGTGGCCGCCTATACCCCATGTTGAACAGGAAAAGTAGATTGTCACTTAGAAATAAGCTGACAATTTACAAAAACTGCATCAGGCCCGTCATGACCTACGCCTCACCGGCGTGGGCGCATGCAGCCAAAGGACTCATCAACAAGGCGAGGGTCAGGCAACACAAATTCTTGCGCATCGCCACAGGTGCGCCCTGGTACCATAGAAACGCCAACCTGCACAGAGACCTGGGGATAAAACCGCTGGAGGAGTATCTCCAGAAGCTGTCCACGGGCTTCTTCAAGGGGGCGTACCGACACGACAACCCGCTGATCGCTAGCGCTTGCGACTACCGACTGCGGGATCCATCGGCCAGGCGCCCCCTGTCGATACTAACACATCCTTTTAACTTCGCAGGTCCAGAGCCACCACGCTGCGTAGCCGCCGACGACCAGGACGCGATCCAGTGAAGTTTCTTTGCCAATTATCGAACTGGCGGACATGTTTTTCTTCCAGCAAGCGTCGAGCAAGCAGGCGGTTCGACCGACCGACGGCGGAGCGACTCATTCGCTTTTCTCCTCACCACAGGCAGCTGCAGCAGTCGCGAGACTGCAGAGCGTGCCAGCAGCAGTAGCGGCTTCGATGCCGCTCGCCCCTAGCCAGCAGTCGGTCACTTCACTACGACCGCCCTGACTTACGGCGGACAAAGTGACCGCTACTAAATCGCCAGCCGGCCGGCCACGGCGACTGCCCTATTTATATAGGGCGGACAAAGTGGCGGCAGGCCTCGTGCGGTCTACCGCGCAAAAAATACCGGTAGCGGTGTGATAGTCTTACGACTAATACCTTTTTTTCAGATGCTGACTCCAGACTCCAGAGGCTGCTCGTTGCGGGCGTCGTCGTCGTCGTCTGCGCGTTCCATCTTTCAGGAAGGCACGGAAAAAAGTCGACGATTTCGTATCTCGTGAGTGTAGAACCGTCCGAGCCTCGCGCCGCTCCAGAATGGCTGCTCGCTGTGGGCGCTCTGCTGTCTCGTTCACTCAAAGCACACGTTCTCTGTCACTCCAACGACACGACTCCATCTGAATATGTGGGTAGCTCGACATATTCCGTTTCTCCGGTGCAAGCGTGAGGAGGGGGCGGAAGAATCGTAACAGCCCGCGCGCCGCTGTGGCGCCTCCGCCGTCATATTAATTATTAAAACTATACTTATTAAGCATTGCATTTCTCACCGCTCAGCTCAACAGCTCAAGTACCTAACCGCGCGCTAACCATGCTCTCATTACTACGGTACAATCATAATTTCTTTTCTATATGAGGTAAGATGAATTCTCGACACAGATTTCACTAGAATGGAAGAATTTGTTTTGTTGGGCATTATGTATTGATACAAAAAGATAAAATGCATCAGATTATAATATTATCCATCATGATATCTAGGTTCCCATCTTATCGTATGAAAATTTCAAATTACAATATTCTCATATTTTAAATACTTAGCCCATGGTGGTTTCGGTACCGTGAGGGGTCTGTACTTAAAAATACTAGCCCCACTATATCTCTCCCCGTGCATGTTGTTAAAGGCGACTAAGGGATAAGGACAAGGTGCCGTACTAAAGGGCGACAGACTTGCCACCTCTCACCTTGGTGCGGTCTTTCCACCGAGTCATGCAGCATTTGGGTCTTCGTGCTTTACTTGCTGCCTGATAGTTATCTTGTCCGAATATTTTGCTATACGTGGTACATCGGTGTTGTGCTGTAATTTACAAGCACACAACACACACAAGCACAAGTACTTGCAGCACAACGCCAATTACTCTGCTCACCCCGATTGTGGGGATAGAGCGTGTGGTATATGGATGGTGGTTTCCTTACTTGAAAACTGAAAATTTCAGCAATGACCACAAATGGCACTCCGACGAGTCCGACGGCGTAGCTGAATATGCACACACAGACGGCGGCGATGGGGAGCCAGTCCCGCACCGGAACCGAACCCCGCTCCACCAGCAGGAACCGAGTCGCGATCGTACCCATGCCTGTTACCAGTATCGACGACCCTGCCAATAGGACCTGAAACAAAATCGCCATGTCATTGCGAAACTTCTCGGTGTGGGGTTTTTTCACTGATCATATCTAAAGTTAGAAGCGAGTTATGTGCCCAGCAACACGTGATTCCCGCTGATCATTGCGGCCCGCATTGGCAAGAGTTACAAAAACCGCGCATCGTCTGGCGAACCAGCACCGAACTGACAGCATCTCGTTATAATTTAGTTATATGCATATTAATAACGAATAATTAATATTTAAAAGAGAACCTTGCCTTGCCTTGATTTGACTATTACAAAATAGATTTGAAAGAATCGTCCGCACATTCTTCTTTATAGTAATAAATAATATTAGGAAACGCTTCAGCTTGCAGAGCGCGGAATGTTATCTTAGATACTACAGATATAAACGCTAGTAATTATACACAAGCAGCTCTGTCTAATATTAATCCATCACTAACGAGGTGAATGCGTTTACCTCAAATTTAATACTAGCCAGTGATAACGTATTTTTACTTTAGCTAAGTGCTCAAACAAATCTGACCCAGATAAATAAATAAATATTTCTGAAGGATTATTTCTGAACGTATTTTGTTTTCATTCAAACTTTGTGAATAACACAAATTCTTATTATTATACCTATATTTAACGTCATATTGATAGTGCAATAAGAATCTCTACCTTTTAAATTAAAAACTGAATACTAATTTAGCCCTCATGTCGTACATATGTTTACTAAAGCGACTAAGGGATATGACTCCCTTCTTATATTACCAGGTGGTAGGGTTTAACCCACCCGGGTTGATACCACCGCACTGAATGAAAGGTCGGTCGAAACGGCTATGTAAATAGTTTGTGTTTTCCGTTCAGTTCAGTGTACCCGGCACGACCGAAGGGAAGCACTGACGTGACACCAAGTTCGCCCGATGTTGGCTGACATCACGGATGTTGTAAAAAAATAAAAAAATAAAAAACCGTATACTAAAAGATAAAATAAGTAACCCCGACTTTTACGACCTAAAACAACGTATTCCCTCGCCGACCAACTTGCAGTTGTGTTCTCCTCTAAATAGAGCTGTAAATATAATAAATAAAATTAACTCTACAGAACAGGAGTTTGACCGATTTAGCAATAGTTTGAATAAATACAAGAAATAATATAGTCATATAATTAAATAAGGAATTAAGCATAAATATGTAGACACATATCTACATAACGCATTAGATTAAGCCTGTAATGTTTCTTAGATTTAAAAGCTTCGGGTTGCACTCCGGGAGTGCCGGCAGAAATGAAAACTTAAACAGAACTATTATAATTATTTTACATCAAAAAGTTTATTTCTCAGAAAAATCAACTTTCATCCATAATTTCAACGAATCTTACGTTTTTCGATCAGGCTACGGATCTGACGCGAGTTTAACATTTTTTACCCATCTAAAAAAGTGCCAAGCGCTGCTAAAAAAGTTTAGAATCTTACGCTTTTTCGATCAGGCTACGGATCTGACGCGAGTTCTGACGTGAGTTTAACATTTTTTACACATCCAAAAAAAGTGCCAAGCGCCGCTAAAGAAGTTTTCAGTTCAAAAATTAAATAAAGTAAAGTAAATTAAAGTATATACCTACATAAGTAATTATTATTACCTAGAATCTAGGTCCTAGATAGAGCATCCCTGCTGTCATAGTGTTGCCAAACGTACTTTAAATAAAGTATCTTACATTATATTAGCTCTCCGTACTTTACACTTTTGAATAGCAATAAAGTACGCAAAAATACTTTATTTCAACCTTATGTTAAAACAATGCCTCAAGTCAGTCAGTCCGTCCTCGGTCAGTTCATTTCTGGACATACGCCTCTCCAATTTTCCTCCGGTCCTCCTACCAAAAATACATAATACTGCTGAAATGTACACACAATTTTTTAGACACTGACACGGATGCCTACATCGCCTACCACATCCGTGATGTCAGCCCATAACACCTCGGTGAACTAGGTGCCACGCCAGTGCTTCCCTTCGAGCGTGCCGGCTACACTTAACTGGGCACAAAACATCAATAATTTTACATAGCAGTTTCGATCGACTTTAAACACTAAAAACATATGTTTCAAAATTGAAACAAATAATCCTTTTTTTATGAGACTGTAGAATAGAATAGAATAAAAATATACTTGATTGCTTTCCATTATAAAATTGTACAAAAGGCGGATTTTTATTTACCATAAAAACTAAAAATTAGGAAACACGTTTTTTCTTCTAAAAAAGTTGGCAACCCTAGCACAGACCACACGCTTAGCTAAAGAGAGATCAAGGATTAAGGTTCAAAATGCAAACTGAAAAACATAATGATCGTGGTCGAACACCGCACTATAATGTGACAGAAATCCGCGCGAGTACGCTCACAAACAAACTTAGTGTGATAGATTTGATCAAAATATCTCGGGTTGAAATCGTTCAAAAGACAAGAAAGTATGACCAGCAGCTCTTGCTTTACCCAGCAGTCACCTCCTCACTGTCTCTGCCGAAGCGGAGACAGCGATGTGGTTTCAAAAAAAGTCCGGACATTTTAGTGACAACATGATACCTAATAAATCGCACGCGTATTGTCCCGTGCGCCCACGTATGTAGTTTAATAAAGCTTAAAGAAGAATTTAATACTTTTGTTTTATTTGAGCAATTTAATGCGAATATTAAAAATTCATTAAACAATTTTCCATCTAAGTAAGAATCCAGACATTTTAAAAAGCCGAACAAAGTCCGGACGGAAGGCCGAAAGTCTGGACATGTCCGGACAAATTCGAACGGATGTTAGGTAATCTTACAGGGGACGACACTACCGATGTACCTACACCTACACCTAAACTCATAGAGGCAGACACTCTAAGTAGCTAGTGGTAGGAGAACGTTTGTTTATTCGTAATTAGGAATTTACATACTCGACTGTTTAATAGGTCTGTGTACATAATTTACTATAAATAAATTTATGTTATGTTTTGAGGCGGGTGCGTGTGCGGTGTGTACACACACGAACACCTGATGTGCGATAACCCGCCCCCCGCCCCCGCCCCGCCCCCGCCCCCGCCCCGCACCGCTCTAATGCGAACTCAAACATCCCCCCGCACCCAATTAAGCCTCGCTAAACATTTTGCAAACACAATCGTGGAAAGTTGTCAGCTCAAAAAACATATATTTTTTCACTGTTTGCGAGCGTCAACGCTCCATAAATTTCAGTAAATCCAGCGATTATATGAAGTGTACTCACTACTATGTGAAAACGTTCTGCGGCTTTCGTTTGGAAATTCGCTTGTGCTCGCTCTGTGTGTGGCGACATTTCCGCGACGCCGCCGCGCGCCGCCCCCGCCGCCGCCCCGTTGCAATTTCCGAAATAGACTCGGATATTTACGAGCAACCAAAAAACATGTCACAATTATTTATAACGGAAACATTTAATCGTACCGCCGATTGTAGAGCGGCGCCGGCCGTTTAGAAAGTAATAATCGCTGTCGTCAGGGTATAATGGCGGGCGCGGAAAGTTCGGCTAATTGCCCTCATCTGGTCGTTATGAACTGGAGCGGACGAGAGTGCCATGTTATTCATAAGGAGATATAGGCGTTCATTATCGCCTCGTCGCGCGTCGGTCGCGCGGATTACATCCGAATAAATACATCGGAGAGGGGGCGGGGCGGGGCGGGAGCAGCGGGGGCGGAGGCTGGCGGTCTGCCAACAGCTCTCCTGTTGTACACCTCGTGCGGTAGAGCCGGGCGCGCCGCGCCGCCCTGGCGCGGTGTACAGTTCACGCGGCGCGGGCGGGCGGCCGCGGCGTCCCACCGCATACCGCGCGAGCTATTCTGCGGTAGAGGAGCGAGGTAGATCTACGAGTTGGAATAAATATTAAGAATTCACTTCGCTGAGAGAGAAAGTTACGGCTTGCAGGCGGCTGTTGATACAGTCATCATTTCTGAGAAACATTTTAGAGCAGGACATTGAGATTTATATACTCAATCTACATCAAATGTTTATTGGCGATCTCGACTTAAATGAAGATCTACTAAACAAACTTGACAGACTTTAAACATGACGTGCGTTCGAATCTTTGGTCTGCGCAAGTACGACCGTATTTCCGAATATCGCACACGTTTACAATCGCTCGATATTCGAAATCGCAGGAATAGCCACGTACTCTCTTATTTCCGTACACCGAGCGACCCTGCTGCTCCGATATACCCAAGTGAGCGGTTTAATTTTCTCTGTTCCCATGGATCGTCAGCCTCGATAGCTCAGTGGTGCAGACAGTCGACTGTCACTATTAATGCTTAAGGCGGTGACAAACGCCAAATACGCAAAACATGCAAAAAGTGCGACAAAGAAGGTCCAAAACTGACCAATTGACACACATTCAGAAAATTAAAAAAATACCAACCTATATTTTGGTTCCTTACCAACAAAGTGCATTGCTGGTTTTTTTAATAATGAGTAAAAGTAAGTAATAAACATAAAATCAAAAATATATAAAAAAAGCATGAATTTTTGAAAATCTGAGTATGTGTGTATTATTACAATTTTACAATACCACCGATTCAAAGGTCACAAAGCTCTGAGAAAACTCTATTCAATTTGTTTTATTATTTTATCCACGAAAGGAGATAAAAATAAAAAACAAAAAACGCCTACATGAAATTATTGACGTAATTCTTCAGTCGGAAGGGTAAAATTTTTGCCTTCGTCAATTTAGCAGGCACTTCAATACTAGATACAATTTTAGTTCCGGGCTCGCTTACTCGCTCCTGCCCTGCTGCGCCCGCGTGTCGGTCGTCATTTCTGTCTTCTGTGTTTGGATCGAATGGAAAAAAGATAGGTAGGTTAGGTATATTTGTACCGTGTGGGATGGTAATTTAAAATAATAGCCCCACTGCATCTCTCCCCGTGCATGTCGTAAAAGGCGACTGAGGGATTTTTTTAGGTAAACTGACACAGTTTGCTATATCACCTATAACATCCGTGATGTCAGCCCATAACACCGGGTGAACTTAGGTGCCATGTCAGTGCTTCCCTTTGGTCGTGCCGGCTACACTAAACTGGACGGAAAATACAAACTATTTCGGGATATGACTCCCTTCTTTTTTCCGTCCAGTTCAGTGAAGCCGGTACGACCGAAGAAAAGCACTGACATAGCACCTACTTCACCAGTTGTTACGAGCTGACATCTCGGATGTTGTATTGTAGGTGATGTTGCCACCGTGTCATTTTCCGTACCAGTATACAGTACGACCGTATCAGTAATATCTCTCTTCTGTGGTATCTATCAGTAATACGCTCCGGTACGTAACTTGACGGGGCGTTATACGCATGGCTTTCGTTGGTATAACCACAGAATAACTAATAGGTACTGTGGTATAACGCTGTCTGCGCTTGAGATGCAAGGACTATAGAACCGTGCCTAAATAAAAGTAGCCTAGCAACAGCGGCGCGCTGCGGAGCGGGGGCGGCGGCGGCGGCGGCACTGTGGTGGCGCGGAGCGGAGACGACGCGGCGGCGCGGTGCGTCCCGCGCCTCCACCGCGCCGCCGCCGCCGCCTCCGCCGCCGCCGTGCCGCCTCCGCACCGCAGCACGCTGCTACTGAGTTACCGCACCGCACCGCACCCCACCGCACCGTGCCATGCTGCCGCCGCGCGCGCCGCGCGCGCCGGCCGGTACCTATGTTGCTATGATATTTGCCATACATACCTAAATGCCTATCTACCTATTACCTACCTACCTATTTTTATTTTAGTTTTCATCGATAGTCTATTTAGAGGTTTATAAAAAGTGGTAAGTACATGAACTAAAATAATTTGGAAGAAATTACAATAAAATGTTATTTAGGTAAAATAATAAAAAATAAAAAATTAGAATCACGCATCAGTTACATAAGCCACAATCATTTTAATAATTAAAATAATAAAAAAGCAAAAAAAAAAAAAACATACGAAAGTGGGATTCGAACCCCGAACCATCAACTCTTTAGGCTGATAGCGACAAACTACGCTAAATGTGACTTGAACGTGCGAAGCGAAATTAGCAGTCGCATGGTACATTATGTAGAATTCCCGAATGCTCAAGGTCGTTGGCGTTTGTCACGGCCTTAAGCAACGCTGGGCGCGGTCAGTACTTGGATGGGTGACCGCTCGACCGTTGGAGGCTGACGGTGGTTCGGATTCCACGCAAAACTGTAGGTCCCTTCCCTTCTTAACTTACTAGGTGGTAGGGTTCAACCCGCCCGGGTTGGTACCACCGCACTGAATGAAACGTCCGTCCAGTTCAGTGTAGCCGGCACGACCATAGGGAAGCACTGACATGGCACCTAGTTACCCGGTGTTATGGGCTGACGGATGTGGTAGGTGATGTAGCCAACCGTGTCAGTTTGTATTAAAAAAAAATCACAGATTTCGTGCCTTACACGACTATCGAGCACATTGAAAATGAATCTACGGAATTCAAATAAATATTGTCGCTGAGCGACACGAGAAAGTCGGGATAAGGAAAAGGTTAGTTGGGTTCTGATGATGGAGCCGGAAGGAAGCCATAGGAACTCCTAAACTACACATGATAAGCCCATCGTGTTTGGGCTCGTTGGATTTGTCTTCGCAAGTACTCTAGTGATATGTTATTTCCAGGGTCCTGATGATGGAGCCGGAAGGAAGCCATGAGAACTCCTAAACTACACATGATACATTTTCTTTATCCCGACTTTCTCGTGTCGCTCAGCGACAATATTTTTTCGAATTCCGTAGATTCATTTGCAATTTGCTCGATAGTCGTGTGAGGCACGAAATCTGTGAATTTCTTTTTTTCAGAAAGGACGCCACGAGATCGGTTGAGCTACAGGGCAAACCCTTAACCCGATCGTCTTTGTTTTAGGCTCAAATTGTAGCTGACAAAACTGTCCAGAGGAGTGTTTCTCAAATTTTTGATATCATTCTTCATTTCCAAAATATTGAGGGTCAAAATAAAAAATGCGGACTTTTTTTCACTATTTCGGCTATAACCTTTTTCGTTTTTTACTTTCTCGAATAATTCTTTTTACACCTTACAGCTCTCATGAATACGCGTCTTTTGAGCCTTTTTTGAATATCATATCTTCACAACTGTCCGAGATATAAGGGGATCGCACTTTTTCGTGAAATCGGGGCCTATACTGAAACGAACCAAAAGACATTTTCAATGTCAAAAAAATTATGCATACTAAAAATAATGTATTTCCTAATGCAGAACCCAGGGGAATACCTATTTTACCTGGCTCAGAATTTTTTTTATTTCCTTTTGAGTAGAGTGACATCAGTGACCTGTCTTCGGTCTGTTAAAAATTACATTATCAATAATTCATGAGGTTTATCACTAACTCCATATTTTCCAATTTGTACAAAGGGAGGTTGCGGTCCATGACACTGAACGCTTTTGACAAGTAACAGAATATACCTACTACCTTGTTCTACTTGCTGTACTTGTCTATAGATGTTATTGTGTTGTGTCTATATGACATTTAATGAGAAAATAAAAATTTATTTATTTCTTTCTTTTGTACACAAATGCTATCAATGATAGCAGTGCAGTGTATTAGCGCGTGGGGAAGTGCCTGTCGCCCGGAGCTGTATACTTTACCCCGAAGCCGCGGCATCACTCCGCGCGCTCTGCCCTCGACACATTTGATCTCGCCAAATTACTTTATTTATGAACCGCCGCGCCGCTTCCTTACAACCACCCCTTCTGCAATTCTGATGAATCCTCACTATTTCGGGCGGCTCACTATTAGGCGGCGCGGGTGGCCGAGTGGTCCGGGCGTCAGCTTCTGTTGCGAGAAGTTCGAGGTTTGAATCCAACCGGCGCTGGCGGCGTGTACCAATGCGTTTTTACTGATTTGAACAAATTTACCCAATGCTCCATGGTTCGGATTCCATGTAAAAAATAGGTCCACCGGGTTCACTAGAGGAAATTCCCAAAGGCAATAAACCCGCCCTTGACATAGATTAAGTGGTATAAAGTGTATTATTTATTACATACATACCACACGCTGTATCCTGACAACTGGGTATGCAGATTAGTCGGCGTTGTGCTGCAAGTACTCTTGTAAACTACAGCACAACAGCGACCATCAGATTTAGGAAAGTATTCGGACCAGATAACTATCAAGCGGCAAGTAAGGCACGAAGACCCACCTGCTACTTGACTAGGTGGAAGGACCGCGCCAAGTTGGGTTGCACAAACATTTTGATCTGATTGTTCTCATAAAGGATGATAATCTGCCTCCACTTTCGTGGGCTCTAGGCAAAATGGATGATTAATTGATAGTAGGCAACGACGAACACACTAATGGGCATAGTCACTCGCCCTATAACTAAACTGTGTGTGTTACCACTAGAATAAGTATAGTGTCTAGATACTGAGTGTAACATGAATGTGTGCAAATAGGTAAATTGTTATAGAACATAAATATGTATTGTGTCTGTATTTTTTCTACGGAAACATGCAGCAGTCTTTTTCGTCTTTATGCAATGTTAGCATATAACTTCGGTGTTGTGTTATGTACTCGTATCTATTATGTTTTGCTAACGAGCAATAGTTAAATTGTGACCAAGGCTCTTTACACCTGATTCGCTTAATTAATAAGTCTTTGTAGTCAGAACTCACACCAAAATTGTTATTCTTGCTCTCAGGCTGTGTTTTAGATAGACTGTAGGCTGTGTTATTATCTGGCTAGTCACCAAATTACTTGTAATAATATGTATAAAAAAATTCACAGTTCTCATGCATTAGAACTGACGTTCGGTTACATGAAAAATGACTTTTAGGGCGTATTCAAATATAAGCTTACAGTGAGTCGCCGACTGTGAGCGTGCTGACTGTGAGCTATAAGTAGCGATTAGTTGGCTTCTGGTCAGTGAGCTAAAAAGAGTATAATATGTATTGTGAAATTACATTGTAACGTAGTAGTCTGAGGTAGCCAGAGAGAGCGATACTGTAAAATGCCTGGTTCGGCTACCTTCGGTGAGGGAGAGATAAATCAAACAGACGGGTTCGTTCAGAAACTTTAATCTATTCCGCTATATACTACGACATAACATTAAAAGTAACTATTCTACTGGGAAACCCTTGATGATTGCTTACTAACTAAAAGCCTTACTGACTAAAAGACCATGATCATCGCTCTGTGAGGACAGAGTAGAGAAACTTAATTATGAGTTCTGAGATAGCTGCTATTAAATTTAGTTCTATTATTATACGCGTTATTTTTGCAGCGGAATCCTCTCGACTCCCCAAACTTGACATTTATTGCGAGATTAGTTTTATTTCTCGTTCTTGTCGCCGTGTCAGCTACTGCCCCTCGAGGATATGTCTTCTTCTCAGATCTCTAATTCTAACGTTCGATCACGTTGCAACAATGACCCTCGAGCCGAATCAATAAATAGCGGATATTGAGAACGCTCACGTGACGTGATGAGGCATGGCGCAATTTGACAACACGCCTCCACCTACGTGGCTACATGACCAATCTGACAGCGACTGCAGTCAGTCGCCCGTCGGTAGTCGCAACGCAACTACTGCAACTATCGTGCTTTGTGTCGGTTACGAAAGTATATTGAAACTGAATAGACGGAGTGTGTCTAGTAGTAGTAGTCGTGCCTAGTGCCGCAGCCGAGGACGCTGAATAATTAGAATCACTTGTGACGACCGTCGCGGGAGGACTGAGTTTTACTTAGTGAGTGCGTAGGACGCCGGAGTGACAGGACGTTGACGAGGATCCGAGGACGAACCGCAAAATTAAATTGTTTGCTATAGATCAAAGGGATCGAGGGCGGGCGGCGGCGGCGGGGCGGAGGCGGGGGCGGCGCACTGAGAATTGGAGCCTCGATCCCTCGAATCAACTTTAATCGAATGATAATTACGGGGTGACGCTTTCGCCTGCCACGCTCCTGAGAGCAGCTCCTCCGCCCCCTTCCCCCGCACCGCCTCCACGGCCCCCGCCACTCCCCCGACCTCGCCCCTGCCCCCGCTCGGGCAGGACGAGCGGGTTTCATAAACCAATTCCAACGATTTGAGGATGAACGATACCGGATTGAAATGTGTCTAATCCGACCCACGCTCCGCCTCCGTAATTCTAAAAGTAAAAACGCTAAATATTCCTCAGTACAGATTTTTCTACATTTCTTCTAATCGAGAACGTTTGTGTGTTACAAATTCTTTTTGAAATTACACTTTCATTTAGATTAATAAATTGGAACTGCTCACAATTTTCTTTTATAGTAAGCCGTGCCACCTATAAGGTGTCTAACGCCCATGGACATTAGATCGAATGCGGGGATTGCAAATGCAGTGCCGGCCTGACAGGAGCGCATTCACGCCCCTCTCACACCAGTTCTGTGGAGGAACGATCTGCAGAACCGGTTGGTAGGCATCCGCGGTAAGTCTAACGTGTAGGGATGCAATCCCTGCCCAGTGCGCGTTGTGCAGAGATGAAAAGGGTACGGCAGGATCGCGTCAAACAGCTCCTACGAGTACTCCCCGTGCAATAAGTGATGGAACACAATTAGGGCACCGACATCCCTAGGAATTTGTAGTGATTCTAGATCGCACCCAGTAGTCGCACGGCTCAACGCTGGATCGAGTTCAGAGGCGCAAGCTGGTATTTAGCTCAGCCATCTCACAAGTACGAGCAGTACGTACTCCAAGCGGAACCTAATCTGCGATTTGCGAAAGAACTACTTTGTACTTACGAAAGAGGAAATGAAATAAGCTCATTGATTTTAATATAGAACTTGTTTCATATTTCAGATTCAGATTCAGATATTTATTTCGCCATAAAGAACACACAACATTAACAATATTTCATTGAGACATAAAATATGCATATTCAGTATGGTTCGTCATATTTTTTTTTGTCATGTCCCGTTCAGTAATGCAATCTTTAAGGAAGAACCGGGCCAAAAATTTTATAGAACCTTTTTTTTTCAATATTACTTACATACTAAGTTTTAATTACGTTAAACAGCATACTTCTAAGTAAAAAAAACTGAAAGTTTCTGGTTCTAAGATTACAGGGGGCAGGGACGTATCGCCCAAGAGCTGGATTTGTTCAGAAGTAAGCACTAGATTATCTTTTTTTCCATATCAAGTTTCTATGTCTCAGGTTTGGCTGGGCTGAAGTTGTTGGGACGGAATGTCCTTCTGCTTGTGAAACATCGTTGCTTCTAGGTGACTGCGAGAAAGTTGCTGATGAAGTAGATGGTCCAGGTTTCGGTAGACGATGATGCTCGAGTAAGTGATCGTGATTTTCTCCACTTTCTTGTTCTTGCTGCATATCTTCAGCGTCTGACCCGTGAACGATTTCAGCTTCTTCTCCAAAGTCTGGAACATAGCCCGCATTTTCTACTGAATCATCGGAATCGTATTCGTCTTCACTTACGTTCCAGTCATACAGAAGCTCGTCAATTTCCATATCATTTAGGGTATGTGCAGGCCTGTAAATACGTAAGTCCAGCCCTGTAAATACGTAAATAAAATTACCAACTATAGAACTCCGCTAGCACGTATTTTCAATGAGATTCCGCAATGATGCACGGGTGCATCATAATGTATTTTTGCAAATAAATACTTATAATTACTTAGCCATTTTATTTTTTATTTCTCCCACTACACATAAACCATTGCACAAGACTTGTGCTAGAAATAAACAAAAAACATTATCTTGCGATACAGAGGGTTAACTTGTAAAATTGATTATTTAAGAGAAATATTTTCAGCTGACTCTGGAAGCCACGACTCTTTCGCCAACTTAGCAGCCTTAAATTTTAATTGCAGGACTCCTCGTGCCCAGTTAGTCGTATACATACAGTCCGTAGCATACAGCTCAGACTCGCCCCGCGTGCGTCACGTGGACTCAAGTCGCATGGCGTCTGCTCGGTTTGCTGCGCCAGCCTTTAATGTCGCTTCCATCATCAGCAGCTCGGTAGCGCGCGTGCGCAGAGCCGCGCGCCGCCTGGAGACACCAGGAGCTCTAACGCAGTTATGTTATTAGAGAGCCGCATTCACGGCACTTCATTAAATGATAGCATTAATCGAGTTGAGTGTTCGCTATGCATACTGCAGTAAACAGTGCGAACCGCCTCCGCCGCCCGCCGCCTCCTATTCCGCCTCCACCACCGCCCCAACCGGCGGCGGCAGTGTCAACACGAGCCGTGTTTAATAAGATTAAATCGCTTTACACGAGGAATATTACAAGACCCAATAGAAGAGTAAGGAAATTAAAAAAATGCATCAATCCTTCAGAACTCTTGAGTTAACGATTATTTTAACGTTTTCTAGAAGTAGGTTTACAAAGAATATTTCGAAAGATTTATTTATTAATTTCAACATCTACCACGTGTGTAGTAGTAGGCTTGATTTTTGTTTTTTTGTTTTTTTTTTTTTATGGATACTGACACGGTTGGCTACATCACCTACAAGATCCGTGATGTCAGCCCATAACACCGGGTGAACTAGGTGCCATGTCAGTGCTTCCGTTCGGTCGTGCCGGCTAAACTGAACTGGACGGAAAACACAAACTATTTACATAGCCGTTTCGACCGACCTTTCATTCAGTGCGGTGGTACCAACCCGGGCGGGTTAAACCCTACCACCTTAATATAAGAAGGGAGTCATATCCCTTAGTCGCCTTTTAGACATACACGGGGAGAGATGCACTGGGGCTATTCTTTTAAAGTACCGGCCCCACACGATACTTGATTCGTAGGTACAGCAAATTCGGTCGCTCGGTGGTGCTATGCAACGCTGTTCCATCGCCGAAGTTAAGCACGCCTGACGCGGTCCGTCTGACTCTGGATGGATGATCGTCCATCCGACCGTGGAGGCTGCACCCCCTGCCTTACTCGGTGATAGTGTTAGGGTTTAGCCCGCCCGGACTCGCGCATTGGAGGAGCACCACTACACTGAATACTGTCAAAACGGCTATGAAAATAGTGAAGTGTTTCCATCCAGTTCCTCGCAGCCAACACAACAATATAAAAGTGAAGTGCGTCGGAAA
Source organism: Nematopogon swammerdamellus (assembly GCA_946902875.1). NCBI lineage: Eukaryota > Metazoa > Arthropoda > Insecta > Lepidoptera > Adelidae > Nematopogon > Nematopogon swammerdamellus. The sequence goes on from OX336337.1 coordinate 362,029, forward strand.
GCAGTGGCTCCGTACCGCTGAAGGCCGGGAGGACTGAAGGAAAATTGGAGAGCCATTATGTCCAGCAGTGGCAGCAATCCAACACGCTGACTGACTGCTATGGCATCTCGTAGTACAATGAGGTGTGATGGGTGATCAGGATCACGACACGTCGCTATGCCTACTTCACTTGATTCCAGTTCACTGTCCCCAATCCACTGTCGGAGTCATCCATGTAGCTAGCTCGTTGCTGCTGAGAGTCATGCGGCCCGGTTGACATATGCATATCCCTATGCGGAGATTATGCGGCCACAGCTTCTCACGACGCCACTAAAAAGTTACTTTAGAAAAACACACATAAAAAACAAACGAAGCGCGCCATTAATTTCAAATTTCGAATGCAACGAAAGGAAGGTCTCTTCTTTCCAGCCATATGATTAAGAACGAAAAAGTGTTGCCAGTTACCGAGTTATAGCCAAATTCCCGGGACTTAATTGCCAAACTACGTATGTATGGTATTATAAAGATAATCGCCTGTGTTGCCAACAACGTTGACCGCTCACCACACAGCCGACATCGCTGCTCGTCCGTCCGTCCGTCCGTCAGTTTGTCTTTCTGTCCGCGGTGTCGCGCGGCACGCCTCGCCACGCCGAGCGCCACCGCCGCGTCAGCCACTACGCCGCCGCGCGCCTGCGGGTGACATCGCGGCCAGAGTGGAAGAGCAAAGTGATGTCACAGGAACGGCCGCTCTAAACTGTACGTTCATATGAGATGGCAAGATGAAATAACTTCATATTTAGGGTTTCGTACCCAGCGATACTGCCAACACAGAAACCTGGTGTGGCAGACTTGACATACGCATCAGTGTTTGGCTTTTACCTTCCCGCTCTGCCGCCGCTCATAGCGGCCCGCCGCCGCCGCAGTGAGTGAACTCACCGAGAACACCTGGATCTTGCACCACAACGCGCCGGCCCATTCCTTGTTCATTGTGCAAGAGTTTTTGGCAAAAAAGTCATTCCAACGTTGCCGCATCTACCCTATATCCCCGATATAGCCCCCTGCGACTTTTTCTTTTTCCCCAAGATGAAGTTGTACCTCAAGGTAACTTATCATGGCCGCGCACAGGAGGTCAAGGACAGCTTCCTGACCTTTTTAAACCTAACCTAACCTAACCACGGTGCTGAACGAGTTAACTTCGTAACAGATGAAAGATCAAGCAGCAAATAAAGCACAAAACAAGTCAACCACTGAATGTGCCATGACACCACGCCGAGGTGAGAGGTGACTTGTCTGTTGCGCTTTAGCACGACATATTGTCCTTATCCCTAAGTCGCCTTTTACGACATTCACGGGGAGAGATAATAATATAGTGGGGCGATTCTTTTCAAGTACCGGCCCACACACAGTAGGTGCTCATCTTTATTATACCATAATTATTTATACAAGTCTGCTCACTTCACGCGATGCATACTGGAATCACGATATTCGTGGAGTTTAAGTAATTTCGTGAAATCTTTGCTTCATTTCATGAAGATTCGACAAATCTGTAATTGTATTGAAATATACGAATCGATATTGTGGTTCATATTCGGACCCTTGAGTTGAAGGCGGTACAAAATCATAAAAGGGGTACATTTATTCATTTTCAGGTGTGCTTTTGTTCCGCCTTCAACTTTATACACAACAAAAAAAAAATTCAAAATCGGCCCACAATTGACGGAGTAATCGTATAATGATTTTGAGAACCGATGATGGGTTCTCAAAAGGCAAATGTCGACAAGAAAACGGTGCTCAGTCTCTCGGCGACGAGTGCTGGGGAGATAGGAGGACGGGTGGCAGGGAATAAGGGATGCTAGTTCCTGAGAACAGCGTCCGTGACAGTACTTTAAAACAGACCAAGCGAATCTACAAATCGTCTGTGACCATAATCTCCAGACACAATAATTCTATTTCCGTAATATCTTGTACTTAAGTAACTTAGGAGCATAACGTATGCAAGTCATAGTTTATGTTATGGAGACAAAATAATTATCCAATGAACTGCCAACCCTGGTCTAGAGAGCAGCAGCTTCAGTCCCCATGTTTTGCGCCTCCCCCGCGCCGCCGCCCCCGCAGCGCCGCGTCGCGTCGTCGTGTCTGCTCGTTCGAGACGCTCGATGTAGCGCCCTCATCCGCGCACAATAGGCTGCGCTCACGTGCTCCGACAATGTGCCTGCCGCCCCGCCCCGCAGTAACTCGATACACTCGGGTTGAATGATCCCATATCAACGCCGGCAAACTTCATTGCGCGCGCGAGAACCCGCCACCACCGCCCTGTTCTGTTTCGCGGCGATACGTTTTCTACGCAGCCTCGCTGATCAGTACCCTAATCACGAGATTTAACGCCGTGTTCTCCGTATCATTTTGAATGGATCAACGAAGTTCACAAATCTATCACTAGAGGCGCTGTTCCGTTTCTCCATACAAAATTATGCGGAGAACACGGCGTAGCGTAGTACGCGGTGTAGGTTAAATCTCGTTATTAGGGTACAGTTCTCGTAATCACTAGGACTCGATCACTGCACTTAGTAAGACTGCTGGAACCACTCAAATTTGCTCGGCCGTTTTTTTCCTGCATGTTTTTTTAAAGTGCAGTGTACTGAAGAAGGGAGATACTCCGTTCTCCATCTTCCATTGTGGAGATCTGCAGCCACCCTGGTCGTCTTTTGGCCTTTGTGGAGGACATAGGGTGGCTGGAGTGGGATGGCTGGGGATCAAGGGGTTTCGCACGATGGTTCTCCACCATGAGGAACTAGCTTGCAGGCTCAAGCCGTAAAACAAACAACAACAGCGGTTATTCAAATTAGTTTTATTGATGATCGTGCCGTGGTAGCCGACATCGCCTACAACACGCGTGACGTTAACCCTGTACTAACTGGAAAGCAGCAGTAAATCTTTATTTTCAAGGAAATTAAATTTTAGGTTATGTATGTCGCATGCACTGGCGGCTGGTCCTAAAGTGCGCTCGTGCGCCGCACTACCATACCACGAGAAGTCTTCACTTCACTCAAAATAAATAATACCTTATAAGATACTACATTAAAACCATAAAGATCGTACTCCAAATAAATACGAATGTGAATTCGACCTTATTTTATAGATCACAAGGCACGTTTTTGCGAGTAAACGCGCGCGCCGTGCGGAATATACATCGCACGCGGGTCTCCCATACTGAATGTACGGGGATCGGCAAAATACCGCTGGCGCGTGAGACAGAAGATACTTCATAGAAACAGTATGGGCCGAAAGGATTTCTGCGTGCGGCGCACGAGCGCCAAACAAGGACGCTATATCGTGAATAGCCGCGCGTGCGACACGTCGCGTCGCGAGCGATTCGTTTTGCACGAGTCCGTCTTACAAACTCTTTGCCGTCTACCTCAAAGCGAACCGTCTACCTCGAAGCGAGTCAGCGCGCTGTCATATGATGATGTCACATACCCGTTAGCGCGCGAATATTTAAAATGGGATATGGCTAGGTTTTGTGCTTTCTGTCACGTGATACTGTGAATTAAGTGGTGCCGATATTTGCCTAAGCGTTGGTTAAAGGTAAGGCTTTACAATCAGGTTATCCCGGGTTAATTCCTACGGTTCAAATGCTTTTATTTTTATATATTTTTTTGAAGTATTTTTGGGACATTACTACTGTTTTCTTTTTGAAAGCTGCAGTAGTGTTGTGGTCCATGGGTGTATTCATAAAGGTACTAAAAATAAGTTAAAAAGTGTTGGGAAATTTGGTAGGTATTTAAGTAGGTAGGTACTTAGCGCACTACCGGTCACTGAAGTCACCAGCCGCCACTGGTCGCATGCATAAAAGACCATCAGGGATTTTCGCGACAGAATCTACCTCTCACACTCTCTACCTTTGCGAAACTGTCGCGAGTGGAGTACCTACATAATTATATTCGAACTGAACTGAATGCAGTCCTCAACTAGTGCACTCCAGTATAAATAAAAAGTAAAGGAAATATAATATAAGTTGTTCGCCGTCTAGTGCGCTCTGCGGGGAGGCCGAACTCTACTCCGGGGCGGCGGGGAGGGAAGAAGCGTGATGTCACGCGGACACTCACAGACAGTATTCGTTGCGTGAGCATGGCAGTTGTTGATGGTCACGCCATTGGAGTGATATTATTTGATAGGAGATTATAAACATTACACTACGTCCGTAGATTACGTCACATACATTACGTCAGCCGAAGAGACGACGACCGTTGCCGTTGTTGGATAGTAACCGTGTCCTACACTGGCGACCGTGGACCAATATTCACCCACCACTGACCCGAGCGCACCAGTCTTGCGGCTATAGCACCCGCACTGTGTTACCACCAACGATATTGGGCTGGTTACCACTTCTTAATGGAACAATGGTTTAAAAGTCCTTGCACGCAGGCAGGCCCGCTGCCCGCTGTCGGGATACCAACCGGGATGGCGACCGTTTACCGGAAAACGGAGTGTGGGAAACTACCCGCCAGGTAGGTGGGACGACGACATCATGTACGTCGGCGGAAAGCAGTGGTTCCGTATCGCTGAAGGCAGGGCGGAGTGGACGAAAATTGGAGAGGCGTATGTTCAGCAGTGGACGCATGCACGCTGACTGATTGTAAACATTAGGAGCGAGGTTACATTACATACCACACGCTGTATGCCGACAATCGGGGTTAGCAGAGTAGTCGGTGTTGTGCTGCAAGAACTCTTGTAAATTACAGCACAACACCGACCACCACATTTAGCAAAGTATTCGGACAAGACAACTATCAAGCAGCAAGTAAGGTACGAAGACCCACTTGCTGCATGACTCGGTGTAAGGATCGTGCCAAGGTGAGAGGTGGCTATCCTGTCGCCCTTTAGCATGGCACCTTGGCCTTATTCCTTAGTTGCCTTTACAAGTAGGATCTAGATGTGAAGGCGTCACTTTGATGGTCACTTTCTCCCATGACATACACAAGAATGTTAAAGAAGAACTCTTCTAATGTCTTCGTCGGTGGGTACCTATGTATATGAATCTGATTACAAAACCAAATTTGTGTGAAAATGATTCCTTATTCTTGATTAGTTTTAATCTGTTTGTTTTTTTTTTTTTTCGAGATAGAGGCGGCTATAAGTGCATTTTTTTTTTAATGTAATCCGGTATGGGTGGCTGAGTCGGATTGGCCAAAGCACATGCTCCGACCAGCCAATATCACCTCCGAGCAGGTAGGTGCCATACTGGACTAGAGGAGAACACAACCGAGGCTGCTATGCGGCCATCTTACATCCAGTACGGTGGTACCAACCCAGTCGGCTACAATTTGAGCCTACCACCTACTACCTACTAAGGGGCAAGAGGAGGGACCTACAGTTTTACACCGGTTCCGAACGGTGAAGCAGCAGGTGTAGGTATGTTTACGTAAATTGTTTCGTCAGAAAAAAACTCATTGGTACACGCCGACCGGATTCGAACCTCGGACCTCTCGCATGAGAAGCTAATGCCGAAACCACTCGGCCACTCACCGCTTAAAATACCTTAAAGTTGTGCACTCTTATCACAGTCATTTCACTCAAAGCTCATGTAATCGCGTAAAGCTATTATATTCCCAATTAGCAGTGTGACGTAGCATTCAGGCAGGAAGGCAACTCAAGAACAAAAGACTACAAATATAATACGGCATACCTAAGGAATTCAAGTTTGAACAGTTTATTTCATCCGCCCCGTGCTCTAGAAGGCTCTATATGTAAAGAGAACCCTTAGAGTTCACACGCACTCGTAGCATTGAATTAGCGAGGGTCGCGTCGCGTCGTGGTGGCGTGCGCTGCGGTCTGCGGTCGCCCGTCGAAGCGACTCATTGAAATTCCCGCGCGATCGCACTCCACCTCCAGACTCCAGACAAGCAGCCCGCGTTAATGAAAACAAGTCGAGTTGAAAAGGATTCAATCAATTTATTCCCTTCCATTTGTTTTGAATAGAACGCGGTCCGCCCCCACCGTCCCGCCTCCCCCTCCGCCCCGCACCTCACCGCACCGCCCCGCATCGCCCCGCACCACCGCTCGGGCTGCCGAGCGAAGAACTGTTACAGACCATTGATAAAGGAAGACTGGATAGCGAGTACACTGAAAACGACCTCCATCTTCGACATCGTCTTGTCGACGTCGTCTTCGACTCCTATCGTAAAACTTGGGGGAGGGGGAAGGCAAGCCAAAGAACACGCACGTACATACATAACACACACATTTTTTTTTAGTGAAACTTTTTAACGCACGTTTCGGATAGGAATCTGACTCGGAAAAACCTACAGATCTCACACTACGCACAACTATCAAAGGCATTGCAAATGTAATTTAGAAATATAGCACACGATAAAATTTTACAAATTTGTTAATTGGAATTCATTCTTTATCGTACTGACGATAAAGTGAACGGAGCGCAGACTGACCTCGCTCGTAAGGGACCCGCTACCGCCTACAGTTTTTGTCCGTCCGCCTCCTAAGATGGCTCAAACTGTAGCTTAATTCAATCCCGAGATCCCATTTCTTGAATAGAGAGCTCAAAAAAAAAGTTATTGGCAAATTCTCGATCCCAGTCGGCGAAATTTTTTTGAATTTTTGACAAATTTTGGAAAATCTCAAAAAGTTATAGACCGCTTTTGAAGCCCTCCGGCAGACGCATATTTTGACATTAGCCCGTCCGCGTACCTCTCATATCTGCGAAATTGCAAATGTCACAATTTCATAAATCGGGGCACTATACTCGATCACGAAAACAAACATTTTCAATGTTAAAAGTGAAACCTCACGAATATAAACGGAAGTTTGCAACGCTCCTCATTGGCTGGGCAGCTCGTAGCGCTGCCTCAGCGCCATCTATGAGAGTCTATGAGTCTTTTGAAGTCGAACCATTGTATGTATAAGTTGAAAGGAATATCGCATAGATGAAGCTTTCCCGATCGAAATTAAATTAATAATTGTGTTTTAAATGCAAAGCTTCGCTTCTGTCTCCCACCTTTTTAGGGTTCCGTACCTGAGAGGAAAAAACAGAAAGTTTATAGGATCAATCTTGTGTCTGTCTTTCCGTCTGTCGCAGCTTATTTTCTCCGAATCTACTGGAGGAAAAAAGTTGACATAATTTGGTACATACATAGAGTTTGACGATCCAATCACGGACGTATAGAGAAAACTATTTAAAAAATATAAAAAGCGCCTTCAAAAATGTATGAAATAAAAAAAAATCAAACCCTATAGAGTTGAAGGCGGTGCTAAAGAAGGCTACACAAATCACAAAGGATATCATCCACTCATGTTTTCTTTCATGCATCATTTTTGCTTCCTTTAGCACCGCCTTCAAGTCTAGGGTTCGTTTTTTTTATTTCATACATTTTTGAAGGCGGTTTTTATATTTTTTTAAATAGTTTTTTATTAATCCACGCTTCACGCCGCCACGTTCGCCGCGCCGCCCGCGCCCTGCCCGACCGCACACTGATAGTCACTCCAGCTTCACATTACATGTTGCTGGAATCTGTGGCTGGAATGGATGCAGCGGACCGCGAGCGGGCGAGCTGCAGTGTCTGCGCGGGCTCTAGTACCTCTACTCTACTGATATTTTTATTGTTGTCCTTGTTATTCGCGTGGTCTCGCTCAAGTGCACCTCTTATTATTTTTTAGTAGTTTTATAGTTTATCACGTTGCTTGTTATGCCAAATTGTTGTTGTTATGGTTCCGTACCGTAAGGAAGAACTGAATCATTATAAGATCACTCCGGTGTCTGTCCGTCACAGAGGTTTTTCTCGAAAACTATGTAACGTAGAAACTTGAAACTTGGCATCACGACAGATCTTGATGATACGCACATAATATACCTACCGCTCGTCAAAAACAATTTGATACCAATAACAAAAGTTTAAACTAACATAATATCATACATCGGTATCAATTGAAAGAGCTAACTATAAGGAGCTAACTATTAGTTACAACATAAGTTCTTAAATAATTTGTCTATTCGAAAAAAAATGCAGGTAATTAAATAAACTTGATAAAACTCTAAACGCTGCAGCAGAAATTTACTAAAACTGAAAGTGGGTAAATAATGCTCAGCTAATCATTATCAGAGATGCAGTTCGGAAGACCGACACTGCTAACTATGTACAACCGGTATATAGAACCGCAGGACTCTTTGCACAAATATAAAGGATTATAAAGCTTAATTAATTCTTGCTGGCTTCTGGTGATCAAGATTATCCGCTGAGTCGTTCAATTGTCCATGTTTCGATGTAGTTTTCTATTGAACTCCATACAGATCTAGGAAGAACACTCCTCCAACACCTTCAATATGCTGGTCTGCTGCTACCCGCAGCAGCTTGGCTTCGTTGAAGATGCCGGACCTGGATAAGATGTATATTTTCTTAATATCACGACGAGGATTATACAGCATCGCGATGAGAAATCCGTCAGCGATCTTCAATCGCATGGTGTATTGAACCGGTTGTGGTATACTTAATTCATTGCCGTTCCTTTTTATGTGTGTGACCCAGGCGTTTATTTTTCCAGATGTTTCCTCCGGAATCAGCACCGTAACGCCATCAAGATTCATCGATGCCGACACAGCATGTTCGGTAAATTTAAGCTTTATCTTGGAGTCTGGATAGTCCTTAACGATGTCGCGATATTGTTCTAGTTCCGCTAGAGTGAGCTCACTTATGGTTGATATTTCGGTCAAGTTCTCTGGTTCATTATCGGTCCAGACGTAGACGGTCGTCCAGTTGTCTAGAGCGAGGCGAGGATCGAAGGTGAAGAGATCGTCGCAAGACGTCTCGACGCCGCCGGACGCGGGGTAGGCCAGGCAGGTCGGCAGCAGCAGCGCCGCCCCCTTTCCACTTCCGCACCATGCGCACTGGGCAGGGATTGCATCCCTACACGCTGGATTCTCGCACATGTGTACCAATCGATTCTGCAGATCGTTCCTCTACAGAACCGGTAAACTCTGGAACGCTCTCCCTGCTCATATATTTCCCCCCAAGTACATTCTCGGGTCCTTCAAGAGGGGCGTGAATGGGCACCTGTCGGCCCGGCATGGCATTCGCAACCCCCGCATACGACCGAATGTCTATGGGCGCCGTTAGACACCTCATGGGTGCCTCGGCGCCATAATATTTCGAGCTTAAAATAAAAAGGATCACTTGGTGCGGCAAGTGGTGGCCCCCGCCCCCTCACATTTACATAGGCTGAGATGAACCAGTATTATGTTGTGTTACCAAAACGGCATTAATACGACAGATAAGGTACTTTGAAATATTGCAGCTGCAACTCAGGTTGTACGTATATTATTCGCGGTCTCCGGCACCAGAGCGCAGAAAGGTGCCTATGACGTGAAACAGGGCGCACTTGATGTATGTATTATAAAATATGTCTGAAAATTCGTCAGCCTCGGTAGCTCAGTGGCGCGGTTGGTTAGTCAACTGTTATTAAGCAACGCTGAGCGCGGTCAGTGTTTGGATGGGTGACCGCTCGACCGTTGGAGGCTGACCGTGGTTCGGATTCCACGTTAAACTGTAGGTCCCTTCCCTTCTTACCTTACTAGGTGGTAGGGTTTATCCCGGCCGGGTTGGTACCACCGCACTGAACGAAACGTCGGTCGAAACGGCTATGTAAATAGTTCGTGTTTTCCGTCCAGTTTAGTGTAGCCGACATGAAATGAAGGGAAGCACTGACATGGCACCTAGTTCACCCTGTGTTATGGGCTGACATCACGGATGTTGTAGGTGATGTAGCCAACCGTGTCAGGTTCCATAAAAAAAAAAAAAAAAAAAAAAAATATATAATGTAAGTCATTGAGGGTGGAAATTAATCCGGACGGAGCGGAGCGGAGCGGACGCCGGGCGGAGGGTCGTCTCATTTATGTTCTATTATTTCTCGTATTACAATTTAGAGCACGAGCGGGCCCGGTAACGATGACGGCGCCGTTCTTCATTATCATTTCGCACGGTCCGGCGGCCGCGTCGGCGGGCGGGGGCGGGGGCGGGGGCGGAGGTTTGATCCGCGGCGCTGGTGGCGCCGGTGGCGACGCGCCGTGCCCGGCGGCCGCACAGCGTTATGGCCTCGAAACGATTCGTACAATATCTAATAATAATATACAGGATGTTTCAGGATAGGGTTTCGTAACTTCAGGGTTCGAAGGAGGGCCATATTTGAAGTCGAAAAACTCTGAAACTTTTTCCCAGATTCGGTCATTTTATAGTAATTTTTGGTGAAAATCGTTTCACCGAGATTTGGTGGACGGTTAACGTCCGCCTTTATTAAATAAAAATAAAATTACTAACTTGCATGCTTAACTAGTAGAATGGAACTACATGTAGGTAAATTCCAAAAACTTAAATTTGAATAAAATTAAAAGGGAAAGGGGACTGGACTAGGTCATTGCACTCCCTGTACCTAGACAGCACTGTTGCCAAATCTCCCCATAATCACTGTCCATCGAGTTTTTGTAACAATTTTAAATTTTTGCATGAAAAAAAAAAAGGAATTTCGATTTGAGTGATAAGGATTTTTTTCTTCTAATAATGAGTACTTTCTATTCCTGAAGTTTCTCAAACTTATCCTGAAACACTCTGTATAACTCCCTTCTTATAAGGGATAATAATAAGGGATTCCCTTCTTAATAAGGGATATAACTCCCTTCTTATAGGTATTTCTAGGTGGTAGGGTTTAACCCGCCCGGGTTACTACAACCGCACTAAATGAAACGTCGGTCGAAACGGCTATGTAAATAGTTTGAGTTTTCCGTCCAGTTCAGTGTAGCCGGCACGACCGAAGGGAACCACTGACATGGCAACTAGTTCACCCGGTGTTATGGGCTGACATCACGGATGTTGTAGGTGATGTATAGCCAACCGTGTCAGTAACCATAAAACAAAATCTGTAAGGGATGGTCATGGAGTAAGTTACTTTGTTTTATGATATACTGCGTTTCTCTACGTATGATACTAAAACTAAATTGATCTAGCCTAGTAGCCTTTACTTATGCCAGTATTATAATAGACATAGGCCTCACTCATCCAGTCAGTCAGTCAGTCAGCGTGTAAGCGTCCACTGCTGGACATACGCCTCTCCAATTTTCCTCCAGTCCTCCCGGCCTTCAGCGGTACGGAACCACTGCCTTCCGCCGACGTACTTGATGTCGTCCCACCTGGCGGGTGGTCTTCCCACACTCCGTTTTCCTGTCCACGGCCGCCAGTGTAGGATACGGTTACTCCAACGGTCGTCGTCTCTTCGGCTGACGTGCCCAGCCCACTGCCACTTGAGCTTAGCCACCCGGTATCCAATATCGACTACTTTGGCGCATCGGCGGATTGCCTCGCTACGCACCATATCACGTAGCGTTACTCCCAGCATGGCTCGCTCCATTGCTCGCTGGGCAACTTTCAACCTTTGGGCAACACCGACCGTCAGCGTCCACGTTTCACACCCGTACGTCATACATAACTCATAACCGGGAGGACACACTCACTCATCCATCACGCCAATACAGTCGGCAGTGAACGCAGTTGAGTCGATTAAAAGTATTATTATGTGTAATCATTTTCCATGAACAGTAATTTTCATTTCATTAAATTGTTTAGAATTTTTATTTAGTTCATATTTTTATTTATTTTTTATCAACCGGCATTGTCCAACAAGAATGTAGCGCGAGCGGAGTCACGGGCTCAGCTAGTCATTAATACAAGATGCAGATCGGAAGAGCTAGGCACATTGCTATTACAACCAAATCATAGAACCGGAGGGTTGTTTGCGCTCATGTAAGGGATCGCTCGGTGCGGCGAGCGGTAGCGCCCGCCCGCCTCCCCCCCGACAAACTGTGAAGTGGGTCAACTGTCCTCGAGATCTAATTGATATTTGTACTGTCCCCCCCCCCCCCCTCGCCGCCGCGGCTTTACTTAATCATTTCTGTTTAATCACAGGAGGCGCCGCCGCCGCCGCGCCGCCGTCCCTCAGATAGAGCTAACTGAATTGTAGTTAAATAAATTACGTACTAACTATATGATTGCAGATTATACGCAAGCCAGTGGCACCCGCAGAGAAATCTCGGCACACAGTGGGAGCGGGCGCGTGAGCGGGTGCGGGAGCGGGAGCGGGAGCGGGCGCGGGAGCGGGAGCAGGAGCGGGCGCGGGAGCAGGGGCGGGAGCGGGAGCATAATGTTTCTTCAACAAGATTTTAAAGGTCTTGACAGTACCGAGTGCGGCTGCGGTGCGGCAATGAGTTTTATAGACGTGAAGAGTGGAGAGTGAGAGTCGGCTGAGACGAGAGAGCGGTGAGCAATCTCTAGAAAATTTTCGTGACTACAGTGGAAAGGAAGATCGTGAGCGGAGAGGGCTAGTAATCGAGAGGTATTCAGGTATATCTTATTGTATTGTTATTCTAAAAAAGTCTGCTGAAGAAATATTTTAAATTATGTATTCGTATCTATGTAGTCCACGAGTATGTAGTCAGATGTCCGCTCCGCTCCGCGCCGCCCGCTCACCGTCTCGCCGTCTCACCGTCTCGCCATCTCGCCGTCTCGCCGTCTCACCATCTCACCGTCTCACCGTCTCACCGTCTCACCGTCTCATCGTCTCGCCGTCACACCGTCTCGTCATCTCGCCGTCTCGCCGTCTCGCCGTCTCGCCGCCGTCTCACCTTCTCGCCGTCTCGCCGTCTCGGCGTCTCACCGTCTCACCGTGTCACCAACTCACCGCCTCGCCGTCTCGCCGCCGTCTCACCTTCTCGCCGTCTTACCGTCTCACCTTCTCACCGTCTCACTGTCTCACCGTCTCACCGTCTCGCCGTTTCGCCGCCGTCTCACCTTCTCGCCGCGCCGTCTAACCGTCTCACGGTCTCACCACCTCACCGCCTTGTCGTCGTGTCTTCAAAGAGCGAACATCTTAATTTCTTGCTTCACTCCCTTCTGATCACTGGCGGCTGGTCCTAAAGTGCGCTCGTGCGCCGCACTACCATACCACGAGAAGTCTTCACTTCACTCAAAATAAATAATACCTTACATACAACATACTACATTAAAACCATAAAGATCGTACTCCAAATAAATACGAATGTGAATTCGACCTTATTTTATAGATCACAAGGCACGTTTTTGCGAGTAAACGCGCGCGCCGTGCGGAATATAAATCGCACGCGGGTCTCCCATACTGAATGTATGGGGATCGGCAAAACACCGCTGGCGCGTGAGACAGAAGATACTTCATGGAAACAGTATGGGCCGAAAGGAGTTCTGCGTGCGGCGCACGAGTGCCAAACAAGGACGCTATATCGTGAATACCCGCGCGTGCGACACGTCGCGTCGCGAGCGATTCGTTTTGCACAAGTCCGTCTTACAAACTCTTTGCCGTCTACCTAGAGTCAGCGCGCTGTCATGTGATGTCACATACCCGTTAGCGCGCGAATATTTAAAATGGGATATGGTTAGGTTTTGTGCTTTCTGTCACGTGATACTGTGAATTAAGTGGTGCCGATATTTGCCTAAGCGTTGGTTAAAGGCAAGGCTTTACAATCAGGTGATCCCGGGTTCAATTCCTACTTTTCAAATGCTTTTATTTTTATTTATTTTTTTGAAGTATTTTTGGACTGTTTTCTTTATTAATTTTTGTAATGTAATGTGTGATGTGTGTGTTGTAATGTTTGGTTAACATTGGTTTGCATTGTGGTGTGCCGTGTGGCGTCATGCCACTGTGTCGTGGTTTGCATTGTGGTGTGCGGTGTGGCGTCATGTGTGTCGTGGTTTGCATTGTGGTGTGCGGTGTGGCGTCATGCCACTGTGTCGTGGTTTGCATTGTGGTGTGCCGTGTGGCGTCATGCCACTGTGTCGTGGTTTGCATTGTGGTGTGCGGTGTGGCGTCATGTGTGTCGTGGTGTGCATTGTGGTGTGCGGTATAGCATCATGCTACTGGGTCAAAGTTTGCATTGGAGCAACATATATTTTGATAGAAGGACTTTTTCGTTTCATAGGTAACATGAACATACATATGTAGTATGGCGGATTTACCAAATACGAACAAGAGAAGGAGGGACGACTGAAGCGAACTCATCAGAGCAGTGGCCGTATTAGTGGCGATAAAACAAGCTCAATGATCTAACGATGCGTCTGTGCTTCAGTGGTTGAATATCCGTCATGAGTAGGTACAGTGTCGCCAATGATAATATGAACGGCTCGTCGTTGAATAGAATACGAGGCCCAGAAGTGACACTTGGGGGTTCCCTCCCAAACATAAGTAGAATAGTCCATCACCGGTTATAATAACTATAAATTTAGCTATAATATACATCCCTGCAAGCAGCAGCCAACATTCGTCTTACTCTTGTCTGATTCACACAATTAAATTACGCGACTAGTGGATGACCCCGAATTATCCCGCGACCTAGAACCACTGTAAATCCGTAGGGATGTCAGCTCCCTAAGTATGTCATATAGCTCATTCCACGGGGAGTGCTCGGAGAGCTGTTTAACGCGATCTCGCCATAGGGCATCCGTCATCCAAGCGGTCGCGCATGTGAAGTTCAATGGTGAGCGATTGGTGGACCACAAAGTCGTGCCTCGCCCTGCCATTCCCGACACAGGTGACATGTATTTTAATAGCAATTCGAGGAGCAATAAACTACTCTCTACCTATCTTCTCCGTGCAACCGTCTCTCCTCCGCCGCCGCCGTGTTAGTAGGAAGCGGCAGAGTTTCCGAATTAACTTCTCGTATTGCGGAGCGCCACCGCACCGCGCCGCCGGTCTGGGCGACTCCTCTATCACAAAGCGGAAGTTTTTCATTTCTTTTTCATTGCAAGACGCCTTATTCCTATTACGAGTTTAATATAGGAATTTAATTTCCCCTTGTTTTTACAGTTTGTTCTGTTTTCTAGAAGCTGCCGTTTACTACCTTTGTCTCACGTACGTATTCTGCTTTACTTTTATCTGCCGCTATTAAATGTTGTTTGGAAACCTCTTTTGCTTGTGAGTATGTTGTAGTGGGTAGAAGGTTTGCGTTGCATTAAGCGCCGGATACTTTGCGATTACGCGGTTATTTATGATGTGTAATTATGTTGTGTTTACTCCGACTTATCTTTTGTTAATACAGAATTGACACGCTCTGTTTACCTTGTCACCTCACATGTTGTATGGTGTTTTATTGTGTTTGCCAAGACTGTTAACATTTTAATAATATTTTGTTAAAATCTTTAGAATATTTTTCGTTTTCAGTAATCAAGTGTTAACAATAAACTAGTTAAGTCTATGTCAGCCTCGTTAGCTCAGTGGTGCAGACAGTCAACTGTCGCTATTGAATGTTAAGCAACGCTGGGTGCGGTCAGTACTTGGATGGGTGAACGCTGACCGTTGGAGGCTGACCGAGGTTCGGATTCCTCGTAAAACTGTAGGTCCCTTCCCTCCTAATCTTACTTGGTGGTACCACCGCACTGAATGAAACGTCGGTCTAAACGGCTATGTAAATAGTTTGTGTTTTCCGACCAGTTCAGTGTAGCCGGCACGATCAAAGGGGGAAGCACTGACATGGCACCTAGTCCACCCGGTTTTATGGGCTGACATCACGGACGTTGTCGGTGATGTAGCCAACCGTGTCAGTTTCCATAAAAATAAAAAAAAATTAACAAATTACATAGTACCACAAAAACCGGGAAAATATTATGAATTTCAACCAACTTATTATGTCTCTTCCTTTCCTTTCGTTTTGACAGAGAATCCTGTGTAACTACTCCGGTACGGGCGGCCGGACTACTCCGGTACGGGAGGTACTTCGAGACGGCGTACGACATAAAACACTAACACCGGGTCGAAGCTCACTATACTAGTCGCCATTTGGCCGAGCGCGGTGCCATAGTATGTTATTTACAGATACAGTTGCAGGATTCCCTGTAAAGGTGAGGCGCGATCTTAATCGTAATTTGGTGTATTTTTTTTCATCTTTCTATGTATACATACTAATTATCTGTAGGTAGGTACGTAGGTACCTTGGTTCCCGCAAGGTCAATCAGGACTAGAACTTGGCCACACATTAAATAATAGTTACTGCGTACTTGACGCAAATCTCCTATCTCGTAGGCGCTCCATGTAGATACGATACATTCACAACAGAATGACCTAATGTGTTTGTATGTACGTACGTACTTTGGTCACAGATTACCTTAATAGTTGCTTTGGCCTATTTCCACAGATTTCTTAATAGGCTAGTTCACTACAGTTTTACTTTATTCGTTGTTTAAATAAGCTCGTCGCGAGAGCTCGGCTTCCTGCTTACTCTATCGTGGGCTCATCCAACCATTGTACATTGTACAACCCTCAAGTAATCCCTTCTGGCCTCAGCGCATAGTTACGCTCCCTGGAGATAATAGGTATAGCGATACAACAGTGTTGAGGGGAAGCCATGGTGCGGGCGGGGCGTTGGTGAGGATGCTCCATTGTGTTTATCTGTCGCCACAGCATATATATGGCTAAAGCAGTATGGAAACTACGTACAAAACGATCGAAACGACGCACTCACACACACGCACACCTCAACAAGGCCCCGAAGCGAATGTCGCAAACAATCAGTCGCGGGTGCCGCGTCCGAGTGGTCGTGTTTGTTTTTGTTGCATGCGCCACGGACAGTCCACGATCTTTTAGAATGCAAAAAAATGTTTACAAACGTTTTTCGACGGCTGTCACTTTATATTAACTTTTGACAAATGTTGACAACTTTTGTCAACTTTTCTCATCTTTTGCCAACTTCTGTCACATTTTGTCAACTTTTATCGACTGTTGTCAACTCTTGCCAACGTTTCTTATCTTTTGCCAATTTCTGTCACCTTTTGTCAACTTTTATCGACTGTTGTCAACTCTTGTCAAGTTTTGTCAACTTTTCTCATCTTTTGCCAACTTCTGTCACCTTTTGTAAACTTTTATCGACTGTTGTCAACTCTTGTCAAGTTTTGTAAACTTTTGAGAACTTTTGTCAACTCTCGGTAACTTATGTCAACTCTTGTCAACTTTTGTCAAGTTTTCTTATCTTTTGCCAACTTCTGTCACCTTTTGTCAACTTTTATCGACTGTTGTCAACTCTTGTCAAGTTTGTAAACTTTTGAGAACTTTTGTCAACTGTCGGTAACTTATGTCAACTCTTGTCAACTTTTCTCATCTTTTGCCAAATTCTGTCACCTTTTGTCAACTTTTATCGACTGTTGTCAAGTTTTGTAAACTTTTGAGAACTTTTGCCCACTCTCGGTAACTTATGTCAACTCTTGTCAACTTTTGTCAACTTTTCTTATCTTTGCCCACTTCTGTCACCTTTTGTCAACTTTTATCGACTGTTGTCAACTCTTGTCAATGTTTGTCAACCTTGGTAAACTTTTGTCAACTTTCGTCAATATTTGTCAACTTTTGTCAACTTTTATCGACTGTTGTCACCTCTTGTCAATGTTTGTCAACCTTGGTCAACTTTTGTCAACTTTCGTCAATATTTGTCAACTTTTGTCATCTTTTGTCAACTTTTATCGACTGTTGTCAACTCTTATCAATGTTTGTCAACCTTGGTTAACTTTTGTCAACTTTCGTGAACATTTGTCAACTTTTGTCATCTTTTATCAACTTTTATCGACTGTTGTCAACTCTTGTCAATGTTTGTTAACCTTTGTCGGCTTTTGTCTACTTTTGTCATCTTTTATCAACTTTTATCGACCTGTGTCAACTTTTATCGACCTGTGTCAACTTTTATCGACTGTTGTCAACTCGTGTCAATGTCAACCTAACGTTGGTCAACTTTTGTCAACTTTCGTCAACATTTGTCATCTTTGTCAACTTTTATCGACTGTTGTCAACTCTTGTGGTTGTTTGTAAACCTTAGTCAACTTTCGTCAACATTTTGTCATATTTTGTCAACATTTGTCAACTTTTGTATACTTTTCTCGACTTTTGTGAACTTATAGCCACTTTCGTCATCTTTTGTCAACTTTTGCCAACTTCTCTCAGCTTTTGTCAGCTTTTATCATATTTTAACCACTATTGTCAACTTTTGTCACTTTTATGAACTTTTGTCAGCTTTCAACAAGGAGTTGACAAAAGTTGACAAGAGTTTACATAAGTTGACTAAAGTTGACAAGAGTTAACGAAAGTTGACAAACTGGACAAAAGATGGGAAAAGTTGACGAAAGTTGACAAACAGCTGACATAAGTTGACAAACGTTGACAAAATATGAAAAAAAGTTGACGATACTTAGTTGACATTAATTAACAATAGTTGACGAAAGTTGACAAAAGTTCATAAAAGTGACAGAACTTGGCAAAAGTTGACAATAGTGGTTAAAAGTTGACATAAGTTAGTAAAAGTTGACAAAAGATGACGAAAGTTGACAAAAGTTGACGGAAGCTGGCCTAAGTTCATAAAAGTGACAGAAGTTGGCAAAAGTTGACAAAAGATGACGAAAGTGGCTATAAGTTAACAAAAGTCGACAAAAGCCATAAAAGTAGACAAACGTTAACGAAAGTTGACAAAAGTTCACAAAAGTTGACGAAAGTTGACAAAAGTTGACAAATGTTGACAAAAGTTGACAAGAGTTGACATAAGTTACCGAGAGTTGATAAAAGTTCTCAAAAGTTTACAAAACTTGACAAGAGTTGACAACAGTCGATAAAAGTTGACAAAAGGTGACAGAAGTAGACAAAAGATGAGAAAAGTTGATAAAAGATGACGAAAGTGGCTATAATTTCACAAAAATCGAGAAAAATAGACAAAAGTTGACAAACGTTGACAAAAGATGACAAAAGTCGACAAATGTTGACGAAAGTTAACAAAAGTTGACCAAGGTTGACAAAGATTGACAAGAGTTGACAACAGTCGATAAAAGTTGACAAAAGATGACAAAAGATGACAACTATTGACGAAAGTTGACAAAAGTTGACCAAGGTTGACAAAAATTTACAAGAGTTGACAACAGTCGATGAAAGTTGACAAAAGATGACAAAAGTTGACAAATGTTGACGAAAGCTGACAAAAGTTTACCAAGGTTGACAAACATTGACAAGACTTGACAACAGTCGATAAAAGTTGACAAAAGATGACTGAAATTGGCAAAACATGAGAAAAGTTGACAAACATTTACAATGGTTGACAAGAGCTGACAACAGTTGTAAACAATTTACAAAAGTTAATAAAAGTTGACAAAAGTCGAGAAAAGTTATATCAATTCATATTTATAGCAACCACGTTTTGAACTTATTATTGATGATTGATTATATTGATTATTTGATCATTACATTACAGAACCTAAATAAATGTTTTAATAAATAATAATTTTACAATTTTACAAAAAAATTTGATTGACATCCCTAACGCTCCAATGGAGCGTAGGTACTTATTTTAAGAAATAGGCTTAGTTTCCATACTGCTTTAGCCATATATATGCTGTGCTGTCGCCGACTGACGGAGGCGGGGCGGGGAGCGGGCAAGAGACATCTGCGAATATTATTACGCGGCGGCAGCGGCGTTCCTATGGCGACGCTGGGTGTAGTACGTACAGTACGTAGACCTAGTAGGTGGATATCCCATTGCGATATCTCACTTACGAGTAGGTGAATTACGATGCCCATGGACAGTCTGTGATGCACGGGGATTGCGAATACCATGCCGGTCTGACAGGAGCCTTTTCACGCCCCTTTTAAAAAACCCCAGGCTCTACTTTTATTTATTTATTTATTTATATTAAACACCAACAGAGTACACACAGCATTAAAACACAGAAGACTAATGACACAAATAGTACATAGTAATATGTGCACCCCAATGACAGGTGAGCACAGCAAGCTTTGAAGGAAATAGATGAGCAGGGAGTGCGTTCACACATTTTCCCAGTTGTGTGAATAAAATACCTACAGAACCGGTTTGCGCATCCTCGGTAGTGTGAATGAAGAATGTGAACAGAAATTATGAAAACAAATATTTATGACGAAAGCGGAATCTGACAGACGTGTAACTGGATCGTAGTGCGGAGGTGGAATGGAGACGACGGAATCGCGTTAAACGGCTCCTCCGAACACTCCCCGTGAACAAGACACACTTAGGGACTTCCTACATTCCTTCATTTATCTACATATTTCACACAACTAAAGGTTGGCTGTAAGAAATCTCTTCAAGGGATAAGTCCGCCTTTGCACCTCATTGTGTTATTTTTCTTGTAAAATATTCGTCTATCTACCTAGCAATAAACAATTTTCTATATTCTGTATTCTCACACAGAAAGTACTAAATGTCACAGAAAGCATACTTTCTCTCAATAATTAGCAGGTGAAGGTTAGATAAAGCAGACATGCGATGGCCAAGCTTACCATCTATCGTAACGTACAGTTTGAGACCGCGCCGCGCCGCGCACGCGCACTGGTAGAAGACACCTTCGGCGACGCGAACTAGTACGATGTTGATCGTTAGCTAACCTAACAGTGAAATTAAAAGTAGCAGCTGTGGTGGCAGATAGTTATTCAAGGCGGTCGAGTACGGTGCGGTGCTGGCGGCTGGCGGAGCCTGCGAGCTGGTGGTGTAACGAGTGCTGGCGGCTGGCGGAGCCTGCGAGCTGGTAGTGTAACGAGTGCTGGCGGCTGGCGGAGCCTGCGAGCGGGTAGTGTAACGAGTGCTGGCGGCTGGCGGAGCCTGCGAGCGGGTAGTGTAACGAGCCGATCGTGAACAAATAAAATAGGAATGCGTCATCTTTATCGCGACACAAACAAAAAATAAAGTTACGCAAGTTGCTCGACGACCGCTCTCGTAATCCGAACAAGGGCAGGACTTGATCAAATATTCCAGTCGGTTACTTAGACGCTCCGTTTTGTTAGCGCAGCGTCCTCGAGTTCCTTTAAAGGATAAAGGAGGAATAATCCTGTAGCCCGCTCGGCCGGCGCGGCGGCGGCGCAGGTACTCGCACCCCGCACCCCACCCCTCTCCGCACCTTCCGCTCTTGCACAAACTGAGTCCGCGGTAGTGTGGTGACGACCTATGTAGCTATTGTCGATAATTTAAACATGAAAAAATATACAACTGTGTACCGCTCTATCGGTTATTCCATTGCATTCTTGAGGCTCACTAATAGCCTATATAGCATCACGCTAAATATCCTTAGGGCTGAGCAGTATGAAAGAAAATCTGTTCAGTGGTTCGGGAGTATACCTCAAAAATACATACATACATACACACACAGACAGACGCTTCCTTTTATAAGAAGTAGAGAAAAAGAAGAGATAGAGATAGAGAGTAGAGATTCACCATCCATAGAAAGTCCACTGCACTCGGATTCGTCGGATTTTGCCAGTTCGATTATCACAGCGAAGAAGAACTGGCAAGAAACTTCGCTGGATAATTTTTTTTACGCCCACTTAGTTTATATTAACAAAAGTGTTTGCCGCTGCCTAAACAGTACGAGTCATAATTATTTTTAAAAATATATTACAAATACAACACTTCTTTTTCATAGAGTAAACCATCCATATAACATGTTGGAGCCAATTGGAGCAGGTCAGTCTCCACAAACAGCACCCGTTCACGAGCATCAGGCGAGGACCAGCCATCGCCTCCCTCAATCATATTTGAGGGTGAGAGGCTACCCGGACTAAGCGTCACCGTAAGTAAAGAACTTTATAATTCAATCAATGTACAGATTTGTTTGCCTTCACGATTGTATTGTATGTACGAGTATACGTAGATTGCTCGGTGTAACATATTATTAGGCAGTAGGTAATATGGAATAACGTCATATTCATATTAGCTGAGCAGTGGGATCGGAATTGAACGTAGTGTATAAACCTAAACAAATAAAATATACCTATAAAAGGAAACAGGATATGTACACCACACGATACAATTAGTGTCTTGTACAAATAAGAGAGTGAGAAATGTACAGAGTAGAGAAGAGTTTTATTATTCTTGTTAAAATTATGTTTCAGCTCAAAAATCACACCCTCTTCTTTTCTAGCTTCGTAGTATTTAGATACAAATGAATAGTCGATAGTGTACTTCTTGGAATTAATTATCACAATATTCGTCCAATTTCGAGGCTCTTTATCGACATAATTTTCAATCGACATCACGTGTCCTCACTTGCTATCAGGCTGGGAGGTAGACTTCGGACAAAAAATATGCGCCGTCGTCGGAATATCGGCTTATGTCTCCAACGTAAATGTATTGTCGAGCCGGTGGGCCGTCGCAGTCGGTACCAGCTACCAGGTACTCCCATACAAACTGTGAGAGATGTATTCTTAAGAAAGCAAACATACCATTGAGAATATGAGGCACAAACGTTTAATTACATTTGCACGTACATCGGGCATTTGCTAAAAAATATCAAGTGCGCGTAGTACCCGTAAGCGACGAGCATGTATGAAGAACAGAGAGTGGAAGAGGCGGCTGTTGTGTCAGGATCGTGGCACGTGGAGATTCGATGTCTCTGCCTACCCCACCGGGAAACAGTCGCGATGCTATGTATGTGTGTATGTACTAGACTGAAAATTATGTATCATGGTAGGTAGGTACGATGCAGGGACACGGCAACGCGGGTAGAAGAGTCGGGTTCGATGACACGTGCCGTGTCGACGACGACGGACCGAGGATGTTCGACGCCTCGCACACCTCACATCGCGAACCTACGCTCAGCTAGTTACCATACCGGCGGCAGCAGATGTTCGAACTATTGTAGGACTGTCCACTATCCAGCCTGTTGACGTTGAACACTCTCAGGGGCCTTATTCTCAAAACTCTCGTCTCTTCTCATTGAAGAGAGGAGACGTTTTTTTGTATGGAGTGGAAACACTAACGTTTCGCCGAAACAAAATTGGCATTCCGAAAATTATCGTAGCGTCATCAGCATCACGCCAAATCGCATTCGTTAAATGTCGAGACGAGATACCGCTGAACTCTCCTTTGTATGTATGGAATAAAATACTTGCGCAGATGGTAAGCAATCGGGAAACACGCCGCCAGTCTAGGCACGTACAGGCCGTGCAAACTGATCCTTCATTCATTATCATTACACATATTCAGGAAAACCATCTTAAAAACATATTCAATAATCGTGTAGAGCGAAAATTCTACATTCCTGACGCGCGGTCATTCCCGAGGTCATTCCAAAGCCCTCATGAAACTAAATATACATTTTCAGGTTAGGTTAGGCTAGGTGGTTTTGCGAGGAATGGTGAAATTGGCTGTGCCTTATTCTACCTTTGAACTTTTGGGCACAGCCACCCGTGTCGGTCGTCCTTAAAAAAATTAAGCTGGTTCCATCGTAGACTTTATTTTGGTATCGTAGAACTGAAGCTTCTTGTGCTACAGGAACGACATCTTCAGGTTT
Source organism: Nematopogon swammerdamellus (assembly GCA_946902875.1). Classification (NCBI taxonomy): domain Eukaryota; kingdom Metazoa; phylum Arthropoda; class Insecta; order Lepidoptera; family Adelidae; genus Nematopogon; species Nematopogon swammerdamellus. The sequence goes on from OX336337.1 coordinate 385,365, forward strand.
GCAAAAGCCTAATGTGTAAGTAAAATAATCATGAATATATTAAAAATTTTGAGATAAGGAACCACAAAAATGTCTAGATTAGAGGTCAATGAGAACATACATAGGTACTGCAACATAATAACATTATACAATTTTAGAATGAGAAGAAGAATATTAATAAAATCATGCCTACTACTATTCGCTAACAATAATAAATCACCATGTATTGTCAAAACATATTCAACGACACAGACAAAATAAAGGTTCCTTCTATTAAAAAAATATTGAATTTCCTGATAGTGGTAGTTACTGGGTGCTAGACGCACACCCGCACACAGCGCGTCGCGTCCGTGTGTTGCAGTACAGGCAGACAATGCGTCATTGTGGAGGACATAATACGCCGGCATTAACATTTGTACATCATTGATGATGATTTATTGTGCCACAACACAACCATAGTATAAATACTATATGACACAACACAATACAACACCAGCCCCCGGAGCCCGGGCGTCTCGCGCGCCGAGAATCTCCAAGATATTATACTCGTAATTACAGCGGCATAGGTATTTCTTGGGTTATTTACAGTTAGTTTGTGAGTTCATTTAGCGGAGACATCTGTCCCGTGTCACGTACGAGCTGTCTTTGTAGTAAGTAGGAAGAGTTGAGGGAGCTCGCTCGCCAGCGCAGTCAGTCAGTCAGCGTGTGTAAGCGTCCACTGCTGGACATCCAATTTTCCTCCAGTCCTCCCGGCTTTCAGCGATACGGAACCACTGCTTTCCGCCGGCGTACTTGATGTCGGCGTCCCACCTCGCCAGCGCGCTTGTCAGCAATTTCTTTATTCATTTTAGAAAAATATTTCGGCGACACACCGAGCCATCGGTTATACTAGCAAGCAGGTGTCGCCTCAATAACGATTATAATCGAAACAATTATGTTTAGCGAACAATTTTTAGACGCTCAAACGCGACCATTTACTTTTAGAACACCATAAAATAAACGAATTACAAAATAAATAATTTAGACTGAATAAAATGTGCATTTTATGTTTTTTTGAAACACTTGGGTTGTACTGAAAGTTTCTGGATTCTCATTAATAAGACCTCATTTTATGTTTATGATTATAATACTGATGTTTTTCCAACAAAGGCTCTTTCGATAGAAATGTACTTAACTCGCCAGTCTCAAGTAGTGCGGCTTCTCTGGGGAACTGAGGGGCTCGGGGTGTGGCGCGGCGGGGGCAGGATCGCTCGGTAAATAAGGATCCACCTCCGATAAGAATCCCTTCTTCTATTTAAATAGACAAGGAAACGCTCGCAGATTAAATCTCTTCCCTGTTTATTTTCCTCCGCCGACTAAAAACGGGATGACAACTTGACTTATCTCTATCGGCGCTAATCTAAGCTCGGGCGAGCTTTTTAAACAACTTTGCGGGGGCTTCGGCGCCTACTTGTTGAATTACGAAAGCTTTTAGCCGAGTGTAGCGGGAGTATGGCCGGGTCGGCGGGGGGGGGGGGGGGGGGGGGGGGGGGGGGGGGGGAGGGAGAGAGAGGGGGGGCGCGGTGCGGTTCCCCCCTCGGTACCCCCCCCCCCCCCGCTCACTCCGCGGCGCCCGCAGGTAGAGGAGAAGAGTTCTCGTTCTGAAATAGTATTTCAGGAGGGAAGCGCATTCATGTTAGTTGAAGTATGAGGGTATTCTGCGGCTAGAGCTAGATTATGTGCCGGCTTTTAAATTGTAAGTGTTTCGCTAAAGTGAATTATAATTCGCGTGCTCCGCCGCCGGTAGTAAGTAGTGAATAGAAGATTTAATCTTCACTATCAATATATTATGTATCAATATCAATAATTATAATTATATACAGGTGTTCGGCACATCGACCGACAAATTTTTTTTGCAGGTAAGTGAGGTCATTTGCAACGTTTTGACCCATGATACCTTTTGTCAGATGTCACGTGGTATCGAGATACGATTTTTTTCTTTATTTTTGAAAATTACCAAAATCCCAGGTTTAAACCCTTGCAACTTTTTTGTTCGGGTCTGTTCGGTACTTGTTGTTTTGGTCGGGTCTGCGACAGATGTGCCCAGCCCACTGCCACTTCAGCTTGCTTATTTTCTTAGCAATGTCGTTGTCGACTACCTTAGTTCTTTGACGTATCAGGTCGTTACGTATTTTATCGGTCAAAGAAATGCCGAGCATTAAACAATTTTTTTTTTTACTTTTTCGAAAGCCGATACGCGTCTTTTGAGCCCTCAACCACTCGCGTAGCCCCAAAACTCGCGACACCATGACGATTTCACACTCTCAGCGAAAATGGGGGGCTATACTGAAGCGATCGAAAAAACATTTTCAATGTTAAAACTTCAATATTTTACTAAACGACGCATTTGATAGAAACAAGTCCCTACATAATGAGACGCTCGCTCGACTAGTCGGTCGGCCACTCGACTAAGTAGTACATAAGCTAAGTGATCGATAGTTTCGCAGCTCATACATTTTTATGTCTGAATAATTTATAAACGTTTGTGTTAGGTCGGAGGTGTAATTTATTGATTGCTTCCAACACGGAACATCGATTTCTCTACCAGGTAGAAATGTATTGAGTTATTAATAAAACTTCTATTTTAGTGATGTAACTATGAGACTGTAACTCTAATAGCGTCGTATTAATTTGGCTGGATATGGTCACCCTCCATAAAATTATACGCGCTAGTTTTGATTGCCCAGACTTGATCTTGCTCAGTCAAATCTGTCTGCGCATAGCCTCTCGTATGACAAGGAGTACACAACTGTTTCACGTGGATCCCTGTCGCACCAATGCCGGTGCACTTAGGCCTCCTACGCACTGTCCGGTTAGCCGCGTTGCGGTTGCCCGTCCGGCTAACCGGAAGTTCAAAATTGTATGTAAACCGTATTATTAAGCTAAGCCATATAAGGCTATGCCACACATTTATTATTACCTGCGCTGATGTTGATACTCGTATCTTTTTAACCGACTTCAAAAAAAGGAGGAGGTTCTCAATTCGACTGTGTTTTAATTTTTTCGTGAGTCCACTTGCATATAAAAGGCTGGTGCTCGCCAAACTGTGAACGTTTCTTGGCTTGTAGTTGGCAGGGGAAGTTTAACTGTTTCATATAGTACAACGTGTCCCAAAACTCAACGTCAACCGGAAACCAGGGAGTAGGCCAGTTTAAGACTACCCAGGGAAAAATAAGAAAAAAAAATCGGAGTAAATTGTTTTTTATGATATGAGCATTTTTTGAAAAACGTTGAAAATAGACATTTTACTTACTACTACTACAAATTTGAAAATATAATTGTTCAAATTTTTTATATTGGAAGTCGAAATAACTCTGATATTGATAACTACCCCAAATGTAACCAGAATGCCTGTAGTTTTACCAAAAAAAATATTCAGTTCAATTTTTATCTAAAAAAATTAATGGCTCACATTTTTTTTCTTATTTTTCCCTGGGTAGTCATAAACTGGCCTACTCCCTGATTCCAGCTTGACGTTGAGTTATGGGACAAGTTGTATGTGAAATATGATATGAAAATATGGAACGGTCTTCCGACGAGTGTGTTCCCCACCACCTATAACCTGGGAATCTTCAAAAGGCGTGTCAATAAATTAGACGACAACCTTCTTGTCCGCCTCAGCCGACATGGCGCTTCTCTGAGCGTCGTTTCGCGATGAATTTATGTTATTGGCAGTGTCTGATCTTTGAAGTATTGGGAAAAGACACCCGCGCTGGCTGTCTATAAAAAATTCACAGATTTCGTGCCTTACACGACTATCGAGCACATTGAAAATGAATCTAAGGAATTCGAAAAAATATTGTCGCTGAGCGACACGAGAAAGTCGGAATAAGGAAAAGGTTAGTTGGGTTCTCATGATGGAGCCGGAGGGAAGCCATAGGAACTCCTAAACTACACATGATAAGCCCATCGTGTTTGGGCTCGTTGGATTTGTCTTCGCAAGTACTCTATCTTCATAGTCATATGAGTCGTATAGTTCCAGAACCCGCCAAATCCATTTCTCGAAAAAAAGTAGTTATAAACTGTTTCGAATAAAGTATTAAATTTGCCACTTATCTGTAAAGACATTATGTTCGTAACACGGTCCAATCCAGAGTGAATCGCAAAGAAAAATTAACTTTCTTTCCAGCTCCCTTGTAGTTTGTATGGGCGGCTATTTATCGAGGTCTAGTTTTTTCGTCTTACTGTAAAATTGTCCGAAACGGAGTTGGCGGGTTCTGGAACTATACGACTCATATGTTATTTCGAAGGTCCTGATGATGGAGCCGGAAGGAAGCCATAGGAACTCCTAAACTACGCATGATAAATCCACCATATTTTGGGCTCGTTGGATATAGAAATATAGGTTAGGTTTGAAGATGCGTCGCGTAGCGACGCATTTTCTAACCTAACCAATATTCTTATCTTCTATATCCTACCGTACCATCGTACCGTGAGGGGACTGAGGGGCCGGTACTTTAAAAGAATAGCCCCACTGCATCTCTCCCCGAGTATGTCGTAAAAGGCGACTAAGGGATATGACTCCCTTCTTATATTACTAGGTGGTAGGGTTTAATCCGCCCGGGTTGGTACCACCGCACTGAATGAAAGGTCGGTCGAAACGGCTATGTAAATAGTTTGTGTTTTCCGTCCAGTTCAGTGTAGCCGGCACGACCGAAGGGAAGCACTGACGTGGCACCAAGGTCACCCGGTGTTATGGGCTGACATCACGGATGTTGTAGGTGATGTAGCCAACCGTGTCAGTTTCCATAAAAAAAAAAAAATCCTTACATAATATTTTTACATTTGATATTTATTAATTTGTTACTTTAGTTAGACATAATGTCAAGCTTATCTCTTTTTATGTCTAAATTTTAGTTTACATTGTTTAAGCTGCTTGTGTTTTTGAAAAATAATAAAAAATAAATAAATGTAATATTTTTTTTTATTTTGTTGAGTTCATTTTCAATGCGACGCATCTTCTAACCTAACCTATATTTCTATATCCAACGAGCCCAAATATGGTGGATTTATCGTGTATAGTTTAGGAGTTCCTATGGCTTCCTTCCGGCTCCATCATCAGAAACCTGGACATCATATATGACAAGAGTACTTGCGAAGACAAATCCAACGAGCCCAAACACGATAGGATTATCATTGTGTAGTTTAGGAGTTCCTATGGCTTCCTTCCGGCTCCATCATCAGAACCCAACTAACCTTTTCCTTATCCCGACTTTCTCGTGTCCCTCAGCGACAATATTTTTTCGAATTCCGTAGATTCATTTCCAATGTGCTCGATAGTCGTGTGAGGCACGAAATCTGTGAATTTATTTTTTCAAAAAGGTTGAGCTACAGGGCAAACCCTTAACCCGATCGTCTTTGTTTTAGGCTCAAATTGTAGCTGACTAAATTGTCCAGAGGAATTTTTCTCAAATTTTTGACATCATTCTTAGTTTCCAAAATATCGAGAGCCGAAATCGAAATTTCGGAAAAAAAGTGATTTTTTTTTTCACTATTTCGGCCATAACTTTTTTCATTTTTTAATTTCTCGAATAATTCTTTTTGCACCTTACAGCTCTCCGTCCTTTGTGCCTTTTTTAATATCATATCTTCACAACTCACCGAGATATAAGGGGATCGCACTTTTTCGTGAAATCGGGGCCTATACTGGAACGAACCAAAAGACATTTTCAATGTCAAAAAAATGTGCGATCTTTCCTCTTTCTGCTAGTGTATAAGAGTGCGCCTCGCCCGAATTAATGTGTTTATATTTGCCACTCATTATATCAGTATGTTGTATATTCTTGCGCCCCTGTTTGTTTTCCAATAAGAATAAAATAGTATATAGGTGTGTGCTGCATCTCTCCCCGTGTATGTCGTAAAAGGCGACTAAGCGATGTAATATTTTATTATTCTGTAACGTGTAACTAGTGCGGACAGATTGGAAAAGCAAAGAATGGTGGCTTGGCCCACTCACCCCACGTACCGACTCCAGAGCCTCCCGCCAGCCTCCGGGTTCGCCACCGCGTGCAGTCAGTTCGCGCACTGCACTCCTCGATCTCACACAGTAGCACCGTCACTATTTTGAGTACTTATCTTATAACTAACATATTATATTACTTCGAGTCCACTCCTCTCTCCATAGTCCCCGTACTTAGGTAAACACACGTTATCCGTTCACTCCACACACACGAACCGAATTCCGATTCCGTCCACCTTGTTCAGTAGTCGCCGCCAAAAACCGAGTGAGCTCACTCGTTTTACCCCTCAGCTGACAGTCGTCTTTTTTGTCTACCCGCAAGGTGATGGGCCTAGGTAGTCGTGGAACAGTATTTGGTGAGGGAAAGAGATAGCACTAGGTACAACGTTACAGCGATAAGGACAAGGTGCCTTACATAAGGGCGACAGGCTAGCCACCTCTCACCTTGGCACGGTGTTTACACCGAGTCGTGCAGCAGGTGCGCCTTCATGCCTTACATACTTGCTGCCTGATCTGAGTTATCTTGTCCGAATACTTTGCTAAGCGCGGTGGTCTGTGTTGCGCTGTAATTTACCAGAATACTTGCAGCACAACGCCGATTACTCTGCTTACCCCGATTGTCGATTGATATGGCGTGTGGTGTGTGTATAGGTATGTTTATTTTTGGTAAATTAGTTATTTTGAACAGGGAATAATCAATCACGTCGCAAATATGTCCTTCGATGTATGGTATCTAGTATGGTATGTTGCCTAAACAGGAATCGATCACAGCACGAGGACAAGAGGGCGCGGCCCTCTCGAGCAAGTTGTGTGCGTTGCGAGCCTCATGCGACTACATCACATTATGCAGACATCCCTACTAGGACTCATTCTCGTATGATCGAGCGATGGACCGGACGGGCGAACGGATATGCGCCCTTTCTGTATTGGCGGCAATCAGTCGCACTTCCGGTGGCTTACGGCGGCGCGGGAATGGAGCGGGGGGAACTGGGGGCGCCGGCTGGGAAGTGGCCGCGCGGAGCCTGCTTCCGCTTCCGGGCGCTGCTTCCGCTTTTGAAAATGACACTAGACGGTCGGAGGCTCTGCGGCGGCGGCGTGGCGCAGCGGCGGTGTTAGTGCGCCCGGGGAGGCGCACACGCACGGTGCGACAACGACAACCTCGTTGTTGCTCACTCTTGACATTTAGGGATATTGCAACTGTTCACATTTTTTAATCCATTAGTAACAGTGGCTGAGTCAAAGGGGCCTAAGCACATGCTGCGACCGGCCAACATCACCGCCGAGTACTCCCCGGTGTCATAACGGGGAATTTTCCTTTTTTATTGCTGGCTATAGTGGACTAGAGGAGAACAGAGTCGAGGCTACTATGCGGCTATCTTACATTCCCTTCGGCCGCCTACGTAACCAGAGTTTCGTAACCGGTTTCGTACGAGGCCTTTTTATTATTACTTGTACGTAACTAGTTACGATGGAGGAAATATTTTTACTTCTACGAAACCTGGTTTCGAGAGAGGCCTTTTTATTACTTTTACGTAATTAGTTCCGATAGAGGATTTATTTTTACTTCTACGAAACCGTTAAGGAAACCAATGAAGAACTATTTGGATTGAATATATTTTCAGACAATGGTGGTTAAAATATTTACTCGTAATATTATAAAATACAAAGTCTTGTTATTAACAATTTTTCTTTATTCTGCAATATTTTTTTTTAAACTTCTCTATTTGATTCCCCTATTCCTTTGTTGGGATATCCAAATGTTTTGTGTCGATTTTGTTTTATTGTCTCGAACGGTTTGTGACCACTGTCACAATTCCATTAAATTATGTTAAGGTTGTCCTGCGGCAGCCTCCTTTTCAGTCTCCGGGGTATCTCCATGTCTCTCATCAAATTCTTGGTTAGCTCATTCGGATGTAGCTCGATCCTTTTCTGATAGGAATTTGTTAATGTTTTTATTTCAGCTTCCACTGTCGGTATGTCAAGGTCGTGATGGAGCGTGTCATTTGTAACAAACCGCGGGGCATCCATGATCATGCGGAGCATTTTTGATTGAAACCTCTGTATGATGGCGATATTGGTCTTAGCTGTATGCAATTAAAATAAAAAAGTCTTCGTAGTAGTCTTTGTCAGCCTCGATAGCTCAGTGGTGCAGACAGTCAACTGTCGCTATTGAATGTTAAGCAACGCTGGGTGCGGTCAGTACTTGGATGGGTGACCGCTGACCGTTGGAGGCTGACCGAGGTTCTGATTCCTCGTAAAACTGTAGGTCCCTTCCCTCCTAATCTTACTTGGTGGTAGGGTTTAACCCGCCCGGGTTGGTACCACCGCACTGAATGAAACGTCGGTCTAAACGGCTATGTAAATAGTTTGTGTTTTCCGACCAGTTCAGTGTAGCCGGCACGATCAAAGGGGGAAGCACTGACATGGCACCTAGTTCACCCGGTGTTATGGGCTGACATCACGGACGTTGTAGGTGATGTGAAGCCAACCGTGTCAGTTTCCATAAAAATAAAAAGTAATAAAAACTTCACCCTATGAGTGTTCTAAAACTCAAATGTTCTTTGAAATATGAATGCATAAGGGGTAATTATCTCCACGCAGTGGCCCACGGTTATAAGTCCGTTGTTTAAATCATTTATGGCACTTTCAATTTCGCTGTCCATTTCAAGATAGCTTTTACTCTTCTTGACTTTCTGTTTGAATGTGTCACCAATATCGTAAATGTTTAATGGGAGAATTTCGAAATTAACTTTCTAGGTAAATACTGATGGACGATTGTACTGAAGAGTGTAGTTAAGTATAATATATAACTCTTCACTACGTCGGCAGCTGCTTTATAAATGTTCAGTTTAGCTGACACGACCGAAGGGAAGCACTGACATGGTACCTAGTTCACCCGGTGTTATGGGCTGACATCACGGATATTGTAGGTGATGTGATGTAGCCAGCCGTGGAAGTTTCCATTTTTTTTTTTTTATGGAAACTGACACGGTTGGCTACATCGCCTACAACGTCCGTGATGTCAGCCCATAACACCGGGTGAACTAGGTGCCATGTCAGTGCTTCCCCCTTTGATCGTGCCGGCTACACTGAACTGGTCGGAAAACACAAACTATTTACATAGCCTATTTATATTTCCATAATAAAAACCTCTTGGTTAGAAGTGGACGAAGTCAATACCTAATAATTAATAATTATTATTAGTGTATATAAGGTATCAATACTAATAAGAATGAGTGTACGTGAGCAGATAATGTGTGTCTGCGCTGCGCACAGCAATCCCAATATCCGGCTCAAAAAATAATTAAAAAGCCCTTTAATTGGCGCGCCCGAGCCCGAGGCCGAGGCGCAATATTCTGTCGTACTTCAAGTATACGTAAATTGAATAGGAAATTGCCCAGCAGAGCCGGAGGTTCCGCCAGGCGCGGTCGGGCGGCGGCGGCGGCGGCGCGGGGTATATAAAACTTTAATAACATGCGTACGGAAGAGCTTTGATGTCTCCGGCGCGCACGAGAGCTTGCGTAAACAGAATGTATAAACGTCGGGAATGTTGGAAATGTTTTATGGCGTATTAACTCGCAGAAACTGTTTGCGGGACCATTTCACTGCTTGATACCTCCCACCGGCGTGGCATCCCGCCCGCCCCGCCCGCCCCGCTCGCTCGGTACACACAGACGCGCGCGCCCGCGGGTGCAACCGCATTATTTTTAACCCCCGACGAAAAAGGAGGGGGTTAATAAATAAGTGTTGCGCCTCCATCTGTCTGTGTGTGTGCGTGCGCCTCCGTGTCTGTGGCATCGTAGCTCCCAAACGGATGGGTCGATTTGGATGCTGTTTTTTTTATTTCATTCGAAAGCAGGTTTAACCGGGATGGTTCTTAGCTTGATGTTTATGAGGATCAGGTCAGCCGATTCGAAGATCATCGACACTTTTCAAAATTGGTGAAGAGATCTGCTGCTGATGGACTGCTTTCAGATGGACCTATAGCGATTACCTCTCCCCTCTGCAAGGTTATGGAGCGCATTATCAATGCTCAACCCATGATCTGGAGACAAATAACCTCATCAGCGATCGGCAAAATGGCTTTCGGCCAAACCGATCCGCTGGTCCGATCCGATCTCCTAGCGTACCTCACTCACCTTTGGGGGGAATCGCTTGAAGGACATGGTGAATCCTTGGCAATTGGCCTCGATATTGTCAAGGCATTCGACAGGGTTTGGCACAAATCGCTCCTGGGCAAGCTTCCGGCGTACGGACTTCCTTCTGGCCTCTGCGACCCACACTTGTGTCTGAACTCGAACAAACGATTCGGTCTATTTCCGAATGGGGCCGTAGTTTGTTCGAGTTCAACGCTTCAAAAACACAAGTTTGCGCGTTCAGTGCGAAGAGAGCGGCGTTCACACCAGCTCCTTCCTTCCAAAGCACGTCCGTTAAATTAAGCCACCACCTCGGGGCCTCGGAGTCGAATTGTCGCACGACCTAAACTACCGGCGCCATATCTAGGGCAAGGTCAAGCTGGCCTCAAAAAAGCTAGGCGTACTCAATAAGGTTCGACGGTACTTCACGCCGGGCCAAAGGCTGCTTCTGTATAAATCGCAGATTAGGTCCGCTCGGAGTACTGCTCGCACCTGTGGGATCGCTCTGCCAAATACCAGCTTGCGCCTTTGGAATCAATCCAGCGTCGAGTCGTGCGGCTAGTGGATGACCCCGACGTGTTCCGCGATCTTGAACCGCTGCAACTTCGTAGTGATGTCGCCGCCCTAAGCGTGTTCTATCGCTTATTCCACGGGGAGTGCTTATAGGAGCTGTTTAACGCGATTCCGCCGTCCGCTTTCCACCTTCGCACCACGCGCACTGGGCAGAGATTGCATCCCTATACGCTGGACCTACCGCGGATGCATACCAATTGGTTCTGCACAGAACCGGTAAACTCTGGAACGCTCTACCTTCCCACATATTTCCCCCCAAGTAGAAGGGACCTACAGTTTTACACCGGTTCCGAACGGTGAAGCAGCAGGTGTAAATATGCACGTAAATAGTATACTGTAAACTGAAATAGAAAAAATTCAAAAAAAGTTTTTAAAATATGTTGGCTATAGAACTCGTAGGGGAAGTGAGAGCGACGATAACACATTTGAAATAATGTCTCTCGAGAAAAGAAGGCAGATCAAGGATATTACTTTCATATACAAGTTGATCCATTATTACATAGATTCTCCTTATTTGTTAAGTAAGTTAAGTTTTCGTTGCCCTACGAAGGCAACGAGATGTCTTAACACTTTTCATATCGCCAAAGTGAGTACCAATTATAGTAAAAATTCTTTTACTAACCGGAGTTGTGCTGTCGTTGTGAGTTGTGAGTTGTGCCGGAGTTATGACAACTTCTTCTCCTGTCTTGATTTATTTCATGTATCACTCAGCCATCTCAAAAGGTCAGCGATCGAAACAATAAATGATGAAACAGGTGTTAAAGCGGGCAGATGAGAATTGTGTGAGGGTAGGTTGGGTTGGTTTTCTTGCTAGGTACATGGTAGGTATGTACTTGTTATCAACGTATCTCCTATGGTTAAGTAATTGGTTGATTTTCGTGTGTTGGTATTAGTTAGTTTTTGATGTTTTCTTTGTTTTAGGTTAATTTTTAATCATGAACGCACTTAATACGGATAACTTTATGTAGAAAACTTTACTGGTCTCTGTGTAATTAATGTTAGTACTTACTCCTTTTTACGATGACTGTATGTTTTCCCAATAAAATAAAATAAAAATAAATAAAAATAAAAATAAATTTTTTCGTCAGAATAAACTCATTGGTACACGCCGACCGGATTCGAACCTCGGACCTCTCGCATGAGAAGCCGATGGCCAAACCACTCGGCCACCCGCCGCATTCTGTGCGCACAGGGTAGACAGCTCTCAGATCAGAGAGAAGTGACCTCTTTGGGTTGCCTAGTGCGACATAGGAAGCACTCTAGGCGAGAGAACCCACCAGACCGTACAAAAAACAGGTCATCATCATACATCACCTGCGACGGCGCGGCGGCTGTGCAGGAGCGTCCCCTACGCCGTCGCTCACCCCTCACCCTCACCTCGAACCCGGACTTCCGTCGCGACCCGCCCTGCCCCGCTCACGCCCCGCCCGCACTCGCAAACGAAACTTGTAAGAAGTGCAATAAATTACTTGGAATGTCATAAGTAACGCTGATCTTTCACCCGCCACGTTTTATAACATTTTACAGCGCTTTATTACTTTTAGTTGTCGTCGCCACGATGTTCTCCACATGCGCGTATCGAATACCTATATGTATACAAAACGTACGTACCTCGGTACTATACCTAGGTACACCACCTGCCGCCGGTTTTCGTGTGAAGATATTTTCCACGATGACTTCTAACCGATTACTGACTGACACGACATTATTTTCACTTTCAAAACTCTGTACAAAGCCGACATTCACTACATCAGTATTATTTGTATATATATTCACTACATATTATTATATGTTTTATGGTTCCATACGGGACGTTATTACTAAACCTACACCATATATCAGTCCGTCTATCCTATATCTGTACAGGTCTGTATCTTTTGAAAGGTAATAGTTGAAATTTTCACAATATACAAAAAAATGTATGTGTTATTATGGCGTATATCCTATTAATTAAATAAAACCTGTTAAGTGAGAATGTTGTTCACAGACAGAGGGTTCCGTAACCATATTATGTTCCTTCTTGCGCAGCAAACACGTGGTTGCACTCGCGCGTGCCTCGCGCTCGGCACAGCTTATTACAAGCTTTATTTATCTTCGCATAAGTATGAGTCAAATCTTGCAACGTATATTATTTCTCTATGCTTGCAACTGAATTTTTAACCAGTTTTACTTAACCGATTGAGCTGAAATGTTGGTGCACATACTTAAGGTTCTGGCGACAATGCAATCTACCCTCTTCAATTTAAAAAAAGGGCAAAAAAACTAAAAAGTACAAAATGAAATTTTCGATTTGTTTTCAAAAATGTTGTCGCAATATGTTCATAAAATAAATTCCGTTGCACAGTGACTGTTTCATAAGAAAGTAGGTACTTGCCGAAGTATTTATTTTCTTTACAATTCGCGCGACAAGTTTTTTCAAAAGAGATCGAAAACCTAAACTTATTTCTTAAATTTTTTATTTTTTATTACAAATTTTTGCAAATTTGTTTGTATTGATATAATGAGTCCTTAGAATCTAGCAAATAAGAAGGCAACCTAATTACACGTGTTCCCTCACTAACTCCATCTATCGGTTACCCTTCATACATTTCGTCTTTAAAATGTTTAATAATCGCTCGGTAGATGACGCTGAAAAGAACACACGTTTTATGTACAGGGGCCCCTTTAATTTTTAACTTTTTTATTTTTTATTACTTGTTAGGATAGTAATAAATAACACATAGGACGGTCAGACAGACAGTCAGACATTCAGATAGACAAACAGTCAACGTTTTTGTTCTCGGTGCGCGAGTGCGACTCGCACTTGACGGTCTTTTATTGTGCAAGTTTACTTTTGTACTTATCTCTGCACGAACCTCACCATGCAAGCAACATTTAACTAATAACGATAATCAGGCTTCAAGCCCACCAATTGAATTGCCCGAAATATTTCAAAATGTTGTGATGTATTTATTGAAGCGAGAATAATGAATATAAACGATTAATGGTCGACCACGCTTCCTTTATTCCAACAAAACACCTCTCTAAAAGTTCTTATTGTACAAACAAGGTAAAGGGATGGCGGGGGTGTGGCGAGGGCGTGCAGGGACGGGTGGAGGAGGGTTGCGGTGCGGTCAGAGGCTACATAATAAAGCCTTGTGTTTTCTAATCGTAGGCGGAGGCCGGAGGCGGTGAGGAGGGGAGGGCGGAGTGAAGCAGGTGGGGCGGGGGGAGGGTGGCGGAGGGTTGCTGCGGCGACCGCAAGCTGGGGGAAGGATGGAAATAAGACGGGAAGAGAAAAAAGCTTTGATACTCCTACAAGTGCTGCGCCGGCGCGGGAGAGAGAGCCGGCCGAGAGGAGGTGATCTAAGCAAACTGGGTACATCGCCTAAAACTGGGCAAGCTGCAGCGGCATTAACGCACTGGATGTAAGATGACATCAGCTGTGTTCTCCTCTAGTGCAGTGTAGTCATCAATCCAAAGGGATGCCTCCGGTATGGCACCTACCTTCTAGGAGGTGATATTGGCTGGTCGGATTTCGCTCCTTGGTGCAAAATTAAAATTGTGTTCTATTTTAATTTCGTTCCTGGGTGCGAAATTAAAATCATTATTTCAATTTCACTCCTGGGTGCGAAATTAAATGGTTTTTTTTTCGTTTTTGTAAACGATTTTAATTTCTGATGCCATCCCTGCTCGGAGCATGTGCTCTGGCCCTTCTGACTCAGCCACCCATACCGGATTACATCAAATAAATAAGTCGCAACCACGGAGTGTACAGGACCAAGTCACAAATTAAGTATGACCAAGCGCACTTAGAGTTCAACGGTGGCTGATTGGTGGATTAAGAATGCCTGCCTCTGCCGCTACTCCACGCACTGGCGAGCGAGTGGCGACAGATGTTTTACTAGAAATTATACCTAGCAACAACTCCTCTGTACTCTTCTCCGTGGTGTTTACTTACTCGTGCCTAATTGATGTGAAGCGGCTCAGACGACCCGCTCCCGCTCGCATCCTACTTTCTTCGGCGGCGGCGTGTATTTTCAGTACTATTACAAAGGGCGGACAGGGGAAAATTAATTAAACCATGAACTTTTTCTGAAAATACTCTTGCAGAAATGTTTTTGACCGTGCGAGTGGAAAATGGCTTTTCTTTTCTATTCCTTCGACTGCACTCGCGTTACACTTGGTTTATTCTACCGGTACTAAGAAATATAATATTATGTTCTCTTAGGAAAGAAGGTCTTTTCGGTTCGTGACTTGGCAAGAACTTTAAAATAATATAAATGGTTATTTCGTTACACCCGACGCCGCCGCCGCCGCCGCTGGCCGCTAATGGAGAATATCGCGTTCGCCACCAGTAGAGAATGGAAGCGTCTCGTCGTCGCTTTAAATAAAATCAAAAGCGTGTTCTACCCGAGACGGCTTTTTAAAAAGAGTAACATTTTCCCAGCGACTCCTGAACCGTCGCGTCGTCGTCTTCTGAAAGGAAAACCTATCGGGCGCGAGCTCGGGCCTACGCTACTATATGCATCACAAGCTTCTTTTTAGAGTTCCGTACATCAAAAGGAAAAACTGAACCCTTATAGGATCGCTTTGTTGTCAGTTCGTTGTCCGCCTGTCTGTCCGTCTGTCAAGGCCCTTTTTCTCAGTAAGGCTGCAGTTAAACGACGCGAAAGTTTTCGTGCGGCCGCCGCGCGTTTACTGCGCGTTCGCTGCGCTCTCGTGTTCAGAAACGGCGAATGTGGACTTTATATACTACGCACAACATTCAAATTCCTCGCAATCACCTAACCACGCGGCGGTCGCGTGAAGAACACCGCGCGGAGGCCGCGTGGTTAGGTGATTGCGAGGAATTTGAATGTTGTGCGTAGTATATAAAGTCCACATTCGCCGTTTCTGAACACGAGAGCGCAGCGAACGCGCGGCAAACGCGCGGCGGCCGCACGAAATAATTCGTGTCAAATAAACGCGCCCTAATGGTAATAAATATTTTTGTTCACACCAATATTTGGTTATAGATTTTTATACATATTTTGTACACAATAAATTAAAAAATACAGTTATTTTACATCTTATATTTCGAATTTTATAAGTCGTCGCCAGAGAACATGGTGGAAGACACAAGCGGGGGTGTGATCGAACCGGATAGAACAAATTGTGAAAAGTGCAAAGTTCAGTCTTAACTTCCATATGAATTATCAATAAACAATAAACATTAATTATGACCACAGAGCATCGAATACCGCGCGCGCCTCTCCTAGAGGCGAAAGTAATAATAATATTTGAAACCCATGTAGGGAAATCGCGCTCAGGGCGTCTCTAGGAGAGGGCGCGCGCGGTATTCGTTGCTCTGTGATTATGACCCTCATAATACCTAAAATAAATTATGGTAAATTGATTGGTCGCATAAACATTAAAATTGTTGGTATATTTACTTACATTCATCAACACAACATTATTAAAATGTTACTGGTTTACTTGCGGTCGTCTTCGTGCTATCCGATGGCCGATACGTTTGGCTCGACGTTTCAGGCCACACATATGATGATGGCCCATCTGCATTATGATCACTCTGCCGCCGCCGCACTCTGGGCTGAGAATCGGCTTCCGAGGTCTTTCGAGTTTTTTTTTACGAACTTGAACATTTCGAAAAACTTTTTATGCAAGTTTATAGGGCTATGTAAGAGAACACTTTATATGTAACTTAAGTTGCTATCCATTAATCACATATTTTTAAAAAAAATCTTGAATTTTTTTTTGTATGGAGAAGAAAATATTTAGGTCGTTATTTGAAAAGTCTTAGGAGATCTAGAGTTCTGTTTAGTATAGTGATAAAGTGCACCGTAAGTAGAATCGTTCTGAATAAAAACTGTAACCGTACGCGTCCATAAGAAAGAACTGTGTAAGTTTGAATTTTTTAAATTTTGATAAAATTTCGATAAATTCATTTCTATATTTTCCAATATTTTTTTTTACATTTCAACTTCTTTTTGGTTTGTAATTATCTGTATATATTGTAATATATAAATTATTCAAAAACTATACCACTAAATGATAATAATCTGCTTACATATTAACTATTAGAAATTTCTTTTAAAACATTGAAGTTTTAAATATAATATTTATGCAAGCGTGTAGAGCCACGTTAGAGAACGCTTAGTATGTAATAAAATTTGTTACCCGCCAAACACATGTTCTTTTTTTTTATATTTAACTTTTATTTGTACAGAAAGGAAAAGGTTTTGACCATTTTTTCATAAGGTTTACAAGACCTAGACGTTCTTTTGCTATAGTGATGAACTAGAATATGAGTGGAATCACGCTCCATGAAAAGTGTATCCAAATGCGTTCATATAAAGGAACGGTGTAAGTCTGAATTTATATATTTTTTAAATTCAATAAATTAATTTTAATAACTTACCTTAATAACGTGCTAAGCTCCTCGTAACTAAGCTTAACTAAGCTCCAGCGTAACTAAACTCAAGTGGAAGTGGGCTGGGCACGTCAGCCGAAGAGACGACGACCATTTGAGTAACCGTGTTCTACACTGGCGGCCGTGGACAAGAAAACGGAGTGTGGGAAGACCACCCGCCAGGTGGGACGACGCCATCAAGTACGTCGGCGGAAAGCAGTGGTTCCGTACCGCTGAAGGCCAGGAAGACTGGAGAAAAATTGGAGAGGCGTATGTCCAGCAGTGGACGCTTACACGCTGCCTGACTGACTGTCTGACCTTAATAACCAACATCTGGGTACTTTGATTAGTTTAGTTATGGCGTATTAATGTTTTTTATGTGTATCTAAAATTCAAATGTTTGGTTACATAATACTATTTTAATGTCTTTCGGAAAGTACCTTAAATTTTGGGAATATTCTAAATTAGAATATGAGTCATAAATCTTCTATTTTTGGAAATTGTAAGGTTTTAAACAAAGATTAGTGACTCATATGGTAGTAATGTTTTTAAGTTTACTCTGTTATTCATTATACTAATTTTTAATTTTACGTATTAATAGTGGATGTGACTTAGGTACATAAGTCGACGTTTCGCCTGCTACGTCACAGGCTTCATCAGGAACCACCGGGAATTCCTGAAGCAGAAGTCTGGTGCTAGTTGTACCAAACGTCACACTGATTGAGTCTCAAAGGGTACAGCTTTGCTGGCGATTCTGGCACGAAGGGTTCTCCTTCTTCACGATTTGCTTCTTGGTGGATGAGCTGCATGTATACTGGCCACTTAATGTCGGATTCCAACCACGTTTCGTATTTACTTTTGAAATTATTGAATGAATAACTCGCACTTTTCCACTTCGTGTACAAATTTGAGACGAACTTTTTACAAAAACTATTCAAATGAACTCGGATTATCATCATTTCGTGATATAATCGTGGCTCTTTGTATAATCTCTGTAAGAATCCGGTTTTCGTCAAGTAATTCGGCTTCTGGTGGGTGGCGAACTTCAGTTTAGTATTTGTTAAGTGCTTGCAAGTGACGGATCTTGGATTTCGAAACGAATTTTCGCTTTTCAATTACTTGCCGCTTTGCATTTACTTTTAAAACGTCGACTATTTTCACTTTGCTTATTTCAATTCTTAATTTATTAAGTCAGTTATTAGCCGTGAAAACCAAGTATGGAAGAGTTTAAATGTAATATTGACGTTTTTGCTCTCTTGCAAAGTCATCAAGATCTCTCGAACTGTGATATTACTATTCGATAAGCTGGTTGTTCATGTATCGGACAAAAACCGAGTTCATTTGAACGTCGACTTATGTACCTAAGCCACATCCACTATTAATACGTAAAATTAAAAATGAGTATAGATGAATAACAGAGTAAACTTAAAAACATTACTACCATATGAGTCACTAATCTTTGTTTAAAACCTTACAATTTCCAAAAATAGAGGATTTATGACTCATATTCTCATTTAAAATATTCCCAAAATTTAAGGTACTTTCCGAAAGACATTAAAATAATATTATGTAACCAAAATTTTGAATTTTAGATTCACATAAGAAACATTAATACGCCATAACTAAACTAATCAAAATACCCAGATATTGGTTATTAAGGTCAGTCAGTCAGTCAGCGTGTAAGCGTCCACTGCTGGAAATACGCTTCTCCAATTTTCCTCCAGTCCTCCTGGCCTTCAGCGGTACGGAACCACTGCTTTCCGCCGACGTACTTGATGGTGTCGTCCCAACTGGCAGGTGGTCTTCCCACACTCCGTTTTCCTGTCCACGGCCGCCAGTGTAGGACACGGTTACTCAAACGGTCGTCGTCTCTTCAGCTGACGTGCCCAGCCCACTTCCACTTGAGCTTAGTTACGCTGGAGCTTAGTTAAGCTTAGTTACGAGGAGCTTAGCACGTTATTAAGGTAAGTTATTAAAATTAATTTATTGAATTTAAAAAATATATAAATTCAGACTTACACCGTTCCTTTATATGAACGCATTTGGATACACTTTTCATGGAGCGTGATTCCATTCATATTCTAGTTTATCACTATAGCAAAAGAACGTCTAGGTCTTGTAAACCTTATGAAAAAATGGTCAAAACCTTTTCCTTTCTGTACAAATAAAAGTTAAATATTAAAAAAAAAAACATGTGTTTGGCGGGTAACAAATTTTATTACATACCAAGCGTTCTCTAACGTGGCTCTACACGCTTGCATAAATATTATATTTAAAACTTCAATGTTTTAAAAGAAATTTCTAATAGCTAATATGTAAGCAGATTATCATCATTTCGTGGTATAGTTATTGAATAATTTATATATTATAATATATACAGATAATTACAAACCAAAAAGAAGTTGAAATGTAAAAAAAATATTGGAAAATATACAAATGAATTTATCGAAATTTGATCAAAATTAAAAAATTCAAACTTACACCGTTCTTTCTTATGGACGCGTACGGTTACACTTTTTATTCAGAACGATTCTACTTACGGTCCACTTTATCACTATACCAAACAGAACTCTAGATCTCCTAAGACTTTTGAAATAATGACCTAAACATTTTCCTCTCCATACAAAAAAAAATTCAAGTTTTTTTTTAAAAATCTGTGATTAATGGATAGCAACTTATGTTACATATAAAGTGTTCTCTTACATAGCCCTATAAACTTGCATAAAAAGTTTTTCGAAATCTTTAAGTTCGTAAAAAAAAAATCGAAAGACCTCGGAAGCCGATTCTCAGCCCAGAGTGCGCCGCCGCGCCGGTACGACGACGGACGGTGGACAGAGAACCACCAGTTTTCTTTTATTTTTATAGAAACTGACACGGTTAGCTACATCACCTACAACATCCGTGATGTCACAGCCCATAACACCTTGGTGAACTAGGTGCTACGTCAGTGCTTCTCTTCGGTAGTGCCGGCTACACTGAACTGGACGTAAAACACGGAACTATTTAAATAGCCGTTTCGACCGACCTTTTATTCAGTGCGGTGGTATCAACCCGGGCGGGTTAACACTTGCACCTAGTAATATAAGAAGGGAGTCATATCCCTTAGTCGCCTTTTACGGTTACGGTTGCAGGAGAACCACCAGTTCTCTGTTCTCAATCAAGGCAAAATTTAAAATCTCATCAGTACAAGTGCGCACATTCGCCCGACTGCGCAAGGAGTAGCGCAGCAGCTCTTGTCTCGCGATGAATAAAGGATGGCGCGAGACGGTGCAGTTTCCAATTGCTTTACAATTTTAATGTCTCCCTCTTTCATGTCAGTATTTTTCATTACATTTTATTATTTACTTTCTGAACATAACGACAAAATAAATGTTTTAATAAGCTATTTAAAACACACACGCGCACACGCTCTCTCTCACACACACACGCACACCCTCACACCCCCACTCCCATTAATTCATCCCAGATATCAACACTTCTGAAGTAGCGATTGGCCAGGTTTTGTGCACAGATAACATTAAAATGTTATTGGTTGTACATGGTTGTACGTTTTTAAAACAAGCAAATAAATAAATAAATAAAATTAATCGCACTTGAAACCAATGGAAGACGCAAGTGGAGATCCTTTGTCTCTGCTCACCACATTTGAAAATAGGTATGAAGTTATGTATTTATGTATGTACGTATGTCAATTACCTAGTTTGAATTTATTTCTTCTCACGGTCTGGCTTTAAGATCTGCTGACAACTTACTCTTGGCAATACCGGCTCACTCAAGCTCTTTCTACACGGACTCTTTCACAGTACAAACAGCTCACCTCTGGAATAATCTGCCCGTGCATTTACGCTCCTCTACATCTATGAATGTATTTAAGATTAATTTAAACAAACTTCTCCTTTCGTTACCGAAGTAAATGCAATGTATAATATTAGATACATATCTTTACTCCCCTTCTCTTACTCTCTTGTCATTCAGTTGGTTGTGTCGCACAACGGTACCACCGATCGATGTACATAATATGTAAGTTTATTATATACATATATATGTTTATTAAAGTATTTATGTAGTATTCGTATGTAGTTTATCATACATATTTCTTTACAGTCTAACACATTGCCACAAACTATTCTTGTTCGCCTGCATGTACTTCTCCCACATCCCAAAGGTTAGTTAGAATAGAATGCCTCGCGGCATTAAGCTCGCCTGTTGTACCTAATTTTTATAAATTGGTGTTCAATAAAGAATACATACATACATACATACAATTACCTATATTTTTTTATTTTTTATTGAAACTGACAAGGTTGGCTACATCACCTACAACATCCGTGATGTCAGCCCATAACACCGGGTTGAACTTGGTGCCACGTCAGTGCTTCCCTTCGGTCGTGCCGGCTACACTGAACTGGACGGAAAACACAAACTATTTACATAGCCGTTTCGACCGACCTTTCATTCAGTGCGGTGGTACCAACCCGGGCGGCTTAAACCCTACCACCTAATTATCTATGAAGGGAGTCACATCCTTTAGTCGCCTTTTACGACATGCACGGGGAGAGATGCAGTGCGGCTATTCTTTTAAAGTACCGGCCCCACACGGTACCACTATATGTGGGTACTATTTAAAATTTAATATTTAGATTGACATTTTATATTTCCCACCGTGTGGGGCTGGTAATAAAAAAGAGTATACTGACTGCATCTCGAGGTAAGGACAAGATGCCGTGATAAGTGCGACAGGTTCGCCAAATCGCCACCTGTCACCTTGGCAGGGTCCTTCCGCCGGTTCACGCAGCAGGTGGTTCTTCGTGCCTTACTTGTTGCGATAGTTATGTTGTCCGAATACATACTTTGGTTGTTGTTGTTGTTGTTGTTGTTGTTGTTTATTGATCATTCATATCGCAGTAACATCAGATATCGCAACCTACTGTGGCTCATAGGACGACACTCGAAACTCTCTGGACAACAAAATACTAGTATTCAAAACAGTCATCAGGTCCGTGTGGGTGGACCAACGGGATCCAGCTTTGGGGTAGTGCTAACATGTCCAATATGAACATAATCCAACGACTACAAAACGTCATATTGAGAAACATAAGTGCAGCCCCCTGGTTCATGCGAAACAATGAAATCCAGCAGCTTCTCGACGTCCCTACAGTTAGCGAGAAAGTCCAATCCATCAGCAAAAGCACCACCCCAACATACTGGCTGAACAACTCACCGAAGAACCTATATTATATTACTCAAAATACGATGCATAGTGGACCTATCCAAGAAGGGGTCCGCTATCAAAATGTAGAGATTGGACCACTGGGGTCAATTCTCTGAAAGCCACCACAACAGACTATCAGAAAATCTGCTAAAAGTAAAAAAAAAGTGATCCCAGATGGAACAATAACAAAAAAATATATATCGCAGTATAACTGCACTGCAATATTTGTGGTCAAACGTGGTGGTGGGTTGTGCTTTAATTGACCAGAGTCCTTGCAGCACAACATCGATTGCTCTGTTGACCCGATAGTCGGGATACGGCGTGTGGTGTGTATGTAGGCATGTGCGCCGACACGGTACATATTATTTAGGTACTTCTGTATGTAGGATTAGCTATTGCTATATAGGAATGCACATAATGTGCACTTAAACTTAGTACTCGTGCAATGCGGCGCGACCGACCACCCCCGTGCACCCCCCTGGCGCGAGTCGCGTCGGCCGCCGCACGAGGTAGAGAAGTCAGTCAGTCTCCTCTTAGTGAATAGCTACCGTACATTTATTTCGGCGCGCGGAACAATTCGGTTTGTATGGGAGCCACATCTTAGCGTAACCGGAACTGAATTTTTATTTAGCCTATCCAGTGTCGTGTCCCTTATAATCAAATGTGCTTGTACTAAGTTTGATCAAATTCGGATGATCGGTTTAAGAGTTATGGAGGAACATACATACAAAAATTAATTCTAAAAATCCTTAATTTAGTTTTAGTATCAGACATAGAGTGTAGACTATCACCTTACCTACATACATATTATGTCCCAGCACATACTACAGCAATGGGTACATTTATTTATCTTGTCAGCCTCGATATCTTGCCCTCCGTCCGTCCTACGTCGCTCGAAACGGCTATGTAAATAGTTTGTGTTTTCCTTCCAGTTCAGTGTAGCCGGCACGACCGAAGGGAAGCACTGACATGGCACCTAGTTCACCCGGTGCTATGGGCTAACATCGCGGATGTTGTAGGTGATGTAGCCAACCGTGTCAGTTTCCATAAAAAAAAGGTATAATATTTTGTTGACACGAATGGTGTCTTAGCACGTTATCCGACCACACCGCGCCGGCGCGGCGCACATAGGTCACTTTTGCAATTCTATGCGCTTAAAATTACTTATTATGTGAAAAAAATTCAATTTGGTGTTTATGCTTATTTTTAGGGTTCCGTAGTCAACAAGGAACCCTTATAGTTTCGCCATGTCCGTCCGTCCGTCTGTCCGCGGCTTAGCTCAGAGACCCTTAGTACTAGAAACTTGTAAGTTAGTATGGGTATACATATTAATAACGCCGACAAAGTGGTAAAATAAAAATTTTGAAATAATTTTTTTTAGGATACCTCCCCTACACGTACAGTGGGGTTGAATTTTTTCAACCCGGACGGGATAAGCCCTACCACCTACTAAGGTAAGAAGGGAAGGGACCTACAGTTTTACGTGGAATCCGAACCACGGTCAGCCTCCAATGGTCGAGCGGTCGCTCATCCAAGTACTGACCGCGCTCAGGCTTGCTTAACAACAGTCGACCGACCCCACCACGGAGCTACCGAGGCTGACAAACATGTTACATTACATTGACCAACATTACATGTTATAGGACTTTTTGAGAAATCTTGCAATAAAACAAAAGTTTTAGTGAAAATTTATTTCAATAAAAAACTAACAGAATTCCAACTTAATTAGACATAATATACATAAACATAACAAAATTTAACATAAATTAAAATTTAACATAACTTTATTTAATGTTGCGATACAAATCTGTCCATTGATCGGTTGTGCTTTTTCCATTTGCGTAGTAGCTGTACACAAGCAATTACCGATTATTTTACGTACGGATGCGCTTAACGTCTCACCATAATTACGTAAATCGCTATTTTCCATCACATACGTAAGTAATGCATCAGTCTTTCGCACACTGTCTTCTTCACTCCGCCAAACTGTGAACAACTCACTTCGTATGATGCCTCCCGCCATTTCTGAAAAAAAATTTATAAAATACAGAGGCAAGTTGGGGCAGCCGATGTTAACACTTCTGTGTAGCTAAGTAATGGCTCTAAATAATAATAATAACTTCCAGACCAATCATCAACAAGCATAATAGTTCTGGTCCAGTAAACGAAAAAATATAAACATTTTTCGCATTAAAATTATTGTTGTTTTGAAATCCTTGTATGCGGCCCAACTTACAAATATTCAACACAATTAATACGTAAAGTTATTGTACATACCTATGCGTGTCGGTTCCATAGTAACTCGTAAATATTTCAGAAAAAAAAAACAGCTTGCACACTCTTTGAAGTTTCGCCGCCAACTGGCTGACTCGTTTCATGTGATCGCGAGCGCAACCAAGAGATACTTCTCGCTCATTCCCCTGCATACGTGCGCACGTATAATCTGTTCCGAGTATGGGTTAAGGTTACACATCTATCTAGGTATTTAAATAAAATAGTTGTATCGAAAAACTAATCATTACATTTTTATACCTATTGCTCGTGTGGATCGGTCAAAAGGCGTCCGTGCGGCGGCGCGGTGCCACAAACCATTTTGTACCTACGTTACTTTCGAAGAAGGTCCTGTGCCCTAATCACGAGATTTAACCTACACCGCGTACTTACGCTACGCCGTATTCTCCGTATCATTTTTTATGGAGAAACGAAGTTCGCAAATCTATCACTAGAGGCGCTGCTCCGTTTCTCCATACAAAGCGATGCGGAGAACACGGCGCGGCGTAGCGTATAGTACACGGTGTAGGTTAAATCTCGTGATTAGGGTACTGGCATCTCCATACTTACACTGCATGTACCTACGTACGTCCTGCGCGGTGTTGAAGGTGAAGGGAAGGACGCGTTGAAGCGAGGACGCGACCCAGGTGTCGACGGTGAGGGCGGGGCGGGGCGGGGCGAGAAGAGAGCACGTCAGGCAGGATGTGATGGATGAGCCTCCACGACACAGCTCTGGTAATTGGCTGTCGAACTCTTCGCACTGCTAAAAGCATACACGTGTTACCATTCGCGACGGCATACCAGGCGACGACGCGGCGCCGGAGCATTAGTCAGCTGAAGGTGCCTGCGGCAGAATCAATCTACTGAAATGTTACGGATCACTCAAAGGCGCACATTCCTGTATGGTCGAGGTCAGAGACGTTGCAAACATTTAGGTGTCCGTCTCGGAAGACCTTGAACCGTGAAACTTGTAGCACCCTCCAGCCAGGAGTTCTCCCACAACGGCCAGGCCGAAGAAACCAGAGGGCGCTGTTATTTGTCAGGAGGGAATGCACTGCACAAACTCAGGGATGGCACAGGAGATAAAATTAATCCCATTATTATTATCGAATCTCAAACATCCAAAGGTTGACTGTAAGAAATCTCTGTAAGGGATAAATCCGCCTTTGCACCTTATGTAAATTTTCTAATGTATTTGTTACTGTTTAATGTTTACTGGTGCAATAAAGAATTTTCTATCCATCTATTTCTATCTACAATACAATACAATACAATACAATACAATACAATACAATACAATACAATACAATACAATACAATACAATACAATACAATACAATACACTACACTACACTACACTACAATACAATACAATAAAATACAATACAATACAACACAAAACAAAACAACACAACACAACACAACACAACACAACACAACACAACACAATACAATACAATACAATACAATACAATACAATACAATACAATACAATACAACACAAAACAATACAATACAATACAAAAACTTCTTCTTTATCCAAACAATCTGGGTAAGCAATCACTCCGATTGGCATTGTGCTGTAAGAACTCCGATAAACTACAACTCAACACTGACTACCACGTTTACCTAAGTGTTATTTATTACCTAAAACTATCAAGCAAAATGGGGAATCTCGGTGGAAGGAGCGTGCAAGGAAAGTGGCTAGGTTGTCGCCCTTTACTAAGGCCTCTTGTCCTTATTATTTAGTCGCAAAACATTATAACGGTGTTTTCCGCCTTTTGCCTTCATTTTTGCTTCTCCCTTCTCGCACGGGGAGACATGGGACTATTATTTTTAAGTACCGGGCCCCATACGGTGCCGCGCCCGTCTTTCGCCGTCGGCGAGATGTTCGGAGTTTAAAGTCTTTGATAGCATCATGCATGAGACTGAAGTAAATCACATTTAACTCTATGATGAAACGAAATATAAAAGAGGAACCGACGCGACGCAACGCGAGGCTCGAGACAGGCTGCGTCGAAATGACAATAACAGATATGAAATTGGAGAGCTCCTCCCCGACCTGCCGCGCCGCGCCCAAAGAGGTATTATGTACTAGCGTACTAGAGTTATCGCTCCGAAGAA
Source organism: Nematopogon swammerdamellus (assembly GCA_946902875.1). NCBI lineage: Eukaryota > Metazoa > Arthropoda > Insecta > Lepidoptera > Adelidae > Nematopogon > Nematopogon swammerdamellus. The sequence continues at coordinate 412,049 of OX336337.1, forward strand.
AAGCAGTGTCCCAGCGGCTGAGGTATGGGGTAAGGTAGCGGGGAGGCGGAGCGCAGAGCCGAGCGGAAGAGGGGAGCGCGCGCGTGGCGGGAAGCTTGTGGGAGACAGGCAAGGGGTAAGAAGTAAGCCAGAGGGGCAGGGAGAACGATCGCACTCGTACGTCGGTGTGCATATTGTCTTTTCATTTTAACACCTTCATCTCCAGAGCAATCGCACCTTCGACTAGCTAGTAGCTACATATCATTAAAACGTTTGCGTGAGCGCACGGACGAAGATTTGTAAGTAGGCGAGGCGCGATCGCATCAGGTAGGCGACGACTGATCCTCTCGCGCTCGACCATAGAATAGGGCTTGAGGGAGGACCGTGAACCGCAACTCGTTGGAAAATGCTAGTTCACCGAGTGAGTTCTCTAGTACGCTAGTACATAATACCTCTTTGGCCGCGCCCGCCGCCGCGCTGTAGAAACTCACAAATCCAATCGATTTTATTTGCTTTCGTTTTTTATGTCGGCGTCCGTCCAGACGAGCCGGGCTGGGAGGCGAACAATAATAATTGCAAGCTATTCATCCCTTCGACCGTGAAAGTCTAGATCGTCCACCATCATGCGCTTTCTCAAACATTACTAGCCTTAACACCATTCCACCTCCGCACTACGCGTACTGGGCAGGGGATGCACACCTATACAATTGACCTACCGAAGATACCTACCGAACCAACCGGTTCTGTAGGTATTTTATTCACAGAACCGGGAAAATGTGGAACGCACTCCCTGCTCATCTATTTCCTCCCAAGTACAGCCTGGGGTTTTTCAAAAGGGGCGTGAAAAGGCTCATGTCAAGCCGGCATAGCATTCGCAATCCCAGTGCATCACATAATATCCATTGGCATCGTTAGTCACATACTCGTAAGTGAAAGGATGCCACATGTCGCGCTTTCTATAAAAAAAAACTTCCTCTCGGTTGAAGTTGTCGTGCATCTTAATATCGATGAACCCTCAGACGAGGAGCGAAACGTTTCGTGTTTCAGCCGCAAGAATATTGACCATCGAATCTAATCCAGTGGTTGTGCCGCAACGCTGCTGCTCCAAAACCATCGCGTGTGAAGTAGCTTCATTCATTCTAACAAAGTCCTTCTGGATTTGCTGATTATACTTGAATGATAAAACATCATCGTAACGTGTGCGAGTCGAACTCGCGCACCGAGGGTTCCGTATCGCCATATCATGGTCAGCGCCACTCACGCCATCTATGGTGTGTTTTATGAAATGCTTCATATTAGTTAAAATTTATGATTATTTAAAATGCTTCATACTCTTTTCGGTAGATGGCGCGCATACACTTTTTAGCTTCTTATATGGGAACCCCGTCAATGTTGTACTTTTTCTTATTTTTATTATTTGTTGTTATAATAACACATAAGTATTCTGTGAAAACCACGGGCTAACTATTACGGTTCAAGAGATAGAGCCCTCGGGATAGACGGACAGACAGAGAGACAGACAGACAGACGGCGTAGGCTTAGTAATAGGGTCCAGTACGACGGATACGGAACCCTAATAAGAGCCCCACTGCCATCTCCCTACTGCTAATACTTTGCAAAAAGTGGTGGCCGGTGTTGTGCTGTAATTTTACACACCGATTTCTCTGCTTACCGCTGTATCCCGACAATCGCGGTAAGCAGAGTAATCAGTGTTGTGCTGCAAGAACTCTGGGAAATCACAGCACAACGCCGACCACCACATTTAGCAAAGCATTATACGTACAAGACAACTACCGAGCAGCAAGTAAGGCACGAAGAACCGACTCGGTGGGAAGTACCGCGCCAAGGTGACAGGTGGCTATCCTGTCGCCCTTTAACACGGCATCTTGCCCTTATCCCTTAGTCGCCTTTTACTACGTGCACGGAGAGAGGTACAGTGGGGCCATTCTTTTCAAGTACCGGCGGCCCCACACGTTAGAGTATCATAGATTTTGGATGTAATTCGGTCAGTCGGCGTGTAAGAGTCCACTGCTGGACATACGCCTCTTTAATGTTCCTTGTACTCGTATGCGTTAACTTTCTACGTTGTTTGAGATGAAATGTGAGTCCGCGCGGGTCGAGGCTCCCCAACAAACAAATTGGTGCTAACGGCAGGTTGTTTTAGATCTTAAAGTGGTATATTGGATTAATATAACGCTTCACTAATGTAGAGCACTTATAGCACTTAATAACGCTATTGTAAAGTCACTAAAGAAACTTAACCTGTATAAGAATGGGCCTCTATTAAAATGTTAGTTGGAGCCTGGAGGGCCACTCTACGTCCAGCCGTGGCAGCCGGCTCTCGGCTCCGTGGAGGCCGGTGGTGGAGCGTAGCGTCGCTCCACTGCGCCTCGCTTTAGCCCGCGATCAAACCTGCATACTTACCTAGTCGCAGACCTGCCCGCCCCGCCCCGCCCCGCCCCGTCTAGTCAGCCGCGCTGCGAAGCCCTATGCCTTCAGTATTCATAATTGATCAAGATTTATTGAGGCATGGAAAGCAATAGCTAACATTTATATTAATGAGTAGCTTTTTCCCGCGGCTTCGCTCGCGTGAAATTCGTATTTAAAAAAAAGAAGATAGTAAGTAAGCCCGCTACTGTACCTTTATTTCGGCGCGAGGAACAATTCGGTTTGTATGAGAGCCTCATCTTAGCGTAACTGGAACTGAATTTTATTTAGCCTATCCTGTGTCCCGTATAGCTAAATGTGCTTGTACTAAGTTCTATCGAATTCTGATGATCGGTTTAAGAGTTATGGAGGAGTTATATGCATACATACAGAAACGATTTCTAAAAATCGTCAATTTAGTTTTAGTATCATACATATAGACGCAATATCTCATAAAATAAAAATAACTTACTCCATGACCGTCCCTTACAGATTTATTATTATTACTTAGTATTGATATTGATGATATTGCTTACTAAAAAGAGTGAAATAAAAAACTGTTTTAAAAAACATTGAACCGACTTCAAAAAACAACTAGGATATTTTTTAAGTAGCTCAATGTTATTAAAACAATTTTTGGACTTCTTTTCGGTTCTTGTTGCATTTCTGTGTGAAAGGTATACTCTCCAATATTAACGACCTGGAGACTGATAGGTAGGTACCTACGTACATATAACCAAATCCATAACGGCGCGACATATCGAATACATATTATTATATTGCGTCTCTAGCTTTCCGCTCTACCTGGCCTCTCCTTCCGCTCCAGTGCTCTCTCCTCCACTCCCCCTCCCTAGACATACACACACACACACACGCTCAACCCTCTAAATACTTGACGCACACATCTACAGCCTCCGTCACAACACAATGCCAATTCCTAATTTAACCGCGTGGACAGCTGCGGGGACTTTACGCAATGTTATATTGATCACTTTCACCTGCGTTGTGCACAGACATTCGTTTCGCAACTTATAATATTCTCTTGCTTGATAAGCAACCGATAGATTTGGGCATCGGCTTCTCATGCGAGAGGTCCGAGGTTCGAATCCGGTCGGCGTGTACTAATGAGTTTTTTCTGACGAAAAAATTTACGTGCATACCTACACCTGCTGCTTCACCGTTCAGAACCGGTGTTAAACTGTAGGTCCCTTCCCTTGCCCCTTGCTAGGTGGTAGGCTCAAATTGTAGCCAACTGGGTTGGTACCACCGTACTGGATGTAAGATGGCCGCATAGCAGCCTCGGTTGTGTTCTCCTCTAGTCCAGTATAGCCAGCAATCCAGAGAAGTCTCCGGTATGGCACCTACCTTCTCGGAGGTGATATTGGCTAGTCAGAGCATGTGCTATGGTTCCTCTGACTCAGCCACCCATACCGGATTACATAAAAAAAAGATACAGTGCGTGTAGATTTCCCTAATCAGGCAGAATATTATGTTGTGTGCGTATTTTAGTTATAACTATGTAAAGCTTCTTTCTTTTCCTTACATACATATCACACACGCTGAATCCCGACAATCGGGGTAAGCAGAGTAATCGGTGTTGTGCTGCAAGTACTCTAGTAATTACAGCACAACACCGACCACCACGTTTCGCAAAGTATTCGAACAAGATTAAATCAATCAAGCAGCAAGTAAGGCACGATGACCCACCTGCTGTATGACTCGGTGGAAGTACCGTGCCAAGGTGAGAGGTGGCGAGCCTGTCGCCCTTTAGCACGGCATCTTGTCCTTATCCCTTAGTCGCCTTTTACGACATGCACGAGGAGAGATGCAGTGAGGCTATTCTTTTTAAGTACCGGCCACACACGGTTTCTTTTCCTTATTCTTTTGTTTTTACCCGACTGCACTAAGCAAAAGGGGGGCTATGGAGGATCAATACTAATAATACCTAAATCTCTAAGGGATGGCTATGGAGTAAGTTACTTTGATTTATGTTATGAGATATTGCATTTGTAGACTATAATATATGGTATGACACTAAAACTGATTTGCCGATTTTTAGAAATACTTTCTGTGTGTATGTATGTATGTTCCTCCAACTTAGTACAAGCACATTTAGCTATACGAGACACAGGATAGGCTAAATAAAATTCAGTTCCGGTTACGCTAAGATGAGGCTCTCATACAAACCGAATTGTTCCACGCGCCGAAATAAAGGTATGGTAGCGGGCTTACTTACTTTCTTCTTTTTAATCCGAATTTCACGCGGGCGAAACCGCGGGCAAAAGCTATAAACAATATGTAGGTATCTTCGAACTGTACGATTTTCCAAACAGTTGTTGTGTCGCACTGCTAGGGATACAGTGCTTCCGACAAATATCTTTCCCTAGCTAGACGTTCAATGCAGGCATCTTATCTCGCAGGTTAAATTACCCTTTTCACAGGCACTTTCATCCACCTACAAGCCGGACTGCTAAGGGGGTGAAATTGGCTGCTCCCGAGACTCCGGTCTCGGGTCCTGCCACCAAATCCGGTTACAATAAATTGTTTTTTTAGGTTTCCGTTCCGTACCCCGTACGGAAACCTAAAACGTCTGCTGTCCGTCCGTCTCGGTCCGTCCGATGGCTGTATCTTTGGAACCGTAATAGCTAGCCGGTTGATTTTTTTTACAGAATATGTGTTATTTTGACGGATATAACAAAAATAAAAAAATTTAGAAAGAGAAAAATTAAGGGAAGGGATTTCTCCATGCAAGATACGTGTTTTTTTTTCAACTTTTTTTTTGTGGTGCGGAAACCTCGTTGCGCTAGCCCGATTCGCACTTGGTCGGTTTTTAATACAATCCGAATATGTGGCACACAGTCCATCAAACAAACCATAAACCGAAATGGGCTAGTTAGTGTGGTGGCGGCGGCAGCGGGTGCGACACTCCCACCCACCTGTGCTGTGATATCTGATCATACTTACCGCTATGCAAACACTGGAGCCAATGACCGACACGTGACCCAGTAAGAGACACGAAGACTACCGGCCACCGTGGCAACCCCGAGCGAGTGAGCGCTGCGGTAGATGGCGCGCACCGGAACGGGAAGTGCAACGCGTGCGCATGTTGTTGCACCTCCTGTTACGCACCTGTCGCCACCGCGCGTGCGCTCCCCGTCCCCGTCCGGTCGAGGACATCGGGCGAAGCTCCTTGCAGGCAGCTGGGCTCGCACGCCGCCGCCGTCGGTTCACCGACCTACTACTGACCGCACATTATAAATTCAACAACTTTACTGAACATAAAAGTCGGTGCGCGAGTCGGACCCGCACTTGGCCGGTTTCTGAATGTATGTATGTATGTATATATTCATTCATAGTGTGCTGGGTACCGCTGCGCTGGGGTAGAAGGTCGAACTGGAGGACATTTTTTGACTGTAACATAATGGTTTTTTTTAGTTTTAATTTATATTAAGTATTTTATTTTTATGAAAATAGAATATTATATTCTTCAAAGATAATATTTTTTCCTAAATGTAATTTATTGTTTCGGAATTATCAGTGGTACTGGTTGTACAAAACAATCAACTGAATGACGCCTTCTGTCTGACAGACTTTAAAACATATTTGCTAAACTTAAAGACTTATGATGAAATTATCCAGTACGTTTATCCCGCCCTTTTTTTCTAGTGTCACGTTGTGCGTCCGTCAGCCGTCTGCAAGTCACAGGGCCTAATATTATATTTTTGTTTATCTACAGTTTTATTGTGGGGCGATCAAATTGAAATAACTCTATAACTTCACGCCCAGAAATAGGTTGTTGCTCCTAAAATACATCCAGCTGCGAGCGCGGTAAGACAATACCACCCATTGTGGTTCAGGCGTGCTCCCAGGAAGTAATAACAAATATCCTCACTCGATAGTACACGATGATAGTTCCTGGAACCCGCCGGCCGCGCCGCCACGCCATAGTCTTCCTTTACGATTATCGCGTGCAACATGCGTGCTGCGCTGCGCTGGGTTATCGTTAAATCGATCCTGCGTAGTTGGTTGGTGTTGGTGAGTCTCAAGAAGGCATATTATGAGCTGGGCGAGACATCGCCGCCCCCTGCGGCGAGGCCGGCTAAAATAAGAAAAACATCCTGTTAGTTAATTGCGAAGTTGAAGTTAGGGGCATCGTGTAGTGCGAACCGTTTTCAAATTTCGAATTTCCTTCATCGTATTGCTGTCGCTGTGGGCCGCGCCGCTCTGTCCACGCACGAGAAAAGGACAATAACTACACCTCAGAAGCAAACTGCCTACAATATATTTGTGAACCATCACATCATTCAGGCGAAGTCTTTTTAGGTTTCCGTATCCTGTACGGAAGCCTATTACTAAGCCCACGCCGTCTGTCTATCTGCCTGTCTTTTTTTTTATTTTTATGGAAACTGACACGGTTGGCTACATCACCTACAACGTCCGTGATGTCAGCCCATAACACCGGGTGAACTAGGTGCCATGTCAGTGCTTCCCCCTTTGATCGTGCCGGCTACACTGAACTGGTCGGAAAACACAAACTATTTACATAGCCGTTTTGACCGACGTTTCATTCAGTGCGGTGGTACCAACCCGGGCGGGTTAAACCCTACCACCAAGTAAGATTAGGAGGGAAGGGACCTACAGTTTTACGAGGAATCCGAACCTCGGTCAGCCTCCAACGGTCAGCGGTCACCCATCCAAGTACTGACCGCACCCAGCGTTGCTTAACATTCAATAGCGACAGTTGACTGTCTGCACCACTGAGCTATCGAGGCTGACAGGTCTGTCTGTCCTACTGCTGTATCTTTGGAACCGTAATATGTAGCCGGGTGAAATTTTCACAGAACTTCACTTCGCACTTCGGTGCGCGAGTCCGACTCGCACTTGGCCGGTTTTTTTCATATCTTTATTCTTCCTCAACCTCAATAAGTGATATATTTTTTGCTATCAACAAAAGTCTACTGGATGTCCCTATGTCTTAATCAACCGACTTCAAAAGGAGGAGGTTCTCAATTCGACTGTATGTTTTTTTGTATGTTAGTTACGCGATTACTCCGTCAACTGTAAGCCTATTTTGAAAATTATTTTTTTTGCTTGGTAGGTTATACTTCAAAGGTGGTCCCGAAATTAATTCAGCGGTTTTTGAAGAATCAACAAAAAACTATGGTTTGTGGTTACCTTCAGCAAAACTTTTGATGCGGACTTTTTCAGCAATAAAACATAAGCAAGTCGATACCTCAGCACTATACTGCTACACGCTCAAAATTTTCCAGTTTGACACATGGCGAATAATTCTGTACTGGTTCAACCTATTTCGATTATTCTTTTTTATGTAATATTACTAAAAAGAATGAAATAAAAACTGTTTTAAAAAACATAAAGCCGACTTAAAAAATAATTATAACTACAAAGTATTAAATAATATTTTGAGACTTTCTCTGTCATTGTATTGAAATATATGAATCGATATTGTGATTCATATTCGGACCCTTGAGTTGAAGGCGGTACAAAATCACACCTAAAAATTGATAGATGGAACCCTTTTGTAGAATAGATAGTAGACCACATAGTAATTTATAAGTTTCTGAGTCGTAAATGTCGAGTGAAAAGCTATTTTCATTGAATTCAAATTTCGAATGCTGATGTTAGTGTCGTCGTGTCTAATGTAGCGAAGAAGCGATTCAGAATGACTTATCATAATCTCATTTAATTCCTATAACACGATATAATCCGCTAAACATTTTATTATTAAATTTTTCATTGGATAGTCAGAGCATAGCAGTTCGAATTGATTCAGATCGAATGGATTATCTTCAAATAAAAACGTCGTTCAAGCATGTCGGCGTCCTATTTTCAATCGGCACTCGGCGCGGCCCAGGACCACGCGCGGCTCTTTCATTGAATAATTTGATAGTGATTGAGTATTGTTGTGCAGAGCTGCTCCGTAAGATGTCGGCACTTCCTGGCGTTCCTCATACTGTTACATGCTTGTACACTACACTTATAGGCGAGCCATGTTATTTTTACCCCCCCCCCGACGAAAAAATATGGGTGTTACAAGTTTAACGTGTGTGTGTATGTGTGTGCCTGCTGTGGCATTGTAGCTCCCAAATGGATGGACCGATTTGGATGCGGTTTTTGAAGTGAAAACTTCTTTAGCGGCGCTTGGCACTTTTTTAGGTGGGTAAAAAATGTTAGACTCGCGACAGATCTCGAAAAGCGACAGATTTATTTTTATTATTTAAAATGCAACCTTAAGTCATTGCATTAAGGGTTTAGTTACGATGGTTCGGGATCAATTCTGTTTGTCTCTCAGTGACAGTAACGCTGAAAGCGAATCAAGGGAATCCGATATTCGTTTGATCGTTTATGTGATTTCGTGGCTCAATGGTAAGAATGTAGGATTTGTATTTTTTGACCATGGGTTCGAATCCCTCAAATTTTTTTATTTATTTATTTTTATTGGAAATCTGCTTTAATCGGGATGGCTGTTAGCTAAGTTTGTAATCAAATAATCAAGTAATCAAGTAATAAAAAAAAAATTATTTTAAAAAGTGGACAGATTTGCATGCGTTTTTTTTAAGCTCCACAAATTGTTTTTGAAAAAAACACGTTTCTTGTATGGGAACCCCTCTTAATTTTTTACTTTTTCAATTTATTATTATTTGTTATATACGCCATAATAACAAATATTCTGTGAAAATTTCAACCGGCTACCTATTACGGTTCCAAAGATACAGCAGTAGGACAGACAGACAGACAGACAGACGGCGTAGGCTTAGTAATAGGCTTCCGTACGGGATACGGAAACCTAAAAAACGAAAACCTTATAGGATCACTCTCGTGTCTGTATGTCTGTCCGTTTGTCACACCTTATTTTCTCCGAATCTACTGGACGAGAAAAGTTTCAATTTGGCATATGTATAGAATTTGATGATCCTAGCCTCAGAACAAGAAAAGGTCTGAGCTTATAGCGTAAATGAACGAATTTCGATTTTGGGGGAAAAATTAAAAAGTTAATTGTTTTTTTCAAGTGCATCATGTGACTTATCGGATGAAATTTTGTTTTTCTTATATAATATTAAAATACATTGTTTAAAATATATTAAAGACAATATACGAAAATCAAGCATTCCCCCTCCTCCGTGAAAACAATGGGAATATAGGGCCTCTCTTATAGTTTAAAGGAAAACCTAAACGAAAAATTCGGAGTCTTAAAGTTCTCAAGGAAAACGGAATGGTACGGAACCCTCTCCACGCAAGCTTGACTCGCACTTGATTGCTTTTTAGTTCAAAACACGCCTGGGTTCTCCTACCCACTATGTATGTAGGTATGCCTCCAATCTTAACACCAATGATATTATTAGAGGTAGATGAGACATTCGGTGTTTAAAAACGGCACGACCCTGAGCGAATGAACCACAATAATGGTGCGCCGATTCGAATAGTCCTATTCGAATTATTAGATTTTTTCACAACTTCAAATGCATTCGAATAGTCGTGGTGATTTCGAATATTAAAGCATTTCGAATTGGCGCATCCCTAACCACAAAGTCACGAGATAATAAAATTTTAATGTCACAATATTACAAGAGGAAGTAGGACGGCATGTCTGTTGCATTGGGGTATTTCTTAACTCACTCGATATTTTTTTATGCGCAATATTTTATAGATGTAACGAACGTTTGATTTTTGTGAAAAATATAAAATGGAAATAGTAATACTGTTGTTGTTGTTGTTAGGTTTGGGGTTGGCTCTAGGCCTGCAAACTAATCCCGCTTGGTTGGGGACCTTCGTGCAAAACCCCGCAGGCTCCAGCTACCCCAGCCAGCCTATGTCTTCCATGAAAGCCACAAGTCGACCGGGGTGTCTGCAGACCGCCGCAACGGAAGATGGGGAGCGGAGTATGTCCCTTCGTTGGTTGTCAAGCACACTGCACTCCAACAAAACATGCTCGGCCGTTTCATCCGTCGCCAAGCATCCTCTGCATAGTGGACTATCCGTAATACCCATCGTGTGTAGATGTTTATTTAGTGAGCAGTGACCGCTCATCAGACCAACGGCTATTCTTAGCTTAGCCCGGGCCAGGTTGATAAGCTTCCGAGCCAGCCTTCGGTCTGGTTTAGGAAGGGCAGCTCTCGACTGTCTGCACTCTGAGAGGCCCTTCCATCTGTCCCTGTGTTTCCGTGATGTCGACGCGTGCAACCAAGATCTCTGTGTGCTCGCTGACGGCATTATCACGGGTTCCGCTCCTATAGGTATAGTTCTGGATCCTCTTCGGGCGAGGTCATCAGCGCTGTCATTTCCGTCGTCTTCGTTGTGGCCTTTTATCCACTGGAGGATCACCTTGTTATTATTACCTGCAACCTTCTCCAGGGCTCCACGACATTGTAGCACTAGGCCTGAGGTACACCTCTTGCTCTTCAGTGCCATAAGAGTCGCTGCGCTATCTGAGAGTATCTTGATAATGTACCCTGATACGCCCATCTCAGTCACAGCGGTTGCCGCCTGAAGCACCCCGATTACTTCCGTTTGGAAAACGGTTGAGTGTGCACCAAGTGGTACTGATCTGTTGATGTTCAGCTCCAGTGAGAAAATGCCCGCACCGGTTCCGCTGCTTGTCCGTGACCCGTCTGTGAAGATTCTGAGTTCCGTCTCACTAGATGGGCCAGGGGTTTTTGGTCCTATTATGACCTCGAAATGTTTTTCGAAGACGTGGGTGGTGGGTATCCGATCGGAACCTGCCCTTAATAGGGGTAGTTCATTGCACATAGTGTTCAGGACACTTGTGTGCTTTACCGGTTCGTCCCCTTTCCATAGTCCTAGCGCATTGAGCCTTAGTGCGGACGCCGCTGCCTCCTGTCTGACAAATAGGTCCAGCGGCGTCAGACAGAGCATGGCTTCAATGGCGGCCGTGGGTGTTGTGCGCATACAGCCCGTAATGCCTATGCAGGCAAGCCTCTGCAGCTTCTCTAATTGCATCGTTGTGGTCCGCAGTTTGGATCTGGGCCACCAGACCACGGCTCCGTAAGATAGCATCGGTCTCACTATGGCAGTGTACATCCACTGAGTAATTTTGGGGGTTACACCCCACGTTTTTCCCAGCAGCCTGCGACACTGCCAGAATGAGACGGTTGCTTTTTGTATTTTTTGGTCCAAGTGCCTACTCCAGTTGAGTTTATTGTCAAGAATAATGCCCAGATACTTGACTTGCTCTGACATTGTTAGCATTGTCCCATTAAGCGTCGGGTATCTAAGGTTCCCGAGCTTCCTTTTGTTCGTGAAGAGAACCATCTCTGTCTTCTTCGCGTTCACCGACAGAGATTGTTCCTTGCACCAGTCCTCAATGATCTTGAGAGCCCCTTGCATCACTTCACACAGTATCGTTTCGAAGCTCCCATTTATGAGGATGGCAATGTCATCCGCATAGCCGACCGTGTAGTACCCGGCCTCGTTTAGGCGCCTTAAGAGGCCGTCCACCACAAAGTCCCACAACAGCGGTGACAACACCCCTCCCTGTGGGCAGCCTCTAGCGACTAGAGCCCTCGTTGTGTCTGCCACCGTCACTTGAACCGCTCTGAGCTTCAGCATGTTTTCTATCCAGCCACTGATTGTGGAATCAACACCATACTGTGTCAGAGCCTGCCCAATACTTCCGAAGGTCGTTTTATCGAACGCGCCCTCTATGTCGATGAAGACGCCTAGGGTTGACATTTTGTTTTCTAGAGCCTGCTCAATTTTGTGCACTACTGCATGTAGTGCAGATTCTGTTGAGCGGCCTGGCATGTATGCATGTTGCTGCTTGTGTAATGGATGATGTTTTAGCGTCACATCCCTAATTTCACGGTCACAAAGCCTTTCCAGTGTTTTAAGTAAAAACGAGGTCAGGCTAATCGGCCGGTACGACTTGGCAAGTGAGTACTCGCTCCTGCCAGGTTTTGGGATAAAGATTACTTTAACCTCACGCCATCCCCTGGGGACGTACTTATGGGCAATGCAGGCTCTGAAGATCCTCACCAGTATTGGGACCAGGATCTTTGAGCACCACTGCAATTGCGCCGGATAAATGCCATCTAGCCCAGGTGATTTATAAGGGAGAAAGCTCTCTATAGCCCAAACTACCTTTTCATGCGTTACTACGCGTTGAGCCGTGTCCCAGTCTACGTTGGTCGGTTGACTCCCTGTGGTTTCAACCCAGTTGATCTGGTCGGCTATACTGCACTCGGGGAAGTGTGTGTCGAGCAGGACTTTACACATTTCCGGTACGGTGTTGGTGTATGTACCATCTGGTTTCCTCAGGCTTCCCATCTGCTGATCTGGCTCTCCTGAGAGTAGTTTCTTGATTCTGGCTGCCTGTGTGGTGGTCTCTATACTGCTGCAGAACCTCCTCCAGGCATCCCTTCTTTTGGCCCTTACCCTTTTCTTGAAGTGGTTCAGGGCCTCTTTGTAATTCGCTAGGTCCGAGTTTTCTTTAGTATAACGCGCCCTGTTCTGGAGTCGTCTTAGTTTCCTTCGGAGATTCTCCAGTACTGGGCACCATTGTTTCCCTCCCTTTCCGGGGCCATCATTTGCTTCTGCAAGCGGACAGGCTTCCTCGAAACTTTGGGTTAGTTCTGAAGTTAACTTTTCCACAGATAACTCGAGATCGTTGATTGTGTGTACGACTTCGGGGATGTCGAAGCACCCAAGCTTACCCTCAACCAGGCTCCTGTAATGGGCCTTGTTGGCTTTCCTTGGGTTTCTTCGTATCTCCCTCTTCGTGATGTTTGCTGTAATTTCAAAACAAAGCCACCTGTGATCGGAGCATGACATTTCTCGAGAGACATACCACCCGCGCACCATGTTGACAGTTTTGTCTGTCGCCAGTGTTATGTCAATGACTGTCTCAAACCTGGTTGTTACAAAAGTGGGCTCCGACCCCTTGTTAAGAATTTGCATTTTAGTGGTTAGTAGGTATTCGTATAGTGAGTTACCTCTGTCATTGTTACGTGCGTTCCCCCAAACCTGGTGGTGTGCGTTGGAATCGCACCCTATGATGAGGTGCTCGTCGTTGTCCTCGCAGAAGCGCGTCAGTTCTTCCATCTTGCTCGATGGAGCCGGCTCTCTAAAGTCCAGGTAGCAGGACGCCAGGATGATGCCCTTCGTGCCCGCCCCCTCGACTCCAAGGAGCCGGATGACGGTGTGGTCACAGTCAGTAAACTGGTTGAGTAGCGTTGCTGTAAAAAGACTCGGAACAAATATACAAGTTCTGTTCCTGTTAGATGCGGTGTCAAGATAGAGTTTACCGCGTAGGTTACCCAGGCCACAGACCCTGCCACCACGAACCCATGGCTCCTGCAGCAGAGCTACGGTTTCACAACATGTCTCAAGCTTACCGTGTAAGGTTGCAGAAGCCATTTGTGAGTGCTGGAGATTGGCCTGAATAACTTTGATGCTCGGACTGTGTGAGACTGCCATTCCCAAGGATCACGCGGACTCCTCACCCGAGGCAGCGAGGAGTTGCTCCTCGTCAATATCTAGGCACAGGGATTCTGCCATTACCTGTAGTGGGTCAAGCGATCCCTCCATGCCCAGGCCGTGTGGGCCCCTTAACGCCAGGTCTGCGTAGGCAGAGTCTAGCGAGAGGGTCCCCGGCATGCTCGGAAGCGGTTCCAGTCCGTAGACTGGGGCCGCTTCTTCACTTGACGCGATGGAGCACTCCCCCGCTCCCAAGGGCAGATGCCCGCCGTCCCTGTACCACTGGCGCTTCACTTTGACACCGTGGTCCGTCGCGTCATCCTTCCTCGTGAAGCACGAGAAAGGATTTGTAAGTGGTGACTTACCATGGGGTGGTGTAGTCACCATAGGTCCTGGCGTCAGTACCGGCACCACATATGATGGCGGTGACGGTGTCGGAGTCTCTGTCGTCGGTTGAACCGTCCCGACCGCTTTTGTTCCCTCAGCTGCTGCAGTAGCTGCTGCTGGAGGTAGTGCAGGTTTCGGCTTTGGTATACCTGCGTCGGGTACGTGGACGTACACATTGGACAGCCCGTGTCCAATCCGGCGGTGGTGGCTCAGTAGCGTGCCCATCTCTGTCTCGGGTATGCCGAGAGTGATGAGCAGGCCACCTTGATCTCGTGTTGAGTTCAGCACTGTCCACCTGCCTATTTTTAGGTGTCTGTTCTGCACCCTAAAGCGGTCCATAACAGCCTTGACGCTGATGTCGGCTGGGACCCCGGGCACCTTACAGAAACACCGTACCAATTTTTGCACCTCGCTGGCTGGAATCACGGCGAGTTTAATCCCTGTAAGGGATAGCTCTGCCACCTTCTGTTCCAGCCAGTTTCTAGTGAAGTCGTTGGAACACCTAAGATTCAGGGCCCCTACTTTAAAAGTAGGGAATCCCTGGAAATTGGGTCCGGTCGGTGTGCTGTCGTCGTCGTCGTCCTCATCATCCGGAAGAGGTGCATCCGTCACCATCTTCCACAGGACGTTCTCCAGCGTCTCGCGGATCGACTCTGCTTCGTCCTTGGTCAGGGGGGCTCTGTCAGCCTTTACGATGGCCATCTCCGTATATTTAGCTGTTGCTGCAGCAGCGTACGTGAGGCCCTCTACCTTCGGCCTTTTCTCAGGTGGGGTCATGCCTGACACCCCTGGTCGGCCCCTCTTCTGATGCGAGCAGGTCGGTGCGTCGGCCTGGTCCTTCCCAGAGTCGGGCAAACATGTGGACGGGGCCGCTGCTGATGATCGCGATGGCCCGCGGTGGCCGTGCCCAGATCCCCTTAGGGGGGGTCTGACCGGCATGGTCCCGCGTGCCCCACCCCCTCGTCCACGATGCCCGGCTCTGAATGGCCCAATGGCTCCTCTCCCACGGGTGTTGGTGAAGGGGTCCTCACGACCCGTTTCCCCGGCTGCGCCCGTGGGTTGGTACTGCCCCGTGGACTCAAGCATGCGGTTAAAATGTGCGCGACGCCGCTTGTTAAGGCGGTGTCTTGCATTCTTACCCCTCTTTACTTGAGTCCACGTCTCGTCACGACTGTCCCGTCTGTCTGCCACCGGTTCGGCCGCAGCCGCAATCGGTGGTGGCGTCGTCCTTTCTCCTTGCATCGGTGGCTGTATTACTGTGTCTTTCATATTATTATCCATACTCTTCTTCCGTTTGTTGCTTCGTCCCCCAAGCATCCCACCCACCACCGAGTCCTCAAAATTGGGGATGCCCGTTTGGGCACCAGGTTAGCTGGGGGATATAGCACCCGGAACATATTGTCCAGCCCTTGATGAGTGTCAGCCACACACACCCTCCCTCTGTGAGTCCGCCACCCATCAACTGCCAGTTCAATAGGTTCACTCTTAGGATGGTCCATCTACGAGCAGGTTACGGTCACGATCGGGCCGACCCAGCCACGGTGTCGTCCCAAAGCGCTCCGGCCCGCTGCAGACAGGCCATCCTAGGGGCGCTAGCCGACATCCGTCTTACCGTGATGCCACAGCCGATTGATCGCAGTGCGGCTACATTGCGACCGCCCGTTTTGGGATGAATCTGAGGCCAAAGCAGCGTGTTGCACCTCGCGGAGATGCTCAGCTACCAGGATCCCCATCTCCCCCCTTACGGGTCTCCACGCACGGCACAAACACGCGGGTGACGGAGGAAAAAAAAAAAAAAAAAAAAAAAAAAAAAAAAAAAAAAAAAAAAAAAAAAAAAAAAAGTGGTCGTCACCCCACTTACTGGGATAGGACAGGATGGATTTGTGGTTTGATAGGTAGCTGGTGAGGGTTATATTCTGGGATTTTGAGGATGGGCTGGTTTCAGACCACGGCCTTGGTGCCCATTACAATGCTCGCGGGAGAAGATCTTGGTGAAGTGTTAGCTATGTTACTCTCTCACGAGTCAGTCACCAGATCTGGTCATGAAAGGTTAAACAGCTTACCACTCGCAAGCCACCACGCCTCGACAAGGCGTCTTCACTGCGTGATGGTATTAGTAATACTAATAGTAATACTACCTACCTAATAGTAAATCTTCTAAAAGTCAAGATTCCTTGACTTTTAGAACATTTTTTTGTAAAGTTTGTTTAGAATTTCATAACACACAACGGCATTTTAGTTGGTTTTGGGGTGCAAAATCGAAATTTGAAAGTGTTTCCAACACTTGTGTTGATGGTGCGAGACTGATAGTGACCGACTTCAGGCGGGCCAAGTGGCCTGGTTTTAAAGTGCCACTCGGGGAGCTCGGAAAACACATCTACCTATTTTTAACATATAATATCATTGCTTAACACACGTTTAACTCGGCGCACGAGCGACCCAGGCCGTGTCGCCTCGCTGCCTTCAGGTAAGGGCCTAGATCTTTCTCTCGACGTTTTCTAGTACAGTCGGCCGGTGCAGTGGAAATACAGCTTTAGACGTATGTCGCGCTCGCTTCGTCAGTCGCACTCCTCTAGACATTCAGCACGCGGTGGCTCGGTACGACAAGTTGACACCTTGTTGTATCTTCTTTATGACGAGACGGAAGTTAACTTTCTTCATACAAAATCCTCTTTCGGCATTATGTTTTCTAGTCCCCTAAACCTTATGCGATTTTTACAATATTTTTTTTCATAGAGCAATAGGGAATCGATGAGTGAAGGGGGGAGGATCAGCGAGGGGGAGGGGGATAGAGAGGGAGGGTGGGGAGGATGGAGGAGGAAGGGACAGGAAATGTAGGGAAAATGGGAGGTAGGAGGTAGCGAGGGGAGTGGGAGGGAATAGAAGGGAAGGGAGGAGAGAGAGGGGGGGAGGTGATAGATAAAAATTGCTGCCAATGGTGACATTTCATCCAAAAGACCACTGTCTATCAGAGTGCCACCTTTATATTATGCCGAGACTTTCTACCTCCCGGTATCTGCGTTTAAATCAGATTTGCTATTAAACCGAGCTTACCGCGAGCGAAGCCGCGGGCAAAAGCTAGTATATTATAAAATAGAATAGCCGTCGTCGTCGTGAAATGATATGTATGTAATAACAATGAATATGTTGCACGTATGTCTATTTTCCTCACGCTGTGCCGCCCGGTGCGTGCACGTACTATTTCTTCCCAAAGTGAACAAAGTAGAAAAACATATTTTTCCGGAATCAACTCATCTGTTGCCGGCAGTCTCCGGAGGTACGACTGGGCGGGCGGCGGGCGGCGGGGGGGCGGGGGGCGGCGGAGTCTCGCGTGGGCGGATGGCGGATCACGTCCCTAACGAGTTCGCTTGTATGCAAACCTCCATACCTGAAGAGCCTCTCCAATAGAAGCGGCGGCGCGGCCGGCGGGGAGGGAGATATTCTAGAGGATTTATACAATAATACTAGTATTATATAACACCAGCATATATATTATATTCTTTAGGATCGGGCTGCCCTAATACATTTTCAATATTATTGCTCACAATTTCGTAGCCACATATTGGTTACCATTACATTACAATATAGTACTTACGTATAACATGAAAGCCCATTTCTAAATTAGTTTCATTGTTTAATAAATAACGTCAGAGAAGAATTACATTTAATAAATAATTAATAGAATATTATATATTTATATATCTATTCAGATACAGATATATTGTATTAGATATATGCGTATTTTCTTAATTTAAAGCTTATAAAATTTGTTACGGACGACGACAGCCCCGCAGCCAGCGCACGAGAGAACGACGCGCGCGTCTTAGCGTAGGGCATAGAACAGCGAGGAAGCAGCCGTCGTAGTTTGTAGAGTAGGATTTTTAAGTTGGTTTAGGCCTTACGATTAAGTTAATATAAGTTAGAAATAAGATATATATAAATAAATATACATTTTACAAACACCGTAGACTAGTTAGTCTGTAAGTCTTAGTTATTATTTTAGCAAGTAGGCGCTAGGTTTAGTTTTCTGTATGTAGGTTAGACATAAGTTTTTGGAAATAAATGATATTATTGGACGGCTTTTTACTGAAGTAACTCGAGACGAGAGCGACAGGTAGCGAGACGAAGGGATTAGCGGCGGCGACCGAGCCAGGCGCCCATTGTTCTGCTCGCTCGCAAAACCGGATGCGTGCCGCAGCGGTCGGCGAGCGGGCAGAAAAGTAAATAAAAATAGGCGCTATTCCGTTGGCTCGCCAGTACAAATCAAGCAGCCAGAGAGAGAGGACCTCCTACAAGTGGAGCACATCGGGAAGACGGCAAGACACAGCGGCATTGCAGAAGAGCTTTCCCGCCGACGCGGTCGACTATCGGCTAGCAAGTGCCGCCGTACTGCCGTCCCTCTCTCTCCGCGCCGCCGCGTTTGTCTCGCTCTGGCAAACCTGTCGCTTCGTCCGTGTTGCTCCGGTAACGGGCCGTCCCGTTATTGTACTGAGCACCGGCGTTTCATTTGGCATTCGTTGTTCCCCGTACCGCGTATCTTCGACCGAGTGGCTGGGCGTCTCCCCCGAACCAAAAAGAAGAAATTACAGTCCACTCCGAACCCGAGCGACGAGCAGTAACAAAATTTATATAAAAAATCTTAAATCAAATATTGGTATAATAAAAATATTTAATTCATTATAAATAATGTTAGACTTACAACGTTCTGAGCAGAAAAATCAATACATTTATCAAATCATTTTATTACGTAGGTATTTGATCCTAACTTTTCCACTATGAAAATAAAATTGGGGAAGGGTTTCCAACCCTACTCCCTCTATTGACTCCCTTGACTAAGGGAGTAGTACTTGACAGCCTACGCGACAACAGCGACAATCGGTGAAGCCTTTTGTAATTTTTTTTTATGGGAACTGACACGATTGCCTACAACACCTACTCGTATACCATGTCCTAGTAGGGTAAGAAGGGAAGGGACCTACAGTTTTTCGTGTAATCCAAACCACGGTCAGCCTCCAACGGTCGAGCGGTCACCCATCCAAGTACTGACCGCGTTCCGGTGTGCCTATGATCACGACCGAAAGTCGACCGACCGCACCGCTGAGCTACCGAGGCTGACTATAGTTTCAATGCCATAAAGTTCTTCTGCCGTCCGTCCATCTGTCACAGCGTTATTTCACATCACATTTCTTTTATTAGCACACATTGAAATACAGTTTTACATCCAGCGTAAACTTATATATACTTGCGACATCGTCAGTTTGTTTAATTTATTATAGTATTTAAATAAGTACCTACATTAGATTACTTAGCTCTATTAATAATTATCTACATATAGCGCTAATAAAATCAAGTCACCTAGGTTATAATATTAAACAATTTCAAGTCATAAAATGTTTGACCTTGTAGCCATCTATTCAATTGCGATCAAAATATTTTTAAACTATTGACACTCTCGTGCAATTCTTTTGGCAATTTATTGTAGATATTAATGCTATTGAACGTTCTCCGACGTTTCGAAAATACACAACTTGCACGCGCCGACGCCTTCCCTCCCGCCCCGCCCCGCCTCGCCCCCGCACCGACCCCGCTAACACAGGCATCGACACTCGATGAAGACGTCTCCTCTACAGAAAACTTGCAGCGCCCCGCCTCTCCCCGCACGCCCCGGCAGCTCGAGCGCCTCGTGGAATACGATCCGAATGCTGAAATATTCGAGCGTTCGCTGTCTGCTGAGCATCCTTATTGCTCAACTGCGACGTTCCTATGACTCCTGTCGTTGTTGTGTAGAGATTGCAGGCGCGTGTCTCCAGCCAGCCCCCACCGCACCCACACCCCCGCCCGCGTCGCTTCCACATCGATGTCGATACACTTCTAACGCTCTAGTCTATTCTACTCGTACTCTAACTCATCTCAACTCTACTATTAGGCACAATACGTGTTTCTATTCTCGCCTACTCTATTCTACTCTACTCCACTCAACTCTACTGTTAGGTATATACATGTTTCTATTCTCGCCTACCCTATTCTACTCTACTCTTCTCAACTCTACTATTAGGTACATAAATGTTTCTATTCTCGCCTACTCTATTCTACTCTACTCTTCTCAACTCTACTATTAGGTACATAAATGTTTCTATTCTCGCCTACTCTATTCTACTCTAGTCTTCTCAACTCTACTATTAGGTACATCAATGTTTCTATTCTCGCCTACTCTATTCTACTCTACTCTCCTCAACTCTACTATTAGGTACATCAATGTTTCTATTCTCGCCTACTCTATTCTACTCTACTCTTCTCAACTCTACTATTAGGTACATAAATGTTTCTATTCTCGCCTACTCTATTCTACTCTACTCTTCTCAACTCTACTATTAGGTACATCAATGTTTCTATTCTCGCCTACTCTATTCTACTCTACTCTTCTCAACTCTACTATTAGGTACATAAATGTTTCTATTCTCGCCTACTCTATTCTACTCTACTCTTCTCAACTCTACTATTAGGTACATAAATGTTTCTATTCTCGCCTAGGTCCGAGGTTCGAATCCGTTCGACGTGTAGCAATGAGTTTATTCTGACGGAAAAATTTACGTGCTTACCTACACCTGCAGCTCTACCGTTTGGAACCGGTGTCAAACTTTCCTTGCCCCTTACTAGGTGGTAGGCTCAAATTATAGCCGACTGGGTTGATACCACCGTACTGAATGTAAGATGACTACATAGCATCCTCGTAGTATAGCAGCCTCGACCGTGGTCTCATCTAGTCCGGTATAGCCAGCAATCAAAAGAGAAGTCTCCGGTATGGTATCTACCTTCTTGGAGGTGATATTGACTGATCGGAGCATGTGCTTTGGCCCCTCCAACATAAAAAAAAACGCACACACACAAAAATACTTGCTCTGTTCTTTACAAGTGCAACTATGACTCCACTCCGCTTAGGGCAGTCATTTCCATTGTCATTACTATACAGGTTGTTCGGCACATGAACTGACAAATTTTTTTGTAGGTAAGTGGGGCCATTTGCAACGTTTTGACCCATGACACCTTTTGTCAGATGTCACGTGGTATCGAGATACGATTTTTTTTTCTTTATTTTTGAAAATTACCAAAATCTCAGCTATAAACCCTAGTAACTTTTTTGTTTATGTTTGTATCAGCGCGAAATAAAATTTATTGAATTTTAAGATGTATCCTTGTTCTTGAAAAAATATTATTTGATAAAGTTAATACCATGAAAAGGTTTTATGGCCTCCCAAAGTCCCGAGAACGAGTAAAAATGTGACCGAATCTTAATTGCTTAATTCATAAAAAAAAAAACTAACAGCAATTGAGTGCTTCATTTTCTTTTAAAAAGTTTGCTAGTTTACGCCCTTTCCAACGGTATACCACATGTCATACAAATAATTCAATATGTGGTCAAAATTAGGCACAGGGACAGAACAGAACGACAAAATTAGGGATAATTTGCGCTGATTTACTTAAAGGAGTCGGAGGACCGCTAAGTAAATTCCTGAGCAGCTCTTGAGTTTTTATATTTCACTTACTTCCTCCGACTCCTTTAAGTAAGTAATCGGAAATTACTTTTGCCTTTTTAAGGGTTGGCGGTTTTTTTTATTAAACTTTTATTGCAAGCTTTTTAAAAAAACCGCTAACCGTTATTATGCCCAATAACAAGAAAATAATAAAAACAAGAAAATGTATCAAATTCACGTGGGTCCCCATACAAGAAACTAAAAAGTGTATGCGCGCCATTTACCGAAAACAGTATGAAGCATTTTAACTAATCATGAATTTTAACTAATATGAAGCATTTCATAAAACACGCCATAGATGGTGTGAGTGGCGCTGACCATGACATGGCGATACGGAACCCTGGGTGCGCGGGTTCGACTCGCACTTGGCCGGTTATTTTTTTTTATTATTGGCAATTGCTTCACTTCCTGCTAATGTGAGATCATCACAGATAATGCGGTTATCCGTGAACACGCCGGGCTGCGTCGAGCCCCGAGCGAGGAGGCCTCGCCGATATAACCTTCCGCCCCCGCGCCTCGCACGCGCCGCTGCGCGCCCGCCCTCGTAATGCGCCCACTAAATTACTCCCTCTGAATCCATTGGGAATGTAACTAGCTAGACTATCGACCCGCGCGCGTTACCTGCTGTGCAGCCGCGAGGCTCTATCTGCAGCTCCTGTATACTCACCCCGCGCCGGCGCACCACCTCCGCCGCGGGCATTCATTGCTCATTTACCAGTCACTTGATTGACCCCATTTCGTGTTTTGAACCCCCGATGCAAAAAGAGGGGTTGGTGATTTGGAAGGCTGAAAGTGGACTGTAGGATGTGTGGATTTCTGACCTTAGTTCCATAGGCGTGATTCCGTCGGTATTTCCTGCTTACGGTTTTCGGTGGTATCCAGAGTCGACCATTTCTTGAATGGAATGTCCTTTTAATGTTCTTGCTCCGATAAAGATGATGAACTTTCTTTTTGTCACCGGTTGGTTGTTGGAAGTCAGGGAGAACAATGCGAATGAAAATTATATGGAGGTAGGTTTGGGAAAGAATTTTTAATTTTACTCATGAAGTTTTCGACCTACCTACGATAATCTCCTTGCCACATGAAATTTAGTGATGCCAATGAAATATATTGAAAATCCCTAAAATGTGAAGAATAACCAAGGGTATTATAAGTTTAACGTGTGTATCTGTGTGTCTGTCTGTGGCATCGTAGTTTCTAAACGGATGGACCGACATGGATGCGGTTTTTTCATTAAGAAAGCTGGTTTAACCGGGATGTTTCTTAGCAATGTTAGTAATAGTACTGAAGTAATTATGAAGTAATAAAAAAATTACCCACCAGCGCCGGCTGTTTACAAAAACAAATTATGTGGCGAAAATGTATTTTTATCAATTTTCCTATTTACAATGTTCAAATTAAATTGTTTCGTCTATAGAACATACTTACCGACGACGACGACGACGGTGATGTTGCCTTTCTTGAACGTTCCTGTCTACAATATCTTTCTTGAACGTTCCTATCTACAATATCTTTCTTGAACGTTCCTGTCAACAATATCTTTCTTGAACGTTCCTGTCTACAATATCTTTCTTGGACGTTCCTGTCAACAATATCTTTCTTGAACGTTCCTGTCTACAATATCTTTCTTGAACGTTCCTATCTACAATATCTTTCTTGAACGTTCCTGTCAACAATATCTTTCTTGAACGTTCCTGTCTACAATATCTTTCTTGAACGTTCTTGTCAACAATATCTTTCTTGAACGTTCCTGTCAACAATATCTTTCTTCAACGTTCCTGTCAACAATATCTTTCTTGAACGTTCCTGTCTACAATATCTTTCTTGAACGTTCCTGTCAACAATATCTTTCTTGAACGTTCCTGTCAACAATATCTTTCTTGAACGTTCCTATCTACAATATCTTTCTTGAACGTTCCTGTCAACAATATCTTTCTTGAACGTTCCTGTCAACATTATCTTTCTTGAACGTTCCTGTCAACATTATCTTTCTTGAACGTTCCTGTCTACAATATCTTTCTTGAACGTTCCTGTCAACATTATCTTTCTTGAACGTTCCTGTCTACAATATCTTTCTTGAACGTTCCTGTCTACAATGTCTTTCTTGAACGTTCCTATCTACAATATCTTTCTTGAACGTTCCTGTCAACAATATCTTTCTTGAACGTTCCTGTCAACAATATCTTTCTTGAACGTTCCTGTCTACAATATCTTTCTTGAAGGTTCCTGTCTACAATATCTTTCTTTAACGTTCCTGTCTACAATATATTTCTTGAAAGTTCCTGTCTACAATATCTTTCTTGAACGTTCCTGTCAACAATATCTTTCTTGAACGTTCCTGTCTACAATATCTTTCTTGAACGTTCCTGTCTACAATATCTTTCTTGAACGTTCCTGTCAACCATATCTTTCTTGAACGTTCCTGTCCACAATATCTTTCTTGAACGTTCCTGTCTACAATATATTTCTTGAACGTTCCTGTCTACAATATATTTCTTGAACGTTCCTGTCTACAATATATTTCTTGAACGTTCCTGTCAACAATATCTTTCTTGAACGTTCCTGTCTACAATATCTTTCTTGAACGTTCCTGTCTACAATATCTTTCTTGAACGTTCCTATCTACAATATCTTTCTTGAACGTTCCTGTCAACAATATCTTTCTTGAACATTCCTGTCAACAATATCTTTTTTGAACGTTCCTGTCTACAATATCTTTCTTGAACGTTCCTATCTACAATATCTTTCTTGAACGTTCCTGTCAACAATATCTTTCTTGAACGTTCCTGTCAACAATATCTTTCTTGAACGTTCCTGTCTACAATATCTTTCTTGAACGTTCCTGTCTACAATATATTTCTTGAACGTTCCTGTCTACAATATCTTTCTTGAACGTTCCTGTCAACAATATATTTCTTGAACGTTCCTGTCTACAATATCTTTCTTGAACGTTCCTGTCTACGATATCTTTCTTGAACGTTCCTGTCTACGATATCTTTCTTGAACGTTCCTGTCTACAATATCTTTCTTGAACGTTCCTGTCTACGATATCTTTCTTGAACGTTCCTGTCTACGATATCTTTCTTGAACGTTCCTGTCTACACTATCTTTAGAAAAGAAAGATGGCATTTAGCATAGCACCTAATGTGGCCACAGCGACATGCTTCACGACAGGAAGTCGAGCCAGAGAGCTCCTGCCCCTAGCGCGTATGCACCGCCCGGCAGGCTACTCGCAGCTAGCGAGCTACCACGCGTACTATGCTACTCACCCCGTCCTTTGAGAACTACAACACAGTCGACAATGATCGCTGGTATAACAGGCATTATCGTTGACGATAGAGTAAATTGATGTACTTATCGTTTAGTTTGAGGTTAAGGTTTGACTTCATTTATAATTTAAACACTGTAAGCCCTCACAAGTTAAATAAGCATTAAATATTTTCATGGTTCGCTCTCACATAGGCATAATATAAATCTATCTGAACGTCTATGAAAGACGGAGCAGCATAGGCGCTCCCTGGTGTCTGCCGTCCGGTGGTGCGGGACGGAGCCTGCGGTCGGCCGTGTAAGTGCTTCTCTCCGTTCGCAACGGAAGCCATTATTAATACACAATGTGACCCCTCACCCCACCGTCGCCCCCCTCCCTCCCCCGGCGCCGCGCCCGCCCGGCCGGCACTCATTGTACCTAGATCGCCATCGGGTTAATCCTCTAACCCCGACAAAGATCGCCGCTTCCTCTGGTGTACGCGGCGGCAGTTTATCCACTCGCACCCACCTGCTCGCTCCGCGGGTGTCCCTCTCTCGGCCTCGCTCGGCCGCTCCTTGCTCGTCGGCCTCGGAGGCGGGAGACGGGAGCGGCGGCGGCCTGGTGGCGCGAGCGAGTCCTCGCTCTGCGTAATCAAGTTAAACCTAGCGAATAATTTTCGGTCGCCGTTGTAATTATCCAGCTGGACATATCGGCAGATCCAGCTGGAGCGTAGTCGCTGGAGGTGATTGGATCCGTTTGGAAAGGTGTCGCACGATCGAGCGGCCCCATCAACTGACGTGTGCTAAACCTTGTAATTGACCTTGTAATTGACGCGCCCTTCCACCGAGCGCTCCGCTTGGTCACATTACGTTTGATTCGCTTCGATCCATCAGCGTGTACCCTTTGACATGTGAACCAGAAAATGCGTAGAAAATCGCTTCAATTTTGTCGTTTCTCCTCAACGCACGCGACATCGCGCCTATTCAATTGAAGAAAAAAAAACACACTAAAAAATTCACAAATAAAAACTGTAGCGCAAGTAAAAAGTGGACGCGATAACAATATTATCGTTGCGCGAATTAAATTTGAGAGCACGTAACGAGTCGGCGCTTTTCTAGCCAGACGCGCGCGATATCGGTTGTTCTGTGTGATCAAAAGTTGATAAAAAAATTATTTAGTCGAGCGTGTGGGTAGATAAAAGAATTCGAATAAACAGGAAACCCGAATACAATATTTTCGACAAACTTTCCTTGTTATTCGACTCGTTTTTCGTAGTCGGGTTTTATAAAATTTTCCAGTACCTACTCAGATTAGCTGGTTTTATTTATTTTGTAGATCAGCAGAGTGTTGCGCCGTGCGAGGTGGGAGAGCGCGCTCTCGTTCTAGGTAGGTACCATTATATGAAAACAAACTACACTCAGCGGCATTCCTCACGAAGCGCGAACTCATATGAACATTCCTCCCGAGTACTCGTCGCGTCGCACTAAGAGTGATTGACTATTCAAATGCGGCCAAAAGTCCAATTTTGAACTCAAACGAAACGAACACAAACTATTATTAATACGTAGCTATATAACGAACGCATCGAGCGGCGGTCATTATTTTGACCTCCCACCCCCCGCATCCCGCCTTGGCTAGTGCGAAAGTACATGTCGAGGAAGTGCACGTCGCTGTTTTGCGTTGCGTAGATTTTCGTAATATTTAAATATTTTTGTTCAGAGATATAGAGAGGTGTTTGTTTGCAATAATGATGGAAAACGAAGAAGATGGGGGTGCTGTTTAATTATGTAACTTACTAATTTTTAATAATTTGCCTAAATTATATTTGGAGGTATATTTCATGGTAGTACAAACGAAACATTTTTCGTCATTAAGCTCTTTAAGAAATGGTGTTTATGTTATAGAGCGGTGCCTGATCGCGCAATTATTTTTATGGATTCTTATAAAAGAACTATGTAGCATGTGGATTCAACAAAAAGGTGTTCCCCGATTTTCCCCCATTTCAAAAAAAAAATTTTTGAAATACGGTCTATTTTAATGGAAAGCGCGAGGGATTGAGGGATTAGGCTGAGCTGTAGAAAGAGGCGGGTGGCGGGGGAAGTGGGGGAGGGGGCCGGGAGGGAGGGGCGGAGAGGGGGTTCGTTTGGGGATATCCCCCCCCCCCCCCCCCCCCCCCCGCGGAAGGAGAAGGGGTAAGTGAGGGAGGCAAAAACGTAATATGACTCAGTGAGGGGAGACGGGGTATAGGAGGGGGTGCTATGCTAAGGGAGGTGGGTAATAAGTATCTCCTGAATACTCCCCCCCCCCCCCCTTCATTGGAGATATAATTATGCACTTTTCGGTACTTATCAGTTTACTACACAAACATTTCCGCGTATACAGGCAAAATTTCTTAAAACAATTATCAAGAATTCAATGCAACAGGATGTTCTATATCGTCTCCTCCTTACATCTGATCCCCTTCTAAGTTTCTCGAGACCAAAAAGGCAAAAAAAATCTAAACCCTATTCACGCGATGCTATCGAACTTTTAGTGTCTGAAAAAGTGCACGGAGATTCTAGCGATTCCGAATCTAGTACATAATTACTGTGTACCTACATATTTTATGACAATAAATTATTACTATAACTATGAACTTGATTGTTTTTATCATAAATACTAAAATACTGCAGATTTAATCAAATAAACTCTACACAAGGTAGAGAGAGGGTCATGCGGAACCACTATGTGATAGTACAACTCACACTTGACCGTTATTTTGAAACTGTCATGTATTTCAATGAAATATATTACGAATACCAGCATTTTTCATTTAATTTCGGCACGATCTGAATATTGGCCGCATTTGAACAGTAAATCACTCTGTGTGCGTCGTCGCGCCGCGCCGCGCCGCCGCCGCGCGCCGTCGCGTCGTCGCTTCGCACATCGTGGCTCTCTTGCGGCGCGGCGGCACATCCGAGTAATTTGAAAATTAGGTCGGACGGAGACGGAACCGAGGACGGTGCAGTTTTGTTTCTATCTCCGGTCGCCCTGTCTCCGGTCGCTCTGTCTCCGGTCGCCCTGTCTCCGGTCGCCCTGTCGCCGGTCGCCCTGTCTCCGGTCGCCCTGTCTCCGGTCGCCCTGTCTCCGGTCACCCTGTCTCCAGTCGCCCTGTCTCCGGTCGCCCTGTCTTTAGTCACTGTGTCTCTAGTCACTCTGACGGCGATAAAAGAGAGGTTCTCCGCCGGCGCTGTTGTCGTTGCCGCCTCGAACTTGTAACCATTACTACGTGCAAGGGCGCGGGGAATCTACCGACCCAGAAGAATCGCGGTTCGGAGCTCGGCAAAGCAATTTAGCCAATTGAGTGTCATTCGCGCCCATCGACGGCGATCCGACGCGTCCTCAATTTGAAAATAGGTGTCTTTGTGTTCATTGCAAGTACCTACACGACCGCGTCGTCTGAGTCTGTAGACGCCGCCGCCCGCCGCCGCCGCGCCGTGTCAGTTTTCATGAGCAATGAATACTGTGTGAACTGTGAGCAAAGAGTTTGTATTACGTCGCTGCGCCAGCGACGTAATACAAACTCTTTGGGTGTGAGTTACGATATACTCTTTCAAATAAGTACTCGTAGGTACGTTTAAGTTTTCTATTTCCTCTAAATAGTACTTAAACGTGACAAAAATGGAAATAATGGACCATTGTCTAAAATATTGATTTTCAAAATGGACGTTGTCGTAGGTAAATGGTTTATTGTTTATTGATCATTCATATGACAGTAAAATTGTACTCGTACTTGTCACAATTTGTTCTAACCGGTTCGATACATCCACGAAGAAAAACCAGCAAGAAACTTCGCAGGGTATTTTTTTCATACATATTAATTACAACCAAGTATGATATAAAAGCTCTTGCAAATAAAATTCAAACAGCACAGAGCTAGAAAAAAACCAGCCATGTGCGAGTCGAACTCGCGCACCGAGGGTTCCGTATCGCCATGTCATGATCGCGCCACTCACGCCATCTATGGCGTATTTATGAAATGCTTCATATCAGTTAAAATTCATGATTAGTTAAAATGCTTCATACTCCTTTCGGTAGACGGCGCGCGCGCATACACTTTTTAGTTTCTTCTATGGGAACCCCCGTGAATTTTTTACTTTTTCTTATTTTTATTATTTGTTGTTATATCGGCCATAATAACACATATTCTGTGAAAATTTCAACGGGCTACCTATTACGGTTCAAGAGATACAGCCCTCGGACAGACGGACGGACAGACAGACAAACAGACAGACGGACAGACAGACAAACAGACGGCGTAGGCTACCGGATACGGAATCCTAAAAACGGCCAAGTGCGAGTCTGACTCGCGCACCGAGTGCTCCGTACCATCACGTAATTTGCCAGTTTTTATTATTTGTTGTTTTACTTTAGCGTTTGCACTATAATCACACAAAGTTTAACTCTTGTCTGTATTACCGTTTTTACGATAAATCAAAAACAAAAAAACGTTGTCAGAAAGCACGTTTATCGTACGGGGAACCCCTTAATTTTTTTATAGTGCTGGCTGGGAGGTGCTGCAAGTTCAAGTTCAAGTTCAAGTTTTTTTTTATATATATATTATTTGATAAGGTATCTGGCACAACCAGCTACCATTTCAACCGGCTGCCTATTACGGGCCAAAAAATACAGCCATGTATAGCTAGGACAGACTCACATGGACGGACATGGACACAGATGGACGGCGGCGTCCGTCAGCTTAGTAATAGGCATTCGTACGGCGGACACGGAAACCTAATTAAGAGAAAGCACGAAGACGCCTTTCGCAAACTATACAAAAATTGTGTGTCGTTTATGGGGACATGGGAAATTATAATTACCTAATCTGTGACATGGATGAATATTTCAGGCAAGAACACTCTTTCGTTATGATTGTTTCCGTGTTGTGTTGACCTAACTTAAGCGGCGAAACAATATGTAAGTATTGCGTATGTGCAATGTATGCGTAAAGAGCAGTGCCGCGGGCGGGGCTGAGTGCGGTGGTGCCCGCCCGCGCGCGCTCGCCTGTACGCTCGTTTCCAGCCCGATGCCTAACTGCTCAAAGTCTTTGCTGGCACAATATTCCGAGAGCACAAACAAGCGGACCAACTCTCAAAATTGTCGAAAGGAGTGTGCGAGGGGTACAGCGGGGCGGGAAGGGGCGGGGAGGCAAGGAGACGCTACACTACACACCTACTCCACCCTGAAATACGTAAGAATATATTGCGTACCTACACACTCAGATCTGCATTACGAATTTTCACACTCCGCTAGAACTTCTGAGACTCGACAAAACCTAAAGGTATCTCTACTATGATTGGGCATACCTGGGATTTTGAGTAAAGTTTCGTTGGTGCGAAATCAACGGCAATATTTATTTATTTATTTATTTATTTTAGGTTAGTTGACGTAATGAACGCACGTACACATTCGCGCCAGCGATTTTTGGCCAATCGAAAGCTTTGCATCCAAGTGCGCTCACGCACACATCGATCGTTAATATGGGGAAATCTGCCCATATTACCGTGTCGCGCTGCGCCCCCTTCGCATATCTACGTTATCCGCTAGTACAGTTGCTTTCACGAGTCTTGCATGAGCACATATGGATAGTGGTCCAACATTGCACGCAAGCGTATAGTAGTCGAACGACGCGGTGAGCCCAATAGGCGACGAGCGTCGACTAACGCTGACTGACGAACCAATCGCGTGAAGCGTCGTCAGCGCCGTCGACGTTTCATACCGTCAAACCGACCAATGAAAAGTGTGCTCACGACTCACGACTCGTGAAAGCAACTGAACTTACGTACAGTGTATAACGCTAGCAGAGGACACTTTGAAACTAAAATTCGGGTTTATTTTTCCAGATATCATATTACCTTCTTGCGGTCGCGGTCTCGTTAAACACTCGAGCGTTACCTACAGAGGACAGGAGCACTTAGCCTAAACACACTCGCGGTCGGTAGCGCGGGTAGGGGGCGGGGGGGAGGGGGGGACGCCCTGATGCCGCAGGATATCTCGAGCGGGGAGCGGGGAGGTCGTCGCTGTAAAATTTTGCAGCGCCTAAAACTGCAAATTGCGCAATTTATTCCGAGATCTTTTATGGCTGAAGGAAGATTGCACGTGGCCGTTGTTCATAGTAAGTGCCGATAATGTATGTAGGCGCTGACTAGGCGCGATCACCGAGTGCGCACACACCAGTCGCTAGTAGATAGTCGCTACTAACTAACGGCAGTAACTGTGGTCGTTCACACTGGCAGACGCTAACTCCGGCTATGCTGGATCGGGGGCTTCATTGAGCAATTATTTATTGTTTATCATTCATATCGTAAGGCAAAACTGCACTCGAACTCGTCACAAATTTTTCTATGCAGTTCGATTACACCCACCAAGAAGAGCCGGCAAGAAGTTTTTTTTATATTATTAACCGTATAAGTTTCCATAAAAAAATAACGCGATCCCGCTGTCCCCTTTTCACCTCCGCACCACGCGCACTGGGCAGGGATGGCATCCCTACACGCTAGACTTACTGCGGATGCGTACCATTCGATCATGCAGATCTTTCCTCTACAGAACCGGTAAACTCTGGAACGCTCTCCCGGCTCATATATTTCCCCCCAAGTACAGTATCGGGTCCTTCAAGAGGCATTCGCAACCCCCGCATACGATCGAATTTCCATGAGCGTCGTTAGACACCTTATGGGTCGCTTCCAATAAAAATAAATAAATAAAATACGCCACTGACAGGTTATCCACAGCCTTATCATGCGTAACTAACCAGACGCCAAAGATTGACGACTATCATTATTGAGCGTTTCTAGTGGGGGTCCTGACGAATTTCACTTGTGTGGCAAGTTCATTCTCTACACCCTCCATCTCACCCTCTTCAGGCCTGTAGCATCTATGTAACCTTTTAATTTAATTGTTTTATGGAAACTGGAACGGTTGGCTACATCACCTACTACATCCGTGATGTCAGCCCATAACACCTTAGTGAACTAGGTGTCATGTCAGTGCTTCCCTTCGGTCGTGCCGGCTACACTGAAATGGATGGAAAACACTAACTATTTAAATAGCCGTTTCAACCGGTCTTTCTTCAGCGCGTTGGTAGCAACCTGGGCGGTTAAACCCTACCACCTAGTAAGGTAAGAAGGGAAGGGACCTACAGTTTTAGGTGGAATCCGAACCACGGTTGTGGAATCCGAACTTACCGTGCTCAGGGTTGCTTAACAACAATCGACCGACCGCACTACTGAGCTACCGAGGCTGACATTGCTACCCTTAATTACGTACTTGCAAACGTTATTATTATTGTATGCTACTGCAAAACCACCACGCCTGTTCACGTAATATGGAATACTGACTGAAGACCTCCAATTTCAATATTCGTCCCCTCTAGCGTTGAGCAGCTTCTCCGACCACATGATGAGTTGCGTCGGCAATCACATGATGAGTTGCGTCGGCAACCACATGATGAGTTGCGTCGGCAATCACATGATGAGTTGCGTCTAGCCCGCTCGCTTGCTCTTCTAACCGACACATACATCCTATCCTATGCGAGACTATTACTCCGGTGTTGGCCTTTTTTAGAAGGTCGCTGTAGCTTCCCTATAGTTAGGGGCTATAAGCGTCCTCTCCGCCGTCTCCCTCCTCGGTTTCGTCACCCCGGCGTTATCACCTTCGAGTAGGATTTTATCTCGTTCCCTGTGTCCGAGATCACTGTCTCCGTAATTTTTTAATTCATTATTACTTTACGGTCGCTGTATTCATTTCATCGAAAATGTTGCGACAGTTGCGACTACCGTATCGGTCGTAAGCGACTCGAGATTACGCGCAGACGTATAGTGCTGCGGCGGAGCGCACGAGAGGAGGGGGGCGCGGCGGTGGTCCTCCTAGCTCGTAAATTCGTATAGGAGCCGTCATATTGTGCGCGCGCACATAAAATATTAACGATACATTCATCGCGCTCGCCGCCGCTCTCGCTGTAAACACTAAACACGACGTCCGCCGCGCCGCCGCCCCCGCCGCGGCCGGTCCGTCCGTCCGTCCACTTCTGCGGTCATTATTTCCTTGCTTCAACTTCCCTCCCCACCTCCCTCCCCCTCCCTCCTCAGCCGTTTCCAGACTTCTCTTTCGATTAAAATAGACTGGTGCAGACGGGCAACACTGAAAATATAATCGAGTGCGCCAGACACCGGAATGTGGGAATAAGCTGAAAATGTTCACTTTTCACACTAACGAATTCGAAATCATCGGTGCAGCAACTGCATTCAGAGCGACGTCGATTTTATTATTATTGCTTGTAGAGCATTGAGTAAAATGTGTTTTAAATTAATTCGAAATTCAAAAAGCTTTAGTATTTGCATGTACTTACGAGTAGAATTGTATTTTAAATTGAACGGGCAAGGTTTATTTGAATCCGATGGGACGATGAACACAGCGCGTCTGACTGGTCGGAACCACGGAAAATCTTCTTCCCGAGTCAGACTCACTCTAGCGTCACACGCAGGCAGGGACGACGCCATGCCTGCGGTGCGGTGGTGCCTAGGTAATGCATTCTATAAATAATTGTAGGTGAAATGGTTTAGACTAGAAAATGGCAGCATACACCAGTTATAGTATGAAAATAAAAGTAGTAATGTTTCTCAAAAAATTACAAAGTATACCGACAGTGATGAGTTCCTTTGTCGTTCTCTCTTCTCATTTTATTTTCAATGTTTTTGAAGTTTTTCATAAAATAATACCTCTCATCAAACCTCATTTTGATATATTGAAAATCTCTTCACTCGAGCAAATAATGTCGCTCTAATTACACAATTTTAATTAATTCTCATTTAAGGTCATATTTCAAAGGCAAATATTTGAATGATTACGTTTTGAGGAATTCCCAGAGAGAGAATTTCACGTTTGAGCTGACGTGAAAAATTGGTAGAATTCCCTGGAGGCACGAGACGGTATGATGAGGATGACATGTGGGCGGGTACCTGTGTGTGTATATTATTTATTATTATATTCGGGCTCAGTTTTCCCCAATTATGCACCAAGCTCAAGGTCCGAGCTTCGAGTCCAGCCGACGTGCATTTTTTTTTTTTTTTTGCTGGAATTGACGTGCATACTTACACAGTAGCTTCACCTCCTGCTTCACCGTTCAGTGATGTAAGACTCCTGACAAAAAGAAGACCTATTTAGGTTACAAGAGAAGTGGAATCACGTGACCACGGTCAGCCTCCAACGGTCGAACGGTCACCCATGCAAGTTCTGACCGCGCCCAGGTGTGCTAATGATCACGAACGACCGTCAACCGATTGGACCACTAAGCTACCGAGGCTGACAAACATATTATATTCTAATATTATAGTGACGTACAGCGTCAATGGAATAAACCACCACTCTACTCTGCTCTGCTCTGCTCTGCTCTGCTCTGCTCTATTCTATTCTGTATATTATCTTCCCAAAAGCATTTTAGAGAAACAAGCCCATTAGAAAAGTTGTATTGAGGTGGAAGGGCGGATTTATCCCATACCATCCCATAAGGGATATATCCCATTTCTTGCAGTTTACCTTTGGGTGTTTGTGTGTTCTTATTGTACTCAGTAAATCGTGAGTAGGTAGTCGTTGTTAGGTCAGTACCAACGTACAACACGACCCATTCAAGTTTGTCTGTCCGTGGAATGCAATGCGCTACTGCCGCCATAGTGACGTCACAGCGTCAGCGGCAAACCTGAGTGCGACGAGTTGTAGTGACTCTCTCGCTCGGTCGGTGCACCCGTAAAGCTGTTTAAATACCGACGACAGTTAATGATCTCCGACAGTCATGAGATGCGTCGCCGGCACCCAATGTCGCGTCATAGCTTACTTGTAGAGTGTTTTCATTTTACGAAGGCGCGAGGGGTATAGCATGGACGGCCTAACCTGAGGCGAACGCACGTACGCACACAAATGCATTTCTCTTATATTACAGATGCTTGACATGGCCTGAGCACTACTACACTCGCAGAATTTATGCTGACCGTCATGCGTGAATGTATTTGTACGCCTCAGGTTAGAACGAACGACCTATACGAGGTAGGAACTAGTGCGAGAGGCGACCGCGCGGAGCTCACTAGAGAATGAACTCGGTGCCAGGTCGGTACACACGTTCTACACGTCCCTGCATCGCTCCGTCGTCGAACCGAGTCGTTCCCTACTGAGCTCCGCGCGGTCTCACACCACTTCCTACCTCATACCCCTCGTGCCTTCGTTAAATGAAAACACTCTACATACGCGTTGGTACGTAGTGCGATAGAGCCACGACTCGTGGGGGTGGAAGTGGACGGGAGCGCTCGAGTCGAGTAGGCGGGTGGCAGTAAGCAGCTTAGTGGTGTCTGTGATGTGAACCCTCACCTCCTGCCTACGTCGTGCACTATGCACCTACAACGTTCATAATAACGCAATAAAACTTCGGATCTCTCTTTCAAGCTAGCGGTACAATATACATATAAGTATGTACGAGTATGTATGTATATAATCTTTATTGAACACCAAATTAATACAAAGTAGACACAACAGGCGAGCTTAATGCCGCGAGGCTATTCTAACTAACCTTTGGGATGTGGGAGAAGTAAATGCAGGCGAACAAGAACAGTTTGTGGCATGTGTTAGACTTTAAATAAATAATGTATGTGATAAACCACGAATACTACATATTCTTTAATAAGCATATATATGTATATGTGTGTATATAATAAACTTACATATTATGTACATTAATCGGTGGTCTGTTGTGCAACACAATCCACTGAGTTACAAGAGAGAAAGAGAAGGGATGTATAGATATGTATGTAATATGTATTTACTTCGGTAAGGAAAGGAGAAGTATTAATAGCTTTAATTAAAAGCAGACGAAACTTTGAAGGAAAAGAATTTAAGGAATTGAGCAACTGTAGCGAGGTTGCTTTCTTTCACGATAGATCCTCTGAATTTCAATCACGTTTGGAAGGAAATATAATATTTTTCTCATGCCCTCTCGACTTCCGCAGTGAGTGAATTAGTTAGGTGCCAGTACTTAGTGTTATGTTCTAATAGAACTTTTGTTTCAGCGATACTATGTATAAGCTAGAAACTCTTTAAACGCCTTACAATTGAAAACTTATTAAATTTTCGTTGAGTAAAAGCACAGTCACACAGGATAATAACTTCTAAAAATGTTCTTGTTCTAAAAGATCGGTCGTATTATGTTGAAATTTTAGAAAATCTAGAACAAATTTTGCAAAATGTATTAAATATTGCGATCAGTGGGTACGTTCAATTACCATAATATTAAAACAATTATTTTTTTGTGACTAGTGACACATCGTTGGTACCGGGTCGGCTTGTAGGTATAATATTGTACGTAAGTATTATTACTACCTACAGCGAGAAAGAACTAGCAAATAGTCAATTTGTCATAATAATATTTCAGTGTAAGTACTTACACAAATTAATTAATTTGTATTTTATGACTCTGTAGGGTCATGAATAATAATTATAAATAAATAAAAATAAATAAATACCCTAACTTACACAACACTCATTACAATTCTTTATTTATTCTTTGTTATTTATTCATCATTCACAGTACACTGCACTCGGATTCGTCATATTTAACATTTAGCATTTTGCCAGTTCCATTATTACAGCGAAGAAGAACTAGCAAGAAACTTCGCGGCAAGAAAATAACTTTTCCTATGTAAAATGCTTGTGCATACAGACAGATTTAATATTACAGTTTGAGACCAAAAAATTACGGAAAACACATAATAAGTAGAATTTTCTTAAAATAATGTTAGAGCTTAGACCTTATAACTATTTCGTGGTCAAGTAGAGCGCGCGGTAATTATTAATAAATTGTTTTCTGATATAAATAAATAAATAATATGCAGCAATCGTGTGGAGATGGGAACTTTGAAGTGGGCCTAGTCCAGTCATTGTTAAAATGTTCACTCTGGATGAAACAGCAGTGAAAAGCTATTTACACTTGCCACTTTCTATAATTTCATCCTCGTTGTATCTCCCAAAGTGACAAAATGTAAATGTGGCTTTACTTATTTGAGCTTGATAATTATTTCTTGAGCATGTTCATTGCATTGCATGAAACATTATTATACGCTGCGAAAGCGAATGTAAAAGCGTTTAAAGTGCGGTTAAACCGAGCTCGAGCGGCGCGCGCGGGCGCGGGCGCGGTCGGGGGGCGGGGGCGGAGGCGCGGGGGGCGGTGAGTCACGAGTCGCGACCGTAATCTGCGAGTAAACTGCAGCACGTGCTCAGATACTCGGATCGGCTTCCATTTTGTTAATGCAGCGAATAATTTGCCCGATACACCTCATGAATACTTACCGACTTCTTGCTCTCACTCGTGGTATCTCAGTATGAGTGCGGGAAGCGAAAAGATTGACTTGGATTCGATGTCCCTTCGTAATTTAAACTTGCTTGCTGGCTTGTTTTATTCTACAACTCGATTTTTTAAAAGCGGATGCTCATTTCCCTTGCGTCGTTTTTTTTTCGATCTGTCAAACTGAGAAAAATAAATATTGAAATATTTTGTTAATTGTTCCTTCTTCTTACGCACCTAGCTATCGACGTAATAATGGTTCTCCTCTAGTCCAGTATAGCCAGCTATTTAAAGGGAAATCTCCGGTATGACACCGAAAAGGTTGTAGGTGATATTGGCTGGTCGGGGCATGTGCTCGGGCCCCTCTAACTCATCCACCCATACAGGATCACATAAAACAAATTGTATTCTTCCACAGAGCTCGCCCGGCTGGCTGCCGATGGCTAAGAGCACAGACAGGTTATGTTGTCTGTGGCTAAGAGCATCGTGTACTGCGAACCGTTTTCAAATTTCGAATTTTCTTCATCGTATCGCTGTGGGTCGCGCCGCTGTCCGCGCACGTGAAAAGGACAACTGCAGCTCAGAAGCAAACTGCCAACAAAATATTTGTGGGTCATCATTCAGGCGAAGTCTTTTTTCATGTCTTTATTCTTCCTCAATTTAAGTGATATATATTTTGCTATCAACAAAAGCCTACTGAATGTCTTAATTTGAATTTTTTTATAATTTTCCATATATACCTTAATACCTTAAATTAAAAAAATACCAAACTACCAAAACTTCATCCTGATCAGCTAAGTAGTTCTATGAACTAGCTGATCAGGATGAAGTTCTACACAATATGCACTACCTGCCTTGTAAGATTCAAGCCAAGTATCGTAAACGAACCCTACGTTTTTAATTTATCAAGCAAGGTTAGTTTTCCTACTGCTCAATGAAAACTCTCCATACTTTCAATATTGGTACTGTCTAGTTATCTCTATCTTGCCTACACTCAGCCTGCTGCGTTCAGTTCCGTCCGAATCTTCTATTCACAATCGCAAATTCACGATACTACGATCTTGAGTCACGATGAGAATTTCGAAGGAATTTGGAAAAGTGACGACGTGAAAGGTGCGCGCGGGCCCTGAGTCACAACAGATCACAACATGATCGCGGTCGCAACGAGAGAGGTCGAGCTGCCCTCGACACTCGGGAGACATTCCACAGATAGCGCGGCGCGTTTCACCCTGACAAACAAAAAATATATGGCTCCGGTATTTTAAACAGACGTCAATTAGCGCAACACATGTGGTGCGGGCGGGCGAGGCGGCGAGGCGGCGAGGCGGCGCGACACAGGAGGCAGCGAGCGTGCGTGGGGAGCGTAAACACGGACCGCCATTTTGAATCGGGGGGTCAGATTTAATTGGCATGTGGTTTCGGCCTGACATATTGTAAGTTGCCGCCGCCGCCGTATTGTTGTCACCCCCACAATTATGTCTGTTTACTGCTGTCTCCTGTCATTAGCAGATTAGAGGTGAGCTTAGAGTTGCGTTGATTTATGTAGAGCGGGGGAAGGATTACCTACTCTCTGGCTGTAACGAGCGAGCGGTGCGGTGGCGCACGGCGGCGGCCGCGGCGTGGCGAAGAAGCGAGCCGACCGACCGCTAGGGCTAATATCCCGGCCATATGGTGCTCTGCAACTTTTAGCAATCCCTCGATATTTGCGCAATATTGGATGCGAGCGCGGACACTCGCTAGGTCAG
Organism: Nematopogon swammerdamellus; assembly: GCA_946902875.1. Classification (NCBI taxonomy): domain Eukaryota; kingdom Metazoa; phylum Arthropoda; class Insecta; order Lepidoptera; family Adelidae; genus Nematopogon; species Nematopogon swammerdamellus. The sequence continues at coordinate 451,184 of OX336337.1, forward strand.
GCTGAATGAAATTCAACTATGGAATTATTATTTTTTCGTTGCCTGAAAGGCACAACCATCTAGTGGACGACTACAAACGATGTTATTCATGAAGGTCGACAATAGAAGGGGTTATCCCGTCTGCCCTCGCATAAGCTAAAGCCTCCAATTTCAGAGGATGGCTGGTGGCTCATCCCCCGGCTCCGCCGCGGCGGCGCGGCGCGCGGCTAAACGAAGATTTTGTCGTAAAATTATCGAGTTTCATCTCGAGTATTCTCGCGCGAGCCAGACGCGGCGTCAGCTAGGGCGGGGCGGGGCGGGGGTGGGGTGCAGTGGGGGCGGAGCGGAGCCCGCAGCAGCCGCGGGCAAGTTTTAGCATATCTCCGTGATCTCGCTAAATCTCGGCCGATAATATAAGCTTTAGCGAGGGAGCGCTCGGCTAATGCTATTATCGAACCCGCTCGGTACTATTTTAAAAAATGTCCGTCGTAAAGCGAACGCCGCGCCGCCGCTCCCGCAGACGCACCACCCCGCACCACCCCGCACCACCCCGCACCTCCGCTCACCACCGCGCACCACCCCGCACCACCATCGCCTCCGGAGCCCGTCTAATAGGATTCGATGGAGTTCGCTCGAGTAATAAAGCGTGTTCTGTAATGATATTTATTACTGAGCGGTCGGGTCTAGCGGGGCGGGGCGGGGCAGGGCGGGAGGCGAGCCTGTGTCTGATGGCAGACTCACGCCAGACTGAACCTATTAACACCCAGTAGGTAGCTACTGTGTGGCTGCTGCAGCCGGTGCGTGTAGGTACTACGCGCGCACATCCCGCCCGCCCTCGCGCGGCCCCGCCCGCCCAGCCCGCTGCGCCGGCGGGGGCGGCAGCCGGGACGCAGCTAGCCTCTAATCCGGACATCCTATTAGCACTTAATTGATTACAACAAAATCTACTCAGCTTGCAGGTAAATCCTCATCGCCCATCGGAAATGATTCCCCTCTACCTAACATTTTCGTTTCATTTTTTTCCGTGCTCGTAGTAGGGCTAGCTAGGGTATGTGCGTTTTTCCGAAGTGTGTGGTGGTCGTTGTTTTACACTTAAATCTGGGGGAACGGCAGTGTCCCCGCCAAGTCGAAAGTTCTCAAAGCAACTCTGGGTACTTTTGGTCTCTCTTTATTTTCCTTATAAAATCTGGCATGTACGTACAATACAAAGTACCCACTTGATCCAAGTACTGTTTGTACGAAACATCGCTCGATTCGATCAAAACGAATCAAATATTAATTTTTCCTCCACTAGCTTTTGCCCGCGGCTTTGCATCACGTGACTTTTTGCTCACAGCTCAGGCCGCCGATGCCGTAACCTTATGATTTAGCCTAAAACAATCTTGAGAAGTGACAGAATGTAATAGTGAAAACTGTATGTAAATTGATAAATTGGTTCTCGAGTTATAAGGATATTAATGTATTGACGTACGTTACACGGTCGATCGCCGTCGCAGGTGACCCGTAGCTTTATTTATTTGGATTAGCCGTGTTGAATTTCTTTATTTGAATGTCTTTATTTGTAGCAACAGTGAACATTTTACAAATATATTTTTTAAAGAGAGAGCGCCTTGTTGCGTTTATACAATATATATAAGGTGTCTAACAACCCCCATGGACATTCGGTCGTACGCGTGGATTGCGAATGCCATGCCGGCCTGAACGGTGCCTATTCACGCCTCTCTTGAAGGACCCGAGACTATACTTGAAGGGAAATATGTGGGCAGGGGGAGCGTTCCAGAGTTTACCGGTTTTGTGGAGCAAAGATCTGCAGAAGCGATTGGTACGCAACCGTGGTAAATCCAGCGTATAAGGATGCAATCCCTGTCCAGTGCACGTTGTGCAGAGGAGGAAAGGGGACGGCGGGATCATACATTCAGATCCAGACATACACAATTCGTGAATTTTTTATTATATGCGGACGACAGTTGAACCCTTGCTTGACCCCGGCTTGCGGGGCGGGGCGGGGCGGAGCGACAGCCGCGCCGCCAGCCCCCTACTCTGAGCCGGATTAGCCGACGTAGATAGTCCGCGATGGTCTCGGCCTCATTGCAGTCTTCTCTAGCTCTGCAACCACGCAACGCAAATAAGGAAAACATCCACCCTCGGCGCCTCGCCAGCCGTGCCAGCTACAAGGCGGACAAAGGGCCGGCGCTGTACATTTGAGAACCCATTGTTTCTCTAAATCGTTTCTTTGTCGCACCGCTAGAGTGTGGAACTGTCTTCCGCCGAGTGTATTTCCTGAATGCTTTAACCTGGGTGTCTTCAAGCGTCGTATTAACGGGCTAGACAGCCTAGCAACAGTCCGCAAATCTGCTGGCATGGCACCTAACTGAGCGTGGTTTCGCGAGGAGAGGTGATTTTGGCTCTGTCGACTGCACCATTGGTCTCTCGGCACAACCACCCATGCTGGTGTACATAAAAAAAAACATATGAGAAGACCCCTTTTGAAGATCCCCACCTAGGTTATCCTGACCTGCACTCATCGGAGTTGGCCATATATGCACCCTGCATATATGGCCAACTCCGTATGCTGCAACTGCATATATGGTCCCGGGGTGCAGGTTGATTTGACGCACACAACACAGGATTCCTCATTTATAATAAGCTTAAAAAAAGCGGTAGCATTTTTTCGTAGAACACGTATTTTTCGCGATGATGGAGGCTTTATGCCTTAGGAAAGGGTCTCCAAAACCAAATCCAACATCGGAAACTGATCGTTTTAACCCCCGACGAAAAAAAAAGGGGTGTTATAAGTTAAACGTGTGTGTGTATGGTGTGTCTGTCTGTGGCATCGTAGCTCCCAAACGGATGGACCGATTTAGATGCGGTTTTTTTTTTTATTGGAAATCTGATTTAATTGGGATGGTGGTTAGCTAGGTTTGTAATCAAATAGTCAAGTAATTAAGTAATAAAAAAAATTATTATCTTAAAAAGTGGCTCGATTCGCATGTGTTTTTTTTAAAAAGCTTGTTATGAAATTTTAAATTACAAATTTAAAAAACACCGGACCCTTAAAATGTCAAAAATAATTTCCGTTTACTTACTTAAAGGTCGGTCGGGAGAACGCTAAGTAAATAAAATCCCCCGGCTCGTTTAAGTGAGTAAACGGAAATTATTTTTGACTTAAGGGTCGGGGTTTTTTTAATTCGATTATTTCGAAAAATGAGATCACTAGAAAACACAATTCATTGAGCTGTTTTTGAAGTTTAATTAAACGAGGTGGTGGTAAGCAGATGCGATCGGACAGCTGGCAGTAAATAATGTACATCAGGCTTTAGAGAGAGACATACCGGTTGTAGAGTGTTGTCCCTGTCGCACGAACTCGGACGCTCTACAAACGGATTGTCTCTTTCTAAAACTCGATGTTCATTATTTACTGCCAGATACTTGCATATAACAAGTATGACAAGTATACTCATAATGTATATGTAAAAATTCACAGATCTCATGCATTACATGACCTTCGGGTACATTGAAAATTACTTTTAGGGCATATTCAAATATAACAAACAAAACAATTTTGAAAACTTTTTTAAAAGTTTAGATTTTTTTTAAATGTTACTGAAATTTTGAAAAATTTACAGAAATTGTCAAAAATAAAAAATAAATTAAATCAAAATTCTTAATTGTCAAGTATATGCATACACGAAAACCATTTTAACTACCCACACTGCAAGATAAAGACGACTCGTACGTAACTCGCATAATAGAAAATAAAAAAAAAAATAATACATTACATACATACATACAAATTTTTCACTTTTTTCTAACAATAAAAAAAAATCCCCAGATATTGACTCAATCTATAATATAAACATATAAAAATTTAAAATATATATTTAGAAATATGTATGTTTAAAAGTGCCCTTTATAAACCCCCTAAAAACGGCAATTTTAAGCGGTTTTTTGCGATTTTCTCAAAAACTCTCAAACTTCTTTAATATTTTTTTATAATCTTGTAGCTCTCGTCGTCGATACGCGTCATATTACACCCTAAATATTTACGTAGCCTTAAAACTCACGACACCAGGGCTAATTCGAACTCTCGCTGGAAATCGGAGACTATACTGAAGCGATCGAAAAGACATTTCCAATGTCAATATATTCATATTATAACCTCAAGCTGATTGCCTATCGTCGCCGCGCACAGAACTTTGAAGACACGCTTTCGATAATGCAATGCAAAACATTGAGGCAAATACGTGCGGCACGTTCCCCGCACGCGTTGTAATCGTCCAACTGTAATGAGTAGATGTGTGAAACATAAATTAATTGGCTTTTCCTGACTAGTCACATAGCGTTCACAGTGTGTCCGGTAAATATGCAGGTATTATCAGCGGGCGCCAGGCGGCGCGCGTCGTCGTCGTCGGCGGCACGGGGCGCTGCGGTGGGGGCGGCGGAGGCGGCGGGGAGGTAGGCTCGGGGCAGCGCGAGTAAACAAGATTACGGGAATTGAATGGCTAATTAGAGGAAAAGAAGCGTCTCGCGGGGGAGACGCGGTAAATTACCTCGCCGCGTCGCCGCCATATTTCACGAGGCCTTAGCTCGCCTTTATTGTTTGGCCGCCTCTTGTTTAGCTAAAGAGGCTTGTTAGCTTATCTCGCGTAGAACCCGACCTCCGCGCGCCGTCTACCCCGCCCTGCCCCGGCCCGCCCCGCGCCGCCGCTAAAGTCTTCGAGAAACCGAGTCTCGCAGCGTTCTTCACAAACTTGGGTCAAATTCGTGAAACTTAAACGTTTTTCGATCGTTTCTGTTACGCGTTCTGAATTGAATAGAATGGAGTGGCGACGTCACGCGGCTTTCTCTTGTATTATCAGATTGTTTCGTAATTCGTTTGTCTTCGTACCGACAAGGCTAAGTACACCGGGATTGGCACCACCTCACTCAATGGCGACGCGTCGCTTAAAGCTCAGACACACTGAAATATAGCCGAAGAAAAATTCAATTGAAGTGCCCCGGGTTGGTGGCTGTTCTTGTTAATATGTTATTGGCTGCTGTATCGAGTTTAACACTTAATAATCTGTAGCACGTGTTTACCAAAATGTGGCCGATCGTTGTGCCCATAGTCGCATCGGCGCATGGGCTGATAGCGAAGAGCCCCGACGACCACCTTGAGAGGCTTTCGCTGAGTGGTTGGGTCAAGGGCCAGATCCAGAAGGCAACCCTGCTCGACACTGCACGCATCGTCCGGAGGTTTCTCTCCCTAGGGCCCGACCATCGGTAGCCTGGGTTCGCCCCTCCGCCGCCAGTGGTGGAAACTCAATTTGTTTTATAATAATTTTAGATATTAGTATTGAATATTTTAAGCATACCTATCTGTAAATTTTTTGTAAATAAATGGATAAAATTGGATAAAATAATAATAATACACCTTATGCCACTTCATTTGTCGCAAGGGCGGGCAATTTCCTTAGGTAAATTCCCCCCAGTCAACCCGGTGGACCTAAACTCCCCCAGTAACCCGGTGGACCTAAATTCCACCAGTAACCCGGTGGACCTAAATTCCACCAGTAACCCGGTGGACCTAAATTCCCCCAGTAACCCGGTGGACCTAAATTCCACCAGTAACCCGGTGGACCTAAATTCCACCAGTAACCCGGTGGACCTAAATTCCCCCAGTAACCCGGTGGACCTAAATTCCCCTAGTAACCCGGTGGACCTAAATTTTTAAATAGAATCCGAACCATGGAGCAATAGGTGAAGATGTGCACGAATTTGGTTTACGCCAGTTGGGTACGAACCTCAGACCTCTCGCAAGAGAAGCCGTCGTTGCCCAGACCACTCGGCTACACTCCGCTTACATACGACTTTCTTTAAAGTTTAAATTTATAAAATACTGTAGGACCGATTCTTCTTAATGTTTATTTTGTTTTAGTGTTTATGTAGGTTTTTTTTTCTACATACATATTATAGTATATTTTTTTTTCTTCTTTAGTTAAAATAATTAACTTAGTTTTTTGTGTTCTATTTGTATTTGTTTTTTTAGTTAACTTGTATTGAAGATGTAGTTGTTGTTTTATTCTGATTTAAGTCTTTGTTTCTGTATTTTACTTTTATATATTAGTTTTTATATCCGTATTAAGCTTGCTGTGCTCACCTGTCATTGGGGTGCACCACAGAGCATCAAATACCTATCGCCCGCGCCCCCTACTAGACTAGAGGCGCCCTAAGCGATGATATTTGAAACCCAATAACCGTACGCTGAGCTGCTAGCGCTTCGTATGTGTGTGTGTGTGTGCTAGTATCGACACTACACACAAAGAGGAGCAAGTTAGAAGTTAGGCACACGCACAAAACAAATGCACACGCACAACACACATGTGTAAGTCATAGGCCACGCCCACAGGCTTCAACGGCTTTGTAGAGAAATCGCGCTCACGGCGCCTCTAGTAGGGGCGGGCGCGCGCATTTCATGCTCTGTGGGGTGCACATATTACTATGTACTATTTGTGTCACGAGTCTTCTATGTTTTAATGCTGTGTGTACTCTGTTGGTGTTTAATATAAAGAAATAAATAAATACGACTGCAGATACAACGCGAAGGCAAGCTTTGATGTCCACTTTTCTTTTTCTTTTTTTATGTAATCCGGTATGTGTGGCTGAGTCAGAGGGGCCAAAGCACATGCTCCGACCAGCCAATATCACCTCCGAGAAGGTAGGTTCCGGAGACTTACCGGAGACTTCCCTGGATTGCTGGCTATACTGGAATAGTAGGGGAACAAAACCGAGGCTGCTATGTGGCCATCTTACATCCAGTACGGTGGTATCAACCCAGTCGGCTACAATTAGAGCCTACCACCTAGTAAGGGGCAAGGGAAGGGACCTACAGTTTTACACCGGTTCCGAACGGTGAAGCAACAGGTGTAGGTATGTATCCACGTAAATTTTTTCGTCAAAAATCAAACTCATTGGTACACGCCGAACGGATTCGAACCTCGGACCTCTCGCATGAGAAGCCGACGCCCAAACCACTCGGCCACCCGCCGTTTCTTCAAAAGGTGGATTCCCACGTGACTCTTGAGTGTAAGGTCTCCCTCATTTATTGATGTTACGAGTAGCTCTAAACCTCTTCACGCACGTATTACGCTAGAACGTCTAGGCTTTCCACAGCCCGCTGAAAATGAACAGCCTACGAAGGCAGACGCGCGCGGCGCAATGAACTCGACGAGCCTCCTTCTATCTGAAGCGCAGATCAATTCGTCCGATATGGAGCGAGGGCCGCGCGGCACCTACAGCGTCACCTACAGGCTACAGCGGAGGGCATTCAATTTTACTGCTGGAGCGAGTCAAATCGGAATATCATTAAGACAGATGGCGGCAATTATTTTTATCTCTCACTCGGGCGGCGACTCCACGACGTCCGTCACTCGACCCTGCCCCTCCCACTCTATCTACTCCACTCCTCTCGCTCCCTGCCTGACTACTGTCGGCCGAGTGCCGACAGGCAGACTCCAACCACAGAGACACCAAACACTGCGAGCAGACACACGATGAACACCCAGATGCCGCGCTCGCTAGCTCAGTGGTGCGATCGGTCGACTGCGTCACTCGTGATCATAAGCACACCTGGACGCGTTCACAACTTGGATGGGTGACCGGTCGACCGTGTTGGTCGCTGAGCGTGGTACGGATTCCACGTAAAAACTGTAGATCCCTTCCCATCTTACCTTACCTTACCTTACCTTGCTATAATATATGGGTGGTAGGTAGGGATTAACCCGCCCAGCTTAGTCTCACCGCACTGAATGAAAAGGTCAGTCGAAACGGCTATGTAAATTAGTTCGACCAAAGAGAAGCATTAATATGGCACCTAATTCACCAAGATGTTATGAGCTGACATAACGAATGCTGTAGGTGATGTAGCCAACTGTGTCAGTGTCCACAAAAAGAAAATTATCATTAAAAAAATCAAGGATCAACAAAGGCTGGACAGGTGGGTGGAGACAGTACTAGCGAATTGCATTTATGCAGCACTAACTTTTGCCCGCGGCTTCGCTCACGTGAAATTCGTATTTAAAAAGAAGAAAGTAAGTAAGCCCGCTACTGTACCTTGATTTCGGCGCGCGGAACAATTAGGTTTGTATGATGTGGATTTCCATGCTATAAAAATTAAAATTGATAAGATGCAATGACGTAAGACTGTAATTATATATAAATATATGTATAATGTTTTATTTATTTACTTTCATCTTATTATTTACAACTTAAAGTATGTGTCTTCCAGAATGTGTGCATGCAAACTAGTAACTTCAAATGTCTCGTTCCTTTCAAAATTATTTTGTTTTATTATAAGTAATCTAATCAATTTATACCGTGCAGCGCCGTCACTGGATACTGGCAGTGATAAACGAAGGTCTTATTCGTTTGGTTGCCACTATTTACAAAAAGAAGAAGAAGAGAGCCACGTCTTAGCGTAACCGGAACTGAATTTTATTAGCCTATCTTGTTTCACGTATAGTTAAATGTGCGTGTACAAAGTTTTGTCGAATTTGGATGATCGGTTTAATAATTATGGAGGAACCCACAGAATATTATACAGAAAAAAATTCAAAAAAATAATTTTGTTTTAGTATCATACAAGAGTCTACAGACGCAGTATGTCATAAAACAAATTAACTTACTCCATGATCATCCCTTACGTATTGATTGATAACGACGTCTATATGATATTGCATTGCAGTCAAATCGTAGCTAACAACGAGGGTGACAATCGAATACTTAGTTTGTTATAAGTACCTACAGGCAAATAAATGCAGATTCAATTGTGCTGTTACTTTCATGTCGCCACACAGGGAAGCCGAGAGACTCGGCCGGATCGACTCGACTACACAGCGGGACATATCTAGTGTTTCCTATCTCGTGCCAACAAAATTAAGCTCTCGCCTTTAAAAAGAGATATAAAATCGGGTTGGGGCGGGGCGGGGCGGGGCGGCGACACAATCTCACATAAAACGACCGCGCCGAGACGTTCCGAAACGCAACTCCAACTCGTTACTCAATTAATTAATTACTGACGTTTATAGATAATAAAGTCAACATATTTACGAGCAGCGTTTATATTATCTGCGCGATTGTGTATCGGTCCCTAGCGTGCACTCAAACCTTTTTCGCTTTCGACAAGCACCTTTCGTACACTTTTATTTAGAGTATAATGTAACATCAAAGTTCGAGTATTTAAATGGCTCGTAAATGTTTTGTGGGCGTCCTAATTAAGTGACTGAATCCTCGGGGAGATTTATTATGATCTCAGCTAATCCTGTTTTGGTTGAGTTTAATTTGGTAGTTAATTATTTTTTTCGTAAAAATTATCTCTTCAAATTTATAATTACTAATGAAATGATTTAATGACAATTAGTGTATTAAATGTGTTATACTTACTTAAAACTGAAAAGCGAGGCGTCCGGGGCCCGCCGCCGTCTCCGCGCCGTGCCAGAGCGTTGAAAAACTGCTTCTTTTCTTGGGACTGCGGTCACAGTCCATAAGGAAGAGCTTTTTATTTTAATTTAGTTATTAGCTTGCTTATACTCTGTTGTCTTTTTTGTTATGTTTAATATTAATAATATTATTTTACTAGCTTTGCCCGCGGCTTCGCTCGCGTGAAATTCGTATTTAAAAAGAAGAAAGTAAGTAAACCCGCTACCGTACCTTTATTTCGGCGCGCGGAACAATTTGGTTTGTATGAGAGCCACATCTTAGCTTAACCGGAACTGAATTTTCTGTCTCCTGTGTCCCGTATAGTAATATTTGCTTGTACTAAGTTCCATCAAATTCGGATGATCGGTTTAAGAGTTTTTTTTTTATTTTTATTGGGACTTTTGCCGATATGGAGGAACATACATGCATACAGAAAAGATTTCTAAAAACCGTCAATTTAGTTTTAGAATCATACACAGAGTCTACAAACTAAAACAAAGTAACTTCTCCAGGACCATCCCATACAGATTTATTACTTGATAATATTTATCAACTACATTATATATAATGGAGTGTGTACAGGTAGCAACTGAAATGTAATAACATTTTCATCAGATGTAATAATTCGGCAATGGATTTCGACTAGTAAAGGGAATCGACTCGATAATGTATTGCGACATTTGCGACTGAGGCGCGGGTCCCACAGTCCCACGCGCGAGTTCCCTCCTGTGCGCTATCTGTGTTCAGTACTGACTGACACACGCACAATATTATTGTTAGTGCCAGTGCCGACTGCCGCCGCCACAAACGAATATGACCGTGATGGCATTCCATTAGTTGTATTGACTTTTCATTTGGAGAACTCACCACTGACGAGTCGGCCGGTCGACATTTAACTAATTGTTAATAGGGAAATTTTGACCGATAGTCATTCATAAAAATAATTGAATGCATACTTTGAGTATTCATTAGTGAGGCGACGAGGCTCGGTTCAACATCTCGATGAGATGATGTACAGCCGCTTTACATTTTATGTGCGTTTCATTTTATACTATGTAGGTAGGGAAGAGTAAGTAAGAAGCAAAAGTATTTGTGTTATTTAGAAGGGTTAGTAAGATATAAAATAGATTTCGATCAGCGAATAACCAATCTAAAGAGTAGATTACGTTTAAGTTCGTTAAAGTTAAGTTTAAGTTAAGTTATTTAGTAAAGTTTAAGTTAAGTTTAGTTTTCAATTAAGAGAGTTAAAGTAGTATATTATGTAGTATGTTTTCTTCGCCTTTCATTATTTTGCTCCTACATCCTTATGTTTCACAACATACGAATCTCAAACATCGAAAGGTTGACTGGAAGAAATTCCTTTGTTTGTCAGTTGTTCTTCGCGTTTGAATTTAGAACTGGCGGAATTTTCGACATTGTCTAAGCGTAGGTTATCTACCTATGGATGAAATTATACAATAAACAATACGCAATAATATAATGCCTACATTATTTAATATGCAGGTAGATAAGAGATGATCGGATCCAGCAAGCTTCACTGTCCTGAAAAACTTTCACCTTTTCCTCTAACTAAGAGTGAAAGCAAGACAATACACGGCTGACGTCACATGTGGGTAGATATAAGACTAAGCTAAAGCTCACCACGCCACGCAGTACTGAACTCGAGCTATCTGCGCGTCCGTCGTAAAGGCTCTCGCGCGCCCATAAACCTGCACGTTTTACGTGCACATAACCCACGTGCCTTCACCGTGCCTCGCTCAGCCACGAGGGGGACGCGAACTATCTCGAAGCGTTTCAACGAAAGTCGTGAAGTCTGAAGCTTACGGAGTATCCGGCGATGTAGATAGATGTACCTACGACTGTCTTTAATTGTATCGAATCAAGATACTATTTCTGTCTGAAATGCTTTGTTGCATCTTATTTTCTCATATTAAATTTCGGAATTTCTTTGGCGCGTAGTGCAGAACAATATTTTTGTTCGGTCATCCAGTTGTGGCTATGCAGCCACATTGTTGTTTATTGTTTATTGTATAATTTCATCCATAGGTAGGCAACCTACGCTTGGACATGTCGAAAATTCCGCCAGTTCTAAATTCAATCCGAAGAAGAACTGACAAACAAACTTCGCAAGTCACAATGTTTTGTTAGTACCTTATAAGTATTATATTAAAGTAATCATTATCAGTACAACACTTCTCTGCTCATTGCTATCAATCTATCTATGCTAAATACCCATCTGAAACGTCTCACAGACGAAGCTGACACATATAATTAACGAATAGACAACAGAAAACAAACAAACTTCATACAAAAAACCTTCGCCCAATACCTCACCCGGCACAGCATGCATAATAATTACCTATAATAAAATCCAACGTCTGCTTTCTGTCTGAGTGTCTGAGTGTCTGAGTGTATGTCTGTCTGTCCGCTTATAACTCGAGAACCACTGAACCGATTTTATTAAAAAAAAATCTACGGATAGCTTGATTCTTCCCATCAAATGGCTTATGAGGTTAGCAGTGAAGTGAAATATGAGAGCGGGCGGAGCCGCGGGCACAGCTATGAATAATAAAAATGACTCAGCAAATCACATAAACATTCACATTACACTATTAACTATACACTCTACAGAACCGGTAAACTCTGGAATGCTCTCCCTGCTCGTATATCCCCCCATGTACAGTCTTGGGTCCTTCAAGAGGTGCGTGAATGGGAACCTGTCAGGCCGGTGGCATTCGCAACCCCCGCATACGACCGAATGTCCATGGGCGCCGTTAGATACCTAATGGGTGCCTCGGCGCCATATGTGTAAAATTAAATAAAAATAATAAAATTAATAAGAATACCTTTACGTTCGAGTATTTTGGTTCTTTTTTATATTACCTGAAAATGTACATACTTGTCACCTACATCATGTAAGTAAATAACCGGCAAAAATCGCCGGTTATTTACTTCGTTATATTTGATAACCGAATCAGAAGCAAGCGAAGCCGCGGGCTAAAACGACTCATATAATAAGTATACGTAAGTATAGTGTACGTACGTATGAATAGTAAGAGTTTATGAAAATCGGAGGCCTTCAAAATGTCAATAATGATGTGATGTGCCTCGGGCGGGCTGCTTTGTAGTAGTCATTATGTTGAGCAAATCTCTGAACTTAACATCAAAATATTGATTAAATCTTACGGCTAGTCACTAAATACTTGTAAAAATATGTATAAAAAAATACCCTGCGAAGTTTCTTGTCGGTTCTTCTTCGTCAGTGTAATCGAACCGGATAGAACAAATTGTGACAAGTTCGAGTGCAGTCTAACTGTCATATGAATGATCAATAAACAATACAATACAATACAATTTGCATGATATAATAATACCCGCCTATGTTAAGCTATGTTATTACTGCGAATACGAATAATTTTGTACAAAATCATCAATATACGAGCAAGAGCTGTAGTACAACGTAGTACCTATAAATAGATATGATTTATATGGCTGCATTAAGCTTACACAAACACGCCAAACGGAGTTTACATAAAGAGCAATCAGCTTCCGGGTAGGATATAGGTCGCTCTCGTAACACTCCACCACTCCACGCCCCGCACCGCGCGCCGCCGCCCCCGCACCGCGCCGCCTCACCTACACGGCTAGCTAGCTCGTTGGCTTGTTGATGTTGGCTTGTCTGACTACCGTAGCGCTGCTTGCACACACGCGTGTTTTCCGCCCAGTTCAGTGTAGCCGACATGAAATGAAGGGAAGCACTGACACGGCACCTAGTTCACCCGGTGTTATGGGCTGACATCACGGATGTTGCAGGTGATGTAACCGACCGTGTCAGTTTCCATAAAAATAAAAATGCGAGTTTTGTAGTAACGTTTTTTATCAGTACTCTTTAACACCGTCTTTCGTTCGCAGGTTTTTCAAATATATTGTGCTTTTGCCTTCGTCCGCGCTAGGCCCGTCCTCGCTGTCCTCAACGACCGGCGACCGTATAGAGCTTTCACTGCACCTACACGTGCTAGTTCAAATTCAAGCGTAGTACAAGGCTACACGTTAAGTACAATTATTATTGTTTAGCTCCAGTGAAGCGTGACCCCCGTCTCTCCCGAAATGGTAACGCGCTAGCACGCTCGCTCGCACTCCGCCGCCGCCGCCGCTAAAGGCCGTCGCACATGTTGGATATAATATATTTTTTTATGGAACCTGACACGGTTGGCTACATCACCTACAACATCCGTTATGTCAGCCCATAACACCGGGTGAACTAGGCGCCATGTCAGTGCTTCCCTTCGGTCGTGACGGCTACACTGAATTGGAGGGAAAACACAAACTATTTAAATACCCGTTATAACCGACGTTTCATTCAGTGCGGTAGTACCAACCCGGGCGGGTTGAACCCTACCACCTAGTATGGTAAGAAGGGAAGGGACCTACAGTTTTACGTGGAATCCGAATCACGGTCAGCCTCCAACGGTCGAGCGGTCACCCATCCAAGTACTGACCGGCCCGGCGTTGCTTGCTTATCCATCAATAGCGACAGTCGACTGTCTGCAGCACTGAGCTATCGAGGCTGACAAACATAATGTAAGACTTTTTATATCCTGACATATTCCTCGTATATCCTTTGAGATAGCCCTATAAACGAGTATCACTCGCCATCAAACTCTCGAACCGCAGTCGTCACACCTACGTACACATAATGAAATATACTCGTATGTATTCGGACGGAATATACTGTATGAACTGTACCGGATAGTGTATTGTACAGGGACAGGTGAGGTGACCCAGAGCTGTACGAGGACACACATCAACAGTCTATCCTAATAAACCATACGAATTTTAGTTTGTGTACCTATATTATGTGAACTTATATTAAATATAATACAAATTTATATTAATATTATAATATAAATTTTATATTTTACAGGTTTTCATATAATTCTATTTTTAAAGATCGATTTAAAATGTTCACATCTTATATTTGTTAATGCCTAAATCCATTCATTTAAACATTTCAGACACCCAAAAGGTTGGCTGGAACAAATATCTTCAAGTGATAAGTCCGCCTTTGCACCTCATATAATTGTATTAATTGTTATTTTTCTTATAAAATGTTTGTGGAGCAATAAATACATTCCTTTCTATATACGGTACTCGTATCTACTTACACGCAATACCTACCTACCTACCGACCTACGCATACTTACATGTTCCATTGTTCTAATTCCATGTACAACTATATGGTCCTTCCAAAGATTTAAATCGATAGATAGTGCATAGTCTAACATGGCGCACTACAGACAATGTCACCAATGAAAGGGCCGCATGCGGCTAATTCGCATCAGTGGCAGCGCCACGCGCGTGTTGAGAGGTCGTTCCACGGAACGGAACGCACCAGTCGACAGTTATGTCTAATCGGGGACGAACTCTCGAGCGCCTTGCCGTATCTATCGATTTAAATCTTTGAGTCCTTCCTTACAAGGTTGTAGGCCGTAGGGTAAAAAGATCTAATAAAATGGCTATGATGTCGTGTTCGTGTTTTCTGTCAACGCTGGTGTGGCTGGCGGTGGAAATTAATTTATTATAGAATTGTTTATATAATTTTACTTACTTTATACTAATTGTTCATGTAAAAATTCTATAATAAACTATAATTTCAACAGCCACCGATTCCTCGGAGTTCGCGCGCGGACTATAGGTATATTATCTAAGTAAAATGTATGCCTTATGTTGTAAGTAATGTATCTTTATTAATATAATGTATTTAATTTAATGTAAGGTAATGTATGTTTAATATCTAAGTAATGTACGTTTTATGTTTGTTTGTTTTAAGATATTCCTCATATTATGTCGGTGTTCGGTGCGCGACGCGGTCTGTGGGAACATTAAAATATGATTCTTGCTGGAACAGCTCGAAACATTTATGAAGGAATAGTAATATTGTGTAACCGACCCACTTGGGCACTGACTACTATCTCCTGTATCACATTTCAGAACAAATGAACCGGGCGGAATGAAATATGTTGTACTTACATATTATTTTATTCCCAGACCATTATTGTAACAGCTCTGATAATATTAATGAAAGCGAAAGAAAATAGAACCAGTACGTCTCGTCGGATAAACTAAAATGAAACGTTTGAGGTTTTCGGAAACGATATCATTTTATTTTCCAGCTCTGAGAAGTTTTAATTATTACAGGAGGGACGCTATGTATGGATTTAGTTTTCAGATAATTATATAGATAGATAGAAAATGCTTTATTGCTCCAATAAATATTCAACAGTAATAAGTACATTAGAAAATTTACATAAGGTGCAAACGCGGACTTATCCCTTACAGAGATTTCTTACAATCAACCTTTAATTGTTTGAGATTCGATTAATATAGTGGAATGTAAGTAGGTAGAAAGAGTTGAGAGTGAGAATTGAATATTAAATAATAATAAAAATTCAGGGAGAAGGAATTTATTTTCTGTCATGTTGGAAGATGGATGACAGTAGACTAACTAAATAAACTTATAGAGCGAATGTGAGTGGAAGAGTCGGGAAGGGTCGCCCTAGTCGCACGTACCTAGACCAGATCGGGCATGTGCTCAAAAAGGGTAAAGTGCGCAGTACCCGTAACCGACGACCGTGTATGAAGAACATTATGAGAGTGGAAGACTCGAAAGATGTGTCCAGATCGTTGCGTGTAGAGATCCGTTGTCTCTGCCTACCCCACTGAGAAACAGCCGTGATTGTATGTATTTATTCATTTAAGGAATTTATTCCACCGCAAGAACATGCTGGTCTGGCTTGCACGTCGTAATATGCATAGAATATTATTATTCATACTCAATATTGTATTCACGTTGTGCAGAACGATCCGGCTTTGTACGGCTCCGACCCAGGGTTGCCAGGTGTCCACGTTTACCGTGTACGTACAATCCATGTTTTCGATATTATCTCCACATATTAACCCGCCACTGACCCGAGCGCACCAGCCTTGCGGCCATAGCACCCGCACTGTGTCACGACTTCATCATGGAACAATCATTTGAAAGTCGTTGCACGCAGGGAGGCCTGCTGCCGGGATACCACCAATTTGGTCCCGGTGACGCGCATTGACTGCGGTCCGGCCCCCCCTTGGAGGGACTCATAAAGGCGTTCTAAGCCCCCCCCTTGGAGTGCACCGACTCCGAAGAATGTCCCCATCTACGTCTTGCGTCCGTCAGTCTGCGTCCCTGATGGGAGACAACGTCACAAACAGCGACTTGTCGCCCCGGTCCCCGCGTCCCGAATCGCCCCGGCGTCTGCGTTCGTCAGTCGGTCGTCGCGCCTCACCTGGTCATCTAGCTGTGGCGCGCCATGCCTCGCACTGCGTCGTGGGGGCGCAGGCAGCCACCCCTCTTTTGCCGCTGCTCTTTTCGGCTACGACGTCTTCCGCTGTACTGTTTTTGGCCACTGTTCTTTTTGTTATTATGTCCACTGTTATTATCTCCACAGTAAAAGATATAAGCAATGTAGACTATGAAGTGTCCTTTTTTTTAGTTTCCGTATCCCGTACGGAAGCCTATTACTAAGCCTCCGCCGTCTGTCTGTCCGTCTGTCCTCCTGCTGTATCTCTTGAACCGTAATAGGTAGCCCGTTGAAATTTTCACAGAATATTTGTTACTATGGCGGATATAACAAATAATAAAAAAAAAAAGAAATGTTAAAAATTAAGGGGGCTCCCATACAACAAACGTACGAAAAATCGATTAGTCACGCTACTGAATAATAGATGGCGCCACAGGCTTTTATACATTGCATTGTTGAAACACAAAAGATAGCCGCTCAATTGCCAACGACCTCATTGAGGTGCTGTCATTTTCCCACCGTCAATTGCCATCGACCTCATTGAGGCTTCTCTCCGATCGTCCTTCATATCTTCGAAATTAAAATTCGAAGACCATGCCACCTGAGCGGATAGGCGGATATTATTGATAGCGGATAGATACGGAAATCTCCTTACTGCCCTGTATTGGTGATTTTAATAAAAGGGTCCCCCAAAAAATCTAAGGTACTTATTTTCCTAAAAAATCTAACCCGAAAAATCAGAGGTGAAAAATGTCCACCTTATTTATCTAGGCCACCTGGTAACCCTGCTCCGAACTACTACGGCCGCCACCGCACCGTGACGATGCTACAAAACCTTCTGACACTATGACTCTATAACGTTTTATCGCATCAAGGTCCCACCCACCTACGTTACCTGAAGCGTCTCCACACGGTGTGGCACCCGGAGGTGCGGTCGCGGCGGGGCGGGGCGGGGCGGGGGACGAGGACAAGACGGACGCGAGCGAGCCTCGCCCTTCCTTCGCAATTAAATGTACACACAATGTCCCCTATACGAGGAAATGGCCTGAATTCGCCGCTGACAGTGTTTTAAATGGTGAATTAAAATTTGACGCACGAAAGGAAACATTAGACGAGCTGAAAGGAAGCTTCTCCGCCCCCGCCCCGCCCCCGCCCCGCCGCAAACTCTGACGGGGATAATTTTCGTGAAAAGACGCGGTTAATTTTTAATCTAAGTATTCTAAGTAGGTTTGGGGCGGGAAATTTGAACGTAATTAATGTTTGTAACCACCCACGCCGCCGACCGGCGCCCGCCGCACCGCCCCCGCGCCTCCCAGCCGGCCGGGGCGAGGCGAGGTGGCGAGGGATAAATACAACACGATTTCTGTCGGCTTTCCTTTCGCAATTACTTATTACGATTTAGATTTAAATTACGGAGTCAAGCAAATCTCCTCTCGACTGAAAGTGGCAAATAGTAAGGTCACACAAATCCTGTGTCGCTGCGGAGGACCACGACAGCGAGGGAACTTGTCGGACTTCACTTTCAGTAAGATGCGACGTAACATCGAGGGGCGTGTACGACTGAGTTCTGTAATGTGCTCTCTGTAGCTCTCCCTGATACGGCAGAAGCCACGTGTATGGTCTCGATCGGGAGCGACTTCACTTCTCTTCTATTTTTATTATGTGTAGCGTAAACAAAACAGCTGCGCTGAAGCACTCTGCTCTGCACTACACAAAGTGACCTAGAATACTTATATGTATGCTGTACGTACAGTATATACAAGCTCAAACTAAACCTCACGCTTCACTTTACCGTATAGTATATGTGACCATCACTGGTCGGTGGTGACCATAGACTTCGATTTATTAAAACAACCGGCCAAGTCTGAGCCGAACTCGCGCACTGAGGGTTCCGTATCGCCATGTCATAGTCAGCGCCACTCACGCTATTTATGGCGTGTTTTATGAAATGTTTCTTTTCAGTAGATGGCGCGCATACACTTTTTAGTTTCTTATACGGGGACCCCGTGAATTTTTTTTACTTATTCTTATTTTTATTATTTGTGGTTATAACGGCCATAATAACACATATTCTGTGAAATTTTCAACGGGCTACCTATTACGGTTCAAGAGATACAGCCCTCGAACAGACGGACAGACAGACAGACAGACTGCGTAGGCTTTGTAATAGGGTCCCGTACGACGGATACGGAACGGAACCCTAAAAAGGCTTCTCCAAACTCCCGTAGCAGACTTTGGAAATATGCGTCCCGCCCGGCACCTGTGTTGTGTCCCCGCGCCTCGCGCGCTCACATCTCCCAACTAAATATTCGCAGCTGACAACGCAAAAAATAGATCAAAAGCTCCATCTACACCCTGCCGCCCTCTCCCCGCCCCGCCCCGCTCGAGCACCGGCAGATCTCTTTGTAAGCCGATATTCTGCTAATCGGGCCGCTCAAAGCGAAATAAATACCTCTCGTTATTCGTATGTAGTCGCGTATTTCAATTTAGGAAGGCACGCGAAACACGACGCGAACTGGTGAAGCCGGGCGGCGGCGGCGAGGCGCGGGAGCGGAACGGAGCGGGGCGGGGGGCGGGCGGCGGAGTTTCATATTCTAACTATCCTGCGGGGTGACGAAAACCGCCATCCGAAGAATATCAGCTCTCTAGTCTGGACAAAAAATAATAACTGAGTTTTTATATTTTATTTACATGGCGGCCCCCCGACTCCTTTAAGTAAGTAAATGGAAATTATGTTTTACTTTTCAAGGATCGGGGTTTTTTGAAATTTGTAATTTAACTTTTATTTCAAGCTTTTTTTTAACTGCATGCAAATCGGTCCATTTTTTAAGATAATACATTTTTTGATTACTTAATTACTTGATTATTTGATTAAAAACCTAGCTAACAACCATCGCGATGAAACCAGCTTTCCGATAAAAAAAACCGCATCCAAATCGGTCCATCCGTTTGTGAGCTACGATGCCACAGCAGACACACCCTTACACACCCTCGTTAAACTTGTAACACGCCTCATTTTTCGTCGGGGGTTAAAAACAAAAGATTCGGCTAAACTTTTTTTAACTTTTGACTTCGTATTTCACAAGGATGTGTGTGCGTCATAAAATCGAATCTCGATGTCATTCACGCACCCCGCCCTCCGCCCCGCCCCGCCCCGCCAACAATGATTACCTCTTCTGATATAGGTAAACGCTGAAATTAACTTTCTGTTTGACTTGGCGCTTCCACTGAAACATGATAAGATGCCGACCGACTGAGCAGTGAGCACTAGTCGAGGAACTAGTTGCGTATATTAGTTCATTTCGTGCAACTACGACGGGATCCCTGCTATAGATCGACCCCTTCTGTTGCCGACCAAGGCCCGAGGGTAGATAGATAGATAGATAGAAAATGCTTTATTGCTCCAGTAAACATTAAACAGTAACAAGTACATTAGAAAATTTACATAAGGTGCAAAGGGGGACTTATCCGTTACAAAGATTTCTTACAGTCTACCTTTGGATGTTTCAGATTCGATAATATAGTGGAATGTAAGTAGGTAGTAGCAAAAGAGTTGAGCGTGAGAATTGGAGATAAAATAATAATAAGAATACTTATTAACACTACATATAAGTACATGCTAGTTAAATACAAGCCATACATGCATATAATAAAATTACATATAAATAAATAAATTATACATATAAATTACTAAATATATAGAATATTAGGTACAACTAAATATTCATACTTGTCCATCCAGGTATGAAACAAAAGTTGTTTTTTGTTTTTTTAGAGGGTTTACTCTGCACGAATTGTCATTATAATTTTTTTTATAAATATTACTACTAAAAATAAAGTAAATAACTAATGAAATTTTGATCAAGAGAAAATGCTGTAGTGGGGTTTCCTTTCTATTCTAATTCTCCTACACGCCCGACTACTTACTTGAATGGTCGACTATCGACTAATATTCTACCGCTCTTGATCAACTTCCCTTGTTATTTCCTTCCTCTTTACCCGACTACGGTGAAGCTAAAAGGAGAGTTTTGAGCCATTTTTGGCAGCGTATGTATGTATGTATGTTTGTATGTGCTTAGTTCGTACAGTATGCGGCAGCAAATAATGTCCATCGGGCTTTAGAAAGAGACAATCCGGTTGTAGAGCGTTGTCCCTGTCGCACGAACTCGGACGTCTCTGTGCGGCAGGCACTACGCTCTGCAACCGGATCGTCTCTTTCTAAAGCCATAATACCATAGCAATGTACATAATTTACTGCCGCATACTGTACATTTTTTATTAAAAAAATTTGTTGTCTGTAAAGTCCGTTTACGGACGATAGTTTTATGTGATAACGTCAATATTCTAAATTTGAAATCTTTCCCGACCGGCCAGATGCGCTTAATATATTATAGTACGAGTAACCTCCTTTCAATTTGTGCTGCCCTGGTACTTTAGAACCAGAGAGATAAATTGTACAAGCCGACGCTTGGGCCGATTGTGCCTCTCTATCGCTTGTTACGCGCTCGCGCTTGCACACACAGGCTCAGATGGAACGTGCCACTTTTTCGTGTGTGCAGCAGGTGTTCATCAATTTATAAGACTTGCACACACAGGCTCAGATGGAACGTGATACTTTTTTGTGTGTGCAGCCGGTGTTCATCAATACTAATAATAAATCTGTAAGGGGTGGTCATGGAGTAAGTTACTTTGTTTTAGGAAATATTGAGTTTGTAGCCTCAAGTATGATACTAAAGCTAAATTGACCATTTTTAGAAATCTGTTCTGTATGTATGTATGTATGTTCCGCCATAACTCTTAAACCGATCATCCGAATTCGATGAAACTTTGTACAAGCACATTTAACTATATGGGACACAGGATAGGCTACATAAAATTCAGTTCCGGTTACGCTAAGATGTGGCTCCCATACAAACCGATATGTTCAATCCGCGCGCCTTAGTACTATACATAGGTATTTACCGAGCGAGCGGCGGCAGTTGGCGGCGCGGCGTGGCGGCACGGTGCGGGGGCGCGGGGGAGGCGCGGCCTATAAACTCAACAGCGAACCGAACAGCCGCACTATATTCCTCTTTCACGCAAAAACTACTGAACAGATTTTGATGAGCCTTTACAGTACTATAGCTTATACATCAAAAAGGCTATAATTTATAAAGACATTGTGTAAATTTGCCCAAATATCGATAAATGTCAAGTAAATCGGAAAAAATCCTGCCTTCTGAGAGCTATCTCGGCGTGCGCTGCATAAACCTTTAGAGTTACACGAAGATAGTATATAGTGAGGTTGTTTCTCTAAAATAGTTCTAAAAAAAAGTCCGCGACAGCATATATCTACCTTTTATGTGGAAGCCACTATAGCCAAAATAGTGAACCAAAAATACACTTCAATTGGATACTGTATTTACAATGCACATTTTATAGTTTTGAATTAATTCTTATCAAAATACATACTTTTATCGCTTCTGGTATTTAAAGTAGATAAACTTTGGCTGTTACACTAAGTAATTTGGACAAATAGTTTAAAAAGTTACGACGATGAGAATGTCTTGAGAGAAGCGCTGCGCTTCTCTCAGCGGGGGGCAGCGGGGCGAGGCGAATATGTTTGTATGAATTTCCTCCATAAAATTTAAACCGATCATCTAAATTCGATTAAAATTACTACACGCACATTTAGCTATACGAGACACAGGATAGGCTAAATAAAATTCAGTTCCGGTTATGCTAATATGTGGAGTATTTTACTTAGTTAGGTAGGTATCTTTTTTTTTTTTTTTTTTTTTTTTTTTTTTTTTATACTAAGCGCGACATGTGGCGCCGAGTCACCCATAAGGTGTCTAGCGACGCCCATGGACATTCGGACGCAGGCGGGGGCTGCGAATGCCATGCCGGCCTGACAGGTGCCCATTCACGCCTCTCTTGAAGGACCCGAGACTATACTTGGGGGGAAATATGTGGGCAGGTAGAGCGTTCCAGAGTTTGCCGGTTCTGTGGAGAAAGGATCTGCAGAACCGATTTGTACGCATCCGCGGTAAATCCAGCGTATAGGGATGCAATCCCTGCCCAGTGCGCGTTGTACGGAGGTGGAAAGGGGACGCCGGAATCGCGTTAAACAGCTCCTCCGAGCACTCCCCGTGGAATAAGCGATAGAACACGCTTAGGGCGCCGACATCCCTACGAAGTTGCAGCGGTTCTAGATCGCGGGACACGTCGGGGTCATCCACAAGTCGCACGGCTCGACGCTGGATCGAGTCCAAAGGCGCAAGCTGGTATTTGGCTGAGCCATCCCACAGGTGCGAGCAGTACTCCAAGCAGGACCTAATCTGCGATTTATACAGAAGCAGCCTTTGGCCCGGCGTGAAGTACCGTCGAACCTTATTGAGTACGCCTAGCTTTTTTGAGGCCAGCTTGGCCTTGCCCTCGATATGGCGCCGGTAATTTAGGTCGTGCGACAGTTCGACTCCGAGGACCCCGAGGTGGTCGCTTAATTTAAGCGACGTGCCTTGGAAGGAAGGAGCTGGTGTGAACGCCGCCCTCTTCGCACTGAACGCGCAAACTTGTGTTTTTGCTAACGTATCGATTAAAGTATCATTATCATTAAAGAAGGTTTATGGCCTTTCTGAACGCAGCTCGGCCTTCGGCCTCGCCCTCTGTTACTTACTTCTTCGAAAAGGTTATCGTCTTCCTGAACGCAGCTCGGCCTTCGGCCTCGCCCTCTGTTACTTCTTCGAAAAGGTTATCGTCTTGCTGTACGCAGCTCGGCCTTCGGCCTCGCCCTCAATTACTTACTTTCTTTGAGTGGGTTTATCGTCTTCCTGAACGCAACTCGGCCTTCGGCCTCGCCCTTAGTTACTTACTTTCTTCGAGAAGGTTTATTGTCTTCCAGAATGCAGCTCAGCCTGAAGCCTTGCCGTTATTTACTTACTTTAGTTGAGAAGGTTTATCGTTTACCTTACTTAACTAACGCAGATCCCTTAGTTACTTACTTGCTTTCTTTGAAATACGAATTTCACGCGAGCGAAGCCGCGGGCAAAAGCTAGTCAATTTATAAGACGTTATCACGTCAAAATCCCAAATGTCCGTCAGGCGCCATACCACACATGTCACACATATCGAGTACTAGTTTGTCTTCGAAGCCCCTCAAGTGGAGTATTGTGACGTCACGACATGAGTCAAAATTTAAATACGATGGTTTAGAACGCAAAGCAATCAAATAATTAATAAAAAAATATATATTTCCCAATATATACCCACTTAGAAAAAAATTAATTAATTAAAAATGTATAAAACGTATCTACCGGACTGCCAAATGCGTCGATTTATTGAGTCCGATGTACCTACGCACATTTAACACGATATAAGGAAGGATACGAAGTGTATCCCCACGATCTACCTGCGAGACCTCCGCACCGCCCCCGCCCCCGCTCCCCTCCCCCCGGCCGCCCCCTCGCCGCTCACAACGGTTCGGATTAGGTATGTATTGTTTACCCAAAACAACGATATGCGATCTAAATCTCACGCTGAAGGAGCCGGGAACAAATATTGAATGATCGAATTTATTAATATTAAGTAGCGTCTCGAATTCTGTGGGATTATCGGGAACGGGAAGAATCTGTGCCCGGAGAGGCGGGGAATGGCGGGAAAGGCGGGAAGTGAGGGAGAGACGATTACGTCACTTCATGTATTACACAAACAGATTTGTTGTCTACTTTCGGATGCATTTTTTGGGCGAAGTTGATTAAATTGTATGTACAACTATCTTTTGCCCGCAGCTATGCTCGCGTGAAATTCGTATCTAAAAAAGAAGAAAGTAGTAAATAAGTAAGAAAGAAGGCTGAGCTGCGTTCCTGCGTTACCTTTATTTCGGCGCGCGGAACAATGCGGTTTGTATGAGAGCCATACTAGCGTAACCGGAACTGAATTTTATACAGCCACGTATAGGTTTGTCACGTGTGATTTTTTTTATTTACCGGATTACGGTATGGTTGGCTGAGTCGGAGGGCCAAAGCACATGCTCCGACCAGCCAATATCACCTCCGGGAAGGTAGCTGCCACACCGGAGACTTCCCTGGATTGCTGGCTATACTGGAGTAGAGGAGAACACAACCGAGGCTGCTATGCGGCCATTTTACAACCAGTACGGTGGTACCAACCCAGTGGGGGTTTGAGTCTACCACCTAGTAAGGGGCAAGGGAAGGGACCTACAGTTTACACCGGTCCCGAACGGTGAGGCAGCTGGTGTAGTGTAGTGTAGATATGCACGTAAATTTTTCCGCAGAAAAACTCATTGATGCATGTCGGCCGGAATCGAACCTCGGACCTTGAAATTATGAATCCAAGCCAAGACCACACCGACCACCTCCCGCTAACAGGCTGACTGACGCATCGTTATGGTAAAGAAAAATCCTTCACACGCAGATTCCTTCATATTTGCTTCCGCTCCAGTGGTGAAAATGGAATTAAAGTTTCAAAATTGCAACAACGTTCTATCCATATTATTCCATGGGGAGTGCTCGGAGGAGCTGTTTAATGCGATCCCGCCGTCTCCATTCCACCTCCGCACCACGTGCACCGGGCAGGGATAGCAAGCCTACACGCTGGACCAAGCATTCGCTGGACTTAGCGCGAATGCGAACCAATCGGTTCTGCAGATCTTTCCTCTACAGAACCGGTAAACTCTGGAACGCTCTCCCTGCGCATATATTTCTCCCCAAGTACAGTCTCGGGTCCTTCAAGAAGGGCGTGAATGGGCACCTGTCAGGTCGGCATGGCATTCTCAACCCCCGAATACGACCGAATGTCCATGGGGGTCGTTAGACACCTTTTGGGTGGCTCGGTGCCAAATCGAGCTTTCAATAAAAAAAAACAACAGACTAGTAAATTATTTTGACGAAAACGTTTGAGGGGTGAAAGCAAAGTGACGTCACACTTCACACTATCCCAAATCAAAACAAACGTGCAGTTCGCACAACTAAATTTTATGGGTTAGTGAAGGGAGATTCCCTTCACTGAGCCATAAAACTTTATTATGCGAACTGCACGTTTGTTTTGATTTGAAATAACCTAAAGATACGCAATTGTTATCGCGTGCGCCCTCCTGTCGTCAGTCTGTTTGTTCTCCGCTAGAGCACAACAATACCAAATAATAATACGGCGTCGCTTATGCGAGCGCACGCGAGACGAGTGCGCTGCTGTGCGAGCCGCGAACCAGATTCTGTTTGTTCTTTCTCCGCTACTTGCGCCTCCTCGTGTCAACACAACACTCCACACAGCGGCAGCGCAGTCGAGCAGATGCAGCGACGAGCGCCGGCGGCGCGGCGCGGCGTGACGCTAGACCGCGCCGCGCCGAGAGCTTCGCACTTCACGATCACTTCACAAACAAACTGGGTGAGCGTGTCGCGTGCGTGCAGCGTGCATCAAACATTATCATCACAACAACGGCTTAATATTCGCGCGGTCTCGTGAGGAGCGCGGGTGCTATCTGCGCGGGTAGTGTTGCCAATCGCCGGGGTTTTCCCGGCAATTTTTCTATAGAGCGAAGTTAATCAAATCGTGTTTTCTAAAGCTATAGATCTGCGCTGATAGATGAAGTATTACATACGTATATTAAAACTGAATCTGTCAGGTGAGTAATATTGGTGGTAAACTTCTTGAAATTCGAGTCAGACGCAGCCTCACGTCACCTAAAGAATGCGAGAGATCTAGGAAGTAAGCCGTAACTTCCACTTAGTGTCAAAAGGATCACCCCAATAATCCCCATACCGCATCTGTCACTTATAGACTAAGTTTCCTAACCCTATGATACGCGGGAGTTGAAGTACTACTGGCCCTAAGGTACTTTAGTAGTAGTTGTAGTTGGCTAGCTAAGAGCTCACACTCACTCACTCATACATACAACATGTGATACATACATGGCGCTGGAATTCCAAATCGAATCCAGAGTGAACATTTATAGCATGGACGGCCTAACCTGAGGCGAACGCGCGTACGCACACAAATGCATTTCTCTAATACAAAATATTATTGACATGCACCTATACATGGCCTGAGCACTACTACACTCGCACTCATTAATAAGTGTAAATAAAATGGAAGCAAGATAGTTAGTAGGTAAGCGTATTAAATATTGTAAAATAGTAAAATAATAGGTAAAATGTGTATATTTACCCGACTACGGCGAAGCAAAAGGAGGGTTATGTGTTTGACCGGTATGTATGTATGTATGTATGTATGTATGTATGTATGTTCATCTGTTCCCTCATAACTTCTAAACTACTTATCAAAATTTGACAAATGAGGTATCGTTGAAAGCGTCTTGATCGTCCGCTGGTTATAGGCTATGTGACGTCACACAAAATTGACTATGGCGCCCTCTAGATGACAAAAAGTCATGATAAAAAAAAAATTTTTTTTTAATGATGCCGTGTTGGGTATCAAATGAAAGGGCTTAATTAGCACATTTCAAAAATATATATATTGTTAGCTATTGCTTTCGGATTTGCTTGCATGCACCCGATAATTGGGAATAATTTCTAAATAAAATAAAATCAGGCCTCATTCCATACATATATACGAATATATTTTTTCAGCGTGTGTGATATGTATATATCACACACGCTGAATCCCGACAATCGGGGTAAGCAGAGTAATCGGTGTTGTGCTGCAAGAACTCTTGTCAATTACAGCACAACACCGACCACCACGTTTCGCAAAGGATTCGAACAAGATTAAATCGATCAAGCAGCAAGTATGGCACGAAGACCCACCTACTGCATGACTCGGTGGAAGTACCGTGCCAAGGTGAGAGGTGGCGAGCCTGTCGCCCTTTAGCACGGCATCTTGTCCTTATCCCTTAGTCGCCTTTTACGACATGCATGGGGAGAGATGCAGTGGGGATATTCTTTTTAAGTATCCACCCCACACGGTACTCGGCCTCATTCCAAACCTACCCAAATACATCCTACTTAAAACCATCTTAATATTATAAACGCGAAAGTTTGTAAATGAGTTGCGTTCAGGAAGACGATAAACCTACTCAAAGAAAATAAGTACCTAAGGGCGAGGCAGAAGGCCGAGCTGCGTTCGGGAAGAAGATAAACCTTCTTAAAGACAGTTAGTAACTGAGAGCGAGGCCGAAGGCCGAGCTGCGTTCGGGAAGACTATAAACCTTCTCGAAGAAAGTAACTTCTTAGCTACTTATTTCGAAAAGGATTATCCTCTTCCTGAACGCATCGCGCCCTTCGGCCTCGCCCATAGTTACTTACTGTCTACGAGAAGGTTTATAGTCTTCCCGAACGCAGCTCGGCCTTCGGCCTCTCCCTTAGTTACTTACTGTTTACGAGAAGGTTTATAGTCTTCCCGAATGCAGCTCGGTCTTCGGCCTCGCCCTTTTTTAATTACTTTCTTAAAGATGGTTTATCCTCTTCATGAACGCAGCTCGGCCTTCGGCCTCTCCCATATACTTACTGTCTTCGAGATAGTTTATCATCTTCCTGAACGCAGCTCGGCCTTCGGCCTCGCCCTTTGTTACTTACTTTCTTCGAGAAGGTTTATAGTCTTCCCGAACGCAGCTCGGCCTTCGGCCTCGCCCTCAGTTACTTACTTTCTTAAAGATGGTTTATCCTCTTCCTGAACGCAGCTCGGCCTTCGGCCTCGCCCATAGTTACTTACTGTCTTCGAAAAAGTTTATCGTCTTCCTGAACTGAGCTCGGCCTTCGGCCTCGCCCTTTGTTACTTACTTTCTTCGAGAAGGTTTATAGTCTTCCCGAACGCAGCTCGGCCTTCGGCCTCGCCCTCAGTTACTTACTTTCTTAAAGATGGTTTATTCTCTTCCTGAACGCAGCTCGGCCTTCGGCCTCGCCCATAGTAACTTACTGTCTTCGAAAAAGTTTATCGTCTTCCTGAACTGAGCTCGGCCTTCGGCCTCGCCCTTTGTTACTTACTTTCTTCGAGAAGGTTTATAGTCTTCCCGAACGCAGCTCGGCCTTCGGCCTCGCCCTCAGTTACTTACTTTCTTAAAGATGGTTTATCCTCTTCCTGAACGCAGCTCGGCCTTCGGCCTCGCCCATAGTTACTTACTGTCTTCGAAAAAGTTTATCGTCTTCCTGAACTGAGCTCGGCCTTCGGCCTCGCCCTTTGTTACTTACTTTCTTCGAGAAGGTTTATAGTCTTCCCGAACGCAGCTCGGCCTTCGGCCTCGCCCTCAGTTACTTACTTTCTTAAAGATGGTTTATCCTCTTCCTGAACGCAGCTCGGCCTTCGGCCTCGCCCATAGTTACTTACTGTCTTCGAAAAAGTTTATCGTCTTCCTGAACTGAGCTCGGCCTTCGGCCTCGCCCTTTGTTACTTACTTTCTTCGAGAAGGTTTATAGTCTTCCCGAACGCAGCCCGGCCTTCGGCCTCGCCCTCAGTTACTTATTTTCTTAAAGATGGTTTATCCTCTTCCTGAACGCAGCTCGGCCTTCGGCCTCGCCCATAGTTACTTACTGTCTTCGGGAAAGTTTATCGTCTTCCTGAACGCAGCTCGGCCTTCGACCTCGCCCTTTGTTACTTACTTTCTTCGAGAAGGTTTATAGTCTTCCCGAACGCAGCTCGGCCTTCGGCCTGGCCCTCAGTTACTTACTTTCTTAAAGATGGTTTATGCTCTTCCTGAACGCAGCTCGGCCTTCGGCCTCGACCATGGTTACTTACTGTCTTCGAGAAGGTTTATAGTCTTCCCGAACGCAGCTCGGCCTTCGGCCTCGCCCTCAGTTACTTACTTTCTTAAAGATGGTTTATGCTCTTCCTGAACGCAGCTCGGCCTTCGGCCTCGCCCATGGTTACTTACTGTCTTCGGGAAGGTTTATAGTCTTCCCGAACGCAGCTCGGCCTTCGGCCTCGCCCTCAGTTACTTACTTTCTTAAAGATGGTTCATCCTCTTCCTGAGCGCTGCTCGGCCTTCGGCCTCGCCCATAGTTGCTTACTTTCTTCGAGAAAGTTTGTCGTCTTCCTGAACGCAGCTCGGCCTTCGGCCTCGCCCTTTGTTACTTACTTTCTTCGAGTCGGTTTATCGTTTACCTGAACCCAGCTTGCCCTTATGGACTATGGTACACATGTTAAAATTATAAAACAGTAAAACCTAAACAAACAAAACATGTAAAACGGATTTGCAAATACTTTATCACGAAGTTATATCCCCAAAATAATTAAAATAAAAAATAAGTTCAAAAACTAAAACCCGACTACTGAAAAATCACGCTCTAAAAAGTATGAAACAAGAAAATGTTCTCATCTGAAATTGTTATGTACAAACTATTCAATATTTTATCGTCTATTAAATAAACAACTTACACGTAATATATTTTAATGTATTTAATAAATATTCATAGTGTAGTTCAGAGGATAGCCGTGGTCGTATGCCACTTTGCCCTATAGGGTAGGTGGCATACGACCACGGCTATCCTCTGAACAACACTATGAATATTTATTAAATACATTAAAATATATTACGTGTAAGTTGTTTATTTAATAGACGATAAAATATTGAATAGTTTGTACATAACAATTTCAGATGAGAACATTTTCTTGTTTCATACTTTTTAGAGCGTGATTTTTCAGTAGTCGGGTTTTAGTTTTTGAACTTATTTTTTGTTATAGGTTTAAGCATTAGCTAATTAAGTTATAAAGAGCTCGGGATTGACACCCGGGGTGTATTTAATAACTAAATAAATAAAAAAAATAAAAAAACTACACTCGCAGAATTATATGCTCACCGTCATGCGTAAATGTATTTGTACGCCTCAGGTTAGAACGAACGACCTATACTTGGACTAAGCTCGTCAATATGTGGAGCGCCGCTCCTGCCGTGGCGAAACGGAGCGGGGCGCGGTAGGGCAGAACAAAAGCTTTAGAGGAGCGACGTTGCCTTGACATTCCCACAGTTATCTGTACCGTTTAAATATTGAAATTCCTCCTTAGACATCAGACATCACATACCCCGTTGACCTTTCGTCTTTTGAGGATAGTGCGGACCGGCGAGCGGCCGCGCCGGGGCGGCCGCGGCGCGGAGGAGGCGGTGCGTACACGCGCCTAATGAATAACATATGCGATAGACCATTAACTCGGAGTGTACTCACGGATGTTCGGAGGCTTCGATCAATAATGCTCGACCTAGATATGTCAGAGGTGCGGCAGACTACCGAATGAATTTAGTATTCATTAGTTCGAAAGAGAGCCTTTGTTTAACTATTACACTGTTCCAACAATAAATCCCGAACCGTTTCAAAATTCCCATTTCAAATCGAACAAAAGCTCCAACCGACATATTTCATGTCACCGTCGTCGTCGACTCGCTTATCACGCCATCTACAAATAATACAAAACACTAAAAATGTTCGACCTGTCACATTCCGACGACACGGCGCGGCGGCGTGGCGGCGCGCGCGGTGGAGACGACGCGGGTGTTAGAACAGTTTCCCATAACGACGTAATGCCTTTTGTTTTGTGACAAAAAAAGCACGACGATTATGAAGAAATTTGAGCGATTAAAACGTTATTAGCGTAGTTAGAGACGGCCGGCCTACCGCGCGCCACCCGCCCCGCCCCGCCCCGCACCGACCGTCCGGCGAGATCATATGTCAAAGGACGATGAAAGGGTTCGAAATTTAAAACATAAAATGCTGCGTCGACGGAAATGGAAATCGAAATTGCGGACGAGGTTGGCGGCGCGGCGGCGGCGGCGCGGCGCGCTTCGTCAAAAATATCGTGTGGAAGTTTGTTCCTCCTCTCTTCTTATACAATCTCGCAGGTTGCAGATACTCTAAGCTGCCACTTTGCATATGAAACGAATGGCTGCATCTATCCGGGCCAGGCTCCGAGAGCGCAGGGGGGGCGGGGGCGGCGTCTTCCCTCATAGTCTCGGGCTAAGGTTCGCGTGTCGCTGCTGGGTGAATGCCTCTGCTACAGCTCTTTTGTAACGCCCCCGAGTGCGCTCTCCCTCCCGCCCAGCTCAGCATAACGACACATCTTCGTTCGTCTTTATTTATTTGTACACAGAAGCAAGATTCACATTGTAAATAGAACCGGTGAAGTGAAGTGAAGTACCCTCACACAATTTCAGAGCAACTGTATGGAAATATATTTGCGATTTTATTACGTCTAACTAAATTGTATTACCTACTTCAACAAACCCCGGACTGCCCGCCCAGACCCGGAGTAGCCGATGATAAACTTTATCTCGAGAATATTATTGACGTTAAAAGTTCGACTAACTCAAATCAAGTCCAAATTTCAATCACATAGCAAGGTATGTTTTAGATAATTATAATAAAAAAAACATTCGAGTTCTCCATACATTTTGAGGTTAGGTATTTACGAAAACATATGGAGAACTTAATTATTAGTTTTTTTTTTCAATTTCGCCACCAATGAGTTTGTATTACGCGCAGCGACGTAATGCAAACTCTTTGTTCGCCACCTTGGAGGAAATATACTATTTCCTCCAAGTTCGCCACCGTTCTTTTTTTGAATCGACTTAGTTTTCGATACAGATTAATTAACCCTCTGAAACATACAGCATGATAATAAACTCACCCAGTATATAGGTATACTAGCGCACGATGGCGGCCGCGGCGGGGGCGCGGGCGGCGGCGCGGCGGAGCGACACGCGTGCCAGAAGCCTAATACACTTACTTACGTGTGAGCCCTTATTGTAAGCCTCTCCGTTGTCTCCGCGGCCTGTAGTTTCATATCTCCACATCGCTCGCGCTCTAACTGTAAGTAAACCGTACGTAGATCGGGTGGGCAGGCACTAGGCACTAGCAGGCTCTAGGCAGTGCCACGCGGTCGTCCCTCTGCCCGCTACCCGCCTGCATATATTCACCTAACTGTTTGAAGGGAATTATTGAGTGAATTTCACTCCTGTCTCCGAATGGGGTAGGCAGAAATAACGAATCACTGTCTCTCCTCTCTCTCTCTCTTAAAAATATTTATCAGAAAATCATAACATTGATTACTTATTTTTAGGGTTCCGTACCGGACGGGACCCTATTACAAACCTCACGCCGCGCCGTATGTCTGTCAGTTCATCTACCTTTAAAGGGCTGTATCCTTTGAACCGCAATAGGTAGCCGGCTGAAATTTTCACACATTTTTTTTTATGGAAACTGACACGGCTGGCTATGGCTACATCACGTACAACATCCGTGATGTCAGCCCATAAGGCTCAATCCACACTGGGATGGCAGCGGCGCGGCGTTCACTTTCGGTGTGAAATAATTTTAAACTTTATCTACATACTTAAAAAGACCAATATCGCTTGTTCGAAAAGGACGAGCGGCGGCACCCGAGGCGCCGGGCGCCCGCGCGCGACTACGCGAGCCTGCCGCGCGGCCGCTCCCGTCGCAGTGTAAATTGAGCCTACCGCCGGGTGAACTAGGTGCCATGTCAGTGCTTCCCTTCATTTCATGTCGGCTACTCTGAACTGAACGGAAAACACAAACTATTTACATAGCCGTTTCGACGGACGTTTCATTCAGTACGGTGTTACCGTTGCGCGTGGTACTATGGCGTGATAATCCGTGCGTGGTATTATGGCGGATATTCTCGCAATGTTGTTTTTTTTACGTTTTTTTTTTTCGTTTTTGCTCTATCGTAAAACGGTAATAAATACAAACACAAACTTTGTAGTACACACTCTAAATTAAATTAAAACAACAAATAATAAAATGAGTTTGCCCTTAGATCGGATCACATTATCAGAGGCGTAATAAAGTTCGTGAAAGATCGTAGAGATTAATTCGCTCGTTCAATGTGAAGTCAAAATCTTGTAGTATTCTGACCTTACTATTTACGTAATGAAATACACCTGTCAGGCCGGCATGGCATTCGCAACCCCCGTATACTACCGAATGTCCATGGGCGTCGTTAGACACCTTATGGATGGCTCGGCGCCATATGTCGCGCTGTCAATAAAAAAAATGAAAGCTTGCGAGGTGTCTCTATCTCTGTCTATCTATCTATCGGATTCTGGCTGAAGCTGACGCAGTGAGTAAGCGGAGGGCGGGGAGGGAGGGGAGCCTCCGCCGCCCGTACGCGCACGTAATGGCAGATCGAATTTCGTATTTGTTCGTCGGATCGTTAGCACCACCGCCACCTCCGTGTTTGTTTATAAAGAAAACAATACCCCTTTCTCGGCTGCGCGGTGGCAGCGCCGCGCCCCCGCGCACTCGCGTCGCCACCGCCGGCGCCACCGCGCCGCCACGCCACCACGATACCTTTAATCGTACCTTATTTTTGTAAGAATTGGTGAAAGCGTTTCTAGGTTAAACGTAAGTAGCATACGTGCTCTCTTAAATAATTTGCCACGCGAAGCCTTTTTATTCGAGGAAAATTTCGAAAGTTTCGTAAAAAGAATTCCTCACTAAAATTCTACTGTAAGTTTACTTCTAAGTATCCGTGTGAATATGAAAAAAAAAAACCGGCCAAGTGCGAGTCGAACTCGCACACTGAGGGTTACGTATCGACATGTCATGGTCCGCGCCACTCACGCCATCTATGGCGTGTATTAGGAAATTATTCATATTAGTAAAAATTCATGATTAGTTAAAATGTTTCATACTGTTGGTAGATGGCGCGCATACACTTTTTAGTTTATTCTATGGGTCCCTGTGAATTATTTGTTGATATATCGGCCATAATAAATAACACATATTCTGTGAAAAATTTCAAAGGGCTACCTATTACGGTTCAAGAGATACAGCCCTCGGACAGACAGACAGACAGACAACGTAGGCTTAGTAATAGGGTCCCGTACCGGATACGGAATCCTAAAAAAGAAAAGAAAAATAAACTTTACCTTGTACAAGTCACATTCATAGAGCGTTCGAAATTCAAAATTCGAAAGCTTCCCGAGTTCGAGGTACGCGGTCTCGCCTTTTTGTGCTTGTCGCGTACGTCGTAAACAAACTCTACATCAGTAGAGATGTAAAAACCGGCCAAGTGCGAATCGGACCCGTGCACCAAGGGTTTCGTACCGCCACGTAATTGACTGGTTTTATTATTTTTAATTTATTTTTTTTTCTTTAGAGTTTGCACTACAATCACATAAAAGTTTGGCGCTTGCATGTATTACCGTTTTTACAATGGATCAAAAGCAAAACAAAAAACGTTGAAAAATAAACACGTTTGTTGTATGAACAATTGAACCCTCCCCTTAATTTGTTTAAATGTTGGGATATATCCGCCTTCATAACACATATACTTTGAAAATTTCAAAACCTACATCCCTTGGACTGACGGACAGACAGGCAGACGGCTTGGGCTTAGTAATAGACTATCGTGTGGATACGGAACCCTAACAAGTGCGTTTGTTTATAGGGTGGGTGGATGGATAGTGATGTGTGGCGTGCGGGCGGTGCGGCGTGGCGGCGGGCGCGCAGGGGGCGGTGGCGGCGTGTCAAGATCACGTCGCTCATCAGGCTGCCGGGGCGGGGCGGGGCAGGGCGGGCGGCGAGACAGGAGCGCGACGTGACGCGCCCCGCGCCCCCGCCCCACCAGGCTCCACCACGCATGCTCCAATTATAATCTCTTTAGTGATGTTGGCAGTCGATTAGGATTTGCATTTTGATAGACGCGCGCGCGCGCCGCCGCGCCCCCGCCGCGCCACCGCCGCGCCGCAGCCTCCACTAAAGTTACTTTACATACAGATTGGAGAGCGGGCGCGGCGGCGGCGGCAGGTCTCCAAGATCCGCTAGATAGTTTAGCGTTACCTAATTATTGCTGATGTCACTTAGCCGGTAAAGATAAACGCACTAACATTGGGTCGGGCGCGGAACGCCTTAATCGCATTTTGACCGAGTAGCGAAAAGTCTGTAAAACAGAACTGTACTCAGCGAATGTGGCCTCCGTGAGCAATTACCATAAAAACAAAATGTTTTTCTAAAACTTTATGTAGGTGCGTACTGGTCTTATCATAACGTACGATTCATTCTTTCTCCAAATATATTTTCAAAACACCTCACGAGGTTAACGCCTCCTAAGTTCCTAACGAAAGGTCACCGTTGACCACATGTGGTCGAATGTGGTGATTCTAAATTCAAAATATCCGATGTCCGAGACCGAGCTTTCTCCTGTTTCACGTGTGGAGGCGGAGGGCGCGGCGCGGCGCGGCTGCGAGGACTCGACATCGGATAGCGCGGCATTATCCTTTCGTCCTTGCGGCGCGCCTGTGTGCGTGGCGTGCGCGCGCATCTCCTCGCGGCGGCGCGTCGCACCCGCCGAGCTTCAAACCGCGAGCGGGGAGCGAGCGCGCCTGACGTCCGCCCGCGCACCGCCCGCGCGCCGCCGCCCGCCGCACCGCTTACACAACCGCGCCGAGCGCGCCTCTATCGCGACGCGACACACTCTGTGGATACGCAGTGCTAGTGCCAGTTACAGTGCTCCGAGTGGCGACACGACATCCGTGACGTGTCCCGCCCGCGATCCAATATCGCGCACGCCACGCACGGTACCGAGCCTATCATAACAGGAGTCGTAGCGTTGCCCGCACCCAGCGCGCCCCGCCGTGCGCGCCGCCACCCTGGCGTGTCCAGAGGCTATATTTTGTTCGACGTATTAAAGCGGAGGGGTTATTCAATGTCCGAATCGCTTATTGTTTTTAGTTTTTATTGTTTTCGGTAAAATGAGTAAAATTATACAGTAGCGGTGAGCGATGGCGGGGCGGGCTCGCCGCGCGCGCCCTACGCCCTCGCTCGTGGGCGGGCGGCCGCGCGCGCCTGACGGGAAGGAAGGATATTAATTTTAGTGATTGTCTCCTTGATGGTCGTTCAGCCGGATCGATAGTAGGCGCGCCGCCGCCGCCGCCGCGACCCGCGACCCGCTCGCCGCTAGTGCTGTGCCGAACAACTAACTCTACCCGCTCCCGCTGCGTGTGTCGTGTTGTGCCGCGTCTGCGGTGTCGTCTCTCGATACTCGCAGCGCTGCAGCGGCCGGTTGGTTACGTGTGCGTACCTACCTACAGTGCCTAACTGTATTTTATATTAACACTAGCTTTTGCCCGCGGCTTCGTTCGCGTGAAATTCGTATTTAAAAAGAAGGAAGTAAGTAAGCCCGACTTTTCCTGTAAACTATAAGTTTGTGTTTTCCGTCCAGTTCAGTGTAGCCGGCACGACCGAAGAGAAGCACTGACGTGGCACCAAGTTCACCCGGTGTTATGGGCTGACATCACGTATGTTGTAGGTGATGTAGCCAACCGTGTCAGTTTCCATAAAAAAAAAGCCCCGCTACCGTACCATTATTTCAGCGCGCGGAACAATTCGGTTTGTATAAGAGCCACATCTTAGCGTAAGCGGAGCCTATTCTGTGTCCCGTATAGTAAAATGTGTTTGTACTAAGTTTCATCGAATTAAGATTATCGGGAGTATGGAGGAACATACATACATACATACCTACATACAGAAAAGATTTCTAGAAATCGTCAATTTAGTTTTAGTATCATACTTGTACATAGAGTCTACAAACGCAATATCTCATAAAACAAAGACTTCATAAACATCCCTTACAGATTTATTATTAGTATTGATTGATAAGAAAGCACTTAAGGAGACTGGGGGAGATTTGAAGGGTAGATAGGTCCTAATTGTATACTAATTTAATTGCTAGAATGAGTTAGGCTGCAAAAACCTTAAAATATTATATGACAGGCAATGGCTGCTTGCTAGCACACGTTACATGTTGCTAAACTGCGCTAAGTATACCCCCTGGTACTGGAAGCTTTTATAACACATGTAAACTGATTCCATGGCAAAAAAACGGTCAAGTGCAAGTCGAACTCGCGTGGTGAGAGTTCCGTACTATTCTGTTTTCCGTGAGAACTTTAAGACTTAGGATTTTCGCTTTCCTGTAAACTATAAGAGATGCCCTATATTTCCAATATTTTTTTTTTATTCAATAGTTTAGTAGAAAAGCGGTTATGAATGTTCGATTTTTTTTTATATTTTCTTTAACCCTTAGTCGCCTCTTGGGACATGCACGAGAAAAGAGATGCAGTGGGGCTATTATTTTTAAGTACCGGCCCCACACGGTCTACAAAAGAGTAGTTGTGTAATGTATTTTACACGCCTTTTCAAGACACTCAGATTGTATGCGTGAGGAGACACGTTCACCGGGAGACAGTTCTTTAATTTCGCGATACGACACAGGAGCGTCTACATATTTGCTGACATTATCTCTGTTGTTGTGACCGAAAGCAATGTTCGCGATCAAGAGAACAGCAGCGCTTTGACAACACAGAGCAGCAGGTGTGCCGACGCGGACTGTCGTCGCAGTGTGAGATGACGAGGTCACCTCTGCCAATGTCGCGATGTCTGTAGCAGGGGATTTCAACCGGTGTGCCGCGAGTGACATCCAGATTTTTCGCGAATTATAAGTAACTCATCAAAATTTGCATGAAAACAGCGGAAGAAAAGAGCAAGCATAATTTTTCGTTTTTCCATACAAATTTTAATTACCTATTCTCAAAATGTATGGAGAAAAAAACAATTTTTTTCTTCAAATAAAAAAGTCGTAGAACAAAAGTTGTTCTATTTCACGTACAGAATCACCCCCTTTCGGGTTTTACGGTTGGGGTTGCAACACCGTGTATATAGATAGATTATCCATAATTACATTTTCTGACTGATATGTTTGAACACCTCAACGAATTAAATGCAAGTTCGCAGGAAAGTAATGAGAACATTTTGACATCTTCGGTTAAAATGAGAGTTTTAGGGTTCCGTATCCGTCGTACGGGACCCTATTACTAAGCCTACGCCGTCTATCTGTCTGTCCGTTCGTCTGTCTGTCCGAGGGCTGTATCTCTTGAACCGTAATAAGGTAGCCCGTTGAAATTTCACAGAATATGTGTGTTTATGGCCTATATAACAACAAATAATAAAAAGAGGGTCCCCATACAAGAAACTAAAAGGTGTATGCGCGCCATCTACTGAAAACAGTATGAAGCAGCGCTGACCATGACATGGCGATACGGAACCCTCGGCGCGCGAGTTCGACTCGCACTTGGCCGGTTTTTACTGATAAATTACTCATACAGTACAGCGTACATTACGTACGAAGCCGCTTATTTGGAAAATATACCTTTACCCAGCGCTCCATAGTGCTGAGCTCGGGTTCGATTCAAGGAGTACCAAAGCATGTTTTTCACTTGAAAATATACCCGAGCGCAGCACTTTTCTCGGGTATACTTTCAAGTAACGAAACTCCGTTTGGCTTCCTTTAATGTATACCCGATCCCAACACGATAAGTGGTATGAGTGATGTTTTGGTGGTTTAAAAAAAAACCAGGGTTAATATAAAGAAGATGCGTCGCGCGACGCATCTTCTTTATATTAACCCTAACCTAATGTTGAGGCGGCGCATATCGTTTATATCGGGTCGTCGTATAAGTCGGGTATATTTTAAAGTGCCTGCGCGCGAAGTCCTGCATTTGAAAGTATACCCGACGCCAGCGCGATCAGTGACGTCTCAAATGTTGGGTGAAGGTACATTTTAAAGGGCTTAATTATCAATTTCTGTGTTTGAAAATATACCCGATGCTAGCGCGGCCAGTGACGTCACGAGCGCTGGGTAGAGGTATATTTTCCAAATAAGCTACGAAGCCGCCAATAGATTTTAGTTTTCTAAATTTCATATGCTACCTGTATGAACATTAAATGTGGTGTGCCGTGAAATTCTCGTAGATGAAAAAGTGTGTCAGTTAATAATAAAGGTTGAAAACCCCTGCTGTAGAGAGATGAGGAGAAGTATTTAGCACACCTGCTTACGCGAGTAATCGCTTGTACATATTTATAGCATTACTTAAAACTTGGCAACATTCGTTGACACACAAGTTTATCTTACGA
The DNA here is from genome assembly GCA_946902875.1 of Nematopogon swammerdamellus. NCBI lineage: Eukaryota > Metazoa > Arthropoda > Insecta > Lepidoptera > Adelidae > Nematopogon > Nematopogon swammerdamellus. Next base: position 490,827 of record OX336337.1, read on the forward strand.
GCGTTTTGTATTAATTGTTCGCCAAATATAGCTTGACATGATCAAGCTTGCTTTAATTAACTATACACTAAATCTTCACCTATTCGTGAATATACTTAGCTAAATATTTAGAAAACAAATTGCTAGAAAATCTTCATTATGGATTAATTATAGTTTTCTTCTGATGCTGTATTTCATGTTTTAGATTTCGTGTATAAAATTTAAAAAAAATATTTTACCAGCTTTTGCCCGCGGCTTCGCTCGCGTGAAATTCGTATTTAAAAAGGCGGAACAATCGGTTTGTATGAGAACCACATCTTAGCGTAACCGGAGCTGAATTTTTATTAGTCTGTCCTGTGTCACATATAGTTAAATGTGATTGTACTAAGTTTCATTTGAATTCGGATGATCGGTTTAAGAGTTATGGAGGGAGGAACATACATACATACAGAAAAGCTTTCTAAAAATCATCAATTTAGTTTTAGTATCATACATAAGTCCGCCATTTGTTATATATAATTTATATTAAACAATAAAGCATATTAAATAAAAATAAATAAATAAATAGAGTCTACAAACGCAGTAGGTATCTCATAATAAAACAAAGTGATTTACTCCATGACCATCCCTTACAGATTTATTATTAGTATTGATGATTGATTAATGTTATTATAATCGTAAACATTTCTATAAAATTGCTTATAGTTGGGTAAGTAAGTTAATAATTTACCAACTAAACACTAATTATATGTAAGTACGAACACACACAACATTAGAAAATAGACGTAGGTACTGTAGATAGATAGTCGTAATGCGATAGTAATTTCGTCATTACTTCCAAGCTAATGTCACTTCGTGAGGACGATTTTCTACCTCTCTTCCCTTCCCCGCCCGCCTCCGCATAAAAGCACTCACATCTCTCTCCCCCGTCATTTGTCTGGCTAGAGTGACACTACGCACTGAGCTTACCAAATTAATAACGAGCGGGAAATCGATAATGAGTGCGACGCGGAGGCGGGCGACACTGCCGTGTTTATTGCTCCCGAGGGACTAGCACCTGACTTCACACGCTCTAGGGTCAATTTACACATCCAACAGAATTATATACATTTCTGGCAGCATTCCAATATAATACTTATAAGTTATTATTATTATTTATTAGCTATCTACCTACAGTAAGGTTAGTAGCAAGGCACAACATAATCTGATTGATTAAGCAGTGGAAATCTTTAATTGGCTTCTATTGTACAACCTATACATAATCACATCTATTGTAAAGCTGCTATTGATTTCCCAAATAAACGAAAATAAAAAATAAAAAAAATAAACAAATATTTACAAAAATTGTGACTTGCGAAGTTTGTTTGTCAGTTCTTCTTCGCATTGAATTTAGAACTGGCGGAATTTTCGACATGTCCAAGCTGCGTAGGTTACCTACCTATGGATGAAATTATACAATAAACAAACAAATTCACTATGCTTCTCCTAGTTGGACGCAAAAACTGAAAACAATTCAAGATCAGTTAGGTAATGACATTTTCCATAGTGTAGACATCTTGAACACACAATTAGGTAGCTTTATGAAACAGTTTTTAACTTTGTGCACACAAATAAATTTTTTCTAGGTGCTATTTAACTAATTAACTATTTTATTTTTTTATTTTATGGAAACTGACACGGTTGGCTACATCATCTACAACATCCGTGATGTCAGCCCATAACACCGGGTGAACTAGGTGCCATGTCAGCGCTTCCCTTCATTTCATGTCGGCTCCACTACACGCTTTTATATTTCACTTCTTTTTTATTTATTTTATATTAATATATTTATTCATTTATTTACAATTTTTTTCTTTTTTTATATTAATTTTACAAATAAAACCTAAATCTAAAATTAATACAAAATAACAAAATGGAATTTCCACCACCGGCGGCGGGGCGAACCCAGGCTACCGATGGTCGGACCCGAGAGAGAGAAACCTCCGGACAATTCGAGCGGTGTCGAGCAAGACCGCCTTCTGCATCTGACCCTTGATCCAAGCAAGTGGCTCTAGCGAGAGCCTCTTGAGATGATGGTCGAGGCTCTTCGCTTATATTAATTATTATTATGTACTAGTTTTGAAATGATCTTTTGTAATTTTGCCTAATTGTGGAAACTCTACTGGTTTATGTTCTTACTAGGTATATGTTTATTTGATTTAAGATATTTATGTCTGCGTGTTTCCTTAAAATAAATAAATAAATAATAAAAATCAGATCAGGACAAATAAGACATCCAAAGGTTAACTGAAAGAAATATCTAATAAGACAGGAATAATTCCACCTTTGCAATGCATGTTATGGCTTACACTGTATGCTACCTTTTAAATCTAATCAAATCAAACAGTCTATTTAATCAGGCACACAACTTGTGCCGCATAAGTCCCAGAACACACACAACAAATATTACAAATACAATTTAAATAAGAAAAATCGTTCAAATGTGAGTTTTAGTTTTACTCAGCACGGAGAGGTTACTTATATCCGCTATAACACTATACCTGCCAAAAACAATATCAGTCTATGATTATGTTTATCTATATTAACCACTACTGCACTGTAGTTTCGAAAGCTACTAATAAGGTGACCGTATTTGAAGAGGCAGTAATCGACTTTCTTTGCATAAGTTTTCTGTAGAAAGGATTCATAAACAAATATTATCTGTGTTTAAATAAATAAAGCTTGTAAATCAAAACGTTGCCATTGTATAATAATAATCAAAAACTAGCATTTCCTTCTCGTAAACTTACATGTAATTAAGTTTATGTTCTGTCTGCCTGTGATACAAATTACCTGTGACGCCATCTATTATTTAGTAGCCGGAATATGTACTAGTCAATTCTTAGCACGTTTCTTGTATGGGGAACCCTAACTTTTTTTTTTACTTTTTGCTTTTTTGTTTAATATTTGTTATCCGCCATAATAACAAATATTATTCTGTGAAAATTTCAACCGGCTACCTATTACGGTTCAAAAGATACCTACAGCATTCGAGCGGACGGACAGACAGACAGACAACCAGACGACGTAGACTTAGTAATAGGCTTCCGTACCGATACGGAACCCTAAAAACCCTCTTACTGTATTAGTCAAAGTTGTGTTACATTTATTTCACACTGTGTTTATCCAGCTATTCTCGAGATATGATCAAAATGTTTAGTTGTTCCGAAGGTTGGCAAATCTTTGAGAAATCGCAAGGTCATCCTATAAGAAAGGGACACATTCCTCCATTCATGCTCTATCGCCAGCGCTCCTTTTCAGCTGGGAGTACAATATCCTTTTGATTTCTAAGTCCATGGTGTTTATGTATAAAAGCACGGTTGACATCTGAAGGCCGCAACAAAGAATCATAATATATTTCACTCACATTACGTCACTTCCCTAACTCAACTCATTTCCATTTCATGACGTCAACATTACAGCAAAAAAAAAAATAAAACAGTTTTGCCATAAAACACAAGTAAAAATATAAAAATCTAATATTAAAAATTAAAGAATTTAAAAAAGTAAAATATTTCTTAAGCAAGAAAGAAAGAACAATCTATATGTCTAACAATAATACCTACGAGAACCCACCTCACCAAAAAATTCACAGATCTCGTGCATTACACGACCTTCGAGGTACATTGAAAATGAACTCAACAAAATAAAAAAAAAGTATTACATTTATATATTTTTTATTATTTTTCAAAAACACAAGCAGCTTAATAAATTTAAACTAAAATTTAGACAGAAAAAGAGATAAGCTTGACATTATGTCTACCTAAAGTAACAAATTAATAAATATCAAATATAAAAATATTATATAACCTAAATAATATTTTTAAATTATACTAAAATTCACGACACCAGGGCGATGTCGCACTTTTCCTTGAAATGGGTGCCCTACCAACGCGATCGAAAAAACATTTTCAATGTTAAAAGCTGTACACCATTTTGAATTTTGGAACTCAATCCCGACTTGGTCCTTTCTATTTAACACTGAAATGTTCTTCAAACGATTGTATATGCGCGAATATTCATATTATGTATGTGCTAAGCCATACAGGTATGTGGGCTAGGAGATTGCTCGGAGCTTTCGCCGAACGAACAAACGGGCGTCGAGCTTGCCAGCCATGTAGACCGCAAGCGAAATTAAACTTCAAAGCACTAATAAAATCATTAATACCCAAACCGCACGGACTTCCATTTCGAATGATTGAGCAACTCGCCGACACTCTGCTACTTCAAAGGCGTTCTTCCTCTCGCAAAGAATCTTGTGTAGGACGACCCGTCGTCGGACTTCGAAGTCCACTATTACGCTCCGCGGCCGGAAGTCACAACACAACGAGCGGCCGACATAAAAGCTCTAGCAATGACTGGACGCGAGCTTTTTAAATTTGACAAACATTAAAGTGCTCATGGAACTTTAATTTCTTCAGGAAACTTTGTCTATCCGTCTGTAGCACTGTTAACTCAAATAACGTCACAAATAAGGATAGAACCAAAAGAGTTGCTACATCGGCCTCAAACGAAGACATTCGAATTTCAAAAACTGCATTCAAGTCCTTCTCAACTGTAAATTTCGAGGTGTCGCCGGTCCGAGATGACAAGCAAAATAATACCTACCTACTCTATAAGAACTGAAGCAACTGTAGTCGATTCTTATATAGCAAAATAAAAAATGGTTCAAATACATAATGGTGCAAATGCAATAAAAGCAAAACAGTACTTTAACGCATGTGTCCGTTTCCTTCTAGCCCCCGCTCAAAATATTGTGTAGGGGTACAGATAATAAAGGATGGATTAAAACATATTTGTATGAGCGTGAAGGGACATGTGGGGCACAATTTGGGTGAGCTCGAAGCTTCAGCCCGTGTCTAAAACTAGGGTCGTACGTGGCGTTAGTAAATATTTAAGGACAATGATATTGTGGACTTGCTCCTAACGTTGCCGTGGCTGAGATATCGTGGAAGCGAACTGCGCACTTTCCCGGTTTTTATTTTCCTGAGTTTTTTAGTCCGCGAGCTTTTTAGTCGCCGTCGTCGTGCCGGCTCTCGCGAGCTGTTGAGAACACTCGCCCGACTAATTTGTCATTAGATAATCTCTGTCGTTTGTAGCGTCCTCGTGTCTGTATGCGTGTGTGTTAGTGTGTCGGTGTGCCCAGCCCATGTCACAGTAGTAGAATGCAATTTTATACTCTTCAGATCTCGTACTTTGATGGAGACTGTGAGAAATCAATTTTAGAACATTGTCGCATACAGGGAGTTTTGAGTGTCAGAAACAAACTAATTAACGCATTTGTTTTTGTGTCATTGATATTATAATCGTAGTAGGTATAATATAATCTTTTGTGTCAAATTTCAACTAAATAACTTAACACTGCATCATAATTTGAAATCATAATTTATTATTACTCTACAGAACGTTGAGAAGAGGCTCAAAAGTGGTAGAATCGTTTTTTTAAATACAGTATTTAATATTATTCCCGAGGAGTTTTCTCACAGATCACTGAAATAATACTGAAATAAGTTGTATTTCCGTGATCTGTGAGTTTTATTCCACACGATGATCGACCTGTACGAACGACCGTTTAATGTTTGTGACTATGGTAGAGTAGCGGTATTACAGATACAGCATTTTATTAAAGAAGGCGAGGGAATACTAAACATCTTTCTCCTTAGCCGTAGATAATATTTTATTCTTGATTTATATGTATCTTCAAAAGGCAAACACATTATAACTGGCTTTGTCTTATCCTGTTTGATCATAAAAATCACCACATACAGCTCCATGTAGGTGGCGTCGCGCACCAGATTCCGCTCTCAAACCAGTTTGTCTGCGTCCAATAAAAAGCGAATATCTAACAGACGTTCCATCTCGCAACGTGATTCAATATGCGATACTGGGAGCGCTCCGGGGTTGCCCTCCCACGGCAATTACCTGCAGAACGCTACACCGAGCTACCGAACCCACTCACGGATCTAGCAGTATCATCTTGAGGAGCGCCGAGTCTGTGTATATCCTCCTCCTAACCTCTTTAGATTGTTATTCCTGAATGCTCTCACTTATGCTCACCTTCACTTATATCTGTTTTCATACATTTCCTTCTCCACGCGGCGGCCGTGACGTGATCGTCACGTTTCGTTATCGTCTTGTGCGCAAGCGTCCATTTTGACCTATCAGTTTAAATATACTTCTAGATAAACCTGCGATGTTCGTTTGTTCGGTAAATTCTAACGGAATTCTAAATGCGAATAAAATGTTACCCTGAAAAAGTGTAACCATTTAGCGGAGGAACCCTTTGATAAGATAATCGGTCCGAAAGTCGTCCCAATGGGCTGGCTGTTCCCTTTAATTTTGTTTGTTTCTACACACTCTTTTTTATTTATTTCTTTTTAAAGTTATATTTTTACGCAATATAACTTTTATACTTACTAAATATAATTTCTGATCGATTATTCTGCTATCTTAGATACGTTTTATTCGCCCCCCGTAGATGCGCATGTGATCCGCGTCACTTCGCTACAAGCTCTCGTACGATTAGAGTAGGTAGGTTAGGTACACTGTAGTGTAGGTAGGAGGTAGAATGGAATTACGAGATTCCGAGAGACGCGCCTCCAGCGACCACGACCCACAGATGTGTGCGAAGTCCGTAACTCCGCAATTATTCGTAGACGCACGCAATGTCACTTATTTATTTGCCAGTGTACAAGATCAAGTCGGCGACGAACCAATATGGCAGACAAACGTAATGTATCTGCGTAATTTTCTCATGGATCACAAATTCTTAAGATGATTTCGTAATTCTGAATTCATGGAGGCAGAATGGCCTCCTGCGATGTGTCCGCGTCATAGCTCGATGTCTGAAACAAATTTGTTAAGAAATTATAAGTATGTTTGTTTTTTTTTCCTATTTTGTTCTCAATCAACCTTTTTCTTAAATACATGAAAGCTGACAATATTGTTACCCGATTATTTAATCTTGTAAAATACTTGCATTATTTTTGTTTTCTGTAGTATTCTAATCAACAATTCTGCTATTTGTCTTTGTTGGGGTACAGATTTCTCCGAGTTTAAACTTTAAGCGGCGGGTAGTCGAATGGTTTGGGCATCGGCTTCTCATGCGAGAGGTCCGAGGTTCGAATCCGGTCGGCGTGTACCAATACCAATGAGTTTTTTCTGACGAAAAAATTTACGTGCATACCTACACCTGCTGCTTCACCGTTCGGAACCGGTGTAAAACTGTAGGTCCATTCCCTTGGCCCTTACTAGGTGGTAGGCTCAAATTGTAGCCGACTGGGTTGGTACCACCGTACTGGATGTAAGATGGCCGCATAGCAGCCTCGGTTGTGTTCTCCTCTAGTCCAGTATAGCCAGCAATCCAGGGAAGTCTCCGGAATGGCACCTACCTTCTCGGAGGTGATATTGGCTGGTCGGAGCATGCGCTTTGGCCCCTCCGACTCAGCCACCCATATACGGGATTACATAAAAAAAAAAAAACTCACCACTGATGTGATGTATATTATTGACCTGCATTCCAAACCACACGTGCTCACATGAGAGGCCTGTCTCTGCCACTAGATAGACCAGTCCTTCTAGTTGTTACTAGCACATCTTGCTGTGGTTCCCAGTGTTCCACTTTCAATATAATCATTATGCTATTTGCAACCAAACATTTGCTTGTGTCGGCACTACTAATATGTCCACTTTGACGACTTTCAAACTAAATTATGGGAATTCCCACTCCCCATCGCATTCCATCAGCACCGAGGATAATCTCAGGTCCTTTACAAGGAGAAGACGTTCTAATGCGTACCGATTATTCCTCAGTATGCGCTGCGATTATTCTAATAATGGGTTGCTCAGACAGTGCCCAGAGGAACGCAAGAAATTTATTTTTTACATAATTATGTTGTCCTGATTCTGATGTCTGTCTTCCACTACAAGCGTTCAGTGTATCCTTATTCGAGCTATTTATCCTTTAGCGCGCAATTATTAAGGATCAGATTTTGATTCGAAGTTCATTTACTTGGATGCTAATTGGGTTTCAATATATTTCGGTTCATTTAGCCCCTTTATACCCTCGTCAATACTCGCCCTTTATTAAACGAGCCGTTAGTAGTTTCATCTCGTTCTCTAGTAACATCATCTTTGTATTTATCTTTACAAAGAACAAGCTTCAGTCTTGTTTCAAACAATTTCTAAATTGCTGTCTAAGTAAGGATAGCGGATAGTGAGCGATCCCGGTTCCCACACTCCCGTCTCCTCCCGCTGCCGCCCCTCGAACCCGACTAGAGCCTTTCGTCACGGAATCAATATGTTCTTATCTTACAAGCGCGCTTCACATAGATAGACGCATATTCCGACACACGAGAGCACACATGCATATCCTTGTACAACATGTAGCGAAGCACCTATGTAGACACAAATAGAACATACAGACGACTACGTGCTTGCTTGCTATGCATTTAGGGTTTCGGTTCAATCATCAATATCAATCAATACTAATAATAAATTTGTAAGGAATGGTCATGGAGTAATTTACTATGTTTTATGATATATTGCGTTTGCAGACTTTATGTATGATACTAGAACTAAATTGTAGGTTTTTAGAAATATTTTCTGTATGTATGTATGTATGTTCCTCCATAACTCTTAAACCTATGATCATCCGAATTCTATGATACTTAGTAAAAGCACATTTAACTATACGTGACACAGTAAATAAAATTCAGTTCTGGTTACGCTAAGTTGTGGCTTTCATACAAACCGAATAATTGTTCCGCGCGCCGAAATAAAGGTACGGTAGCGGGCTTACTTAATTTAATCTTTTTAAATACTAACTTCTAGTAAATAAAGCTAGTAAATCTATAATACCAAAAGTCGTATTAAAGGTTCATATCTACACTAATATTATAAAGAGGTAAAATGTGTAAGTTTGGATGTAGGTGGAAATCTCCGATAATACTCATCAGATTAAAAAAAATCTTTGACCAATATTTACAATTGATCTTTAGGATGGACATCAGCTGTGCAAGCGAAGCCGCGGGCTAAAGCTAGTATTTCATAAAAACACGATAAAAACAGTATGATACTTGACGCCGATTGATGCTCTATCAGAAGATGGAAATGGATTCCTGAGTACCTTCAGAAAAATAGTCAAGGCGACATAGGTACTGCTGAAGAATTGTAGATTCAGTGCGTCGGCGGTATTGATAGAGGTACACGAAGGGGTGAAGGCGCTAATTTCCTGCAGCCATTTGAGACACGAGCTGAGGATGATGGATGATCCTTCAATAGGGAAACCACATTAAAATCCAATAGTGATGTCTCGGTCATATAAATGCCATCGGGACGTACCTGATAGTCAGGTGTTGTGGATCCTCCCAAACATGTTTTTTTTTTGTTTATTTTGCCACTTACGCCGGTATGTACAATAGCCGAAAATGATCTGAGCTGTAACAGAACCTTCTCTGTACGCTCGAAATGCACGATTGACCTAAAATCGTTTAAGCCTATTATACCGCTTCAATCGGATCACTTGACATCTCTCTGTCGCGGTCTCGCGGTCAACTGACTTCTATTTGTTACTCCAATATTATCATCATTACATCTTAATTGATTTCTACATATCAGACAGACGTATCGACTTCATAATCCCTACTTACATACATACATAGCTGTTTGTATCGAAGTAATCTTTTCACAGACTCCAACTTCATTTTCTCACAGAATAACTCGACAAGCGCTCGACGCGATTGCAAAGATTCGAATTTGGAATTCCATTAGATTATCGTATCGTATCGTATATTTATTCGTTCGTATATTTATTAGTCACTAGATTTTGCCGCGGCTTCGCTCGCGTGAAATTCCTCTTTAAAAAGAAAAAAGTAAGTCACCGCTACCGTACCTTTATTTCGGCGCGCGGTATAATTCGGTTTGTATGAGAGCCACATCTTAGCATAACCGGAACTAAATTTTATTAAGACTATCCTGTTTCACGTATAGAGAAATATGCTTGTACTAAGTTTCAACGAATTCGGATGTTCGGTTTAAGAGTTATGGAGAAATATACATGCACACTGAAAATATTTCTAAAAATCGTCAATTTAGTTTTAGTATCATACATAGTATTTACAAACGCATTATCTCATAAAACAAAGTAACTAACTCCATGGCCATCGCTTACAGATTTATTATTAGTATTTATATCGATACCTAAAATACCTGTCTCTGTTCGAACGTCAGAAATATTTTGAAAGCTTAGTCATTGGAAGAAAATTAGTTTAGATTCTCCGAGGGTCGCCTGACTCAGGCACACGCAAGCACACAGGAGATGCCAGTAGGAGTGTGCATCCGATCTTGGATTTTTTTCTCTCGCAGAAGCCAGAATTCTGCTCCAATTAAAATAGTTGAAAGATGGTGTGGCCACGTGTGTCGCGTAGCGCCGGATGTGGGTGTAGTGTTATAGAGTGTGGGTCACACAGCTAGCGCGCGGTGCTGATTAATGAGCGTTATTTCGCACGTGTCGGCAGAGACAGCCCGCGGACTAATTAAACAAATTGTCTTTATTTTATTAATTATCATTATTCCCACGCAGATTTCAAATGATACCTGTTGAAATATTAAATCAACAACGTAATGGTGACTTTTTGCCGTACCAAATTTTTTTTAATGGAACATCCGTGATCTACAACATCCGTGATCTCAGCCCATAACACCGGGTGAACTAAATGCCATGTCAGTATTTCCCTTCAGTCGTACCGGCTACACTGAACTGGATGGAAAACGCAAACTATTTACATAGCCGTTTCGACCGAGGTTTCATTCAGTGCGGTGGTACCAACCCGGGCGGGTTGATCCCTACCACCTAGTAAGGTAAGAAAGGAAGGGACCTAGAGTTTTACGTGGAATCCGAACCACGGTAAGCCGCCAACGGTCGAGCGGTCACCCATCCAAGTACTGACCGGTCCAGCGTTGCTTAACCATCAATAGCGACAGTGGACTGTCTGCACCACTGAGCTATCGAGGCTGACGAAAGCTATCGAGGCTGACAAAAGAGGTACCAGAGGAATCCTTAAAATATCACTTCGTTGTCGATCGGTGTGTCAGTCTGTGTGTCATACATAACATAATAACGGTACCGTACTGTTGGTAGGGTTGGTATCTAGGCAAGTAGACTGGAAGGCAAAGCCTTTGACAGCCGGCTGACAAAATATTTTAGAAGGAGAGAAGATGTGCTATGAACGCCCGCTCGTATCGGAACCGCTGTCGCCAGTTTCCGCTCACATAATATAATGATTTGTTCTGCAGTGTCAACATTTTTAACACTAGTTTATGTCAATTCAAGAAACTCTGTAATAATATAATACCATAGGTAGTTTGATTCACTTTCTCAAGAATTTTATAAATCGGAATGTTTTTCTTTTAGTTTTTTTTTCGTTTATTCAGTAAATATTTTTTCCTTTCTTTTCCAAGTTTAAACAAATGTATACATACATTTCATATTTTTCTATATATAATATTATCTATAAGTTTTGTTGATATTATTAATTGTAGGATTAAAATTAAATTGTAGTAACTTTACTGGTTTAGGTGTTAGACTATAGTTCATTTTCTATGTATTAATATTGTAACTGTTTGGTTTCTCTAAAAGTTTAAAATTAAATAAAATTAAATGTCTGCTCTCCTTTCAAAATTTTTGAGTCTCCGTCGGACGAGCCCCGCCCGCCCGCCTGCGCGCGCGGCGCTGCGCTAGATGAGCCGGCTCCATGGGAATCAGGCGACCTAAGAACACCCCACCGTTTCTCGGATTCCATATAAGCGGACTCTGAGTTATGGCAACGTCTGTGCTGTCGCGCTCCGCAACTCCGGACGCGGGGAGCGTACGTACGTAGTGATATATCGTGCTGACATAGCGGGGCTACGCTTCGCTGAACTAGGAGAAAAACAATTCCTTCTTTGTAAACACCATATTTTTAAGAAAAAACATGCAAACTATCTATTTACCCTAGTTGGGAAACGAGAACCAAAAGAGCTGGGACAAAATATAAATAACTCTCTTTTATTCGCGGCTTCGCTCGCGTCTATGTCCATCCTGAAGGTGCATTTTAAATATTGGTCGCAGATTTTTTATAATCGGATGAGTATTTTCGGAGATTACCTCGTACATCCGAACTTACAAACTTTACCTTATTTTTTTATGGAAACTGACACGTTTGGCTACATCACCTACTGCATCCGCGATGTGAGCCCATAACACCTTGGTGAACTTGCTGCCATGTCAGTGCTTCCCTTCGTGGCGGCTAAACTGAACTGGACGGAAAACACGAACTATTTACATAGACGTTTCAACCGACCCTTCATTCAGTGCGGTGGTACCAACCCGGGCGAGTTTAAACCCTACCTCTTTATAATATTTGTGTAGAAGGTGTGCTATTTTGTTCGTGTTGAAATGTGCTGGCTGATAATGTTTTACTTGTGCTGAAAACTACCTGCACAGGTAAGAATAGCTGCGTTAGGTACGTACTCGCAGGCTGGCTCAAGTAATATTTTATTGAGAGGTGTCACACACCACGGTTGCGCGGCTAGCAGCGATCGCTTCAGAAGGAACTTCTTGATGTCCAAATCGATACAATTTCAAAATAACGCTTAAACAATGGCTGGTGTATTTTTCCTGAAAGTTTCACGACGGTCGTGTTGTGACAAGACTCGACGCTCGCTAAATAAATACGAGAATTCGAATAAAAGTCAATTATTTATTTAGTAGGTCACGCGGGGAGGGGCAGGGCGGGGCTAGGCGGGCGGGGAGGGGTATCGATATTCAATTTGCCGGAAGATCCTCCGACAACGATTGACTTTACTCGTGGAGACATGGGGCCCGGTCGAAGTTTGTTCGCTCGCTGCTTTCATCCCCCGATGTTTACAGAGGTACACTTTAGCATGTCGCGAGGCGCTTAAATCAATTATACACGGCAGTGCATCCCGAAGTTTCGAAGGCCCCGCCGGAACGCTCGACGAAACATTCAATATTGACAAGCGTCTGTTGCCAGTTGTCTTGCTTCGCTCGATCGTCCCGCGCGCGCGCGGCGGCAACGGTAACGACCGACCGTCGCGTCGTCGCGTCTCCGTCGTCTTCGCGTTCGTGTTACTCGTCTGTCAAGTTCGTGTTGCTCGTCTGTCAAGTTCGTGTTGCTCGTCTGTCAAGTTCGCGTTGCTCGCCTGTCGCGTTCGTGTTGCTCGTCTGTCAAGTTCGTGTTGCTCGTCTGTCGCGTTCGTGTTGCTCGTCTGTCAAGTTCGTGTTGCTCGTCTGTCGCGTTCGTGTTGCTCGCCTGTCGCGTTCGTGTTGCTCGTCTGTCGCGTTCATGTTGCTCATCTGTCGCCTTCGTGTTGCTCGTCTGTCGCGTTCGTGTTGCTCGTCTGTCGCGTTCGTGTTGCTCGTCTGTCGCCTTCGTGTTGCTCGTCTGTCGCGTTCGTGTTGCTCGTCTGTCGCTTTCGTGTTGCTCGTCTGTCGCCTTCGTGTTGCTCGTCTGTCGCGTTCGTGTTGCTCGTCTGTCGCGTTCGCTATGCTGCCGAAAGATTCGAGAATAACTGAACGGGGGGCTCTGGAGTAGATTGAAGAACTACGGCTCTGCTGAGACAGACTCCACTCACTCCGCTCAGTTTGTAAAGACAGAGCACACAGAAAGCCAAAAGACAGCTGTTTATATTGACAAGGCGCATGTGTTGCCAACGCTACCTCGAGCGCTACGCATACGCACTCGTAACGAGGACGGGGTTGGTATGCCTTGCTTCGCACGATCGTACGTCCCGCGCGCGCGCGGCGGCAGCAACGGTAACGACCGACCGTCGTCGTAGCGTCTCAGACAGACACACAGAAATCCAAAAGACAGCTGTTTATATTCCTACTTATTTGACTATATATAATGTTAAATACGTTCCTTTAACGAATATGAACGTCATTGTCAGGACACAATATATGCTACCTATAAGGGAATATTTGGTAGAGCTACCTATGAGCGGCGGGAGGGTGTGGTGTGGCACTAGTAGTACTAACACACGTAGGTATAGAGGAGCAAGTATCTCACACTCTACCCTCAACAAGATCGACACGGCGGCGCGGCGGAGACGCGTATGTAAATCTCCGCGCTCTCGCTGCGTCTTCGGAAAGCCATATGGAAAACTCTAAGCCTCTTTTATATTCTTGCTTCCTATCCTTGCGGGATAATTCGGGCCCAAAGGACAGGTTTTTACATAATTTTCCCTCAGCCCTTTTTTATTGGAAGTTTTGCAAAATTGCTTTTATCGTCGCGAAGTTTATCGAGCGTCCCTCCCGCCGCGGCGGTGTGGAGCGACCGTCTACGCCGCGCTCCGCACCTCCGCCGCCCGCCCGTAACGAACGAGCGGCCCGTCACGCCGAGCCGCTGCCGCGCCGCCTCCGTGCCGGGGCGAGGGCGGGAGGGCAGGAGGGCGCGGCGGTGGCGGCACACAAATTGCAATATAAATCAAACCGGGCGACCAAATGTTAAATATTAACCGGCTATAAATAAAATAATTCTGTTTACGTTTTATGCAAATACTTCGCACACAAAAGCGTTCGCGTAGAAGTTGGATACGTCCGCTATTGTGCGCCGCGCGCATACATCACGGCTTGAGCAAATAACCTCGTCCCCTTGTCCCCTTGCGTTGTACGTTGTTGTCAGCCGGTATGTCGATTGCCGGCCGGCATAGTGGGAACCGTCACCGACCCGTCACACGCAGGAACCGCGTGTTTATAAATCTGGCTGCCCACAGTGACTGTAGCCAGCGGGATAGAGTAGCGACTAACCTCATAAGGGTCACCGGTAAATTCCACCCGGGAACAGTAGCTATAGCATGGACGGCCTAACCTGAGGCGAACACACGTATGCACACAAATGCATTTCTATAACACAAATGCTTGACATGCACCTATACATGGCCTGAGCACTACTACACTCGCAGAATGTTATGCTCACCGTCATGCGTGAATGTATTTGTACGCCTCAGGTTAGAACGAACGACCTATACCAAGTAGCTCACCTATATCGCACAATATCGCGTGTGCAATTACATAGATAGGTACTTACATACATACACAAAACTAAATATTCCAACAACTTAATGTGAACTGAATCTTTCTTGGCGCTCCCGAACGCGTGAGATCTATCCATTACCCTGACTGACCCCATTTAAGTATTACGATATCGCTGACTGACCCGCTAAAGTTAATTTGAACGCAGTACGACTAAACGTTGCTGCGTCGCGTAAATCTAATCAAGTGCGGAATCAAAGTTCTACGTTTAGTCGTTGCTTGTGTAGCTTATTTTATAAATACTTGACATTGTGGGGTGCAAGGAATATGCAACTGAAATCCCTCCACATCGAATAAACTGTCAAAATCCTTTGCGTCGTCGCATCGCACAGTGACGGCGGCGTCGCGTGGAAGTTCACCCTAACTCAGGGTGTAAATAAATAAATTCATTGAGCATTAATTATTCAGCCGGGGCGCGAGGCGGAGTTGGAGCTCGGGCGGAACTCTACCGGCGTTTTATTAGAGCGTCGACGTCGCGTCGGACCGCGCCGACATTCCCGCTTCGACCCGACCGCTCCCGCGATAATCGAATCGATTATTTTCCCCTTTCGACGAAAAGCGCCTCAGAATTGAGCCCCGCTCGCGCTTTCTGCCACAGAAATATCACGTATTTATTAAGTTAACCTACCTACATACTTACTTGCCTATTCGGTAAGACTATAAACTTTAAGCATAGCAAAGCAATTTATACTTACTACACGATGTTAAATCTGAGCGTTGAAAAGCTTTTGAAACTTTTGAAGTAGTTGAAAATAATATGACGAGAAATATTATAGCCACACAATGCCATTATAGTCGATAGGTACTTAAGTATAAAGGCGATTAGACATATTTCAAACGGCAAATTTACAAAGACGGTATCGACAATAGCTCATTTCATTCACACGTAGCACAATGGAATATCACTAATACCTCTCGTCGAACAAATTTCGGGTGAAGCCGCACCACGTGTTTCTAAAATATTCTCCGCATGAGCGGGGAGAGCTTCATGTTCGGTCGCATTCTCCTCTATAGACATCGTCACCGTACTCACCGTTGCGTATTATTTTTTGTGCTCTCCGCCTAATAACTCGACGCGCATTCAATGGCACCTCGGTGGCGCAAAAAATGAAAGCTCGCCGCCGCCGCCGCGCTGATCGACGAGGGTCGAGCTTTCGAGGAGACGGCTAGAGGCGAGGAGAGGGTGGGGCGCGCGGCGCGCGAGCGGACTGCAGGCAGCGCATCCAGAGCGCGCAGTGTTGCCAGATTGGGTTTTTTTTTCGCCATTTTGGGTAAAAATTATACTGTTGGAGAAATTTTGGGTAGTAAAAAATGTTGGGTAAATTTTTGCAGAAAAAATTGTATTCTTGGGGTAATTTTGGAGAGAGGAAATGTTATTCCTACGTACGACGTTCGTTCGATCGACTCACTCGACTCGATGCTATGACCGAAAATATATTGAAAAAGTTCAATTCAGACGCAGTTTACGCAATGAATAATACGACCGAAGAATTCGCAAAAGTTATAGAAGCATTTGACCATTGACTCATTGTTGATTCAATCAGGGATCCATTTTTTCCTGAGTCTATTACCCACTTTTGTTACAACGTGTAGTTTGGGATGTATTTCTAACCAGTCCGCGCTTTAGTAACTACATTATGTAGGTACGTAATCAACCTGAGTACTTACATATTGCAACAACTTAATTAGTTGTAATATATTATAATTATTGTAAGATTAAATGTAAGTATATATTTATTTATAAGTAATACGAGTATCATTTAGATGATTCATTAGTATCATAAAGATGATTTTATTTTATACCAGAAGTAATTTTTTTGGGTAATTATCTTAAAAATCATATCAAAATGGCAAAAAATATATTAAATTTGGGTAAATTTTTCAAATCCGGTCTGGCAACACTCGCGCGGCGGCCGGCAGTAGCATACGCGCCTCAGACGCAATCGCACGTCGTCGTGTTGCTTGCAGCGCGCTCGGACGCGAACTCGGAAAGCTCCCGAGTGTTGACATTATAAACCTGTCCGTGGAGCATTCGGGTCGTATGCTCACTCCTCACGTGTTCTGTTCTAGAATAAGTGAATAGCCGATGCAACCATGTGATCGAGCCGGTGTGCGGAGTGACTACGGTAGGGTGTGAAGTGCTTCGAACATGAAATACGACGAGTTTGTGGACGGTTTCGCGGCGAACTGAGACGAGCTGCCGGAATGTGTGATATACGATGTTTGGACTGGTGAGGATATAGGTAGTGAGTGAGCGGCCACCGACATGACGATGAAGTCGCTCAAGTACCACGCGGAGCGCGACGAGGACATGATGGAAGGGTTCAGCCCGGTGCCGCCGCCCCTGCCGCGGCGCCAGCCCGTCCGCAACATCTACGCCGAGCCCTTCGCAGACCCGAGGTAAGATACGAGTACCTACCTACACTCCTTCCCTCCTCTTCCCAATCCCTGCCGACGCAATGCTTTCACTACGAAACAAAAGTTCTCGCATGCTAATCCTTCTACTTGGCAAAATTTCACAGATCAGCAAAAAGTACGAAGTATAATCATCAACAACATTCCTAATTCCCCGTCGCGAGGCTTTCATTCACTCCATTATTATATCTATGTACCTATCATCATCTTCATCATCAGCCTGTATCGTTCCACTGCTGGACATAGGCCTCTCCCACGGCACGCCACACGCGGTCTTCCGCTGTTCTCATCCATGTACCTATGACTTCTTTTAATTTTAATTTTTTACATCACTACGCTCTTCAAACTTCTGTCTACCACAATATAACCGTGTGGGGCCGGTACTTTAAAAGAATAGCCCCACTGCATCTCTCCCCGTGTATGTCGTAAAAGGCGACTAAGGGATATGACTCCCTTCTTATATTACTAGGTGGTAGGGTTTAACCCGCCCGGGCTGGTACCACCGCACTGAATGAAAGGTCGGTCGAAACGGCTATGTAAATAGTTTGTGTTTTCCGTCCAGTTCAGTGTAGCCGGCACGACCGAAGGGAAGCACTGACGTGGCACGAAGTTCACCCGGTGTTATGGGCTGACATCCCGGATGTTGTAGGTGATGTAGCCAACCGTGTCAGTTTCCATAAAAAAAAAAATATATATATATATAAGTACCTACCATTGAACTAATAATACAACTAGAATAAAACAACATTGAATTAATAAACAATTAGAATGTCATTGGTACCTACCTTTTCTTGTTTATCGGTAGCTAGCTCTTTTTTGATATCTGATTGCCTCTCCTATGACACTGGTAATTTCATACCTTGTTTATATGGATACGATCCCTAATAGGTATGGACAGCTTCAAATTGATCTTTCAAGATAAACGTTCGTATATTCTAACAAATGAACACTAACATTACCTACACGACTTAGGTACATACACCTTTGAAAACGACTTAAATTTTCACAAATTAATATGTTTTGCTTATGTTGCTATGGATTTGGAAAAACTTTCCAACTTTCCAGATTCTCCGCAACACTACATACGTCATTGAACTCATATAACTCTACTCAAAAATGACAGTCGACCGTGTAGAAATGCAAAGTCACCGCGTTTGAACGGTTCTTCAAATCAGGCTGACCAAACAGTCAAACTGCCTCTCTGCAAACGAGGTGACTAACTACTCAGCACGCCCTCCAGGTATGCGGAATTCATCGACAGAGGTTCATTTTTTGGTAAATGTTTTTAGAACGTCGAAGAATAATAGAACAAAGGATTACGATTTTGTCGAAAGTAACATGATTCATCATTATCGGGGCGAGATCCCCAAAACATCTTTCGGTTGGATGTAAGCTTGTTATATCTTCGTAGAAAGCTCCTTAATATTTGTTTACTGCGGTCTTATTTGCTTTTCTTGGGGGTGGCTGGAGGGGGATCGTCTCGCCCACGCACGCACCGCCACCTCCGCCGCCGCCGGCAAAAATACGACGCGGATGCGAGGGATGGAGGAGGGAGAGTAAGAGTGAGTCGCTTCCAGGCGTAGTAACAACGTCAAAGAGGGAGGCGAAATTATAGGACGCAACCCTTACGGAAACAACATTCGATTGGAGCAGGCTGAAGCTCGGCTCGGAGTTTTTCAATCGCATTGATTAGGTCTACGGAGCGTCCGCAGTGGCATATGCCGCGATCACGCCGCGATGCTGTCGCCCCTGTCATTCCAGATTCTAATAAAATGCCTCAATGAGAATTACGGAAGAACGAACAGTTATACAAAATATACCTTATGTACCTACTTACTTGTACCAAAATTGCAACGTTCAAAAAGACAAGAACGGGAGAGATAACGCAAACACACGATGAACGTCAGCCTCGGTAGCTCAGTGGTGAGGTGGGTCGACTGTCGGTCGGATCGTAAGCACACCTGGGCGCGGTCAGTACTTGGATGGGTGACCACTCGACCGGTGGAGGCTGACTGGTTCGGATTCCTCATAAAACTCTTAAGGTAAGTGCCGTGCGACTTGTGGATGACCCTGTGGTGTTCCGCGCCTTAGAACCGCTGCAACTCCGTAGGGACGTCGGCTTCCTAAGTGTGTTCTATCGTCTATTTCACGGGAAGTGTTCGAAGGAGCTGTTTAACGCATTTCCGTCGTCCCCATTCCACCTCCGCACTACGCGTACTGGGCAGGGGATGCACTCCTATACAATCGACCTACCGAGGATGTTCTGTAGGTCTTTTATTCACAGAATGGGGAAAAAGTGGAACGCACTCCCTGCTTATCTATTTCCTCCCAAGTACAGCCTGGGGGTTTTCAAAAGGGGCGTGAAAAGGCTCCTGTCAGG
This sequence comes from Nematopogon swammerdamellus, assembly GCA_946902875.1. Classification (NCBI taxonomy): domain Eukaryota; kingdom Metazoa; phylum Arthropoda; class Insecta; order Lepidoptera; family Adelidae; genus Nematopogon; species Nematopogon swammerdamellus. The sequence continues at coordinate 510,734 of OX336337.1, forward strand.
CCGGCATGGCATTTGCAATCCCCGTACATCACAGAATATGGGCATCGTAAGTCACCTACTCCGTACTCGTAATGAAACGATGCCACATGTCGCGCTTTCCATAAAATAAAAAAAAGGTGGTAAGGTAATGAAAAGTTGGTCGAAACGGCTATATACTTAAATATTTCGTGTTTTCCGTCCAGTTCAGTGTAGCCGGCACGACCGAAATTGAAGCACTGACATCGCACCTACTTCACCAAGGTGTTATGGGCTGACATCACGGATGTAGTAGATGATGTAGCCATCCGTGTCAGTTTGCGTATAAAAAACCTAGAACGATAGTAAAAAACAAACCATAATATGCTGTTTATAGATGCGACACAACCACGACACAACCATAGCATAGCATTAACTCGATTCAAAATATCGCCGCATTCAAGGAAGATGAATTTGATAAAAGGAAATCTTAGCTAACGATTTATTCATTTCCTCTAATTGATGGCACGCCTGATAGATAAATCATATGGCGCTCGGGGCGCACTCGCGTCGCGCGCGTCGCGTCGCCCAGCGCAACACTTCTGCACATCTGTGTCTTCCCTCCCCCGCCCCCGGCCCCGCCCCCGGCCCCAGGGCACCGGCCGGCGCGCACCGCACCCCCCCGCCAACCGCGCCCACCCTCGGCGGCCGCTTTTAATTTGGGCGGATTTTCCGAAGCAGCCTCGGATTCCAGTGCGGACGCCGCGCCCGACGTGCGGTGAATCTGTGTCGACGTAAGTAGATATTACTTTATTACGAATGCATGCCTCCCGTTACTCGCGTCCAGCCTCCGCGCAGACCCGAGCCGCATCTCACCGACTGTCGGTTATATAAAACATACATTATTGGTAATATGTTTCGGAGATAACGGGATAAGCAGAGTAATTGGTGTTGTGCCGCAAGTACTCTTGTAAATATTACACCATAACACCGACCACCACGTTTAGCAAAGTACCTTTTAGGACAAGATAACAATCAGGCAGCAAGTAAGGCACGAAGATCCACCTGCTGCATGACTCGGTGGAAGGACCGTGCCAAGGTGAGAGGTGGCCACCCTGTCGCCGTCTAGCACGACACCATGTCCTTATCACTTAGTCGCCTTTTACGACATGCACGGGGAGAGATGCAGTGGGGCTATTCTTTTTAAGTATCGGCCACACACGGTTTCGGAGATAAATTCAAGGAATATCGGCCAAACTAAAACTACCTACTAACTATAAATCCGTGGTAATTCTCTCTGACTGTATAGATTCACGTACGAGACTTCGGTGACAAAAAGTAGGTAAGTTCTTAAAGGTTTACCGAATCGGAAAAGCAAATTTTTTTGTATGACATATTGAAATACTCTCGATCAAATTAATCAGATTTTCAAGAGAGCTTAAAATTTTCGTTTCCATTTCGGAAATGTTATCTAATATTGTGGTTGTTCTAACTAAAGTGAATTCTCATAGTTGGCTGGTATTCAGTTAGTCAAGTTGCACTACCCGGGATGAGCGGGAAATGATTTTCGCTGAAGTGCAATCTAACATTCCGTCAAACTCCCCGGCGCGAGGCGATCTCCCTGGACGACGCCCTTCCCGGCTCCCGGCTCCCGGCTCCCGGCTCCCGGAGCGGCCATTGCAACTTGTTAATAGCGTTTACTTACTCGGTGGAGAGTGGAGACAAGCTCGACGGAAGCGAGGCCAAGAAATCTCCGCGGGGAGGCGGCGCCACCACCGCCCTATCACATCCTTCAAGTGTAGTTTCTTGTTGGATCTTGTGTTCTGTTTTCAAGGTAGCTTGTGGAATTGTATTCGATCTGTGTGCATCTAGAAAATTTTATCGCAGGAAAGGTTATGTGCCTTTAAACAAATTATTCAATAACTTGCTCTTTCCCGCGGCTTCGCTCGCGGGAGACTCGGTTTAATAGAAAATCCGATTTAAACGAAAATATGATAATAACCTATCACTTCTCTTATGTTATCTACCTCTCTCTCTCCTCTCTCTCTCTCTCTCTCTCTCTCTCTCTCTCTCTCTCTCTCTCTCTCTCTCTCTCTCTCTCTCTCTCTCTCTCTCTCTCTCTCTCTCTCTCTCTCTCTCTCTCTCTCTCTCTCTCTCTCTCTCTCTCTCTCTCTCTCACTACCCCCTCCCTTCCCCTTCCCCTCCCTCGCCTCCTCCCCTCCTACCCCTACCCTCTGGCCTTCTCTCCCCTCTCCATCCGGCGCTACCATTCGACACTAAATTCCGTTCATACTATACTTTCTTCGATACTGCTCGGCTGATTTAGCGTGATGGTATGGTGAGCCTCGAGAACTACTCTTTACATTAGTAAAAACCGCATTAAATTCTATTCAGCGGTTCCGGAGTTTACCTCAAACATACATACATACATACAGACGTTCCATTTTATAAGAATTAGTGACTAGTGATTAGAGAAGATGACACCATATTCGTTGATTTGAGGAATTTGGATTCAAAGAACTACCGAATAGAGTTGTAAAGTCCATCTTCACAATAATCGAAAAAGCTTTCTTCTTATTCCATTGCTTTCTCCCAACAAGAAGTCTATAGGCGAAGGTGAGTGAACGTGGCCTCTCTACACTAGTCTCGTATATGGACAGGCAACAACACGCGATACAGCGCCGACGTTGTTACCTATACATAAGCGACAGTAAGTAGGTACATATAACGTAAATGTCAGAGTGCATTCCCCGCGCGGCTCCGGCGTCAAAGCGACCGCACCCGCCGCGCTCGTCTCCCGCGGAGCCCCCGGCGCTCGCTCCTCCACTTTGTTGCTTGTACACCGAATATTGCCAATTGCACGGCTTCTCTCCCTGTTATTACCGAGATTGCTTTGGCGAAGCTGTATCTACCCACTCACCTCCGCAGTTCTATATCGTATTACCAAACTACGAAGGTAGATAGAGGGTTCGCCGCCGCCGTCGCGGCGTGTCGTGTCGTCGCCGAGCGGACGGACGCCACCGCCAGCGCCGTCGCCACCGCCAGCGCCGTAGCCACCGCCCGCGTCGCGTCGTGCGCATTGTAAGCCACCGATCGATATCGCAACGGAGATGGCGGCGTCTCCGGCTATCTCCGCTGCGGATTACTATCCACAGATAACGTACAATACTCTGCGAACTTACACCGAGATCTGGAACAAAGGTTGCATATCATTACGTACGCCTGTCGTGATCTGATACGGTCCTTCGACCGAGGCGACGGCGACGACGTCCGTCGTCTTCATCTGGCAACATACATAGGAAACAATATGCCCACACCGAGCAGTCAATTCCTTACAAAGGGGATAAAGGAATTCAATTGTTCCGAACAGGACATCCTCATTAAGTGATTAGTGGTAGGTATTTAATGTTAACCGACGTTTAATCAATTTAACAGGTTCCGTCTAGAGCCCGTTGGCGTCGTCAAATGGACGCCGATAATCACGTAAGTGGAGCAATCACAACCCCGGAGGAAGTACAATTAGCCCCAGACAATTACCCGCAATTGCTTTATTGATTACAGTGTTCAGCGTAACCCGCTACACGGTGTATAGGTAACTCTTGCTAGCTAGTTCATTATTTCTCTTACACATTCATAGGATATGATTCAATTAATCAGTTATTCAGTGTATCGTGTGGTGACGGTACTCAAAAAACCGGCCAAGTGCGAGTCGAACTCGCGCACTGAGGGTTCCGTATCGCCAACGCCATGTCGTGAGTGTCGTGGCGCCGCGCCACTCACGCCACTTAAAATTCATGATTAGTTAAAATGCTTCACACTCTATTCGGTAGATAGCGCGCACGCATACACTTTTTAGTTTCTTCTATGGGAACCTCCGTAATTTTTTAACTTTTTCTTGTTTTTATTATTTGTTGTTATATCGGCCATAATAAATAACACATATTCTGTGAAAATTTCAACGCGCTACCTATTACGGTTCAAGAGATTCAGCCCCCAGACAGACAGACAGACAGATAGATGGCGTAGTAATAGGGTCCCGTTCGACGGATACGGAACCCTAAAAAAAAGTTTAGCCCCACTGCATCTCTCCCCGTGCACGTCGTAAGGACAAGATGTCGTGCATAAGGGCGACAGGCTAGCTACCTCCCACCTCGGCGCGGTCCTTCCACCGAGTCATGTAGCAGGTGGATCTTCGTTATATCTTCGTTAAATCTTATCTTACTTGTTGCTTGAAAGTTGTCTTGTCCGAATACTTTGGTAAACGTGGTACATCGGTGTTATGCTGTAATTTACAATACAAGAGTACTTGCAGCACAACGCCGACTACTCTGCTCACCGCGATTGCCGGCATACAGCGTGCGGTATGCAATCTGTTATTATAGTTTCCAGATTCTGGTTGAAAGCCTCAACGATACTAATGTGACAATCTTATGCTTAAACTATTATGATTACATATTTAAACCTAATTTTGTTTTTTTAATTTTATTCGGACGCCTATTCATATATGATTTCTATGTACTACATCAACTTGTAGTGTAAATGATGCCGGTTCATGGAGCACTATCCTATGTCAGCCTCGGTAGCTCAGTGGTGCGGTCGGGCAACCTTGAGCGCGGTCAGTACTTGGATGGGTGACCGCTCAACCGTTGGCGGCTGACCGTGGTTCGGATTCCACGTAAAACTGTAGCTCCCTTCCCTTCTTACCTTACTAGGTGGTTGTAGGGTTTATCCCTCCCGGGTTGGGTACCATCGCACTGAATGAAACGTGTCGGTCGAAACGGCTACCTATGTAAATAGTTCATGTTTTCAGTCCAGTTCAGTGTACCCGAGATGAAATGAAGAGAAGCACTGACATGGCACCTAGTTCACCCGGTGTTATGGGCTGACATCACGGATGTTGTAGATGATGTAGCCAACAACCGTGGTAGTTTCCATAAAAAAACATCCATACAACTGGATCTATAAGTAGTCGGTGCGCCGCCGCGGTCGGTGCGGTGGCTCACTACTGGAATCCAATTGAAATGTGTCTGCGTTGTTTTACGACTGCGATAGGTCGTCTACAGTTACACCGTGGTTGATCTCTGATCAATGAGAGACAGTGGATTCAAATCTCGCGGGTATTAACATTTTTCCTGCCTACCTACCTGTCCTCCCAACCAAATTTTTTCCTTTTCACCTACCCGTCGCTGGTGGAAAATTCTACGAGATCTCCATCAACCGGCGTCCGGGAACGACGAGCCGTGCTCTCCCGCGTCGGAAAACGGACAATCAGCGAGCTTCTCCAAACCATTTTGAATACGCCGTGCGTATCTGTGCGCTCCCGCCGAGCCCAACTTCGCGTTTCGCGTGTTTGCGGTCGAGCGCACCCCCCGCGGCTGTTAGTGCGGTCGCGCCGGAGTCTCCGGCGAGTGCTGCAGCCCCAACCCGGTGGGAACGGAAGAAGGAGCCGAGCAGGCACGTTTGCGCGCGCCTCCGCGCCGCATCGGGTGAGCCAGCGTCATCCTTTTCTCGCCCCTTTCCCACCATTTTGGTCCTTTGAGCGGATATTTCCGTGTTTCTAACCAGTTTCTATCGTTTTTTCCTAAATCTATTTGTAAAATCATCATTTTCAACATTTTTGCGATCCTTGTAACCTGTAAATTCACTTTGATAAAGTAAAATCTTTCATTTTCTCGTTTTCACTTCGCCGCGTTCTCTCATTGGTCGGTTGCATTAGCCAAACCGTTTCCGTCCTAAAGGCGGGAAATTTAAAATAATTGTCTTTGGTCATATTGTTCTAGCCAGGTTTCTCTGCCTACTGGCAATCGGCCCTCCCAGACTGTCAGTCAGTCGGTACTTCAGTCTCAATCATTCAGCCATTTGGTCAGTCTTACTGATTGTGTGGCTGTCACTGTCAAGCGGCTGTCGGTCTTTACTGTCACTGTCAGTTGAAGCGAGTTTGTAAACAAACAACAAACATGGAATCTAGAACTCTGCAAAGTTCGCGTATGCAACGAAGGTTAGTGTTGAAGTCTTTGCAAGCTATTTACAAGCTAGCCACGGATATATCCGAAAGTCGTGATAAATCGCGAGTGTCTCAATTCAAAGCGCGTTTTCGAGACATAGAAAAACTAAGGTTAGACTTTGAGAATTCACACATGTTTATTGCCTCTAGCAGTGATGAAAAGGCAGATTCTAGTAGACTTGACGCGGAGTATGATGAGTTCTTCGAAATGTTTTACTCCGTTCAGGTGCTTCACACCGACATATGCGGTACAGCAGCGGCCGAAAGTGTTGTTGACAATAAAAACAGTGCACCAGTGAGAGGTCAAACAAAATTTCAACTTCCGAAGATCGAACTGACAAGGTACAGTGGTGTCATTACTGAGTGGACTAATTTCATTTCAGTCTTCAATAGTTTAGTTCACAACAATGATTGCCTAAACGGAGTGCAGAAAATGCATTACCTATTTAGCACGCTGGACAAGGAGCCGTTGAATTTAGTGCGACATTTGCCAATTTGTGAAGATAATTACACGGTGGCGTACCAACTATTAACGGATCGGTACGAAAATAAGCGCCTCATTGCTGACATGCATCTCGATGCGATCTTGTCGCTTCAGCACTTTAGTGAAATTAATCAAAATTGTCTGCGCAAGTTCGTAAATACTCTGAAGGAAAACACTCAGGCGTTAAATGCACTCAAGTTTAGCGTGGATTCGTGGAGCTTCATACTGCTTCATATCATCTCTCGGAAGTTACCCACAACTTTGCGGAGCATGTTCGAGCTTGACCACGACTCTTCAGAAATTCCGACTTTCAGCGAATTGCTGATATTTCTAGAAAACCAACTTCGGGTTTTAGAAAATGTCTCGTCTAGCGTAAAGCTTTCTAGTGCAAGTAAAGGTAGACCAGGAGGCACTAGCAAGTGCTTTACGTCAAGCACCGAAGGCTGTCCCTGTTGTGGTAGCAATCATCCAGTTTACCATTGTGACAAGTTCAACTCCATGACACCCGAGCAACGGAAAGCCTGTGTCATGGAACATAAACTTTGTTTTAATTGCCTGCGCCCCCACTCAGTTGCAAAATGTACTTCTAAATTTTCTTGCCAAGTGTGTCGGGGTCGGCACCACACTAAAATACACATTCCAACCTCATCGTCCAACCTCACTTGTGAACCAACGTGCGAAGGGGAGGCTGCTGTGTCGACGTTCAGCTCCACAGTCCAGTCTCACACGTTCAGCGGCGTCCACGTCAACTCTACCGTGTTGCTAGCGACTGCTCTAGTCAACATCGGTGATATTGATGGTCAATATCATTGTGTGCGTGCGTTGCTGGACAGCGGCTCACAAGTGTCGGTGATCACAGAAAACATCGCCCAGAAGCTACGACTCCGTCGGTCGACTTCCGGTACAATCATCGGATTAGGTACATCGAGTGCACTACGCACTAATGGGAGTGTGCTGTGCACCATCAAGCCGTGCTCGGTGGGGTCACAGTCCACACTCACAACCAACGCTCTCATTCTTAAGCGCGTTGTCAATAACATGCCATCGGTACGTGTAGCTGCGCAAGTGCACGAGGCGTGTCGGAACATTATGCTAGCTGATCCCAAGTTCGCTATTTCAAGTCCCATCGACTTACTGATCGGTGCTGATCTTTATGATCAAATCTTCGACGGCAGGATGTTCAAGCTCGGCGACGGTATGCCGACTGCTTACTCTACCGTCTTCGGATGGGTGCTCTTGGGTAGAGCTCCCATCGCATCGCCGCGACGTGAACCGGTTACGTCGTTGGCATGCACGCTTAACTTGGATCTCGCGCTGAATAAATTTTGGGAATCTGAGGAGCCTCCTCACTCCGAGATTCATGATCCGGAGAACGTTCAATGCGAGAAACATTTTGTTGAGACCCACTCGCGTGACGAGACTGGCCGTTTTGTCGTTCGCCTGCCCTTCAAGTCAGGTCGCAAGCAGCTGGGAGGAACGCATGCTATAGCTTTGAAGCGCTTTCATTTGCTTGAGCGTAAGCTGGCTCGTGATCCCAAGCTGAAGGATTTATACGTAGCATTCATGCGCGACTACTTAGACGCAGGGCACATGCGACCGGTTTCGTCTCGGGAGGGTGTCGACCGGTACCATATACCGCATCACGGGGTGCTGAAGGAATCGAGCAGCACCACAAAACTGAGGGCTGTGTTCGATGCTTCGATGCCTAGCACGTCCGGGATATCCCTAAACCATGTTTTGATTCCTGGCCCCAAGTTGCAGCAAAACATTGAGGACATCATTCTGCGCTTCCGCGTGCATGCAGTTGTTTTCACGTCAGACGTGAAACAGATGTATCGCCAAGTTCGTATGCACGAGGAAGACTGCAAGTACCAAACAATATTTTGGCGCGAGTCACCGAACAGTCCAGTTCAACAGTATGAACTGACAACTGTCACGTACGGTGTCTCTAGTGCTGCATACTTGGCCATGAGGGTAATCCACGAGCTAGCAGTTATCAACGAGCTTGAACATCCAGCCGCCTCTCGGGTCCTGAAGGAGGACATATTTGTGGACGACATCGTCAGCGGGAGCAACAGTGTAGAGTCTGCCAAGCACCTGCAAGAGGAGGTCGTAGCCGTCCTCCAACAAGGTGGTTTTCAATTGCGAAAGTGGTCTAGCAATCACCCGAAGCTGCTCGATCATCTTCCTCCCGATCACTGCGAGACTCCACTTCGGTTCGAGGAAGCCGGAGATAATATATTCAAAATTCTGGGCTTGGAGTGGAGCGCCCGCAGTGATCAATTCTTGTATCAAGTGTCGAAAATTGGCAATGCAAACACCAAGCGTGGCATTCTATCCAACATTGCACGCTTGTATGACCCGTGTGGCTACCTCACCCCGGTGACATTTTTCGCGAAGGCATTTATGCAAAACTTATGGCTATTAGAGCTTGCGTGGGATGAAACTCTACCGATAGAGTTTCTCCAAAAATGGAATTCCTTCGTTGCCAATTTTCAATCATTAAATCGAGTGCGAATCAACAGGCACATTCTATCAGAACACACCGAGGGGTGTGAGCTTCACGGCTTCAGCGATGCGTCCGAGCGTGGGTACGCTGCGGTAGTGTACCTACGTGGACGGGACATACATGGGGAGGTCTCAGTGCATCTCGTCATGGCAAAATCGAGGGTGGCACCTCTCAAACAAAAACTTACCATTCCAAGACTTGAGCTATGTGGAGCCGTGCTCGTTGCTCGCCTCCTGGATCACGTGGTAAGGGTGCTATCGTCGAGGATGCAAGTTGGAGCGGTGACAGCCTGGTGCGATTCCAGCATTGTTTTGACGTGGCTACGTACTTCGGCTCACAAACTGCAGACATATGAGGCCAATCGAGTCTCGCAGGCTCAAGGCCTTCTGTCCCCCGACAGCTGGCAATACGTACCGTCATCACTCAATGCTGCAGATTGCGCCAGTCGCGGTCTATATCCTCAGGAATTGGTGGACCACCCCCTGTGGTGGGCTCCACCGTGGTTAGCAGAAGCCCCTGAGGCTTGGCCCGCAGATTGCATGGCAGTCAGCGTGGAAAGCCTTCCAGGGCTACGGATTACTCCAGTCACGTCTATGACTACTGTCGAGGATTTCTCCTTTGTGACAAAGTTTAGCGCGCTGTACAACTTGCAGCTCGTTCTAGGGTGGTGTTTACGGTTTGCACACAATGCACGCCACCCTAACGACAAACATCAGGGTCCTCTCTCCGTGAGAGAGTTAGACATCGCGCTACTCGTCACAATAAAAACTGTGCAGAATGTAGAGTTTGCTGATACAATTTCAGCTCTACTTGCAAATAAACAGATTAAGAGCAACCTTCTTCGCCTAAACCCATTTTTGGATGCGCAAGGCATTCTAAGAGTTGGCGGAAGGTTGACTCGCTCAAGCTTAGCATACGATGCCAAGCACCCTATTGTGCTGCCTAGGGCACATCATCTCACTCATCTGATCATCGATCATCATCATCAAGTGCACCTTCATTGCGGAGCAACAGCCTTGATGGCGATACTGCAAAGAAGGTTTTGGATCTTGTCCGCTAGACGATCCATACGACTCCGGATTTTTAAGTGTCTTCGCTGCTTTAGACTTAAGGCCAAACCCATAGAGCCCTTCATGGGAGATCTTCCCGCAAATCGTATCCATCGATCGAGACCCTTTCAAAGGTCCGGGGCCGACTTTGCTGGCCCCTTCACCATTAAGGCCTCCAAACTCCGCGGTGCGAAAACACAGAAGGCATACTTGTGCGTGTTTGTGTGTTTTGCGACCAAGGCCGTTCACCTAGAGGTCGTTTCGGACCTCACAACAGATGCATTTTTGGCTAGCTTCAGTCGAATGGTTTCAAGGCGAGGTATTGTAACTGATATTTTCACCGACTGTGGCACAAACTTCCAAGGTGCTCGACGGTACCTCGATGAGGTCACAGAATTCTTGATGAATCCGGGCACTCAGGGCAAACTGCATGATGCACTCCGCAAGCTTCAAGTGTGCTGGCACATGAACCCTCCGCAAGCTCCACATATGGGCGGTCTGTGGGAGACAGCTGTTAAGTCATCAAAGCTGCTCCTCAAACGCGTGATCGGTGAACAGATCCTCACCTTCGAGGAATTAACGACCATATTTACTAAAATAGAGGCCGTACTAAATTCAAGGCCACTTTGTCCAGTGTCTAGCGACCCCAACGACCTGGATGTCTTGACACCAGGTCATTTTCTCATCGGCGAACCACTCGTCGGTCTTCCGGAATATGACTTTGATCACACTCCTGTGAATCGTCTCACTCGTTGGCAGCTCACCCAGCAAATATCCCAACACTTTTGGAATCGTTGGCAGGCCGAATATCTTCATACTTTACAACAACGGCCCAAGTGGCAGAAGGGAGTAAAAAATATTGAAGTTGGGGATTTGGCGCTTCTGAAAGAGGATAATTTGCCACCTCTTCAATGGAGACTAGGACGTGTGACCAAATTATGTCCCGGTGGAGATGGGGTAGTGAGAGTGGTCGAGTTGAGGACGTCCACGGGGACGTACCTCAGACCTACTGTTAAGGTTTGCCCACTGCCTGACCAACATGCAGTTTAGATAGGCATCACGTTTAGTTGTACATTTTTTCTTTATTTTTTTTTCTCTTCTTATTTTTAATTCTTCTTTTATAATTTCGTGGGATAGTTCATGAAGTTCATTGCTTACTTCGTAATAATCTTTCCTTCCTTTAGAATTTTTCTAAAGACCTTAGCAGGTCTTTGGGGGGCGGTATGGTTGATCTCTGATCAATGAGAGACAGTGGATTCAAATCTCGCGGGTATTAACATTTTTCCTGCCTACCTACCTGTCCTCCCAACCAAATTTTTTCCTTTTCACCTACCCGTCGCTGGTGGAAAATTCTACGAGATCTCCATCAACCGGCGTCCGGGAACGACGAGCCGTGCTCTCCCGCGTCGGAAAACGGACAATCAGCGAGCTTCTCCAAACCATTTTGAATACGCCGTGCGTATCTGTGCGCTCCCGCCGAGCCCAACTTCGCGTTTCGCGTGTTTGCGGTCGAGCGCACCCCCCGCGGCTGTTAGTGCGGTCGCGCCGGAGTCTCTGGCGAGTGCTGCAGCCCCAACCCGGTGGGAACGGAAGAAGGAGCCGAGCAGGCACGTTTGCGCGCGCCTCCGCGCCGCATCGGGTGAGCCAGCGTCATCCTTTTCTCGCCCCTTTCCCACCACACCGCATAGCCTTTCCACTTTACTATTTTCGTTTAGTCATTCTCCTCACTGTGTGCGTCGTCTACTGAAACGTTTTCATTTAAGTACTTTGTCTAGCTTTCCGTTGTCGTTACTTTATTCTGATTGAAGTTTGCTTTTCTCCTGTTCTGTTCTCTCAACATTTAGAATAAACCGTGTTTGAGAAATACTTGTTGAATAAATAATAGCATCGAAAAGAACGGTTTGTGTAGGTTAGGTTAGGTTTAAGTTACTTAGGTCACTAATCCTCCGAAATGTGACAGCTACTGCCCCCAACCCCGTTTTATTTCTGGTATGATATATCAGACCCATTCTTCGTGGTACGTGTTTGACTGCAGCCTATGAAATGATCAATCGCAAGGTTTTGCTTTGTTTTTTTGTTTTCATATACCTACAGGGTGATTTTGTTGCCATGTCGGACATTTCAGGGGGTTAATCTGTATCGAAAACTAAATACTTATATTCTAAAAAAAGAAAATATACTTGATTTCTCCATACATTTTCCGTAAACACCTACCTAACCTCAAAATGTAAGGAAATTTTTTTTTATTTTGCCATTGTTAGTTTTTGGAATCTACTTAGTTTTTGGTACAGGACAGATTAACCCCTGATATATCCGGCTTGTTAACTAAGTCACCCATTATATGTATATGTATTTTAAAGTATATAGGTACATATGGTGGCGGTCGATCGGGTCGCCACGGGGTGCAACGGACGGACGGACGGGTCGCATCGCTTGTCGAGCTGCGTCGCTGTCGCTAGTCGCTACACTAGCCCGCGAGTATTGTTCGACATAAATCTCACAGCACAGCGCATGTCCTCCTCGCCTCTCCCACCCCCCCTCACACCGCCCCCTCGCCCCCGGAGTGACCGCGCGCGCCCCTCACCCGCCGCCGCTGCCTACCTTGCTTGGCTAGTGATGAACCTTCTTCCAATACTATCCCAAAATATCGAGCTCGCAACGAGGCTCGCACGCAAATGATTATGTAGGTTCAGTTATTGGTTGAAGTATTTATGCGTAAATCGACAGAGGTAGGTACCTATACAATTCTGCAAGTCGACCCGGTTCGAACGATGTTTCACATATCTATCATCATCATATTATAAAAAAAAAATACTTGAATAATTTTTAAAGTTACATTTGAACCGCCCGTTTGCACTGATCTAGTTCGGTGCCTGTGGGGGCTATTTTAGTTACATGTTGAATATATCTTCTAGAGCTTATACAAAATAATAATATTTTCTTAAATTCCTGATGAATTAAAAAGAGAGATTCTCCAAATGTGATCGGTGTAAGGATGACATGTACTATTTGCTGATGGAGTCTGGTCAGGATCAGACAGAACGAGGAATTACGAAGGGAAATTGCAGACGTCATTAGGGTGGACAGATACTCTTGTTTTTTAGTATACTTACATAAACTGTTGGCGAGCACAAGTGAGCGGGATTCAGTAATAGTGTTGGATTTCGTGGAGCGTTCTCTATCGCTTAGGGACTTTGATTGAGCCCTAAGCGATGGGGAAGATGAGTACTTGTTAAAAGCCATAAAAAAAAAAAAAAAAAAACATGGTACCAAATTTTAACTTTTTACCAACAACCGTTTAGAACATATTATGACCCTGTGACAAACCGATAGGTAGACGGACGGACGCACGATCCACACATTAGGATTCGTTTTCATCTCTTTGAGGTCATAAACCTAAAAATTAATTTGAGTATGATGAATACTAACGTCGAGAGTATTTATTGAGATAAATTATCTAGAAAGTTTTAGTACAATAATTTATTTATTTTTCCTGTAATAAGGTCCCATTGGTTCCCAACGCAGCATGTCGTGTCGTTGCTGTCATCTCGCTCCAGGCGGCGCGGGGCAGCACGGCGCCGAGACGGCGGCGCGCGACGAGGTGTACAATGTACGCTCCCAAATATGTCCTCCTGTCAGCGGCGATCCAGTCGCAGCCGACTCCAGTCCAGGCAGAGAGTCAACAAACCATTTTTCTCCTGAATAATGCTTTCTTTGAGTCGACAATATGAATACAATGGGCCGAAGATAATAGTTTCCGTTTACGGAAGAGCTCGACAGCGCGAGGAACCGGCGGCGGCGGCGGCGGCGGCTCAGTTCAAATTGATCATTGTTTCATTCCACGTTTACTTGCTCACCATTCATTACACTTGGCCGTATCTGGAACGGAAGTTGCCGAAGTACTGCTACCAGAGTGTATTTAATTTTATCAATAACGCATCAATGACTACTTCTTTTATCCGGTATGGGTCAGGGGTCCCCAAAGCACATGCTCCGACCAGCCAATATCAATACCTAGAAGGTAGGTGCCATTCTGGAGATCTTACTTTGGATTGCTGGCTATACTGGACTAGAAGAGTACATAGCGGAGTATACTGTGTGGCCGTCCGGTACGGTGGTAGCAACCCAAACGGCTACAATTTGAGCTTACCACCTAGTTAGGAGCAAGGACCATTATTTTGTATGGAGAAACGGAGCAGCGCCTCTAGTGATAGATGTGCGTACTTCGTTTCTCCATACAAAATAATGCGGAGAACACGGCGTTGCGTAGTACGCGGTTTTGGTTAAATCTCATGATAAGGGTACAGGTTGGAAGTATTGGGAAACACACTCGCCGGTGGACTATTCCACACCCATGTGCGACAGAATCAGAGTTTGTATTACGTCGCTCTTGTCACAGCATTGCCGGGACGCATATTTCCAAAGTATCCTACGGGAGTTCGCGAAAGCTTTTTTTATTTCATTTTTATTTTCTTTGGCGATTATCTCTTATCTCTCTTCTCCCTCTGTTATTTTTTATTGTTCTTCAACAGCTATGTACGTACAGCTCCTCGAAGTTTTTTATTACATAATAAACAAACAATACAATACAATACATAACATTGGCCAGAATGTTTCAAAAAGACAATCGACAAAGGAAAATTAAAAAAAAAGTTTTAAAAAACATAAAACCGACTTCCTAAAAAAAGTAAAACTAAAAAACTATTTAAAATAAAAATATAAAAACCGCCTTCAAAAATATATGAAATAAAAACCTAAAAAAAAAACGAACCCTAGAGTTGAAGGCGGTGCTAAAAAGGCTACACAAATCACAAAGGATATTATCATCCACTCATGTTTTCTTTCATGCATCATTTTTGCTTGCTTTAGCACCGCCTTCAACTCTAGGGTTCGTTTTTTTTTTAGGTTTTTATTTCATATATTTTTGAAGGCGGTTTTTATATTTTTATTTTAAATAGTTTTTTAGTTTTACTTTTTTTAGGAAGTCGGTTTTATGTTTTTTAAAACTTTTTTTTTATTTCACAGTTTTTTTTAGTAATTTTTTGCTATTAATGTACTCGGCGGAATCACTCGGCCTTCGGCCTCGCGATTCCGCCTCGCTTTCCAATCCGATCTTGACCCAATTAAAATAGGACCACGTCAGCCTCGATAGCTCAGTGGTGCAGACAGTCAACTGTCGCTATTGAATGTTAAGCAACGCTGGGTGCGGTCAGTACTGGATGGGTGACCGCTGACCGTTGGAGGCTGACCGAGGTTCGGATTCCTCGTAAAACTGTAGTACTCCCTTCCCTCCTAATCTTACTTGGTGGTAGGGTTTAACCCGCCCGGGTTGGTACCACCGCACTGAATTAAACGTCGGTCGAAACGGCTATGTAAATAGTTTATGTTTTCCGACCAGTTCAGTGTAGTCAGCACGATCAAAGGGGGAAGCACTGACATGGCACTTAGTTCACCCGGTGTTATGGGCTGACATCACGGACGTTGTAGGTGATGTTGCAGAACTTAGTAGAATGGACAGACATAAACGTGTTACGGAACCCTACTTTTAATATAAAATAACCGTCGGAGGACGTTGGTTGAAAATTGTGAAATTTAGTAGAACGGACAGACATACATTTGTTACGGAACCCTACATTCATTTTGAAATAAATGTTAAATTTTGTAGAACGGACAGACATGCATTTGTTACGGAACCCAACATTAATTTTGCAGAACTTAGTAGAATGGACAGACATAAACGTGTTACCGAACCCTACTTAAGAGTTGCACTCCGGGAGTGCCGGCAGATCCCGTGCCACTCTAACTTAACCCTTAATGCAATGACTTAAGGTTTCATTTTAAAAATGACGCTGACGCGATGTCGCGAGTTATACATTTTTTACCCACCTAAAAAAGTGCCAAGCGCCGCTAAAGAAGTTTTCACTTCAAAAACCTCAGGGTTATCCCCTTTCAAATAAAAAAAAAAAAGAATTTTCAAAATCGGCCCACAATTGACCGAGTAATCGCGTAACAAACATCCAAAAAAAGAAAACATACCGTCGAATTGAGAATCGTAAGTAAATTGCTCGTGAAGACAAATGCAACGAGCCCAAACACGATGGGTTTATGATGTGTAGTTTAGGAGTTCCTATGGCCACCTTCTGTCTCCATCATCAGACTAGCTCGATGGTACTCGTACCATAATAAATTAAGCGCACCTGGCCGGTCGGAAAAGATAAAAAATTTCAAATTTAGAATATTCATGAAACAAGGGTATCACTAGTATATCGATTCATGTATTTCAACAGGACAGAGAAAATTTCAAAATATTATGTATTTAATACTTTTTAGTTCTTTTTTTTTTGTTTTTTGGAAAACGGTTTAATATTTTTTAAAACAGTTTTTATTTCATTCTTTTTAGTAATATTATTAGTAATATTACATAAAAAAGAATGATCGAAATCGAATAATCGAAATCGATTGAAGTGGTACAGAATTATTCGCCATATGTGTCAGACTGCAAATTGCTGAATAAGTCCACATCACAAAAGTTTTGCTGAAGGTAACCACACACCATACTAATTTATGAAACTGAAAATTGCCGAAAACAACCACATCACAAGTTTTGCTGAAGGTAACAACACACACACATTATGCAAATTTTTCGAAAACCACTGAACCAATTTCGTTAAAATTGAAATGGGACCACCTCGGAAGTATGACCTAACTAACAAAAAAAGAATTTTCTAAATCGGCCCTCAATTGACGGAGAAATCGCGTAACAAACATACAAAAAAAAAATAAAAAAAAAATAAAAAAAACATACAGACGAATTAAGAACCTCCTCCTTTTTTGGAAGTCGGTTAAAAACAAATAACAACGCTTTCGCGAACTCACATAGTAGACTTTGGAATTATGCTGCCGGGACAGCGAATGAAGTGAACGACGCAGACAAGGTAGGGTAGGAAGGAGTCTTTGCCAGTTCAGGCAGACGAGCTTTTAGTGCTCTCACAGTGAGTCGTCACAGTGAGAGCTTTAAAGCGGCTTTGCGATGACAACGCAACAATAAGAGCGCTACACGCGCAGAACCTGTGAGCTGCGTTGTGTGACATGACGTAGTAAGGATTAGATGCATTTCCTGCGCCGCGCGTAATGCACAAAACAAATGCCTGCGTAGGGTTGCCATACTTAAAATTTAGTCCTGATTAAAAACCTGACATTCGCGAAAAACTTCGGACATGTTATTAGGTACCTATCATCAATACTCAATACTAATAATAAATCTAAGGGATGATCATGGCATGCGGAGTAAGTTACATTGTTTTATGAGATACTGACTTTATTGACTCTATGTATGATACCAAAACTAATTAACTATATAAAAAAATCGGAATGTATGTTCCTCCATAACTCTTAAACCGATCATTCGAATTCGATTAATCTTAGTACAAATACATTTAGCTATACGTGACACAGGATAGGCTAAACAAAATTCACTGAAAGAATTTTTTGACGATTCAATAAATGAATATGTTTACTTCTGATTAAAGCTGAAAGTCCGGATAAATTAAAAAAAAACTCGGACAAACTCCAGACGGAGGCCAAGAAGCAGTACTTGTCCGGACAAACGCCCGGGTGTATAGTCACCCTATGCCTGTGCGATCAAATCGCGGGCATCAGATAATGAAATTGTATTTTTAAAACACTCATCATAATAAAGTGTCACTGCACGTCGAGTCGACGCTGACTGGAGCTGACTGACGGGAGGGAGAGCCGGATCGGTTGGGGTGCGGCGCTGGTAGGCCGGCTGGCCGGGCTATTTCTGTCTGCGGTCGGGAGACGGGACGTCTTATCGGGTGGGATTCGAACATTTTGGCCGATCAGAATTAAAAATAAATAAACAGCGACGTGCGGCCGGCGCGGCCGAGGCGCGCGCCGCGGCGGCGTTGCGTCTCACCTATAAATAACGGTAATGAATGGGCGGTTACGGTGCGCAGGAGCAGCGCTCTGATTTATCTCTTTCCTTATTTGAATATTTAACTCGTTGCGGGTTGGCCTACTTCCTCCCGGAGTCTGTCACCTCCGTCGGAGCGCTGCGCTGCTGGCGCGGTACGGATAATCCTACGTCTTTGCTCTTCCGTTTATTGTACCACAGATTGTACGAAATGTTCCGATTCATTGTGAGATTTATAGTTGGTACGTCGACCGCTGCCGCCGGCCGGGGCGGGGCGGGGCGCGCCGCCGCCGGTAGGAGAGAGAACACAATGCATGTCATTAGGCCTTGTGCTGCAACACAATCACACCGCTCTCGTGTTTTATTTAACGTTTTATTTCGTTAGGTAGCGTATCCGTCGCTCCGCCGTACCCGACCCGACATGGAGACACCGAAACGCGGAGGTGCTCACCGCGGCGGTGGCGGGGGGGCGGCGGGCGAGTCCCGTCCGCGTCAGTGTGTTGGCCGATCTTGATTCTTGGCCAAATATGAACGAGTCTTTCATTCTCCTAGTAGAGCACGCTTTGTTTGGTCAGCATACAGAGCGGCAGCTTATTGCGTAAGAATAGTCGCTCGCTGCGCCTGATAGCTCGGGAGCTCCGAGCTCGTGACCGGGATTACTATATTTCGATGGCGACTGCGAGTGTTGAACTAGCGACTTTTGCTTACTGGGTAGGCAGGTTGGACCACACGCGGGGTACTTTCGTTTGCTCGTATTTTTTAAGAGATAACAAACGGTGGCCGGTGCGGCTGGGGCGCGGGGGAGCGGGGCGCGCGGCGAAGCCTCTCCGAGTGCCCTTATCTAAACACTTGTGCCCCTCGTGCCGCCGTACCTCCCCCCCCCCCCCCCCCCCCCCCACGCCGTGCTCCACTCTCCGCTCCGACCACAATAGCTGGCGTAATTCAGTTTTACCACAAAATGGGCTCTTCCATTTTTGGTCGCCGCTTTTAAATAACACTGCTGCAACAGCTCTTGTGCACACGTTCACTCAGCTGTACAGTACTCACCGAGCTGTGATTGTACTTCAGTAACTATAGTTATATTCATCTCGTGCTTTATCTCCTCTTCTCTACTTCTTCAATCTGTCTGACGCGTAAATGTAAAACCACTGAACTAAATCACCTGCAATACCCAGTAACGAAATCTGGCATATATCTGCATTGCAATGGATTGCATTTACATTGTGTCTGTAATTTTATTTTATTTCACTTTGTAACGTTTTTACCTAGCATACTTTCCTATAACTGTATTCACCGATAAATTTAGAATTTAATTAAATAAGTCCGTAATAGAATATCATATAGGTAATAGGGTGGCACCTAAGTCACCCATGTACCAGGTACCTACACATCATAGTTCGGAAAGCTCTCGCGCCGGCGCGGCGGCGGCGCCCATTCTATGTTCGTTTATAAGTCTAAAACTACTCAATCGGTTCACAAGGGGGTTTCACTGACACTTTCGGGCACATCGAATTTGCCGCAAAGCTAGTAATATTTATAAATAATATCCGCACTACGTGTACTGGGCAGGGATTGCATCCCTACACGCTGCACTTACCGCGGATGCCTACCAATCGCCCAACCAAGTATAGTCTCGGGTCGGTCCTTCAAGAGAGGCGGGCACCTGTCAGGCCGGCATGTAATTCGCAACCTCCGCGTGCGGCCGAATGTCCATGGGCGTCGTTAGCCGCCTTATGGGTGGCTCGGCGCGATATGGCGCGCTGTCTATAAAAAAAAATACAAAAAAATAGGAACTCTCCGTACACAGTGACACCCGGCCGCCGCCGCCGCCCGCGCCTCCGGTGAGTGGTCAGTCGGTCGGCTGGCTGATAATCGGCCCATGTTTTATTTCCCTTTCGCTGTCCCTGGCTATATTTTATTTCCTGTAAGCTTCCCTGTTACATTATTCATTTTGAATAAATAACACAACCCAAAATATTGACGCAGCTACGCGCAATATTTTATAACATGTCCGTCGCGAGAGTTATTTCGGCTCAAACAATTTACTCGCACACGATTTTTGCCATGTAGGGACTTAAAATTCTTCAATACCGCAATGATCGCCCGACACGGCCAGCAATAAAATGCATTATTCAAACGCGTTCTGTTTTACGATTATTCCTCTACGAATGCATATCTGAGATGACGCCGCGTGCATTATGATGCATTAGTGACTGCTCCGTCAAGAATTCGTTCACCCCACTCAAGCCGCATTAAAATACATCAAATCAATGGGACGCATCGATACTTACTCGCCAGCGCGAGCGGGCGGACACAGACCGCGCTGTCTCAGTGACTGACCTCCGCCGCGCCTTCTGAGGCTAGGGTTGCCACACGCGTCGGTAAACTTTCGTCTAATCGAGCGTCTAATTCACAAGCTCGAATAGAAGAGAAACTGGGTAATACGTAGGTTTTTAAATACGATAAAAGCAAAGCCGAAAATGAGGAGAGAAAATACGTCCCGACCAGGATTCGAACTTCGAACTCCGACTTTATTCGGATTGTCGATGACGTATTCTCTCTAAATTTTTGAACCGTTGCTTGCATCTTTTCTAGTAAGTATGAATAACGCAATGTTCTGCGTACAGTCAACTTGCACGATTCCACCAAAGTCGTATTTGGCATCGGACACTAGAAGTTGACTTGGAATTTTTATTACATATTATATTTTTATATGTTAGTACTCAACATGTACTTTTCTTTAATTTTGTATTTATCTAAAAGAAATATAAAAAGCGATTACATACTACCAAAAATATGTAATAGGTAATATGTGGTTTTACAGATAGGCCTCCACGGTTCCTCGCTGCATGGCGAGACTGATATAGTTTGTGTGAGGAACACTTTTGAGGCTTCAACAAGCGACTAACCTATGTAGCTGCTTCACTAACACTTAACACACTACAAACGTCTCCACGCAAGGTGACGAACTGACGAACACCTAGTGCTGCGTAATAGAACCGATTCAAATGAAACTATTGCCAGAAATTATTTATTGCACACAGTTGAAGGAAAAAGAGTACCTACAGGAAAAGAAAGAAGAAAATAAAGGCGCGCAAAAAGCGGAATTATCACTGCAAGTGATTTCTACTGGTCAACCTTTAAAAAGTTGGCTGCTTAAAAGTCTAGCTGTTATGGTACGTTGACACGATGCGAGGTTTCACGCACGAGAAGCATTCCGCCTTCTCGAACGAGTAAACTCGCATTCGTGAAGCGTTCGTGGAACTGTTTACACTATTCCACATCTTGTTCGAGCTCGTCTGTGTTTCTATGTTTTGACAGTTGCAAAAATGGAGTCTGTAGACGAAGGTTTGGCGTGTATTGGCAGGCCTCACGCACTCTATGTACTTGCGCGCGCTAACTACACTGTTACGTTGCAAAACCGCAAGGTCTGCCGTAACACGACCCTTCGGTTCTGTTTAGTTATTTGTTTCAGTATTTTAAATATTGCCGCCGCTCACGGACGAAAGCGACTCAAATACGGCGACCAGAATACGGCCGCGCGTTATGTTTGCAGCTGACGTCAATCAACCATCAATCAATTCGATTCAATCAATCTTTGATCTGACATCAACCAACACAGCAACTCGATCAGAGTCGCGTGGCTTCGTGCGCCGGTATTGGATAATATTAATAGTTAAAATGATAAATAAAATAATGGTATTAATTGTAAAATCTTTACTTCACAGTTGTGAGTAGAATCAAATAAATTAACATTTAATGGGCGTCAACTCGTTCGACGGTCCGCGCCGCTGCTCACAGACGAATGAAGTGCTGTCTCGCTCGCCGATACCAGGGAGCGAGGCAGCACGTCAAGAGAAAGAGCGAACGGAGTCGCGGACCCGAGAGCGAACCACGAAGGATAGGACAGTGCGACAGATATTACTTTTCTTCCGGCTGTCAGAGATTGGTGCACGCTCTCAGCACAATTCTTTTGTTCAAGCTTAAATTAATGTGAAAAGAGTATTAGGAATATTTTCACATCTCGCCTTGAACGAGAAGTAAACTCCACGTCAGTGGGTGAGTAGGCGAACGCCAATTTATATAAAATCTGTAAATTTCAACATGTAAAATTTTTATAACGGCTACCGACATCGGAGCCACGTTTCACAAAATGGTAAATTGTGTTTTTACTGCGTGATAGGGCCCCACCGCCGCTCCATGGTGATTATGTTAGTGCGGCGTGTGATATTTATCCCTATCG
Organism: Nematopogon swammerdamellus; assembly: GCA_946902875.1. Lineage (NCBI taxonomy): Eukaryota > Metazoa > Arthropoda > Insecta > Lepidoptera > Adelidae > Nematopogon > Nematopogon swammerdamellus. The sequence goes on from OX336337.1 coordinate 532,911, forward strand.
CGCAGAGTTTGGTACGGGCTTCGCTCCAAGACAACTTCCCGACTTCCGCTCCCGTCACCGCGCGAGCGGTCAGGACGGTCGGAGAGTGCCCCGTCGACGCCACTCCTGCGAGTCAGCGATTCACCTGTCGCTGGGCTGCCGGCGGCTCTGCTGTGTTCAGCGGAACGCCGTGCCGTGGGAGCTGCGCGTCGAGAGGCTAGGCCTCCGGCTGATTGTGCGGGAAGACGGAGAAGAAGACCACGCCGTCCGTCAATAAACCGGTGCGATCGCTCCTATTCTTCCTTAGTCAGCTGACTAGGTAGGTAGGTAGGAATTCTTTGTTCGCCGAGCGGACGCAGCACGCCGAGGACTTGTATTTAATCCAGAGACCCTATTTATATACCAATTAATTGTAGAAACGACCGAATAAATCTACAAATTGTACACCTGGGTTTTATTTATATTGCTATAAAAATAGACAGGTAACACTATCGCCCGACGGGCCGCCGGCGGTCTTTTTCAGTACAAATTCGTCAGCCGCGCGAAGTATACATAGACGCTCGCCCACGCAACTGCGCGCAGCTGCAAAGCAATAAACACTTTACACTCGATCGTTAAGGTACATTTTCGCACGCAGCGATTGGCGATGTGAAACAGTAGGCTATTAAAGCCCGAAGGTAGGAACATTTTCTATGGAGTGATTTATCTGTTACGAAGTAACTGTACGCGACTCGCCGGCCGCGCGCGCCGCTCCGACGCGCCGCCGCCGATTTCGGCGGGCGTGACCTCCGATGCTGCGGACTGACCCCGCTCTCGCGAAGTGTCCTCAACTCCTCACCCCGCCGCCGTGTGTCGCGCGCTCGCCCGCGTCGCCGTCCCGTTGATTCGCCGTTCGCCCGACTGCCGCACTGACACGGAGCAGCCGAGTGCGCGCGTAGGGTGACGCGTACCGCTCAGCGACGATCGGCGAATCTTCTCTCTCTGTTCGACCTGTAGGCTTGAAAGGAACCTAAGGTCCTAACTGGCGACTGTTCTTTTAAAATAAAATCACGGACTTGCGACACAAACGAGCTCCCCACTCAATGTTGGACCGTCTCCAGCGTAGTCCGACGATCGCGGTATATAACGCGTGGGCAAGGTATTTATTTATAGTCAATTTACTACAGCTATTAATCTGTTACTTTACTGACTCCAAGACTCTACACTATATCCTATCACTTTTACTTTATGAGGTGACAATTTAACGCTAAAGGCACACTATTTCTCTCCAACTTCCAAGCTTAATTTTCAACACAATATATTTTCCTTTATCTTTCTGAGTTGACTGTTTCTCGCGGGTGTTGAAGGCAGACTAACCGTCAAACTGTTTCTTCCAAACTCAATAACTTGTACACATTGTCACTGCATACCCCCTCCGCGTGGTCCATGACCATTCCATGTATATAAGCCCCTATTGGTTCGTTACCTTTTTCTTACATAATACCCAACATTCCCGCCTACCTTTTCGTCAATGTTATTGGTTCCTTTCGTCGGTATGTCACCATTACATAACCTTGCCCCCCGCCTATATAAAACGAACCTTCGGACACGCCTTATTCCAATTTGAATGAGAAGCTCCATTTATTTACAATTTCACATACAAAACACACATATTACATTTTGAATACAACAATAATAAATCACATAAAAACTTACAATAAAATACTTCCAAACATTTCCGTAAACATTGCTATTAAACTTACTTCAATTTAATTATAAATGGTGCGGTTAGACCTTTATAATCATGTACATATTATACTTAAATACATTTTATATCAAATACTCAATCATTTCATCACATTACATCATTTTAATTCGCTCAATATGCCCAATGCTTTGACCAGGCGGTCATGGTACATTTATTTCCATATATCCACATAATCCAATAAACATAGTATAAAGTTTATTAGCTTTTTCCAATAATTCAGTTCCACTACATCCATCACCTACTTATTACGTACCTACATACTATAATGATACAATTTTACAATTATCAAACACTCCTAATACAAAATATTAATTGATTGGCCGCTTTTAATTTCCTAAACACGTACATAGGAAATAACACATACGATTACATATACCTAAAAATATTTTAAGATGGTCAGCGTCTAACGGTAAATAGTTTCCGGAAAGATACTTTCTAGGCCTTTTGTCTTTCGGTTACAAAGAGCTTTGAAAGTTTATTACTGCGTTCTCATTCTATTTGCGCAATAGAGTCGTCTTACAAATTTGAATGTCTTTACCACTCTTTAGAATCCAAAATCATTCATATTTTTAAAGAATTGTCCAAATATCTTTGTTTTGCGTTTTTAAATGAACTTTACATCCATCTAACATCCTGCAATTTAGCTGGTCTTTTAGCCACGCTCAACAAACTATAAAGAATGCAACATTTTGTTTAACTCTATTCAGCATTTTATTTTTTAATGTTTTATCGCCTATTCATTTCAGTATGTCTTTCACTCTTTTTGAATGGATATTGCGCTTCTATTCTCATAATATTTCTACCCCAATCCTTTCGAAAATTTCTCTTTTATTGCGGGCGGGTTTTCAATTTAGATTTCTCTACCATAAAGTTACTTCACACGAGAAAGACAATAATTTACTTTTACGACATATTTGACAATACCAACTTTCTGAAATCAACAATTAATATTTTCGTACGTTATTTATGGCTTCCTTCGACATTTGTATCTTGTTTGTTTTTTAGTAAACTTTTCAATATTCTGAATGGATGTACCAAGCCTTTCTTTCAATATTTCTAAACTATATTTCACAGTAATGGTTCTAACGAAAACCTAGCCTTTGAGACGCTCCCCTTACAAATTCGTCTCGCTCAATATATTTTTCTACAATACTTCGGGCGGGTCGGCTACATACTCCCCCCTGTAACGTACGTGACGTTACACAATTATAAGCCGACACGCATATACAATCATTACATATTCAATGTTAAACAATTCTTCTCAATAGTCCTCTTTCTAACTCCAATAACCGCACCAATTATAAATCTTATCACTACATACACATTACAACTTCAAACACTTACACAATTTCAAATCAGCAACCTTTTACTTCAATCAATTCAAATCAATACGATTTTCAAATCAACAATACAATCAAATCCGCTACATCATTACAAAAACCATAAACAACCGCACCTGTCCACAAAACTTTCACTTAATGTCTTTACACTCCTAGCAATCCTTATTATTTGAGTCCATTGTCCTTTTATTATCTTTCAATACTTAGGCGCCACTCTATTGTAGTGGGTCGAGTCCGTTTCGTTTGTTCTCAGACAGGTTCGTACCGCACAGCTGCACGGACCCTAACCGTTAACTTGCACTTTTAATTTGTTTATTTACATTTTTATCTTTATGGTTCCGTAACTATTTGTAATTGCCCATACACTTTCGATTTTCACTCTCGCGCACTGGTTTGACTTACGTTTTCACTTTCAATTTTACTTTTGCCCATAGACACTTTTGATTTGCACTATTACACATATTAAATTTTTACCTATTTCACTCGCGGACGCTGGCTCAACGCCCGGGCGGAGCGCGTACTACCGATAACGCGAATCACTTCGACGACACTGGTGATCGCGTTTCACTTTCACACATACACAGTCGTACACGCATTTTCAGCTTTCAGGCGGCCGGGCGCCTGCTCGTTTCAGCATACTATCTTTCTTTCTCCTCTTGATCTTGTACCTTCTCTGGCCTATATATGAGTATCACCTTAGTCACTGGTCGCCTCGACCAGCCACTTGTCGTTATAACGTCGACTACTCGAACGCGCCCATCTTTCCCTTCGTGAACCGCCGCGATCCGACCTTTTGGCCATTCACCTCGCGCTGAATTTGGGTCTGCTATCAGTACAACATCATCAATTTTCAATTTTTCCTTTTCTTCTCGCCACTTCTGCCTAGTAGCCAACGTAGGCAGGTATTCCCTTAGCCACCTCTTCCAAAATAAGTCAGCCAGATGCTGTGATATCCTCCATTGTTTTCTTAAATATAAATCATCCGAACAGAATATGCCAGGCGTAGGAGCTCCGTTTGAGGATCCGAAGAGAAAATGATTTGGTGTGAGTGCTTCCGGGTCTCGCGAGTCTGGTGAAACGTGAGTGAGTGGCCTGCCATTCACTATGTGCTCAGCTTCAGCTGTCAATGTTTGCAGCACCTCTTCCCGGGGGGCTCTCTCCTTTAATGTGGCTCTTAATGCTATCTTGACGCTCTTTATTAATCGTTCCCAGCAGCCTCCCATGTGTGGAGCTGCCGGCGGTATAAAATGCCATTCTATTTTTCCTTGTTCTTTGAGAGCTTCCTTCATATTTATCAAAGCGCGCTTCAACTCTCTATCTGCACCTTTAAAATTGGTACCGTTATCCGAATATATATGCGCCGGCTGCCCCCTCTTGGCGGCCATTCGCCTGAGTGCCATAATCGTGGAGTCCGTCGATAATGACGCAACCAACTCTAAGTGAATAGCGCGCACCGTCATACAGGTAAATATCATTCCGTATCTCTTCTCATGTCTTCGGCCAATTGTCACTTCGAATGGTCCGAATAGATCCACTCCACAGTGCGAGAAACATCGCTGATGATGGGCTAGTCTTGCCAATGGTAGATCTCCCATCCTCGGCGGGCACGGCTGTGCCCGGATCTGCCGACATCTGATACATTTTGCTGCTACCGACCGTAACGTAGAGCGCGCGTTCGTAATCCAATACCGTTGTCTTAATTCATTCAGCACCATCTCCGTGGTTCCGTGCAATGCTTGTTCGTGGTAATACTTGACGAGTAGTCTGGCATACGACGACCCGCCGTCCAATATGATTGGCTCCACTGCATCAATGTAGGTATTTTTCAGTGCCTTCGCTCGGCCGTCTATTCTTATTAATCCCTCGGCGTCGATGAAAGGTGACAACGACAACAGTCGACTTCTTTTATCTAGTGGCTCTCCGCGACGTAACGTCTTAATCTCATTACAAAACGTGACCTCTTGAGCGTCACGTGCAAGTATTGTTTCAGCTTGTCTTATTCTGACTGGCAGCGCTGACGGCGCCTTACGTTTAAATCTTTCACACGCTTCGATTACTCGAGCCATTGTTCTCATTAATCGCATCCAACATGACCATCGCTCTATGCTAGGGATTAGTCCATTGTATTTATTATCTGTTATAGCAAAGGTAACTTTCCCACGCAGTTCGTCGCGTGCCAAACACGTTTCTTCTTCTTTGTTATTCTGTACCGGCCATAATGAGTCATTGTTATGTAAGAAAGCCGGTCCCATAAACCACTTATTATCTCGTTCTAATGGTTCACTTGTTGGCTTCGTCGCTAGGTCTGCCGGATTATCTCGCCCTGGCACCCATTTCCATTCAGCCGCTTCAGTGAGTTCATCGATCTCTCCGAGTCGATGCGATACAAATACTTGATAGCGACGCGGGTCGGAGGTTATCCACTGAAGAACCGTTGACGAGTCGGTCCAAAATATTCGGCGTGCTGCCACAATTTCGTGCTCCTTTTGTATTGTTTCGGCGAGACGTGCTGCTAACAATGCTGCTTGCAACTCCAGTCGTGGGATTGTCATTGGCTTAAGTGGTGCCACTCTGCTTTTACTCGCTATAAATGCAATCTTTATGTCGTTTCCATTCACGAATCTCCAGTACGCAACCGCTGCATATGCCCTTTCGCTGGCGTCTGCAAACACATGTAACTCAGCTGTTTCATTTTTATGCCAATTGTATGCGCGGGGAATCTGTAGTCCTTTTACCTCTTCTAATCTCATTCTCCATTTGTGCCAACCTTCGGTTTCAACATCTAGCAGTAAATCATCCCACGCTATTCCGCTTCTCCACACATCCTGAAGTAATGTTTTGGCTGCTATCGTTACCATGCCCAGGAATCCCTGTGGATCGAAGACCGACATGGCAGCGCTCAGAAACTCCCTCTTCGTGGGCCGCCGCCGGTTATCTCGCACGTCCGCGTGCAGTCGTTTTAGGCTGACGTCGAAACCGAGCGTATCTGAAGATGGATTCCATAAGAGTCCTAGGGTTCTCTCTACAGACTCATCTAATTTAGAAAGATTAACCGTTTCAGTATTTTCTGACCCTAGGACACTTGGCTCGTTACATGTAAATCCTCTAATCTCGAAACCACCCCTTCTATGCACTTCTATAACGTCTTTTATCAGCTGCTTTGCTTCGGTTACACTTTCGACGCTGTCCAAGTAGTCGTCGACATAATGATTATTTTGTATCGCTCGCCACGCCGCCGGATATTGACCTTTGAATTGGTCTGCGTTTTTGTTTTTTATAAACTGTGCGGTACTCGGCGAGCTCGTAGCGCCAAAGAATACCGAATTCAATACATACATATCTGGTTCATTATTCGTATCTAAGTCTCTCCATAAAAACATCTGTGCGTAGCGGTCTTGTTCTCTCATTTTTATGCGTAAAAACATATCCTTTATATCGGCTGTAAATGCCACGGCTCTTTGTCTGAATCTCATTAAAATTCCGAGCAGGGAGGACAATAGGTCCGGTCCTGTTAGCAGGTGGTCATTTAGACACGTGCCGTTTGTTCTTGCTGCAGCGTCGAACACTAATCTCAATTTTCCTGGTTTGTTGGGGTTTTTTACGCCAAAGTGAGGTAAAAACCATCGCGGTCCGCTGGTAGGTATTTCATTTATCTTGGACGCATAACCTTCGTTGATTAATCTGACTATCTGTGCTTTATACTCGCCTGCATATTGCCCGTCTTTCAGGCACTTCCGTTCTACGCTTTTTAATCGTCGCATTGCATCTTTGAAGTTATCCGGCAGATGTGGCTCGTCGCATCTCCAAGTTAGCCCAGCCTCCCATCTATCGTCAGGTCCTCGCCTCGATGTCCGTTCCAAAATAGCCAAGGCTCGTGCATTGTCCTTATTTTCCCTCTTCACATTAGATATTCCGATCGAATCGATCGCGAATTCCCGTTTAACAATCTCAGCAACATTTACATCTTGTTCGTAGCAAGTTCGCACGCTTAACATTCTTTTATTTATTCTCTCATCAACATTTATTCCGTGCACACACCATCCCAATGCAGTGCGCGATGCAGCAGGTGTGTTTATTGCGCCTCTTATAATCTCCTCGGGTAACAATACAGAGCCATTGTCCTGCCCAATAAGTACCTTCGCACGTGCCTTATTGTAACAAGGTAAAAGGTTTATGATTGGCGCTAAGTGCGGGTGCGCCAGCAATTCATCTCGGCTTATTGTTTGTTCGCCGACGTCAAAATTTTTCATTGTCGTTGCTTCTAATACTATTGTTCTCTCTGCCCCAGTTACGGGTACTTTTACTCTTTGTGACTCGCGGCTTACACAGGCGTCGCTGACAGTTTTAAAACGTAGCATTACGCGGGGGCCCTTTAATCCTGCTCTCCTTGCTAATTTTTCATCAATTACCGTTATCGTAGAGCCATCATCTAATAGTGCGAAGGTATCAATATTGGCCCGCGGCCCTCGAATCGTTACCGGAATCGTTTTTAGTCATGCTGTTCGCTCTATCTCCGTCGAATGGCGGTCTGGTCCGCCGTCAATACTGCCGTCCCGCGAGTTCCTTCTGTCCCTCTCTGCGCGGTAGCTGTCTCGCTCTGTCTCCGTCGAAGGGCGGTCTGGTCCGCCGTCAACACTGCCGTCCCGCAAGTTCCTTCTGTCCCTCTCTGCGCGGTTGCTGTCTCGCTCACTCTCTGAAGCATTATTCTCGCGGCGGCGTGGCTCTTGCCTATCATTTCGCTGGTAATTGCGTGCAACCCAGGCACCGCGACCGTTGTTATATCCGAAGTCTCTATGTAGCAACGCGTGGTGTCTTCTGTAGCATCGTCCTACGCGGCACGTCGGCGCTCGGCAGCTGGCGACGCCATGTGACTTCCCCAGGCACTGGTAGCATCTCTTCTTCTCTTTCATCCAGTCCCAGCGTTGCACTTCCGTCATATTGCGGAATCTATTGCAATATCTCAGCTGGTGTTGCTGTCCGTTGCAACAATCGCAGCGCGGCCCTCTCTCACTCTCGCTTTCTTGCCTGGCGTTGTCATTTTCATGGCGCTCTTCTGCCGTCTGAGTAGTGTTGATCCTCGCGCCCGGCCCTCTCTTGCGTTCCTCTTTGCGCGCCGCATACTCACGTAACGGTAGCGCCTGTGCTACACCTGCCGCAATGCAATCTTTTGCTTGTCGCTGTAGAAACTTTGCTAAGTGTCTCAACGGCGCCTCTCCGTCTGGTATCGGCCTTCTTTGTCGCTCGTCAAACCATCCGCCGAGAAGCGGCTGTGGCAGCTTTGTCGTCACAAGCCGCAACATATCGGTAGTATTTAGGTTGGCGACCATACCTAAATTCTCCGCCGCGGCGACCGAGTTCGCCACCTTCATCGCGAACTGCGGGAGATCTTGGTAATACATTACCGGCAAAGGCTTCAACTTTCCCAAATCTTCATTAATTTTATACATCATTGCCTCGGGCACAGCAAACTGCACCTCGAGCGCTTCAATTAGATCGTCCGCCTTCGTCTGCGCCGATGTGAGAAGCGCGTATACGGCTTCTTTAGCGGCACCTTTCAATGTGGCCCGCATCTCTCGCACAAGCTCTCCATCTGTGTGTGAGTTTAAGCGCTGGGCTTCTCTCACAGCCTCTCTATAGTGGACCCATTCCACGGGGTCTCCTTCAAATTTTGGCAACGGCCTCACGTGTTGCCGCGCTATTAATTGTTCGCTACGTACCTGGTCGTGTTTTAGGAGGCTCTGTAGTAGCGTAGCGACATCTGATACCCTTATCACTTCGCCAGGCTCGCTCACTCTGGGCAGGTGGCTCGGCTCCGCTCGCGCCCATTGTTCCGTTGGCGCCGGGACCGCATTCCTTTCGCCGGGTGCCCTATTGTTCCTAGCAGGTAACGTTGCTTGTGGGCCTGTCCCATGTACCGTTGCGTCTGTTTCCATTTGTGGTGCCGCTGTCTCGTATGACGAGTGCACCCATTCTTCCGTTCTCTGCTCTATTATTTCGCCACGTACAGCGCTTTGGTTTGAGCCATCCTCTTCATCTATATCCGCCAATTCGCAATCGAGCTCCTGATCGGCCAACTCGATCTCCATTTCTAATCTCTTTTTCTGCAACGCCAACTCAGCTTTTTTCCTATTATTTGCCAGTATCGCGTGCCTCCTCCGAGACGACGTGGACCGGATACTCCGTACGCTGCCCTCTGCTGCCTCACTCGAGACACGCCGTTGTGTCAGCATTTCGCTGCTGACGGGCGGGTCTGCCCCCACTACGCCCGTACTCGACGCCTCCGGTCTTACTTCCATTGCTGTCACCTCAATGGGCGCTTCCTCCTCCATAGGCGGTGCGCCGATAATCCGCTGACTCCGACGCAGGGCTCCTGTCTTCTCTGCCATTTTATCTATTTTAATTAGACTAAATAAAATACCTTGCACGTCCGTAGGTCGCTGGTCTAGATCCGGCTCGAAGGACCATCCGATGTACGCGACTCGCCGGCCGCGCGCGCCGCTCCGACGCGCCGCCGCCGATTTCGGCGGGCGTGACCTCCGATGCTGCGGACTGACCCCGCTCTCGCGAAGTGTCCTCAACTCCTCACCCCGCCGCCGTGTGTCGCGCGCTCGCCCGCGTCGCCGTCCCGTTGATTCGCCGTTCGCCCGACTGCCGCACTGACACGGAGCAGCCGAGTGCGCGCGTAGGGTGACGCGTACCGCTCAGCGACGATCGGCGAATCTTCTCTCTCTGTTCGACCTGTAGGCTTGAAAGGAACCTAAGGTCCTAACTGGCGACTGTTCTTTAAAAATAAAATCACGGACTTGCGACACAAACGAGCTCCCCACTCAATGTTGGACCGTCTCCAGCGTAGTCCGACGATCGCGGTATATAACGCGTGGGCAAGGTATTTATTTATAGTCAATTTACTACAGCTATTAATCTGTTACTTTACTGACTCCAAGACTCTACACTATATCCTATCACTTTTACTTTATGAGGTGACAATTTAACGCTAAAGGCACACTATTTCTCTCCAACTTCCAAGCTTAATTTTCAACACAATATATTTTCCTTTATCTTTCTGAGTTGACTGTTTCTCGCGGGTGTTGAAGGCAGACTAACCGTCAAACTGTTTCTTCCAAACTCAATAACTTGTACACATTGTCACTGCATACCCCCTCCGCGTGGTCCATGACCATTCCATGTATATAAGCCCCTATTGGTTCGTTACCTTTTTCTTACATAATACCCAACATTCCCGCCTACCTTTTCGTCAATGTTATTGGTTCCTTTCGTCGGTATGTCACCATTACATAACCTTGCCCCCCGCCTATATAAAACGAACCTTCGGACACGCCTTATTCCAATTTGAATGAGAAGCTCCATTTATTTACAATTTCACATACAAAACACACATATTACATTTTGAATACAACAATAATAAATCACATAAAAACTTACAATAAAATACTTCCAAACATTTCCGTAAACATTGCTATTAAACTTACTTCAATTTAATTATAAATGGTGCGGTTAGACCTTTATAATCATGTACATATTATACTTAAATACATTTTATATCAAATACTCAATCATTTCATCACATTACATCATTTTAATTCGCTCAATATGCCCAATGCTTTGACCAGGCGGTCATGGTACATTTATTTCCATATATCCACATAATCCAATAAACATAGTATAAAGTTTATTAGCTTTTTCCAATAATTCAGTTCCACTACATCCATCACCTACTTATTACGTACCTACATACTATAATGATACAATTTTACAATTATCAAACACTCCTAATACAAAATATTAATTGATTGGCCGCTTTTAATTTCCTAAACACGTACATAGGAAATAACACATACGATTACATATACCTAAAAATATTTTAAGATGGTCAGCGTCTAACGGTAAATAGTTTCCGGAAAGATACTTTCTAGGCCTTTTGTCTTTCGGTTACAAAGAGCTTTGAAAGTTTATTACTGCGTTCTCATTCTATTTGCGCAATAGAGTCGTCTTACAAATTTGAATGTCTTTACCACTCTTTAGAATCCAAAATCATTCATATTTTTAAAGAATTGTCCAAATATCTTTGTTTTGCGTTTTTAAATGAACTTTACATCCATCTAACATCCTGCAATTTAGCTGGTCTTTTAGCCACGCTCAACAAACTATAAAGAATGCAACATTTTGTTTAACTCTATTCAGCATTTTATTTTTTAATGTTTTATCGCCTATTCATTTCAGTATGTCTTTCACTCTTTTTGAATGGATATTGCGCTTCTATTCTCATAATATTTCTACCCCAATCCTTTCGAAAATTTCTCTTTTATTGCGGGCGGGTTTTCAATTTAGATTTCTCTACCATAAAGTTACTTCACACGAGAAAGACAATAATTTACTTTTACGACATATTTGACAATACCAACTTTCTGAAATCAACAATTAATATTTTCGTACGTTATTTATGGCTTCCTTCGACATTTGTATCTTGTTTGTTTTTTAGTAAACTTTTCAATATTCTGAATGGATGTACCAAGCCTTTCTTTCAATATTTCTAAACTATATTTCACAGTAATGGTTCTAACGAAAACCTAGCCTTTGAGACGCTCCCCTTACAAATTCGTCTCGCTCAATATATTTTTCTACAATACTTCGGGCGGGTCGGCTACAGTAACTATTAAGTAATCTGTGGTATTGGTACAATTTTAGCGTTTATTTTAGCACGACGTTTGATAAGAAACAAAATAAAGAGGAAAAAACAGAAAATATATTGTTTTTATAGAAACTGACACGGTTGGATACATCACATACAACATCCGTGATGTCAGCCCATAACACATTTGTGAACTAGGTGCCATGTCAGTGCTTCCCTTCGGTCGTGTCGGTTGCACTGAACTGGACGGAAAACACAAACTATTTACATAGGTAGCCGTTTCGACGGACCTTTCATTCAGTGCGGTGGTACCAACCCGGGCGGGTTAAACCCTACCACCTAGTAATATAAGAAGGGAGTCATCTGAGATCTATGTGGATAAAGAAATGGATAAGTACCTATATAAAGATAACTTAATCATTTGCACATCAGTCCACCTTGTCATGGTGCCGTAAACAACCAAAAACACGAAGAAAACTTTTTTGCACCAACAAACATCGTGCGAGACGCTCCTCTCGAACGCCAACTAATAAGCATGCATGAACTCGTTCGCGCGCGAACGACGCTGCGTTCGTGCACGCATGCGAGCTTGCGAGAACTGTCTACACGGTGCGTGAATGCGTTCGAGAAGCATTTCTCGTGCGTGAACTCGCATCGTGTCAACCAGGCATTAGTGGCCTGGTCTGTGCCCCGCCGCCGCCGCTCTCGTCCACGCCGCCTCCGCACCGCATCGCAACTAATCGCAAGCTCGCTATACACGAATACATTTTAACTTTATTGTCTGAAAGAAATGGGAAAAAAGTTAAAACGAAAAGAGAACTCTGCGAAATTGAATAAGTTTTCACTTTGCACAGACTATTATCTTAGAACACTGTTCCGTTATAATATCGCGCACATGGCCGTGCGAACTTTTTCTTGTTTAAACACAAAAAAGTTATTCTGTGAAACTTTCTGCAAGACTTTAAAATTAAAACTAACAAACGATCCTGCAGCTACAGCTGTTCACAGATTATTATCAACAAACGAGTCATTCACACGACTTTGTCATTATTATTTTGTATTTATTTAAGAAATCAAACAGTAACTACCTACATAGAAATAAGAGAACATAACACATTATTAAAACCACAATTATTATAACACCAGTTGAATTTAATTTAGTTTATAGTTTGCTGTTGTTTTTTTTACCCTTATATACCAATAGCTTTATGGTTTAATTGTTTCTTTGTTAATGAAAAATCAAATTAATAAAAAATACACCAGTGAAGATTATTTAAAAACAAAATAGATAAATAAGACAGATGAAAGGAAACAAAATACAACGTGAACATAAATTCAAACAAAAACACAAGATGTAACATGAAATAAGAAACGAAAACCAAAATACCGGAATTATATCTGATTGATAATACTACTCTTAGATCGAACAAAAATTTAAACTAATTTGTTATCCTTTACCTTTAATAAAATCCAACGTCTGCTTTCTGTCTGTCTGTCTGTCCGCTTATAACTCGAGAACCACTGAACCGATTTTAATACAGTTTGCTTCTGCAGATAGCTTGGTTCTTCCCATCAATTATAGGCTACTTTTCATCACGTTAAATGGCTTATGAGGTTAGCAGAGAAGTCAAATATGAGAGCGGGCGGAGCCGCGGGCATAAACTATATTAAACAAAATAACCTAACCGCATATTTATTAACTATTATTCACTTCACTAACATATTACTGACTATATTATTTTGACCATCATTGAATAAATGTATATTATAAATATTGACAAACAGTTTGATAATAACTCTTTTGTAATACACATAATATAATAACACTGAGTCTGTACGTTTGTCTCTCTTGAAAAATCGGCTGCGAACCATCAAACTATTTTAACCATCAATCTTGATCGCCCTTTCCCAGCAGTCAAGTATCGGTGTGACTCAGTCCTAACATCATTTACCTACCTACCCACTAAAACTTAAAACGCACTCGACGCGTCGAGCCAAGTTCAACGCTCGCCTTGAAGATATCCAGAATGCGAGTGATTGAGTAATGGATGAGTCCTGCCTGCCGCCTGCACACCACCCCGCCGCAGCCCCGCCGCGGGGGCGCGCGCATGGCGGGGCGGGGCGGGGAGGCTGACGTCTCAACACTCGAGACGACTAAACTCTATCATTACGGGGAAACGGTAAATACTTCGTTCAAATTACTAACATCAATAACTAGGGAAAGCATAGTGTGTAGAAGACGACAGAGGCGACACTGACGGCGATCCGGTTGGCACCATATCCGTAGATTCATACATTTTACAAGAGTGAGTTAAACTATGTATGATATTGCCTCGCAGATTCTGTATGGAATACATTCTTCGCCGGCATCGCATTCGCAATCCTCGTGTATCACATAATATCCTTGGGCATCGTTAGCCACCTTCGTAGGTGAACAATGATGCCACATATCTATCACGCTTCCCATGTAACCTATTTTAAGAAAAAAACCAGCCAAGTGTGATTCGAACTCGCGCACCGAGGGTTCCGTATCGCCATGTCATGGTCAGCGTCACTCACGCCATCTATGTATTAGTTAAAATGCTTCATACTCTTTTCGGTACATAGATGGCGCGCATACACTTTTTAGTTTTCCTGTATGGGGACCCCGTGACTTTTTTACTTTTTCTTATTTTTATTATTTTCTTGTTATATCGGCCATAATAAATAACACATATTCTGTGAAAATTTCAACGGGCTACCTTTTGCGGTTCAAGATATACAGCCCTCGGACAGACAGACAGACAGACAGACATACAGGCGGCGTAGGCTTAGTAATAGGGTCCCGTGCGACGGATACGGAACAATTCAATCAATATCAATCAATTCAATTCAATCAATATCAGGATTCAGGATGCAATAATTCTCGCTTACGAATGAACGAGTGCATCATCTATCGAAATTTGTTATCATAATTATTATTTATATCACCTCTCTAGTTGCTGAAAAAGTGAGATTAATATCATATTTTACTAGCCGAGGTTAGTTCATATTTATTTAGTTTGTTCATGTTAACTGTTTGGTTCAAGGAATTTTCTTCCGGAAACAAAGCAAACTTCCCTCTCGCCTAGTGTCGTAACACTACTCACTAGTTTAGATCTCGTCGAAACCAAAAAAATAAATCTCCATAAACATTCATAGGTTATTACTGTGCGTGAATCGTTTTTCGTTTTCCTAATGTCGCATAGGCAAGTCGCGCGCCCCGGAGCCCGGCCGCCGCCGCCGGCCGGGGCGTGGGCGCCTAATCACCTTATTATTTTTATTAACTGGCAACTTTGTATTTTTACTCTAGCTCGCCTCGAGGTTGAGGCAAATTGACATCTCCTACTTGATTTGTTGTGTTTGGGGTTCATTAGCTAGTTGTGTACAACTTTTTACTTAACTGGCTAATAATTTGTGGAGTTTTGTTATTATTTTCTGAGTTACCTTCGAATTGTTTTCTACTCCGTGGCCCTTCTCTACATTTACGAGTGTTGTGATGTCATGAATGAATAAGTATTCAAGTTTTTCGTGACAGAGTTTTTCTTCTTTTTATGAAAAAACATTCACAGATCTCATTACATGACCTTCGCGTACATTGAAAATGACTTTTACTTTGACAAAAATGGTAAAAAATAAAAAATAAATCAAATAAAAAAATTTAAATTCTTAATCTTCAAGTATATATGCATACACGAAAACCATTGCAAGATAAAGACGACTCTTAACTCGCGTAAGAGAAAATAATAAAAAAATCATAACTACCAAATTTTTCATAAATCAAAAAAACATCCCCAAATATTGAGTCAATTTACAATATAAAAATATAAAAGTTTAAAATATATAATATTTAGAAATATTTTTAAAAGTGACCTTTTTAAACCCCTAAAAACGGCAATTTTAAGCGGTTTTTTGCGATTTTCTCAAAAACTCAATTTTTTTTCTTTTCACCATCTTGTAGCCCTCGCCGATACGCGTAATTTGGCACCCTGATTATTTAAAACTGGCTGAGTATTCAAAACCCTGAGTATACAAAACCGTTGGAGGCTGACCGTGTTTCGAATTCCACATAAAACTGTATGTCCCTTCCCTTCTTACGTTACTAGGTGGTAGGGTTTAACCCGCCCGGATTGATACCACCGCACTGAATGAAAGGTCTGTTGAAACGTCTATTTGAATAGTTCGTGTTTTCCGTCCAGTGCCGTAGCCGGCACGACCGAACTGCACTGCATGGCACCTACTTCACCAAGGTGTTATGGGCTGACATCACGGATGTAGTAGGTGATGTAACCAATCGTGTCGTTTCCATAAAAAAATTAAAATTAAATAAAAAATAAATTTTTACTACGTAATAAAAAAAATATTTGTATTGATATTCCAACCAGCGTACTGCGTGCTGCCTAGACACAGACATCCCCCTGCCCGCCTCACCAGACCGGGGCCGGGCGGGCCGCGTCCACACGGGGCGGGTTATTCCGGTTACTCGTCTCACGCTATCAAATGTCAGACGAATACCTTATCATTACCCACTCTAATAGATTCTCTAATATCCATTAGATTATAGAGCTCGCCTGACCCCCGCCCCGCCCCGCCAGCGTGTATAGTCGCTGGTGGAGCCGGCTGGTTTGGTGAAAGCTCGCTACGCTTATTGATTTACTTGACTGCTGTTCTATTATTGTAAATTATTAATATGTGTATGGAATCTTGGAAGTGAACACAATTACCTACACACAATACGTAAACACTAGGCGACCGTCCGTCACGCTGCGCCCTCAGTACGTACTGTATAAGCTCGGACTGTAATTAAATCCACGTAGGGTATGTACCTACGTGGTGTCCCATTTGAGAAATCACTTTCACTATCCCATCACATCACCTTCTTTCGTTCACGATACATTCTGATCAACCATGATCACTTTTAACCCACGACCGCAAAAAGAGGGGTGTTATAAGTTTAAAGTATGTGTGTATTGGTTTGTCTGTCTGTGGCATCGTAGCTCCCAGATGGATGGACCGATTTGGATGCGTTTTTTTTAAATTAGAAAGCTGGTTTAATCGGGATGGTTCTTAGCTTTGTTTGTAATCAAGTGATCAAGTAATGAAAAAAATTATTATCTTAAAAATTAAACCAATTTGCATGCGTCTTTTTTTAAAGCTTGAAATAAAACGTTAAATTACAAATTTAAAATACCCCCGACCCTTAAAAATTCAAAAATAATTTCCGTTTACTTACAAGGAGTCGGAGGGCCGCTAAGTAAAATAAAATAAAGGGTCGGTGTTTTATTTTTGATTTTTTATTTAACTGTTTTATATGTGGATATTAATACAAATTAATAAAATATTTTACGTCCTTCTCAATCTAGCATGAGTTAGCCATTGGCTATCGTGCATGCCTTCCCTTGCCCGATACTAGCTGGTAGGCTCTAATTGTGGCCCTCCTGGATCGGTACTGTGGCACTGAACGAAATATGACCGCATTGCAGCCTCGGCTGTGTTCGCGTAAGAGTCCAGTACAATCATCAAATTTAAAGGGTAGGCTAGTTCTACCAAAATATCATTATTGACGCTAAATTCTTGTCCTACTTTCGAAACGTCTCTACACTGCGCGTCGAAAATGTTGCCGTAACGTATTTCTGGCTGTTTAATTTGTTATTTGAATAGCCTGGTACTTACTTTCACAAAGGGAATTTCATCTCAAGTTCACTTTGTTTAATATCAGCCAGCGTCAACTTACTCATCAAACTTGGCTGACTATTTGATGAAAAGCTCCGCCCGAAAGCTCCGCACCCTTTGTGAGCGTGAACCTCTAACCGAGAGCGCGTTTTATTTGCCTGCACTTAGCGGAGTGCTTTCTTGCTTATTTGCAATTCAATTTACTCGCTAACATTACTAATTATGTAAGTCGCGAAGTGTCCATTAACTTGCGAGAATCATTAATTACTCCGCTCGGGAAATTGAGCACGAACCGATCCTTCGGCCCTCGCCGCTCGCCGCCCCGCCCCGCTCCTCGATTCCCACTACATTTCTCCACGACAAAAACATTAAATTTCTTGCCGAGTGAATAATTAAATCAATAATAAAACATATAACAGTCGACTCGTATAAACTGGAGGTACATACACACTGTAATGGCATTCCTTCACACTACATTAGACATGGCACCAGCAGCGGTGCGGGCGCGCGGTGGAGCAATAATATAAATTATTTCTAAAATATTACTTCGCCTAGTGGAGAGAATCTATTTGAAATATTTAGCCATTAGACCAAATGGGCTGTGTTGCCATGTGAAATTGATAATAAATGCCCCCCAAACAATATTTTTTAATAAATTTCACGCCCAGTGCCCGGTTAGGGAGGAGAATGCAAATGCGAAGAGAAAATGTCAAACGGATTCCAAATTCGAATCGCGGAGCCGGGAGTGGAGGAGGGTGGCGGCGCGAAGCCATCGAGTTCAGCGTAGCGCGACCGGGGCGCCTCTAGCGGCGGAAGCGCTCCCTGCTCGCGTCGTCCCGCAGCCGCCCGCCGCCGCCGCGCCGACCCTCACACGCGCCATTTTGTCATTCACCTCGCTTGATTTTAAATGTCCCAGCCGTCCGCGTTTGCGGTTATCCTTCGGTAAGCTCCTAATTAATTGGAGTAATAAATTTCGATCGCTTCCCTCCAATATCCATTCGATTGTCTCTCTTTTTATGAAGCCTGCGCTTCTACACGTGGACTACGTGTATATTTGTACACGTACGCATGTGTGCACTTGAACAGCCGAAAACTCTTTAACTATTACGTTTTCTGCTCGGTTTTCTGAAGCTTTAGCGAAGATTACTCAAGGGCCAAGGCACTACTGAAATAGTTGACGGCGAAGTAGTTGGATCTCGCATCACGTGCGATACCCGCTCCGCGTGTGGTACAAAAGCCTCCGTAATTACTTACCCCGCTCGAGTACAAAGCCGGCGCGGCGCGGCGGGCCCGGGGTTTCGCGATTTGCCTTTCACGAGCCGCGGCGGCGGCGCGGCGGTTCCTAATAGCTCCTTTGTGTCTCAGCGTATCGATATTAGCGGACTAATGAATCGACCGCGACTACACCGATACAGGTAATTAGCTAGTATTGTGCGGGGAGAGTAATGAGTCCGCGATCGACCCCGCCCCGCAACTCGTGTCCCAACTCTATCGCGATCTCAGCGGTTGCTCTATTATTGGATGTGAATGAAGCGAGGAACTCTCCCCGCCGCGCCCGCCGTGCGTCGCATCGCCCGCCCGACTTCATTGCGTATTCATAACGAAATATTTCGAATACGGCACGACGTCCTATAATGTAATTCCATAATATATCAAAAGTTTCCCCTCCGACCGAGGACGCTCCGGCGAGCACACACGAGCGCGCGCGTCCTGCGAGAGCGGGCCGGGGCGGGACGGGGCGGGACGGCTCTCGTCCGGTGAAGGCTTCCTTCCGCGATAGTTGTGTAAATTCGACTTGGACTTGGGTAAACAAATCATAAAAGTTGAATATGAGAGTGTCGCTGCACGGTCCACGAGCACGCGCCGCCCCCCGCCCCGCCCCGCCCGCCGCGACCCGCGCCGAATCAACGCGAAATTTTCCGCTTTCGTTATCCGGGCGCTCCAAAGCGTAGTCCAAAGTCAAACAGAAAGCTCGCTCCATTATAAAGACGCCGGAACGTGAGCAGATTGAATTAAATTTAGTTTTCTGTTCATACACAAGTATATTTAGTTAATATCACCTAATTAATTATGTAGTTGATTATCTAATTAAATTTATCTTCTGTAATTAAGTAAGTCCTCGGCACTGCGTGCGTAGGTACTGATATCTGGCGGCGCGTTGTGGATGGAGTACCTAAACCACAACTTCAGCTCTTTATCTTTCGGAATGTTATTGATTTCATTGAAAATGTTCCACGGCTGTTGATGCGTTTGTGTCGGCGAGTGTAGGCGGGGTCGAGCGGAGGGCACGGCGGCGGGGTGCGATAAAATTTTTCAATCATCCCGCCGACAAAAAAAAAATGTTTGCAGACAGTAACCCGAGGCCGGGACAATATTGTGTGCAGCCTCTAGACGCGGCGGGCGAGGGGCCGGGGGTGGGTCGAGGCGGGGAGCCGCGGGCGGAAGGGGAGCTTTTGTAGTTGGAAAAGTGTTGGTAATAATATTGAAGTTCAGGTTGTACTACATACCTACGAGATTCTGGAGAACGCTCGCGGCTAGATTCGTTGAGGCGTTTATTGAATCGATAACCGAGCGCTGGGTAACGTTGTTGAGTCCCCTGACACTGAGTGAAGAAGGTATTCAATTGAACAAATTTTCTGCTACGAGATTATGATTTTTTATAAACAGTCAGCACCGGCGGTAGCCGTACCGAAAGTATTGAAGATTAGACACAGGCATTAACACCACTCCTCGCGAAACCACGCTCAGAGAGATAGAGGCGCCAAGAAGCCAGCTATAGGTTATGGCGGCCGAAAAAGTTCGTCTTGTAGATCTCCAGGTTATAGGTAGGGAACACACTCACTGGATCGGTTCCATATTTTCGCCGTACGACATAGGAACGATTTCGATAATATTTCTTTACAGTTTAATACATTGCCACAAACTATTCTTGTTCGCCTGCATGTACATAAGTACTTCTCCCACATCCCAAAGGTTAGTTAGAATTATTTGGTTAGAATAGAATACCTCGCGGTATTAAGCTCACCTATTGTGACTAATTTGAATAAATTGGTCTTCAATAAAGAATTATATTACATACACTATACATACATATACCGTCATATACGAGTACATACTAGATAAGGAGTATTTTAATTCCATTGAGTGCCCTCGAGCCTCGAGGTATTTAATAGTAGTTTTTAAGTGCTGCCCCTATAATATAACAAATAGATAGGGCTAATTCAAGAAGAAGAGCAAATTAAAAGTGGAATTACCGATAAGGTTCACTAAATAGCTCGATATAGTTATTATTACGCCATAAAAACACACATTGTTTAAAATATTACATCAATACCCACGTTTTTAGGGTTCCGTATCCGTCGTACGAGACCCTATTACTAAGCCTACGCCGTCTGTCTATCTGTCTGTCCGTCTGTCCGAGGACTGTATCTCTTGAACCGAAATAGGTAGCCCGTTGACATTTTCACAGAATATGTTTTATTATGGCCGATATAACAACAAATAATAAAAATAAGAAAAAGTAAAAAATTTACGGGGGTCCGCATACAATAAACTAAAAAGTGTATGCGCGCCATCTACCGAAAAGAGGATGAAGCATTTTAACTAATCCATAGATGGCGTGAGTGGCGCTGACCAAGACATGGCGACACGGAACCCTCGGTGCGCGGGTTCGACTCGCACTTGGCTGTTATTTATACAGAGATGGCGGCGGCGCCGAGTCACCCGTAAGGTTTCTAACGACATAAGCTGCGGATATTATAATATTAAATTTCACGGCGAGTTGCAACCAATGAAAGGGTAACTTGTGTATCAGGGCGTCGTCGCACTGCAAGGGTTGAGAACTCCTGGCCTACATAATGGTTTTACTCACGATGCCACCGAACGAGTTACCGTGTACTCCGACTCGAACTATCGAGTGCCCGTTCAGTTGATATCTCGCGACCGCGCACTCATTGAAACTGCAACAACGCCATTAAACGTATAGAGGCGATCATTAGCGGCTGCCGCCACCGGGTTATAGAATATAGTTTATGAGTATTGATCCCCGGCTGTGGTGTCGGTATCTCTAGTAATTGATCCCCTAGACACTAAGAGATACGCGACGTTGGCCGCGGGCACCGGACCCGATTGTGCCGGACCGGCAAACCGGTACCGGCAGACAGCCCGGCTGCCGGGCTCGAGGCTACTGCACGCTCGCCTCGTCAGTGGCGTGGAAAGTTTCAGAAGCGGCCCTTTGATCGAATAAAGCTAAATATACTTAGGTACTCCGGCTAGCAGAAGAGTGGGTTTATTATATGAAGTAGGTACCTACATAAGTACCCATATTTTGAAACTAAGCTGTACCTAGTGAACAATCAAGATTATTAGTAATTTTACGTGGACTTGTAATTACAAGTGAAAAAGATTCAAGCGTAGTCTTGCCATTACTACTTATTTTTACCCGACTACGACAAAACAAAAAGGAGGATTATGATTTTGGCAGCGTATGCGTATGCGCCATATTTTCAAACTTTGTGATTTTTTTTATTCACATCCCACCGAGTAAGGATCATTGTCAAAATGATCAAAACGTAATGTTTAGAATATAAATAAATAGAATAAAAAAAAAATATTTTAATCCGAAGAAATAGATAGATAGATAGATAGATAGAAAATTCTTTATTGCTCCAGTAAACATTAAACAGTAAAAGTACATTGGAAAATTTACATAAGGCACAAAGGCGGACTTATCCCTTGCAGAGATTTCTTACAGTCAACCTTAGATAAGTAATAAGAAAAACTAATCAAACAACAAGGAAAGTTTGCCCTAAAATACTGTCAGACATCGATGCTGTCAGCCGTATAGAAGAATTCGAATAGACAGGGAGTCCCTCGTAGCGCCCGCCTCCGCCCGTACGTTCGGGTTCGAAATTCAAAAACCCAATTTAGAAAACGTATTCGGAAAACGAACGAACGCGGCCGTCCTCAGGGGGCTCCGTAACGAGTTCGAAATACGAACTGTCCGAATGTTCTTGATAACTCGATAAAATAATTGATGAGAAATACCGCATCTGCCCTGTGTAGGTAGATAGCTAGTGGAGTGGCCGGTGGCTAGTGGCTGGTGTTGGCTAGTGGCTAGTGGCTGGTGGAGCCGCCCCACCGGTAATTGAAGCTATTACTTCGTATCTGCTTCATTCATTCCTTCCGATAGTGGACGGCCACTCAGCCCCGCCCGCCCCCCCGCGCCCACGCCGCCTACGCCGCGCAATAACGCCGGGAAAACTAGATAGCTAAGACCTCACGTACATTAAACACGGCGCGGTGATCGTTCATCCACTTTTTCATAGATATACATCTTTACTAGAGCAGAGAGGAGAGAGAATTATTGTATATATACGTAGGTACTTGCTGCTTCACCGTTCGGAACGGTTCGTAAAACTGTAGGTCCATTCCCTTGCCCCTTACTAGGTGGAAGGCTCAAATTGTAGCCGACTGAGTTGATACCACCGTACTGGATGTAAGATGGCCGCATAGCAGCCTCGGTTTTGCTCTCCTCTAGTACAGTATAACCAGCAATCCAGGGAAGTCTCCGGTATGACACCTACCTGCTCGGAAGTGATATTGGCTGGTCAGAGCATGTGCTTTGGCCCCTTCGACTTAGCCATGCATACAGGATTACATAAAACAAAAAAAAGTAAACGAAAATCGGCCAAGTGCGAGTCGAACTCGCGCACCGAGGGTTCCGTGTCGCCATGTCATGGTCAGCGCCACTCACGCCATCAATGTATATACTTAATACTTTATACTCTTTTCGGTGATGGCGCGCATACATTTTTTAGTTTCTTTTATGGGGACCACGTAAATTTTTTACTTTTTCTAATTTTTATTATTTGTTGTTATATCGGCCATATAATAATACTTATTCTGTGAAAATTTCAACGGGCTACCTTACGGTTCAAGAGACAGACTTTTGACAGACAGACGGAAGGCGTAGGCTTAGAAATAGGGTCCCGTACGACGATTATGGAACCCTAAAAACAAATAAAAAACAATACCTTGACGTCTCTATCCAGGATCTAGGCAGGATTACATCTAAGCGCCTCCTCCGCCTAGTCAAACAATCATTCCCTGTTGACGTTTTGCGTCGACATTACGCGCTAATGGAGGGCATCTCTATTCATCGCATATATTAGCAACTCATGATCCGTCACTCGCTCCTACGTGCTTCTCAATGCGTCCAGTGAGACAGAGCTGCGGCGCTACCGCTATTTCTGCAATAATGCATCAGGAACACAGCTTTAGTTTTTTACTCCGAGCACAAAGTCTTCGAAATGGAAAATAAAGAACCTCGTCTGTATCGGCGTACAATGTTTTGATAGTAATTTGGCTTTGATTTTTGTTCCCCTTATTTTTGTGTATAAATTATAGGGTCACGTCAGAAACAAACGGTGGAAACAAATGTTGATTGGCATATTCTGTATTATTACAATATTAATATAATACGAGCAGGGTATTGCGACAGGCTAGCCACCTCTCACCTTGGCACGGTCCTTCCACCGAGTCGTGTAGCACGTGAGTCTTTGTGCCTTACTTGCTGCTGGATTAGTTGTCTTGTCCTAAATACTTTGCTAAATGTGGCGGGCGGTTTTGTGCTGTAATTTACAAGAGTACTTGCAGCACAAGACCGAATACCCTGCTATACCGCATTGTCGGGATACCGCGTGTGGTATGCATACGAGCAGGGTAGCTCCGAACAAGTGCAGGGAAGCGAGTACAGAAATGGTAGTCTTACAACAAACATGCAGCCTTATTTCTGTTGAAGGTAATGCGTTTCATGTAAATGGCCCAACTTCCGTCGCTGCATACATTAGAACTTATCGCATCTAAATAGGCGGCGGAGGCGGCGCGGTCGCGCTCGGCGGGGCGGGGCGGGGCCGACTCCGCTCCGGCACTCATTCATGAATCAACTTCAACCGACATTACCTAACGTATGCGAGACTTAAAATAAACTTTATGCGGCGTACTCGCATGAAAGTTATTAATAAGGAGTTCAACGTTTCCACGAGCATTCGTATCGTGAATCATACACTCTAGCTAGCGTACGTACACTCAGCCACTTCAAAGAGACGGAAATCAAAGGGGCGCATGAGCTGCCTGCCCCGCCGCGCCACCTGCCGCCAGCGACGAGCATGTGCGCAGGCGCAGCGGAGCCGGCGCGGCGCGCGGCGTCTGATGCTAAATGTTTCAAGGAATTTCGCGATGAGGTGAATTGTAATTAGGTTAAAATTAAACAAGTACCTACACGTAAATTATGTGCATATCTGCCGGCTAATTCGTTCGCTTTGCATTCGGTTCGTCTGCGTGCCGTGAAGAGTAATCTGGCGGCTCGCCTCGCACGACGCGGACGGTCCGCGCCGAGCGCCGGCGCGGTCGCGAACAATGAATACGGATGATAATTTTATTCGCCCTTTATGCGGCGCACATTAGGAGGATCGAGCGAAATTGCCGCTACAGCGCTCCCCGCGTTAGGGCGCGCATCCAATTTGCTTTTAAATTGTGGGTTTTTCGAAATTTTCACCCGTGACCGGGATCTGAAAACAGGAGGGTATACAAATTAAAAACGCCGCGCCTGTCCCCGGCCGAGTGTCTACCGTAAATTAATTTAGACTAAGCCGAGGGAGACTCGCGTAATGTGAGTTTTAACATTTCACAGCACGAGCTTGTCTGCTGTGCTCACGTGCCGCCCTCTACTACCCGCTCCACCGACCGAGTGTTATTAGAAATTATTGAAAATACGTGCTCAGTAACAATCCTCAATGAAAGATATTCAAGGTCTGAACTTTATTTCATGTACAACCGGCACACGGGTTGCTGTGCTCAAAAGTTCAAAAGAAGATCAGACATACAATGACACCACTCCTCGCGAAACCACGCTCAGAGAAGCGCCATGTCACGCTACCTACAAGGTGGACAAAAGATCGCTGTCAAATTTATTAACACGCCTCTTCAACTCAAGATCCCCATGTTATAGGTAGGAGGGAACACACTCACCAACGGATGCGCACCAATCGATTCTTTATATCTTTTATTCACAGAACCGGGAAAATGTGGAACGCACTCTCTGCCCATCTATTTCCTCCCAAGTACAGCCTGGGGTTTTCCAAAAGGGGTGTGAAAAGGCTCCTGTAAGGCCGGCATGGCATTCGCAATCCCCGTGCATCATGGGCACCGCTAGACACCTCCTTGTAGGTGAAACGATGCGACATGTCGCGCTATCCATAAAAAAAGGTGGTGCAATGATTCTAGTTCCTTCGTGAGCTTTGCTTCGTAAGAACTTACGTCTCAGTATTCGAATACTGGCTAAGATTGGTGTTAGAGAGGAGTACCTATAGTGTGCGCAGTGCGCACTGCGCATGTCTCGCCATCTTAGAACGGGCATGAGGGCGAAATAGCGGAGGAAATGTTTGAGCAGCTGGTTATGCGAGTGTCGCTCTTTCTGGCGACGCGCCCAGCTTGCGCCTTTCCTATATTTACATATCCATCATAACTGTATTTCCTGGTCAGATAAACTCAAGCCAAAGCCTAATAGGTATCATCATCATCATCAGCCGTATCGGACCACTGCTGGACATAGGCCTCTCCTAAGGCACCCCACCGCACGCGGTCTTCCGCTCTTCTCATCCATCCACTCCCGGCTACTATTTTCGGTCGTCCGTCCCCTAGCCGGAGCCCCGGAGGTGTCCCACGATTTGTTTTTAATGTGGCCTCTTCGCTCCACTGCCATTTCAGTTTCCTAATTATTGTCTTTGCAATGTCGCCTACTTTGGTTCTTTGTCTTATTTCGTCGTTACAAATGGTAGCGATCTACGAAATGCGTTTCAACTTTGTGGACCAGATCTATCACCGGGATCCATATTTCGCCTCCGTACGTCATTATTAGCAGAATACACTGAATAAAGACTATCTTTAACGACTATGGGCTGGAGGATGAGAAGATGTGACTTAGGCCCGTATACATAGAGCGTGCTCAAATCGCTTCTTACGCTCAACTCAGCCAAGTCGTTCTCAAATCTTACTCGGCCGAGCGCACTCAATCGTATTCATAGTTAAATCTCGTCAACGTCTCCGCCGAGACCTACTCAAGAAAATCCTGAGTAAATCTCAAGTCAACTTCTTTTTTTTTTTGCTGTGGACGCTAAAGATATAACCATATTGCGCGTTACTGCGTAGTGTAGCCGTTCCTTTTTGTTGGTGGCTCGCCGTCGTTTGTACCAGTGAAAAAATGGTGTTGCCATAATATGAAATTACCCCAAAATATTTGATCTCTGAACCTATAAGCAGTAATATTATTTGAAGTAATATTTTTTTAGAAGTAATATTTAATTAATTGAGATAAAGTATAACATCTTACCCTTATTTGAAATCAGCATTATATACCTACTTGATAAATAATGACGAGCAATGTTAGATCGTTCAAAAATGATGCGTATATATATTAACTTGGTTTTTAGGGTTCCGTATCCGGTACGGGACCCTATTACTAAGCCCACGCCGTCTGTCTGTCCGTTCGTCCGAGGGCTGTATCTCTTGAACCGTAATAGGTAGTTCGTTGAAATTTTTACATAATATGTGCTATTATTCCCAATTTAATAACAAATAATAAAAATAAGAAAACCTAAAAAATTCACGCGGGCTCCCATAGAAGAAAGCAAAAAGTGTATGCGCGCGCGCCATCACCGAATAGAGTGTGAAGCATTTTAACTAATCATGACATTTAACTAATATGAAGCATTTCATAACACGCCATAGATGGCGTGAGTGGAGCTAACCATGACATGGCGATACGGAACCCTCGGTGCGCGAATTCTACTCGCACTTGGCCGGTTTTTGTGTGAACAGAAACACATTCTGAAGACAAACAATGTACTGATCTTTTAAGTACTTAGGCGATAGCAAAATATCTGAAATTTTTTCGACAGTTGCGAGGCAATAAAATAATATTTAAAGGCGGTTGAAGGTCGAAAAACTAGGTACCTACTATAAAAATGAATGCAGGAAAGATTGTCAAACAGATGGTCAGACCGGCAGCACAGTTATCCTTTAATCCTTATTTAGTTACTATTCTTTTGTTTTTTTTTTTCTAAAAATAAGTATATAACAATGAATTTCTCCTCTTTGTCTTGACTTTATAGCTGAAATCTTCGAAATCTAGCGAAAGGCCATAAACAAATTAACTCATCGTTACCAGTAAAGTTA
The DNA here is from genome assembly GCA_946902875.1 of Nematopogon swammerdamellus. Taxonomy (NCBI): domain Eukaryota; kingdom Metazoa; phylum Arthropoda; class Insecta; order Lepidoptera; family Adelidae; genus Nematopogon; species Nematopogon swammerdamellus. The sequence continues at coordinate 560,554 of OX336337.1, forward strand.
GCCATATGATGTGATATTTGCCTTTATGTCTACCAAAGTAAAGTTCAATTTAACATAATACAAAATAGTCCCCTGCAAATTAAAAATACCACAGAGAAAAATTATAAGTATGTACTATATTAATTTATGGCCTTCGATTGGTTTTGTAAGATTCCTACTAATAATAGTCAATATCCTAGTCGACATTTTATTGCACGGTACCTAAGTAGTTCTTTATATCTAAAGAACATGCATTACAAAAAATAATTAGTCAGTAGTTCTTACGTGATCCAATAAACAAAGAAACCCCGATACAAACAAACCGACAGCCTGCGTTCCATTTTTCAATCATTCATTCGCATTGATTATTAATGCAAATGATGCGAACTTGGAACGCCAAGTCTGTCTCGAGCCGTAGGATTTTGTTAAGTCGTGATATTTCGAGACTTGGGTTCGTCTCGGCTCAGCCGAGATTATTGTGAGTAGAAGTTGTGAGTCTAGTCTCAAGCATTGTCTATGAATGCCAAATGACGACTTGAGACGGAGTTTTTGCCGAGCTAAGACTGAGAACTCTTTATGTATACGGGCCTTAGTCTCCGCTCGCCGCTCAGCCTAACTGAATCCTTCCGTCGGCCTTCATGTCGAAGTTGTGCTTGCCTAACTGGATGTCTTTCGCGTTGTCAAAATTCACTCCTAGGCCGACTCGGTGAGAGGCGACATTGAGTCTGTTCAGCCATAGAATATTCAAAGCGTTCAGCGTGTGATTCAGCTCCCCCAGCGATTCGCCTATCACGACTTTGTATATCGTCTTCGAAGCGGAGGAGGTGTAAAATGTACTCGTCGTTAATATTAATGCTTCGCTTCTACCAGTCCACCAGCTTATGAATACGTCTTCAAATGCGTCGTAAACAGTTTCGGAGAAATAACATCTCCCTGTCTGACACCACGCACGACGCTGGTGGATAGGTATGCTACGTTTCAATTAGATGCCGTCAAACATTGAAAATGGAGTAGTTTTAGATTACAAATTGAGCTGCTATAATGTGTTCACGGTACTTGTTAGGTCGGGATTTTGGCAAAAACTAGGATTGAAACTAGCAATGTTTCAAATGTTCTACGGTTTGTGATCGGAATAGTTTTAAATTATTTAAGACGCATTTAATTCTAAGGTGAAGATTTTATCCTTCAAAAATGTTAAGACGTAAGTATAAGTTTAATGCTTCATACTTACAACCAGAAACTAATAATTTAAAAATTCGATTAGCATAGAAGCGCGTGTGGGTGGAGCGGGAACAACCTCGCCGCCCCCTTTAATATGTTTTCCACGATACAATCGTTAAACCTCCTGCCGTACATTCCCAACAGTTTTGTTTTAAATCCAAAAAGAGGATGCAACAAAACGAAGAGGCGTAGCCGGATCGCTCTGTTCGATCCGGAGTTATCGACCGTTGTTCGGCAATTTGGTCCGGCTGGCGCGGCGGAGGCGGCACGGGCTTTATTTTTCTCGCATAATGCACAATTGCACATTTAGTATCAATACACTTCACTACAGTGCGGTACCGAGGTCGAACGAGGGCCGAGTGCTGGCGAAACGAGCCACTCTTCTTGGTAAAATACCCTTTAGATGTGTCGGGCTTGTCTCAAACGTTCTGATAAAACTATTTTAATTAAATTTTTGGTTAAGTAGTCTATTATTACTATAGGTTAGATTAAAATTGTTCATAAAAACGTTAGCATTTTATTTCATTTCTGTTTGTTGTTAGCCGATATTATATTCTGCTGGATATCTTTTAGTTTTCGATTTTTATCTCATGGATATTTAATTTTAGTCTATAAGGTTATTTACCTTGTATTTTGTTTAAATCTCTCTTTTTTTAAATTTTGTTGTGTCAATGGAATCTTCACTGATTTAATTTATGTTCTTATAATTTGTTTATCGTTTTAAGTATTTCTGTATACTGTTTGATTTCTAAATTAAATAAAAACAGCCCCCCGCCCCACGCCTCACGCGAGCGGGAGAGACTACCAGAGCCGACTAGGATCCGGATAAAGTTTTATCGATATGCTACGTGACAGCCGGTAGCGCGGATTACTCGCCAGTTGAGGAAATTTTGCGCCGCAAAAGCGACGACGAACATTTTTGCGGCACTTAATGGTTTTGCTGTGTAAAGCTTTCCCATCCATTCTTGCTACGCCGCCGCGCGCCGCGTCGTCGTCTGCGAAGTTCTTGCTTATATGTACCTACATTTAAAGCACGAGAGAGGGTGCCGACGGTAATCGTGACGCTATTAGTTTTATAACCCCCGACGAAAAAAGAGGGGTGTTATTAGTTTAACGTGTGTGTATGGGTGTGTCTGTCTGTGGCATCGTAGCTCTCAAACGGATGGACCGATTTGGATGCGGTTTTTTTTTTTAAAGCTTGAAATGAAAATTAAATTACACATTTTAAAAAAACTTAGCGGTCGCCCGACTCCTTGAAGCAAGTAAACGCTAACTATTTTAGACTTTTTAAAGGTGGGGGTTTTGAAAATTTGTAATTTAATGTAAATTAGACTAAAATCCATCTGCGAGACACGACAACTCTTCCGCGAGAGATCTCTACTGCACAACCTCACTCGAGTGGCTCATTCCTTCACGACCGCGCAAGATAAATGGTGGAGCCTGTCGGTCGGTATGTCCGCTCGGAGGTTCCCACGGCCCCCCCGCGCCCCCGCCCCCGCCCCCCGCGCCCCCGGCACGAGCTTTACTCGTCCTTTTGTCTCGACCGTGTCCGCCCGTGGACGCCATTAGCCGTGAAAACGAAAGTGGACCTATACGAAGAAATAAAGGTTCCTCGCTCGCGATACGATTCGGCGCCGGACCCATTAGCATAAATGGACTGTAGGTTATTTACTGCTGGGCCTGGATTATGTTTGTCATTATTTCCAGGTAGAGGGAATTGGGGTTTCTCTTGGGTCTGCTCATTGTTAGAGTCGTGGAACTAAAACGTGACTCGATTATTTATTCTTACTTAGAGCGACATATTTTTTATGTAACTTTCACGAAGAAAGTATTAAAGTGCCGATAATACTCGCAGTAACGGTCGGCGTGCTACCAATGTTCGTACAGGCTGTCGTGTGTCGTCCTATTTGGTACCTGCACACGTTTATCTAACTAAAACACTACATCTTTGACATCACTGTTTTCACTTTGTCATGAATTGCTGCATACGTCACAAATCAGCACATGCGTGTCTAGGCAGTGGCAAACATTTTTGTAAATTAGACTAAGTGTACATTGAAAAAATTTCCAGTGAAGTTTCTTGTCAGTACTTCTTCGCTGTGATAATCGAACTGGCGGAATGTTACAATGTAAGTACATATGACAAATCTGAGCGCAGTGTACTGCCAATAGATGCTAAATAAACAATAAACAATATAAGGTACTAACAAAACATTGTGACTTGCGAAGTTTGTTTGTCAGTTCTTCTTCGCATTGAATTTAGAACTGGCGGCATTTTCGACATATCCAAGCGTAGGTTACCTACCTATGGATGAAATTATACAATAAACAATAAACTGAGGTATTACAGACTCTTAAAATTAGTCCGTTACTCTATGTTCCTATCGTAACTAAATACCGTGCAAAGGCATTTCTATTTAGCCTTGCCGGCTTACTTCGAAAAGTAAGGAGTATACTAATATAGTGAGAAGATGGAGGGAGTGGTATGCGTGTAGGTATATGTACATTGGTGGTGCGAACAGCGTGTGTAGGGTAGATATCCCATTAGCGGCGCGATCTCGAGAATTTCTCATCTTAACTGTTTATTTTCTCCCGGACTCCTACATCGCCGCTAACTTTTGCAAACTTCCGAAAATTAATGATATCGTTCGAACGCTCAGAGCGCGCCAATACAGGCACTTTCTGTTCACTTTGCCGAGACGTTCTATACACACATACCGACCCAACTATAGTCTTCTACCTATACCTATATACACACCTCTCGTCGGTAGCCTATATACAGATGCAAGTGTATACAATTATTTTCGTTAGAGCAGCGATTCTCAATCTAAGGTACGCGTACCAACAGTGGTACGCGTACCAACAGTGGTACGCGGAATCGAGTTGGTACGCGAAAAATGCAACATTATGCTCTAGAAAAATTTAATAAGCGGCAATAAAAAGTTCCATAATCCTAATTTAGAAAGTGTTGTTGATGAACATAAATAGTATTTGAATTCTGATGTTCTTTCTTATTGATATAAAAATCCACTGTCAAATGTTCATAGTTAGTTCCGAAGAATATTTTAAACAAGACTTTTCAGAACTAATTCGAAAAAGAAATAAATTTTTAGATTCGATTCCGAGATCACTTGCATTCTAGAAAAGATAATTAATTGCACTTTTGTGTGATGCTAACTTCCAAAGATAATTTAAGAATGTAGATATAGAAGATAAGTATTATTATAAGCTTCTTATAGGTAAAGGTGGTACGCCGCCAAGCATATTGGTTTTAGTGGTACCTACCTGAAAGAAAAAGTTTGATAACCCCTGCGTTAGCTTTATTTTATTCCGCCGGTATAACTTCTGCTGTAATACCAGCGGAGAACAGTTTAACTTTCGCAAAAGTTTATGCATTGAATAAAAAATCCATTGTACAAACGAGCTTCAAGTCCAGCCAGACACTGTCAGTTAATTTTGAGGATGCCACATTAAAATAATTCTCAATGTGAAAACACTTATATAGAAAATGTTTCGCATATTACTTGCACGAAGGAATCTGACTCCTGTGAATACATACCACGCGCGATATCCCGACAATCGGGGTGAGCAGAGTAGTCAGTGTTGTGCCGCAAGTATACTCTTGTAAACACCGACCACCACGTTTAGCAAAGTATTAGGACAAGATAACTATCAAACAGCAAGTAAGGCACGAAAACCCACCTGCTACATGACTCGGTGGAAGGACTGTGCCAAGGTGAGTGGTGGCTACACTGTCGCCCTTTAGCACGGCATCTTGTCCTTCCTTATACGAGTACCTTGGTCGCCTTTTACGACATTCACGGGGAGAGATGTAGGCTGTGGGACTATTCTTTTTATATACCGACCCCACACGGTACGAAATCTGACTCCGTGACAATAAAATAGTAAAAAACTATACCTACAATGTGTCAACTCTATAGAATTCGAAAGTTGTACTACCTTTTCGGTTCGCCGCGCGTCACGCTTTTATTTGGTCAGTATGTGAACCCATTACCGGAGGTTATAAAAAGACTGCCCTCCTCGCCCTGGCGCGATAATTAGACACAGCAACGTAGAGACTGTGAGAGAGAGCACGTCATTACTTACCGACTCATTAAGTCGCTCACGACAGGCGCCTGTCAAAGCCTGCGTAAAATATAACCGACGTGCCTCAATAGCTTTGAGAGGTGTCCCGTCCCGTCCCGCGTCTGCGGACAACACGCAGATGGAAGAAAAATACTTATAACACATTAGGCCGCTTGCGCATTAGACGATAAAGGCACGGCAACAACCAACGTACGGCACGCCGCTCGAGGTACGGCAACAACCAACGTACGGCACGAGGTACGGCAGCAGTGGATAGAGACATGAAATGAAGGGAAGTACTGACAGACATGGCACCTAATTCAAGCGGTGTTATGGGCTGACATCACGGATGTTGTACGTGATGTAGTCAACCGTGTCAGTTACCATTAAAAAAAACAACAGCTTTCCCGCCCGCCGCCGGCCACGGTAACGAAATAACGTCTCGCCATTTCATATATGTTAAAGGGTTCCGTATCCGTACGGCATTACTAAGCCTGCGCAGTCCGTCTGTCGTCCTACCTTTAAATAAGGGAAAAAAGATGTATCTTTTAAAGGGATGTAACTTTTGAACGGTAATAGTTAGCCGGTTGAAATCACAGAATATGTATTATTTATTAGGGCAGATATCCTAACAAATAAATAATGTTTAAAAAAAAAAAACATAAAATTAAGGGATTCCCGTACAAGAAACGCGTTTATTTTCCACGTTTTTATTTTGTTTTTGTTCTATCGTAAAATCGGTAATACGTGCAAGCGTCAAACTTGGTGTGATTATAGTGCAACTCTAAAGCGAAACAACAAATTTAAAAAAACTATCGAATGTGAATCGGGCTCGCGGTAAGCTAAGAACTGAATGAAAGAAAACACAATTAATTCTTTAACCCTGCCGCGCGGCGCCGAGCCGTGGTTGTGCCGTCACCGTTGCCGTGCGGTTATCATCCAGTGCGCAAGTGGCCGTACGTGAACATGAGCGCTTCGTCAAGATGTCTTCACACGCTCCGGCGCGCGCACTGACGGCGTACAGTACAAAATTACAAACCAATCCTTTGTACTTACTAGCGATATGTATGTACATATATCTATTGGAAATAGAGATGGTGAGCAAAAAGCTCTTCGAACTGCAATTATGTTCTGTCTGACAGCCTTCTGACCTGAACAATATCGCTGTCGTGGTCGACTTAAGAGTTGTCGTATCTAACAACAACAAAAGCATTCGGATTAAATTCTGTGAATATTTTCTTTGTTCAGGAAATCCCTGATCTAACAAAATATATTACGTTCGTATAATAGCATATCAGCAAACCTCTCGAAAACAGCCATCTTCACATTCCCGATGTTTTTGTCACTTGAGACAAAACGAATTTAGCTTTATCGTCGTGGCCAGGACTTCAGTATTTACGTCGCCGAGATTTCTTTCCCATATAAGGACGGTCGACGGAGCGTGGCGGCCGGCGGGCGAGCTATCCGAGCACGGACACGTTTTGGATGAATGCAATGCGTGTATTGAAGCTGTAGTTAGTGGTATACACACTATAGACAATGTAGAGAGACGTGACGCGCGCGAGGCAGCGCGCTATGAGCTCGGAGCGACGGTAATTGCTCTCGAGAACAACGGGAGTGCTGTGGGAACTTTTTGAAACCCGAGACGCTCTCCGCTCCGAGCGAGCGCCGAGCTGACGGACTAATGGATGAAATCGACTATACCTGCACTCTTCCACTCCCGCCTAACTAACTTACACCGCCCACTTCAGAATTAATAATCAATTTGAATTTCAGCACGACCGACCTCGTCGCTCTCTAGTTGAAGAGCGTCGAAACAGCTGAGGAGCGCGCGGAGAGCGACTCGTAAATAGTTCCGAGAGATAATTTCGTCCCTAAATATTATAAGCTCAATTAAATAAACTGGAGTCGGTCGTGGTCGTCTGCGAGTTCGTGCCTTTGTCGCGGTGGAGTGTTGTCGAGCTAAGCGACGAGCAGTCGACGCCAGGACGACGGGAGCGGTGAACCCTTTCTGAAGTCACGCTTCATTCTTACTAAAGTCGTTCCAATTATTTCATCTCCCCTTACTTCCCTGCTGTGTCGTTTTTTGCCCGGTTTTTTCACTAAGTTGGCGGGTCATTACGGCGAGTCCGCCTGTGCCGCGTCAGTTGGCAAGCGGCGGAGGCGGACGCGAGGTGCGCCATATGTTCCGATAGGTCGAGGTTTAAATTTAACTCCTGTCAGAAAGTTTCGTCAGATAATTGATTAATGGCCGCCCCGAGCGGACGCGTTCAAGCGGCCGTCTCCTCTTTTTATGTCAAATCTGAGTCAATGATTGCGTTTTTCTCGACGCGCCGATAAAAAGAAGCAACATGTGGCCCCCGAGCCGCCAGATTGTTTCGTCACGATTAAATCCCGACCCCGTAACAACTTTAATTATCTCGGCCTTTTACGACTCGTTCTTTGTTCGCGGAATTTTGTGGAATCCTTTCTCTCAGGGATTCAACATACACACACCTATTACGCTTCTAACTGCCGCCGTATAGAACGAGCTCTCTGAAGTAGTCTTTAAACATTTGCGTCAAAATCTTTAATGTATCAAGGCAGCCTTTGACCCTACTAACCTTTACCTCGAATCTAAAATAGATTTTAGTCTTTATCAAACGTCTCAAAGAGTAGGTACAGGTAGAGTTGTGGAAAGACTCCGTGTCTTCCCGTGACTCCATTTCTGCGGCAACCGCAGCATACAATTCAGTTTGGGTTGGATTTTTTTTCCGCTTTAACCGCAACGAATTTTTGAATATAGAAAACGCCCACCGCTAGGGCATCGACATGATATTAACTACAATACCTAGGTACCTATTTTATCCTCGGCGACGACAGTTGACTTTTTCAAATAATCAAAAAACATTCCTAGTTATAAATATATAAAAGTTTAAAATATATATTTAGAAATATGTTTAAAAGTGCCCTATTTAAACCCCCTAAAAACGGCTATTTTAAGCGGTTTTTTGCGATGTTCTCAAATTTTTTAAATTATTTTTGTCACCATCTTGTCGATACGCGTTATTTGACACCCTAAATATTCACGTTGCCTTAAAACTCACATCAGCGCGAATTCGCACTCTCGCTGGAAATCGAGGACTATATACTGAAGCGATCGAAAAGACATTTTCAATGTCAAAAATTATGACGAACCATGATACTGAATATGCATCATATTATGTCTCAATGAAATATTGTTAATGTTGTGTGTTCTTTATGGCGAAATAAATATGTGAATGTGAATCTGAATGTAGTATTGTAAAGCAATAAAGTATATTGTGGGCATAGGCCTCTCCCAAGGCACGCCACCACGCCACCACACGCGGTCTTCCGCTCTTCACAGCCTATGTCCAGCAGTGGACCGATACAGGCTGATGATGATGATGAAAGTATAATATATTGTCTTTGTTTGTCGCAGGCTGGGCGGGTCGCAGATGTCTCAGCACGGCGGCGTGGGCGGCGGCATGAGCACGATGGGCAGTGGGATGGGCACGATGAGCGGGCACTGCCAGCTGGGCGCGAACTCGCCGCTGGTGATGCCTGTGTTCCCGCTGCGCGCCTCGCAGCCCTCCCCCGTGCCGGTCTACTCGCCCTCGCGCTTCCACATCGACAAGCGATGCCAGCACCGCTGCACATGGAAGTGCCTCTCCATCGCCATGATCTGCCTGTGCGTCATCCTTGCGGCTATGCTCGCATACTTTATCGGTGAGTTCTCACGCCTTATTATCCTCGTCGCCGTTCTAAACGGCTCCCAATATGACCGCGGATGTGCGCGCGCGCCATCTACCACCGATCTTACTCAGTATTCGAGGCTGCGGCATTATCCGTGGCGTTGGGAGTATCTCTCGTGGCGTTGGCTACATCACCTACAACATTCGTGAAGTCAGGCCATAACACCGGTTGAACTAGGTGTCATGTCAGTGCTTCCCTTCATTTAATGTCGGCTACACTGAACTGGACGGAAAACACGAACTATTTATGTAAATTGTGGTCGTTTCGACCGACGTTTCATTCAGTGCGGTGGTATCAACCTGGGCCTGATAAACCCTACCAGCTTGTAAAGTAAGAAGGGAAGGGAGATCTGAACCAAGGTCAGCCTCCAATGGTCGAGCGGTCACCCATCCAATTACTGATCGCGCTGAGGGTTGGTTTACAACAGTCGACCGACCGCACCACTGAGCTACCGAGGCTGACGAATTGTTGGTGAAATTCTTCGTAGCCTTATCCCTTAATGGTGTTGATTGATAGAATCAAATCACTTGAAAGTTTTTCGTTGAGTACGTTCAATCCCCGCTTAAAGAAATTCGCGCAGATGCGCTTCTTATTCTTAGTGAGATTAACGTTCAAATGATTTCATCATGAACATAAGGTTTTCCATTATACTATGCGTTCGACAGTCGTCACGCGTCTCGACCTCAAATTTTAATTCAGATTCAGATATTTTAGTCAGTCAGTGCGTTTCAGTTGCAGTCAGGAAAATTTGATATGTCCAGTTATGTTTATTTGATATGTGATATGTCGCTTGTCGTTGATGCACGTCAACTGCTGGACTTATAAAATTTTCCGGCATTCAGCGGTACGGAAACACTGCTTTCCGCCGACGTGCTTGATTTCGTCGTCCCACCTGGCGGGTGGTCTTCCCACACTCTGTTTTCCTGCCCGAGGCCGATAGTGCAGGATACGGTTACTCCAACGGTCGTCGTCTCAGATATTAATTTCACCGTAAAAAAAAAACACAATAAATTTCGTCTTCTCTATGGTGTATCATAATTTTTGTTCCGCGAGAATCCAATTGAGTTCGTCGGGACTCGCAAACTCAAACCTCCTCTGGTTCAGTGCGGTCAGAGTAATCTGCACGTTTTATCCAATCAAGCCTGTTTTATCGGTACTAATATGGCCGCTGCTCTGACGAAATTGCTTCCCTTATCCCTCCTCCTCCTGTTCGCCTTCGCCAAACCCGCCATACTCTCGCGGAACACCCCTTTGTAGTGGACAGAAGAGTACTTCGAACTGCACGATTCGTTCTTGTGCCGCACTGCAAAGGTGTGGAACGGGCTTCCGGGAAATATCTTTCCCCACTCCTACAATCCACGGATCTTCAAATCGCGGGTAAATAGCCTTTCCCAGCGACATTAGTCCACCTCCAAGCCGGACTGGCACCTCCTCGGGGGTGTTATTGGCTGCGCCTGAGGCTTCGACCTCGGGCACAGCCAGCTAGTTCAGAAGCAATAAAAAAAATTATACAAGTATGCAAAAATAATAATATCTCCCCATCCACACAGTACGCGTACGTACGTAAGTATATTGGCTGTTATTGCCCTCTGGCTGGTCGCTAGGCCGGCCGGCACGGCACCGCGTCGGGACAGGCGGGCAGGACGCAGGACTTCCAATTAAGAGCGCAGGAACCTGTCGGCTTTAATTCCACTCTCCATCAAGAACACGCCTCGCTTGCTCCCCGCGGCGCGCGCGCGGGCTTCGGCGCGGAGGGGGCGGCGGGGCGGGGCGGGGGAAGGAGGCGCGGCTCGTAGCGATCCCAGCTGTTGTTCACACACTACGTAACATTATTAGGTTTCCGTATACCGCACGGAAGCCTATTACTAAGCCTCCGCCGTTCAAACGATTTTCAAACGATTCTACGGATCCACTGACATTCTCCATTGCCATCGATCTCATTGAGGCTTCTCTCCAATCGTCCTACATATCTTCGAAATTAAAAGTCGAAGACCATGCCACCTGAGCGGATAGGCGGATATTATTGATAGCGGATAGATACGGAAGCCTCCGTGCGCGAGTAAAACTCGCACTTGACAGATTTTTTAGAAATCTTTCCTGTATTATGTATGTTCCCCCATAACTCGATGAAACTTAGTACAAGCGCATCTATGCATGACAAAGCTCCGCCTTCTTTCTTTCTTATTTTCCTCTTTTAAATAAGAATTTCACGCGAGCGAAGCCGCAGGCAAAAGCTAGTAAATAATTAATAATAAACTACTAATAGATAGGAAAGAATAATAGGGTACTACCAGTGGGTACTACGTAACATAGAAGCGGCATCATAAAAGCGAGCTACGTACTACGACACGAAATCGCATAGTGTGTAAGTAGCGTATTTATAGCCTACGGCCGATGGAGCCCCTCCTCTGATCGCCTACAGATAAGGGTCCTCTTCTCTCGCCCTGGCTCTGTGAGCGCGACCTTACAATACACAGCGAGGTCGCTCCGGGACGGCGCGGGGCGGCGCGGGGTGCGGCGGGGTGCGGCGGGGTGGGATTGGTCCACCCTTTGTTTTTGTTTGCGCAGCGTGAGTTAGTTTTTTTACACGACCGCACCATGGCTACGACAAAGAGGTTGGCCTTTGCTGGTAGTGATATTCTGTTGAACTCGTAGGTTAAACGACTTTGCTGAAACTGTAAATGTTTCATATGTCTACGTACATAATAAATATATTTTTATACTTAATAGAAAATGTGAAAATTTCCCGGTGAGTTTGAACTTGAAGCGTGACACACTGCCCTATGTACAATTTTGATTTTATTAATATATCTCGTAACTCATAAACACATACAAAAAAAACTAGAACTAAAAAACTTTATTTTTTGTAAAAAAAATTGGTTGTCTGTAAAGTCGGTTTACGGACGATAGTTTTACGTGATATGATAACGTCAATTTCTGCTGCCCTGGTACTTTAGAACCAGAGAGATAAATGTGTACAAGCCGAAGCTTGGGCCGATTGTGCCTCTCTATCGCTTGTTACGCGCTCTCGCTTGCACACACAGGCTCAGATGGAACGTGACACTTTTTCGTGCGTGCAGCCGGTGTTCATCAATTTATAAGACGTGACGTTATCACGTCAAAAATTACTTAAACCGCCACCCACGCGAAAAAAGTTGACCTCAATAAGAAAATGGTATTGATTGCACCTTGTCCAAGCAAACATACATTTTAGCAGCCTATGACAATTAGCCGTCATGTTTGAGGGACTCCTGAGTCCAGCAGTGCAATCATAAAAGGAATCCAAGTTATCTTTAAACAAGTAAGCAAATTATTAAACAACGTAACAACCGACCGTCGTTGTTACGTTTTAAAAGTCTATAAACAACAAACATTCAACAACAACAATAACAAATATGTTTAAAGGAAAAGAGTTCAACGCGTAAGTTTCTTTTAATAGTAATTTTAATTTATTGCAAACTTTTAGGTGAATAGAACTAAGAGGGTGGACTCCGCAAATGTAATGTATAGATAATCTTAAAATAACCATTGCTTTCACATTCTTGTCTAGACCCTTTTTCGTAGTCATGGAAGAGGTATCAAGTTGAAATTTATATCAAATACTAAGGTCTACGATCCCTTGGAGATAAAAAAAAAACAAAGTCACTCATCAAAACCTATAGGGTGCTTCCCGTTGACCACATTTTTTTTTCCATAATTATGATGAAATCCAAGGTATAGTATTATGGCAAAATGTATATTTCGCGACTGCACTCCTACACTTGAAACGAAGCCCAAGCTCAATGAGATGAGACGTCAAGTATGTTTATATCTCAAAACTTTAACTCGAGAAGGTAAAGAGACGAAAATGTTAATGCTATAAGCCAGTGCTACTCAAATGGTGGTCCGCGGACCGGCGGCGGCGGCCCCCAAGCTGCCGCGCCGGTCCGTCCGTGGCAAGGCCCAAGCGAAAGATAAAGATGGATTTTTTTTTAAAGAGCAAAATTCATAAAACGTGAAGTCGTAAAGTTAAATTCATAGAGTTAAGATGTGGATGTTTATAATTAATTTTAAAACACTTAAAACGTAACTTTCAATCCAGGAAAGTCTCCGGTATGGCACCTACCATCTTGGAGGTGATATTGGCTGGTCGGAGCATGTGCCTTGGCCCCGCCGACTCAGCCACCCTTACGGGAATACATCAAAAAAACAAAAAATAATACCCCATAAGTACTAAAGCTGGCCCCTAGGTAACAAAAAAAATTTACCGGTCCACCACCCGAAAAAGTTTGAGTAGCACTGCTATAAGCGATGGCAGTGAGCGAGGCGGTCACGGTGAGCTATGCGTGAGGGAGGACGGAGGGCGCGGGGGAGGGAGGCGAGGCGACGCGGGCGCAGCATGCTCTAATGGGAAGTTGTTGCTTTCGATTCATGTTCTAACTAAATTATTATACGACTTAGCCTAGCCCGGGATGGGCGTGATTTATAACGAGTGGACGTCATCGGGCACTTAATAGGAGAATATTGTACATGGTAGTACAACAGTTCGTAACAGTGTATTATCCGTTACGAAATGTACAAGCAGGCGTATAGAAAATAAAATAAAATATACCTTAGTTGTTTTAATAAATTTCGAAAACATTATTTTTTATGGAAACTGACACGGTGGCTACATCACCTACAACATCTGTGATGTCAGCCCATAACACCGGGTGAACTAGGTGCCTAATCAGTGCTTCCCTTTGTTCGTGCTGGTCACACTGAACTGAACGGAAAACACGAATATTTGCATAACCGCTTCGACCTACCTTTCATTCAGTGCGGTGGTACCAAACCGGACGGAGGACCCACCCGCGGGTCTCGCACTACTAGTTTGAGACGTCGCGTCGTCGTCGGGACCCACCGGCGAGTCCCGGATAACGAACACTTACTTAAATATTATAGAACTTGTAAGAACGGCTTAGCATTTTAATTGGACTTCCCAAGATGGTCAATAAACAAAAACTCGAAAAAATGTACGTTATGTTTTTAACCCCCGACGAAGAAGCCCTGGCATGGCATTCGCAATCCCCGCGTACGGCCGAATATTCATGGGCGTCGTTAGACACACTTAAGGTGTGTCTAACGACGTCCATGGATATTCGGCCATGAACGGGTAGCTCGGAGCCATATTTTGAGGTATTAATAAAATAAAAAAACCTAGTCCCGACCAGAAGAGGTGTGATGGGTTGACTTCACCGATATAGTAGCTGATTCAGGCAATTTTAGTTCGTTTATCGTTTATTGTATAATTTCATCCATAGGTAAAGGTAGGTAGCCTACGCTTGGACATGTCGAAAAATTCGCCAGTTCTAAATTCAATGCGAAGAAGAACTCACAAACTAACTTCGCAAACTTCGCAAGTCACAATGTTTTGTTAGTAACCCATGTAGTGTAGTGTAACCCATACTACCGCTCACAAGAGCATTAATACTTACAGCATAAACATGACTACTGAAGAATCTGACCACTCTACCTATTTACGTTACCTATATCTGGTGTATAGTGCCATCGTCAATTTAATAGTTAGTTAGTAAGTTATTTAGTTAGTATTACCTAGTTGCTTAAAATATAATTTGCGTGTTGAGTAGTTTGCCCGGTGTACGGTACAACGGTACGGGGAGACGAGTGTCGCGCGTCGTAATTTGTCATAGTTTATAATTTGACTGTAACATCGGCGCAGCTGCGCGCGATAACAAATTGTTGGCTGGAAACTCAGGCGGAATAATGCGCGAATAATTATAGTGTAGCCGGGCCTTCCGATATTCATCACCTTCGCATCCTATGAGCTACGACTAGTTACACATTCCTCTTTTTATTAACACCCGACAAAAAAAGAGGCGTGTTATGAGTTTAACGTGTGTGCATATGGGTGTGTCTGTCTGTGGCATCGTAGCTCCCAAACGGATGGACCGATTTAGATGCGGTTTTTTTTATTGGAAAGCTGGTTTAATCAGGATCGTTGTTAGCTAGGTTTGTAATCAAATAATCAAGTCATTAAGTAATAATAAAAAAAATATCTTAAAAAGTGCACCGATTATCATAAGGTTTTTTTAAAATAGCTTGAAATAAAAGTTAAATTACAAATTTTAAAAACGCTCGACCAAACATACTTAAAGGACTCCGTGTACTTACTTAAAGGAGTCGGGGGACCGTTAAGTAAATAAAATATAAAAACTGCGGGGGAATTTACATAGCGGTCCACCGACTCCTTTAAGTACACGGAAATTATTTTGTATATTCGTGTCGGCCACACTGAACTGGCAATAAAACACAGAATAATATGTTTCATAATAGTTTCGACCGACCCGAGGACCGACCCTTATTCGGTGCGGTGCACAGTGGGTCGAGACTGCTATATAAGGGACATAGGGATTTTTTTTACAAATTTCATTTTTTAACAACACCCATCGATAGGTCTCGTCATTCTGATGAATAGTTGGAGTTGAATAGGTGGAACCTTTCGATTAAGGCGTCATCGTGTGGGTTGTCTTGCAATGCACTCACACATTTAACGCACACACTGCACTAATGAGTCTCTCTCACTCACCGTGCACAGATAAATTAGAATAAGTATGTATATATAACTATAGGTTTAAAAATTTTTAATATAAGATCAGAGTTAAGTACTCAAATGTAATCACCAGTGGTTTGACCAAACAATGTCGCCTATGAAACAGTCTTAGGGCCAGTTTAGGCGACAGTGTCCATCAAATAGCTAGAACTAGCGGGTACAGTGTAGATACATATGAGTATAGGTACTATTTGTCATGCGTCATGCATTCTATGTACAAAACATCTTTAATATTATGTAACTGTGTCTGATTAATAAACACTTTTATAATTTTTTTATTAGATTTTGATGTATCTTTACGATAAAATAATGTTTTAAAATTAAGAACTTTACATATTTGTTAGTACTTTTATATAAAACAATTATTTAGATTAAATCTATTAATGCCCTATGATTCACACACACATTTTAAATTGATTTTTAGGATCCACATAACTCGTGAACGGGCAACATTGGGCGCGCGCTGATAGTGTAGGATTATAGTCGATGAACCATAGAACAATGCTTAAATAGTTTTAAAGCAAGACCTGTCAAGACTTGGCCGAAACTGAGCGTTTTATGTCTAATTCCATACATCAAAATTTGAAAATATTTTTTTCCTGGCAAACTATCACTTTTAGACGAAAATGTTTAATCACAACTATTCATCAGAATGATGAGACCTATCGATCGGAGTTGTTAAAAAATGAAATTTGTAAAAAAAATCCCTATGTCCCTTATATAGCAGTCTCGACCCACTGTGCGGTGGTGGTATGAATTCGGAAGGGTTTAAGGCTTTATACGCTTGGAGTGCGTACATACCTTAGCAATTAGTGAGGTGTCTAAGGAAATAAACCTGCAGCAGCAGGTTCCTCGGTATAAAATATAACTTTTATTGTTTATTTATCATCTCTTTGCAGTACACTGCGCTCAGATTTGTCATATTTACATTGTAACATTCCGCCAGTTCGATTATCACAGCGAAGAAGAACTGACAAGAAACTTCACTGGAAATGTTTTCAATGTGCACTTAGTCTCCTTTACAAAAATTTTTGCCACTGCCTAAATACGTGCTGATTTATGATAGATGCATAACAAAGTGAAAAAGTCGGCAAGTGCGAGTTGGGCTCGCGCACCGAGGGTTCCGTATCATCAGCATCACTCAATATATTTGTATTATGTAGGTATGTACAAAAACAATTGTTTTGGAAAATCACGAACGCCTAAATAAACACTACAGCAATGGTTTGACTGTGCGGCATTCGTGAAGTTATACAAAAATATATTTCTTATATTATGACTATGACATAACGACATAATATCTAAAATTTTCGGATTTTTTCTTTACTTGTGATGTGAGACCATGCTTCTTGCCAAATTTCATTACTCCAGGTCAACGTAAGTACCCTATAGGTTTTGATTTCATTTGAATGAGTTTGCAAGTATTACAATTTGCCATAAATAGCCGTATGTTTTGATTATATTGATTTAGAAGCTTTCATTTTATATAACTCGAAGGGATCGCAGACGTTAGTATTCCATATTAATTTCAATTTGATATCTTGACTCGTTACTGAGAAAAAGGGTCTTGACTTGACACACAAAACAATCAATTTTTTTTTAATATCATAACTACAAGTTTACAATTTTAGGATTTTTTCCTTTACGTGTGCTATGAGACCTTGCTTATTACCAAATTTTATGATTCTAGGTTGACGGGAAATACCCTATAGGTTTTGATTTGTTTGGAGTGAGTTTGCGAGTATGAAATCTGACATAGATGGCCATATCTTTTGATTGCGTTGATTTAGAAGCTTGCATTTTCTAAACCGTAAAGAGATCGTAGCTCTTAGTATTTCGTATTAATTTCAATTTGTTATCTTGATCCGTTCCTGAGAAAGGGGGTCCTTGACATACAACACAATTTTTTTTTTTTTTTATGTCAATAACTACAATTTTACAATTTTCGGATTTTTTCCTTTACTTGTGCTGTAAGACCTTGCTTCTTACCAAATTTTATGATTCTATGTTAACGGGAAATACCCTATAGGTTTTAATTTGTTTTGAGTGAGTTTGCGAGTATGAAATATGACATAGATGGCCGTATCTTTTGATTGCGTTGATTTAGAAGCTTTGGTATTCTACACCTTAAAAAGATCGTAGATCTTAGTATTTCGTATGAATTTCAATTTGTTATCTTGATCCGTTCCTGAGAAAAAGGGACCTTGACATAGAAAACAAAGAAAAAATTTTTTTAATGCCACATAACTATGAATTTACAATTTTAGATTTTTTCCTTTACTTGTGCCTGGGAGACCTTGCTTCTGACCAAATTTCATGATTCTAGGTTAACGGGAAGTACTCTATAGGTTTTGATTTGATTTGCCGGTAGAAAAATATGTGACTTAAATGGGCGTATCTAGTGATTCCGTTGACCTAGAAGCTTGCATTTTCTACACCTCAAAGGTTTCCTAGACCTTAGTATGTGATATTAATTTCAACTTGATACGTCTACCCGTTCCTGAGAAAAAAGGTCTTGACAGACAGACAGACAGACGGACAACAAAGTGATCCTATAAGGGTTCCGTTTTTTCCTCCTTTGAGGTACGGAACCCTAAAAATATATTTTTGGCGAGTTGGCGATCTCTATCCATAGCACAAACATCGATAACCAGAGCTTACAACGTTTCGCGCTGCAGAGGCAACAAAGGGTAACATCAGCGCCGTGAGATGGCGTTTCACGACTAAATGTCAGATGCCATACTTTCCCACAACCACTTCACACAACTCTCTCGACGTTCAGTATAAATACAATTAGCAACACAGAAAGCAACGGGCAGTAAGCCCACACAACAGCAAGCTGGACAGCGGAAACACATCTCACCACACTTCTTTCTCGTCCTACACAATAGTATAAGCAAACATAATACAATAAGCAATCATAACTACTCGTATGATACACGGTGTAAGAATAATGTACAATTAATTAGACAGAGACCGCGTGTGGTGGCGTGCCTTGGGAGAGGCCTATGTCCAGCAGTGGACCGATACAGGCTGATGATGATGATGATGATGATGAATTAGACAGAGAGGTTTATTTAAAACCTCAAAAAGCTTTATTTGTAATAGTGTTAGATTTTATAATAATATACTGTCTTCTAACATAAATTAATTAATTTTTTAAGTTAGTTTATTTCCTAAGTTAGTTTATATAATTTTTAGATTAGTTAATTATTTTATAACTACGTTAATTTGAATTGAATAAACTATTTATATTGAATTACATAAAACAATTAGATGACAATAATTTTAAACGACGGATTTAACTAATGTTAATTGAAAAGTGTACACTAAGATGCATTAACTGACTGTAATTTTATCTAAGAGTCTGACTACGTTTTTCCCACTAACAAACTTTGACAATTGGATACACTTTGTATCATTAGATTTTTAATATGACTTATTACATTTCTTTGTAATAAACGTAAACTAATTGTTTTTATTTGACTTGATATATGAAGTATCAAAATTTACGATGGCACTATACACCAGATATAGGTAATGTAAATAGGCAGTGTGGTCAGATTCTTCAGTAGTCATGTTTATGCTGTAAACATTAATGTTCTTGTGAGCGGTAGTATCGGTTATTTATTGTAAATTACTTTAATATAATACTTATAAGTTACTAACAAAACATTGTGACTTACGAAGATTGTTTGTCAGTTCTTCGCGTTGAATTTAGGACTGCCGGAATTTTCGACATGTCCAAGCGTAGGTTACCTGAGGAAATTATACAATAAACAATAAACATTCACTTTTAAATGCGCAATTGTATGTTTGTGCTGCTACACTGAGCTGGGTGAAAAACATTTACGAAACAAAAGGTATAACAGTGCGTTGTTATCAATGTCTGCACTCTTTGTTCTTTCTTCGGGTCTTGCCTCCGCTTCGTGCTTGCCTATTTACAAAGATAATAATATGAGAATAGCCCCATTTCGCTACAACGCGGAAACTTCTTCCTCCCTGTATTGTATTAGATAGCAGCTAATAATTAATGCGGGCAACTTGAGCAGTTGCGAACTTTCCAGCGGAAAGTGTTTAAGGTGAATAATTCCTCATTGTGACTGCGCGAGCGAGCAGCGTGGAGGAGAAGTGATAGATGGCGCCCCCGCCCCCATCCATCCCCTCCCCCCCCCCCCTCCGCCCCCGCGGGCTAGAGTGACCACCCGCCCGAGACTGTCCGGACAAATCGGGAGTACGAGTGCTGAAAGAAATGTCCGCGAATGTCCTTTTTTAAACCCCAACGCAAAAGGAGGGGTGTTATAAAGTGTGACGCCTCCGTCTGTCTGTGTGTCTGTGTGTGGCATTGTATAGTGCGACAAGCTTGAAATGAACGTGGATGACGTTTGTGGGATGGCGCTGCTGGAGCATTAGGGTTGTCAATTATTTTGAAAATTTCGTTACACTAGGGGAAAATATCGCTGCAAGAGAAAATGTATGTATAGTACCTATAAGGTAGGTAGGTACTTATTTGTTTTTTATTTTATGTATTGAATTTTAGGAATATTTGCTCTCTAATAAAATAACAGATAAACTTCGATTTCTGCTAACAACACCACATACTAAGAAGTAACGCGTGAACGGGTGAAACGCGAGACGGTCATCTGACAACACACAACACGCGTGAGTTCAGCTGTCAGCCACGTTCATTTGAAGCCTTGTCGCACTGTAGCTCCCAAACGGATGGACCGATTTGGATGGTTTTTTTTATAGCTGGGTTAACCGGGATCGTTCTTAGCTATGTTTGATGAAGATTAGCTGATTAGAAGAGCATCGGCATTTTTTTCCTAATTTGTTAAGGGATCTTTGCTGTAGAATGTTAATTTATTACACTTTCACTCGTCGCCTCTTAGTAAATAAACGGAAATTAGTACAAAACTAATTTATGTAATTGTAACCTTACCTATCTAACCTAATAAAATTATTACATGTTAAAATTACGTCTCCTTAAAAGCTTGAAATAAAAGTTAAATCCCCCGACACATCACCAACCCATAAAAAGTTTTAAAACTCCGCTTAGTTAATTAAAGGCGTCGGGGGATCGCTAAGTAAAAAAAAATTATTTGATCTTCCCCCTTGTTATTTATATCTACAAAAATTTATACACACCAGCATCATATTATCGTAAATTAGAGCTGAAATATTGGCACAGAAAAAAAAAACTTATAAATATTTCAGACTATACATACCACACAGTCTAACTGGGACTCAAACGCACGACCTTAGGATTTCCAGGGCTATGTCATGCACTATCCACCTATCAATAACCTATAATCCACAAATTAAAGAGTTTTAAACGAAGGGACAGATGGACAATGGCGTTGGTTGCCTTTTATATGATACACTCGTAAAAGTAGAAAATTGGCAGAGAGAGATATTTGCATATGTAAAACAGCCCTTTACAAGTTCGTTTGCATTTATTTTCTCTGCAGTTTATCAGTTATTCACCTCGAAGGCTTTAGCGCGTAATAGCCGAGTCCAACGCAACGTAACAATAAATAAACCTGAAATATTCAATAACCCGATACTTATTCTGAAACAATAAAAATACGAGCCGCGGAGAACATTTAGATCAGTATAAAATAAAAGTCAGGTAACCGCTCGGAACGGCGCGCTTGCCACAGCGCTCAGCCCGGTAGCCGGGGCGACGGAGGAGGTAGCACACACCGAGGAGAGAGCGCAGGGAAATAGCTCTAAATGAACTGGGTACGCCGCCATCATCTGGGGGCATACGTCATCGAAATGGCCGTGGCATTGTATAATTGTCACTGTACTCGTTGGTCCAACAGCCTGCCCAACACGCTGGCCCAATGTGTACCTAAACCCACTTGGCGTATTTTGGTCATTGGCAGCCAAAACTGGCCGTCCAACCGGATAGTGTCGGTTTTTCGTGCACACATCAAAGAATCTTGGCGCGCTCTAGCACCGTTCAAACGTTGGCCTCCTATTTAGTTCGTTGTTATTCCGCAAAGTCAGTAGTGTTGTGCATGAGCTCACTCATTCACTCGTTCACTCAACAACCCAGTTGATCACTAGATGAGGCTTGGAATCTGCGACGCTGTAAGTAGCAGTGTCACTAGCTGCACCTAAGCCATTTTCTCAGCACACCTGACAAATTGTATACAAATTGTATGGATGTAAGTGTACCTACTGAAAATAAGCGAAGTGGCCCCGACCCAGGGCACATGGAGTTAAATGCTGCATTATTGGTGGACTGCGAGGTGGCTGCCGCCGCTACTCTCCGCACTGGCGACACGTGTTTTACTAGAGATTATATCTGAAAACGACTCCTCTGCACGCTCTCGTCCGTGTGCGGCGGTAGACGGCGACACGCGAGCTCCACATAAACGTAACGTACAAATACGTAGCGAATAGATTGCGCCGAAGCGGCGGAAACTCGAGACCGCGCTGAAAGCCCTGTCCGCGGTATATTTTGTTTGTTTTCCGACAGAAACACTTAGTAACCCCGCTCGGCTACCTATACTGCCGCCCCGTGTCGCGTCGCGCGCGCCGCTTGCGTCATTCCCGACGACCCGACTCATGGACCGTGGACGTAAATCCACGACCCGAATCGTGTAATCTGCGCGCGAATGCACGAAAACATTTATTTACCCTGATTACAACACGTACTATTTAAGTTTGCCGGTTCGTGGAATGCAGTTACATGCTATCGACATTGTGGCGTCACGCAGCGTCAGCGGCAAACCTGAGTGGGATACATACATACATATCACGCACGCTGTATCCCGACAATCAGGGTAAGAAGAGTAATCCGAGTTGTGCTGCAGATACTCTTGTAAATTACAGCACAACACCGACCACCACGTTTAGCAAAGTATTTGGACAAGATAACTATCAAGCAGCAAGTAAGGCACGAAGACCCACCCGCTGCACGACTCGGTGGAAGGACCGTTTCAAGGTGAGAGGTGGCTATCCTGTCGCCCTTTAGAACGACATGTTGTCCTTATCCCTTAGCCGCCTTTTACGACATGCACGGGGAGAGATGCAGTTGGGCTATTATTTTTAAGTACCAGCCTCACACGGTACTTAACTAAGTACCGGCCTCACACGGTACCTGAGTGGGATGTGTTGTAATAAAAATGTTCAGCACGCAAGGGAGCACTGACTAGTGACTACGGATTGCATTTGCTTACACACATCATGAAGCATCCCCTGTACACCGATAATCGTAAGCAGTAATCTATGCGGGCGTTGTGCTGTAATAGCTCATGTAAATTGCAGCACAACACCGACCACTACGTTTAGCGAAGTATTAGGACAAATGAACTATCAAACGACAAGTATAGGAAGAAGATTTACCTACGCATGACTCGATGGGAGTACAGTGCCAAGGTGAGAGGTGGCTAGCCTGTCGCCCTTAGCACGGCATCATCCTTATGCCTTAGTCGCATTTTACAACATGTTAGAAAGGATATGTTGTGTGGCTATATTATTTTGGACCCACACGATACAACTAGTGTGTAACTACGCGAAAGCCAGCCTCCTGCTGCAGGGCGATGCTCCACTAGCATTTCATCGCTACTAGCAATTTTTAACCGTCTACGCAAAATGAGGGATGTTATTATAAGTTTAACGTGTGTATGTGTGTGGTATGTGTCATCGTTGCTCCGAAACGAATGGACCGATTTGGAAGCGGTTTTTTTATTAGAAAGCTGGTTTAATCAGGTTGGTTCTTAGCAATGTGTGTAATCAAGTAATTAAGTAATCAAACAATTTATTAACTTAAAAAGTGAAGCGATTTGAATGCGTTTTTTTTAAAGCTTGAAGTAAAAGTTAAATTACAAATTTAAAAAACTTCCGACCCTTAAAAAGTCAAAAATAATTTTCGTTTACATTCTTAAAGGAGGCGGGGTACCGACTAAATATAAAAACTCAGAGCTGCGCGGGTATTTACTTAGCGGTCCCCCGACTCCTTTAAGTAAGTAAACGGAAATAAATTTTGTTTAAGTAGGAAACCTAAGTAAACGGAAATTATTTTTTTACTATTCAAGGGTCGAGGGTTGTTTAAATTTGTAATTTAACTTTTTTCATTATCCGTCCCACTCGCTCCAACGCGCTTCTCAATGTGTCTAGTGAAACAGAGCTGCAGCCGCCACTATTTTTGCGATAATCTCCAATAGAGGCCGGTCACTTTTCACCGCATTTTCTTTGCCACAACAGGCACAATAAGGCGAGAGCTTACCGCGTTTCATTACGTCACTAGAATTTTTCACTCAAGTACTTTCTGATTCAGCTTTTGTTCTAAATGCTAACGAAATGTGACAGCGGCTTACTTAACGAAATGTCGACTCACCGTGCCGCCCCGCCCCCATCACCTCCCGCCCATCACCCCCGCCCGCCCTCACGCGCCGACTCATGCAGCGAGCTTTTCCTAGAAAAATCCACTTTTATTTTTTTCATGGCGTTCTCGGAGTGGGTCGGCGAACTCTGTTACTTGTTGATTGCTTTCTGTTCGTTTTAATTATCATTATAATTAAAATTTGCACTTAAATAAGGAAATCCACTTAAAGGTCTCCTACCATTTACAGTTTCTTACGGCATTCGACGCTTTAGAGCTCTCAGACGTCTTCTGAATTTGAACAGGCGAGCACAATGGAAGCGGAAACTATTAAAAAATGCCTTTTAATAAAATGTACGGAGCACTTTGCTCTTATCGCTTCTCTTGCTTTCTATACAAGGAATGTTTCCATGTAAGTAAAGAGATTATTACTTTTACATTTTGGGTGGTAACCCCTTTTTTACGGAAAACCGGATTCTGTATGTGAAGTTGAACAATTTCTAACCTACATTCCTTTATTTAGGATTCCGTAGCCTGATGCGCTGCCAGGGACTCTCATAAAATAAATCAGTTGTCTGTACTAATACGTATCAATACGTCCGTTCGTCCGTCCGTCACGCGCGCAGTCTGAGACTATTACTCCGGGACGTAAAGCTCAGAAAGTCTAAATTTTATAAAGTACATGTAGCTCATTTAGAGACCAGAAAACTGCGGTGTGTGCGAGGAAATGGCTACAGAACCCTTTGTGTTGCCAATGTTCGCACTTAACGGACTTTTTAATTTCTAAACATATTTTTTCTGCACTTGTGTAAAAAAGGCAAATAAAAAATTTCATATTTCCAAAACATAAACTAATCAGAAAGGTTTCCGTTCCACATACAGTCCGACATGAAATGAACGGAAGCACTGACATGGCACCTAGTTCACCCAGTGTTATGGGCTGACATCACGGATGTTGTAGGTGATGTAGTCACCGTGTCAGTTCCATAAAAAAAACAAAAATACATAATTAGTGTAACAGCAAATAGCAAAAGAGGAGGCTGTCTGTGCCACTCAAACTATAACACCGTGTATCGTTTAGTCACAATATTTAACCACCCTCTAATCTCAAACGCGACTCACGCCCAGAAAGTGGGACAGGTATTTAAATGCATAAGAATAACACATTTAAAGAGGCATTCTTAGTAAAAATTAACGTCCCAGACTGATTCTTGTCGACGTCTTAAAAGCTGGCGCGTGACGACACAAATAAAGAACTTCCCAAAAAATGAATAGTAGACTCGCTCTGCGGCCTCGACGATCTTTATCTCAATAAATGACCGCTTTATGTACGTTAATTAATATCATGGATAAAGCTCGGAGCGCGCACGGACGCGGCGTCCTGTGAAGACAGAAACGATGTTTTAATGCAAGGAGTGTGGACGTGAAAAGAATGTTAACCTATTTCTTCGGTCGCGGCTCTCTTTTACGATCTTTCCGCTTTCATTTTTGAGGAAACGAGAAATTTACGACGAGCTCGCAATGAATTCAAAACATTCTCGACTACTGTTGGTCCTCCTGTAGGTACGCACTCACTTCAAGGCGACTTTCAAGGTTAAGCCAGCTCTCATAATATTACGGACTATTATTTACGTAAAACTTGTTGTGGGGCCGGTACTTTAAAATAATACCCCCACTACATCTCTCCCCGTGCATGTCGTAAAAGGCGGGCGACTAAGGGATAAGGACAAGATTCCACCTGTCACCTTGGCACGCTCCTTCCACCGAGTCATGTAGCATGTGGGTATTCGTGCCTTACTTATTATCTTGTTATCTTGTCTGAATACTTTGCTAAATGTGGTGGTCGGTGTTGTGCTGTAATAGACAACAGTACTTCCAGCATAACACCGGCTGCTCTGCTTACCCCGATTGTCGGGATACAGCTATGCATGTAACTTGTTGAAAATGTGAAAGAACCACCAAAATATACCTACTAAAAATTGTGTAAAGTATTTTTGTCACAGTTTCGTAAAATTCAAGCAACAAATTCATATCGATTTATCTGAACGTCGAATCCGTTCCTATCGTCGTCGTACACTTTGTAAAGTTTACCCTATAATTTTGTCAGTTTCAAATAAAAAATCCCCAATTAATTTTCAATCACACTTCTTTCTAATGGATATAGTTTCGTTTATTAAATCTAAAAGCACGGGGCTCGTAAATCTCAAGTTCTTTTAATTAAGGGTTGTCATGACACAATGTGGTATAGTAGCGTGCCCGCCCCCGCCCCGCCCCGCCCCGCTCCGGCGCGGCCCCACTGCCCCGGATGTTATAACAAATGGAGCGGCTTGTATTTAATGTTATTTAATCCAGCATATAGGCTTAGAGAATAGTGAATTAAAAAATACGCACCAGCTGTTGTTTGGTACCTACCCCTTCACTACTAGGGCTGCCATATTAATATGGGAGCGATCGGCATACCACAGCCTGCTGCGGGGTGAATACCGTGATAGGGTTCAGCAGATGACATAGAAATTACCAACAGGGGTAACAAATTCACCTAGTCATACGTTGGTTCATTTTTTTTTATAAAAACCAGCATGGGTCGCTGTGCCGAGGGACCAGAAGTAACCGAAAGAGTAATTGTTTTTTATAGAAAGCGCGACTTGAGGCCCCGACCCACCCATAAGGGGTCTAACGATGCCCATGGACATTCGGTCGTACGCGGGGGTTGCGAATGCCATGCCGGCCTGACAGGTACCCTATTCACGCACCTATTCTCTTGAAGGACCCGAGACTATACTCGGGGGAAATACGTGGGCACGAGCGTTGCAGAGTTTACCACGAATCCTCGTCACCTCGCGAAAACACGCTCGGCGAGAAAATATATCAGCAGATTTGCGGACTACAGAAGCGCTAACCACCTTTGAAGAATCCCGGGATGAATGTATCGGGAAACACACTCGCCGTTAGACAGTTCCACACACTAGCGGTGCGACAGAGAAACGATTTTGGGAAACGGTCGAACCTCAAAAGCCCAATGTCAACCACGAAAAGGTGTGTTCAGTTTCTCTGCGGCGAGCGCTGCGGAGATAGATTGGATGACAAGGAATAATAAAAAGGATGACATATGTGTCCCAGGTGGGTGTTCATACTCTATTAGTGTTACTGCTCGCTACACATTATACTCGTATGTATGTTGACGCAAACGGCTTTACACGTGGTTATTCGGTGAACTTTGTGACTCCCAAACGTGCAATCGTATGGCCCATTTACCGCGCATCGCTTGCCAGAAAGTGTCTTTCGTGTTAATGCTTTACGGTTTTACTGCAGCGTGTTTATCGATGTAACGAATGAATTTTGAAAATAGTTATTGTTGACATTTAAGTTTTATCTCTTGCTAATATTCTCTTTTTTTTTATTTTTTTTTATTTCACATTCTTAAAATTTTACATTAATTTTACATATATTATACAAAAAAGTAATAAAAATACACAAAATTAATATAAAAATTAAAAACGGTAGTACCGCCGGCGGCGGGAGACAAACCTCCAAGCACGCCGGCGGGTGCAGGCCGTGGCTACGGAGCTCTCCGGGACGACGCGAGGCAAGCTTATTTTTAAGATACTGTCTTCCTGTCCGTCTGTCCGAGGGCTGTATCTCTTGAACCGTAATGGGTAGCCCGTTGAAATTTTCACAGAATATGTGTTATTATAGCCGATATAACAACAAATAATAAAAATAAGAAAAAGTAAAAAAAATCACGAGGTCCCCATAGAAGAAACTAAAAAGTGTATGCGGGCCATCTACCGAAAAGAGTATGAAGCATTTTAACTAATACATAGATGGCGGGAGTGGCGCTGACCATGACATGGCAATACGGAACCCTCGGTGCGCGAGTTCGACTCGCACTCGGTCGGTTTTTTTGAGTACGGCACGATTCTCTAAATCGTTCTCGTGTCGCAATGCAAAGGTGTGGAACGAGCTTCCGCGAGGAATATCTTTCCCTACTTCTATAATCCACGGATCTCGGGTTAATCAAATCGCGGGTTAATATAGCATTTCTCCAGCGACTTTAGTCCACCTGCAAACCGAACTGCCAACACCTCGGGGGTGAAATTGGCTGCGCCTGAGGCTCCGACCTCGAGCACAGCCACCCAGTTTAGGTGCAATAAAAAGCAGTCAAGTGCGAGTTGAACTAGCGTGACTAATGTCGCTGGGGAAAGGCTATTAACCCGCGATTTGAAGATCCGCGGATTCTACGAGTCTTTGCATACATAAAAACATACATAACACACGCTGTATCAACCCCCCCCCCCCCCCCCCCCCGACAATCGGGGTGAGCAGAGTGATCGGTGTTGTGCTGCAAAAACTCAAGTAAATTACAGCATAACACCGACCGCCACGTTTAGCAAAGTATACGAACGAGATAACTAGGTACCAAGCAGCAAGTAAAGTACAAAGACCGCTACCTGCTGCATGATTCGGTGGTAGGACCGTGCCAAAGTGAGAGGTGGCTTTCCTGTCGCCCTTTAGCATGCACCTTGTCGCTTCATCATAATCATCATCATCAGCCTGTATCGGTCCACTGCTGGACATAGGCCTCTCCCAAGGCTTGTCGCTTAGTCGCATCGTACTAGTCTTTTCAGTGCGACACAATACCGATTTAGCATATGGCAGCCCTAATAATGTCTGGCTCTATCCATATCCCGCATTCCCTCTAGCAGAGCGACGCCGAGCGAGGGCCGAGGCGGGCAGGGGTCAATAAGTGCTGTGTCAACTTGGTAATTGAATTCAATTCCGTCGAATATGATCCGTTCGTCGCTCCGTGCGCCGCCGCCACGGCCGTGCGTGATGCGAAGCGCGCGCCCAGCTCGAGTGCGTTGCGTTACGGTGTTGTGTTTCATTCATTAACCATTGCATTAGTGAGGTGATGATGATGGGAAACGAAACGGAAATGTGTTTATGATATCGAGGAGTTTTATCAAAGGGTTCAGTTTAATTCACTCACGCAAGGAAGTACATTTACAACGAAGTAAATGTACCATACCATATTATAGATACCAAAAAAAACTGTTTTAAAAAACATTGCACCGACTTAAAAAAAAACAACCAGAACTGAAAAGTGTTAAATAATATTTTGATTCATATTCGGACCCTCGAGTCGGTACGAAGGCGGTACAAAAGCACAAAAGGGGTCCATCTATCAATTTGCAGGTGTGCTTTTGTACCGCCTTCAACTCAAGGACCCGAATATGAATCAATCTTGTGATGTCAGCCCAACCCGTTCGTTGAGGCTGACCGTGGTTCGTATTCCACGTAAAGTTGTAGGTCAAGGGACCATTCTTACCTTACTGTGTTTTAATCCGCCCGCCGGATTGAATGAAAGGTCGGTCTAAACAAGCGGTTGTGTAAATTGTTGGTGTATTCCGTCCGGTTAGTGTAGCCGGCACGATCAAAGGGAAGCACTGACACGGCACCTAGTTGACTAAGGGGTTGTGAACTGACATCACGCATATTGTCAATGATGTAGCCAGCCGTGTCAGTTTTCATACACAAAAAAAAACCTAAGGTTGCACTCCGGGAGTGCCGGCAGAAGTGAAAACTTAAACATTAACGTTGTGCATTTTTGAATATTTTGGAATGGTTAGGGAATAATTTCGCACGAATTGTTTTATTTATCAGTATAAAAGTACTATCATTTATGTGGTAAAATACAATATTCATTTATTGCGCTATCGTAGACAAACATGACAATTTATATTACATAAAAAATTTAACACTACAGAACTATTATAATTATTTTACATCAAAAAGTTTATTTCTCAGAAAAATCAACGTTCATCCATTATTTCAACGAATCTTACGCTTTTTTGATCAGGCCACGGATCAGATGCGAGTTTAACATTTTTTACCCATCTAAAAAAAAGTGCCAAGCGCCGCTAAAGAAGTTTAGAATCTTACGCTTTTTCGATCAGGCTACGGATCTGACGCGAGATCTGAAGCGAGTTTAACATTTTTTACCCATCTAAAAAAAGTGCCAAGCGCCGCTAAAGAAATTTAGAATCTTACGCTTTTTCGATCAGGCTACGGATCTGACGCGAGATCTGACGCGAGTTTAACATTTTTTACCCATCTAAAAAAAGTGCCAAGCGCCGCTAAAGAAGTTTAGAATCTTACGCTTTTTCGATCAGGCTACGGATCTGACGCGAGATCTGACGCGAGTTTAACATTTTTTACCCATCTAAAAAAAGTGCCAAGCGCCGCTAAAGAAGTTTAGAATCTTACGCTTTTTCGATCAGGCTACGGATCTGACGCGAGATCTGACGCGAGTTTAACATTTTTTACCCATCTAAAAAAAGTGCCCAGCGCCGCCAAAGAAGTTTAGAATCTTACGCTTTTTCGATCAGGCTACGGATCTGACGCGAGATCTGACGCGAGTTTAACATTTTTTACCCATCTAAAAAAAGTGCAAGCCGTTAAAGAAGTTTTCAATTCAAAAATTAAATCTATTTATTATTTCCCTCGGATTTATTTTGTAAAAATAATGCAGTTACTTTGTAACTCACTGGTTATATTTTGCATACACTGTGATTAAACGTTATTTATTCTTGATTAGCCAATTTGATATAAACTTTAGTAGATGAGGTAATCAAATTCAAAAAAAGAAATAAATATTATGGAATGAAAATCCTCGCTAACCGATTCCCAAATGTGAATAAATCGTATGCAAATGTGAAAAATTTACACCAAATATTTTTTCAATTACCGCTTATTAAAAATACGCGTTCGTACATTTGTAAAGTGTCAACTCGCGCACGCCATAAACCAGGCTCGGCTCGGCACACACACACACTCGCAGGCGGGCGGGAGCGAGAGGCTATACGCGCGGAGAGTGTTTAGGTGAGAGAGAGGGATGTAGAGTATGAAGATTTAGAGCTAGGGGCTGCGACTCCCTAAGGACGCCATCAAACGGGCCGGCGGCTCCCCGAAGCTCGGCGCAATCTATGCTGAATCGTATTACAATAAATTGTATTAAGTCGAAAAATAGTCGCGATAGTAAACAGGGTCCATCTGTACAGAATCACCAGTCCCCTCGCTCGGCCGAGCCGCCGCCGCGGCGGAGACACAGCGGGGGGACAATGTTCGCGCGTCCTATCTCAATTGTTCTGTTCTATCGGATACGACGCGCATCGCTCAGAGATGGAGTCCAATCTGCCATTGTCTGATATAAACTGAGCTCTTATGAACAAGTAATGCGAATGGAAATAGGCTATTTTCATTCTCCGTCCCCTTTCGAAATGAATATCACATTCGCACAAATTATTCGAAAACAGAATTATTGTGCACACTCGACCGGCGGCGATTATATTATCTAGTCCAGCATCTCTCGATTTTAACTGAAAGATCTTGACCATCACTTATACTATACAGTAACACTTTGTAGGTATTTTATTCACAGAACCGGGAAAATGTGAAACATCTATTTCCTCCCAAGTATACTTAAAATAGTCGTGAAAAGGCTCCTGCCAGGCATCACAGAATGTCCATGGGCATCGTTAGACACCTACTTAATAGGTGAAACGATGCCACATGTCGCGCGATCCTTAAAAAAAAACAAAGAAAAACAAAAACATTCATGCTATTTGTTTTAGACAATCTCATCAAAGTTCGAATTAAGCAATTTAAGATACAGCCTCTTGGCTAGTTTAGGTGATGAGTTCAAGTGTACGGTGCTTCTACCTAAAGATTTTTTTTTTTTTTTATGGAAAGATGAGCTGAATAAACAATAATACAAATAGGGTTTAAGAAATAGCAGGTTATGTTTATATTATTTTTATGTTTAGATCCTTATTTCTACTCGGATCTCGTGTATTTAATCTGTATAATAAAAAAAAGTTCTTTTATTGATTTAATTCCAATTGTATCTTTTATTTTCAAAATAATACGTCAAATGACGTGTCTATTCCGACTATTCAGTACTGAATAAGTATAAATACGCCCACTCTATTTATTTTCACTTGACCCATCAGTTTTATTGCGGTAGAGACACACACACACGCGCGCGCCACGCGTGGCTGTGTGTGTGCTTATCTCCCGTCGTCTGATCGCGGAGCAATTTTTCATTTGAAGTGCGGAAATGCCTTCGGGCACTGCAGGCCTTATCTGTTGTGCCTCGGGCGCTCCCTCCCCGCTCCCCCTTCCCCTACCCGCACCCCACCACACCGCCCTCCGCCCGACATAGTGCACGGACGTCACCGAATATACAGCGTGTTGCAGATGTCACGACATTAATTTAATTTCCACACAGTTTTCCGAGAAAAAAATTTATGAAAAGTAGGTATATCTCTAAAGTGTCTAGTTTTCGATAAATACATTTTAAATTTTGCACTTTTATCTTAACGCCACGCGGCGCCTAATGCGGAGTGACGCTCACCGTGACCAATTTAACTTGCTGTCGTCTCGGTCGCACGCAATAGAAGCATGCACTACGCTGCATGTGTATCTATGTACTTAGAAATCGTAAGATTTAATTAGAACATGAAATCGCTTGTACACTAAATTCTTGTACGGTGAGTTAGTGGAATGGAAACTGCATTAGTTGTTGTTTTGGCTGAATTCAGAAATTCAGAATTTGTTTCTATGGATACTACGAATCAGTTCTCGAAGTTATGCAGTAACTGTTGCAACAGCCTGTTGTGTGGCGCGGTATGGGTGTGCTAGTTATAGCGATAGCGACCGCATACCGCCAAAGTTCACACATACAGTTCATACGAGATCTTTTATGAAAAATATTTTATTTGTAGCGCCCGAAAGCGCAAAAAATAACAAAGCTGTAGTTGGATAGGTTAGACCATTTTGCCTATTAAAATTTTTCGTATAGTATATATTTAAATACTGTATTTTTATTTTAAATTGTTCGAAGTTTTCACGATGGTCAATTTTTGCTTGGATCTAAATAAAATAAGGAAAAACTTGACCTGTCTAAGTATATAATGTACCAAATAGATAGACCAATGACGGAATTGAATTTGAATTAAAATTGAATTTTAATAGATTTTAAATTGAATTGAAATTGAAGTTGAATTTTAATTGAAATTGAATTTAATATAGAAGCTCTATTAATTTAATGTGCTAAGCCAATATCCTTCAAACATTTCACAATTCTGAGGGACGGCAGCAGTTCTAGGAATAATACATTTCGGTCGTAATTTTAATATATCTCTATTACTGTATTTCAGTGCTATGTTTTAGTTCGGCCTAGTTACCGTGTTTGCTGCGTTATTCACTGATAATTTCAAAAGACGCCTTAAGTATCAAGTTTACAAGGACATCAGATAATATTCCAGCGACTGGTGCGACTAGAATGTGCCTGAAGTATTTTGTATATTCGAAGTACCTCTAGCGGTTTTGTATATAAGCGAAGACGGGAACGGGGGGTGCGTGTCAGGCGGTACCCCGCCCCCTAAGAGACTGCGAGACTAATTCCTAGATCCGTCAGTTGTGCACGTACGGAATGTGGAGGTGGAGGTACGCGGCACGGGGTACCCAGCGCTGTGTTATTGCCTGCTCGCTTATAGCGCCTCGCGCCTGTACTAACTACGTACATACACCGGTAGGTACTGGTGCTGTGGGGAATACTTTCATCGTTGTGGCCGCTAAGCTTTTGTTCGTGGCAGCGTTTGTGGAAAACTCTGATAGGCATTATCGGAGGTTTAGTCAGTGGGTACCTAACAATGATGCCTATTCACTACATACATAGTTATCAAATATATAAATACATATATAAATACGTACATACATAGCGTCACGCCAGTTTTCCAATGGTAAGCAGGGACACAGATACCATTTTGTTGTTGACATTGGGCTTTTGAGAAACCATTCGGTTCTCAAGATCGTTTTTTTGTCGCACCGCAAGGGTGTGGAACTGCCTCCCGGCGAGTGTGTTTCAACGGGCTAGACAGCCTAGCAACAGTCCGCAAATCTGCTAGCATGGCGCCTCACTGAGAGTGGTTTCGCGAGGAGAGGTGATTTTGGCTCCGTCGACTGCACCATTGGTATGTCGGCGCAGCCACCAACATGTGTGTTGTGGCATTTTCTTTAATATACTCGTATTTTAAACTATGAATTTTAAAATTATAAAAAAACATATATTTGTATTGCCTTTAAAGAACCCTTTTCATTTCACTTTTTTTTCACTTGAAAATATTTATTTTTATTTTTCTAATCTGTCCCCCAAAATCGAAATTCGTTAATTTCCGCTATACGTCCATTGGTGCATCAGCAGTGATTGGGGCGTCAAACTCCGTATATGTACTAAGTTTGAACTTGTTTCGTCCAGTCGATTCGGAGAAAATCAAGGAGAAAATAAGCTGTGACAGAAGGACAGACAGACACAGGAGTGATCCTATAAGGGTTCCGTTTTTATTCCTCTTTTAAAGTAGGGAACCATAAAAAACAACGAATATCCAGTTCACACGCCACATTATCCTGACACAACTCTGAGGTGAATAATGTTCTTCATACTATACATACATTCAATAAAAGTCTTTGAATTGCTTCCGCAAATTAATCACTCGGTAGCTCTGCTGGGCGGCCGAGCTTCGCTCAACCTCTATCAAGATAAACTTGAAAAAAAAATGTATCTACCTACCTAAACTGAAAATTTCATCCGTATCATTAGAGCCGTTTCCAAGAAACCGATTTATATGTAAGTACTTCGTACCGCCTCAGAATCAATAAATGTTCTGTTAACTTATTAGCTGATAAAATTTCTGTTTTTTAATCAAATAAAAAGTTTATTTGCAAATTTAAAAACCCCGACCCTTAAAAAGTTAAAATAATGTCCGTTTACTTACTTAAAGGAGTCGGGGGACCGCTAAGTTAATTCCCGCGCTGCTCTGAGTTTTTATATTTTATTTACTTAGATCTTACGCAGATCTTTCGATTGAGTGCTTCCATTGTGCGTTTGTGCGCCATTGTGCATTCATCCCATAATTGATTTTACTTGCTACCAAAACTTTGGCCATTGCTGAGTTTTTCGCAATGTTGCATGTCGGTTCTTCAGTCATTTGAAGGCTTAATGGCAATTTCATAAATCTAACAAATCAAAGATCATAAAAATCGGTTCAGCCGTTCTTGAGTTATAAATGTTGTAACAAACACGACTTTCTTTTATACATATATATAGATATACAGTTTCGCTCACTTAAAGTATTAGGATATTACGAGTATATTTATTAGATGAGTACCTAATAGAAATGCGTGCACTCTAAATGCACATTCATATTGCAGACGGCAGCACGTGCAATGTGCATAGGGCTGTCACTATGCAGATACTTATCGATAAACATCGATTGATATCGTTAACTATCGTCGGACGCACGCGCGCCAACACCAGGGGACAGTGCCCGCCCCAGACTAGCGTTCGACCTACAACTCATTCAAACTCTACACAATCTCTATACATTTTGTTTTTATTGTGTACAATTAATTAATGTAGGTATAGAAAAAAATCCATATCAAACTATTTTCAGTATAGTATTTTTTTTATTGGCCCTGAACAACTACCCGGTTGTGCTCGAGGCTGGAGGCTCAGGTGCAGCCAATTTCACCCCCGATTAGGTGCGAGTCCGGTTTGAAGGCTGATTAATGTCGCTGGGGAAAGGCTATAACCCGCGGTTTGAAGATCCGTGGAACATAGCGTTCCGGAGAATATTATTCTCCAGAACCTCATTCCACACCTTTGCAGTGCGACACAAGAACGATTTGCAGAAGAGTATATGTAGAGAAGAGAGAGTATAGACGTACAAGTGTGAGAGGGCATATTCAATATGCAAGAAATTATGTAAGATTATATATAGAAAGAAAAGATAGAAAATACGTTATTGCTCCAATGTTAATCAATATTTCTAATAATAAATATGTAAGGGATAGTCATATGGAGTAAGTTACTTTATTTTATGAGATACTGCGTTTGTAGACTCTATGTATGATACTAAAAATAAATTGATGCATTTTTTTCAATCTTTTCTGTATGTATGTTCCTCCATAACTCTCAAACCGATCATCCGAATTCGATGAAACTTAGTACAACCACATTTTACTATACGGGACACAGGATAGGCTACATAAAATTCAGTTCCGGTACCTCTAAGATGTGTCTCTCATACAAACCGAATTGTTCCGCACGCCGAAATGAAGGTACGGTAGCCAGCTTACTTACTTTGTTCTTTTTAAATGCGAATTTCACGCGAAGCTGCGGGCAAACTCTAGTAATAATATATGTAAGCACGTTAGAATTACGGAGATTACTTCCAGTCGGTTGACTAATTCTTTAGATATTTGAGAATCGATTAATATAGTGAAATGTATGTAGGTAGTAACACAAAGGTAGAGTGTGAAAATTGAATGTGTTCGGTAAGCTAGAGACCGTTGAACCATCTCATCATTGAAATGTATCTATGAAAATAGCCGAAATAATAGCATTCACGTTCTCTATCTACTAATAAACATCCACACAGACTGTACACATACCTCAGTTATAGCAGCTTCATTATTCGAATAAGTATAGCAACTGAAGTAACATGAGAGATTTCTTACTTACGAGTTATGAGCTAAGCACTTAATATACTTTAGAACTCGATGTTGTTCTTACCTCCTCATACTGTCGAATATTTCCGTATGTTTGACTCCAAACTAAAACATACAGCATTTCTCGCGACTGTACTTTTTTATGGAAACTGACACGGTTGGATACATCACTTACAACATCCGTGATGTCAGCCCATAACACAGGGTGACCTAGGTGCCATGTCAGTGCTTCCCCTTCATTTCATGTCGGCTACACTGAAGTGGACGGAAAACACGAACTATTTACATAGCCGTTTCGACCGACGACGTTTCATTCAGTGCGGTGGTATCAACCCGGGCGGGTTGAACCCTACCACCTAGTAGGGAGGAAGAAGGGAGTCATATCCCCATGCATGTCCTAACAGGCGACTAAGGGATAAGAACAAGATGCCGTGCTAAAGGGCGACAGGCTCGCCACCTCTCACCTTGGAACGGTACTTCCACCGAGTCATGCAGCAGGTGGGTGGGTCTTCGTGCCTTACTTGCTGCTTGATCGATTGAATCTTGTTCGAATACTTTGCGAAACGTCGTGGTCGGTGTTGTGCTGTAATTTACCGGAGTTCTTGCAGCACAACACCGATTACTCTGCTTACCCCGATTGTCGGGATTCAGCGTGTGTGATATGTATGTATGGAGTCATATCCCTTAGTCGCTTTTACGACATACACGCGGAGAGATACAGTAGGGCTATTCTTTCAAAGTACCGGACCCACACGGTACAGTACCGGCGGCCCCACACGTTACTTGCTGACTATCCGCGGAGTTAATCCCGAGAGTATTGTTTAATCGCCGCTAGTGGATTATATTTGACATAATTATAAATTGCGCCATCTCACGCGCGGTGCGGGAAACTCTCCCGCCAACCAAATCCAACCGCGCGTTCAATCAACGAACAGGGACGTGATGTAGAGCAGTCGAGAATCCCACGCCGCCGGTTTAAGAGCAATCTTAGGTCCTGTGTAATTAGCGAGTAATCCCAGAAGCGTGCAGCTCGAGGGGCGGGGCGCGGGCGGGGCGGGGGAGGGGAGCCGCAGGGGAGAGAGTTCGATTAGTCGCATATCCCGCGCACACGACCGCGCCGACAGTCGACGCATCCACCC
Organism: Nematopogon swammerdamellus; assembly: GCA_946902875.1. Taxonomy (NCBI): domain Eukaryota; kingdom Metazoa; phylum Arthropoda; class Insecta; order Lepidoptera; family Adelidae; genus Nematopogon; species Nematopogon swammerdamellus. The sequence continues at coordinate 598,238 of OX336337.1, forward strand.
TCACCAATAAATATTAAATCCCGGCGAGTCCATCGCGCCATTAAATAAAATGCATTTACTTACCCGACGAACACGGCTCTTATTTATTTTGTATGACGCCTGATAATAAATCTTGCGGATAATGCGGACTTTGCGGAAAGTGAGGCATTTCCCCATTAAGCTCCGGCCGAGCTTAAAGCTCCCCAATTAACCGGCCGGATAGAGTACACAAAAGCCGTTCCGATGCCAAATTACACGGAGATTACCGCATTATCTGAAAGGTCAGATATATATTTTTTTTAATAGTCGCCTTCAAAAATCCACTAATAACCCCGCGCGCAGCGCGCCCGCCCCACCGCGCCGCCCTGTGGCGGAGGCCTCGCCCGCACCCTTTGCGAGTTCATAAAATCAAGTTGCGGAAAGCTACTCCGACTACCGCCACATCGCGTAACGCTATTTTAGGCGATGAGAAAAGTTTAAATTACCCACTCAAACTAGAAAGAAACTCCGCAGACACCTCGCCCGGGGAATTAGCGGGTAGGCCCGCGCCGCGTCTTAGTCACAATTTATCGTGAGGCCTCGACACCGTGTTAAATTGTCCAATTAAGTGAAGCGCGGCGCGGCGAGGCGGGGGCGGCGAGGCGGGGGCGGCGGCGGCGGGGGAGGGTGCGGCATTCTAACATGATCGATTTGTCGCTAGCGGCTACCGGAGAGCCGAGCACAATGCGAGGAAGCAGGGCGACATTCCCCGGCGTAGGAACTGCTCGTTGGGTGTCGCCTCGCCTACCTACCTACGTGATCCGAAATGTCACAGCAGCTCGCGAGCGGAACCGATCGCTCCGTCACACGGCCGCACGCCTCCGCCAGCCCCCCCACTGACGACGCAGAATATTTTAATTAAAAAAGCCAACGGGACGTCTTCTCCATATTCATGTAGCGCGACAGAGGCCTATGCCATTGTGTAAGATGTAACCGTAAAAGTGCTTATGCTAATGTGAGGCGCCGTCAGACGCACACACTTCCGTGGTTAACATTTACTTAGCTAAGCACTAAAACGTATTTATCTTTTCTGTATCCGTGTACCTATCCGTATTGTCATAAGTTATCGACGACTGCGATGCATTCTCTCTTTCGATACTTATACGTGTAGCGTGGGCGGCCTAAAGGCACTCATGGAATCCACGAAAATAGGACCCAATTAATTGTTGAAAACTCGCTAGGATTTAATCATGGAAGGCCAACGGGAACCACTCAACATGTTACACAAAAACCCGAACGATTGCAGCAATAGCCGCGTTGATTGCATTACTAGGTACAGTATACAAACTACTGGTAATTAACATCAAGTTTTTTGTTGCAGCATTATCGTCAATTAAAAGCAACATAGACTCGTCGAACTGCATCCTGGTGCAGGACGTGAAGGCGGTGACGCACGCGCAGGGCGCTGCCGGCGCCGGCGGCCTGCGCGACTCGCTCTCCACGTCCTCCCCCTCCGACGGTCAGTGTAACACTCTCCTTTCATCTGGCATCATCTGCAAGGAGTCATCGTCCAAAATCTTCTCTTTGAAGAAAATTAACTATCGCAACAGCGAATCTCGTCGTATCTACCTCTGGTTACACATTGCATCCACTAATTCAATTACCTACATGTTCTATTGTCTTTAGGATCTGCTAGTTGAATCCAAAGGGGGAAACATAGTTTACAAGTATTTTTTCAGTATTTAGAGTGGCCACTCGCTAGTCCCGACCTCGATTAACACCCTCCTCTAACTGCCGATGGGCCCGGATATGTTCGGTGAAGCCATCGCAAGCTTAGTTCCACACCTTCCTTCGCATTTAGTAAACTATAATGGATGAGTTGTTTGTTTTCTTCAGAATCAATATCGACCTCACCATCCGGCTGGTCGACGACGGCGGCGGCGTCGGCGGAGTCGGCGGCGGTGCCGCAGCAGGCGCAGCAGGCTGCGCCGCCGCCCTGGTCTCCAGCCCTCGAGCTGCGCGAGTTCGACGAGCTGCACAGCGCCACCGTCCCGCCCTACCAGTTCTGGAGCTCCGAGTTCCGCAACAAGCAACCCTCCTACGTCACCCTCAACTTCTCACTCCCCTGGGGCGCCAACTTCGCCGTGTACGGCCGGAGGAACGTCGCGCCAAGCGTCACGCAGTACGACTTCGTGGAGTTCATCCGAGGGGGGCGAGTGGACCACAGACTGAGGAGACGCAACGCGGAGCCGGACGACGATAGCGTGTGGTCGTCGTTCAGCTCGGAGGTGTACGAGAGCTGGAACCACACGATGATGCGCCGCTCGACGGACATGCGCGTGAACGTAAGCATCCTGCAGTACCTGGACACCGGCCGCTGGTTCCTGTCCGTGTACAACGACGAGCTGCAGCCGCACCGCGTGGAGCTGGTCGTGTCCGAGGCGGAGGGCGTCACCAACACCTGCCCCGACGACTGCTCCGGCCACGGCTCCTGCTACCTCGGCAAGTGCGACTGCATCGACGGCTACCAGGGGCACGATTGCTCTAAGAGTGAGTTGCTAATTCATGTGAATACCAATTGAATATCTCAGTATTTCTGATAACCTGATCGAAATCTTAACTTTTTCAATGATATAATCAAATAAATTGATTGAGGGATGAAGAGTGCGGACAAGAAGGATGCCTCTTTACTTGTTGAATTTTTTGGACTGTATTCAACGCCGCCTAATTGGCGACCTCAAGTCTCAAGCTCGCAGACTGATATTCATGAGTCTTTGCGCCACGGTCAAAATATCGTAGCTTATTTTATAGGTATTGGTGCTATAATCGTTACTCTGGAGAAGGCAATGTTGGCCTGTGTGTTAGCGTGAAGAATGTCTTTGTGTGGTTACAGGCGTGTGCCCCGTACTGTGCTCCGGGCACGGCGCGTACGCAGGCGGGGTGTGCCACTGCGACGGCGGTTGGAAGGGTGCGGAGTGCGACGTGCCGGCGCATGACTGCGAGCCAGCTGACTGCTCCGGGCGCGGCCGCTGCGTCGGCGGACACTGCCAGTGCCAAGCTGGGTGGAAGGGGGCCAAATGCGATGAAGGTATGCTCCAATCTCTCATCCTGTCACGTCTCGCTTTCAATACTATGCTCTCCTTGATGTGTGTATCAAATCAATGGCATAGCCAAGGGTATACTGTAAGATAGAATGTAACCACTGCAGTCTACATACCTGCTTGTTAGAATTAATTTCAATTCATAAATTTATATACCATTTTAGTAAAATTTCTAGAAATAGAGGTAGGTACCAACCAACGAATTAAATTATCGGGAAGTGGCATACAACGCACCGAATTGAGGCGCGCTGGTGAGCATTCAGCACCCTCTCCAATCGTTGTCTCTCCTTTATACGTATCAAATTGCCATTTAACCGTCTTGCTCTATCGACGTTCACAGAGTGGAAACGTAACGTGATGTATGAGGCGCTCGCGCACTTACGCTGTTTTAAATATTGGCAATATATATAAGAACTCCAATCGCACCTTTCTACCGGTAAAATGTATGACGAGGGCCCGTCCACAAGGTAGAATGTCGTTGGTACCAACACGCTTACTTGTCTTAAAATCGGCATCCACTTCTGATTCGCCAAAGGAGCCTCCCTTGCGCGACAAACATTGCTCCAGATTCGGCAAAGGAGCTTCCCTTGCGCGACAAACATTGCTCCAGATTCGGCAAAGGATGCTTCCCTTACGCGACAAACGTTGCTCCGGATTCGCCATAGGAGCTTCCCTTGCGCGACAAACATTGCTCATGATTCGCAAAAGGATGCTTCCCTTACGCGACAAACGTTGCTCCAGACTCCAGATTCGCCAAAGGAGCTTCCCTTACGCGACAAACGGTGCTCCAGACTCCCCAAAGGAGCTTCCCTTGCGCGACAAAGGATGCTCCAGATTCGCCAAAGGAGCTTCCCTTTGGCGAATCAGGAGTTTGCTGGAAGAGTCGTCCGGCGGAGCTAGAACCTCAGACGATGTACCTATCCAACCATGTCAGGAAACATGAAACAACAGCTGCGATGTGATGGTGAACGAGAATTAACTTGTACGCGTTTTTTAATTACCGTCGTTGTTAGACATTATTTTAAATCAATCAGCTTTACTCACGGTCCCACTCCGAGCAATGTGGCTCGACGAGAAGAAGACACGACGAACACGACCAGCCGGAAGTGGACACCGTCAGCTCCTTCTGTCTGTCTCTCCGCCGAGATCCGGAACGCACCTTAACCCTCATCTACGGAAACTACCCGCACTGGCCACCGCTACAATCTTCGTCAACGACGGACGGAGATTTGACAGTTCTATGCCAACCGTCGCACAAGGCAGAGTGCTCATGAAGATGGGCCATAAGCTTGGCCCGAAACGTCGAGCCACATAGCTCGGAGTGGAACCGTGGGTAAAGCTGATTGATTTAAAATAATGAGAGTGTAACTTGTGTGTGCGGTGCAGAGGACTGCCTGGAGCCGGCGTGCGGCGGGCACGGCTCGTGCGTGCGCGGGCGCTGCGTGTGCCGCGCGGGGTGGCGCGGCGCCGCGTGCGCCGAGCGCGACGCGCGCGTCCAGCGCTGCCTGCCCGCCTGCTCGCAGCGCGGCGTCTACGACCTCGACGCCGGCCGCTGCGTCTGCGATCCCCTCTACACCGGCGATGATTGCTCGCAAGGTCTGTTCATAACCTATAGCTTCATCGCAGAGTAAACGGGAAGTCGCGCTCGGCGTATCTTATATACTTACCTAACTTATATCTTCAAATCTCTCTCAATTTTAGTCAGGAATTAATACAGTGTTAATACTTAGAATTAATTACTTAGAATTACTAGAATTAATACACAACATTGTATCAAACGCAAATTGTTTTACCTACAACACTAATTTCTTTCCTGTGATCTTGTCTACCCTGTACCTATGGTGACAACAGGGACTTGAAAATGAATGAAAATAAAAATATACTTTAATGTACACCATTGTATAAAAAGGTTACAAAAGGCGAGTTTAATGCCTTGCGGCATTCTTTACTAGCTAGCCCTTGGGATGTGGAAAACACGTAGGGGCGGACAATGCAGTACTAAAGAGGGAACAGTAGTATGAAATATAAATAAATACACACATATACAAATTGTACAAAGATACATACAATCAATATAAAAGGGATTGAACAAGCGTGATCTTTGTGCCATAGGAATAAAGTTTTGAAGACGCTTGAGAGAGTGCATGCTACCAAATATTTTGCGACTGACTTTACCAACCTGTTTGTTCCAAATCAGGTACTCATTTATATACTTGCTGAAATTACTTCCTATTTAAAAGAACTGAACCCTGGATGATTTTCTCTCGTTTTCGATATTAATGCGTGTTGGTTGCAGTGGTGTGCTCGCTGAACTGCGGCGTGCACGGCGTGTGCGCGGAGGGTGTGTGCCGCTGCGAGGAGGGTTGGACCGGAGCGCGTTGCGACCAGCGGCCGTGCGACCAGCGGTGCCGCGACCACGGACAGTGCAAGAACGGCACCTGCGTCTGCACGCAGGGCTGGAACGGCAGGCACTGCACGCTGCGTGAGTTTCTTGCTCAAAATTGAAATTAGCTTCTTTGTCTTGCATAGCATACACAGGCTGGTAGCAAAGCAGCTCTTATCAATAGCCTACCACAGGCTGGTCCAATGAGATGTTATGCACTGAGAGATACCTTGATGGAACGAACGTTATCAAAAGTTTATAGTTTCAACCAAGTTTTCTCCGGAACAGTTCAGTATCTTACAACCCCACAGTATCGTGTTTGGCCGGTACTTAAAACAATATCCCCATTGCATCTGTCCCCGTGCATGTCGTAAAGGGGGACTAAGGTAAAAGGACACATTGCCCTACTAAAGGACGACAGGATTGCCACCTTACCTCTCGCTTTCGCACGGTCCCTGCACCGAGTCATGTAGCAGGTGGGTCTTCCTGCCTAACTTGCTGCTTGACAGTTATCTTGTCCTAATGCATTAATAAAATAAATGTAGTGATCGGCGTTGGTATTTCATTTACCGGAGTCTTTGCAGTACAACACGCGATCACTCTGCTTACCCCGATTCTCGCGTGTGGTATATATGTATGTATGTGTGTAGTTCTGAAATAATGTTGTATGTCCCTGTTACCGTGCAATGTGTCCGCCAGCCGGCTGCCCGACGGCGTGCTCGCGGCACGGCCAGTGTCTGCTGGAGGAGGGCGTGTACCGCTGCGCGTGCGCCGAGGGCTGGGCCGGCGCCGACTGCTCCGTCGCGCTAGAACTCTCCTGCAATGACAACCTCGACAACGATCACGGTTAGCCTCACCTCACCATTATATCTCTCCTCCTTGTACGTACTGACTAACCTTGGATGATGGTATTCGAACAGTTATCACGTCGTTAGTGAAGTACAAACTTAGAGTACAGCAGGTTGTATACTGTTGTTTTTGTCAGGTGCAGCCTGCCTGTTCTCTATTACCAATTATCGCACAACAGCTATGCCCTCAGCTCTGTCTCACTAGACGAATTGAGAAGTTCGTTAGAGCGAGTGAGACGGATCACGAGGAATTGCTAGTGGCGAATAATTGCTAGCCTCGGAGGAGTCATGCGGTATTCATGTTACGAGTGATTTTTTATTTATTTTTTATTTTGACCTTGTAACCGACCAATGTGTCCACCCGGCTGCTCCGCGGCGTGCTGGCGTTACGGTCAGTACCCTTCTTCGCTCTAGATCTCGACAAAGAGATCTGACTGCTTGATCCCTAATAGTCTTGTGTATGTAATTAAACTGTTAATACCGAGGCATTATTGGGTATTCGTTATCCCCTCCTCTTAATGAGGACCTTTAACCGGGTCACGAATGCAAACTCGGCGAGTTAGGCGCCTCACCGATTAAGCCAATACCGAATGATTGACGAAGTATGCCCCCACGCACGCGGCACTGCAGACGGCATGACGGACTGCTCGGACTCGGAGTGTTGCACGCGCGCGGAGTGCGCGGACCACATCATGTGCCTCGCCTCCAACGACCCGGTGGAGGTTCTCCTGCGCAAGCAGCCGCCGTCCGTCACCGCCTCCTTCTACCAGCGGGTCAAGTTCCTCATCGAGGAGAACTCCGTCCAGAGCTACGCGCACATGGACGAATACTCCGAGAGGTGAGTATGCACACCGCACCCTACACTATAGAATATAGCTTCCCAGTGCACTGCGCTCTCCGCACCAATCGATTATACACTTTAAAACACAGATTAGAGAAAGAGGCTGGTGGGCCATGGAGAGTGCTCTGTGCGGGAACATGGTATCGTCAAAATTCCGATAAATTAACTTATTAGCTGCCACTCAACAATCGTACTTAGATATCTACAGCCAATGAGAGTGTTCAGCGATGTCGACACACTCTGTATAAGTCTGGCCGTGAAGAAACGACGGGCCTATCGCTCGATCGTCCATTCAGCCGTTATTTCTCTAATCTGCGCTTGAATCAGTAAGATAATTCGATTAAACTAGATAGTTCAAGTGCACTGGAGGAATCCTCGACCGCCGATGTGAATACGTAACGTTTGTGTAGCGACGAAGTATCACAAATCCATGTGTCTCTAGGATCGACCGCTCATCTAGGACAGTGAGAGTGTACTATGCCACACAGTACCGTAAGCCATCGAGAAGACTGAGATTAGTTCCATCCGACCCGAGGCACCCCGCTCCCCGTCTCCTCCTCCCCATTCCGAGGATTTGGTGTGTTTTTTTTTTTTTGGTTTCGTCACGACTTCTATTCTCTATTTTACGATTTGGTTCAATCTGGTGAACGTACATTATGATTTTCCTATTTTAATAATACGATGCGTTCCGATCCTAGCATGCTTTTATTTTATCACTGTTTTATGTATGTATGATTTAAGTGTTAATGATTTTTCTTTTAATTTGATTCGTTTTCACACCAGATCCGATGTGTTGTGCATTGTCTAATGTTGATCCCTTGTGTGTGTCTAACCCTACCTGTTTGTGTGTCTCATATTATTACTATACGACTTAATTGTTTTATATTGCGTCTATAACAGACCCGAAAATTACACGTTACGTTATCGATATTTTATACTCGTATTGACATTTAACTAAATTACAATAGTTTTTTTAAAAACAGTTTTGTTTGTCTTCCATTCGTAATCGATCAGAAAGATTACACAGAAATTTACTAAGATCTGCAGAAGCAGAAAAAAATTATAGCACAAATCTGAACCATGGTAGACACAAAAGAACTTATCGGAAAGGTTGCTATCGAATTAGGTATGGTGAACTCTAAATATAAGCACTGAATGAAACATTCGCTTTTGTGAATTTGTCAATATCCTTGGGAGTTTATACCTATCGTACAGACGTGAGTACATTTTGTACATTCTGTAAGATATTTTGCCAACCAGTAACTTTATCTTACTGTCGCATGATATTGTAAACTTGACTTGTCATGATTGCAAATTATCGCTCAAAGAGTTTCATATATGTGTAAAAGTTATATATATCGTATTGAGCATAGATCCTTTTGTGTGGCGTCCTTCAGAACTCAATATGCAAATAGTGAACGCATAGTGGTGTCTATCATGGTCCTAGTTTAGATAACATGGTGCAATAATTTTGTAAGGCCGTAATGCAGCAGCCCTCGGCGTCCAGTGCCGGATAGCCGGCTCCGGAGCGGCGGAGACAAATCAAAACTGAGTCTAAACTAAAGTAGTCGACCCACCTCGCTTCATATGCAGAGCGCCTCTCAAGTTTGTTTGCGTTAAAACACGAGTCGCTTGGGTTTTTTTGTTTCATTTAGTCCGGAGTGGTCACATTGCGGTCCCGCATCTCTGTCCGCTCGTACTGGGGTTAGATCTTCATTGCCGCTTTGTTCTTTCCATCCACCTACGGCGAGGCTGAAAGGAAGGCTTGCGATTTTGTAATCTTCATTCCTAATTTTCATTTAATGAACAGTAAGCAATTTCTTTTTCTTCAGTATTACTTTCTAAATAATTTTTCATTCATCCAGAGAAGGTAGTTAGTTTCTTAATATTAACTTCTTGTGATTTCCATTTCTTTTCCTTTTCTAAAGTCATCATTCATTTCGTTTTACAATTTAATTTGCACGCTGTTGCTATGTGAATTTGCGACTATGGGACCTACACGGGTTGACGAGAATCCCGCTCGCAGCTGACTGGGTGTCGTAGCTCCTGGCTGAAGCACATTCCACATCCTGCACAGCCACTGTTGGGTCAGCTGGGTGGAAGCAGAGATGTCGGTGCGAGTGATGCTCAGCCAGGAGCCGGCTGGGGGAGGGCGGGAGCAGCAGGGATGGTATAGGAGGGATGCGGGAGGCTCGGTGACCAGGACGGGCGGCGAGTGCGGGTGGCGGGGGAGGGGCGCGAGGGGCGTGTAGGTATCTGTGTAGTAATCTGTCCTGTCTTTCTGTGTCCCTGTGCCGCCGTGTGTCCGCCACTCCTAGCGAGTTCTGGAATTCCTTTACACCATGGTAAGTGTGAGATGGCCCACCCTCGCCCTGAGCTCTTTGTTCTCACCTTTCTCCTTGGTTGCGATCCCCTCGGTGTATGTGGATGAGTGCCCCGCTCGGCGGCGCGACGCACTGTCGCGTCGTCTCGCTTCTTACCTTATGTTCCTCCTCTGTGCGTACTCGTTACGTTCTCTACGTGTATGTTAATGTGTATGTTTGGCGTTACTATAACCGAATGCGGCAAATCTAACCGCCTCCCCGCTCCATCTCGCGCACCTCGAACCGGGAACCGAGACTGTCTCTCGCTTCCGTTAACAATGCGCCGTGCGTCCGTGCGACCGGTTTTTATATAGTCGCGCTGCGATTTGCCGCATTCCTGTATGTGTCTCGTTGTATGTTTATTTGTCTCGTCCAATGTGCTTATGTTTCATAGTTCACATACTAATAGAACCGATGTATATTTGAAAATTAGGAAAATCATACTCGCTTTCACGCAAACTGTGAATAACAACTCCGGCCGGACGCGCCGTAGCAATATCGGATAGTCGGTAGCTACGGAGACGCTGCGACTTATCGTATCGTATCGTATCGTATTGTATCACACGACTAATACGACCTGTACGTCTATGTATGTATCCCTACCCTGTCTGCGTCTATCATCTGTTGTCCGACTCCGAACCTTCCCCGCCCGTCTCTATGTGTTTAGTTCCTACTCCCACTCTGACGCCCTCACACCATATATTCACTCTCGATCGATCGTACTCGCGTCCGACGGCTGTGTTGTAACCCACGACACACCGACCCGAGCCGAACCGACGGTCGCGACACATGGCTTCACTCGTCATCACTTAACATTGAAACTGGTGCAAATACAGTTCCATCTCTCGGTATGGCTTAGCTGAAATAAAATGTGTGGCATATCTCGATTACTTACTGAATGTGCATTAGGTATATATCTACTTACATACTTAATGAATGTTACCACTTCCTTCGCTGATGTTATTTCTGCATACTTAGCAAGTAAGTGTGATGCATTTGCAAGTTAATCGTTTACAGGTTTCCTTTTCAGGCCAATCGCTTATTTTTTCTCTACCTACTGACTTTTTAGGCTGCTGGAAGTGTTTGTTCGCTTAGACATCTCTCTACGTCCGTCCTACAACAATACGCGTCGTTTTATTTGTAGATCTACCTTACTATCGGAAAAAAAATACAACGAATTGAGTAAACGAATTGAGTAAAAATACAACCTCCTTTTTGGAAGTCGGTTGAAGATATTAGGCGCAAAATATTTAATGAATATTATATACATTTTCGGTGTAAATTAAAATTTTGCAGAATAGACTTTCTTTAAGACAAACGTTAAAGAAGTACCTAAAAGTCGCATAAAGTCATAAATAAAAAATGTTAAGTTTGAAACTTTTTTGGAAAAAAATTAAAGTTTAATAAAACATCAGGCATACCACTGAATGAAACATATTAAGCGAAATATTTAAAATTCTCGGAAGACAAAGTTTTATGTTTCGTTCTCATGATAAAAGTTCTGCCTTACGGCAGTTTACCTCACCTTCGGCTACAATCTAGCTGTCAGTTAACTATTGTCAAATGTATGAGAAATGTCACTGTAACCGGCAAATAACTGTTGAACTCGATATAACTGGAAGTGGCGAAAACGGGGGTTAATGTGTGGGGAGTTCAAAATATAATTTAAAGGGTTCTCTTAATTGAATCCGCATTTCAGTAGGAAAACTAAAACTAAAGCGTGAATATTATTCGTGGCTCTCGCCGTTTCAGAAATTATTCTGTCGTTGTAATTTTTTTAAGTCGCATATTTCTTTTTTAATTATGACTCCACAAACGAACGCTAATAAAACGTTGGCTCTACAAACGATCGCGAGTAAAGCCGTTGGTTCCATTAATGACCGCGAGTAGGTGTAGCCTTTGGTTTCACAAACAACATTGATTTAAGCCGTTGGCTTCACAAATGACCGCGCGTTAAGCCGTTGGATCCATAAATGACCGCGAGTAAGCCCGTTGCCTCCACAAACTACCGCGAGTTACGCCGTCTCGGCTCCACAAAATGCTGCAAGTAAAGCCTTTGGCTCCACAGACGACGCGAATAAAACTGCTGGAGCCACAAACGACCACGAGTAAAGACTTTGGTTCCACAAAACAACTGCAAGTAAAGCCTTTGGTTCCACAAACGACCACGAGTTACGACGTCGGCTCCTCAAACAGCTGCGAGTAAAGCCGTTGACTCCACAAACGACGCGAATGAAACTGCTGGAGCCACAAACGATCACGAGTAAAGACGGGTTCCAAAAAACAACTGCAAGTAAAGCCGTTGGTTCCATAAACGACCACGAGTTAAGCTGTTGGATCCACAAGCGCCCGTTAGTTAAGTAGTTGGCATAACAAACGACGAATAAAACTGTTAGTTCCACAAATTATCGCGAATAAAGCCGTTGGCTCCACGAAAGACCGCGAGTATTATTATTTCTCGGGCAAATGTCAGCCTCGTACGTTTTCTTTCAATACCGATAAATAAATAAATAAATAAATGTTCGCAGCAACTCCGTAGATATTGTATTATTGTTTATTTTAGTTAATTAAACTAACTGCACGAGAAGATCTGCCCGTATTAAAAGTATAGAAGAGTTAGTAGTGTGTAAATAGAATGCAAATTAAGTCTTTAGATATACGTATGCCAAGTTTATGCTTTCTTCCGGATGGGACTATAAAGCACAAATATTGTCAAATTATAGGTAGGTAGTAGGAAGTAAATTTTACAAAATTTCAGTAAAATTAAAAATGACTGAATTGTACATTAATTATTGAATAGATAACAAGAAGATATTATATAAAAAATAACATAATTTATGAATTCGATTGAGGTTTTACATACTTACGCCGGAAATGTGTATTTACTAATTCATTGTCGCTTTGACTAAAAATGTTTTCGTGATGTTGCATTTTTATGTTTCCGGCCGTCGTCCGTCTGTCTGTCCGATGGCTGTATCTATTGAACCGTAATAGCTAGCCGATTGAAATGTCCCTAGAATATGTGAAGGGTCAAGGGGAAGAAGGCGCTAAGTCCATTTTTTTTTTATAAACAGAGGTTTTGATGCAATCGTGTAGTATTTTAAAGGCCCTATAAACCTTCCAAACAGACCAAGCGTAAAAGGCGCTGAGTCTCGAGTAATTGCGGGTTGAAATTATTGCGAACAGGGAAACAAGGTGCCAAGTCCAGCCGAAACAGGGAAAGAACGGGCTAAGTCCAGTTTATTATTATGTATCCTTTGCCTGAATGGATGAATTAAAAAAAAATTGTCTATCGTGTTTTTAGAACTGTCATAAGATGACGTGTCACTGCTGTCAGTTGTAAACAGCTGATTTGTCTTGCTGTCAGTATTGCAAACAGATTTCATGTGGAGTCCGAATGTTTAAGTGTGTTTTTGATGGAAATAACGAAAAATAATGGATAACACCGATCATTTAGTGTCGGAAGACAGAAGAAGAAGTAAATAACAAAAATAAGTCTGTTTCTGTCTCATTTTGTGTGTTTTTGGTAATAAAACCTTTAAAAAACTTCATGACTATTACTTTATAAAACTGGGAAAAAAGTTGCCATGTTAGGACTTAGCACCTTCTATGGCTTTTTATTAGGAGTTAGCATGAATTTCAATAATTTCCTTCGTGAAGATATTTTAAAATAAAAATTTTAACTATATATTCCAAATAAATGATAGTCACAAGATATAATAGCACATACTCAATGCAAATTAAATCTTAAATAACCATGTTTCCAAGTCTCTAAACTTTAAAATTCGTTTCCTGAACAAAAGTTGAAAATGGACTTAGCGCCTTCTTCCCCACCCTTCATGTGTTATTTGTTATGGCAGATATAGCAAGAAATAATAAAAAATAATTAAAGGTTTTATTTTTTTTTTTTTTTCAAGAAACGTGGTACGGTGGGGTTCCGTACCACGTTTATTGAAAAAAATTGCGCGAGTTCGATTCGCACTTGGCCGCTTTTTTTCGATCAAAACGCGTCAAATTTGCAGTTGAAGTATTTCACAATATGCTACATGCTTTATATATAAGGCAAACATTTCTAGAATGATGTACCTAAATGACTAAGTATTCTATTTTTGCTCTGTCTAAAATGGTCCTGTTTGCACCAGTTTAAACTGCTACAAACATTTGTGGAAATATTAATAATATGTCCACGCGAACAATGCATTTTACTTAAATTAGTACCTATCTAGGTGAATGGTCTGCGTTTTAAGTGAAAACAAATTTTCTCATTACCTACCACAATCGTAGTGTTCTCTCATCTGGTGCGTACTGTCATTTACAAGTGTAATTACTAATGTCAATTTTGTTTTCTAGGTATTACAGAGAAGCAGGTTTTGACTTTGACCGGAACATCTACCTAGATATTAAATATTATAGTTGATTTTATTTGTGTCTTGAATTTTATTAATTTACGTAAAGTTTCTTTTCCAATGTAAACTGTAATGAGGATATTGCGTGAATTGAGATGTTTGCAATTTATTCTGAAATGAGCGGCGCATCTACAGTATTGGTATTGTGCCCTTTCTACCATTACAAAAGTCACCAAGTCTGGTTTGCTTTCAAGCTTACCCCTTTGACCACTATTAAAATATGCATCCCCACTTCCACTTCTCGTGTTTCTCAAAATCATCGCTTTGGCTGCAGCAGCAATTACTCATCTCGTAAATGAACTCAGTATTTGGGTCTGCACTGCAATTTGGTCCGGCTCGCATGGAGATACGCTAACAAACTGATTTACCAAGGGCTTACCTAAATTAAGTTCTTATTACAAAGTTGCCTCCTTGAAAATATTTACGAGTAAATTATCTGGTGCACGAATCAATCCATATTTTTGCCAACTGAGTCCTACCAACCTAGCTTAACTTGTTTGCGACGCAGAAGGCGAATTGTATTGGATAATTAAATGTCTTCTAGCGAAGGTAGATTTGACAACACCGCATCGTTCTCTCACGGTTTTCCTAACTGGACTGTGACTGCTGTCATTTCTGCTGCAAATTCATAAACGCCTAGTAGTTATAGTAGGTATCTAGTATCAAAACTTGTAACCTACAAACTAGCTTTGATACCAGATACCTACTATAACTACTAGGCGTTTATGAATTTGCAGCAGAAATGACACCAATCACAGTCCAGTTAGGGAAACCGTGAGGGAACGATGCTGTGTTGTCAAATCTACCTTCACTAGAAGACATTTAATTTGTCCAATACAATTCGCCTTCTGCGTCGCAAACAAATTGCAGTACATATATGTACTCAGTAGATTTGGTATTGATGCGCAACCATGCAAGCATACTTAGTTGCTCAAAATGCCAAATGGACAGTCGGATCAGTCAGCTTCTTTAAAATTGTTTTTTCTCCAATAAAAAATATCGAGTTCTCAACATTTTATTCTTACGCAGTGCTTAGATGCGCCTCTTGATGCGTCTCCTGTTGTGCTGGCGCGGTGTTAACTGTTGGGTTTGGTTGTGTAGCCGGGTGTCGGTAATGCGGGGGCAGGTAGTCTCCCCGCAAGGCCTTGGCATCATCGGCATCAGGGTCTCCGTGGACCGCGACGCACGCTTCGGCTTCACGCTCACCAGGCAGGGCGGCTGGTGAGTACTTACATCCGTCCAAAAATAAGCACATACCATTAAGCAGAGTAATCTGTGTTGCGCTACAAAAACTCGGGTTAAACACCAACCACCAACTTCAGCAAAGCATTAGGACAGGATAACTATCAAGCAGCAGCTAAAGCGCGAAAGCTTGACTAATGAAACCCTACCATCTAGTCTAGTTTAGCGGCGGGTGCCCGAGTGGTCTGGGCTTCGGCTTCTTTTGCGAGACGTCTGAGATTCGGAGCCGGTCGGCGTGTACCAATGAGTTTTTCTGACGGAAAATTGTAAGTGCATACACCGTTCGGAACCAGTGTAAAACTGTAGTCCCCTTCCCTAGGTGGTAGGCTAAAATTGTAGCCGACTGGGTTGTTACCACCGTACCTTAAAAAAACCATTGAGGTTCCGAGGCTCTGCCGAGCTACCGTAGATATACTAAAGTGTCGTTGTGTATAACTTGGATTGCAATCTGCAATTCCACCTTTAATAAGATACTTAGTACAAGCACATCTTACAAGACCTTTTTTGGTTAGGTTCGACGTGCTGGTGAACGGAGGCGGCGCGGTGACGCTGCAGTTCCAGCGCTCTCCGTTCAAACCGCTTCGCAAGACGGTGTTCGTGCCCTGGAACCAGATCGTCGTCCTGCCGCCAGTACAGATGCAGCTCAGCGACGACTCCTATCAGATCGCCACGCCCAGGTCTCTACCCCAACCCGACACATGCTCATCTCTTCACACTTGACAAGTCGTGACAATTGAAACGCTGGGCGCAACATGGCCGTTAACCCATGTCACTCAGAAGCGCTATTTTATATATTTGCCTACATTAGATTCCATCTAGAATGATCTCTGTGAGTTTCGTCTTGATTAGATAATAGCAGAAAACTCTGTCCGTAGCTTCAAAGGACACTCAGAATGGACATTTCTCACACGCTCTTGTTGCATACAGCGCTTCAAGTAGGTCATACGAGTACATCTCTCAGGGTATGCTCTAATCTATGAAAGACAAAACAAAAATAAGGTACTAAATTGGCATTTGTACGAATGTAGGTAATGAAATGACGAATGATAACATCGAACCTATGCCTCCCTTCATCCGATGCCTTCCTAATTATAACTTGACTCATGCTATCATCTCATGTTGTAGATCAAAAATGTGTATGCTCTGGAGATAGAGCGGGAACGGCAGAACACACCAGTCAACCCCGGTTTTCACCATCTGTTACCTAAAATCCAACAGTTATTTGTCGGCTATAATGACATATAACTGGCAGCTACCCACACTGTAGCCGAAGGTGGTGAAAACGGCCGTTAGTGTTCACTGCTGGACATACCTACGCTCTTTTCCAACGGTACCTCCCAAGGAACACCGGAAGGCAGCTGCTAAACCGGCTCGCTCCTAGCAGTATCAGTCCAGAAACCACACCTGTGATGTGCGACATCCTATGCTGTGTTCTCTTCTGACGATAGCGTATTGTGCGCAGAGCGGTAGCGTCGCTGGGCTCGTCGCCGCTGCCGCAGTGGTGGGAGGCGGACGGCGCGCCGTGCGCCGCGCACGACCACGAGAAGCTGCGCCCCGAGCTGGTGGGCGCCTGGCTCCCGCACGCGGCGCCTCCCGCGCCGGCGGCGCCACCTAGTTTGCTCTATCCGGAGGCGCAGGTCAGTAATCCCTTAACACCGAAAATTATACTAAGACTTACAGGGGAATATTATGTACCTTATATGTAATCAGGCTTATCAAGCTAAGTATGACCTGTCCGAGTAGGTCTTCCAGACGATTTTGAGGGGCTTATGAAGATAGTAGTGAATTCGTATGGCTGATAGATAGTGGAAAATCAAGCATTTTGATAATCGAGTTAATTCAATATGAAGGCGCCTAAGTTCGGCAATCTGGTCAAAATGTCTTTCTGAACTATTACTGTAATTGAAGTCGCGTCAATCTTCAGCTAAAAACTGCACCCACATACCCACGTACATCATTGCGTTTATTCTCCTCTAAGGCACATTTTTGCTCTAGGTGGTTAGACAAACCGCCTACGTACCTAGTGGGGCTGAGAAAATCGTAACGGGGGAAAGCGGTAAACAAAAAATATTGCATTTGTGACAGATCGTGAGCGAGTCGATCTGGATTCCCGGGTCTGCGGTGCGGCTAACGTACCGGTCGTCGCAAGCTGCGGGCTACCTGTCCGCCGTGCGCATCCAACTCACGCGCCGCTCCCTGCCGCCCGCCCTCACGCACGTGCACGTGCGGGTGGAGATCGAGGGCTCCTTGCATGCGCACACGTACGAGGCAGATCCCGACATCACGCACGTGTTCGCTTGGAACAAGAGGAACGTCTACAAGCAGAAGGTTCGTAATGATTTAGTAGACACCTGGAGGACAGGACCTGTCTAACCTTCCAGCTGTACAATCGCGTAGTTCATGTTTGAAGAAATTATAAGAATTTGTGTTTATTTGTTTGTATTCTTCGTTGATTGAGATTACCGGATTGCTTAAATCAAGTAAGTGTCTTACATCAAATTAGGTCATTAACTATCTCGTACACCTATAATAATTAGATAACTAAGGGTACATCACTTAAGATACTTTAGCATACCTGTACAATATTGTGCTGGATAATGTATACTTATGCTTAATCGGCTTTAAAATTGAATTACAATAAAAAAAAATTGGATTGTGCACTGCTCGAAAAACACTTTTCACCCATACAACCAGGCGTTACAGCCTACATGTCACATGACCACAATATATTCTAATCCACGGACGAAGAAGTCAATTTTCGTCCGTGTTCCCGCCATTTTTAATCCTGTCAAAATCAACATTTAAGTAGACTGCCAAATCCTTAATAATATGTGTGACCCAAACTGCACGTTCTCCTCCAGGTGTACGGGCTGGCGCAGGCCAAGATCTCCATCGGGTACGAGTACTCGAGCTGCGCGTCGGTGGTGTGGGAGACGCAGACGGCCACGCTGGCTGGCTTCGACGTCGACATCAGCGACATCGGCGGCTGGGGGCTCGACATACACCACCACTACAACTTCCACGAGGGCATACTGCAGAAGGGAGACGGAGCCACGCTGCATCTCAAGCACTACCCGAGGACTGTTCAGGTTTGCACTTCCTGCTGTCCTTGCTAACCACCTAAATACTGAGCCATATAGTAAGGTCAGATAGAAACTTCGACATCAAACCTTCTTGTACGAAACACTTAATAATTTACTTAAGGGATCCAAGTGGACTAGCGAGTGTTTTATAATCCATTATCGTAGAATCTTTCCACAAGGGTAGGCTTTCCATAGGTACTTGAAGTACACTAGAAAGTCCACTTCGATCCATTGATGGATCCTACCAAGGGAGCCAAGTGAACGGTGGGGATTATAGACTTGATATCCAGATTTTCTGTACTGTTGTTGGTTTGTCCACAATCGAGAATACAGCTCAGAAAACAGAACGCGTGCTGCTATTGTAGGTAACTAGCCATGGGTGGAGTTTCATTTACCAAAATTAACTCTGTCATTCGTACCATAATACATTTCGGTATAATTGTGTACATAGTTGGAAGAGAAGATTTTCATTAGTCTGACTCACGATTCAATCACAGGTTGTGATGGGAACGGGTCTTCAACGCGCACTCTCCTGCCCGGAGCACTGCAACGGCAAAGCTGCGGACTCGCGGCTCCTGACTCCGGCGGCGCTGACGTCCGGGCCCGACGGATCACTCTACGTGGGGGACTTCAACCTAGTGCGCCGGATCACGCCCGAGGGACAGGTCACCACAGTGTTGCAGCTGGGGTGAGCTACGTCTTGACATACACTTGTCCAAGTCATTCACGTCTCTCTGAAACCTAAAGTCATACAGCAATGTGAAAGCATTCGTAGATGCAAACTTGTTATGCCAACGATATGTTGGTAATTTGGTTATATGGACATACGTCTCTTCAATTTTACTCCAGTCCTCCCAGCCTTCAGCTGTACGGAACCACTGCTTCCGCCGACGTATTTGATGTTGTCGCCCCACCTGGCGGGTGTTCTTACCACACTCCGTTTTGTTGTCCACGGTAGTGTTATAGGACTCGGTTACTCCAACGGTCGTTACCTATACCACAGATTATTTAATAGTTACTTCCTATACCTTTAGCTGACGTGTCTAGCCCACTTGAACTCTAAGCTTAGCCATCCGGTTTCCAATATCGACTAATTTGGTGCGTTGGCGGATTGCCCCGTTACGCACCATATCATGTAGCGATATACCGAGCTTGGCTCGCTGGGCAACTTCGATTAAAACTAGCTTTTGCCTGCGGCTTCGCTTCGCGTGTTTAGCCTTTTGCCTTTTTACTCACAGATCAGGCCGTCGATGACGTAGCGTTATGATTTATAGAAGTTGATAGAAGAGACAGAATGTATGTAAATCGATAAAGTGGTTTTCGAGTTATAAGCATATTCATATATTGACGTACATTACACGGCCGTAGAAACTTTTCTTTATTTATTAGGATAAAGAGATATAGAAGAATAAAGGACCGTAGATAGAATGGGCACATATTATTCCGAAGGACAAACACCTTGGATAGAACAAATTGCGACATGTTCGAGTGCAGTTTTACTGCCATAATTAAACAATAAACACTTAAAGATTGCGGTATAAAAAAACTTACTGCTGAATTCTTCAATATCTATTATTTCTTTCAGAACAACTCAAGTAGCATATCAGTACTACATATGTATATCGCCTGCGGACGGCAACCTGTACATATCAGACCCGGAGAAGCATCAAGTCCTGAAGGTTCTCACTCTCGAGAATGTGAGAGATCCCAGCGTCAACTCGGAGCCGGTAGTGGGGAGCGGGGACCGCTGCATCCCCGGCGACGATAGTAACTGCGGGGACGAAGGCCCCGCCATCAAAGCCAAACTCTCACATCCTAAAGGTGAGCGTTGAGTTTGTTTGCATGGAATAACATGATAATAAAGTTGTACTCGCATGCGACATCTATCTATCCATAACTCTTGTAATATAATTATAATTAAAACATAATTATTTTGAATGTTTCAGGTCTCGCAATCGCCGCTGATAAAACGATGTACATAGCCGATGGTACCAACATAAGAGCCGTAGATCCCAAAGGCATCATCCACACCCTGGTCGGTCACCACGGGCATCACAACCACTGGAGTCCGGCGCCGTGTCGGGGCGCCATTCCCGCCTTCGAGGCTCAGCTGCAGTGGCCGACCGGCGTGGCCCTCTCCCCGCTAGATGGATCTCTGTATTTCATCGACGACAGACTCATACTAAAGTTAACCGTGGACATGAAAATAAAAGTGGTCGCCGGCCAACCGTCCCACTGCCGCTCCATCACCAAAGGCGTCATAGAAGGAAACGTAATTCTCAAAGTAGCCAACGACACCGAAGTCGAAGACCGCAGGGACGACTCCAACTTAGGAAACATTTTGGCGCTCGCGTTCGCCCCGAGCGGGGAACTGTATATCGCGGAATCCGACTCAAAGAAGGTTAACGCAATTAAATCCATCAGTCCTTCTGGAAAAGTTATCCACTTCGCTGGGAAAGTTCAGGAGAATTTGAAAGAGCTCAGCTGCGAATGTAACGCGTCCATATCGACAACGATCAATCCAAATCCACACCAACACATCATGGAACAAGACAACATGGCCTGCCCTTGTAGACTCAGTATCGCTTACAATGATGACCCGGCGAGCAATACCGAGACACTACTCTCTTCTAATGCCAAATTCCAAGCAATATCTGCTCTCGCCGTCACACCTGATGGTGTTCTTAATGTCGCAGATCAAGGTACTTAAAACCTTACGTTTATTATACTTACTACAATTTCAGTATTTATAAACTATCCGCCATTTGTGCAATATAAAATTAAAATAGTTCTCATTGTCCACAGGTTCACTGCACATTCTCGCATTGAAGCACTACCTCCCCACACATGACGAGAGTGGGGAGTTCCGAATTCCCTACCCTCCGACTTCAGAGGTTTACGTATTCAATCGCTATGGACAGCACATAACAACCAAAGATTTAACCTCTGGGAAGACGAGATACTCTTTCCTATATTCGAAAAACACCAGCTTCGGAAAGTTGTCCACGGTCACAGATGCTTCAGGAAATAAAATACAATTCCTAAGGGATTATAGCAACCTGGTGAGCTCCATCGAGAACACGCAGGATCACAAGCTCGAGTTGAAAATCTCTGGAGTTGGTTTCCTAACTAAAATTACTGAAAAAGGGACAACCGAAATTGAACTCGATTATGACGCTAACAGCGGTCTCCTCAACAGTAGATCAGGGGTGAGCATCATCACATGAAATGTTTACAATGCTTTTAAATTTAAGAGTGCTGTTTTCTAATGACATCTATCTTGTTTCAGTCCGGCGAAACTGTAATCTACGCGTACGACGAACTCGGCAGAGTGACCAAAGTGATTCTACCATCTGGTGAACAAGTGAGCATCACATCTGGATTGGCCAAAACTCACGGCCTCGCCGTCACCGTCTCAAATCCATCCAGCAGCATTCCCATCGGTGTTGCCAAGAAATGTGAATATGTCTTACACGGACAATCCTTCAAGCAACTAACCATAAACAATGGGAAGCAAGTCACTGAAGCCAAGATATTCCAAAACAATACATTAACCCTGAATACACCCTGGGGAGGCAAGTTCGAAAGCATCGCAGCCTCCAAGCATCCTCTTCTCGAAGCGGCTCTACCCATCGAAGCGGAAATGCTGCACATGTGGTCACATCAAACCACTACATTCGGTGAAGGTCTTGTCAACAATATGTATTCGCTGTACAGTCTGGTGGGAGATGTCAGAAACCCGCAGCAGACGCTCAACCACGAAATATGGGTGAACGATTCGCGAGTCCTCATCATCGAGTTTGATCAATTCAAGAGCAAGGAAACTTTCTACAATGCAGATCGACAACCGCTGTTCACGATCTCGTACGATGTAGCCGGCCTGCCTCTCTCCTTCTACCCGTATAACTCGGCCGCTCCACTCAACATATCGTACGACCGGTTCAACAGAGTCGACGGCTGGAAGTGGGGCGAGACAGAAGAGTCGTACAGCTACGACCAGCACGGCCTTCTATCAGAGATCACGAGCCCGCAAGACGGGACAAAGTTCATCTATTACAATGACGGAAACTTGATATCTAAAATCACTCTTGCGAGCCAAAGAAGCTTCAAATATCTATATGACAAAGATGGTGGCTTGACTTATGTCGTATTGCCCTCGGGAACCAATCATTCATTCAGCGTTCAGCCGTCGATAGGATTTTTAAGAGTGACCTACACTCCTCCTGGAACATCCAAGAAATATTTACAGCATTATTCGCACACCGGCGAGCTACTGCAGACAGTTTTCCCCGGTGACGGCGCTAGAGTCGTCTATCGATACCACACGTCCAATAGACTCTCGGAAGTCATCCATGGAGATGGACAGACGCAAATACACTACTCAGAAGTGAGCGGGTTGCCGTCCGAAATACTACACCTAGATCGAGATGTCGACTATCGCTGGGAGTTCACATACGTGGGAGGCCTGCTAACCGAGGAAAGGCTGGACTATGGAGCGAAGACCGGTCTCAGCAACGCCAAGATTTTGTACGATTACGATAACAATTATAGGCTGACGTCGGTTCAAGGTCGCATCGGCGGCCAAACCGTCATACCACACCACATTGTGTACAACAGTAAAACTGGCGCACCTGAACTCCTCGGTCAGTTCACGGTTTCCAAGCAAAGATGGAACGAGACCTCAGTGTACGACGGAATAGCCATGTTCTCGCGAGCGCTTGACGAACGCTTCCTCCAGAAGGAAGTCACAGTCAACATACACCGAATGGAAGTGTTCCGAATGGAATTTTCGTACGACAAGCACGGCAGGATATCCCAAACTAGAACCCACACTCGTAATGTCGGCGTCAACACCTACACCAACACTAAGAACTATACATGGGATTGCGACGGCCAACTGACGGGAGTCGAAGCACAAGAACCGTGGGGATTCCGTTACGACAACAACGGGAACATGCTTTCCTTGACGTACAGAGGAAATACTATTCCGATGGAGTACAACGACATGGACAGGATTATTAAGTTTGGAGAAGGCCAGTACAGATACGACAGTCGTGGATTGGTTTCGCAAAATGCCCGAGAGGAACGGTTCCAGTACAATTCCAAAGGACTTCTGGTTAGAGCGACAAAACGAGGCAGATTTGATGTTCGTTACTACTACGATCATTTGGAGAGGTATGGCACTTCTATGTTGTATTTATGCTACAATACCTGATTTTTATTTTGACCTTACTTAGGTATTCTGGTCATTTGATTCTTATAAATACCCTCTTACTATTGTCAAATTGTTTCTAACTTAGTTCGTTGCTAACAGGTTATCTACGCGGAAAGACAACTTTGGAAATGTGACACAGTTTTTCTATACCAACAAGGACCGACCGCACGAAGTGAGCCATATTTACTCACCAAGAGAGAACCGATTCATGACACTAGTTTACGATGACAGGGGGCACCTGATCTACACACAGGTACCTACTTTGAATGAAAATTTTTATGGCCCTCGTTACTTTATGTTACCTGGGTAGGTATCATATTTTATAAATCAATTTGACAAATAATAATTATGTATTTCAGGTGGCTCGACACAAGTACTACATCGCAACAGATCAGTGCGGTACACCGGTGATGATATTCAATCAGTATGGAGAGGGTATCCGAGAGATCATGAGGTCACCGTACGGCCACATAGTCTACGACTCCAATCCATATCTCTATTTACCCGTCGACTTCTGCGGCGGCCTTCTGGACCAAGTGACATCGCTCGTTCACATGCCCAATGGCAAAGTGTACGATCCATTGATAGGGCAGTGGATGTCGCCGCTGTGGGAGAACCTCGTGGAAAGAATCTCCAACCCAACACAACTCCATCTCTACCGCTTCAACGGGAACGATCCTATCAACTTTAGGCCTCAAAATGAAAAACCAACAGGTTTGTCCCGCTTTCACATTCAGTTTGAAGAATGCAGTTTTTCACGACATTTTCTGTCCACTGCTGATAGGAGTTAGAAATAGCGATTACGTAAAAGTACCGGATTGTGTTATTGTAACAATGTTTGCAACGTCTCACACCACTTTATTTTTCCCTCAGATCATCTGTCGTGGCTGAGCTTACTCGGCTACGACCTGAAGAGCCTAGCTCCTCAACTATATCCCGAGGATCTACCGGGCGGTTCCGTCCTGCCGACGATACCTCGAGGTCATCCGATCCTCGGCAGCGGCGACGTGGCCAACAGCGTAGGCCTGCCGTCTCTCATGTCGCTGATCCCCAGCGTCAACATTGAGTCCGGCTTCCTGTCCTACATGTCCAACAAGAGGATCTCGGACGCCAAGAGCCTCTCCATCCCGGCCATGTCCGCCCTTAAGACGGACGTCATGAACCTCACGCCCAAGAAGATAGGATCAGCGTCGGAGCCGCCCTTCGGAAGAGGCATCCTCGTGTCGCGCAACTCGCGCGGTCGAGCGGTGGTGACGACGGTGCCGGCCGCCAACGCCATCTACCGCGACGTCTACACGTCCGTATTCAACCGTTCGCACCTGCTGCCGTTCACGTTCGTGGTGCACAGCGACCAGCAGGACACCTTCTACTTCGTGAAGGAGGAGACGTGGCGCGCCGCCGACGACCGCCAGCAGCTGAAGCGGATGCAGGGCAAGATAAACGTGACGTTCCACGAGATCCCCTCCGAGAACGGCAACACGTACAACGACGTGAAGATCCACGGCAAGACGACGATCGTGAACCTGCGCTACGGCACGACGGCGGAGCGCGAGAAGCAGCGGCTGCTGCACCACGCGCGGCTGGCGGCGGTGCGCAAGGCGTGGCACCGCGAGAAGGAGGCGCTGCGCGCGGGCCTCGCGGGCTCGCTCGAGTGGTCCGCGGGGGAGCTGGAGGAGATCCAGAAGGCGGGCGCGGCGGCGGGCTACGAGGGCGAGTACGCGCACGACGTGCAGCGCTACCCGGAGCTCGCCGAGGACCCCTACAACGTTCGCTTCGTCAAGAAGCACAGCGAACAGACCAAGAAGAGGAGACGGAAGCGCGAGGACGCGCGCCGCGACTGCCGCCTGTGGTGGCTCGCGTGGGACGACGCGTGCTAGTGGCGCGTCGCCCCGCCAGCGCCCCGCGCGCCCGCCCGCTGCCGTATGCCAAAACTAAGTGTGCCAGCGACCGAGCGACTGAGTGACGAATGAATGATCTGTGTTTGCGGTTAAGTTAATTTTTGTAAATAGCATTCTCTATAAATTGTTAACTGTTGATGTATGTTTGTATGGTAGATGCGGAACTCTATTGCTGTGTAAATAATAATTTGCAGGGAGTACGGGGGATATGTATCTTCCAGATGGACTGATATATATTATATATATATATTACTATACCTAAGACATAATTTATGTGAATATGAAATTATTTATATTTATCGGTAAAAAAAGAATAATGCTTCAGTGTCCAATGTTCTTATAACTATAGATCAAAACTACTTGAAAAAATAAAGTAACAAAAGCATACTTTTTTTAACCAAATACACGGTTTGTTTTATTCTACGTACCTATTTCATGTAAACATGATAAGTAATAAGAGTAGGCGATCTGCATTCCTTTTGCGAAATCTCATCCCTT
The DNA here is from genome assembly GCA_946902875.1 of Nematopogon swammerdamellus. Classification (NCBI taxonomy): domain Eukaryota; kingdom Metazoa; phylum Arthropoda; class Insecta; order Lepidoptera; family Adelidae; genus Nematopogon; species Nematopogon swammerdamellus. The sequence continues at coordinate 624,074 of OX336337.1, forward strand.
CTTACCAATACATTTTGACAAGTCATCCCGGAATCAATATTTGCTTTCCCTTTCAAATTAACTTCCTGTTTTTATTTCTTTGGGTTCCGTACCGTAAGTCCCAAAAAATGGTGCAATGTATCGGGTGCAGTTATCCGTCCACGCGCCTGCGGCATTAGTGAGTGAACCCGAAGTGTCTCGCAATCTAGAACCACTGCAAATCCGCAGGGATGTCGGCTCCCTAAGTGTATTCTATCGCTTATTCCATGGGGAGTACTCGACGCGATCCCGCCGCCGTCCCCTTTCCACCTCCGCACCACGCGCACAGGGCAGGGTTTGCATCCCTACACGCTGGACTTACCGCGGTCGCGTACTAACCGGTTCTGCATATCTTTCCTCTACAGAACCGGTAAACTCTGGAACGCTCTCTCTTCCCATATACAAGTACAATGCCCCAAGTACAATCTCGGGTCCTTCAAGAGGGGCATAATAGGCACCTGTCAGGCCGGCATGGCATTCGCAACCCCCGCATACGACCGAATGTCCATGGGTGGCTCGGCTTTATTTGTGAAGCGCAATTTTCATCTCAATTATTTGGAATCAAAACAGTCAGTGCAATACAAGCTATATATAACTTTAGGAAACCTTTGTCAAGACTACTCCCATGTAAGTTTGTTGTCAGTTGTAAATTTTTATACATATTAATTTCCGTAGCTTCTATGCATGGGAACCTGTGACGTCGAAACTCCCGGCGCAAAGCGGCGCACGTGACGTGATAAAATTGGTTTTTTGGCACAGATAAATAAAAAGGCCAATATTAGTAGTATTAAAATAGTGTTTATTTTCTATAATTTTATTGTTAAGCGCAATCCGATTACAAGTGGAGAACTAAGCTAAACCCTCTGTTCGTGCGACCATTCAAATTATAATTAGAGTAATTTGTTGCAAAATTAACATTGAAAATGCTTGTCAAATGCACAGGTCATTTATAGGATCACTAACCATACCTAGCGGTGGAGTGGAACATATTCAACATGGAAATGTGAGTGCTTAAGTAATTAAAATACATTTGAATAATACATAACCTGGCAACGAAACTCTGACCCTCACTTTACGATACGAACATAAGCTCTTTCAAAATAACGGACAGATCAATAATATCTGTTTTGGTTTCGTTGGCGGTTTTGTGGCAAGCAAAAGGTTTACAAATTATAACTTGAAATTCTGATGCAAAGCAATGCCATTACTTTCTTGTGGCATCACAGTTACCACTGCTTGGGTCAGAAGCAAAAAAGTTTAGTAAATAGTGAAAAAGACGAGATGAACCAACAAAACCCCACTCGATCATTTCCTTTACAAATTTACGTTATTTGCAGAAAATGAATTCATTCAGAACCTTGTTCACTGACAGATGGCACGCGTGACAGCTGATAAGGGCTAAGCAGTTCTCAGACTGACGGGGCTGTCACGCGGCGCCGGCGGCGGTTCGTCAGTTCGTGCGGCAGTAGTTGTGTGCGAGTGAGAGTTAGTAAGGTTGGTGCCTAGCAGGGGCGCCGGTCGGGGCCGCGACGGCGCGGCGCCGCCTTGAGGATGTTGTCCACGCGCAGGATTACCTCCGCCGCCTCCGCAGCAGACTCCAGCACCTGCCGCTTCACCACGTACGACTCCGTGATGCCCAGCAGCTTCACGTCACCCACGCTCCCGCGCACCATGTCTGCACACAGACCATGCAATATCGTATCAGACATAGCCCGCATGCAAACAATTGTATCACTAAAATAAAGAACAGCACACAACAAGGAAACAAATAAAATATTTAAATTAGATCAATGGCAATAGCGCAATTGCAAGAAGTTTTGAATCAAAAATCAAATATAACAACAACGCCATCTATCATCCGTCATCATTTGACACCACCCTTTCCTACATCGTGGACACCACAAACTTGTGACAAACTTGTAAATATTACCTATTATAACTGATGACGACTGAAGTTGAAATATATTAGAAGATGTGTTTCGTAATGTAATATATTTAAAGATATATAAAAATATAAAAATCAAAATATGTAATAATGTTATAACTTCAAATTATTTATCGACTATGTAAGAAATATTTAGTTTGAAGATCACACAAAGCAGCCAAAAGAGAAAATTGCCTCAAAAAATGTTTAGTAAAAGCGTGATGTTTTTTCTTTCTTTCCATCTAATAATCAAAAGTTTATATCTACATACCTACTATTATTTATCTTAGTGTGAAGTAAATACATATACACGAGTATGAGTGTGTTTGAGTACTGTGGCAAGTGGAAAACAAGCAGCGTGATGTCTGTTATGTAGCAACACAAGTGTATATACAGACCGAGTCCCATAGTGATCTGTCCCTGCGCGTGGTGGCTGCGCAGCCGGGCGATGAGCTCCGCGCTGTCGTAGCCGGCGTTGTCGGCGACGGCAGCCGGCAGCCGACGCAGCGCGGTCGCGAACGCCTCGGCCGCCACCGCCTCCTTGCCGGGCGTGCGCGCCGCCGCCCGCGAAGCCGCCTCCGCCATCAGCATCTCGCTCGCACCTACGCGCAAACATCAATCACTCTTCAACTTTCATCATCTTCATTTTGAAGTTATACTTCTTTACGCATGATATGAAATACATTAAGTAGTACTTGTTGAACTTACAGTTCCATGGGAAAGTAACATACCGAAGGACCACAACATCAAACTTAACAATTACTGCAACTTAGTAGACCGGATTGTGAGAAACGGATTCAAGACTGATCTCTTCGCTGTGGAAGTCGGAGCAAGAGGACTACCAGCGAGGTCGCTCTACAGTCTCTTCAAGAATCTAGAGCTGCCAAGATCGACGCTAAGCTCATATATGGAGAGAGCTTCGAAAACGTCACTGGAAGCATCCTACAGAATATGGATAGGTAGAGAGAGGGAGGTCGAGAGCGGGACTGGTGGTTTCCCCGCGTCCTAGTCAACGCAGACTAACTGACGAGAGCTTGATGCGAGCCGAAACGTGAAGCATGCGCGGGAAATTTAGAGTGGCCACTCGCTAGTCCCGACCTTGATTAACACCCTCCTCTACTGCCGATGGGCCCGGATATGTTCGGTGAAGCCATCGCAAGCTTAGTTCCACACATTTCTTTTTAGGCGGGTTTACGAAAATGGGAAGTAACCTCAGAAAAAACTTAACATCACTGTAATCATCACGCTCTTCGTCACCTCCTAAACATTATTTGTATGTAGGTATTGTACGGTGCTGCCTTCGAGGGGGAGAGGGGTCGAGGGTTGGAGGAGGGAGAGAGGGAGAGAAATGGGGAAAGGGGAGAGGCAGAGAGGTGGACGGGGTGAGAAGTGTAACTTCTAAGGCTAACAAAGTATAAACACCCATTTTTTGGAGTTATATAGAAATAAATGAACTTCTGAAAATTAGGAGTAAACTCACAAAAAACGTCACCGTGAACGCCACGCTCAATCTATTTATTTGCTCAAATTATTTGAATGTAGGTATTGTGCGGTGCTACCTTTGAGGAGATTGAGGGGTCGATCGGTTAAAAATTAATGAAAAAATTAAATTCAATCATAAAACTCAATAAACTTAAAAAACTTTAAACTACTTAAAAAAGCTTTACCCATCCCATCCGGCAGCCATAAGGGGCCGCTCCGCCCCGTAACATTCAGGTCCGTCAACTCCCCTAGGGACTGATCAGCCCCACGCAGTCTACGGTCACACGATTCCGCCTATTGGTATTTCCGTTAACTTTTCCTATAGAAAAGACAGAGATAGATCGATAGCCGATGAAATGATCTATCCATAGATGTAAATTTGCGTATGGAAGGAAACGAACCACTCCATCTTCACGCTTTTTCTGCTGTGTTATAAATATCATTAGATAAATATTCCCCTAAATAATGTTCAAAAACAACCTATTCAAAAACAATTTAAAAAAAAAACCCTATAAGGTTTATTTCCCGGTTCTTCCTAATAGATTGCACAGCTCAACAGAAGAAGAAAAAACAGCAATGATGACGAGACGACCCATACTGAATATGCATAGATATGTCTCAATGAAATATTGATAATGTTTTGTTGTTCTGTAGGTCGAAAAAAATTTTTTTTTTATGTAATCCGATATGTGGGGCTAGGTCGAAGGGGCCAAGCACATACTCCGACCAGCCAATATCACCTCCGAGTAGGTAGCTGCCATACTGGAGACTTCCCTGTATTGCTGGCTATACTGGACTAGAGGAAAACACAACTGAGGCTGCTATGCGGCCATCTTACATCCAGTACGATGGTACCACCCCAGTCGGCTACAATTTGAGCCTACCACCTAGTAAGGGGCAAGGAATATGCATAGTTATGGCTCAATGAAATATTGTTAATGTTGTGTTGTTCTTTATGGCGAAATAAATATCGAGAAAAGGCCGTGTTTGCTCCACTTGGCGGGTGGACCGCCGTGCCCCCTGATCTGAATGTGAATTTCAAGGTCACAAGACGGCCACTTACAACACATTAAATAGGTCACTATGCAGTACACTCACCTCCGCCGTAGACGACCTTGGGCTCGCGCACGGTGGCGGTGAGGACGCAGAGCGCGTCGTGCAGCGAGCGCTCCGCCTCGTCCAGGATCTGCTCGGTGGCGCCGCGGATCACGAGCGTGCACGCCGAGCCCAGCTCCACACCAGAGAACCGTATCAGGCTCTCTTCCCCGATTATCACCTGTTGATTCACATTCACATGTACGGGACGAGGCGGCAGAGGTGTGTCAGGATCGTGGCAATTTTTTTTTTATGTAAACTGACACGGTTGGCTACATCACCTACAACATCCGTGATGTCAGCCCATAACACCGGGTGAACTAGGTGCCACGTCAGTGCTTCCCTTCAGTCGTACCGGCTACACTGAACTGGACGGATAACAAAAACTATTTACATAGCCGTATCGACCGACCTTTCATTCAGTGCGGTAGTATGGGTACGTTTCCTAATAACATTCACTCGTTTATGACATTATTAACGAGAGGGAATTGTGTGCACGGTGCATTTACATTTGCAAAGCTTTATATGGAGTGACGAACTTTCTCCAAGGTGATATAGGATCGTCATTTGCACTGGCCCCTCTGGAATACATAAATGTAAAGGCGCATACCTGTTCAATGAGCTTGCAGTGGCCGAGGCGCACTTTGCTCGGGGAGTCGAAGGTGGAGGTGATCTCGCCGCCGGTGACGAGAGCCAGCCGCTCGATGCCCTGGAAGTCGGCGTGCTCGATCGCCATCACGCCCGCGTCCGCAAACAGCTGCTCCGGGTAGTTGTAGATCAGTTGCCTGCAGACACAAGAAGCGCAGTAAGTGCTACAGTCACTTCACACTGGCTCAGTCACGCTGGCAAGCGTGAGTAGTGGGAAGACCAACAAAGTTCAAAGAAAATCTTATATTATCCCCGGCACCGTTCTGAAAGCCTAACCTAGCAAAACGACTGCGACCTGCACACACCCCTAACACCAATCTTAACACTAAATCCAGCATTCAACCACTGTGATGTGACTTAACTTGCTGCATAACTGTAGGTCCCTTCCCCTTACTAGGTGGTAGGCTCAAATTGTAACCGACTGGGTTGGTACCACCATACTGGACGTAAGATGGCCGCATAGCAGCCTCTGTTATGTTCTCCTCTAGTGTAGTATAGCCAGCAATTTAAAGGGAAGTCTCTGCTATGACACCTACCTTCTGGGAGGTGATATTGGACGGTCGGAGCAATGATATTATAAGTTAAAAGGAGGTAGATAGGTTATCTGAGCTCCCAAGCGGCACATTAAATACAAGACCACAGTCCTGTCTGAAGTTAGCCGCCCACCAACTACGCACGCGTTCGGACCGCTAACCACGAGCCGCTAACACATCGAAAATGCTGTCGTGTGTAATGAGATTCTGAACTAATTCTAATAATTGAAATAAGACTATTCGAGTCGGCGCATTAATTTATAGTTCTTCCCACAGAGCATCAAATGCCTACCGCGCGCGCCCCCTACTAGAGACGCCCTAAGCGATAATATTTGAAACCTGAAAACTACACGCAGTGCTGCTAGCGCTTCGTATGTGTGTGTGTGTGTGTGCTAGTATCGACACTACACACAAAGAGGAGCAAGTTAGGCACACGCACAAAACAAATGCACACGCACAACACACATATGTAAGTCATAGGCCACGCCCACAGGCTTCAACGCCGTTGTAGAGAAATCGCGCTTAGGGCGCCTCTAGGAGGGGCGCGCGCATTTGATGCTCTGTGGTTCTTCCTCTCAACTTTTCTAGGATGTGCCAGGTGCATACGGAATGTCATATAGATAACCTATCTTTCCTAAAATATCATTGGGTCAGTGGATAATATCACATGGAGTGCATCATGTAACAAGTTACATGCAGTGCATCATGTAACAAATTACATGCAGTGCATCATGTAAAAAGTTACATGCAGTGCATCATGTCAAAAGTTACGTGCAGTGCATCATGTAAAAAGTTACGTGCAGTGCATAATGTAACAAGTTACATGCAGTGTATCATGTAACAAGTTACATGCAGTGCATCATGTAACAAATTACATGCAGTGCATCATGTAAAAAGTTACATGCAGTGCATCATGTAAATAGTTACGTGCAGTGCATCATGTAAAAAGTTACGTGCAGTGCATAATGTAACAAGTTACATGCAGTGCATCATGTAACAAGTTACATGCAGTGCATCATGTAACAAATTACATGCAGTGCATCATGTAAAAAGTTACATGCAGTGCATCATGTAAATAGTTACGTGCAGTGCATCATGTAAAAAGTAAGTGCAGTGCATAATGTAACAAGTTACATGCAGTGCATCATGTAACAAGTCACATGCAGTGGGTCATGTAACAAATTACATGCAGTGCGTCATGTAACAAATTACATGCAGTGCATCATGTAACAAGTTACATGCAGTATGTGTGCATTTCTGCTTCATTCACAAAAGTACTGCTCATACCGAGAGCTAAGATGTAAAGTTCAGAAAGACTGGTGGCGAACCGTGTACCTGTTGATAAAGACGTTGCACTTGTGAGCCAGAATCTTGTTGACCTTCTCCTTCATCTTCTCCTTCTCGGCGACTTCCAGCTCGGCAATCTTGGCCATCGACTCCACCTTGATGGTGGAGCCAAACACTTTGATCTTGTCCGTGTCCATGGGTGTATTCGCTATCAGGATGTTGGCGTTCTCTATGCGCTTCGGCTGGTGGACTCCCACCTGCGGTAAACACCAGAAATCATTACATCTAAATACACTTTAGATCTAAATACATCTAAATACACACTGGACATACGGTTGCATGGGGGCTGAAGAAATGCCATCCCACGTGCGTGAAGTCAGTCAGTCAGCATGTAAGCGTCCACTGCTGGACATATGCCTCACCAATTTTCATACAGTCCTCCTGGCCTTCGGCGATACGGAACCACTGCTTTCCCCCGACGTACTTGATGTTACTCAAACGGTCATCGTCTCTTCGGCTAACGTGCCCAGCCCACTGCCACTTGAGCTACAGTGAAACATCCAAGGACACTCCAAGAGGCCTGCAAGGACGTCGGCCGCCTGCATGGAAGGAGTACGCACAATGGGTCCAAGCAGAGCGACATACATGCGGAAACTACCCATCAAGAAGAAGAAGAACGGAATTGGTTGTCACTAAGTGCGCTTATTACTTCCACTGGAAGTTGGTTGGCCCACCACTCTGTTTGTTATGAAATGTTTGCGAGTATTGCTGTTAAAAATGTTCGACTTAGTTTCATGCTGTGGCCTCGAAGTTGAACGTTTTGGTTCAATGTGAACATTATCCATGCAAATTCTATAGAATATCAGAATATATAATAATCTGAAAACCAATAACATTTTCAAAATCAATCAAACGGACTGTAAGTTCAAATGCAGCCTCAGTTCTTCAGCAATGGCAAATATTGGCAATGATGTCAACTCACTTTTTTGTCCAGCAGGAATCCCTCATCTAGGAAGGACTCCTCGAGAAGACCTCCCTTTATTTTGATGATCTGGATCGCCTTGAGATTGCCGGAACCCTTAAGCCTTAGAACTGCATCTACGGCCAGCTTTGTGAAATGCCTGCAAATTAAAATTCATAATCAAATCCACACCAAAAGTGAGGTTGCTGTAGACCAGGCATGGGCAACCTACGGCCCGCGGGCCACATGCGGCCCGCGAGGTCTTTTTGTCCGGCCCGCGATCCTTTCCTGTAAATTATTTTGGTCCGGCCCGACTAGCCGAAATATTCATTAAAAAATCGGGCTGCTGCGCTTTTGCGGCGAGCGCAGCAGTCGCTTCACTTCATTCAGTTCAGTTCAGTTGCAGGTCAGTCAGCCAGCCAGTACGACGACGACGACGACGCTCGGCTTGCTTGTTGTGCACAATTTCTGACAGGAAATTTTATTGTAATATTTAATAGTGTGTTATCTACTTACTTTCACATTTACTTATTATAAATAGGCATCGATGCAAGTAGGTAGGGTACACATTTTAGAAATGTAGACTGTGGCCCGCGACTCGACACCAAAACAATGATGTGGCCCCTGGACCAAAAAGGTTGCCCATGCCTGCTGTAGACAGTGGCGTCTAAAATATATCAAAGATAACAATTAGAAAAATAGATTGCAAAGTGTGATTCATCATGTCAGTAAAATATGATGGACACTGCAGTATTATTAGATGCCTGCTCCATAGATCAGTTCGTCAAAATCATAGACCAGGTACATTTTGACAGTTTGCAACTAGATTTTTGGCTAACACCTTAGCTGCTTAAGTGTAAGTATCCACAGTGTGGACCGGCACCAGCACGGTTGCCGAAACATCGGGTGGATACAAGCGCAGCCGACTTTCGGCTTTAAAATATGCGCTCTTTTAATATAAGGATAAAATTCAATTAATTCTAATAAAAAAGGTGCAGATATGACCTACTTGATTTGATACATAGAAACACTCAAATTATTTTAAAGTAGTGGTGACGCATGGGGACCTTTGTTTTATAAAATTTTTTTTTTGTGTGTTTTAGTTATCAATTTGTTGTGTTTGTGTATAAACTCTAAAGATTACAACATTTATGAAGTGAATGTATTATTATTAGAGGTTTTTATCCAATCGCAAGTTTAAAATCTAATAATTCATATTTGTGAAAGGCAATCTCCGTGCAATGTTCAACTCACAATTTGGAATCAAAACTAATGCACTGTAAGGAACTTTGTAGGAAATTTTGTAATGACTACAACCATGCTAGATTTGCTATAGGTCGCAAGTCACAATGTTTTGTTAGTACCTTATTAGTATTATATAGCATATTGCATATCAATGTGTAGGCAAAGAAACATACTCTTCAAATACTGCATACAAATTATGGTACAGGCAGGTCCATTCCCCATTTCTCAAAAAAATCTGCGGCCAACAGTGACAGCAGTCAGTTTTATTTTTTTTTTTTGTGGCAGCGAAGTGATGCTAGCGTGTTTGATGAAAATCGCAAGGATTTTTAAGCATAAATCGACTATTCTCACTGGTTCTAATAAGAAAAATTGTCTGAAATCGCTATTAGCGACATTTTCAAATGCCACCCATCGGGGTGCGGACCAGCCCCTTGGGAACGGTTTAGGGGCCGGCCGTTCCCTACGAAACGCGAGGAGATAACATTTGAACGGACACGAGAAACAAAGACGGCTTACTCCTTATGGTTGGCGAGAATTTTCGAGCTGAGCGTGGTGCGTGCGATGTTCTCTAGGTCGGCGCGGAAGCGAGCCTCGTCCATGTCCGCGGCGTGGTCCTGACTAGCTTGAGAGAGAGCCGTCTTGCTGGCTTCGAGCGCGATGCGCCAGCCCGCTATGATGGTCTGCGGGTGGATCTTCTGTTCGATGAGCTTTTCCGCCTCGCGCAACAGCTCCGCAGCTAAAATAAGTACATTTTATTAAATCACAGTGAGAACATTAGACGGTTGCATGCTTCACACACACCCCGTGATTTAAGTCGATAAAAATACTATCGACTTTTATCCATTGAATAATCTTTAGTTTTTTTTTTAATATGTAATCCGGTATGGGTCGCTGAGTTGGAGGGGCCAAAGCACATGCTCCGACTAGCCAATATCACCTCCGAGAAGGTAGGTGCCATACTGGAGAATTCCCTGGATTGCTGGCTTTAGTGGACTAGAGGAGAACACAACCGAGGCTGCTATGCGGCCATCTTACACGTTTCTTCATTCTTCTTCTTCGTCATCTTAGTAAGGTAGTACCAACCCATTCTGCTACAATTTGAGCCTACCACCTAGTAAGGGGCAAGGGAAGGGACCTACAGTTTTACACCGGTGAAGCAGGAGGTGTAGGTATGCATGTAATTTTTTTCGTCAGAAAGGAAGGAAGGTGTGGATCTAAGCTTACGATGGCTTCACCGAACATATCCGGGCCCATCGGCAGTAGAGGAGGGTATTAATCGAGGCCGGGACTAGCGAGTGGCCACTCTAAATTTCCCGCGCATGCTTCACGTTTCGGCTCGCTTCAAGCCCTCGTCAGCTAGTCTGCGTTGACTAGGACGCGGGGAAATACCAGTCCCGCTCTCGACCACCCTCTCTCTACCTATTCATATTCTGTAGGATGCTTCCAGTGACGTTTTAAAAGCTCTCTCCATGTATGAGCTTAGCGTCGATCTTGGCAGCCCTAGATTCTTGAAGAGACTGTAGAGCGACTTTGCTGGTAGTCCACTTGCTCCGACTTCCACAGCAAAGAGATCAGTCTTGAATCCGTTTCTCACAATCCGGTCTACTAAGTTGCAGTACTTGTTAAGTCTGATGTTGTGTTCCGTCGGTATGTTGCTTCCCATGGAACTGAAGAAGGTTTAGTCCAATCTTTGGGCAGCTTTTTGGCTCCAGGTTTCACAAAGTTGACCTTCTGGAAGCCGCCACTGGTTTGCCCTTTTCTTTTGAGGGTGTGGACCTGAGCTTGCGATGTCTACACCCAACATATCCGGGCCCATCGGCAGTAGAGGAGAGTGTTAATCGAGGTCGGGACTGGCGAGTGGCCACTCTAAATTTCCCGCGCATGCTTCACGTTTCGGCTCGCTTCAAGCCCTCGTCAGCTAGTCTGCGTTGACTAGGACGCGGGGAAACCACCAGTCCCGCTCTCGACCTCCCTCTCTCTACCTATCCATATTCTGTAGGATGCTTCCAGTGACGTTTTCGAAGCTCTCTCCATATATGAGCTTAGCGTCGATCTTGGGAGCCCTAGATTCTTGAAGAGACTGTAGAGCGACTTCGCTGGTAGTCCCCTTGCTCCGACTTCCACAGCGAAGAGATCAGTCTTGAATCCGTTTCTCACAATCCGGTCTACTAAGTTGCAGTACTTGTTAAGTTTGATGTTGTGGTCCTTCGGTATGTTACTTTCCCATGGAACTGTAAGTTCAACAAGTACTACATGCTTTGTCGCTTTTGAGAATATGAGTATATCCAGTCTTAATGCTGTGGTACAGATTTCCGAAGGCATTTGGTAATGCTTCTCATGTGTGTCCATCAACAATTCCCAATCCTTTGCTGCTCCCAAAATTGAAGAAGGTTTAGTCCTATCTTTGGGCAGCTTATTGGCTCCAGGTTTCACAAAGTTGACCTTCTGGAAGCCGCTACTGGTTTGCCCTTTCCTGGTCCGTGCAATTGACAGGTTGATGGCCTCTCTGATGATTTGGAGGACTTTATCATGACGGTAGGAATACTGGCCTCGCTCAAGTAGTATTTTGCATCCGCATAACAAATGTTTGGCCGTGCCTACGAACTCCTTACATGACGGGCATAGTTTATTTGTAGATTTCCCCCATCTAACTAGGTTACTCGGGTCGGGGAGAGTAAGCTGGAATGCATTTAAGTAGAACTTAAGCAGCTCAGGGGACCAGTTGTATATTATGGATTTCCACTTCAATGCAGGAGGGATGCAGAAGTCACCCACTGTTAGCCAATCATTCTGCATTTCTAGGTTTAAGGCGTGAAGTTTGAAGCCTTGTTCCATGTCCTCCTGAGCAAAACCTTTCAGTATTTCTTTATCAGACTTTGCTGTTTCTATGCCCAATCCAGATCTATTGGTGCGTGTACCAACTTGGAATGATTTGTAGAAGTCGAGTCTCGATTCCAGTTCATCTGATAGTGATGTGTTGGGTAAGGCTTGAATAGCGCTATCATTGGAGTCTTTGAGTATACATCGTTTGGCTATTCTCGCCTTTTGATAAAATATCGACGGTTTCTTAATGTTCAGTCCAAAGTTATTGTGAGATCTGTATAGCGTTGACGAGTCAGCCGGGTGAGCCAGTCCAAACCATGATTTCAGGAATCTGGTCACATACGAGTCTAATTTAGTCAGGTTTTGCTTTGTGAAGTCGTAGAAGAGAAATGGCCATGAAAGTTTTGATGTCAGGTAGTTATCGTAAATCCATGCCTTTTGTGTACCCAGGAGGGGAAGATTGTCAGTTTGGCGGAGGCTCTCTTCGAAAAGTTGGACAATATCATCAGTAGGATGCTCCTTTCCTCTGCTGGTGTTGACGACCAATCTGCAAAAATCAACTTTCACACGAAGAAAAAAAAAATTAATGTCAAATTAAAATTGAAATATTTTAGTTGTCAAAAAAGAAAATTATTCTAATAAAAAATCTCGCAATGGAAGTTCTGTTTTGATTTCTCGCTATAATTTTGGTTACTTCGAGCGGATGTATAGTCCAGCACAGCGAGAATGAAAACCAGAGCTTCTACGAAGCGAGACCGAGAGTCAAAGGGTCCACACGATCGCCCTTCGTCCGTCTCGGGAGCAGCGCCCGGTGCGGAGCGTGCACGACCTCACATGAGTCGGTCCTCTATATCGGACTCGGTCGTGCACCGTGCTCCTCGCGCGCCGGTCGCACACGCGCCCCGAGGTGGCGGCGAAGGAGGCGTGGATCCCAATTCTGTGTCTGATCGTGTTGTAGGTGAGCAGCAGCACGGCAGCACCGGTCCCACGCGCTCCTCGCGCTCGACATCCTCGCTCGTCGCGCGTAAGTTGTCGGCGGAGGTGCTCCACGCGCGTCGGCTTATAGAGCTCGAGCGTAAGGTCGCCGAGCGTGAGGCCGAGCGTGAGCGCCTTGCTGCGGAGCGTGAGCACCTAGCAGCAGAGCGTAAGGCCGAGCGCGAGCGCCTAGCTGCGGAGCGTGAGTCCGAGCGTGAGTCCGAGCGTGAGCGCCTAGCTGCGGAGCGTGAGCGCCAACTAGCGGAGCTGGAGTTGCGTGCGGAGCTGGCTGCTATCGACGCCTCAACTGACGCCGGGAGCACGCGCACTGGAAGCGTGCACACATCCCGCACAATAGACTGGGTCAACAACTCGGACTCATTACAGGTTACCGATCATGTCATCAATTCGGAAAATTATACATATTATTCCAACAACAAATCTACACCACAGACGGTGATACCGCGGCGGGCTACAAGTGTAGAGCGAGAGCCTTCTTCGCTCAACGCACACGCGCAGAGCATCCCTGCACGGCCGCCGCTAGGGCGGAGTGGGGCTACGGTCAGTCCGCCACGGCGGTATGAGAGTGGTCAAGTTGATGACATCGGTAAGATAACACAAATTAATACGTCAGCAATCACTAACGAGAAGTCGTCTGAAATTTCTCAACTTGCCTCGGCTATAGCCGCTTTGGCATCGAACTCTAGGTCACAAAGTCGAGTTAAAAAGCCGTGGTACGTAGAGTTGCCTCCTTACTACGGTCATCCCACTCAGTGGTTGGCATTCAAGAGATCTTTCGATGACACTAAAGACTCGTATTCAGCGACGGAAAACCTCGCGCGCCTCCGACATGCGGTACGCGGGGAGGCACATGATGCGGTCGCGTCCCTTCTCGTGTCCGCACGTGAATCTGACGAAATTCTACACGCGCTGGAGCAACGTTTCGCAAGACCGGAACATATGGTCATGCAAGAGCTTGCCACGATGCGCGCTTTACCTAAACTTAATGAAAATAAAGATATAAATACATTTGCTTGCAGGATTCGTAACTGTGTAGAAACGATTCGTTTGCTGGACAAGCACGAATATCTTCACTCGCCGGAATTGTTCGATGCCATGATAAACAAACTTTCGCCTTGGATGCAAGCGAGGTGGAGAGATTATGCATTTGAAAAACCAAATCAGGTAAAGTTGATTTTATTTTCTGCATTTTTACTTCGCGAGGCTGAAAGTCAAATGAAATTCGGTCCGCTCACACTGCCGCATATCCCGCCGCAACTCGATCATGGTACAAAACGAGAGCAGCGTGGTGCGAAAGGACAGGTTCATTGTATATCAACAGATTCCGATCACGAAGATTATGTTACGTCAGAATCCACCCAAGTGTGTGCGGCCTTTAGAGATAATGTCACCCAGCCAACGGAATGCTCATATTGTAAAGAATCACATGTCACTCATTTCTGCGAAAAGTTTAAATCGCTCGCTGTCGATGACAGGTGGGCCTGGCTGCGTAAATCTAAAGTATGTTACAGGTGCTTGAAGGATACTGCCCATCAGTGGAAAAGCTGCAAAGTAAAGCCGTGCGGTATCAATGGCTGTAGATTGCGTCACAATAGATTACTGCACGGAGGTACCTTTCCCGTCGCTAAACCAAAGTCTGAGCAGGAGTCATCTACGATTGAAAGAGCGTGTTTCATTTGTAAGCCATCTCAAATTGGCACCTCCACTTTATCTAGTACTGGTGAAAATCGTTCAACTGACTATGATCAGCATGATGAAAGCAATAAGGCCGTTGTGTCGAATACGTTCGTTGAACCCTTTTCAAAGCAAAAGTCATCAAGACAGGTGCTGCTTAAAGTACTTCCGGTAGTAGTGAGTGGGCCAACCGGGGAGGTGAAGACTTACGCCTTTTTAGACGAGGGCGCAACTGTCTCACTTATCGATTCAGACGTGGCGAGACGTATCGGAGCGACTGGCCCCGAAACGGATTTGACGATAGGTGCAATTAAAGGCATGGCGATGAAAACGAAAGCTGAACAGGTAAGCTTCCACATAAGGGGTCCAAAATGTAACGAATTATATTTAGTGGAAAATGCTAAATCTACGCCTTCTCTCGGGTTGACACGACAGTCGGTAAAATCTCTAGATCTCTCACATTACGTGCATCTCTGGGATCTCGTTAATGAGCTGTCTTACGAGGACGCCGTTCCGACTGTTCTGATAGGTAGTCCGGATAGTCTGCTTACACTCTCGAAAGAGACGAGGAGTGCTACGAAAAATGAACCAGTTGCCTGTCTTACTTCCCTAGGTTGGGTTCTGCACGGTGTACACAACAGTTGGTCGAAGCCTGTACAATTTGTAAACACGACTGCAGAAAAAGTTCATTTTCTCATAGAAACAGAATCTGAAGACATTGATTCGATTATCAAAGAGCAATACAAATTTGACTGCATAGTATTACAAAATATAACAGTGTCGGTGTAGAAAATAATCGTGCTTTACAGCTCCTCGATACCACATCGCGGCGGCTGCCAGGTGGACGTTTCGAGGTGGGACTTCTATGGCGCTCAGACAACCCTCGACTGCCAGAAAGTTATTCGCAGGCACGGCGCAGGTTAGAGATGCTCGAGAAGAAGCTTATCAAATCTCCACAACTTATGGATTTGTATAATAAAAATATGTAAAGTATGATTGACAAGGGTTATGCGGAAGAATGTACCGGTGAAGTATCGACGAATCCGCTCTGGTATTTACCACACTTTGGTGTTGTGAATCCAAACAAACCAGGTAAACTGCGAATCGTTCATGACGCTGCTTCCAAGTCACATGGCGTCAGTTTAAATTCCTCACTTTTACCGGGACCGGATATGCTGCAGTTGTTGCTAGGCATTCTATTTCGTTTCCGGGAGAGAAGTATTGCCATGACCGCGGACATTCAGGAGATGTTCCCGCAAATAAAAATAAGAGCGGAAGATAGGGACGCTCAGAGATATCTGTGGAGACAAGGAAATACTCATGGTAAGGTGAAAGAGTATAGAATGAGCTCAATGATCTTTGGAGCGACGTCGAGCCCGTGCACTGCTCACTACATTCGAAATAAAAATGCTATAGAGTTCGAACATACATACCCAGATGCGACGAAAGCTATTCTACGCGACCATTACATGGACGATTACATTGGTAGTGTCGATCACGTTGAGCAGGCTGCTCAACTCGCCTCAGATATTATCACAGTTCATCGGCAGGCTGGCTTTGTGATGAGGGACTGGGCATCAAATAATGCTTCAGTTATAGAGTCGATTCCGGCAGACCTACGTCACACTTCAACACGAAATGTTGAACTCTGCGTTCTGCCGACGTCGATTCGTACTCTAGGTTTAATTTGGAATCCTTCAGAGGACAGTCTCGGCTTTCAGTCGGCTCTGCAGGTCGATAATGTACCAAATGTCTTGACAAAAAGAAAGGTCTTGTCATATCTCATGCGAGTGTACGACCCGCTCGGTCTATTAGGTATAATGATAGTACGTGGACGTATTCTTTTCCAACATACATGGAAAAAGGGTCTCGGCTGGGATGACAATTTTACTTCAGACGAGGACGAGAAATGGAGAACGTGGTTGAAAGATTTGAGTTCAGTCACCAGCCTAAAGTTATCTCGGTGGTATCTGGGTACACCTGGTTACGTCGGATGCGAGCTCCACATTTTTTCAGATGCCAGTGAGCTGGCTTATGCTGCAGTTGCTTATTGGCGTTTTAGCTTATCTGACAGAACGGTGAAGCTTGCTCTCGTGGGTAGTAAGGCTCGAGTCGCACCACTCAAACCGTCGACAATACCCCGACTCGAGCTACAAGGAGCTCTCGTAGCAGCTCGCTTAGCGAGTACGATCTGCAACGAGCACGAGAGAAAACCGACAAAATGCTATTACTGGACAGATTCTATGACTGTTCTTGGATGGCTCCGGAGCGACGCACGAACATTTAAAGCATTTGTGGGACACCGACTCGGAGAGATACTTGAAACCACTAATTTATCTGATTGGAGGTGGGTACCGAGTGCTTTGAATGTAGCTGATGATGCTACGCGTTTCAAACCGGGGCGTTTGGAGCTTAATCATCGCTGGTTTGTCGGTCCAGAGTTTCTACTTGGACCACCAGAGATGTGGCCTACGGAACCATCCAAACTTGAGGTTACAACTAACTGCGAAGAAAAGAGAATGAAACCGTTGGACGTATACTGCACCACGACAGTTCAGCCTCTGCGTGCACCGGTTTCCGCAGACGCAGCCCGTTTTAGTAACTGGATGCGATTAATACGGGCAACTGCTTATGCTCATAAGTATATTCGCGGGTTAAAAGAACGCGTTTTTGCGAAACGTCTAAATTCCTCTTCTCACGGTATCATCCATCCATTGTCATTATCATCTTCAAGAAAAGTCTCAACTTCTATCCAGCTTACTGTCGACGACCTTCGTGCAGCAGAAATTCATGTACTGCGACGCTGTCAAGCTGATTCCTTCAGTGAGGAAATAGCCTGTATTCAAGCTGAACAACCGGTCACGAAGGGTCGACTGGCAAACCTCACACTAGATGATCAAGGATTACTCCGCTTGTCGGGACGGATAAAAGCTGTAAGAGGAATCAACAACAATGTTAAAAACCCGATACTGCTGGACGGGAGGCAGTACATTACTCGTCTCTTAGTGCAACAAATACATCAAGAGTACGCACACGCTAATAATGAGACGGTAATAAATGAGATTAGACAGAAATATTGGATCATTCGAATAAGAAATACGGTGAGAACTGTGTCAAGGAAATGCCAAATGTGCAAGAATCGTCGGGCAACACCCCTTAATCCTCCAATGGGCGATCTTCCACTCGATAGACTGGCACATCACTGTAGAGCCTTTACCTTTACGGGACTCGACTATTTTGGACCGGTGGAAGTGTCGCTGTTCAGAAGACGACTAAAGAGATGGGTAGCTCTCTTTACATGCATGACGACCAGAGCCATCGACCTGGAAATAGTTGATAATCTGACCAGTGATTCGGCAATAATGAGTCTGCGACGATTCATTGCCAGGCGAGGAAAACCGACCAAGATTCTATCTGATAATGCAACAACATTTGTGGGAGCCAAAAATCAACTTGCGGCCCTCTTCGATGAAGCTGTGGCGAACTTCGCCCAAAATAAGGGCATCGAATGGAGTTTCATACCGCCCTCGGCACCCTTCATGGGAGGAGCCTGGGAGAGACTTGTTCGTAGCGTAAAGACAGCTCTTATGGTCACTTTACACGAGAGAGCCCCCAAAGAAGAAGTTCTGCACACTCTCCTTTTAGAAGCAGAAGCTATTGTAAATTCTCGACCACTTACACACATCTCCGTTGATGAATCAGATCCAGAAGCATTAACTCCGTTCCATTTTATATTGGGGACGTCATCAACCGCTACTGTAGAGTTGAAATTGGAAGAAGCAGATTTAGTTCGAAGATGTGATTACAAAAAGGCGCTGAGGCTGGCAGACCATTTTTGGTCAAGGTGGATGAAAGAGTATCTCCCAACCCTACTGCCCCGACGAGTATCCGGACGGCCGAGCGAAAATATTTCGACTGGAGACCTTGTGTTAATTGTTGACAGTAATCTTCCGAGAGGGGTGTGGCCACGGGGAAGAGTAACCGCTGTATACCCTGGTCAAGATAAGTTTATCCGAGTTGCTGACGTCAAAACGAGCGGAGGAATCTTGCGACGACCCACTAAAAAATTGGTGAAACTGCCAGTCGACCCAGATCCTGTAATATGATCAAGATTGATTAGAAGAAACGATGTCGTCTTCCTCATCTAGGTGTGATGGCTCACAGAGAGGGGCGATGTTGACGACCAATCTGCAAAAATCAACTTTCACACGAAGAAAAAAAAAATTAATGTCAAATTAAAATTGAAATATTTTAGTTGTCAAAAAAGAAAATTATACTAATAAAAAATCTCGCAATGGAAGTTCTGTTTTGATTTCTCGCTATCAGCTGGTGATCCTTTTGCCCAAGAATTTAAAAGGAGCTTCATCAGCCACGGTTGCGATTGGTTTTCCGGCTACTGTCAAACCTGGATTGCTCGAGGTAAACTTTGAACCTTTCCTGGTTAAGCTCAAACAGTAGCACTTCGCTGGTTTTATCTTCATCCCTTTGGTCCATTCACAATAGTCATCCACCACCTTAAGAAGCGACTGATTTTGTTTTGGATTGCGGGTTAACAGCGTAATATCATCCGCAAATGCCAGGATGGCCGCCATATATGTGTCTCCATATTTGAACCTGTATCCCCATTTCTTTTCTTTTACGACAAGCGTATCAATTAGAATGTTGATAACAATGTTAAATGTGACAGGAGAGAGGCAGCAACCCTGGAAAAGTCCTATGCCGTAACGAATTTCCGGTGTCTTCTCCGTTTCGCCTTTTACTTGTATTACAAAGGAAAGTTTTTTGTAGTAGGAGGCTATTATATTACAGATCAGAGGTGGCACATTATACCACTCTAGCGCCTTTAATAGTAACTCATGGCGCACCGAACCGAAGGCGTTTTCAAAGTCTAACCACGTGGCAGTTAATTGTCTCTCATTCTTCCTTGCATCTCTAAGACATTCAGTCAGCAAAGAATTATGTTCGAGGCACCCTGCAACTCTTGGGAGAAAACCTTTTTGGTACTTCTTCGGTAAGTAGTCGTTGGTACACATGTGTTTGAGTAGTCTGGCCTGTATAATGGAGAAGAATATTTTCGAAATTGTGTTCGTAAGGGCTATAGGTCTAATATCCTTGGGATCAGTAACTTCTTTCTTTTTTGGTAGAAGAACAAACACGGCTTTACCAAGACAGTCTGGCACTTCTCTGTTCGTCCAAATTCTTTTGTAGATGTTCAACATGTGTTTCCGCACTGATGGACATTTTTTGTATATGATGTATGGTATGCCATCGGGTCCCGGGGCGGAACTATTTGGTTTCCTTTTTATGTGGTATTCCAGCTCTTCCATCGTCGGTGAATCAGCATCAAATGCTAGAGCAGGTTCTTTGGGTTTTGGAGCTGGTGGATCCCTGTAAGTTATATCTGCCTCCGGGGTGGTATATGTGGATTTAAAGTAGTTGAACATCTCGTCCGTACTTAACCTAATTGTACCCTGCTGTTCCTTAAAAGCTTTTTTGGCGAAATAAAAGGGGTTCTTCTCGAAAGCTGCTATATTCTGAGCCTTTCGAAATTCATTGCCAGCAACCGTAATTTGCTCAGATACTTTCTGGATGAGTTTTAGGATAGATCTCATCGCTCTGGCTAATTGGTGGCATAGATTTCTGTCTCCTGAGGCTTTAGCCTTCCTTAGCTGCTTTATCAACTCTCTCTTCCTTCTCCTAAGCTTTGCTTTGAAAGTGTTTTCTCTTTCCATTGGGTTGTGGTGATAGCGAACAGGGTACAATTCGGAGAAGTAATTGTAAATTGTTCCCTGGAAGTCATACAGCTGATCTTCGGGACTCTGCCTGCAGCCTGGGAGGTCAAGTCTTTCGGCTAGGCATCGATCATGTTGCTTCCAAGTGGTCTCGGATATGCTCGGTAAGCTTAGTCGGTCTCTGGGCGAAAATGCTTCATGGTGAGAGGAAGGTTGCGCAACACTTTGTGACGTGTGAGGTTGTACTCTGTCAATAGTGTCAGGTGGAGAACTTACAGGCGCTTTCTGCCCTGCTTCACTGTCGCTATGTTTCTCCTTCACGTGCTTTTCTAGCCAGATTTTTCGCTTATATTGTTTCCCACACTTCGAGCATTTCAAGTCCATATTCATGCCAAGGTTGTCAGAGATATCGATCGGTGAGCGGTTCATCCTCCCTCCCTCTCGGACCGCTCTGAGGGTATTTACTCTTTTGACTGTCGTAGCTTTTATTTCCTGGCGCGGCTTGCTAGGCCTAACGCCCGTCTGTCTCTCCAGCGTCACCAGTCTTTCCCGGTCGTCAAATGGACTTTCCCATTCGTCAACGGTCTTTCCCGGTCGCCAGCTGTCTTTCCAGCGTCATCCCGTCTCTCCGGGCTGTCTTGTTTCGAAGGTGTGGATCTAAGCTTACGATGGCTTCACCGAACATATCCGGGCCCATCGGCAGTAGAGGAGGGTATTAATCGAGGCCGGGACTAGCGAGTGGCCACTCTAAATTTCCCGCGCATGCTTCACGTTTCGGCTCGCTTCAAGCCCTCGTCAGCTAGTCTGCGTTGACTAGGACGCGGGGAAATACCAGTCCCGCTCTCGACCACCCTCTCTCTACCTATTCATATTCTGTAGGATGCTTCCAGTGACGTTTTAAAAGCTCTCTCCATGTATGAGCTTAGCGTCGATCTTGGCAGCCCTAGATTCTTGAAGAGACTGTAGAGCGACTTTGCTGGTAGTCCACTTGCTCCGACTTCCACAGCAAAGAGATCAGTCTTGAATCCGTTTCTCACAATCCGGTCTACTAAGTTGCAGTACTTGTTAAGTCTGATGTTGTGTTCCGTCGGTATGTTGCTTCCCATGGAACTGAAGAAGGTATAGTCCAATCTTTGGGCAGCTTTTTGGCTCCAGGTTTCACAAAGTTGACCTTCTGGAAGCCGCCACTGGTTTGCCCTTTTCTTTTGAGGGTGTGGACCTGAGCTTGCGATGTCTACACCCAACATATCCGGGCCCATCGGCAGTAGAGGAGAGTGTTAATCGAGGTCGGGACTGGCGAGTGGCCACTCTAAATTTCCCGCGCATGCTTCACGTTTCGGCTCGCTTCAAGCCCTCGTCAGCTAGTCTGCGTTGACTAGGACGCGGGGAAACCACCAGTCCCGCTCTCGACCTCCCTCTCTCTACCTATCCATATTCTGTAGGATGCTTCCAGTGACGTTTTCGAAGCTCTCTCCATATATGAGCTTAGCGTCGATCTTGGGAGCCCTAGATTCTTGAAGAGACTGTAGAGCGACTTCGCTGGTAGTCCCCTTGCTCCGACTTCCACAGCGAAGAGATCAGTCTTGAATCCGTTTCTCACAATCCGGTCTACTAAGTTGCAGTACTTGTTAAGTTTGATGTTGTGGTCCTTCGGTATGTTACTTTCCCATGGAACTGTAAGTTCAACAAGTACTACATGCTTTGTCGCTTTTGAGAATATGAGTATATCCGGTCTTAATGCTGTGGTACAGATTTCCGAAGGCATTTGGTAATGCTTCTCATGTGTGTCCATCAACAATTCCCAATCCTTTGCTGCTCCCAAAATTGAAGAAGGTTTAGTCCTATCTTTGGGCAGCTTATTGGCTCCAGGTTTCACAAAGTTGACCTTCTGGAAGCCGCTACTGGTTTGCCCTTTCCTGGTCCGTGCAATTGACAGGTTGATGGCCTCTCTGATGATTTGGAGGACTTTATCATGACGGTAGGAATACTGGCCTCGCTCAAGTAGTATTTTGCATCCGCATAACAAATGTTTGGCCGTGCCTACGAACTCCTTACATGACGGGCATAGTTTATTTGTAGATTTCCCCCATCTAACTAGGTTACTCGGGTCGGGGAGAGTAAGCTGGAATGCATTTAAGTAGAACTTAAGCAGCTCAGGGGACCAGTTGTATATTATGGATTTCCACTTCAATGCAGGAGGGATGCAGAAGTCACCCACTGTCAGCCAATCATTCTGCATTTCTAGGTTTAAGGCGTGAAGTTTGAAGCCTTGTTCCATGTCCTCCTGAGCAAAACCTTTCAGTATTTCTTTATCAGACTTTGCTGTTTCTATGCCCAATCCAGATCTATTGGTGCGTGTACCAACTTGGAATGATTTGTAGAAGTCGAGTCTCGATTCCAGTTCATCTGATAGTGATGTGTTGGGTAAGGCTTGAATAGCGCTATCATTGGAGTCTTTGAGTATACATCGTTTGGCTATTCTCGCCTTTTGATAAAATATCGACGGTTTCTTAATGTTCAGTCCAAAGTTATTGTGAGATCTGTATAGCGTTGACGAGTCAGCCGGGTGAGCCAGTCCAAACCATGATTTCAGGAATCTGGTCACATACGAGTCTAATTTAGTCAGGTTTTGCTTTGTGAAGTCGTAGAAGAGAAATGGCCATGAAAATTTTGATGTCAGGTAGTTATCGTAAATCCATGCCTTTTGTGTACCCAGGAGGGGAAGATTGTCAGTTTGGCGGAGGCTCTCTTCGAAAAGTTGGACAATATCATCAGTAGGATGCTCCTTTCCTCTGCTGGTGATCCTTTTGCCCAAGAATTTAAAAGGAGCTTCATCAGCCACGGTTGCGATTGGTTTTCCGGCTACTGTCAAACCTGGATTGCTCGAGGTAAACTTTGAACCTTTCCTGGTTAAGCTCAAACAGTAGCACTTCGCTGGTTTTATCTTCATCCCTTTGGTCCATTCACAATAGTCATCCACCACCTTAAGAAGCGACTGATTTTGTTTTGGATTGCGGGTTAACAGCGTAATATCATCCGCAAATGCCAGGATGGCCGCCATATATGTGTCTCCATATTTGAACCTGTATCCCCATTTCTTTTCTTTTACGACAAGCGTATCAATTAGAATGTTGATAACAATGTTAAATGTGACAGGAGAGAGGCAGCAACCCTGGAAAAGTCCTATGCCGTAACGAATTTCCGGTGTCTTCTCCGTTGGTTCACACCGACCGGATTCGAACCTCGGACCACTCGCATGAGAAGCTGATGCCCCAACCACAAGGCCACCCGCCGCTTCTAGTGTTAGTTACAATGCGACTTAGAAGTCGTTAAATTAAATAAAGTGAAACAAAATTATTTTCTTTCTGGTATCACTATGCACAGAGGTGTGCATCCCATAAAGGCAGAAAAGCACTACATACCCTAAGTAAAGTCCCAATTCCACCCACCCAAGCAATCACATAAAAAAAAAATATAGATAGAACTAGGTACTCGACTTAACAAAAAAAAAAACAAATGATTTAAAATTTGCCGTCCTTGCTTCCCGTCCGTGTTTCGATGCGCGATTTCCTGGGCTAGGGCAGGCTTGCCTTTCACTAACACCACAACAATGTCTCGTAACGTAGGTGTAGATGGTCTAGCATCAATCCCGCGCGCGTGCGTAACTTTTTAAAGAAGTGTGTAACGATTGACCACATCCTGGCAACACTGGAGTGCCCTTTCCCGCTCTCGCAGTCTCTCTCTCTCTCCCTCACTCCTCGGAGACACACCGTTTTCCCCTCCCCGGAAGGTTGGCAGGACTGATCTATGGCTGCCGCGTGGAGCAATGTGTGCCTCGTTGTGTTTACTAATGTAATTTGTTCATAACCCGCTAAATAAAGACATTTGTAACCATCCCGTGTTATAAGTGTTTATATTTACAAAAGGATAAGCTCATTGATTTAGTTCACAAATAAGAAGTGTACCTCACCTCAACTCTACTTATTTCGATTTCTAAAAAATTTAAATCACAGTGTCGACAGTCAAAAAAACATTTTTAAGTGTCCAAGAGTAATGTTTTAACAAATATATAAAAAAAATTAACTGAACTGAACCTCTATAAATTGTACACAAGAAAAATAAATATACCGTCAGCGTCCCCTCGGTTAATTCTTTAAAAAACAAATTAGACAAAAAAAAACAAAAAAAAAACAAACAAAAACACTTAAAAACAATACAAGTGCACTCATAAATTAAAAAACAAAATACACGCACCAGCTGTCAGCTGTCAGTGTTTAAAATAAATAAAATAAAATTAATATAATAGAAATGATGAATGAGGTGAGAACGTACCGAGTACTGCGACGGAGGTTGTGCCGTCCCCCACCTCGTCGTCCTGCACCTTGGACATGTCCACGAGGATCTTGGCGGCCGGGTTGTCCACACCGATCGACTTGAGGATAGTCGCGCCGTCGTTTGTCACCATCACCTATGGCCACATTATAGATACCTTTGTAGCACAATTTGTAGATACATAAGCGTAGTACCTTAGACTATTGATAGGTCTCCGCGCGCTCCGACTAGATACCGCCCGTGTACGTGTAAAATGCAGCAACAAATACTACGCCGAAGGCGGCGTACTCGAGCCAGTCTCAATAGGAAAGACTATGGGATCACACACATACTACAACATTTTCTTACACACACTACAATATTGAGTTGCCGCATTCACGTAGCTGTTGTTTTAAGGTAGCGCGGTATCTAGTCGGAGCGCGCAGAGACCAATTAATAATCTAAGTGTATTACATAAAATGTCACTAATCGAAACAGTGTACAGTACCCAGGCAGTAAATAATTAACATCGATCTTTAGAAAGAGAGAATCCGGTTGTAGAGCGTCGTCCCTGTCGCACAGAGATGTGGTAGTTCATGCGACAGGGACGACGCTCTACAAGTGGATTAGAAAGAATATAACATTTCTGAAGTGAATGTGTTGTTGTTATTTGTGAAATCGAAACAAAACAATAACCTCACTTGTGTGTAATTTCTGAAGTTACATTTTCAACTCACAATTTGGAATCAAAACAAAGGTCAGTGCACTATAAGTTATAGATATTATATAGTAAATATATAGATATAGAGGTAACTTTGCAGGAAATCTTGTTAAAATTACTCCCAAGGTAAATTTGACATCAGTGTTCATCATACATATTTTTCAAAAAAACAATTAGTTTTCGTAGTTTTTACGTTTGCGAACCTATGACGCCGAAACTCCGCCGCTATGGGGCCGTAGTTGACGCCCGGCGTGGGCGCGTCACGGGTTATTGGTTGTTCTGGCGATGACGAGAGTACATGCGTCTATCTATACATAATCTTCACAAACACAGCAGAGGCGATGCGATTGGAATTCGAACCGACACGTGACACAACAATCAATTAAAGTAAGCATTGGACAAGTAGGGTCATTGAGCCTGTTTTATCGGTACTACTATGGCCGCTGCTCTGACGAAATTGCTTCCCTTATCCCTCCTCCTCCTGTTCGCCTTCGCCAAACCCGCCATACTCTCGCGGAACACCCCATTGTAGTGGACAGACGAGTACTTCGAACTGCACGATTCTCTAAATCGTTCTTGTGCCGCACTGCAAAGGTGCGGAACGGGCTTCCGGGGAATATCTTTCCCCACTCCTACAATCCACGGATCTTCAAATCGCGGGTAAATAGCCTTTCCCCAGCGACATTAGTTCACCTCCAAGCCGGACTGGCACCTCCTTGGGGGTGATATTGGCTGCGCCTGAGGCTTCGACCTCGGATACAGCCAGGTAATTCGGAAACAATAAAAAAAAAGCATACCTGGCCTGCGTTCCTGCCAGCAGACACGAGGATCTTGTCCATGCCCTTGGGGCCGAGGGTGCTCTTGACGAGGTCGCCGATGGCGATGGCGCCGATGAAGCTGGACATGCGCGCCAGCTCCGCCTTCTCCTCCTCCGCATCGTGCTTCAGGATCCGCGTCGGGTTCAACGACACCTACATCAACAGCAACCATCATTAAGATCTGTCAAGAGACGCAGTTCGAGGACAGGACTAGTTCTGCTGCAGGATCCGGTCAACGCATACTAGCTGACGAAGGTCCGACGCAAGCCGAGATAGAGAATGGAGAATACTTGCAATGGGCCTGGATGCGTTCTATGAATCCATTGAGTGTTGAGGACTTCATCAGGTCATCTCCCTAAGTATGGATTTTTTTTTTACGGATTTGGTTGACGTATCACCTCATAAAATAGCGATGTCAGCATATAGCGCTATTTCCCTGTTGGGAGAAGGCGCAAAGCCAGCGCTTCTTTGCTTGTTTTGGCTGTGGAACTTGACGGACTCGAAATGCTTTCATAGCCACCTTGACGGATCTTTACTCAGTACGGTGATATGGAAAAGAGTATATTTTCACCGCCACAGCGAACTGAGAAGGGAAATGTGCGGTTGGGAGTTAGTATAGCGCGGCATTCTTAGAAGATTTCTGGTAGCTGGGACTGGTAGGCGAGGGTCTAAGGAGCTATTAGCAAAAAAAATTTTTATGCGGATACTTGTACTTTCGAAGAAAAAGTTTTTTGAAAAAAAATTTCATACAAAATTTAAAAAAAAAATTTTTAAGGCACAAAATTATTGGTTTTGAATATAAATGTATGTAAAAACAAGGGAAGTGGTATGGGTGAATGTTTTAAAAAAAAAATAACCAGGGTTAATTTATAGAAGAGCGACGCATCTTCTATAAATTAACCCTAACCTAATGTTGAGGCGGCGCATGTCGTTTTTGCACAAATTCCTATTCAAAATAAATGTTTTGGTGCATTTAAAAAATAAAAAATCGGAAATAAATTTTGTATGAAAAATATTTTTTTCAAAAAAAAAAATCTCCGAAAGTACAAGTCTCCGCAAAAATTTTTTTTTTTCCCTAAGAGCTCCTTAGACCCTCGCCTACCAGTCCCAGCTACCAGAAATCTTCTAAGAATGCCGCACTATACTAACTCCCACCCAAATGTGCTTTGCAATTGATAATAATTTCTAATTCAAAAGCAACATACCTAACCCCCAACAAGAAAAAGGACATGACCATTTAAATCCAAGTCGAGCTCGTGTACTTTAAAGTTCGTGGAGTGGATAAAATTGAAAATTCATTAAATTGATTGTAATGATCTTCATCAATTGAAGACTGCACAGCAACGCAGCACGTGCAGTGCAGTGAATGTGTCATTGCCGCTGCGACCACACGGCTTTTGTCACGTGCGAATCGCTGTCTACGCTGTCTCACTGCATATCATACTGCCTTTAGATGTTAGTGCGTAGTGTAAAATGCAATTTACTTACCATTTTGCTGTATAATTCACTCACAAATTACAAAATTAGAGAATATTTTCTGCTCGACCGGTGGATGGATCTAAGAAGACAAACCACAGAGCATTTAAGTTACTTTTTTTTTTTTTTGGTTGATTTATCCCTTTTTTTGGGATAGGCAAAGGCATTATACCATGCAGCCTTGTCTGTTGTTATTCTTTAAACTATTTATATATCGCCAATTAAGTTACTCTATGCCACAGAGCGAGATAGATTATAGAACCTGGACCACATACTTTTTTTTTTATATTAATTCGTCTCCTCCCGAAACAGGCAAACTTAATTAGAGTATACAGCCATTTCTGTTGTAGCTTCTGTTGTATAAATTCTCGCACCGCGAGAACCACAACCGCGACAAACTTCCGCCGTCCGCCATCTTTATCCACATCTGTCCACCTGGACCACAGACTATACCTGGATAATGAGGATCAGTAAAGTAACAGCAAATTCAATAGAAGTTATTTTCACGTTGTTCTTTATGATATAAGAATGGCATATCTTTTTGAATTATGCAAATCGGACCATTAGTTACGGAGATTCTGCCGTTTCTGCCGCTAAAACTCAGTGCGCCGCGGTTACGCGTGACGTCCCATCCCAGACCCGCGCGCTAGCGCTAGCCAGCCAAGGCGCACTCATTCTTCGAGGGCTGTATCTCTTGAACCGTAATAGGTAGCCTGTTGAAATTTTCACAGAATATGTGTTATTATAGCCGATATAACAACAAATAATAAAAATAAGAAAAGGTAAAATACTCACGGGGGTTCCTATAGAAGAAACCAAGCGAGTTCGACTCGCACTTGGCCGGTTTAAATAGTATAAATATTGCATTTTGCCGAAATGTACAAATACGTCTATCAAAACGCCAGAGAAGCTGATGTACCGTGTGGGGCCGGTACTTTAAAAGAATAGCACCACTGCATATCTCCCCGTGTATGTCGCAAAAGGCGACTAAGGGATATGACTCTCTTCTCATATTACTAGGTGGTAGGGTTGGTACTCATTTGGTGGGTTTGGACGAGTGTCCCATACTTCCACCAATACACTTGGTGACGAGGGTCTGATGATGGAGACAGGAGGTGGAAAGTGAAACTCTTCAACTGTTACTAGTAACCCTTTCGAGTTTGGGCTCATTGGGTTGGTTCGGACGAGTGCTCTATACTTCCACCAATACACTTGGTGACGAGGGTCTGATGACGGAGACTGGAGGGGGACAGTGGAACTATTCAATCGTTACTAGTAACCCCTCGAGTTTGGGCTCATTCGGTGGGTTTGGACGAGGTTCCCATACTTCCACCAATACACTTGGTGACGACGGTCTGATGGTGTCAGGAGGTTGACAGTGGGACTCTTCAACCGTTACCAGTAGTAACTCCCTCGAGTTTGGGTTCATTTGGATGGTTTGGACGAGTGTCCCATACTTCTACTAATACACTTGGTGACGAAGGTCTGATGATGGAATCAGGAGGTGGGTAGTGGAACTCTTCAACCGTTTCTAGTAACCCCTCGAGTTTCGACTCATTTGGTGGGTTTGGACGAGTGTCCCATACTTCTACCAATACACTTGGTGACAAGGGTCTGATGATGGAGTCATTAGGTTGACAGTAGAACTCTTCAACCGTTTCTAGTAACCCCTCGAGTTTGGGCTCATTTGGTGGGTTTGGACGAGTGTCCCATACTTCCACAAATACACTTGGTGACGACGGTCTGATGGTGTCAGGAGGTTCACAGTGGATCTCTTCAACCGTTACTAGTAACCCCTCGAGTTTGGACTCATTTGGTGGGTTTGGACGAGTGTCCCATACTTCTACCAATACACTTGGTGACGAGGGTCTGATGATGGAGTCATTAGGTTGACAGTAGAACTCTTCAACCGTTACTAGTGACCCCTCGAGTTTGGACTCATTTGGTGGGTTTGGACGAGTGTCCCATACTTCTGCCAACACACTTGGTGACGAGGGTCCGATAATGGAGTCATTAGGTTGACAGTAGAACTCTTCAACCGTTTCTAGTAACCCCTCGGGTTTGGACTCATTTGGTGGGTTTGGACGAGTGTCCCATACTTCTACCAATATACTTGGTGATGAGGGTCTGATGATGGAGTCATTAGGTTGACAGTAGAACTCTTCAACCGTTTCTAGTAACCCGTCGAGTTTGGGCTCGTTTGGTGGGTTTGGACGAGTTTCCCATACTTCCACCAATACACTTGGTGACGACGGTCTGATGGTGTCAGGAGGTTGACAGTGGAACTCTTCAACCGTTACCAGTAGTAACACCCTCGAGTTTGGGCTCATTTGGATAGTTTGGACGAGTGTCCCATACTTCTGCCAACACACTTGGTGACGAGGGTCCGATGATGGAGTCATTAGGTTGGCAGTAGAACTCTTCAACCGTTTCTATTAACCCCTCGGGTTTGGACTCATTTGGTGGGTTTGGACGAGTGTCCCATACTTCTACCAATATACTTGGTGATGAGGGTCTGATGATGGAGTCATTAGGTTGACTAGGAGTGTCCCATACTTCCACCAATACGCTTTGTGACGACAGTCTGATGGTGTCAAGAGGTTGACAGTGGAACTCTTCAACCGTTACTAGTAACCCCTTTCTCTAATCAAATGAGCCCAAACTCGAGGGGGTTACTACTAGTAACGGTTGAAGAGTTTCACTGTCAACCTTCTGACACCATCATACCGTCGTCACCAAGTGTATTGGTGGAAGTATGGAGCATTCGTCCGAACCAACCAAATGAACCCAAACTCGAGGAGGTTACTAGTAACGGATGAAGAGTTCCACCACCCACCTGCTGATTCCATCATCAGACCCTCGTCACCGAGTGTATTAGTAGAAGTATGGAGCACTCGTCCAAACCTACCAAATGAGCTCAAACTCGAGGGAGTTACTAGTGACGGTTTTAGAGTCCCACTGTCCACCTCCTGTCTCCATCATCAGACCCTCGTTGCTAAGTTGAAATTATCATAACATTGTATTGTCACGGGAACTCAATGTGTGTGCAAAGTTTCATAAGAATCGGTTCAGTAGAAGTAGTTGAAAAAGTTGTCGCAAAGTTGTTGAAACAAACAAACAAGGGGTCAAGCTAAATAAAACCGTTTAAAAATAGTTTCTCTGGCGTTTTTATAGACGTATTTGTACATTTCGGCACAATACAATATTATAACATTGTGAAAAAGTGAAACCAGGCACAAATCGGACACATAATTTGTTTTAAACACAAATTAACCAAACATAAACACTGCGCGCCTTATAGCTTCCAACAGTTAACTGGCGGTGCGAAGCGGGTGGAGTGTCGTTGACGTCACGCACTCCGCGCCGAGCCTAGTCGAGGATCGGCGCATTCATTTGATTGCTACTAGCTCATTTTTGGTTGTACGACAAAAATAATTATGCCAAAGTTTTGGATTTTTCATGGACTTCAATACTACATTCAAAACTAAAAACCGCGTTGATACTCATTATATCTATGACGAAAATAATGGCTGAATTCTAAATTGTCAAAGAGTTTGTATTAAGTCGCTGCGCTCCTTTATAGAGCGACCCTATGGGCACACGGCTACGAGAAAGAATGAAGCCCGCTGCGCCGTGTAGTGCGGGCAGGGGAACGACGTTCGGCTCCTACTCGGGCATGCGCGAACGGAAAGCGTCCAAGCGTAGAAACAATGTATCTCTTATTTTGCAAAATTTTATTTGTATTGTAAGTGAGGTTGTAGGTACCTTAATATATTGAATTCTTACGGTGCTTACTTTTATTAATTTATCCTATTACTTTAAGTGAGCTAAACTTGTATGTATATATTTGTTTCTCGGAAATGGCTCTAACGATTTCGACGAAATTTAATTGTATTTAGATAATGTTACTTTTTCAAGTTTATTCATCTACATAGATAGGTGTAGACACCGAGCAAAGCTCGATCGCTCAGGTACTTGCCATTATGAAAGATTCGTATGTACGAAAATGAGTGAAAAAAAAACATAACATAACAAAAGTTTTTTAAATCAAAATTTATGAATTTTTAAAATTCAACATTCGAACGAAAACAAAATTGAGGTCTTTATTTGAAATTTAACTAAACCTCACACAAAAAGTTGCGGATTATGAGTTAGCTATCACTACTACATTACTATACTAGGAAAACGCAAAGGATGATGGTGTTAGTAAAATG
This sequence comes from Nematopogon swammerdamellus, assembly GCA_946902875.1. Lineage (NCBI taxonomy): Eukaryota > Metazoa > Arthropoda > Insecta > Lepidoptera > Adelidae > Nematopogon > Nematopogon swammerdamellus. The sequence goes on from OX336337.1 coordinate 656,032, forward strand.
CTCCAAAAATTCAAGTTTATATTGAATATCACTCGTTTAGGACTTTAAAAATAAATGTACAGATAAAGGCTTTAAAATTCCATGCACTCTTTTTCTTCTCTTTTGTAAAGGGGGATTTTTTTCTTCTTCTGATAACCTTGTAGTTCAGGCAATAAAGGAGGTGTAGAGTGCGTGAGCAGGGTCAAATGCGATTTCTTCAGAAACCTGTTCGGGGTGCTTAGGGAGTAAACATACTAAAAGTCCTGGCGTCTACGAGGTGAGTCGGAGGGGGCGGGGCCCAAATAAGGTCCTGCGTTTGGGTATTTCGCTACGATCTCGAAAACGGTACCCCGTAGAGAAAAATTGTCTTATACCGAATGAAAGCTCATAAAATTCTCTACAACTTCTATTCTTTTCACTTTTTTCAAATTTCGAATCGTTTTCGAGCTACACGCTTTGGAAAAGTGAAAATTTTCGAAAAATTGATTTTTACCTCATATTTCTCATCAAACATTCCTTCATATCGTCTAAGCTATTCACCTGAGAAAGATATTGTGAAACCAGAAGTTATAGAGAATTCAATTCCCTTCAATTGTGTATGACTGCTGTTTTCGAGATCGTAGCGAAAAACCCAAAAGCAGGACCTTATTTGGGCCTCCCCCCCCCCCCCCCCCCCCCCTCCGGCTCACCTCGTAGACGCCAAGACTTTTAGTATATTTACTCTCTAAGCACCCCGAACAGGTTCCTGAAGAAATCGCTTTTGACCCTGCTCACGCACTCTTACACCTCCTTTTGGGCCATTCGTTGAGTGGACTATTGGTATTGCTTGATCTTTGAGTTTTCTATATCGATCTGGTGCAATATTAAAGTAGTCTTCTTTTAAATGTCGAGAACAAATACGGTTGTAAGTGTTTCCTTTTCTTTTTATTGCGGCCTCCCACAGTTTAATTTTTTCAGGATTTTTGGGAAACCTTAAAACCAAAGGTACCTAATTGAAAATTACCTAATTGCCATCTTTCACTAAACACTCGGAACCCAGTATAAATACTAAATAGTAACTAAATAGTAAATAGTCCATATTTGGGCGCTTTTTTTATGGAATCTGACACAGTTAGCTACCTATATCACCTAGAACATCCGTGATGTCAGCCCATAACACCAGGTGAGCTAGGTGCCATGTCGGTGCTTCCCTTCATTTCACGTCGGCTACACTGAACTGGTCGGAAAACACGAACTATTTACATAGCCGTTTCGACCGACGTTTCTTGAGAGCGGTGGTATCAACCCGGCCGGGATAAACCCTACCACCTAGTAAGGTATGAAGAGAAGGGGCCTACAGGTTAACATGGAATCGGAACCACGGTCAGCTCCAACGGTCGAGCGGTCACTCATCCAGTACTGACCGCGCTCAGGGTTGCTTAAGAACGAAGTATGCGTGATTTACGTTAAGCTCATTCCATTCGTTTCGAAATGGCGGCCAATTTTTGAAAAAATAAAATGCTTCATAAAATACCTACGTGAAAATGCGTCGTTTAATAAAGTAACCGAGCTCTAAAGTCCTTCCAAAGAGTATTGACTTTCACTTGGTTTAAAAAAAAATACACGAAAGATCATGTTTGCCTCCTATTTTGGAACTTTATCTTATCATCAATACCTACTAATAATAAATCTGTAAGGGATGGCCATGGAGTAAGTTACTTTGTTTTATGAGATATTGCGTTTGTAGACACTAGATGTATGATACTAAAACTAAATTGACGATTTTTAGAACTATTTTCTGTATGTATATAACTATGTATATTCCACCATAGCTCTTAAACCGATCATCCGAATTTGATGAAACTTAATACAAGCACATTTACCTATACGAGACATAGGATAAGCTAAATAAAATTCAGTTCCGGTTACGCTATGATGTGGCTGTCATAAAAACCGAAAAGGTACGGGGGCGGGCTTAATTACTTTCTTCTTTTTAAATCGAATTTCACGCGAGCGAAGCCGCAGGCAAAAGCTAGTACTACTTAAATTAAATACGTAATCACATGGATTATTTATTATATAAATATTCTGGAAAAAATATGATTTAGACTTAGCACGTTCTATAGGAAATCCGCCACCGCCGTCGCCCCCGGTTAAAATATCACCAAAATACCAATTCCCTGTGGAATCTTAGACCATTCACGATTCTAGTTTTCTTATTTGAGTCAGATTTGCAAATTAAAACACAACAGTTGACCATTTTGGCTGAATTTTAGGAATAAAACTAAGAAATTGATCCCTCTGCATCGCGCGACGAAGCACGGCCGATGACTGCCGATCGGACCCGAACGCGGTTCGTGGCGCTCACCAACGAAGCTTCACCTCACCAACGCTCAGATTCTCTCTATAAAGGAGCGCAGCGACGTAATACAAACTCTTTGTAAATTGTCTATTCTTCATAGGCCAGTTTACACTACGCGGTACCGTAGAATGGGGTAATTCGCAACTTGCGTCCGAATAGAAACAAGGTTGAGTGAGACATAAAATCAAGTACCCCTTGAAATCTGAACAAACCTGGTTGCATATTTCCAAAGTCTAATATGCGAGTTGCCCTAATTGGCGGAGAGACGAGTCTGGTTCCGCCTACGGCACCCCCAGCAAATCTTCTGAATTCGATATTCGCTTGGTCGCATATGTACTTTGGTGGCTCAGTGGTAGAGTGTAGGGTTTGTATTTTGATCTCGGCCATGGGTTCGTGTCCCTTTTGTTAAAATTTGTTTTGTTTTACTTTTTTTTAAGCAATGTTAGGGTGTTAAAATTAGGTTATGGTTATTTTTTTTATAACCACCTAAGAAAACTTTATTTTCGGAAATACTTCCAGATTCAGATATTTATTTCGCCATAAAGAACACACATCAATAACAATATTACATTGAGACATAATATGCATTTCAGTGCTTCGTCATAGATTTTGTTTTATCCCGTTCAGCAATGCAATCTTTAATTAAAGCATAACACTAACATGTTAAATATTGTGTCTATACGATAATGTTATTCACCCTCTATGTCGTTTCTAATGACCCCACTCTAATTCTGAATAGAAACATGGTACTTTTCTATATTTTCTCAAGATTGGCAGTGAATTCTCTTTTTATGAGATTAGAAACAGAAAGAGCAACACAGAAACATATTTCTCAGGCCTTTCAAAGTACTTTGAACTTTATGTAGGTATATGAGATATAAGAGCAAAAATGTGCTGAAGAGTTTTTAATCACCCATTCTACGGTACGCAAGTTGATGTGCGTGCGAGTGGATTTCAGGAGCTATTGGAATAAAAGTTCAATGAAAAAAGGAGTGCTGGCAGCACCGTCATGAAAAATCCAACGAAAAGACTGTTCAAATTCATCCACTCGCTCGCCACTTCCTTCCTTCCACATTAACATATCATATATAGTGATATCACTTTCATGTATATGGAGTGCGACGGAGACAAAACGATGAAGACCAAGAAAGACGTGCTCGAAAACAGTCTCTATTCCTAAGAAATCTGACAATCAAAAGGTGATCGGTCGGTCAACTCAACCAACACCAACGCGTCATTTTCTGCTCGATTTGTCATCCATAACGTTTCCATCGTCCCGATTCCGTATTTTTCTGATTCGGGTGTGGGCCGACATCGTTGTTTTAGATCCTCATTACCCCAGTTCAACTGCTCACTGTAAATCATGGAAGGCGAAGGCGGCGGCAGCGCGGCACCGCGGGTGTCCTCGGACAACAAACGGCTGCAGCAGACGCAGGCCCAGGTGGACGAAGTGGTCGGGATCATGCGCGTGAACGTGGAGAAGGTCCTGGAGAGGGATCAGAAGTTGTCGGAACTGGACAACAGGGCGGACGCGCTCCAGCACGGCGCCTCGCAGTTCGAGCAGCAGGCCGGGAAGCTCAAGCGCAAGTACTGGTGAGTGATGCGAGGGTGGGGCTTCACTGCCGACATTGTGGAATAATAGGTATAATATTGCAATTTTGTAGCGGATTCTCCTTTCAAAACTACATTACCCATCTATGCTACCCAGTTCCTAAGCTGAGTGTTTTGATGCTACAACACACATACACACAAGTACCACTCACATATGCATACCTATCTATTACCTATGAAGGTGTGCACATCTGTGTATGAGAGTACATTATCATTGAATTGATGCAAGTTTATTTTGTTGTAGTAAAATCAGAGTAAAAAACGTTGCAGTGGTACAATAATTGTACCAGTGGTAAAATTATTTTAAGCTAAGCGCAAACTGGCGCGATCAGGGCGATCACGGCGGTGGCGGTGGCGGTGGCGATCAGATAGGTTATATGCAATTGTGTGTGCAAGCGCACACTGGCGCGGTCGATCGCTGCACGCGTGCGGTCAGTGCGCGGTCCGATCGCGGCGATGGCGGCGGTGGCGATCAGATCGCGCCTGCAGCATCTGATCGCGTGATAATCATAGGAACTGACGAAAGAATGGAGGAAATAATTGTAAACGAGATCTACAATCACTCAACTCTATACAATTGCTTGCGCGGAATTAGAAAAAAGTAAAATTTAAAAAAGTTAAAAAATTAATTTTTTTTAAAACAGTAAAATTTCTTCCATTTTGTAGTTAAAAGTACAAAAATTACGAAATTACGCAACCACCGCGGCACCACCGCCGTTGAATCTGAACGCTCTGATCTGCGCGACTTTTGAACGCCACCGCTACTCTGGCCGCCACCGTTGTGACCGCCACCACCGCGCCAATTTGCGCTTAGCTTTAGGTGTGAGAGGTGACGGGGTTGTTTAGTTTGCCGGCTACTGTCACAGCAGTAAATACTTAGTGGTTGCTTTTGTATTACATTTTTGTGAATTTTAATCTTCGCCATAGAATGTGATTGGATGAATAATATACCTAGGTATAAAAACAAATGCCAAATTTAAAATACCTATTTTTTAAGACAGCAATCTCAATATTTCTAAATACTCTAGTTCTTTAGCCAATTGTGTAAATGGAAGAGAGAGACAACTTGATGCAACACAGTTTTATTTCTCTGTCTCAAATGATGTCACCTGTTGCCAACTTCACACAGATGGCTGAATATGTTTGTGTGTGTGTCCGAGGGTGTGTGTGTGCTTGAGTGCACGCGTTGTTATCTGTATCAGGCGACTTATCTTACAATTAAATATTATATATGTAAATCAAATAATTGTTACCTACTTATCAGCACACTTCACTACTCATATGTGAATGTATGAAATGATCCCAAAAAAATTGTGCTGAATCAGCTGCTCGGGTTAGGACTAGGGGAGGCAATCTCGAGCCGAGTTTGGCAATTCGAGATCTCGCGTGGTAAGTCTGGGCTCGAGATTGGCCATTCAAAATCTCACCAGATAATCTGGCGAAATCAAGATTTCGAGATCGAGATTTAGCTTTTTGCATAATTTTTTATCAAAATCGGAAAAAATTAATAAAACCGACCTACTCAGGGTATTGCTATACATTTTGTAAATCAAACACAATATAAATTGAATATTGACAAAAAAAAAACATTTATTTTTGAATAAAATTAATGATATCCCACTCACAAAGTAATGATGATGATTACCTCGGAACAAATCGATGTTCTTTTCCTATCCTATCCTATTTATTAAACAGTAGGCAGTCAGTCAGCGCTCTGCCGCGCACCGATCAACACGCATGATTCGCATGCGTTCAGTCTTGACCCGATACGGTCGAGATCTCGAACGACATTTCAAAAATGAGAGTAGCTCCCCACCATAGAGTCTCGAAAAATGGTTCGAGATCTCGCGAAAATCCTATCTCGCGAGATCTAGATTTCATTCATTTCATAGGACCATGTCAAGTATCCTGACAACATGATTCCTCTTCTTGCTGCTAATATACAACACCAATTTTGTCAGTAACTATCCCTGGAGCCACAAATTATTTGCCATAAATTAAGGTTGACTTGTTCAATTTCCTTCAAAGTAGACTTAAGTAGGTCATAGTTAGGTAAAAACAGTTAGGTACTGAAACTGTCTAAAGTTGTTTCACTGAACAATACAATAGCGGCATGCTGGACGATAACTTCACGACAAAACTAACATCATGAATACAAATCGGCTGAATTTGAATCTGCATTTGATGTTTTGAACCAAATACGTTAAGTCGAAACTAGTGTTACTGGCGCGAATACTGGCTATGGTATTACTTGTGGAAGAGCATATATAAAACAGCAATTTATTTATAAAAAAAAAATCCAGGGACCTACCATTGTTGTGTTTTAAGGTGCTCACTAGGTGCCATTTCAGACTACCTACAAAATATATTTACATGTGTATTTGGACAGATGTTTTGTAAAATGTAATCCATCGATCATTGCCCCAGGCCTTTCTCCGAAACTACTATGTCTAAAGTTTTGGAAAATAAAATACATTAATAAACGGTCTTATAGTTTACATGAAAACTTAAACGAAAGTCCTAAGTCTTAAAGTTCTCACGAAAAACTGAATGGTACAGAACACCCTCCCTCACGCGAGTTCGACTCGCACTTGACCGCTTTTTCAATCCTTTTACTCTTTTTTTTTTAAATAAATTAATTTTGCTATTTTACATTATGGTCTTCCAAAAGTGAGACGACCTAGCCAATATCCGCACCCTTAATAGCAAAATATTTCCCACAGGTGGCAGAACATGAAGATGATGCTGATAATCGGCGGTATAGGCGCACTCCTGCTGATCATCATCATCGTGTGGGCGACTTCCGGCGGCTCCTCCAGCTCAGCAGCTCCCGCCCCCGCCCCGCCCGTCACCCCCGCCCCCACCGCCGCCCCCCAAAGCAGCGGCTAGTCCGTCCTAAGTAGCCCGGTCACCCTACTCGCATACACCGTGCCAAGGGTTAGTGGTAGCTAGACCGTTTTAAAATTTTGAAACGACAACATCGTAACTCTTTTCCTATTGCTATGAAGCTATACCTAAGTGCTGTGAAAAATGGATTCAGCATGAACCTGATTTTATTTAACAAGTTTTTCAAGGTTTTCAAGTTTAACATTACTCATAATTCATGCAACGCCAGCGGTCTCTACATCGTGGTATGAATTGCATATTTGTTGAATGGTGGGATTGGAAACTTATTTTTATTTCTGTTTCATTATTGTGTCGTTTTATGGCATGATGGAAAGTACTGCAAATATGATAGTTCTAAATAGTATTAAACTATAAGTACTTACAGTTTTTCAAGTGTAAACGTTCTATAATTGTGAAACTACAAACGGGGGTCAATGACAGGTGTCCACTAACTCTTGGCAGGCACTGCACTTCATACCGGCAGGAGATGTCATTTCGGATACTCTTTTGAAGGGAGCGTGGGATTGAATCAATAGATCAATACGTAACTATGATTGGACTGAATGAGACATGCCGAGACAATTAACTTCTAATGGTCTGAATTGGGTAGTACGCAATGTGTGGCGTTGCATTATATTCACTTGTGTGTCGCGGGGCCGCGGTGTCCTCGTCGAGTTTAGATTGGGATCTCGATTCGACTTGGACTCTCGGCGCAATGCGATCCATCCTGCATAAAAGTAGTTGAGTGTTCGGCTGAACCAGTTCCTATTGTATTTACGGTTCAGAATTAACAATAGGTGTGGTTACAATTGAACCTACCGGACCGTTAAAGGTTTAAGATCGACACGCCTCTATAACTGTACCAGTGCAACAGGGCTGGGTCACGCTGAAAATCTATTTTCGACATTTTACAAATTAGCAAAACTAAACATAACGTGGAGGTATTTTTTGGAAGGACGTACACATCAAATCGTGGGAAGAGCATATGAGCGGATTCCCTGTTATCTATTTAACATAGAATATATATTTATACACAGTTATACATTGCCAATATACTTAAGAAGTTTCTATTAATATTTGCATTTGAAAGAGTCTTATAATCAAACAATGTGCCTAAGTGTTATTTAAAATTAACTCTAAACTTAACAATTTTTGTATCTGAACGTTATCTGGAACAAGTGTTACTCCTCAGTAATTACATAAGACTTAAGCAAGGTGCAAACTATATCAGAGTTTAAGGATTCGGTTGTTAGTAATATGGAAGATGCGTCACTGGTATGCCTTTCTAGCTTTGTCGTACGTGAGTATTGCGTGTGTCTTGTACGTAATACTTTTTCAAGAATGTTAAGAGGTTGGATGTCGGACTGTCCAATGCTTATATGAGAACCAGCGTCGCCGAGCTCCGCGGTTAGCGTAGGGGACGGCGCGCGCTCTGATTGGGTGATATCGGATGGTATCGCGCTCTGAATGGGTGGTAACGTATGTTATTGGTATGTTTTTACTAATATCGTGTTACGCTGGCGCGGGGAAGGTCCGTCCCTACCTCTAACATTCTTGTACTTTTTATATGTAAATCTTTCGGTGATAGCTACACACACAATAACGCCTCTGAAAGTTGAATTTATAAAGTTTTACAATGGAAATATATTATTATATTATACATATGAGATATGTTAATATGGGCAAAGGTTTTATCCTATATTGTTATGAAGGGGGAAGCACAAATTTTGGTATTAAACTAGGTTACTACAGCACAGCACTCCTGTGACTCATTATTCTAGATTACATTTTAAGTTTTGTTCGTTTGTTAGTAATATCACTGCATACATGTAAAGATTATATTTTTATCTAAATGTACCTAATTGCTGGTCTAATGAATCGATGGGGCCAAACTTTTACTAACTGCTTTATTAAATTCTTTATTTTCAGGCCAATCTAGGAATGTGACTTTACGAGCGCAGGCATTGGTTTTTGCTTTTTTTTTCCGATAAAACAATTTTATGATCAAGCGTGGCCAAATATTAGGTATGTTTACAAACAATTTACTAATATGTACTCTATTTATGTACCTACCTACCCCGCAATGAGATCATAGCTGGCGGTGTTCTGTATGATACTTCTAAGATTAATAAAATATTTATAAAACTGTATAATCATGATGTTTTCATTGTTTCAATAAAAAGTCCTGCAGTTTGTACGTAGTTTGTTTGTTTGTTTGCTGCCCAGCCTCTTGGGAAGGCGGGCGGGCCATTCTCCGCACTGAGACCTCAAGACGGTCCGCTGTACGTTGGCGCCCGGGTAGTGCTACTCCAGCCACCCGAGCTCTTTCATGAAGTGGAGCAATCTTCTTGGTCGATTCTACTTGACGAAATTACCCAAATAATCATATATCTTTGTGTATAATTAATTAGGTAGGTTTAATTGTTATATACTTACACAAGACAGAATCAGAGACTCAGACCCGTGACATCACAACTAGCTAATTTGCCCCAAAGCTTCATCTCCCAAAGTGTAAAGCTATACAATAAGTTACCACCTGCATACATAAAGCTGGGAGCAGGGGATCAAAAAATACCTAAGATTTATTTACTAAGAATACTCTTCATGAATATTATCAATATTAAAAAGTCAAAAATAATTTCCTTTTACTTAAAGGAGTTGGAGGACCGCTAAGTAAATACCCATGCTTTATATTTTAAGTTTTTATATTTCATTTACTTAGCTGTCCCCCGACTCCTTTAAGTAATTAAACGGAAATTATTTTGACTTTAAGGGTCGGGGTTTTTTAAATTTGTAATTTAACTTTTATTTCAAGCTTTAAAAAAACCGCATGCAAATTAGTTCACTTTTTAAGATAATAAATTTTTTGATTACTTAATTACTTGATCTCTTGATTACAAACATAGCTAAGAACCAACCCGATTAAACCAGCTTTCTAATAAAAAAACCCGCATCCAACACTCTTTTTACGTCGGGGGTTAAAATGTGGTGTATTTACGTACAGTAGGTACGTGCTACGCTAGAAATGAGAAAATTGATTCTAAAATGTTTTTATGTTTGACGCGTGTCAGAGGTGTCGCGCGGGCCCTCGGACATTGCCCGCGAAATTCCATACCCGGCATTTAAAAGTGCGGTCCTAATAGGACCGCGCGGACTGTGACCGCACTGCGGTCACTTACCCGCAGTGCCCGCACTAGCTCGCAACAAAAACTGAATGGCACTATGCATGCATGCAACACTCATAAGAAAATTGCGTTACTTACTAATATCATAAATGCGAAAGTATATATTTTCTTTGTTTGTTTGTTGGTTTGTTTGGTCATAACTCGAGAACCACTGGTGCTAGACCCATCGTGTTGGTACTCAAACTTCAGGTCTCGGTGAGATCTATCCATCTGTCACGTGAACTTTTGTTTTGGTCATAGATTCAGATTCAGATTCAGATATTTATTTCGCCATAAAGAATACACAACAATAACAATATTACATTGAGACATATGCATATTCAGTATGGTTCGTCATCATTTTTTATGATGTCCCGTTCAGTAGTGCAATCTATAAGGAAGAATCGGGTAAGAAACCTTACAGAGCTTTTTTTAAATATAGCTTACATACTAAGTTTTCATTATGTTAAATATAACATACTATATCTAAGCAAAAAATTAAAAATACTAAGTCAAAAATATACTCATTAAAAAAGATAATAAAATACAAAACAAAGAACATAGGGTTCAGTCAAGTTATTAATAAAATTTGTGTTTATGCATATAAACAATTTGAATTATCAAAGTCAGCAGAATTTTTATTTACAGTATGAAAAAAATTCACTTAACTTATAAAATGGATTGTCTAAGAGAAATATTTTCAGCTGACTCTGGAACACATTGTCACTATTTATTGATTTTATTGTATCAGGAACATTTTCGTACAATTTGGGTCCAATCGAGGGTCCATAACTCGAGAACCACTGGTTCTAGACCCATCGTGTTGGTACTCAAACTTCAGGTCTCGGTGAGATCTATCCATCTGTCACATGCACTTTTGTTTTGGCCATAACTCGAGAACCACTGGTGCTAGACCCATCGTGTTGGTACTCAAACTTCAGGTCTCGGTGAGATCTATCCATCTGTCACGTGGACTTTTGTTTTGGTCATAACTCGAGAACCACTGGTGCTAGACCCATCGTGTTGGTACTCAAACTTCAGGTCTCGGTGAGATCTATCCATCTGTCACGTGATCTTTTGTTTTGGTCATAACTCGAGAACCACTGGTGCTAGACCCATCGTGTTTGTACTCAAACTTCAGGTCTCGGTGAGATCTATCCATCTGTCACGTGATATTTTGTTTTGGTCATAACTCGAGAACCACTGGTGCTAGACCCATCGTGTTGGTACTCAAACTTCAGGTCTCGGTGAGATCTATCCATCTGTCACGTAAACTTTTGTTTTTGTCATAACTCGAGAACCACTGATGATAGACCCATCATGTTGGTACTCAAACTTCAGGTCTCGGTGAGATCTATCCATCTGTCACATGAACATTTGTTTTGGTCATAACTCGAGAACCACTGGTGCTAGACCCATCGTGTTGGTACTCAAACTTCAGGTCTCGGTGATATCTATCCATCTGTCAAATGAACTTTTGTTTTGGTCATAACTCGAGAACCACTGGTGCTAGACCCATCGTGTTGGTACTCAAACTTCAGGTCTCGGTGAGATCTATCCATCTGTCACGTGGACTTTTGTTTTGGTCATAACTCGAGAACCACTGGTTCTAGACCCATCGTGTTGGTACTCAAACTTCAGATCTCGGTGAGATCTATCCATCTGTCACATGAACTTTTGTTTTCGAGTTATAACCAAAACCAAAGTTCATGAAGAAGTTTCGTCAAAAAATCCTAAGCCTTCTAGTTCTCACAGAAAACGGGATGAAACGGAACCCTCTTTATGCGAGTTCGACTCGAACTTGACCACTTTCCCATGATATATACATATTTGCCCATGATATAAAAAAAAATTAAATTTCAAGACAAAACTTTTTTTTAAGTAACACAATTGTAATAAGTAATTAAATTATGTTTTATTAATCGCTTTAATTAATCTACTCTATAAAATACAGAACTATATAACGAACTGGTCATTTTTGTATTATCAAGCTCTGCGGTCACAGTGCGGACCTGCGGTCCTTGCGGGCCTAGGTCCGCAGGACCGCACGGTGCGGTTCTCTACCCGCGCCGCACACGTGTGACCGCACAATTTTGCCGGGTACGTATGCCCGCGTGACCGGCGCGGGCCAAGTCCGCGGCCCGCGCGACAGCTCTGACGCGTGTGAGCTGAAACCTACCGTTGGTACCTACCAGGTGAGGTGTAGAATAAAATTGCATGAAAATAGAATGTTGGCGCTTTTTTTTATGGAAACTTACACGGTTGGCTACATCACCTACAACATCCGTGATGTCAGCCCATAACACCGGGTGAACTAGGGGCCATGTCAGTGCTTCCCTTCATTTCGCGCTGGTTACACTGAACTGGACGGAAAACACGAACTATTTACATAGCCGTTTCGCTCAGTGCGGTGGTACCAAGCCGGCCGGGATAAACCCTACCACCCTAGTAAGGTAAGAAGGGAAGGGACCTACAGTTTAACGTGGAATCCGAACCACGATCAGCCTCCAACAACGGTCGGGCGGTCACCCATCCAAGTAGGTACTGACCGCACCACTGAGCTGCCGAGGCTGACGATCCCTTAATCGACTTTTACGACGTGCGACGGGGAGAGATGCAGTGGGGCTATTATTTTTAAGTACCGACCCCACACGGTACAAAACGCTGCAACTGTACTTACATTTTAATTCAGGAATGTAATTGTGAGTCATCCATCATTCATATGAGCTTAGGAATCTCGGAACAATGACCATTGTTGGTGTTATCAGCGACTCGGCAACTTTATCAATCTCATGAGTAGATATACACTGGCGAATATGCATAGCGTAGGAGGTAATTTCACATCGCGTCAGTATATCAGATAAAAAAATAAAACAAAAAAAAATAATTTACTTAAAAATGTAGATCAATTTTTTATTATCATTTAGATAAACTTTTACTTATACCATACCACACGCTGTATCCCGACAATCGGGGTAAGCAGAGTAGTCTGTGTTTTGCTGCAAGTAATTTTGTAAATTACAGCACAAACCCGACTGCCACATTCAGCAAAGTATTCGGACAAGATAACTATATCAAGCAACCAGCAAAGCACGAAGACCCACATGCTACATTACTCGGTGGAAGGATCGTGCCTCTAGATTTGGTGGTTATTATGATAGGTACCTACAAGGAGCCGTTCTCTGGAGAATCGGTTATATAAATGTGAGCATAATTATTTCGTTTATTTTCTTAGGATTCTTCACTTGAAGAGTGATTCGATTTCATTGATTCCTCGATTGATTCTGACCACGGTAAGAAAATCAATCGAATTCAAACTCAAAAGAACGCACAGGGATTGTTCTCAGGGGAGTCTTCTCTCTTCTCCATAAGGGCACATGGAGCGCGAGCCCAGGGCTTAATCTGTTGGCTTAAAATCTGGCTTAAAAGGGCCCCAAAGTGCCGACGTCGTCGCTATTTACACCGAAAAGGAGAGCTTTTTCAGCTTATTTTACTAAGAATTGCTGATATAATTTCTATATTATAATCGCTGGGTTCCCTCGATTCAATCGATTCCCTCTAGTCTCAAAGGTAAATAATTCGTTTTGTTTAGTACTTGGTTATTTATCATAAATTATTAAATCAAATTACATTCTGGATGTTTCATTCATTTTTTTTTAGTTTCTAAATGGCCCCAAACCGTGTGCCCAAGGGCCCCTGCAAGGGCCCCTGCATGGCCTAAGACGACCCTAATTACCCCTTAATTACTTTATTTGCTGTTGTGATATTTTCATATCTACGTTAAATGTTGTTATTGTTTTTAATTGTTGTTTCTGATTTCTGTTTTAATTTATTTTTATCAAAATTGTTTATTATATTATAAATGAAGTGTGTATGAATGAATTAACTAATGAAATTATATTTAAAATTTTAAAATATTGACGTATCTCATAGTATGTATAGTTATATTAGGTATAATTATAAGACCATACTCTACGAGAATAAAATTATTGACTTTGACTTTGACTTTGACTTTGACTTTGACTTTGACTTTGACCCTGATTGTTCTAACTATATTGCGCGCACTCAGCTGCACGAGTACTATTGATTCCAGTTGATTCCGCCCGGTTCCGGCTGATTCTTCGATGATCCTGCATCGATTCCCTTGATTCCCGAATTCTGGCTGGCATCACAAAAAGGCTTCATTTGTATATAAATTTTTATTTAGGTACTTAAGTACTTATGTGTTTGTGATTTGTGACCACAACCAAGAAAACAAGATGCCGATAAATGCTCTCTCTGCCCATGTATTTCCCCTCAAATACAGTCTCGGATCCTTCAACAGGGGCGTGAATGGACACCTGTCAGGGCGGCATGGCATTCGCAACCCCCGCATACGACCGAATATCCATGGGCGTCGTTAGACACCTTATGTGTGTCTGTGTTGTCGCGCTTTCAATAAAATAAAACATAGTGTTGACTAGACAGGCAAGGAAAATGGTTTAAGTAAGACTTGCCACTGTTGAAAAAGGAGACTGAAAATTTCTGAATAAAAAAACACGCGAAATTAAAAAAAGCGCATTCCTACCTGATAGACCGACGGAAATAAAACATATATTTCGGTGATATGTGCTAAATATTTAAAATTTTCAAATAATGTTACGCACACAGTTACGCATTTCCCGCACAAATGCTGACTTATCTATCATTCATACATAGTTAGCACGTAGCAAGAACTATGTCCTTTCCCTTTAGCTTCCTTACTTATAAGTCCGATCTATTAGACACATAAGTCGCGTGGGTGTCGTCTGTTTGTTGAAGAATGTGAACAGAGAGCGTCCTACGCGACGACCGACGACGCCTCGTGGCGTGGCTTCACCGTTGCGTGTCGTCGGTACAACTTCCAAACATGGTGTCCTTACCGAAGCGACCATTTCCGCGCTCGCGGCGGCGCGGCGCGCGCGCGGTGAGTAAGCATGCGGGTAGATCTAAATCGGTGCAGCTATGATTTGATTACGCAAATTGATTTCACTAAAAGGGCCTATTCTGCACAAAGAGGTATTGTGTACTAGCCTACTAGAGGTATCGCTCCGAAGAAATATACAGAGAAGCGGTGTCCCAGCGGCTGAGGTATGGGGTAAGAGGTAGCGGGGAGGGGCGGAGCGCAGAGCCGAGCGCAAAAGGGGAGCGCGCGCGGGGCGGGAAGCGTGTGGAAGACGGTCAAGCGGCCGGTGTGAGGGGCTCACGCGGGGCGGGAAGCGTGCGGGAAAGAGGCAAGGGGTAAGAAGTAAGCCAGAGGGGCAGGGAGAACGATCGCACTCGTGCGTCGGTGTTCACATTGTCTTTTCATTCTAACACTTCATCTCCATTCATCGCCATCTCACCTTCGACTAGCTAGTAGCTACATATCATTAACGTTTGTGTGAGCGCACGGACGAAGATGTGTATGTATTAGTTTAATTAAAGTAGGCGAGGTTCGATCGCAGCAGGCAGGCGACGACTGCGCGCTGCGGCCTCTCGTGCTCGCTCGACTAAGAGAGTTGAGGACCGTGAACCGAACTCGTTGGATTGGAACATGCTAGTTGGCCGCGTGAGTTCTCTAGTACGCTAGTACATAATACCTCTGTGATTCAATGACTTTAGTAGATATGTTTAGATGACCGGACGAGACATATGGATCCTTGGGACGAGACGAGGAGCGAGACCCCTTAGAGACAGCGAGTATGGAATAGTATGGATATATTAGTCATGCATGGGGGTGACTCGTGCAAGGACAGTGTCGCCATTCGAAAGCATTTTTGACTGCATCAATCGGAATGGTTCGGTGTGGCACGGAGATGCCCCAGGTCATCAGCCCGTATCGGTCCACTGCTGGACATGGGCCTCTCTCTCCCAATGTACGCCACCACGCACCGCGTTCTTCCTCTCGCGACTATCTTTTTTATGCCGTCTGGTCACCTATGGGGGTTTTTTGGAAGAAATTCCTTCTTTATCGTCTTGTTTTGTACTGACTGATCATTAGCGATGCCGTTATAATGAATGATTGTGCGTGATAATGAGATCGTGCGTGCCGTGCGTTCCTTTGTGGCTGCGTATGCGCACCGGCGCCGGCGGCGGCGGCGGCGGCGCCGCCGGCGGCGCCGCCTCCGCGGCCACGCCGTGGCGCCACCGTCTCCGCCGTCAGGCCTCAGACACTCCTTCATACCTACCGCGATAATCACCTACAGCGCGCGATATTCGGAGAATACAAAACAGTCCGGGCAGCGCCGTGCTTGCGAGCGCACGCATACAGTCGATCGCCTGGATGGAACGAACTATTTTATTCAGTACCTATGAAGTATTCTGTGCCTATTCTTCGATATAATAATAATGGAGCAATTGGAGCATCGTAATACTAATAATGACTAATTTAATTTAATGATTAATTTTAGGTATATATTTGTATTTTTATACTTTGTATGTAAATATTGTAAATGTGTTAATAAAGAATTAATAATGACTACTAATACTAATAATTGTAATAATACTATCTCGGTAATGAACGAATGATGATAATAATAATATGATAATTTTGTGTATTTTTATAAGTTTTTGTATAATATAAAATATGTAAAATTAATATAAATACTTAGTAAAAATGTGCAAATAAAGAAATGATAATAATAATATGTCAAATAATTTATTTATTTCATTATTTCATGTACGCATTTACAAAGAGAGGCTATGCAATAAAAGAATCTGTCTCGCAGAGACAGTTCCTGATTCATAGGCATTTTGCGCTTATCTAATATAAAACAATTAAAATAAGAAACTAATTAAATAGATGAATCAATAAAATTAGCATGTCATCATCATTATACTTCCGAGAAGCCACAGAGTTTTGTCAAAAAAAAAAACTGCTGTAATTATTAACAGTAATTTATTCGTCACACAAGACGACAACCCCAACATGATACGAATCGCGCCAAAAGAGATAGAGTTATGCGATAGAAAGAGAAGCGTGATGTAGGTTATTATTCGAGTTAGGCATTCCGCGCTTTGCGAGCTGAATTGCACTTTATTGCGTCTCAGCAAGAGTAGCTATTCCTTTATGTGGACTTGTGGAGTGTCGCTTCTGGTACTCTTTTCTATTCTGTGCCGCCGTCGCTGTAGCGCGTCGTTGAGTGCTCTGTCTGGCTGGAGATACAGACTGGAATTTCGTTTTACTAGGTAAGTAGTTATCTTGCTTGAGGACTAAGGGCTGTATAAGTAAGGTAGGTACCTACTAGGACTTTGTGCGACTCTACCATACCTACCAGTAAGGCACCTACGTGTCATATCATACATAAACATAACTCATTACGGCATCGTGTTTCAAGTTTCAATATGACGGACATAATTAAATCTCGACTGTGTTTGACTTTGATGTAGGTATAATTCTAATTTTATAAAAACTGTAATTTTGTATACAAATCGAAACTCGTAACCTATAAAGTAATCTGTGGTAGAAGATAAAATCGACCAACCAATCGGTTCTGTACATCGATATCTATTGTTATATAGTATTTTATTCACAGAACCAGGAAAATGCAGAACGCACTCCCTGCCCATCTATTTCCTCCCAAGTACAGCCTGGATGCAGCCTGGGGTTTTTCAAAAAGGGGCGTGACAGGCCGGCATATGGCATTCGCAGTCCCCGCACAAAATCGTTAGACACGTACTCGTAGGTGAAACGATACCACATGTCGAGCTTTCCATACAATAAAATAAAACTACTAAGTACCTACTAAATAATGTTACCCTCTATGTCTACACATTGACGGAGGTTACACGCTAGGTTTGGCATCCGTAAAATGCATTCGCACTATCAGTCTGCCATCAGTCTAGTATCAAAATATTTTGAAATGCATCAGTCTGGTCCATCATTCCAATCCATCCATCCATCAAAGTAGATTAAACGGTCAGTCTGGAACTCTGGACCATGGTTTAACCAGACTGATGGACTGAACTGATGAAAAACCTAGCGTGTAACCTCCGTCAATGTACTTTCATGCACTGATTAAATTATTTGACGTTGCTTTGGATTGCTTGAATGAAAATTGGAAGCTACACACACACACACACACCCTTGTTTGCTCAGTCCCGAAAGCGAGGCGGTCTGTGTTTAGTTGTTGAGAAGCACGAAAACGAGGCCTTAGTGATACAACGGTATTTCACAATGTTTTGTGTCTCTATGTGATGTAACTTGAATATAGGTATACGACAATCTTTCCCGTTTCTCGATAGATGGCGTATTGCATGAGATATTGCAATTTTCAGAAAAGTGCTAACACACCCGAATCCGAGGCGTGCACGAAAGCGAGGCTGCAGCCTCGCTTTCGTCATTTTCAACAGATTTAGAGTGTGTATGAGAATTTTTTTAAAACGCCTCGCTTTCGGTATTTTATTTTACCTGAATCCGAGGCGGTCTCACTTTCGTATATTGAATCGCATGTGTGTGTGTACCTCGGATTTGGAGTGTATGAAATTATTATTTTTAGTTATCTGTTTACTTTTTTTGTTTTGTTGTCATTCTTGGGATATGGTCTCGCTTTTATATCTATCTTTTATATTAATAAAACCATACGCCCGCCTCAATCATCATCGCCCAGCCTAAACCGCAAGACCTAGAAAGCTGAAATTTAGAACACAGGTTTATTTTACAACTCAGGATTTTTGGATCTTCAGATTTTAAGGGATCGAAATGAGGGATGAAATGTTTTATGGGAGTATCGATTTTTTTAAAGGTAGGAACTTGAAAATTTTAATTGTAGCTACTCTTCATAAACAAATGATGACGGGTTTCAGGGTTTTTCGATTTTCAGATTTTAAGTGGTGGAAATGGGGGATGAAAGTTTGTATGGGAGTATCGATTTTTTTAAAGGCAGTAACTTGAAAATTTTAATTTTAGCTACTCTTAATAAACAAATAATAACGTATTTCAGGGTTTTTGAATTTTCAGATTTTAAGGGGTGGAAATCGGCGATGAACATTTTTATGGAAGTATAAATTTTTTTATAGATAGGAACTTGAAAATTTTAATTGTTTACTTATCACAAATAAGTAATGATGTGTTTCAGCGTTTTTGGATTTCAGATTTTAAGGGATGGAAATGGGGGATGAAAGTTTTTATGGGAGTATCGATTTTTTTAAAGGTAGGAACTTAAAAATTTTAATTGTAGCTGCTCTTCATAAACAAATGATGACGGGTTTCAGGGTTTTTCGATTTTCAGATTTTAAGTGGTGGAAATGGGGGATGAAAGTTTGTATGGGAGTATCGATTTTTTTAAAGGCAGTAACTTGAAAATTTTAATTTTAGCTACTCTTAATAAACAAATAATAACGTATTTCAGGGTTTTTGAATTTTCAGATTTTAAGGGGTGGAAATCGGCGATGAACATTTTTATGGAAGTATAAATTTTTTTATAGATAGGAACTTGAAAATTTTAATTGTTTACTTATCACAAATAAGTAATGATGTGTTTCAGCGTTTTTGGATTTCAGATTTTAAGGGATGGAAATGGGGGATGAAAGTTTTTATGGGAGTATCGATTTTTTTAAAGGTAGGAACTTAAAAATTTTAATTGTAGCTGCTCTTCATAAACAAATGATGACGGGTTTCAGGGTTTTTCGATTTTCAGATTTTAAGTGGTGGAAATGGGGGATGAAAGTTTGTATAGGAGTATCGATTTTTTTAAAGGCAGGAACTTGAAAATTTTAATTTTAGCTTCTCTTCATAAACAAATAATGACGTATTTCAGGGATTTTGGATTTTCAAATTTTAAGGGGTGGAAATCGGGGATGAAATTTTTAATGGAAGTATAAATTTTTTTATAGATAGGAACTTGACAATTTTAATTGTAGCTACTTATCATAAATAAATAATGACGTGTTTCAGGGTTTTTGGATTTCAGATTTTAAGGGATGGAAATAGGGGATGAATTTTTTTATGGAAAAGTAATTTTTTTTATAGATAGTAACTTGAAAATTTCAATTATAGCTACTTATCATAAATAAATAATGACGTGTTTCGGGGTTTCTGGATATTCAGATTTTAAGCGGTGGAAATGGGGGATGAAAATTTTCATGGGAGTATTGATTTTTTTAAAGGTAGGAACTTGGAAATTTTAATTGTAGCTGCGCTTCATAAACAAATAATGACGTATTTCAGGGTTTTTGGATTTTCAGATATTAAGGGGTGGAAATCGGGGATGAAATTTTTTATGGAAGTATAAATTTTTGTATAGATAGGAACTTGAAAATTTTAATTGTAGTTACTTATCATAAATAAATAATGATGTGTTTTAGGGTTTTTGGATTTCAGATTTTAAGGGATGGATATCGGGGATGAATTTTTTTATGGAAAAGTAATTTTTTTATAGATAGTAACTTGAAAATTTCAATTATAGCTACTTATCATAAATAAATAATGACGTGTTTCGGGGTTTCTGGATTTTCAGATATCAAGGGATGGAAATGGGGGATGAAAATTTTCATGGGAGTTTAGATTTTTTTTAAGGTAGGAAATTGAAAATTTTAACTGTAGCTACTCTTCATAAACAAATGATGACGTGTTTCAGGGTTTTTGAATTTTCAGATTTTAAGGGGTGGAAATCGGGGATGAAAGTTTTTATGAAAGTATAATTTTTTTTATAGAAAGGAATTTGAAAATTTGAATTGAAGCTACTCATCATAAATAAATACCGCCCCTCTGTGGGGCGACACCCGGGCGACTGACGGACTGCTTGACTCATTCAATGAATCCGCGGAAGGAAGGAAGGGACCGGAGCGGGTCCGGGGTCGGTGGCGCGTGCGCTCCCCACACACATATTTACAAGGTAACAATAATAATGAAAAGGTCTCAGATTCGGTAATTATAGCATAGATTAGGATACACACTAAACACACTTACACACACATTACACACTAAAAAAGCGAGGCGGTCTCGGATTCGTGTCCGATGGATACACACTTGCGACTGCAGCGCCACCTATGGCATACACACTGGAACTACGTATTTTTAGACATTTTCATACACACTTACACAACCTGCCAAAACTACCAAAAACGAGGCGTAAAATTTGATCTGTTCCGATTGGTCCGTCAAATATACGTTTTCTGACCAATCAGGGGTCGCTGATTTCAAATCTGCCATTAGAATTTTCCTGTCAAATCCGAGGCGGTCTCGCTTTTGACGGCGCCTCGGTTTCGTTAGTGTGGACGGACGAAACGCCTCGTTTTAGGGAGTGGGCAAACACACACACACACACACACACACACACACACCCTCTCACACATACACACACACGTACGAGTCGACCGATGCGATGAAAATTTAGCAGTTAATTCATTTATACATTTATACACATACGGGTGTCCAAAGTGTGATGTGGAATATCGAAGGATCGTGATATGTATCGTGTGTAAAGTGCAGTGATGAAAGAATTTTTTTTTTATCTCAATTATTTCCAATTTTGCCATTTTCTAACAAAGTAAATGCATACGATAGTGTGAGCGCGCTCTATGCTTGTGCACGGCCGCGTAGGGCTATGCGAGGGACGCGGCGCGAGGCGCGCGGTTCGCGATCGCGAGGCGTGAGATGCGCGGGCGCGGGGCGCGCGCGGCGCTGATCGGACGAGCGAGAATCATAGATTTCGATATAAGACGTAGCATACCTACCTACTACACTGCAATTAGGCATGTAGGTGTATGTATGTATGTAGCCAGTAAAAAGTAAATGATTATCTACATACCTCAAATGATGTGAAGGTTTTCTACGTGATCTCCTTGCACCTCGATGCATTATGACGAGACCCGGGCGATGCAGTAGCGGGTCTAGATTGCCATGTTCCCGTAAACAGTACAATGCACGCACAATTACTTCAGCCAGCACCGGCAGTCTGACGCCTGTTTGGAAATCTTTCACGATAAATGCGTTTGAAGCCCATTTCCGTTTGCTGCTCCATACGCGAGCAACATATCCACTTATTCGTTATTCGTGAATGGAACTTTTAACAAACACTTTAACCTGTGGTAGGTACGTATTGTTAAAGACGAGCGCGAAACTTTCACTAATTCAATTTACGAATCGAATTACCAAAAATACGTCAACACGGTCGGCCGCCCTTGACATACTGACCGACTGACACACATTGATCTTCCGCGCCGCGTGACTGGCTGGCTGGACTGAGGCGCAATGCCCACAGGCAGTGCGGCGCGCCGCCCCCCGCGCCCGCGCCGCCCGCCGCGCCCGCGCCCGCGTCTCCTTTGATAGCAGCGTGCGATGCCGACACGGGGCGGCGCGGGGGCGCAACAGCGCGGTGCGGTGCGGTGCTATAGCGAACATTCGACCCGGCCGGCGCGCCCGCCGCGCCGCCCCGCCTCCTCCGCACCGCCGCGGTCTGGTCACTTAGAGCGCGCATAGATTGAATAAATTGAAAACTTTGAAAATTCATATCTCGAAAACTAGTATGGATAGGACCATTTTTCTTTTTTTTAATGTGTTTATTAGATGATATACAATAGCTCATTTCGATATTCCTGAACAGACCCTGGACACCCGTATATATAGGTAGGCAGGTAAGTACCTACGTATCTACGCTACGCTACGAAGGGTTCGGTTTCCGCTGTTAAAGTTTCACGTTACCCGGGAGTTGCTCTATTTTTAAGCCCAACCAAGGTGACGACCACAGATCAAAAAAGTCCGTCTTGGGGGGCGCGGGCGGTGTGGCCCGATCGTTGTTCTGTGGTGACGACCCATGCGACCGATGACGTCGACGCACCAGTTGCGACGTGAACGACCCTGGAAATTAGAAAATTGTCCCGCTGCTGCGCTTTCCTCGGCCTCCCCGCTCGTGTTAAATTTTTGCGATCAGTATAAATTTGTCTCGTCAAGAGAATCGGTTGACAGATAATAAATGTGTGTTTTGGAAGGAAGTGTCAGGGGCTCAGGGGTTACCTTTAAGGGTTACCCATTATCTGCTAGCATCCTTGGACTCGATACAGCGCCGAGCCATCCGTCTTGTTGGTGACCCGAAACTTACAGATGGTCTGGAGTCCCTGAGTCACAGACGATTTGTGGGTTCGCTTAGTCTGTTTTACAGATACTATCACGGACGCTGCTCTGCGGAACTAGCATCCCTTATTCCCTGCCACCCGTCCTATCTCCGCATGACTCGTCGCAGAGAGACTCAGCACCCTTTTGTTGTTGACATTGGGCTTTTGAGAACCCATCGGTTCTCTAAATCGTTTCTTTGTCGCAACGCTAGAGCGTGGAACTGTCTTCCGGCGAGTGTCTTTAACCTGG
Source organism: Nematopogon swammerdamellus (assembly GCA_946902875.1). Classification (NCBI taxonomy): domain Eukaryota; kingdom Metazoa; phylum Arthropoda; class Insecta; order Lepidoptera; family Adelidae; genus Nematopogon; species Nematopogon swammerdamellus. The sequence goes on from OX336337.1 coordinate 679,316, forward strand.
GTGTCTTCAAGCGTCGTATTAACGGGCTAGACAGCCTAGCAACAGTCCGCAAATCTGCTGGCATGGCACCTAACTGAGCGTGGTTTCGCGAGGAGAGGTGATTTTGGCTCTGTCGACTGCACCATTGGTCCCTCGGCACAGACACCCATGCTGGTTTGCATAAAAAAAAAATGAAACTTTGTATGTAGGTAAATCTATTCTAAGTTACAATATTGTATTGTTCGTAATTAATTAATCAAATAAATAATATAATCAAATGTTCTACAGATCTTTCCTTCACGCAGAAATGGTAAACTCTGGAACGCTTTTCCTGCCCACAGGAGTGAGGATGGATGGGAGGGACGATGAAGGTGGGGGATGGAGAGGTGTGGGGTGTGGAGGGGCTGGAAGCGGGAGGCAGGTAAGAAAGGGGAGTGAGGACGGTGGGAGGAGAGGCAGGTAGGGAGATGGAGAAGGCGGAAGGGATTTAGGGTAGGGGGAGTTGTGTAAGATGGGTGGGAGATGAGGGAGGGGAGGTGAGGAGAGGGGTGACGAACGAGGGAGAGGGAGGGAGGGGGAAGCGGCGGGGTAGTATGGTTGAACGAGGGCTGAGATAGGGAGGGATAGAAGTGGCGGAAGGAGGGAAGGGGAGCGAGGGGGAGAAGGGAGGGGTGGATTGGAGGAGAGTCGAGAGAGAAAGGGTGTGTGGGGCGAGGGAGGTGGGAGGGAGGAGGAAGAGGTAGGGAAAAGAGAGGAAGGGGAAAGAGTGGGAGGTAGGAAGGAGGTGGGAAGGGAAGATGAAAGGAGCGAGGGGGGACGGAGAGAGTGTACTACTCCCCGTATTGGGGAGCGGGGGAGATGGGAGAGGGAAAGAAGGGAATTAGGGAGAGAGGTAGGCAGATAACGAGGTTAACGAAAAGGGTGAAGAGGGGTAGGGAGGGGAAACGAGGGAGTTAGGAAGAGCGGTAGGGAGAAAGCACGAGTCAGGACTCGTGGGAGAAAGGGTTCAGGGAGAGAGAGAGAGAGAGAGAGAGAGAGAATACAAAAGAAGCGATTACTTATCATATTTGCGTTTCAATCGGATTTGCTATTAATACCGCGAGCGAAGCCGCGGGTAAAAGCTAGTTTAGTATAAATCACCGAGGATGGTATTTTCCGGTATGGCACCTATCAGAGGTGATATTTGTTGGCCGGAGCGTGTGCTTTGGCGCCAATGTTGTTTTTAAGAGTTCAAGGTCAATTCTTCATTGAGCTAGGAGTTGATCCAAATCTAGTAGATATTGATCGTCACGGCGGCGGCGGCGGCGGAGGTGCGGAGCCGGGGTCGAGGAGCCTGGCACCGCCAGCCACCAGGTGCTGTCTGCTCTGCCCTGTCTACCCTACACAGTCAGTACCCGGCGGCAGTAAGACATATATGAACATTAGAAAGAGATAATCCCGGTTGTACAGCTTCGTTGTCTCTGTCGCACGTATCTGTGCGACAGAGATGACGCTCTAGAACCGGATTGTCTCTTTCTAAAGCTCCATGTTCATTACTTTGTACCGTGTGGGGCCGGTACTTTAAAAGAATAGCCCCACTGCATCTCTCCCCGTGTATGTCGTAAAAGGCGACTAAGGGATATGACTCCCTTCTTATATTACTAGGTGGTAGGGTTCAACCCGCCCGGGTTGGTACCACCGCACTGAATGAAAGGTCGGTCGAAACGGCTATGCAAATAGTTTGTGTTTTCCGTCCAGTTCAGTGTAGCCGGCACGACCGAAGGGAATCACTGACGTGGCACCAAGTTCATCCGGTGTTATGGGCTGACATCACGGATGTTGTAGGTGATGAAGCCAACCGTGTCAGCAACAATAAAAAAAAAAAAAAAAAAAAACTTGCTGGCGGGTACTGTACCTATCTAGTTAGCTTGATGTTTGGACACCTTTGAATCTAGAAACTATCACGTCTAGTAGATAGAGCTGACATAAAGGCACACCACACCTAGTTTGGTCCCATATCAAAGACCTCGTAGACTTCCTTCACCTGCATTTGTTACTAGCTGTGGCCCGCGGCTTCGCTCGCGTGAAATTCGTATTCCAAAGAAGAATTTAAGTAACTAAGGGCGAGGCCGAAGACCGAGCTGCGTTCAGGTAATTGATCAACCTTCTCAAAGAAAGTAACTAACTAAGGGCGAGGCCGAAGGCCGAGCTGCTTTCAGGTAAACGATAAACATTTCTCAAATAAAGGAAGTAAGTAAGGGCGAGGCCGAAGGCCGAGCTGCGTTCAGGAAGACGATAACCCTTCTGGAAGAAAGGAAGGAACTAAGTGCGAGGCCGAAGACCGAGCTGCGTTCAGGTAAACCAAAAACCCTCTTCCGCCTTCGGGCCTCGCCCTTAAAGACTTCCTTTCTTCGATAGAATATAATATCGTTTACTCAATCGATTTATTTCATAAAAATAAAAAAGTAATATTAATAACTAAAGAATTAAAACCTACCTAACAAACAATAACTATCAAAACTGGCATTTTCAAATGTTCTTAGAGCACTTGCGGCATTATCCCGCTGGATGGCAAGGCTTACCCTTTGAATGAAGTACATAAGCCCTTGATGGCGGGACACCAGTTGCGTCAACCAGCTCAAGCCTCTTTTGGCTTCACTGCTCCACGGACCGAGGGTTTCAACCGCAAACGCAACAAATTCGAAATCTTGAATTATATTTCTATATTTGCTGCATTTGAGGCTCTCCGCCCCAGCCTCAGCCGCGCCAGCCGCTCTTGAAGATGTCCTAACGTGACTTGGAGCCAATGTGAGAACAAAAGTGGCGTCCGACATCAAAGAACTACCCTTAGTCCATGGCACTAAGGTGATAGCATCGGGCCTCTTGCCATCCAGCCGGGAATAACCGCGAGGTTCTAGGAAGCACGGTATATTTGCCGTTAGAAGCGTGGACTTTATAATAAAATTTAAATTAAATTAACTCAATCTTAATATTAATTAACTTTATTCGAGATGGTTTAGCTTCTTCCTGAACGCAGATCGGCCTTCGGCCTCGCCCTTAGTTACTTGCTTTCTTCGAGATGGTTTATCATTTGTCAGAACGTAGCTCGGCCTTCGGCCTCGCCTTAGCTACTTACTTTCTTCAAGATGGTTTAGCTTCTTCCTGAACGCAGCTCGGCCTTCGGCCTCGCCCTTAGTTACTTGCTTTCTTCGAGATGGTTTTTCAATTATCCGAACGTAGCTCGGCCTTCGGCCTCGCCTTAGTTACTTACTTTCTTCAAGATGGTTTAGCTTCTTCCTGAACGCAGCTCGGCCTGCGGCCTCGCCCATAGTTACTTACTTTCTTCGAGAAGGTTTATGGTCTTCCAGAATAGACCTCGGCCTTCGGCCTCGCCCTTAGTTACTTACTTTCTTCAAGAATGTTTTTCTTCTTCCTGAACTCAGCTCCGCCTTCCGCCTCGCCCTTAGTTACTTTCATCGAGAAAGAATATCGTTTACGTGAGCGCAGATCCGCCTTCGGGCCAGCCTTTAGTTACTTACTTTCTTTTTTTAAATACGAATTTCACGCGAGCGAAGCCGCGGGCAACAGATATATAAATTTTATTGCACCAATGACAGCAACATAACTTCGACTTTCAATTATTATTTTTATTTATCAAACAATTTGTCACCGGCCAGCTCACGTCGAGATGACGGTTCTCCGTTGTCAACATGACATTTAAAATTGTTTTTACCTTTACTTTGGATTACGTGATTTTTATTATATTTTTTAATTATTATGTTCATCCGGGATATACACTGTCACTATAAAAAGTTTCGTCAAATTCCGTTCAGTGGTTTTTGCGAGATGCGCGTACAAATAGACATTTTTGCATTTACGATTTTATGATATGTATAGAAAGAATAGATATGTATAGACTATTGTGTTCAAGTTATAAAAAAGAAGAACGGTCATTTTCGTTGTATCTACTTATTTTTAAATTTCGAATGAATATTTTATTCAAATTGTATTTGCTGCCAGTTCTCAAGATATAATTATGTACTTTGGACTACGTGATTTTAAACGCGCAATAATGTTTATAATTGTAAATTTTTTTTATTTTTGTAATTTTTTTTACGTATTATGTTAACCCGGCATATAAACTGCCACTATACAAAGTTTCGTCTAATTCCGTTCAGTGGTTTTTGCGTGATGCGCGTACAGACAAACAAACAAACAAACAAACAAACAAACAAACAAAAATTTTAAAAACTGTTCTAACATGTTCAGTATCTCATTTTAAGCCAACCTGGTTAGTTTTTTTCCGAATACATTCAATGTACAGACTTTCTTACCTCTACGATTTTATTATATGTATAGATTTGTTGCGTTTGAGGCTCTCCGCCCCAGCCTCGGCCGCGCCAGCCGCTCTTGAAGATGTCCTAACGTGACTTGGAGCCAACGTGAGAACACAAGTGGCGTCCCACATCAAAGAACTACCCTTAGTCCATGGCACTAAGGTGATAGCATCGGGCCTCTTGCCATCTAGCCGGAAATAACCGCGAGGTTCTTAGCACGGTATATTTGCCGTCAAAGCGTGGACTTTATAATAAAATTTAAATTAAATTAACTCAATCTTAATATTAATTAACTTTATTCGAGATGGTATAGCTTCTTCCTGAACGCAGCTCGGCCTTCGGCCTCGCCCTTAGTTACTTGCTTTCTTCGAGATGGTTTATCATTTGTCAGAACGTAGCTCGGCCTTCGGCCTCGCCTTAGTTACTTATTTTCTTCAAAAATGTTTACCTTCTTCCTTAACGCAGCTCGGCCTACGTTCTCGCCCTTAGTTACTTGCTTTCTTCGAGATGGTTTATGATCTTCCCGAATAGAGCACGGCCTTCGGCCTCGCCCTTAGTTACTTACTTTCTTCAAGATGGTTTATCTTCTTCCTGAACGAAGCTCGGCCTTCGGCCTCGCCCTTAGTTACTTGCTTTCTTCGAGATGGTTTTTCAATTGTCAGAACGTCCTTAATGTTATTTATTTTTTAACTCCGTTACGATCTCTAACAGACCGTACAATGATACCACAATCCTGGGTTTTGGAAACAAAAAAAATTATAATTGGGACAATATTCGGGAGCCTGGAACACTCATACATGCAGAAGTCAATGCATACATGCATATAAACATTCCGTCCGACTAATCACAAATATGTGATTAGTAGGTACCTACCTATACCCTCATTTCTTTTGGCTTCACAATATAAGTAAGTGGTGGGGTAAAAAAGCAGTCGACGTATGTAGTATGTACCTACTTGTTAGTTAACACCTTGCAAAGCGTCAACTAAAGCTCGCTCACCACCATTTATGGTGTAAGACAGGACAGGTACCATAGGTATTTTAATGGATCATGTCACCGTTGATCATGCTTGCGAGATCATTCGTCATTAGAACTGTGTAGTCACATCATAAAATTCCAAGACGACCACGCTTCTTGAACGAGAGGACACAAGGATGACCAAACTTGGCTCATATTATGATTTTGTTCAAATGCTCATACTATGTAGGTATTTACTTACCTACAAATGAATGAGTCACCAATCAAAATGTAACGTATCCCCTACGTAGCAAGAGGGAGTTTCTCGTTCATTCGAATGACGCGCCACAGCAGCGGTGCGTGTGGGTGGGAGTCGAGCGAGACGAGAAATAACGGCGGACTTTAGTTCCAGAGAGCCCCGCGTGGCGGCGCCGCCTTCGAGCGAAGCTATTTAAAACTGTGCGCAAGTCCGGTAACATCAGAACCGCGAGCTTGTTAACGATCAGTCAGTGTCGCCGAGTCCGCAGTCTGTTGCGCGCGCGTTACGTGTCGTGTTTACTCAACCGGTGTTTATTTAATTTAACCTCTCACAGTGACAATGGCAGAATCTCTCAAGAGGAACATCCCCATCAAGTTGGGAGACTTTTCAGTCATCGACACGGAGTTCTCCAGCATACGGGAGCGCTTCGACGCCGAGATGCGGAAGATGGAGGAGGAGATGAGCAAATTCCGATCAGAGCTCATGAACCGCGAGAGCAACAACTTCTTCAAAAGCACAACAAGGTAGATACCACTCAGTTCTATGAGCCAGTAAACCAGCGAACCTACACTGCACGTACCCAATATGATTCTAACTTGAATCCAACAGGACGGAATGGCGCGCAACGCAGGGCGAACGTGGTCTTTCAAGTGAAACGTGGACGAGTTTTTACTTACAATATAAACTCAACCTGAGACCATAGCTAGCTATAGGTAGCACCTACCTACCTGTCGCCACCGGAGCCGAAACGAGCGAACCTTGAAGCGCCGGCGAACCGACACCGTTTCGTGTATTCGAGAAATTGCTGATTCCATTCACACAATACGATTACTTATGCGCCGGTGCAAGGCGTTTTCCTTTATGGGAATCTTGAATTAATAGCTCGTTCGGCTGGGCGGCAGCGAGGCGGCCTCGCCTCGAGGGATTATGCAAATACGGGAGGTCCCAGTCTCCCTCTCGAACTCTCGATGCAGATGGATATCTCACCGACACGAGTCCATTTAAAGCGTGCAGCACTACGTAACTGTCTGACGCGGGGTGATGTCATAAATAGAAATAGCTGCCGCCAGAGCGGTCTCGGTGCCCGCGCGACTCGCGGAGTCGGATGCGGCGTCCGTGCGGACCGCATCTAACGTGTAAATAAAACTAACGTTCAATATTCCTTGTTTATTTTATCGTGTCCAGTCAATCCATCCATGCACAGAAGCGAATGGATGAGGCAACAGCGTAAACACAAAATGAAGGTTCGGTTGTGTGTGACTTGCGGCTTGCGAGTTGCGAAACGCGATTGAAGGTTGCAGCGAAACGCGCGGGAAGTGAGGGTAGAAACGAAAACGTCGTGCGTTGACACTGACAACGAATGCATGGGAGAGTAGTCATAGATTAGATAGAGGTACCTAAACCTCGTCTGATTAAAATCCGTACAGTTGTGGTGGCGCTTCAGTCGCTTCATTGGCAGACACTGAAAACTAGCAAAATATCAATCGAAATACCCAAAATCCCTTCACGCCCTATTGAAAAACGTGAGCCAGTCCGTAAGATCCGTCTATCAGCAGCATGGAACCACTGCAGGTACCTACCTCCGACGCGACGTGCCGGACGGAAGGTGTGTGTCGTCCCTTCTGGTCTTCGCACATTGAAAAACAAATCCGTTTTTGGGCGACCCATTTATAGCACTACATGACATAATATTATCATGAATATTTCAGCCTGCTGGTACCTACCTCAACATTTTAAGTTCAAAGCTAAGAGATGGCATTAGAAATAATATTGTTGTTGTTGATAACGGACTTCCTCAGAGATGACACCTACCTTGGTACCTATCTAGATAAACTTGGAAAATAAAACAATATCTAAATACACAATTTCATCCAAATCGTTATTTATTAAATAAGCCGTTTCCGGGAAACCAATTATTTATATATTTAGATTTCTCACCAGTATGTAGATACCTAATAATAATATTAAATTAAACAATTAAGGTTAGGTTAGTAATAAATAAGAGAAATATCAAAAGAGTAATATGAAACAGTCAGTCAGTCAGTCAGCGTGTAAGCGTCCACTGCTGGACATACGCCTCTCCAATTTTCCTCCAGTCCTCCCGGCCTTCAGCGGTACGTAACCACTGCTTTCCGCCGACGCACTTGATGTTGATGTCGTCGTCCCACCTGGCGGGTGGTCTTCCCACCCGTTTTCCTGTCCACGGCCGCCAGTGTAGAACACGGTTACTCCAACGGTCTTCGTCTCTTCGGCTGACGTGTCCAGCCCACTGCCCCTTGAGCTTAGCCACCCGGTATCCAAGATCGACTTCTTTGGTGCGTCGGCGGATTTCCTCGTTACGCACCATATCACGTAGCGATATTCCCAGCATGTAACAATATGAAACAATACAACTAAATCCTTTTACCTGGGTCTCGACCAAGAGTTCTTCAAACGTCGCATTAACAGACATGGATTCATCCATGTTAACAGACTAGACAGCCTAGCAACAGTCCCCAAATCTGCTGACATGACACCTAATTAAGCGTGGTTTTCGCGAGGAGAGGTGATTTTAGCTCTATCGACTGCACCGTTGGTCTCTCGGAACAGCCACCCATGCTTGTTTACATAAAACATTTATGATTCCTCCATTCGGGGTGTTATTTATTCTTGTCCCAGGACCGAATCAGCGTTCTCCCATGAATGAATGGAATGAATCTATACATTATGTACTGATAATGTTAACAAATTGGTATCATGGTGTTTGTCATTGTGAATTTATTCGTTGAGGAAATTTGATTTCAATAGACCTACAAACAGTGATGCTTCGATAAAGCCGAAATCAATTTACCACATTAGGTAGGTAGGTACATTTTAATCAAATCGCTTTTATCACAATACATAATTCAGGAGCATCGTGGCTCGTTGGGCCGTAAAATAAAATGAATACGATGAGGCGAGGAGATGAGATGACCCACTTCAAAGTCGTTTCTGCTGGAACCGACTAGCTACCTATATGATGAGCTCACTACATCGGCACTCGGTGCAATGTGTTCTGTTCCCACCCCGCGAATAAAGCGTTACTCATCGCGAGAAAATATAACGCGATTTATACAAATCAAATTATTACGGCCGTTAATTTCTTAGTACATAATAATTGTGTGTTGTGTGTGACCAATTATACGAGCAGCTGTACTTAATGAAGATGGCGTCACACGTATTTTTAGTCCGGCTAGCAAGAGTATGGAAGGTGTGAAAAATGCGGCATGTAGGCGTCAGCAGCGCGGTGTCCCTGGCAGCCGCTAGCCGGTCCGCCCATGCCGTGTTGCATACTGAATTACTACTGGTAGGTAGCTGAGTTTGAAACGCGTTTGTGTAGGCTTTGCGTGTTTTGATTAGAAACTCTTATATGCTTAGATATTAAGTAGGTATATGTGTAGAGTTTTATTTTATGTGAGATCCAGATCACTTACTTAATATTATCATAGCCCACATTTCTGACCTGGTACAATTACCAAGCTGGATAGCGCTTCAATAGTCCGCAAGTTTTGCGAGGTGAGCTGTTTCGAGTACCTCTGGTCCACAGATCAAGAAATCGCTGTTGAAGACGACCGTCGACCACCGAAATAAAAAGTATCATGAAAGTAGAATGTCGTTGCCGTCGACCGCTGCTCTTGGTCCCTTGGCCGGAGCAGCCATACATACATAAATATCTGCTGGTTTCATAAACAAAAAAATAACACCTACATCAAAGACCTGGTGGATCTCTTTTACATTCACGCCGTTCACTTTGCTCCCGTGTTTTGTGTACAACAAGTGTGCTGTAGCCGCTGGGAATGTAAATACCTAACTTGGTTTATGGTGATTAATGGAATTCTAGGGAAGCATTATTTACAAAGATTTAACTTTTGAGAATCCAGCAGATTCCGAAGTCACGACCGCAAGTCGACCTTGAAAGCCACCTCATGCGCGCTGTGAATGTATATAAAACGATTGAATTGTAAGATATAGGAAAACGACGAATATGACGACAATACTGACTGAAGTGAAGGCTTGCACTGAACTAATACCGGGCAAAGGCGATGGCGGACCTGCTGCTGCTGCTAAACTAAAGCAATTTTCATAAACCCATGCCTAGATCCACCCTAGATCCACTGAACTCTCCCTGAATAATGAGAAAATAACGAATACCGAACTAAGTTGTGAACCCACTGGGGATGAACACATTGACTTTATGTTACTAGCGTAAGGATGGGTCCAGCCAGCCAGACGAACTCTATAATGTCCTCACTAAAGTTGTGGCGTCCACCAGTTGCTTCTTGTAAACCCCACTGCATGGAAATTCGGTCTTCATAAAAAAGCCTTCTCACTAAACCAGATACAATTCAAACCAATGTGAAGGTAAGTAGTTTTATCTTATTGCACTCAAAAATGGGGGTAAAAGTTTAATTAACACTATCTACATAGTTACATTAAGATAAACATTCGAATGTCACTTAGCCTGTTGTGTTGGATTTAGCACCTACTTAGCTCGCTCGTAAGAAACAATATTATGTATTCAATCTCTGTTTTTTCTCGGTTTTTTTATTACTCACAAGATAAGAGGTATACCTACCTAACCTATATCTACGTTATACCTCTCGCTCACCCAAAGCATATTTGTTTACAGAAACGAGAAGACTTGGTCAAGGACATTGGCACATTGGCAAGAATTATTGCGTAATCATCTATTCGTGTGTCTGCTTAGTTAGAGTTAGAGCATCTAAGTTTACCTATCTAGTCGCAGCCGCCCGGTGACATTGTCAACTGTGCACCATAAAGCGTCCACTCAGTATTTTCAATTGACAGAATTAGCATTAGTCCAGTGCAAGTCGGTTAGCACTTTCATAGTCTTCACTTCAGTTACCCTTGCCGTCATATTCGTCGTTTTCCTATATCTTACAATTCAATAAAGTTTGTATCATACGCTTTTCTGCAGTGTTGAATTGAAGGCAATAATTTGTGTTTCATGTCATGAGCGATCTGAAAGGACCATGGGCAAAAATGTATGAAGACTGGGCTCACCCAGCAACAGAGATGAGATAACTGTTAATATATTTGTTCTACCATAAATGTAAAGGTATAAATTCATTTTTGTGCAGAATCAACGGGATTATTTTGTTATTAAATATTTGTTCTAACGTAAATGTAAGGAGATATGTTTCTATCCCTGCTTGCTACGTGCTTATCTTTTGTCTGCAATGGAATTGAACTCGGTACCTTAAGTAAAAATTGGAGTATGAACAGAGCCCTTTACAATGATATATGAATTGTCACTGTTGGCCACTGAGCCCAATATTCTCATATGTGACTGAGCCCAATTTGACGCAAGGTCCTTTGGCAATCTGGTCTTCGGGTGGCTGAGTCAGTCAGAAGATACAGAGCATATAGGTACTCGTACTCAAATGATCCGAACAACTAATATCCGAGAAGGTAGGTGCGGAGGCTTCGAGGGATACTTCCCTTCCTATAAGTACTGAACTAGAGGAGAACACATCCGAGTCTACTGGGCCTATCTTACATTTAGTACGGCGGCGGCGGCGGCGGTGGTACTAACCGAGTCGGGTACAATTTAAGATTTGAGCCTATTACGAGCATATTACGAGTATAAGGCTCGGGGCAAGGAAATCTTAATGCAGAATGCAATTTTCTTCAGTCAACTTTACATACGACACATTTGTAGGTACGTTACCTGACAGGTACCTCAGCTCCCTAAGTTGTGTTCTATCGCTTATTCCATGGGGAGTACTGGGAGGATCGATCCCGCCGTCCCCTTTCGACCTCCGCACCACTCGCATTGGGCAGGGATTGCATCCTTACACGCTGCACTGTGATGTGAGCGTGCTCTTGTGCGAACTAGGTGCCATGTCGATTCTTTCCTTGTGGTCGCGCGTGCCACACCTTTGCATTGTTAGATAGGTAGGAGTGATCGATTAGGTTTCTCAGGATGATTTAGGTACTAAGTATGTACCTATAGGTACCGTATAGTATAGAAGGTACCCATGTAGTCATGCCAATTCTCGTGAAGACATTATTCTCTCTCTAGTGGCTGCGTGCTTACCCCAGAATGCGCTTGGCCATAAATTTTAATTCAACAGAGAACTGGCCCACATTGCAGCTCCACCCACTCAAGTAAATTGTATTATGTAGCTACCAGAGTTATGTATGTTATGTGTATGAGTGGAAAAAAGTTATCGCCGGTTTATGGGAATGTTGCGGGCAGGCAGTGTTGTTGGTATGGCATGTTTCCAAGCAACTGGTTGGAAGGAAGGCACGATGTTGTGACGTCACGTGACAGGTCATGTAAAAATTCACAGTTCCTTCACGTGCGGTGTCGAGGTGACTTACCTAACTATGGCGCATTTAGCGATAAGTTTGACTTGTCTTCTTTCCTTCTTGACTGTACAATATAATTCGTAAATAGATATTACTCATATTGGCTTATTTTTATGTTAACCATACTTACCTGATTCATTGTAATTTCCATATAATTCCCATGGTTTACTCCTATTGCTTGCCAATCTTAATACTCTATTCTTACTTATGCATATGAATTAAAACACGTATTGGATTGTATATATTTCAGTATTAAATTAATAAAAGCTGCCCCTGATGAAACTAGTGTCTCTTTGTAGTAATGCCCTTCCGGGAAAACTAAATTATGACCTAAAGCTATTTTCTACACAAGGGACCCATTTTATTTTTATTTGTACGGGAAGCACGACATTATGGCACCCGCCAGACTAACACAGAGGTGTAGTAAAGAGGGCTGCGAATACCATGTCGGCCGGCTAGGTGCACCTTCACATTATGTTTGAAGGAACCCAGACTGTACATTAGAGGAAAGGATGCAGGTGGGAGTGAATTCCACATGTTGGGAACCCTGTAAACAAAGGATTTACAGGATCGATTTGTCCTAAGTGGGGGAATATCGACAGTATGTGGATGCATTCCCAACCTGTTGCGCGTGGAACGGGGATGACCATTACTACAAAGAGACTTATTATGAGTTATGATGAAGGGAGGGCTGTGTGTGCTATATGCGCGAGAGTAGATATAAATAATATTTAAATGATGTTCCAGATTGAACTAACAAGGTTGTGTTGGTTTTTGCATGTCTTACAATTATGAAACCGTTTCCTCGGGAGGGCAATCCTCGTCGACTAAGAGTTCTTCGGAGAGGTAACCTGTACATAAGTATTGTATTTACTTTCTCTATGTATTTGTGTGCATGCTTGCTTATCTTTATTTGTAATAATTTTATTATTTTTAGTATTTATTATTTTGTATCTAATCTTTCCATTTCTTAGTAGGAACGAATTACCTACTCGTTGGTTAGCTAGCTGGTTATTAATATTGCATGATCAAATTTCCTTAGTTCCCTTGCAATGAGTTTTTAAATTTCCGTGATTGTTAAACATTATTAGAAAATTTAACGGTCATCTCCGAGCTGTGTGGCTCGAAGTTTCGGGCCAAACGTAGGTATAATACATAGATACTGTTCGTGGCGAGAATATTACAAATGATGATCGGTGAAGTTTATTGAATGAGAACAAATACCTACCAAGAATTTCAGTAACGCACGCACTCGACGCGACGCATTCTCTGGCATCGATTCAACTAAAGCATATTGTGCTCTTACTGGTGCAGATTGTGCAAGTAAAGCGTATTTGTGGTGTTTATAAGTATCTACTTACTACTTATGTTTTGCCAAAATACGCTTTTCAAGTAGGTATTTTGAACATATCTCTATATATAAGTCGGTACGTAGCTAATTAATTACAGATAAACCGTCTTGAAACTGCTGTATGTATGCATGTATCTATGTTCCAACAGGTTCTGTAGGTCTTTTATTCACAGAACCGGGAAAATGTGGAACGCACATTTTCCCGGTCCCTGCTAATCTATTTCTTCCCAAGTAAAGCGTGAAAAGACTCCGGTCAGGCCGGTATGGCATTCGCAATCCCCGTGCATCACAGAATGTCCATGGGCATCGTTAGACACATACCTATTCGTAGGTGAATCAATCCACATGTCGCGATTCCCATAAAAAAAATTCCACTCTACAGCGTTTTTTTTATGGAAACTGACACGGTTGGCTACGTCACCTAAAACATCCGTTATGTCAGCCCATAAAACCGGGTGAGCTAGGTGCCATGTCAGTGCATCCCCTCTTCGGTCGTGCCGGCTACTGAACTGGACGGAAAACACAAATTATTTACATAGCCTGAAGTGTGCCTGAGTAAGCAACTGATTTTTCAATATAAGGTGTCATGGGATCCGTTTGACTCGCGCGAGTGTCATACGAGTAGCATAGGGTACCCTTCTTTTTAAGAATTCATAATGGCGGTCTTTTGGCGCCATATTGTCAAAGTTTGAACATAGTTTTTCTTAAAACCTCATTGAGTTAGTTATTGTTTTGAAAGAGCTTAAAATGCGATTTAAAAAATATAATAAAACTTAATTGTTTAGTTAGAACTAAAAGGAATTAAATATAAAAAAAAGAAATTAACCCCGACTACGAAAAACGAAGGAAACAAAGAAAGTTGATCGAAAATGTTCTAGGTAGTCGGGAGTGTAGATAAGGATTCGAATAGACAGAATAGTCCGACTAGACTAGCCGTAGTCGGACTATTCGATCAAGTTTCCTTGTGTTTTCCGTACTCAGTCGAGTCTTATACAATTTTATTTTTTACACCACATAGTTAATCATCACCAATTCGTCTTATATTGGTCGTATTTGCTAGAACAAAGACTACAAAATCTAGTCATAAAAAATAATTAAAAGCACAGGACTCGAATAGATCACGATTACCGCAGCAAATGTCAATACAACGCGTAGACGGTCGGATTTTTAGTACAATGAGTGGATGAGCTCATCCGCCTGCTAAATAACCTTCAATTGCACGACGCAACACAGTCCACACGGCTCTACATTAGGGTTGCCATTCGTCCCGGTACACCGGGACTTGTCACCGGTTTAGAATCTCAGTCCCGGTCGTCCCGCCTGACCACCAAATGTCCCGGTCGGGAACCAAAAGCCAGTTAGTTTTATCCATACTACTAATATTATTTAAAAAAATCTTCAAAGGGTTTAGTGTTTCTTCTTATTTCATAACACTCATTACAGTGTGTTTCAGGCATCAAATTCCGCAGCTGTCAATTATGTGTATCATAGACAACGAACGTTCAGTGGAGACTTTTGGCTAACTATTTGTGAGCTTACAGAGATGCGTGGATCGTTCTGAATCGGACACTTTTCTGGGGCCTATAATTTATTGTCTATGGACATTTAAAACCATTGCCTACCTAATTATCTAATATAATTTATGCATAATCTATTGTTACCTAAATGTAAAATATACCTATCATCTAAAATTTAATTTAATATTCATAGAACAGGTGCTGCATTTCCCCGCTCAAAGACAAACGAACTTTCTTAGGTTTTGATATAGTGTCCCGGTCAGTACCTGCACCTTTATGGCAACCCTACTCTAGCTAGTCAATGTGTGGTGTCGATGTGATGTGATGAGCGTGCAATGCAAATCATTGTCCGGCGGCCTCGGTGCTCTGGACCTCAATTAATAATCTCTTCTGCAGTTCTGTACGATTTTGAAGCGAGAGCAATCTGCGACACGGTGGATTTTATTTTCGCAGTTCTTCTGACAGTATTTTGACTGTACTTATTTGGCAATAGGTAAAATTCCTGAGAGGTTTCCGTAAATAACCCTTTTTATGTAGGTAGGTAATTATAATAGGCGGGATATGCCAACAAATAATAAAACAATCGAAAAGTAAAAAAATTATGAGTATGCATACATACAAGTATCGTAATATGCAGAAGAGCGCCATTTACCGAATTATCCATAGACGTAGAAAGATTATATCTATATGGAAATATGTAAACATTTTACTATAAAAGTATGAACGGTCACCGATAAATGCTGCGTAATAAAATCAATAGATTTTTTTTTCAAAACAACTCTCTTCCCGCGAGTTTGTTTCCCGATCCTTTAACTGTGTCTTCAAACGTCGTATCAATAGGCTCCGACCAGCCAATATCACCTCCGCGAAGGTAGGTGCCATACCGGAGACTTCCCTGTATTGATGGCTATACTGGACTAGAGGAGAACACAACCGAGGCTGCTATGCGGCCATCTTACATCCAGTACTGTGGTATCAACCCAGTCGGCTACAATTTGAGCCTACCACCTAGTAAGTAAGGGGCAAGGGAAGGGACCTACAGTTTTACACCGGTTCCGAACGGTGAAGCAGCAGGTGTAGGTATGCACGTAATTTTTTTCGTCAGAAAAAACTCAGATTCGAACCGCGCACCTCTCGCATGAGAAGCCGATGCCCAAAGCACTCGGCCACGCGCCGCTCATTTACAGGGCAAAACCACAAATAGACCAAATTGTGACATACCAGGTAGGTAAATGTACCCTACACGCACCAGCTGTTAACATAATTAGAACTTTGTGTAATTAACCCAATATCTTGATAATATTTAATTTAGGTATGCTTAGCTGCCAAGTGCTAAGAGGTCGTGGGCGGGTGTTCATTAGTTTGTTGCACACTCCACTAACCGCTGACTGATATGTGCACCTGGTTCTCCTCATTGTATATTTTTAGATGAGATTTCGTGTTTCAGTGCTGTTTCGAACTTTAATGTCAGTAGTTAATGTCATTTTTATACCCATCTGGATCCTCTATTTGGCGTTCCAAAGTAACTATTATTATTTATTCTGTGGGCCCACTACTATCCACAATGTTTAGAGAACATATCCGTAAACTATTTTTATCATATTCCGATATCACCTATATGTCATTTATACATAAACATAATATTTACTTATATTTTAGTTTTAATTTCAAGTATACCTATGTGTCTATTTCAACATGAATGTCTCACATTTTACTTTTGACTGCATTATCCTCCCCATACAATTCTCCACATCCCAAAGGTTGGTTTGCAAAGAATGCTGCATTGCATTAAACCCGCCTTGTGTGTTCCTTGTTTTATGGTGTACAAACAATTATATTTTAACTTCAATATTTATTTATTTAAAGTTGAAATCGCCAATCAAAACACTACCAGTTGCAATGTTCTCTCTGAAAGCTATTGCCACGCCACTCACTCACTACCATTGTTGCGTTTCGATTCAGCGTCCTACTCAATCATCAACGTACCTACGTGGCGTGGCCCAGTCTGTCTGTGTTGGCAATGTCCGGTGCTTCCGTCTGCTGTTGCTAATTCATCTTTCCATCCGTCGGCATCCATTTGGTCATGTACCTACCCACCCCCTAAATTCGTCGCTCTAGTTCTTGTTTTGGGCACAGACCATTTTTGGCGAAATTGAGTTATGAATGTAGAAACATTGAAAAAAAAATTACGCATCCGATAGACAAAAAAAGATCTTATTTTTTAAACAGCAAAGTACTTTTTTCAGAATCCATATCCAACATGTGAAGAAAACGTTTAGTTCTTAATTTTGGCATATCCAAAAATTTACCGAATTAATATTTATTGAATTCTTAATTTGGGTATATCCATGTTCCCGCCAATCAGAGCGCAGGGATTTTGCTTACGTCATCTCAGTAGACGCCATATTGTCTATCTTTGTCAGTGGAATTTACAACGCGAACCGTTTTTCATTCGTGTTTTTGAATAGTTTGCAAAGGTTTTTGCTGATTTTCGTCTGAAAATCGACATCATGGACATGGAAGTGACTCCTGAACCAGGAGGCAACACACTTGGAAGAAGATACGCGACGTAAATAAGATTTATCTACAATTTATTAAACTAACCTAAAACAGCTGGCTGTTATACAGGCTGCGCCTTTTTCGTCGCCAGGGTGTGTATCAAATTCAAATTGAATGCGCGGCATAGCTTCCAATATCAGATTACATAAAAAAAAATATATTATATACCTACTTTGCGCGGTGTAGCTTCAATATCATATTACATTTAAAAATATTAAGTAAGTTTATATACCTATGTTGAAAGTTTATGAATACGCTAATTTGAATACGTGTAAGAAGTTTCATGATCGATGCAAGAATACTACCAATCTCACTCAAACAATTTGTAAAAATTTCTTTAGGCGTAATAAAAACAAAAACAACCTGTGTGTGTAAACTAGGACGTGCCAAAAACAAGAACTGAGAGAATGCTACTCATGAAATGTCATATCCACGTTGTCTTGGGGCATATCCATAAAAGTTAACGGACTTTTTGCAACTTTGTGGCATATCCAAATGTTAGTAATTTTAATTAATTTGTTTTAGTGTATATAAATAAAAAAAGAGTGCTATCCACTATAGGGGCATTTCTTCTACATACTGTTAAATTTTGGTGCAAAAAGGATTAATGTTTTATTTTTAAAACAGAAAAAACCGTTTCCTGTAAAATTTTATATATGGCGTATGCCCAAAACAATAACTAGGGCGACGAATTATCTGTTATTATGACCATCATGTCTTCTAAATAGGTGAATATTCTCTCACAAGTGATCTATCGCACACTGGGGCGTTCCCATTTTGTTGGTTTGAATTATTGAAAACTTTGATTCGTCAGTGCTTATTAGATTAGGTTGCGGCCAGGTTAGCTGGCAAAGGAACCTTATAAAACCTGATAACTTAGTTCTTACAATCGAAGGCGTGTGTCAAGTCAAGGCTACGCTAGAGATGTTCTCGATCGAATAATATGTGGAACAGTTTAATCGAAGGCATGCGCCAAGTAGGATAGTCAAGTACGGCATTCTCGAATGTGAGTTAACGGGCGGATATGCGGTGGCGTGTTGCAGCTCGACGACGTCGTCGCAGCAGCACAGCGACAGCCGACAGCAGCTGGCGGAGCCGAGCCACTGGGTGGACAGCCTCAACTCGCCCCTCATCCAGGACGAGGGCGACGGCAAGTCACTCAAGCTGCGCTTCGACGTCAGCCAGTACACACCGGAGGAGATCGTCGTCAAGACAGTCGATAACAAATTATTGGTGAGTCTTTTTTTTTTATTCCTCTTCTGCGATATACCCAATGATATTATAAGTTAAAAGGAGGTAGATAGGTTATCTGAGCTCCCAAGCGGCACATTAAACACAAGACCACAGTCCTGCCTGAAGTTAGTCGCCCACCAACTACGCACGCGTTCGGACCGCTAACCACGAGCCGCTAACACATCGAAAATGCCGTCGTATGTAATGAATGACTAATGAGATTATGCACTAATTCTTCGAGAATCGCTATAAAGTCAAGGAATCACATATAATTACTCTTCAAGGATGTGCCGTGTGTGAGCACTGAATGTCATATAAATAACCTATCTTTCCTAAAATATCATTGAATATACCTACGAAATCTTATTGCCACAAGGTTATCGGGTGTAGTAAGTCTCCACTTTTAGAATTGTTCGTACATTATACTTTCATCTGTTTTGTCACACAGTAGGTATTGTACTTGCGCATTCTTTTAGTAATCTGTTGATTGAAAATATCTCGAAAGACTTACAAGAGAAATTGTTCACTAATCCGCCGGTTGGTTGAAGAGAAGTTTCCTCCCAACTCCAATGTTTACATTGACACAATGATAAATCGCTGTTTACTCTGCTTCCACTACACGGTGCCGTCTCTAATTCGAGCGCGAGATATTCTTCAGTTCTGAACAATTGAACCTGCTTGGGCGCGCGCCAGCTCGCAGTCAAAAACTTGCTTCCGTTATTCTTCAGACGCTTGACTTATTACCTCTCCGATGTGGGTTAGTTAGATAATTCATTTTGCGATATAACTTGTCGTTACACGTGGGCCTCCACTCCCGCACCGTGTCTGTTGACTGGTTGTCTGAAGTTGGTATTCTGCCAATGTGGGTAAACGCATATCATTCACACATAGACACTGTGGCAAATAGTTTATAGCGCACTTATACGTAGACAAAAAACAAAAAGAGGGCATCCTGAAATGTTGAATCAATATTCAGTTAAGTAATCCATTCCTGTCCCACATTCCGATTAGGTACATCTTAAAATATTCCTGAAATGTTGAATCAATATTCAGTTAAGTAATCCATTCCTGTCCCACATTCCGATTAGGTACATCTTAAAATATTCCTGAAATGTTGAATCAATATTCAGTTAAGTAATCCATTCCTGTCCCACATTCCGATTAGGTACGTCTTAAAATATTCCTGAAATGTTGAATCAATATTCAGTTAAGTAATCCATTCCTGTCCCACATTCCGATTCGGTACATCCTAAAATATTCTGTCACAAAATTTATGCTTCCGCTAGAAATCCGTGAGTTAGGCAATTTCCATCGTCCCAGTTTAGCTAAGTTTGTGCTAGACGAGCAATAAACAGCTACAAAATATTGTAGATGACGCATTCGTTTGAAACGCATAGGTACCTTGAGATTGCTATGTTCGCAAAATGAATTGAACCCAAACTAAAAGTGTGTTTGTTTTGTCTAAATTGCAGGTTCACGCGAAGCACGAGGAGAAATCGGACACAAAATCAGTGTACAGAGAGTACAACCGCGAGTTCCTGCTGCCCAAGGGCACCAACCCCGAGGCCATCAAGTCCTCGCTGTCCAAGGACGGAGTGCTCACCGTGGAGGCGCCCCTGCCCCAGCTCGCCATCACCGAGAAGAGCATCCCCATACAGAAGCATTGAGTCCGTTGGCGCGCGCGGCCCGCACCCGCGCGAACTACACTTATTCCAAGCAAATAATTTATTTTACGTATTTTAATTTTGGTAAGAAAAATTGGTGATATTGTGTTTTCTCAGATATTTATTATTGAAGAATCTCATTTAACAATCTCACGTACAAAATCTCAGTGAAACACGTTTCTTTACCGACACCGAACTAAATACTAGAAGCGGCATAGCACGATGAAACATGTTATATGTCGGTAAGCGAATGTGCTGCGTGCCTTCACATGCAATTTTGTCATAATTAAATACTTTAAAACGATCGCATTGAAAGCCATCTCATGCTATGAATGCGCTCCCTACTCGCATATTTGCGGACATAAGACGATAAAGGTGAGCCATATATAACACGAGCATCAGTCATTGTTAAATAAAGCTTACAAGCTCCTTTGGTCGATGACATGTTTTTTCAGGAGTGATGTATGAAAAAGGACCATCTAGTACTATTATAGATCAGTGTTTAAAGGCACAACAACTCTCGCGCTATGGCTGCTAATAGATGTCGCTTTATGTTGGTTGTTATACAAATTGCTTTTTGTACGTTAGTAGCTTTTAGAGAACGTTCGAATCGTTTCGGCTTAGAAACGACTCAGCATGTGAATATTGTCTTCTAAGTCGGTAGTGATAAAGCGTAGAGATGAGCCAAGGCTATGGATTTGATTAGGATTCCCACACAGATTACTAATGCGCTAAAACGGTAACGGATCGAATTGGTCGGCGAGGTCGGTCGGACGGATCGACGCAGCCGTTATGGAGAATAATTTTATGAATATATTTTATACGAGCTGCAAAATTAACAGTTTACTAAATCCGCCAGCACGCCATTCAATATTTCGTACAAATTTGTAATGAAACTTTATAGATGTGAATAAATAAAAATATGGAACAGTCTGCTGTGGTATTATTTTATATGTTTCCCGTGGAGGCCGCGAGTTGGGTAACAGTTTCTCCGTAAAAATAAATTGGTTTATTCTTACTTTTTGAACTATTTGCATCTTGCCTGGGTAACTCAATTATATTTTTCATGTTAATAATGTTAAGAATGCTAAAATAATAATTATTGCATTCGTTGGTGACCTCGACTTTTTAATGCATTTTTTGTTACATCGCTGGTTGACAGATAACATTATTATTTCCTATCGTCCGACCGAATGCTCTAGAATGAAATCACGAAGACCGTCTGGTCAGGCACACACAACACAACACGAGATAGTACGTAATGAAATGAATGACAAAATGTCTATTTGCATCTACCACAGCTGTCGAGACGACGACGCGACGATGTCTACGACGACGTAGCGTTGTGTATGCATTAAAGCATGGGCTTAGTGTGTACATATATACCCGATATGACAAATTGAGTCGGTATGTTAATGGATATTCCGCTGCTCACCAATTATCAAGTTCCCAGTTAATTGTGTCAACTGGACTTATAATGGTGCGGTAGGCACGGCGGCGCGGCGTGGTAGGAGGCAGAATCATGAGTGCTTTTGGAGCATTTTGGCGCCTTGGCGGCAGTATGAAGAACTTTTTTTTTTCTATTCAGTTCTTCACTCCAAGGTTCTTCATCAATCGGACGACTTTTATTAGATGTAGGCACCTATTCATCAATGTGGCTCCACGGATATAGTAGGTACATACAGCCTCCTCACTCAGTTACGTATTTGTGCGAAATTAAACATGTCGTACTTTATACAATTTTAACGATGTTGTAAATTATATAAATGTATACACCTACCTACCTACCTTGACCAGTTAGATTATAAACAGATTTTAGAGGTTGTGACAATTTATAGTAGGCGTAGGCACGCGTAGGTGTGCGATTACGCAGGTGAAACTAAATAAATACACCGCTAGAAGAGGCACCTGCTCAAATATATTTAAAGTGTTTTTGAAGCGTTTTTTTTTAGATTTAGTGAACACCTGGATAAATAACCACACTAATAAAATGTTCTATTAATCACGCTTCTAAAGTGCACTCAGTCTATATTTATGCATTTAAAGGTTGTCAAAAACTTTTGTCTGTGTGGACTACCTACTTAGGTATGTCAGAATTATAGAACATTGAATGGTTAATGTTTTAAATTACACAAACGCACACATACATACATAGCGCCACGCCTGTTTCCCGGTAGGGTAGACAGAGACAACGGATCTCCGCTTGCCACGATTCTGACACACCTCTCCACTCTTATAATGTTTTCATACTTGCATTTGGTCTGTTACAAATTATAAAAGATGTTTTGTCAACCCACATAGAATGCGTCAGAATAATATCGAACCAAGAAAGGACAAGTAAGTATATGACAACATGGCCGAATGTCTTATCCTGACACACACGAGTCGATGACGCCCACAGGCGGACCTACGGACCTACCGACAAGGCGAGGCGACCGGCGTGATGCAAACACCCAACTCACATTACCATGTACGGCGATGTGGACAGAACCCACCGAATATTCGACAACGCTTATTCAGGCATACCTACTGCCTACGGGGGGGACATTTAAAATTCAGAGTATGTTCGGCACCTACTGCCTGGCCTTGTTTAACAATTAGCTAGACAAGGAGTGGAATGAAAATTGTTTATTGTTTAGGTAGGTACTAGCTTTTACCAGCGGCTTCGCCCGTATAGCGTATGTTATGTCCATCCACACTTCAGGGTGAAGGTCCATTCTAAATATTTGTCAAATAATTTTTTTAATTGGATTAATATTTTCAGAGATTGCCTCCTACATCCAAACTTACAAACTTTACCTCTTTTTATTTTATATTTATATAAGTATCTTTATATTTAAATATATGTGGCACTTTAGCTACTATATGCGAGTGTCCTATGTAGGGTGTTAGTGTTTAAGGTCCAAATCAAACACTATGATAGCTGTGTATAAACGTGTAATAAAACGACTGAGAATTATTATTGACTCAAAGCGACTATACTTGACTCCGTGGTGTGATCGACTGCCAGGGCGGCGGGCCGAGGCGAGCGCGGACGCACGCCGCGCCAGAGGGGCGCGGGGTGCGGTAACCGCGTCGCATCGGACCGATGTGTCGTGTCCGGCACATCAATTTCCCCCTTTATGAAAAAAATTTTGTCATTACAACATTACCAAAATTACCTTTAATTACGAATCGTTCATTGCTTGTGACAGTTATCTGCTTTTAATTACCAAAATTACCTTTAATTACGAATCGTTCATTACTTGTGACAGTTATCTGATTTTATACGACTGCCTCCACTTACTACAAATATAGAAAACATTTTAAAGACGAGATATAAACACGATGAGAAAGATAAAAACATTTCAATAACATACAGGGTGCCAGGAACCACAGAAATGATGGCGTACAAAAGAGACACTTGAAAAATTTGAAGAGGTGCAATAAAACTATCCTAACAATGACCCTAGATGATTGTGCTCACCAATGCGGTCGTAAAAACCGCTGAGGCGAGAGTCCTTTTGTTTTGCAAAGAGAGAGACCGCCAATAATTTCACACACAAGTATGACTAAGCTTAATACCTATTACATAACACAATCGTAGATAGGCATAGGCAAAGATTTGAGAACACGTACCATTAAAATTTACACTAACTTCTATATTTCTACACTAACTTTTAACTAATTCGAAGTACTAACTAACACAGAATGGGGTGTAAATTTACACAAAATCAATATACCATACCGCTGTATGAAAATAATTGTGTAAAATATAATACATTTCTTCTATAATTTACTTATTACTTTAAGATGCATGCATACTACGATTATTAATTAAGTAAAAGTAATGAGTAAGTGTATTATGAAAAATCGACATTGCGATCAGGCAAAACTACAAGCGTTGGGCATGGAGTTTTGTGCGTAACCTTCCGTTGTCGTAAAATTCTTTACATCTCTCGGCATAAGTGCTTTACGCCCGTGTGTACGAACGAGGTTTATTGTTTGAACGAGAATGCATTTGATGAAACGTGCGTTATTATAAGTTATAGTTATAACTACGTACGATCTTGCGATATTTGTGTCTAATCTTACAAATTAAACATTATACAATAAATTAAAACTATTAAATGTTCAAATTAAACTACAAACTATTCAGTGTATCTTGGAACAACAGGTATTAGCGCTATTGTTATAAAATATAAGTGATGCGAATGAAATGATACTCTAACAAGTTGACGGATCTGTCGTAGATTTCCTTGACGGATGTTAAACGACGGGTTTTCCAACATTTGTATGCTTCCTAATACAACTCACAAAACGTTATTGCGATTTCTAAGATTGATTGCGGCTTTGTTAAAACTAATACATGCACATTTATCACTTTCAAATAGATTATGTGACACAAAGAAAGTTTAAATTGAACTCATTTTAAGCAACATATTATTAACATAACTATAATCACGACATAAAAGTAAGAAGTATAAAGTAAATAGCGTAATATTAGTCCTTTCATAATGTTTCTGGTGCAAGCAATAAACAGTTCGAGTATCATTATTGTTTGTAATAGTTTTATGGTAATTTTTTTGTCCACACCATTGCACTTTGTTTGGATGGGGCTTAGCGCCTCAGATACACCTGTTATTTGTTTATTTCACTGCACTTTCACTATTTTTATGGTTCACAGACAAACCGGGACGCTGACCGGCACTCAGCTGGTCGTCGATATGGGTGAGAATGAAACGAAAGTTATTGGTCTGCAAAACGAACAGTTTTTTTACATATTCTACCGAACTTAGACACGTGATATGGTATTGTAGTGTCTGTCTCACTTGAATTATGGGTAGAAGATGTGGGACTAGGCTTCGTTGTAGGTACTTGGGCGGAGTCGGCAGGTGCGTCGCGTGAACCGTTTCTTTCATCGTTGGGTAAGAAAGCCGGTTTCAGCCTGTCCAATGTTATTGCGACTTCCCTGTTAGGAAGTTTTACTATAAAATATTTGTCTTTCTTTTTTATTACCGGGAACGGTCCTTCGTAAGGTGGTGTGAGAGGTCGTGTCACGCGATCACACCTGACGAACACGTGTGTGCACCTACTTAGTTCCGGATGCACAAAAACTGACGTCTGCCTAGCTTCGCGCTTAGGTACAGAAGCTATTTTGCTTATGTGTTCGCGAAGTTTGTCCACATAGCTCTCGTCGACGGTGTACGATGTTGGTGAAGGTTCGAAAAACTCTCCCGGCAGTCTAATAGTGGTTCCATAAACCATTTCAGCTGCGCTGATTGATGTGTCGTCTCGAAGAGCTGCTCTCAGACCATATAAAACTGATGGTAATTCTTCTGCCCAGTTCTCGCTGTTTGATCGGGCCATTAATGCTGCTTTCATACTTCGGTGAAAATTTTCGATAAGGCCGTTCGATTGCGGGTGATAGCTGGTTGTCCTGATTTTTTTAATACCCATGCACTTCGCGAGGTTCTGAAACAGCTCTGCCTCGAAGTTACGTCCTTGATCTGTGGAAATTCGTAGGGGGCAGCCGAAACGGACAATCCAGTGCTCGTAGACAACCCTCGCGACAGTTTCTGCCGACATGTCGCTGACGGGGATTGCCTCTGGCCAATTTGTTGCTCGGTCCTCGATCGTCACTGCGTAGCGGTATCCATTTGAAGGCATGAGTGGACCAACCATGTCCACATTCAGGTGCTGAAACCGATCACTTGGTTCATACTTCCCAAATGGCGACTTTGTATGCCGTGATACCTTCGACTTCTGGCATGGTAGGCACGACTTTGTCCACTCCTTGACGTCGTTCAGCATGCCGGGCCAAAAGAATTTCTCCTTCATCAGCCTGCGCGTTCCTCTTACGCCTGGATGTGAAATACCATGTATGGTCGTGAAGGCTTGATGGCGAAAGTTCTTCGTGAGGTACGGCCTTGTCTTTCCGCCGGTCGTGTCACAATAAACATTCAATTTGATGGCCGGAATCTGAACTAATCGAAGAGTTGACTTTTCTCGTGAAATAAATTCCTTCAGCTCTTCGTCTGCTTGTTGTTCTTGTGCCAGTTTCTCATAGTCTATCGCGCTGGGACAATTGATTTCGGCGAGGCGTGACAGAAAATCTGCCACAGGATTGTCTTCGCCGGCGATGTGTTCGATGCTTGACACGAATTGTGATATGTAGTCAAGCTGGCGTAATCGTCTCGGCGTATCATTAGTTGTTTCGTTTTTCTTGAAGGCGAAAGTTAGAGGTTTGTGGTCGCAATAAACTTTAACAAACGATCCCTCGATGAGCCGACGGAAGTGCTTGACCGCCATGTAGATACCTAACAGCTCTCGGTCGTATGTGCTGTATTTGCGCTGTGTCTCACTCAACGTCTTACTAAAGAAACCCAATGGCTCTCTCCCCTTTGATGAATGTTGGTGCAATACAGCTCCGACACTAGTGTTGCTGGCATCTGTCATTATGCTTAGTTGAGCTCCCGCTGCGGGGTGCGCCAACATACACGCATTCTTAATTGCCTCTTTACAATTTTCGAAAGCGACGTCTGCCTCCGGTGTCCATTGAATTATTGTTTTGTCTCGTTTCTTTGAGTTCACCAAATATCTATTGAGTGGTGCTAAATAAACTGCAGCGTTTGGCAAGCATTCTCGATAGAAATTTATGGCACCAATGAATCGTCGTAACTCGAGAACCGTGGTGGGTTTTTTGTAATTGCTCAACGCTGAGACTCTTTCGGGTAGCGGAGTGATCCCTTCCGGGGAAACGGAGTATCCAAGGAATGTCAGCTGTGACCGATTGAATTCTGACTTCTGCATGTTTAAAGTAATGCCGTGCGCGTCGAGGCGTCGTAAGACTTCTCGCAGATGTTTTTTGTGTGCTTCCTCGTCCTCGGATGCTATTATTATATCGTCAACGTAGGCGAAGACATAATCTAGTCCTTGTAGAACGGTGTGAATAAACCTGCAGAAAGACATCCCAGCGTTTTTTAGGCCGAAGCACATGCGTCGGTATTCAAACAGGCCGACAGGTGTGGTTACCGCTGTCTTAGGAATGTCTTCTTTACGAACCGGTATTTGATGGTAAGCTTTGTTAAGATCAATCTTGGAGAATACCCTTTTGTTGTGTAAAATGTAGGTGAAGTCATGTAATCGTGGAGTGGGATATGCGTCCAAAATCGTGTTTCCATTGAGTAATCGGTAATCACCTACGATTCTGATGTCACCGTTTTTCTTGTCGACCACATGTATCGGCGAAGCCCACGGACTCTTACTGGGTTGTATAATACCGAGTTCGAGCATTGTCTCGATTTCCTGTTTAACTTTTTTGTACTTGTCCGGAGCAAGGGGTCTAGGTCGGCAGTGAACGGGGGGGCCTTTTGTCTCAATATAGTGCTCGACGCTGTGTTTTATGGCTTCCTTTCCGAAAACGGACGGCTTTGTTACGTTGGGGAAGGAGGCTATTATCTCACCAAATGGGTCGCCGGCGCAGACGGTTTTTATTGTCGGTTGATCGGACGATATTGCTGTAGTTTTCACGTGGAGTTCCGTTGTACCATCGATTAGACGTCGATTCCTCAGATCCACGAGCAGGTTATGATACTCCAAGAAATCTGCGCCTATTATAGGCATCCGCACGTTCGCCTCCACGAAACTCCATTTGTATGGCCTTCTTAGTCCGAGATCGAGAGTTAGTGACTTCTCACCGTATGTGGTTATCGCCGACCCGTTTGCCGCGTATAAAACATAATCCGAGGGTGAGCCTTTGTTCCTACTCAGTACCGAGATGTCTGCTCCGGAGTCTATGAGAAAATTTATGCCCGAGTTGGGGTCGGTTATATAAAGGCGTTTGGAATTTTCCAATGTGCAGACCTCCGCCTTAGGCTGCACTGCGTCTAGTTTTCCGATTGCATTTTCGTCTGGTCCTTCCACGCGCATGGCTGCTCACATTTGTTGGCCTTCTCGCGGAATGTATGGTGGTACCAGCATAGCCAGCCGGCCTTCTGTTCCGATGCACCTGTACGCGAGCTGGATCTGTACCTGTGTGCCGGTGTTCGCGAGCGGGGACGGTGCGGGCGTCGCTGTTGAGCCTGCTCATCGCGTATCGAGGCGATTTCGGCACACATGCGTGCCATTTGTGTGGCGAGAGCGGCGACTGACGCCTGCATTTCACATGACTGTGATGCGATAGGTGCAGGTGCAAGTTCGTTCACCTGAGTGCCGCGTGTGTTTTCAAGGACGCTGTCTGCAATGACGGCTAGGTCTTCTAAACTCTCCTTGTCGCTTACTGCCAGGACAGCGCGTACAGCCGTCGGGAGGTGACCGGCCCACAAGAATTTAAGGGCGTCGTCGCTCACCTTATCTCGTGCCAGGTCCCGCATACGTCGGAGGAGCTGCGACGGTCGTTGGTCACCCAACTGCATTTCTCCGAGCAGTTTTTGAAACTGCCGAAGTTCCGAGTCTGCATTTGCGGAGATTAGACGCGCTTTCAGCGCATCGTACCTGCGCTCTGGCGGAGGTGAGGTGAGCAGATCGCTCACCTGTTGCAGGTCGGGGAGCTGCAATTTTGCGATGACCGTCTGCCACCGTTGGTCGTCGCTCAGCCTCTGCGAAGCCGTGATGGCCTCAAACTGTATGAACCACAGTTTAGGTTGTTGCCGCCAAAACTCTGGAATGCGGCTTGACACCGACAAAGCCGCCAATTCACCTGTCGCCCCACACGGTGTTGCATCTTGCGCCACTAAGTGTGCATGCTCTCCATCGTTACTCATGATTCCCAGTCTCTACTCAAACTAAATGTCACTTAAAACACTGAATGTCACTAAAACACTAGATGTCCACAATTAACTCGCGCGCGAATCACGTCGGCAGGTCACCAGTTGTGGCACTTTAGCTACTATATGCGAGTGTCCTATGTAGGGTGTTAGTGTTTAAGGTCCAAATCAAACACTATGATAGCTGTGTATAAACGTGTAATAAAACGACTGAGAATTATTATTGACTCAAAGCGACTATACTTGACTCCGTGGTGTGATCGACTGCCAGGGCGGCGGGCCGAGGCGAGCGCGGACGCACGCCGCGCCAGAGGGGCGCGGGGTGCGGTAACCGCGTCGCATCGGACCGATGTGTCGTGTCCGGCACATATATATTTGTTATATATCTTTCCTTTTTTTCCTTCAGGTGATAGAGTGAGATGTCACTAGACGTTCCTGAATGCAATTTCTCTGTTCTGGTTATACAAACAAAATTGGATAACTTGGATATTGAGATTTCAACTTTATATTTACTTAGATTTTTGAGTAGACAAAATTCGACTTCTATTTTTATTTATTAAGCTGTTTTGACAACTAATTTACATACCATAGTAACTTAAGTATAAATACACCTGGGACTGTATTCTGACCATTTAAAATACTGACGAATTGCAAATCTGACCATTTGAAAGTCTGACGATTTGAAGATCTGACCAAATGAAAACAAATTTGGTCACATTTTCAAATTGTCTGACTTTCAAATGGTCAGATTTGCAATTCAAGGCAGAAATTGAAAGGTTTCCATAATTGTATATAAGTTATTAAAACATTAACAAACATGAAGTCACCAATAAGGTTTCGACCAGCTGTGTCATTTAAAAGATTTTGTAAAATATTAATTTCAGATATGTGTTTAATTGTACCAAATCTGATATCGTCAGACTTTCAAATGGTCAGATTTGCAATTCGTCAGAATTTAAAATGGCCAGCCATTTTAAATTCTGACGAATTGCAAATCTGACCATTTGAAAGTCTGACGATTTGAAAATCTGACCAAATGAAAACAAAGGGTTTTTAAGTTCCTTCGATTAGCATAACTTCGCATGTGCATATGAACCTTTATCCCGTGGAGGTGAAGTGCCAAACCAGAGGGGAGGACGGCAACTCGCTAACCGTCGGCTATCCAAGGGCTCCTGCTGGTGAGTAATGCTCGAGATCTTGTGAAGCCTGTACCACCTGAGATTCTTTAGACTCGCAGCTGCTATATGTGTGCACCATGTAGGATATTTTAATGCAAAATTAATAACAAAAATGTGTACAAAAAGAATTATATTCATACTAAGCACTTATTTTAATCACGAGCATATTTGTTTAACTATTAACACTTTCACTGACACTCCGACGAGAGGCGGTTACTTGTTCGAGTACGGTACGACGCCACGTCTGTGGCCGGTGAACTTAAGCAAGCTAAAACTGACGAACCGGCCAGGAGGGGCGAGCGAATTTGTATAGATTACTATGGAGTCCCGTGATCTTGTGTCGTATTGCACTCACTCACTTTTAATTTGCGTCGTAGGAAACAAAACTATAATGATTTCCCCGCACCCCTAAGGATACTTCATAGTACGACGCTACGGCTGTGGCCGTGAGCTACCCATACAGCCAGTGGACGGTGACGGCTGCAGACGTACCTTCATATCGACAGGCAGACAGTCGAGAACTGCTCTTCCCAAACCAGACCGAAGGCTGGCTCGGAAGCTTATCAACCTGGCCCGGGCCAAGCTAAGAATAGCCGTTGGTCTGATGAGCGGCCACTGCTCACTAAATAAACATCTACACACCATAGGTATTACAGATATTCCGCTATGCAAAGGATGCTTGGTAGCGGATGAAACGGCCGAGCATGTTTTGTTGGAGTGCAGTGTGCTTGACAACCAACGAAGGGTCATACTCCATTCCCCATCTTCCGTTGCAGCGGTCTGCAGACGCCCCTATCGACTTGTGGCTTTCATGGAAGACATAGGCTGGCTGGGGTAGCTGGAGATTGCGGGGTTTTGCACCAAGGTCCCCAACCAAGCGGGATTAGTTTGCAGGCCTAGAGCCAACCCCAAACCAAACAACAACAACAACAACCGTCATATCATACATACATACATATCACACACGCTGAATCCCGACAATCGGGGTAAGCAGAGTAATCGGTGTTGTGCTGCAAGTACTCTGGTAAATTACAGCACAACACCGACCACCACGTTTCGCAAAGTATTCGGACAAGATTCAATCGATCAAGCAGCAAGTAAGGCACGAAGACCCACCTGCTGCATGACTCGGTGGAAGTACCATGCCAAGGTGAGAGGTGGCGAGCCCGTCGCCCTTTAGCACGGCATCTTGTCCTTATCCCTTAGTCGCCTTTTACGACATGCACGGGGAGAGATGCAGCGGGGCTATTCTTTTTAAGTACCGGGCCCACACGGTACAGTACCGGGCCCACACGGTACTTAAACCTGTCACAGGTACTTAAACCTGTTCGATATGACAGTTCGGCGTATGAGTTTGTTTGGAAATTTTTAGTGCCATATGAAACCTAAAATCATCACAGTGTCAGTGCAAGTGTTAACGGCTTGGTAGATCTATTTGTTCAGTATGGCCGCTATTGCGGACCTATTATTATAAATCACACCACCGATGGCGCACAATACAATGACTTTGGCGATGTTGCTGTAGCTACAGCTGGGAGGTTTCTGAATCAAGTCGGCCGGTTGAGGATTGTTGCTCGCGATCTGTAACAAACATTTCACTGTTTAGAAATTTGATGGTATCCTTGCTCCACCTAATCTATAGTTCTTATAAAAACAGGCCAAGTGCGAGTCGAACTCGCGCACCGAGGGTTCCTTATCGCCATGTCATGGTAAACGCCACTCACGACATCTATGGCGTGTTATGAAATGCTTCATATTAGTTGAATGTCACGATTAGTTAAAATGCTTCACACTCTATTCTGTAGATGGCGCGCGCGCATAGACTTTTTGGTTTCTTCTATGGAAACCCCTGTGAATTTTTTATTTCTTATTTTTATTATTTGTTGTTATATCGGCCATAATAACACATATTCTGTGAAAATTTTCTACGGCGTACCTATTACGGTTTAAGAGATACAGCCCTCGGACAGGCAGACGGACGGACGGACGGACAGGCAGACAGACGGCGTAGGCTTAGTAATAGGGTCCCGTACCGGATACCCGTAGGGCACCCTAAAAAAGGAATGTGTATGTATGTTTGAGGTAAACTCCAGAATCACTGAACAGATTTTGATACCATTTGCACTAATGGAAATAGTAGTTCTTGTGGTTCACTGTAGATAGGCTATATACCATCACGCTAAATACCCTTAGGGCTGAGCAGGATCAAAGAAAGTAATAGTATGGACGAGAGAGAGATAGAGAGAGAATATAAGAGAAATTTTTTTTTTATTATCAGTTTGCTATTAAACCGAGTCTACGTGCAAAGCTGCTTGCAAAAGGTAAAGAGTCCAAAAGTTACAACCTAATCGAAAATAATAGCGTCCAAAGCACTGGCGGCCGGTCCTAAAGTGCGCTCGTGCGCCGCACTACCATACCACGAGAAGTCTTCACTTCACTCAAAATAAATAATATCTTACAACATACCTACATTAAAACCATAATGATCGTACTCCAAATAAATACGAATGTGAATTCGACCTTATTTTATAGTTCACAAGGCACTTTTTTGCGTTTAAACGTGTGCCCCGTGCGGAATCGAGTAACGCACGCGGGTTCCCATACTGAATGTATGGGGATCGGCAAAACACTGCTGGCGCGTGAGACAAACGATACTTCATAGAAGTAGTATAGGCCGAAATGGAGTTCTGCGTGCGGCGCACGACCGCCAAACAAGGACGCTATATCGTGAATACCCGCGCGTGCGACACGTCGCGAGCGATTCGTTTTGCACGAGTCCGTCTGCCTAGCTACTAGAGTCAGCGCGCTGTCATGTGATGTCACATACCCGTTAGCGCGCGAATATTTAAAATGGGATATGGTTAGGTTTTGTGCTTTCTGTCACGTGATACTGGAATTAAGTGGTGCCGATATTTGCCTAAGCGTTGGTTAAAGGTAAGGCTTTACAATCAGGTGATCCCGGGTTCAATGCCTACTTTTCAAATGCTTTTATTTTTATATATTTTTTTGAAGTATTTTTGGG
This sequence comes from Nematopogon swammerdamellus, assembly GCA_946902875.1. NCBI lineage: Eukaryota > Metazoa > Arthropoda > Insecta > Lepidoptera > Adelidae > Nematopogon > Nematopogon swammerdamellus. The sequence goes on from OX336337.1 coordinate 712,452, forward strand.
TCATTACTACTGTTTTCTTTTTTTGAAAGCTGCAGTTAGTGTTGTGGTCTATGGGTGTGATCATAAAGGTACTAAAAATGAGTTAAAAAACTTGTTTGCATTTTTTTTTTTTGTTTTTTGCAACTCATTGAGTGTCTTGAGAATATTCATACTAGGTACGTACATAATAAAACGTAGGCGTTTAAAAAATTCGGAAGTCCCGATCTTAAAATAACATGACGGGAATGTGTTGGGAAATTTGGTATTTAAGTACCTAGGTAGGTACTTAGCGCACTACGGGTCACTGAAGTCACCAGCCGCCACTGGTCCAAAGGGAAGCACTGACACGGCACCTAGTCCACCAAGTTGTGATTGACTGACATCATGGGTGACATGCAGTAAGTCACTGCACGGCACGGAGCGGAGAGTTACTTACTTCAGGCACAGATTACTTAATAGTTACTTCGTAACAGATAAATCACTCCATAGAAAATGTTCCTACCTTCGGGCTTTAATAGCCTACTGCTTCACGTCGCCAAGCGCTGCGTGCGAAAATGTACCTTAACGATCGAGTGTAAAGTGGTTATTGCTTTGCAGCTGCGCGCAGTTTCGTGTGCGAGCGTCTATGTATACTTCGAGCGGCTGACGAATTTTCACTGAAATAGACCGCCGGCGGCCCGTCGGGCGGTAGGTAGTTAGCGCGCGCAAGTACTTAGAGTGCGTGAGGCCTGCTTCAGGCTTCAAAGGACCGTGCCAAGGTCAGAGTTTTGACGTTTTTTAGTCAGTAGGTTGTTGTGTTTGTGTATAAATTCAAATTAATACAACATTTCTGGAATGAATGTGTTATTATTGGAGGTTTTTATCAACTCACGAGTGTGTAAAATAAAAATAAAAAACTTAACTTCACTATATTTTTGGAGTGCAGTTCAATGTTCAATTCGATTTGGTATAAAAAAAAACTGTTTTAAAAAACATGTAACCAACTTAAAAAAAAGTACTACTTAGAACTAAAAATTATTAAATAATTGAGTTGAAGGCGGTACAAAAGCACATAAAAGGGGCTTCATCTATAAATTTTTCTGGTGTGCGACGACTAATATAAATATGGGTGTAATCAATGGATACTAACCGCGCAAGCCAACTTAAAACATTTATAACCTACTGTTGAATGTCAAATTCCTGACAGCTTGAAGTATCATAAGATTAAAAAAAGTCGGCAAGTGCGAGTTGGACTCGCGCACCGAGGGTTCCGTATCATCAGCATCACTCAATATATTTGTAGGTATTATGTATGTACAAAAACAATTGTTTTGGAAAATCACGAACCGCCTAAATAAACACTACAGCAATGGTTTTTGACTGTGCGGCATTCGTGAAGTTGAAATATACAAAAATATATTTCTTATATGACATAACGACATATCCTTTTCGGATTTTATCTTTACTTGTGAGACCTTGCTTCTTGCCAAATTTCATTACTCTAGCTAGGTCAACGGTAAGTACCCTATAGGTTTTGATTTCATTTGAGTGAGTCTGCAATTATTAAAATTTCCCATAAATAGCCTTATCTTTTGATTACCTATATTGATTTAGAAGCTTTCATTTTCTATAGCTCGAAGGGATCGCAGACGTTAGTATTTCATATTAATTTCAATTTGATATCTTGACTCGTTACTGAAAAAAAGGGTCTTGACACACAAAACAAGCAATTTTTTTTAATATCATATAACTACAAGTTTAAAATTTTAGGATTGTTTCCTTTACGTGTGCTATGAGACCTTGCTTCTTACCAAATTTTATGATTCTAGGTTGACGGGAAATACCCTATAGGTTTTGATTTGATTGGAGTGAGTTTGCGAGTATGAAATCTGACATAGATGGCCGTATCTTTTGATTGCGTTGATTTAGAAGCTTGCATTTTACACACCTTAAAGGGATCGTAGATCTTAGTATTTTATATTAATTTAAATTTTTTATCTTGGTCCGTTCCTGAGAAAAAGGGTCCTTGACATACAAAACCAACATTTTTTTTTATGTCAATAACTACAATTTTACAGTTTTCGGATTTTTTCCTTTACTTGTGCTGTAAGACCTTGCTGCTGACCAAATTTTATGATTCTATGTTAACAGGAAATACCCTATAGGTTTTGATTTGTTTTGAGTGAGTTTGCGAGTATGAAATATGACATAGATGGCCGTATCTTTTGATTGCGTTGATTTAGAAACTTTAATATTCTACACCTTAAAGAGATCGTAGATCTTAGTATTTCGTTATTAACAGTCTCTAGTAACTCGCAATGAAAATAATTATGTATGAAAACATTTCACAAATACACCAACCTAAGAAGTGTGTCTGTATTTGTGTGTAGATAGATAGTTGTGTGACGTTGGTAGGTAGAAGGTGCGGTTATATCCTCTTTGGTTGTTATCTGTCACTTGGTCTGTCAGGCAGATCTTTCTTTCTGTTTATTCTATAATTCATAATATGAGTCGCAGAAAATGTTGCATTTGCGGACTCAAGGAGCAAGAACAAGAAACAGGGAAGCGTGTGTTGTTCGCCCAGTTTCCTTTGGATCCAAACCGGTAAATTATTTATTTCATTATTTTTTCGGACTATTGTGTTCTGAATTTTTTGGTAAATTGCTGTACTTAACTAATCGGGGGCAACCCCCCTAAATTCGACGGTCAACAAAGTCAGTTTAAGCACTTTCGCTTCATTTAATTTTATGCTTATCCTTGTCGACTTTAGACAGGAAAGCGAGGCGTAGGAAGACCGCACGCCAGGTCCCACCTGGCGTGGCGTGTGGTCGACACGACACGACAGCCGATGCATTGAGGACGGGCAATGGATCCGTGCTGTCGAGTGCCGGGAGAATTGGAGAAAAACTGAAGAGTTGTATGTCCAGCAGTGGACAACAACACGCCGATGATGATGATGATGATGATGATGATGATGATGATGATCCTGGTCGAAAAATGCCGAAAAAACTATAAAAATAAGTCTATGGAGTCAGCATTTAGATTTTTTTTTTATTACAGGTGCAGAGATTGGTTGAAAGCAGTGGGGAATGAAGAATTGGTATACATTCCCATAGAAAAACTAAACCAATTGAGATTTGTTTGTGGCTTGACTTCTACAAATCATTCCAAGTTGGTACACGCAACAATAGATCTGGACTGGGCATAGAAACAGCAAAGTCTGATAATGAAATACTGAAAGGTTTTGCTCAGGAGGACATGGAGCAAGGTTTCAAACTTCACGCCTTAAATCTAGAAATGCAGAATGATTGGCTAACTGTGGGCGACTTCTGCATCCCTCCTGCATTGAAGTGGAAATCCATAATATACTACTGGCCCCTGAGCTGCTTAAGTTCTACCTAAATGCATTCCAGCTTACTCTCCCCGACCCGAGTAACCTAGTTAGATGGGGGAAATCTACAAATAGATTATGCCCGTCTCATGTAAGGAGTCCGTAGGCACGGCCAAACATTTGTTACGCGGATGCAAAATACTACTTGAGCGAGGCCAGTATTTCTACCGTCATGATAAAGTCCTAGATGTACTAGGCTAATAAACTTGAAAATAAAATTGTTTCACATGCAGTGTTTCGTTGTTTTATTGTTTATACCTTCTGATTATGAGAAATAATAAATAATGGAATCACAAATTATAATCGAATCGATTATAAATAATCAATTCGATCACGATCACAATCGATTATATACATTTGAACATCACTAATCGATATGATTAAAATCATAGTGCACATCTCTATCAACGTCAAGGCGCATGGTTATATTCTCTTTGGGCGCATCAGTGTGTGCGTGTGGTTTCTGTATGTTGGCATTAATTAGAAATGATTTCGTTCTTTTTCTTAAATGGGAGTTCCGCCTCTTAAAACGCAGTGGTTATATCCTCTTTGGTTATTAATTTGAATTTGTTATCTTGATGCTTTCCTGAGAAAAAGGGATATTGACATACAAAACAAACAAAAATTTTTTTTAATGTCACATAACTATAAATTTACAATTTTCCATTTTTTCCTTTACTTGTGCTATGAGGCCTTGCTTTTTACCAAATTTCATTATTCTAGGTTAACGGGAAGTACTCTATAGGGTTTGATTTGGTTTGCCGGCTTAAGCTACGGCTAAAATATGTGACTTAAATGGGCGTATCTAGTGATTGCGTGGACCTATAAGCTTAATTTTTTTACACCTCCGAGGAAACGTAGACCTTAGTATTTGATATTAATTTCAACTTTATACCTCTACCTGTTCCTGAGAAAAAAGGTCTTGACAGACAGACAGACACCCAGCCAGCCAGACAGACAGACAGACAGACGGACAACAAAGTGATCCTATAAGGGTTCCGTTTTTTCCTCCTTTCAGGTACGGAACCCTGAAAAACAAAATAATCCAGTGCGGTGGTACCAATCCAGTTGGCTACAATTTGAGCCTGCCACCTAGTAAGGGCCAAGGGAATATTTACATGTGGATATTTAATATTGGACCAATTTCAAATACCTTTTTCAACATTTCTCTCATGGCATTAATTTCCTTCTTGATGCTTCCTATCGTCTGCAAAATCTTGGCCGCTTCCACGTTGATTACGCTCAGCGTCGGCGAATTGTGCGGTTCCGCCTCGACCTCGCCTTGCGTAGGTTTGTAGTCTCGCATCGCGTAGCTCAGAGTCGCATCCAGTATGTACACCTGTTGAAGGTGTGAGCCGAGAATCGTCAGGCAGTCTAGTGTACTGTAAGAGAAGCATATTGTTTACTTCAAAGTTTTTTTATTTTTATGAAACTGACACGGTTGGCTACATCACCTACAAGATCCGTGATGTCAGCCCATAACACCGGGCGAACTTGGTGCCACGTCAGTGCTTCCCTTCGGTCGTGCCGGCTACACTGAACTGGACGGAAAACACAAACTATTTACATAGCTTTTTCGACCGACCTTTCACTCAGTGCGGTGGTACCAACCCGGGCGGGTTAAACCGTACCACCTAGTAATATAACAAAAAGGAGTCATATCCCTTAGTCGCCTTTTACGACATACACGGGGTGAGATGCGGTACCGGCCCCATGCGGTACAGTATTATCCTGATCACAGTTCTAAAAGGCTGGCGAGATGGCCGCTACGAGCACTAGATGTTTAGTTCAATATTAACCATATTTTTATAGTTGTGTTAACTTAAGCGAATCCCTTCCAATGGGCCCATGGGACCCCGCCCCAAAATCGACGCTCGCTTCTGTTGGGCCCACGCGGGCCCGATGGTCGTCGTCAACGTATTGATCTAGTCCTATTTCAGTAAATTTTTCTTATTAGAACGAGAGAGCACTGTAGATAGATGATTAGAAAACTTTCCATTGATATGATATGACACCAAGAACAAATCCGCAATCAAACAGAAAAATATATATTCTGTCTGACGTCTTGTTAATTTTCGACTGAAGGTGCCTTGTTTTTTTTATTTATTTGTGGATTGGATTCAAATTCCACGCACGTACGTTCGGAATTGTAGTGGCAGCATTCTTTACCTACACATCGATATACCATTAAAATTTGTATTGTCAATATTAGGTCCCCGTAAGTAATAATAGGGTCCCGTACGACGGATACGGAACCCTAAAAAAAGGTGAAACTGTTCCAAATTTAGAGAGAGTACGTCACTACACGGTAGCGATATTGGTAACACATTGGCAGTTCGTGTCAGAGGTCCAGATCCGAATCCCGGTCGGGACGTAGGGCAATATCTCACCAGGACGCCAACTGAGCAACCAGTGAGCAACTGGTTGCCCTACTTGGTGTCTGCGGGACACCAGAGTTGCGCAACCAAGCTAACAACCAGCGCCCGACAGACAACAGACAGACCGCACTTTCAAAATGGACGTCGAACAGGTAGCACTGATATTGCATGTGCGGTAGCGCAACTGGTGGCCGAGTGAGACATGCGTGAGTCACGCACGCGCCATAAAATGCTATACATTTAACTGGTTGCGCAACCAACGCGCAACCAGCCGGGTTGCGCCGCCAGACAGATTGTCACCTGTGTTCCCAGGTGGTTGCGCGACCAAATTGATGTGGCAACCAAGCCGACGCCAGGTCAGGTACCCTTCATAGGACTACATACATTAGTTCTGGTGGCGTGGCGTCCTAGTGAGATATCGCCCGTATTCAGCTTAGCATCTGTATAAGGAAGAAAGTAAAAAAAAAAAATTTGTTGTCTGTAAAGTCGGTTTACGGACGATAGTTTTACGTGATAACGTCATAAAGTGGTAAGACTACTGCTTTCAATTTCTGCTGCCCTGGTACTTTAGAACCAGAGAGATAAATGTGTACAAGCCGACGCTTGGGCCGATTGTGCCTCTCTATCGCTTGTTACGCGCTCTCGCTTGCACACACAGGCTCAGATGGAACGTGACACTTTTTCGTGCGTGCAACCGGTGTTCATCAATTTATAAGACGTGACGTTATCACGTCAAAAGTCGTAACAAGCGCCACAGAATTAACAAACAAGGCGCCATACAAAAAATATGTTACCTGTAGCTCTTTTGCGTCTTCTGCACATAAAGCCCGGCCACCGCTTCCACCTTCCAGCCCTTTTTGTGAAACTTTATCAGACCCATCTTGAGACGTCTCCTCTCGAACGGGAGGTCTATGCCCAGCTCTATCATGGCCTCCTCGTCCATCAGGAGGAATGTCCTCAGGTCTATTCCGTTTTTGGCAAATATAGGCTGCAGTTTCTCACAGTGCATAGCGTATAACAGATGGCGAATCTCGTCTGCATAGATTGGACTGCAATCAGATATAAAATAAATTAAATTAGTTATGACACGGTTATTTAGTCACTTCTCTTCCAGATGTGTCTTGCAATATCAATATCCAGTACTCTGGTAAATTACAGCACAACACCGAACACCACGTTTAGCAAAGTATTCGGACAAGATAATTATCAGGCAGCAAGTAAGGCACGAAGGCCCACCTGCTGCATGGCTCGGTGGAAAGACCGTGCCAAGGTCAGAGGTGGCTAGCCTGTCGCCCTTATGCACGGCATCTTGTCCTTATCCTTTATTCGTTTTTCCGACATGCACGGGGAGAGATGCAGTGGGGCTATTCTTATTAAGTACCGGCCCCGCACAGTACCAGCATATTATATAAAGAATTATTTTAGACCGATTAGGTATAGCGGCTGTATAGTGCTGTGTTCGTCACACGCCTGCTACTCTTCTGGAGCACACTCCCGATCTGATCTATGGAAGTGTGTGACCCTTTCGGCTCACATTTTTTCTTTATTTTTTTATTTTTATTTCAGACAGACGGCGTAGGCTTAGTAATAGGCTTCCGTACGGGATACGTAAACCTAAAAATTGCCTAATGCTGTCATGCTGTCTTATGGATTATTATACTATATAGCAGATTTTGTAAATTTGTCTAAAATCAAAATAACCAGGTATCCTATTCAAATTTATAGGTAAACATCATACATAGGTATTGTCCCTACTTGAAGGTGCTAGCTGGGCTTGACAGAAATATGGGAGTAACTCTAAAGGGGAAGCCAATTGGACACCCAGCGGTGTCCAACCAAAGTCTAGTGTGTCAGCAGCCATTCGGTCCATAATATCTATGTTACTTACTCATTGTTGTTCTGAACGCCCGGATAATAGTCGCGCCAATCGCACAAATCATTCTCAACATTCACAGGCTCCTCTTCCTGTACATCGAAATGTGGTTTGAGAATGTCAATAATGTCCTGATGGTTGTGCGACACGGCGATCTCCATGGGGGTCCGTCCACTCTTGTCCAGCTCCGTCAGCCGAGCGTTGTGAGCCACGAGCAGCTCCAGGATTTCCACTCGCTTGTGGTGAACGGCCCAGAATACAGCCTGGAAATTTGAAAATAATGTACGTGTAGCGTAACCATATGTTGAATTATTATTCAATTGGTAGGCATTGCTGTGCAATACAATATTTCTTTTTTCATTAAAAGTGCGACAAATGGCGGCGAGCCACTCATCAGGTGTCTATAACGACGACAATCAGTCGTATGCGGGGGTTGTGAATGCCATTCCGGCATTCGGCGATAGAACACACACAAAGATCCAACGCCCCTGCGGAGTTGTAAGGTATCTAAGTTCCGAGTCATGTCAACATTTAAGAAAAAAGTACGAACCGTCCATCCCTGCAGGTCCCTCATCTCAATGTTCATTTCGTGGTGCTTCAGCAGCTCGCGCACCACCGAAGTGCGCCCGTTGGTTACCGCTCGCATGAATGCTGTGTTGCCGTACTTGTCGCCCAAGTTCAAGATGGCTCCTTTCTCCAACAGCTTACAGACTATGTTGAGGATGACCTCTTCGTCGGCCGTGTTGTTGGAGCACGCCGCCATCAGGGGTGTCACCGAGTCTGCGAGACATATTATTTTCACGATTTAGGACACACAATTACAAAGTGATCTTCTCAGCGGACAGCGGACTTGCCGACTACTCCAAACAATCACAAGCCACAGGAACCTTCGCAGACGACACAGCAGAACTGGCAGTCCATAGCCATCCTGAACAAGCTTCACGATATCTCCAAGAAAACCTTGCTATAAATGGAGATGTGAGGAGTCTTTTTATTTTATTTTTATAGTAAGCGCGACATGTGGCACCGGGCCACCCATAACGTGTATAGCGACGCCCATGGACATTCGGTCGCATGCGGAGGGCTGCGAATGCCATGCTGAATGCATGCATGCATGAATTCACGCCTCACTTAAAGGACCCGAGACTATACTTGTTCCAGAGTTTACCGGTTCTGTGGAGGAACGCTCTGCAGAACCGATTGGTACGCATGCGAGGGGTATGCAATCTCTGCCCAGTATACACACATTACATTCCCTCTGCGAAGAGGGACATGTCCGCCAGTCACCGTAAACGGAGAACGAATACCCCAAGCGAAGGATACTCAATATCTTGGGCTACATCTGGATCGTAGACTCACTTGGCAAAAACACATCTGGACCAAGAGGAAGCACCTTGACACCAAACTGAGAGGGCGATGCACTGGCTAGTTGGACCTCAATCACAACTCCCGAGAGCCAGCAAAATGGCTATATACAAAGCTATATTAAAACCTGTATGGGCTTACAGTATGCAGCTCTGGGGAACAGTAGCCAAGGCAAACCTCAACATTATGGAAAGGTTTCAAATGAAAACACTGAGGAGACTCTTCAACATTCACCGGTATATTAGTAACAAACTGATTACCAGGATCTCGACATGATGACAATACGAGAAGAAATCACAAAACACACCCAGCGGTATAGAGACCGCATCGAGCGCCATCCGAATGAAACGGCAAGACACCTCATGGGTGCCGACAGCATACAATTCACCAGACTAAAAAGGAACAGAGTCTCAAGCTTGACCTCAGGACTTTAATCTAGACAAGAAGAGGGTAATGGGGTCAATGGACCTCACCCCAGTAAGAGGCAGATCGCAGCGAGAGAAGCAACCAGCATCACAGCTTATTGCGGCTGCGGCAGCAGATTGCAGTGGAATCGTGAAAAAAAGAGATAAGCCTGCCACCTGTCTTGGTCGGGGACCTTCGTGCAACCCACCCTTGCACCTCCCATCTCCAGCTGCCCCAGCCAGCCGATGTCCTCCATGAAGGCCACAAGACGGCAAAGGACAGTGGCAGATATATTAATGTGTGCACTGTACTCTGCCGGTGGGAACAGAGTGAGGGTAAATTGAGCATTACTCACACCCGGTTTCCACTGGGAGAGTTAAGAGTATGTGCTGTTGTTGTTGTTGTTGCTTTGGTTTGGGGTTGGCTCTGAGTCTGCAAACTAGTCCCGCTTGATGGGGACCTTCGTGCAAAACCCCGCGATCTCCAGCTACACCAGCCAGCCTGTATCTGATTGGGGCGTCTGGAGACCTCTAAGAGTGTGTGCTTTAGAGAGTATTCCATGCCACATTTTTGACGCGTATTTGATGTTTCTTATTCTATCCAGGACATACAATATTCGCCTCATTGGTGACTCTGTACTCACAAAGGACCTTCAACCTCTAAAGCACAGACGTGTCGTTGGCTCATTGAGCCTGTTTTATCGGTACTACTATAGCCGCTGCTCTGACGAACTTGCTTCCCTTAGCCCTCCTCCTCCTGTTCGCCTTCGCCAAACCCGCCATACTCTCGCGGAACACCCCTTTATAGTCGACAGAAGAGTTCTTCGAACTCCACGATTCTCTAAATTATTCTTGTGCCGCACTGCAAAGGTGTGGAACGGGCTCCCAGAGAATATCTTTCCCCACTCCTGCAATCCACGGATCACGAGTCTCCGGTATGGCACGTTTTCGGAGGTGAAATCGGCTGGTCGGAGCATGCGCTCTGGTTCCTCTTAACCACCTATACCAGCATAAAAAAAAAACTATTAATAAAGTTAGTCGTCACAAAATGCTACAAGTACTGACCGCCATGCAGGTTAACATCGGCCCCAGATTGGAGCAGGTGGTCCACAATATCCTCTTGAGCATCGAAGCACGCGTGCAGCAGTGGAGTCCAACTGTTGGACAGCCGACTGTTGACGTTGCCTTTCAGTTCTGCAAATATAGCAACCAACTCATTATAATCTTGTTCACAGTAACAAAATATATGCAGACAGCACGTAAGGACTATGTATGTATAACTCATTGGTAGGACAGAGATAGCATATACTTTTTTTTATTAGAATGATAGTAAAGTTGTCACACAAATGTTCCGGTGATGGCGAGTGTATACAGACTGACATAGTAGGCAGGGATCCACAGGGGTCAACTCCGCACAGCGGTGGGACTTCTTACAGGTCACTGCCCACTCAACAGGTACTTGTTCATCATAGGTGTCACCGACAGCCCCCTATGCATGGCGGAGGATGAAAATGCCACCCACGTGCTCCTGGAGTGCCCGGTGGTGGCAGAAGAACGACTGCAGTTTCTTGGGAACGTGGGAACTGCCCATGGAGTGTGGAAGCGACCGAGAAGAGTGCTCCACTTCATGAAAGAGCTCGGGTGGCTGGAGTAGCACTACCCGGGCGCCAACGTACAACGGACCGTCTTGAGGTCTCAGTGCGGAGAATGGCCCACCCGACTTCCCAAGAGGCTGGGCAGCAAACAAACAAACAAACAGTAGGCAGGGACGAACACAGCACTCCATGGCTTCACCAAACACAATATACGGGCCCATTGACGGTATGGGAAAGTTTCAATCGGTGCTACTACGCATCCAGTCAAACTAGTAATTTTCTCAGTTTGTCTTCAGTGAATGAGAGCGACAACCCCGAACCCACTTCAAGTGCCACCTCTTCTTGGTGCCAGTAAAGTTTGTCTGCCTGTAAGGGACTGTGGTCCAAGAAAACTGTCGATTGACTTAAAAGGCGCTATTAACGCATAAGTATCTAGAAATCCAGACCGGGTATCAATGTTCCAGACTCCTTCCAAAAGTGGTGGTGTAACTTTGGGCAGAGTCTTGAGTATTGAGCGATTGGTGTTGTGCTGCTCAAAGAATTCTGGTGAATTACAGTACAACACCGACCACCACGTTTAGCAAAATATTAGGACAAGACTATTTTCACACACCAAGGAGATAACAGACAGTTTACCTACCCACTGCATGACTGGATGGACCGAGTCAAGGTGAGAGATTGCTGTCCTGTCGCCCTTTAGCATGGCATACTGTCTTCTATTTATTTCACCATAAATAACACACAATACTAAACATATATCATTGACACACACGCAAATATTCATATTTTTTAATTCTTTTTTTGTTGTTGAAAGCTCGGCGCCGAGCCACCCATAAGGTGTCTAACGACGCCCATGGACATTTGGTCGTATGTGAGGGTTGCGAACGCCATGCCCGCCTTACAGGTGCCTATTCACGCCTCTCTTGAAGGACCCGAGTCTGTACCTACTTGTGGGGAAATATATGGGCAAGCAGAGCGTTCCAGAGTTTACCGGTTCTGTAGAAGAAAGATCGTCAGAACCGATTGGTACGCATCCGCGGTAAGTCCAGCCCAGTATGCGTGGTGCGGAGGTGGAAAGGAGATGGCGGGATTGCACCAAACGGCTTCTCCGAGCAATACTCATGGAATAAGCAAAATAACAGATAGTAAGGGTCATTAGGTTACATTCAGTATTGCAATCCATAAGGAAGAAACGGACAACAACTGGAAAACCTTGTAGAGCTTTTTTTTTTCAATATGTTGTGCTGCTTCCTTCTTATATCTAAAATACAAATGGACTACATACTTGTATCAATAATGTTACGAGTCTTGTCGAGGTCCCCGTTCGCGATGCCTGCTTGCAAATCCTTTTCAATCGCCTGCCGAGAGTCCTCGTTCTGTTTGTTCACAGGATAGTACTGCACGCGTACATTCTAAAAACATAACATTATATTGTAAATTCAATGCTTCCCATACACACATACACACATACGTACATATTACACACAGGGTGGACGGGGGCGTTGTTTATTTGATAATGTCGGTTTAGAAGAGGGCGCCAAACAAAATACCCTGGGCAAGGGGGACAAAAATAGTTATGAATAATATAAAATAATGAGGGGGGGGCAGGAACCATTGTTTGTCTTTTTTTTTTTCAACTAAAATTAGGCTAATAAATCAAAAGGGATTAAGTTTTGGTACAATCTTTTTCTTTCTTATAGCTTTGTCCCGCTTAATTCTCCGCTCGGACCGGCGACGATTGCAGGCCATCTTGTTCTATCTTATAGCTTTGTCCCGCTTAATTCTCCGCTCCGACCGGCGACGATTGCAGGCCATCTTGTTCTATCTTATAGCTTTGTCCCGCTTAATTCTCCAATCCGACCGCCCACGATTGAAGGCCATCTTGTTCTTTCTTATAGCTTTGTCCCGCTTACTAACAAACATTTAAATTGGCGGGAAACAATAGTCGAGAAACTCTTGTTTATTCTTGGCAACTGAGCGATTGATCGACTCAAAAGATTCGCATCATTTGACTGATTGAGTGATTCAAATCTTTTCTTTTCAGTTAAACAGATCACTCAATGATGCGGATGCGCGCTCCGCGGCGGCCGGCGCGATCCGTCGTTCCGTCCGTCCGCTCGCTCACTCAAGCAGTCAGTCAGTCTGTCAGTCAGATCCGTTTGCTCGCTCGCTCGCTGTCGGACAAGACAAGACAACTCAATCAGTTCGATCGATTCGAGTCTCGCTCGCAGATGCTCGCAGATCGCTCTCCTTGACTACTCTTCCTACTACTACCTATGAACAAACTGTATTACAATACAACAGAAATTACTTAGAGGACGAATTGTTTATGATCATGTTTGCAAAATTGCCAAAAGGTTCAGAGAATTTATTGAAACAAATACTTTTGTAATGTGTGTGGTGGTGAGGGCGGGGTCATTAAAGAATAATTTATTGGTGTTTGTTTGTTACTACGCCATCTGGCCTCAAGTCAACATCGCCGCTCCCTCAGTCTCAGTGGTTCTGTCAGTAATCCGTATGCATTTGGTGCTGTTGTTCAATCACTCACTCACTCGCTCACTATAAATAAGACTCCATCACTGAACCAAAATGAGTAACTGATCTGAATGAATCATTGATTCAGATCATTTCAAAGATTGATCTAAATTGATCCGAATCAGCTAAGTGACCGAGCAAGTAGAAGACTACTCTCGCTCTTTACAAAAATGTTCGAATTGGTGGGGAAAAATGTGTGAGAAATGAATGCTGTCGTGTGTATTTCTGGCCGGATGGTAACCTGGTTTATGGTCTTATGTTATTTTGAATGCATTATTTAAATAGTTCAATTATTCACCTACAAGTCAATATATGATTTGAATCTGGGTAATTCTGCAATTTTAGGTTAGAAAAATTCGGAAAAAACATCAGGGTGTTTTGTTTATCCTAGAGCCTGTCTGTGCTTCAAACTAAGTGAATACTCACTTGTTTTACGTTGTTTCTGACTTCATTATTTAACGAAATAATTGAATGTCTCGCGCGCGCCCATATTATGCGAATTTTCGCGCGGCGAAAATGGCATGAAAGGCAAGGGGGCTAAGCATAGGCATAGGACAAAGGGTTAAGAGGTTAGGAAATTTTTTTCCAAGAAAGATAGAAGTTATGTTTACCGGCTTGTCAAAGAAAAAGTCGTCATCGCTCCCCTCCTCGGAGTCGGAGAATCCGCCGGGACGTCCGCAGGCCATGTTGCTCCGGCAGTAGGTACACTATCATAAATAAACGCAATAAATTTATTCTAAATGTATACAAACAATCGTGAAGAACGTGTAAAGTGATCATGTGTAGAAATAAAAAAAACATCAAACAAACGTCTCTCACCCCACAAGCAATAATAGCAGTACAATCAAGAACCATTTTTTATTTTGACAGTTGGTTGACTGACAGTTGACAGTGACAGCCATCTGACTTCCGACTGCTTGACAGTCGGTCGGTTACCCAAAAACAAACATCAAACACTCTGGCTTATTCGCTCTTCCGCTCTGTCCGCCTGGCTCTGCTCTGCGGCTCTGCGCTCTTTCATTTCACGTCACAGACCACCGCACCGATTTAACTTTGTATGTCCAGAATTTGAAAGGACGTTGTATGGCATACAAAGAAATTCAATTGCACGTGTTTCTAAACACAATCGCTTGTAGAACGATGAGAATTTCCTTTCCAAACTGCATTGATAGAGAGGGACAGGACAGGACAGGACCTGCACTGCATAGTGCCCGAATGTTTAGTGCGTGGAATACATAATTAATCCACACTTAAATTTTAGTAGGTCCATATTATATTATCGCCAAACAGGAGCGCAGCGACGTAATACAAACTTTTTGATTAGTTACATATCGCATATTTTATTCAAAATGAAACGTTACAAAACGAGCAATATATGATAATATTTTGATATGCTATACGATTTGCCTAACGGGTCCCCGAAACGATCATTTGAGATTGACAATGATTACGTCATGATAACTTATTGATGCGAACATTGATAGTTGAGGAGGCTAGGCGGCGAACAACACCGGACTTGTCCACCCATTGGTTTTTTTTTTGTTCTCTGAGCTCATATCTAGGTATGTCGTCTCTATAGTATTTTCATTCAAAACCGCTTTTAGCCTATACAAAATAATGAACACGATGTTAACATGGCCTTGGCCGCTAGCAGCGATCTAATTACAGAACGCGATTTTGGTTTGTTACTCATATCTTTGTACAGAGATTGTTCTGTGCTGTGGAAGATTAAAAGCAAAGATCACAAAATCACATGAATTCATAAGCCGACAAATTATATTACATAGAAGAACAAAAACAAAGTTTTTAATGAAAACAGACACGGTTGGTTCCATCACCTACAACATGCGTGATAATATCAGTCCATAGTAACTTGGCGACTTAGTTAGCCAAGTTACGTCTTGTCAGTGCTTCTCTTTGTTCGTAAATGGTAATCGTAAGAAGAGTGTTTCTATGATAAAACAATAGAGGATTATTTAACACTTGTTTTTACCGTATTACCTAGAAGCGAGAGAAGTCGCGAGAAAAAGTACTGTTTTAAGAAAATATATGGTAAGAATATATGGAAACGGGTACGAGCGATGGATGTGTGCCAACCAATCTACCTACAAGCTTGCTTGGTGATTTCTCTACAGCTTGGTTCGCTTTGATCGGACGCAGAAAAGTGGTCCCACCCACTCGCACCGAGTTATTATTACATACATACCTATACAGAGACTTCTAAAATCTTGGACAAGCACTTGAATTGGTTTTACTAACCAAGCTTAAATTATTTGTGAAGATACTAATAAAAAACTGTAGTTAATAACATCTACCCAGAAAACATTCACAGATCTCATGCATTACATGACCTTCGGGTACATTAAAAATGACTTTTAGGGCGTATTAAAATATAAGAAATAAGTCAATTAAAAAAAAAACATAATTAAAAAATTAAAATTCTTAATTTTCAAGTAGGTATATGCAATACTTACACTAAAACCATTTTAACTACTCACACTGCAAGATAAAGACGACTCGTACCTCGCGTAATGGAAAAATAAAAAACAATCATAACACCCAAATTGTTCACTCTGTTTTTTAAATAAAATCCCCAGATATTAAGTCAATCTACGATGTAAAAATATAAAAGTTTAAAATATTTATTTAGAAATATGTTTAAAAGTGACCTTTTAAACCCCCGAAAACGGCTATTTTAAGCGGTTTTTTGCGATTTTCTCAAAAACTGTCCAATTTTTTGATTTTTTTTGACACACTAAGTATTCACGTAGCCTTAAAACTGTGTGGCAAACATTTTTGTATAGACTAAGTGGACATTGAAAAAATTTCCAGTGAAGTTTCTTGTCAGTTCTTCTTCGCTGTGATAATCGAACTGGCGGAATGTTACAATGTAAATATGACAAATCTGAGCGCAGTGTACTGCCAATAGACGCTAAATAAACAATAAACAATAAACAATAAACTAACGACACCAGGGCGAATTCTCACTCTCGCTGGAAATCGGGGACTATACTGAAGCGATCGTAAAGACATTTTCAATGTCAAAATACGCCATTGGGATCGTTTCATATTAGGCAGGTACGTACCTAGTACATAAAAATAATTAAATCTAGCAAAACCTTATGCTAAATAAAAATAGGACCACACGGGAAGCACCAGCTTTCAAATAAAAAAATAATCATCAAAATAGGTTCACCCAGGCGAAAGTTCTGAGGGGACAAACATAAAAAAAAATACAGTCGAACTGAGAAACTCCTCCTTTTTTTGAAGTCGGTTGCTCCCGTCTTTTCTTTTATTTTTGAAAGTTATCATTCGTATTTTTTTATTTTGATTTATTTTTGGAATTTAAAAATAGAACTTTTAGTAGAATGTTTTTATTTTACGAAGGCACGCGGGGTACGAAGTAGGAAGTGGTGCGAGAGGCGACCGCGCGGAGCTCAGTAGAGAACGAACTCGGTACCCGGTCGGTACACACGTTCTACGCGTCTCCGCGTCGCTCCGTCAAACCCAGTCGTTCCCTACTGAGCTCCGCGCGGTCTCACACCACTTCCTACCTCATTCCCCTCGTGCCTTGGTAAAATGAAAACACTCTAGTAGACATTCACGTGAGAAAGCAAAGAACAGCAATATTTTCCTTGCTCTGACCAATTAATATACAGTAGATTAACCCGCCCGGATTGATACCACCGCCCTGATGAATAAACAACCGGTAAACTGTGGAACGCTCTCCTCCCATATATTTCCCCCCAAGTACAGTCTCGGGTCCTTTAAGAGGGGAGTGAATAGACACCTGTCAGGCCGGAATAACATTCGCAACCCACACATACGACCAAATGAATATTTGCACTTTGCATTTCACCGATATGCATGCGGTTTTTAAAAAAAAACATGAAATAATAGTTATATTACAAATTTAAAAAAACCCCGACCCTAAAAAAGTAAAAAATCATTTTCTTTTACTTAGGTACTTAAAGGAGTCGTGGTCGCTAAGTAAATAAAAGATAAAAAATCAGAGCTGCGCGGGTATAGCGCAGCTTAGCCGTCCCCGACTCCATTAAGTTAAGTAGTAAACGGAAATTATTTATGACTATTTAAGGGTCGATTTTTTTTTATTTGCAATTAATTTAATTGTGCCAAATGTTGTATCACGAACAGGCGAACTGTGAGGCGGCACATTCTGCTCCCACGCCAAAAGCCGCAACTCGGATCCAGACGCTATACATCAGTGACTAGGTATTATAGTTTATTCTCGTCAACCCTTTCCAGCGCCCAGGAGCGAGGGTTGAGCCGCGCTGGCGTCGTCGTCGTTACGTTACCCACAAAGCGTAGGGAGGGCCCTCCAGCATTACACAATATCAAATTGCTCTCAATTCATCATGCGATTACCGTGTTGGGTCCACTTTGAGCCGGAGAGCCGCAATAAAATATATTTCCACCGCGGAATGTTTAATATGGAGAAAAAGTTTAATAACGTCCGCTCGCTTGTAACACGGGCTAGCGGTCAGTGTGCGGGCGGGGGGTAAAGATTCGAAGGGGCGGAATGGGGGTGGAAGGGTATCGTTTCGCCGCGAATGGAGGTAAGGAAAGAAAGGAGATTAGTTTCCTTCCCAGAGCTCGTGTAGCCAAAGGTTAAAGTGATTTAAAATATACGATTAGGTATGTCTGGATATGTGTTGTGTGAAGGTAATAGGATGCAACATTTTGTTATGATACAAATTTAGGTAAAATTAACAATGACATTTTAATTAGTATTATTTAATAATAAAACAATAATACTTAGGTATAGAAAGAAAAACTACTTATTATATTTTTAATTAGAAAAATGCAAATCGAAAATCATTGGAAAAAATAAATCCACGTGTCATCAATGTGCTTTGGCCCCTCCGACTCAGCCACTCATACCGGATTACATAAAAAAAAGACGGACGGACAGACAGACACCAGAGTGGTCCGATAAGGGTACCTTTTTCACAATTTTGCGACGAAACCCTAAAAAAGATTTAAAACAGAATTGGTTCTGGCCATCGGCGCAAGAACTCCTTCCCTTTCTTCAGTTCACGGTATTTTCGGAGCGGTCGCAGAGAATCCATCCCATATCCTGCGCCGCGCAGAAGGCGCGTTATTAAATTCTTGATCGGAGACTGGTCAAGCACAAATCGCGAGTCACATTAGAGGTATGAAAGATACCTAGGAACGTTGAAAACCACCTAGCAATCGGCATCAACCTATCCATTTCACATTGGAATGTTCCTTCTTAGAGCTGAAAAGATCAGTCAGTACGTACCTAAGTAGGAATATTTATTACATAAATTATATGCATTGATTTTATCCAAGAATAAATATTTGGATATATCTCTCAATCCTGATTAGTTCCGATCGATAGAAGTGATTCGCGACTATGGACATGGTTGTTCAGACTTATGCAGTTAGTTCGACCATGGGCCATGGTGGTTCAATCTTATGCAGTTAGTTCGAACATGGGTCAAACTGGTTCAATCTTATACAATTAGTTCGAAAATGGCTCATGGTGGTTCAAACTTATGCAGTTAGTTCGAACATGGGTCAAGCTGGTTAAATCTTATGCAATTAGTTCGAACATGGCTCATGGTGGTTCAAACTTATGCAGTTAGTTCGAGCATGGGTCATGGTGGTTCAAACATATGCAGTTAGTTCTAACATGGGTCAAGCTGGTTCAAACTTATGCAGTTAGGTCGAGCATGGGTCATGGTGGTTCAAACGTATGCAGTTAGTTCGAACAATGGTCAAGTTGGTTCAAATTTGTGCAGTTAGTTCGAGCATGGGTCATGGTGGTTCAAACGTATGCAGTTAGGTCGAACATGGGTCAAGCTGGTTCAAACTTATGCAGTTAGTTCGAGCATGGGTCACGGTGGTTCAAACTTATGCAGTTAGGTCGAGCATGGGTCATGGTGGTTCAAACGTATGCAGTTAGTTCGAACAATGGTCAAGTTGGTTCAAATTTGTGCAGTTAGTTCGAGCATGGGTCATGGTGGTTCAAACGTATGCAGTTAGGTCGAACATGGGTCAAGCTGGTTCAAACTTATGCAGTTAGTTCGAGCATGGGTCACGGTGGTTCAAACTTATGCAGTTTGCAGCTCTCGTAAAACAGGTAACCTGCAGCATGTTGGATGACTCATCTCGGCTTAAGTATTTTCGATCTCAACTATTCTCACCTTAGGTATTTTCGTTAACACTGTAAAGTTGCGACAGCGAAGAGCTTTATGTTATTAATTATTTTATTCAGTAGAATAACACAACAACAATTAGTAGAATAAAATTAACCTTTACCTTGTTTTCGTCACCACCCGAGGGTGTAGTGGGGTTTTTTTCTATGGAGATCTGTGGCGTGGGTGGGTAATCCTAATAGTTAAGGGAAATCCTAATCTATCGCTGAGTCGCCGCCTGTGAGGCAGAGAGATGATATGTATGTAATATTTCAATACTTGTATCTCTTTAATGTTATAACGTTCACAGAGTCAATCGCAAATTGAACCGGTAGTTTCAAGAAGGGAATAAATGACAAAATTTCTCAATTTGACATTTTGATGAAAAGTTCATCTCTAAAGCTAGACACATCTATTAGCTTTAAGAAGGGAACGAAAGCCGTTTTCGCTGCGGAGATATAAGCAGGTAAATTAGTAGTAGTTTGAAGAAGGGAACAAAACAAGGGACTTATTCCTTTCTTCAAACCACGAGGTGCTTCAAACTGATTTGCAAAATATTCATACTAGAAAATAGCCTCTATTGCTTTGCTATATTATGTTAGTTATGTTAGTAGCAATGTTATTTCATTTTCCCTTTAATTTTCATTGTAATTTTCAATAAATAATACTTTATCAGTAACTTTTTGGTTTATTTTGATATTTAAATTCATTAGTTTGAAGAAGGGAATAAATTCAATATATAATATAATTCAAATACTGAAACCTATAGAAATCATTTTCCATCGCCATAGTACTAGGAACACAGTTTACTTTATTCCACCCATAGGTCAAACATCAGAAAACAGTAAAATATAGATGTTATATAGTTTTTCGCTATACTGAAAAATTACGTCCGATGAATTTATTCCCTTCTTGAAACTGCCGGTTCAATTATAATGATCATTTTATAGCACAAGTTAAGCTCTTGTTGTGATAATTCATTCATTAATTTCATTTAATTACGTATCAGTGTTTTTATATTTAAGAGAAGAAAGTATTCCTCTACTAATTATTTTAACGATAGTTTATATTTCTTTGAGGTAAGCATTTACAAATATTAATTTTCACTTAATATAATGAGGCGCTTAGGCGTGGTCGGTAGTAATGTTAGTGCTGGCGGGTGGGTCGTTAAGTTTCAATTTCCGACATAAGCCTGAGTGAAGGCAGAACATCTGTCAGTGCGGGGCGGCGGAGGAGGCGGGCGCGGGAAGGAATACACTCATTTACTTAATCACCTCTTTTTAATTACTGCGCTGTTTGCTCGGCCGAGTGCGAGCTTCACTCGCACCGAGCCACTTGAAATATGATAGCAATTACTTTAATAAGAACCATATTAAATTAGAGTCGTTCACATTTTTCATTCGTAGAAAGGCGGCGGGCGCGGTGGCGGGGCGGGGCGGCGCGGCGGCGTCGAGGCCTCGTCCGCGTAAAACTAATTAGATACAAGCCAAAATGTAATATGAAACATGACTTGCATAATACGGGGACGGCAATTTAATTAATTTTCTCGGCGGCGGAAATTAAGATGAGAAGATATGAGGGCGGAGGCGGTGGGCGGGAGGCGGCTGCGCCGGTGCGGGGCGAGGGCGGGCGGGAGGCGGCGCAAGACGTCGCGTCGCGTCGCGTCGTCGCGAGCCGCAGCGCAGAGGAGCCGCGCCGCACCGCGCACGCACCGCGCGCGTACACTCGCACATCCAGCTATGAACATCCCCTGTACCTGTACCGGCGCGTTACTCACTCGCCGATGTGAGTATGAGAAGCGATCTCACTCAACCAATCAGAAGGCGTTCGGTGAGGCATCCGGCCCGGCTATTGGTTGAAATATGCAAGTGGTTGGCGAGTGAGTTAACACCGGTAGACCCGCAGATCGTAAGGTCAGGTAAGTCAGTTTCTATAAAGAAAAAAAAAATTGTTATTAATTGTAATTACTTCTCTACTAGACTAGTTAGGCATGCATGTCCCGAGTTCGCTGGCCTCGCTGTAGCAACAATAGCTGCACAACATTCCAGCAGAAATGCTACCTGCAGCGAGCGACTAACGCGTACGCAGTCAGACTTACGAAGAGCGGAAAGCATTGTCTGCAATCACACAATGCGAAGTACCTCTATGAAAATTAATTCGCACCACGTGCCAAACGATTAATTAGTAAATGTACAGATTATCTCCGAGCGAATCTCATCTGTGAGAAGTTTCAGCTTCAGAGATGAAGACATTTGAGGCGGATGGTCCCATTTTGTTATTCCTTCGACGGAGTGCGCTCTTATCAACGTATACATAGAGTAGATTGGACAGGAATTACTCTCTGGTGAAAGCTTTCTCGCAAATGACTCTCGGCTTGCGATGGAGGAAACTTCCAAATTTCTAGTTCGCTTTTTATGAAAAAAAAAAAACGTTTTCGCTACTCTAGAGGGACACACAATTTACTTATGATAATATTTATTCCTGTTAATTAGTACGCGTTTGTAGTTCTATATTACTAAGAGCACAAAAGGAAACTATAAATCATAAAACGTGTGATGTTTTATTGAAGTAGAAAATGAGATAAAATAATTAGATAAAAGATTAAATAATTAGATTAAAGACTGCATCCGGATCCTTCGTCGAGTACCGAAAGGAGCACGCGCAGCGGTGGCTGAGAAACTGTGTACAGTATTGTCACGATGTACTTCCAAAAATGACTTCGAATCGTGGAAGAATGTAATGTGTTTTGCTTACGTAGCCCTTCGGACACCAGATTCAACAAACAAAGCCACTTCATTAACAGCTAAAATAAAGAGAAACCTAGACTCAACCTTGGATGACATAGATTTATCACCAGCACACCATGCCCGTTCCCCGATTGCCTCCATTATCGAGGCTAAAGTTTCCGACGGGGATATCAAAGGAGCCGTCAGGATATTAGCATCCAGCGATGAAATAGCACCACGAAACGATTCAGTTTTTGAAGAGCTGCAGAAGAAACATCCAGCACCATCCCGAAGTTTAAATATGCCAGAGCCACCGAGTAATTGCGAGGAAGCACTCCAAGTATCGATGTGTAAGGTTTTTGAAGCCATCATGTCATTTCCTTGTGGATCAGCAGCAGGAATAGACGGCATTCGACCACAACACATAAAATACCTGACGAGCCCATCTGCCGGTGACGCTGGTCGACGCCTACTTGAGACAATCACTACTACATGCAACTGTATGTTAAGCGGGACAATAAATGATGAAGCATGCGTGTATCTCTATGGAGCAAATCTATGTGCGCTCACGAAAAAGGACGGAGGCGTGCGTCCAATAGCAGTGGGGAACTTTTTCCGAAGATTAACTTCAAAATTAGCTTGCACGTCAGCAAAAGAAACAATGGGGCACTATTTCAGACCTAAGCAACTCGGTTTCGCAACAAAGCGGGGATGTGAAGCAGCAATTCACGCAGTTCGTACATATATTAATATCAACAAAGACACTGAGAAAGTTTTGTTGAAACTTGATTTAAAGAATGCATTTAATAGTATTGAAAGGGATCAACTGTTAACAAATGTAAATGAAAAGGTTCCAAAACTATATCCATACATTCATCAATGTTACTCTAAGGCTTCATCTCTATTTTTTGGCGAGCGTACAATTCTTTCACGGGTAGGGGCACAACAGGGTGATCCATTGGGTCCATTAATTTTTAGTCTAGGAATACATCCAATAATTCAAAATTTAATTTCGGAACTTAACATTTGGTATCTGGATGATGGCACGTTGGCGGGCGACCCAGATACTGTATTGGCCGACCTTAATAGTGTCATGTCGGAGTGCGCCAAAATTGGACTCCAAATTAATACACAAAAATGTGAGTTATATCTCTGTTCTTCTCCTGCACCAGAAGTAATCGAACATTTTAACGACTTGGCACCGGGTATTCGTATTGTGTCTGACAGTCTGTCGCTACTTGGCGCCCCCATCACGGCTGAAGCCGGAAAAACCATTTTAGAAAACAAATTCAACGAATTAAACCGGCTTTTTGAACGAGTTTTAGGTTTAAATTCACACATTGGATACTTTCTTTTAAAGAACTGTTTTTGCATCCCAAAACTCGTTTATCTTATTCGCACAACCCCTCTATGGAAATGTAATTTGTTTTTACAAAAATTTGATATTTGTTTAAGAAAAACACTTCAGTCCTTATTAAATATTTCATTTAACGACATGCAATGGATACAAGCAACCCTACCAGTCAAACTAGGCGGTATCGGTATACGGCGTTTGTCGGACATAGCGGTTCCCGCGTTCTTGGCCTCTGTCTATGGCGTTTCAGATCTGGTTCTCAACATGTTACCTAATAATGGAGCCGGAACTGAAATTAGTCATAGAACCGAGGCCTTAGACGTTTGGAAGACGATGTGCCCGGGCGATGACGCCGTCCCGAAATACCCATCGGTACGAAGAAACTGGGATGTTATAAATGCAACGAGAATAAGTAAAACGCTGCATTGGGATAGTTTGGCCGATGTAGCGCAATACAAAGCCTCGTGCACTTATGAGTCCGGTGCTTGGCTCCACTGCCTTCCCTCCAAACCTTTAGGCACACTATTAGACAACAACACTATTCGAATTTCTTTCGCACTCCGGCTCGGCTGCGATATCGTGCAGCGTCACCAGTGCGTGTGCGGGGCCCAGGTTGAGGTAGATTGGAGACACGGCCTTAGCTGCGGAAGGAGTGCTGGAAGAATACCGCGTCATGCCACTTTGAATGACATTTTAAGACGAGCCTTCAGATCGGTCAACGTGCCATCCATTTTGGAGCCAACTCTGAGCAGGGATGACGGCAAGCGCCCAGACGGGATGACCTTAGTTCCATGGTCTCAAGGACAGGCTCTCATCTGGGACGCGACGTGTGTTGACACCCTCGCTAATTCGTACGTGGAGTCGACAGCGCGTCGTGCTGCGTCCGCTGCTGAGTTGGCTGCCGTGAATAAACATAACAAATACAGGCAAATAAAAATTCAAAATTATATATTTACAGCTTTCGCAGTTGAAACAATGGGGCCCTGGTGTGCCGAGGCAAAAATTTTAGTGAGAGAGTTGGGAGAACTTTTGCGGGAAATTTCAGGAGATAGCCGTGCCGGTTCCTACCTCACACAAAGAATCGGCCTTGCCATTGTGAGGGGGAACTCGGCCAGTGTCATGGGCACCTTTCCGACAGCGGCAGCGATGGACGAGATTTTTTACTTTTAGTTGCTGTCGGCAAGGTGCTCGTGTAGCATCTTCGGGGATTTCCCGTTAAGGTTTTTATATATTTTTTTATATATTTATTTATTATTATTTCTTTTATAGTTTTAGGTAATTTTAATTTAGGTAGTTTTAGTTTTTATGTTGTTTGTTTTAAGTTTAGGTAATTTTAATTTAGGTAGTTTTAGTTTATATTTGTTATCTAATATTAATAATGTAATTGTATAAATAAAGAAATGTCAATTAGATGTAGGTAACTAGATTTGTCTTACAAATATCTTTATACAAATACAAAATTTTATCTATGTAAATTAATTCAGTTAAAAAATTTTGAATTAAGCTATTTACTAAATAAAATAAACTACTTTTGGATTTTTTTATATGTTACTAAGTATGTACTCGCTTTTTATATTTCTTTTTTTAGATAAATGCAAAGCCAAAAATGATGAGAAAAAATATGTCCCGACCAGGATTCGAACATGGGACTCCGGCTTGAGCCGCCAGCGAGTTTTTCGGCTTTGCATTTATCTAAAAAAATAAATATAAACTACTAAAAAGTGAATAACATTTTAAGTTGAATAATATTGTTTGTAATGGACTAGTAGTACAATACTACTAATAATAAGGCTACTATTTCGAGTTCAAACAAGAAGACAAGCTAATAGGTATCGCGGCATGAGACTATAAAAAAATTCAAATCAAAGCCAAAGAGGTTAACATCGTCTCCGCCCGACTTGATCTCATCTCTGGTCATTCAATTACGTCAAAGTCGCCCAAACTTCCAGCCTACGAAGTAGCGCCCTGCCCCGCGCGCCGCCCGCCCCGCCCCTCCGCGCTGGGCGGCGCGGCGCCGGGGGCGGCGTCGCGTCATTAGGAGACAAAAACAACTGGAGGCTCCTCCGGTGACACGGCGCACAATGGCGGCCGCCCCGAGGAGGTTAAGGTACAATAGAGGCCAGTGACGTTAATTAAAAGTTAACAAAAGCTGCCGGAGACTAATTGGAAGTGTTACCTATTATCTGCGCACCCCCGGGGCGGGCGCGCGGCGCCCATCGATCTAGGAGTGGTTAAGATCGACAAAGACTTTTTTAATAAACAAGTATTAATGTGAATTAACTTATTAACTTTAACTTAGGTGATACGAGTAATGACAAACACGGTGCAATAGAGTTTTTGAAGAACGAAAAACCGTTACATATTTTCGACGTACGACACATGAGCGATTTCGAAAAATACTATCCCCCAAGTCCGTTACTTCCCCGTGGCACAACCAATAGTGTCATGGGGAATTGTTATTCCCTTCAGCTCTTCCCTTAGCCCTTCAGCCCTTCAGCTGGGATTTTTTTTTCTCTCTGGCACAACTAGTGCCAGAGAGAAACATTTTTTTCCCAATAACATAACCGGCCAGTATTTACTGCTTCTTTTATTTTAGCATGTATTCTTGTGATTGAACCCTACATAATATTTATTAGATGTTATATCTTAATAATATAATATTATCGTCATTTCGGTTCAATTCCGGCCGGCTAGGAACAACTATTCTTTTAATACATACATACATACATATCACACACGCTGAATCCCGACAATCGGGGTGAGCAGAGTAATCGGTGTTGTGCTGCAAGAACTCTAATACTCTTTTAATATTATCATTGATGAATCTAGTTTTTCCTGAACTACTTGTCTGCCTATTCTCTATTAGAGATTATCGCAAAAATAACGGTAGCCACAGCTCTGTCCAACTATTGAGAAGTGTGTTTGAGCGAGTGAGACGGATAATGAGGAATTGCTAGTAGCGATGAAATGCAAATAGAGACAAGCCCCGCTGGTTCCTCCTTCGTCGATCAGCGAAGATAATAATGCCACTCTTCACGATACTCCTGGCAGGACTCGAACCCTAAAGTTGGCGGTTCCCAAGACTCTTCCACCCCACGCCACCCCCGCCCCACCTCCGTGCCGTGTCTGCTAATGAGGTGAGGTAGACTCCAAGTTCTGAAATTCACAGTACTCGTACAAAAGCATGGAACCATTAAATGGCCCGTATTTTTTTTTCAACAACTGAAGGACGAGAACTGATCGGCTGGGGAAGACGACCGGCGATAGCTGTTCTGTGGTCAAGCTTAATTTCGAATATTTTTTTTTTCATCATCAATATCAATACAGATTTACGAAAAATGAAAATCTTACGTGTCTGTAGACAGAATATTAAGCGATGGAATGCATTAAGATTTCGTAAAATTTAAAACCTTGCATGTCTGTAGACAGAATACTAAGTGATAGAAAGCATTAAGATTTAGTAAAGCTGAAAACCTTCTGTGGCTGTAGACAGAATATTAAGTGATAGAATGCATTAAGATTTCGTATTTAAAACCTTGCATGTCTGTAGACAGAATACTAAGTGATAGAAAGCATTAAGATTTAGTAAAGCAGAAAACCTTCTGTGGCTGTAGACAGAATATTAAGTGATAGAATGCATTAAGATTTCGTATTTAAAACCTTGCATGTCTATAGACAGAATACTAAGTGATAGAAAGCATTAAGATTTAGTAAAGCAGAAAACCTTCTGTGGCTGTAGACAGAATATTAAGTGATAGAATGCATTAAGATTTCGTATTTAAAACCTTGCATGTCTATAGACAGAATACTAAGTGATAGAAAGCATTAATATTTAGTAAAGCAGAAAACCTTCTGTGGCTGTAGACAGAATATTAAGTGATAGAATGCATTAAGATTTCGTATTTAAAACCTTGCATGTCTATAGACAGAATACTAAGTGATAGAAAGCATTAAGATTTAGTAAAGCTGAAAACCTTCTGTGGCTGTAGACAGAATATTAAGTGATAGAATGCATTAAGATTTGGTAAAATTCAAAACCTTGCATGTCTATAGACAGAATACTAAGTGATAGAAAGCATTAAGATTTAGTCAAGCTGAAAACCTTCTGTGGCTGTAGACAGAATATTAAGTGATAGAATGCATTAAGATTTGGTAAAATTCAAAACCTTGCGTGTCTGTAAGCAGAATGTTAAGTGATACAATGCATTAAGACTTAGTAAAACTAAAAACCTTGCGTGTCTGTAGACAGAATATTGCGTTTTCGTAAAATTGAAAACCTTTGGGTGATGAGAGTAAGTGAAGAATAGAAGGATTGTGTAAAAACTAGAACAGGAAAGTAATAACATACAATATAATAAATACATACATTATATAGATAGATAGACAACTTTAGCATAGCGTTAGCTCAGATATTGTAAATAGTCGGGTAATAAAACTACAGTCCACATGTCTGCGCGGCGCGACCGCAATGGGCGAAGCTTTCAGCCCGGGCGGGGGCGCAGGCTGTGCGCGTGTGGGGAGGGGGGGGGGGGGGGCGGAGGCGGGGCGGCGAGCCTGCGGTGCGCTGTTCAAATTAGCGGTCATGATCGAGTTTAGCTGAATGCCGGGCGACTGTTCCGCGCGGTTACCGACGCCGGAATGACTCGGTAATGGATCGTGAGTGCAGCGCCCCCGCCGCCCCACCGTCCTGTCCCCCGCCCGCCTACACCCAGCCGGACGCATCTTCCTCCACCATACCAGATGAAGGACACCTTACATGAAATAGTAGGTATATGAATAGTTTAAGCCCGCGTATGACTTGTAACCGTGTCCTACACTGGCGGCCGTGGACTGGAAAACGGAGTGTGGGAAGACCACTCGCCAGGTGGGACGACGACATCAAGTACGTCGGCGGAAAGCAGTGGTTCCGTACCGCTTTAGGCCGGGAGGACTGGAGGAAAATTGGAAAGGCGTATGTCCAGCAGTGGACGATTATACACTGACTGACTGACTGACTGACATGACTAGAAAAAGGACGGGATAGAGCAAAGGAATAGGTGAGAGAACGAAAGGGATAAATGTAGCCGATGATTCCATCGTAAATCTGAAAACTTTAGGTAATTGTTTTTTTTACGGTGAAAATAATGGTTACTTGTGAAATGTCAAAAACATATACTAACCTGCTTTATATTGAGATCAGTTTGTTATGCAAAACTTCATGATCTAATTTAAAGTATTTATTAAATATTAGCATTTTTATTGTACGGTTTGGAGGTAATTTGCAATTTTCGTCTACAAAGAAAATATTGTGGAATAATATTTTCGCTAAACATACTACCTAGAATTAGTAGGTAATCAACTTTGCCATATATATATTACAGAGTGATTGTTGCAGTATCCTTATCCTTACCTATAATAAAATCCAACGTCTGCTTTCTGTCTGTCTGAGTGTCTGTCTGTCCGCTTATAACTCGAGAACCACTGAACCGATTTTAATAAAAAAAAATCTACGGATAGCTTGATTCTTCCCATCAACTATAGGCTACTTACTATCACGCTAAATAGCTTATGAGGTTAGCAGTGAAGTGAAATATGAGAGCGGGCGGAGCCGCGGGCACAGCTTGTTATTGATATAACAGAGAGCATCATGCGATATAGTGTGAGGTATTATAGAATCTTAATTAACATTAAGATATATGGCGATGTTGGCGAACTATATAAAACAACTTGCGATAAGTTCAAGAGAGGTTTTACTACCTTAAGGCGCCTAGTAACGCCAACGGCGGGCGGCGGCGGCGTAGCGCGCAGTAGTTTTCATAAGGGGTTTTTTCATAAATTGCGATTCTTCGTATTAGAACTTTGAAAAGCGTGTGATCGATAGATATAACAAATGGCGTCATTTTGCTATAAAAATTCAATTCAAATTCTCTTTAGTTTCTGAGATCAAGTCTTCAAACTTCACGCGGAAGAAAAAATCGACATTTGGTTACGGTATATTTTGTATAGAAAATGATAAAATTTTACAACCAAAAAAGTGTGATCGATAGACAAAGAATTGTTCTATATTTTGCAGTAGTTTTTAGCCTTTAGATTGGTCTGGTTATCACGGGCTACTTTCAAAAAAATCCAAATGTGGCGTTATTAGGCTCCTTAAGAACGCCCAACTTGTTAGAACAATTATACTTCTAAAGGTGGCACTTCTTAGATCGAAAGATTTTGTTAACCTAAATAGTTTAGTCTTCCTAGAATGGAGCGAATAAATACAAAACTCCGATATATTTCCAACAATAACAACGTAGTGTATTTACATTTCAATGAGGCTAAGTATGTCCGAATGGTCTAGGTGCCGTGTAGAAACATACCACCGCCGCCCGCTATTGTTGCGGACTGACCGCTAATGGGTTAATGTGCAATTTTAACGTAAATTCCCGTAATGGTCTCTGTAGTAATGGATTTAATTTGGCTGAAATGAAGCCGTCGCGTGTCGCTGAGTGCCGCCGACACTGTCTGCTTGGTATTCGTTGCCGCAACATAGTTGTACGTGCGAGCATACTGAATGCATTGTTGCGCTTAGGACCTTGCCACAGTAACACAGAGCAAAATAAAAAAAAATCTAAATATATTTATTGCACTTGAACAATTTTTTTTTGCAAATTTGTCATCCTTGGTAGCTCAGTGAAGTCGGTCGACTGGTGTTAAGCAACCCTGAGCGCGGTCAGTACTTGGATGGGTGACCGCTCGACCGTTGGAGGCTGACCGTAGTTCGGATTCCACATAAAGCTGTAGGTGCCTTCCCCTCTCTTACCTTAGTAGGTGGTAGGGTTTATCCCGCCCGAGTTGATACCATCGCACTGAATGAAACGTCGGTCGAAACGGATAAGTACATAAATAGTTCGTGTTTTCCGTCCAGTACCATAATCACGAGATTTAACCTACTATGCTACTCTACACTACGCCGTGTTCTCCGCATCATTTTGTATGGAGAAACGAAGTTCGCAAATCTATCACTAGAGGCGCTGCTCCGTTTCTCCATACAATGATGCGGAGAACACGGCGTAGCGTAGCGTAGCGTTTAGGGTACAGTTCAGTGTAGCGTGCATGAAATGAAGGGAAGCACTGACATGGCACTTAGTTCACCCGGTGTTATGGGCTGACATCACGGATGTTGTAGATGATGTAGCCAACCGTGTCAGTTTCCATAAAAAAAAAAAACTAATTACCTACCTGATTTTTCTTCGAATACGTATACTTTGTAGCATCCGATACGTTGAACATAACGCTTCTACCGCACTACGTTCATCAAACATTATTCTAGCAGCGCTACAATGATAACAAGCGACAGTCGACAGTATAGCCATTAGCAGCATGTTCCGCCTGCTGCCTCCCCCGCCCCCGCCCCCGCCCCCACACGCATTAAGATGTTTGACTTTTCCATTAAGAGCAAATTATCCGAAACGAGCGAGAGCGATGATGACGGAGGCTTCACGGCTTGAACAAATGAGCTCTAATCGTGATTTAGATTTTTTAAAACCATATTCAAAAATTTTAGTATAGAAGTATCTTGATCTTTATAGGTATGTAGAAAAAACCGGCCAAGTTGGAGTCAAACTCGAGCACGGAGAGTATCGTATCGCCATGTCATGGCTAGCGCCACTCACGCCATCTATGACGTGTTTATGAAATGCTTCATATTAGTTAAAATTCATGGTTAGTTAAAATGCTTCATACTCTTTTCGGTAGATGGCGCGCATACACTTTTTAGCTTCTTGTAAGGGGACCCCGTGAGTTTTTACGTGGCCATAATAACACACATATTATGTAAGAATTTCAACGGGCTACCTATTACGGCTCAAGAGATACAGCCCTCGGACAGACGGACAGACAGACAGACAGGCGGCGTAGGCTTAGTAATAGGGTCCCGTGCGACGGATACGGAACCCTAAAACCAAAGCTTTTACTTTCTACAGGCAAGGCGTAGGTAGGCCGCAGTCGCATCTCTACAGGGAAGCTGGAGACACTTCAGAATGTTTACAATAGCGTTATAAAGTTAACGCGATGCAGGCGAGCCTCCAACATCTTTTCTCGCTTTGTGGATGCTTTCAGCGATAATGGACTCGTCCGCCCGGCGCGCACCCGCCCCCCGCCCCGCGACGCACTGCCGCCCGCCCCCCGAAGCGAGCACTCCACTCAAACGCGGATGTAACGGGGAGAGCGATTGAATGTCACTATTGGGGAAAGCTCGGACGAACGATAGTGGAATAAAGTAGAATGACGAAGCACTGACAACATCTATTGTATTGTATTGTATTGTATTGTATTGTATTGTATTGTATTGTATTGTATTGTATTGTATTGTATTGTATTGTATTGTATTGTATTGTATTGTATTGTATTGTATTGTATTGTATTGTATTGTATTGTATTGTATTGTATTGTATTGTATTGTATTGTATTGTATTGTATTGTATTGTATTGTATTGTATTGTATTGTATTGTATTGTATTCACTGGCGGCTGGTCCTAAAGTGCGCTCGTGCGCCGCACTACCATACCACGAGAAGTCTTCACTTCGCTCAAAATAAATAATACCTTACAACATACTACATTAAAACCATAAAGATCGTACTCCAAATAAATACGAATGTGAATTCGACCTTATTTTATAGATCACAAGGCACGTTTTTGCGAGTAAACGCGCACGCCGTGCGGTATATTCATCGCACGCGGGTCTCCCATACTGAATGTATGGGGATCGGCAAAATACCGCTGGCGCGTGAGACAGAAGATACTTCATAGAAACAGTATGGGCCGAAAGGATTTCTGCGTGCGGCGCACGAGCGCCAAACAAGGACGCTATATCGTGAATAGCCGCGCGTGCGACACGTCGCGTCGCGAGCGATTCGTTTTGCACGAGTCCGTCTTACAAACTCTTTGCCGTCTACCTCAAAGCGAACCGTCTACCTCGAAGCGAGTCAGCGCGCTGTCATGTGATGTCTGATGTGATGTCACATACCCGTTAGCGCGCGAATATTTAAAATGGGATATGGTTAGGTTTTGTGCTTTCTGTCACGTGATTCTGTTAATTAAGTGGTGCCGATATTTGCCTAAGCGTTGGTTAAAGGTAAGGCTTTACAATCAGGTTATCCCGGGTTAATTCCTACGTTTCAAATGCATTTATTTTTATATATTTTTTTGAAGTATTTTTGGGACATTACTACTGTTTTCTTTTTGAAAGCTGCAGTAGTGTTGTGGTCTATGGGTGTATAAGGTGTATAAAGGTACTAAAAATAAGTTAAAAAACTTGTTTGGATTTTTTATTTTTTTTTTGCTACTCATTGAGTGTCTTGAGAATATTCATACTAGGTAGGTACGTACATAATAAAACGCAGGCGATTAAAAAATTCGTAAGTCCCGATCTTAGAATAACATGACGGGAATGTGTTGGGAAATTTGGTAGGTATTTAAGTAGGTAGGTACTTAGCGCACTACCGGTCACTGAAGTCACCAGCCGCCACTGATTGTATTGTATTGTATTGTATTGTATTGTATTGTATATATTTATTGCACTCAAATAAAATATGGGCAAATGGTAACACTTAATGCCTCTAGGCATTTTCTAACAGAATACCAGAATAATGTAGGTGTATAGGGACGTTTTTTTTTGTTTTTTTATGGAAACTGACACGGTTGGATACATCACCTACAACATCCGTGATGTCAGCCCATAACACCTGGTGAACTAGGTGCCATGCTAGTGCGTTCCCTTCATTTCATCACGTACGCTAATCACCGACTACGTACGTACCCGGTGTTAAGTTAAGCGGCGGGTGGTCGAGTGGTTTGGGCGTCGGCTTCTCATGCGAGAGGTCCGAGGTTCGAATCCGGTCGGCGTGTAACAATGAGTTTTTTCTGACGAAAAAATTTACGTGCATACCTACACCTGCTGCTTCACCGTTCGGAACCGGTGTAAAACTGTAGGTCCCTTCCCTTGCCCCTTACTAGGTGGTAGGCTCAAATTGTAGCCGACTGGGTTGCTATCACCGTACTGGATGTAAGATGGCCGCATAGCAGCCTCGGCTGTGTTCTCCTCTAGTCTAGTATAGCCATCAATCCAGGGAAGTCTCCGGTATGGCACGTAGCTTCTCGGAGGTGATATTGGCTGGTCGGAGCATGCGCTTTGGCCCCTCCGACTCAGCCACCCATACCGGATTACAAAAAAAAAAACCGGTGTCGCTAATATAATATTATAGGAAGTAACCCTTAAGTGTGTGCCGGATTCACTCGGCCTTCGTCGCCCATCACTAGCTAGCGACGCAAGTCGACTGCACAGACGTCGTTGTTTACTTACAAAACGCGAAAACGTCCTCGGAGAGGCTTCGCCGCCTCCTCAGCCCGACCGGACAATACACTCAGTTTGCATTCAATTATGGACAAGGCAAGAGTTACGGCGGGGCGGCGGGGGGCTGCGACGCGCGGGAGCGCGGGGGACCAACAGGAAAACAGAAATGGAAAATGTGTGTCGCCAAGTTGGCCGGTGTAGAACAGGGTTTGGATCTTTGCACGGCTAATGGATTGATGGGGTAGTCTTGTCAGCGTCGGGGGCGGCGCGGGGGCGGCGCGGGGGGCGGCGCGTGGCGGCCCGGCGGCGGCGCGGGGGTGGGCAAGTGTTCGGGGATGTCGCCGGCTAATGCAAGTGACCGACGTCTTTGTGGAGACGAATCTATTAGTCGAGAGCACTTTGCGCGGATAAGTTTGGATGGAGGCGAAGTTTCTCGATTACTAAGTAAGGGTTGAGGAGGAGCCTCGGCGGGAGGGGCGAGGGGGCGAGGGGGCGAGGGGGCGAGGGGCTGGGGGCGAGGGGTATTAATTAATGCTCTTCTTTAAGTGGCACTCGATGCTGTTCGCAGGCGTAAGTGGTTTTGTAGTTTTTCAAGCAGAAACCCTCTTCAGCTAAGGATAGCATTTCGGATAGCACCGGCAGAGTTTCGAGGTTACGATAGCACGTATGCCTCGTGCTGTGTACCGTGTAAGTTAGTTTACTTCGATAGTGTAGGTACCGACTACTCGCTTTAAATATTTTCAGATAGATCCAAACCTAATCAGATATTGCACAGTGCTATGTGGATCTCGCGGTGTATACTGAAACCTAATCAGATATTGCACAGTGCTATGTGGATCTCGCGGTGTATACTGAAACCTAATCAGATATTGCACAGTGCTATGTGGATCTCGCGGTGTATACTGAAACCTAATCAGATATTGCACAGTGCTATGTGGATCTCGCGGTGTATACTGAAACCTAATCAGATATTGCACAGTGCTATGTGGATCTCGCGGTGTATACTGAAACCTAATCAGATATTGCACAGTGCTATGTGGATCTCGCGGTGTATACTGAAACCTAATCAGATATTGCACAGTGCTATGTGGATCTCGCGGTGTATACTGAAACCTAATCAGATATTGCACAGTGCTATGTGGATCTCGCGGTGTATACTGAAACCTAATCAGATATTGCACAGTGCTATGTGGATCTCGCGGTGTATACTGAAACCTAATCAGATATTGCACAGTGCTATGTGGATCTCGCGGTGTATACTGAAACCTAATCAGATATTGCACAGTGCTATGTGGATCTCGCGGTGTATACTGAAACCTAATCAGATATTGCACAGTGCTATGTGGATCTCGCGGTGTATACTGAAACACAGTGGCGGATTAGCACTTTTATTGAAAAATCAAGATTTCACATATTTATAGAAATAAATGCACTCTCTCGTACCTGTGAGATTACTCAGGTAAATATCAGCTTGCGCCGCTAGACTATACTTACAATCGACCTACTGAGGATGCGCACTAACCGGTTCTGTAGGTTTTTTATTCACAGAACTGGGAAAATGTGAAACGCACTCCCTGCTCATCTATTTCTCCCAAGTACGGTCTGGGGTTTCTAAAAAGCTCCTGTCAGGCCGGCATTGCATCGTAAGTCACATACTCGTAAGTGAAACGATGCCACATGTCGCGCTTTCCATAAAAAAAAACCGGCCAAGTGCGAGTCGAACTCGCGCACCGAGGGTTCTGTATCGCCATGTCATGGTCAGCGCCACTCACGCCATCTACTCACGCCATCTATGGCGTGTTTTATGAAATGCTTCATATTAGTTAAAATTCATTACTTAAAATGCTTCATACTCTTTTCGGTAGATGGCGCGCATACACTTTTTAGCTTCTTATATGGGAACACCAGTGGTTTTTTTACATTTTCTTATTTTGGTTCTTCCCTTCCTCTTTCTTATTGTGGCACTTCTCTAAAAACTAACGTCTGGCGTCTTTCCATTCAGTGTCAAGACTTGTTTGTCAAAAAACCTCTGATTATAATTTTTTATTTTCCGCCGCCAGCCAGCCGTAGCACTCATTTTCTAATGTTTTTTTTTTCTATTCTCTGAATCTCAAAATATGTACTAAAAAATAATATTAATTTATAACTAATTTGCTAATAAACATTTTGAATTTGAATTTGTTTATTTGGGTACTTGATCACATACAATCATCGTATCTTATATAAACATTAAATAAAAAAAAAAGCAATGAAATCGCAATTAAATAAAAACACATTTTCTCTAACAGCCACACAATCAAACAATAGTGCAATGGAACACAATATTGCCCAGTTCCCTAGATAAGTTAACGTGAGTACACTGGGTGCGTTAGTAAGCGATCGCGGTGCAGAGTTTGCGATCCACACGGTGTCAGTGGCGCCACGTTGTCGGCGGGAGGTGTTCGACGTCTGGAACAACGGACACACGTCGACTTCAGGAACTCCCGCAGTCCCTGAAGAAGCCCGTGACTTAGCGGGCGAAACGTCGACATATGTAGGTAAGTCTTCAGTACCTACTGTTAATCCGGAAACTCAAAAATGAGTTTAATCATCATGGTTTGACTTACCCCCGTTTTCACCAACTCTGATTACGTCAAGCCCAACAATTGTTATAGTGAAATTTTCCATACATTTGACAGGTGGTAGCTGACACCTACATTGCAGCTGAAGGTGGTGAATTCGAATCAATACTTCACTACGCATATTCATTTTCTTTCCTTCATTGTGCATCCGCCTTTTCTTACCCTCCGCGCGGTGTCTAAGTCGGCTTCTTCCTGGTCCTCTTTGTCTTTATTTAGTTTTCAATTTCGCCACCGCCCCGCGCCCCCCGCCCCCGCCCCTCCGCGCCGCGCATCCGCCGCCCCTGCCGCGGCGCGGTCCGGTCGGCCGAGCGACGCGCGGCTTACCTCGCCCGCTGCTTTTATTGCTACCACCCCCGACTAAGGCGATGAAGGATGAGGACAGCTCACATGCGTACATACATACCGTACGCTGCATCCAGACAGTCGTGGTAAGCAGAGTAATTGGTGTTGTCCTGCAAGAACTCCGGTAAATTACAGCACAACACCAGCCACCACCTTTTTTTTATGTAATCCGGTATGGGTGGCTGAGTCGGAGGGGCCAAAGCACATGCTCCGACCAGCCAATATCACCTCCGAGAAGGTAGGTGCCGTACCGGAGACTTCCCTGGATTGCTGGCTATACTGGACTAGAGGAGAACACAACCGATGCTGCTATGCGGCCATCTTACATCCAGTACCGTGGTACCAACCCAGTCGGCTACAATTTGAGCCTACCACCTAGTAAGTGGTAAGGGAAGGGACCTACAGTTTTACACCGGTTCCGAATGGTGAAGCAGCAGGTTTAGGTATGCACGTAAATTTTTTCGTCAGCAAACTCATTGGTAAACGCCGACCGGATTCAAACCTCGGACCTCTCGCACGAGAAGTCGATGCCCAAACCACTCGGCCACCCGCCGCTTATAGATTCGCGGTCAGTAGAATTGGGACGGGGAGTCCGCTCCGTGGTGACTGGTGACTCGCTGATGGCTACTCGCCTGGCTAGCTATGAAACCTTGTGGCGAGTTGTCCGACACCGGCATTATGTAAATACTGCCAATAATTAAGTAATTACACAATTTGCCAATAATTAAGTAGTTAAAGCACCGGCCTCTCATTTTAACATGTTTATATTTGAGGATTTTAAGCCCTTTCTTCCAGTACATCAGAACTCCAATTCCATATAAATAACCTGATCTCAAAGAGCCGTTTAGAAGAAGTATTACGAGTCGTCGTAATACTTCACCTGTCCTATACCTCCTTAGTGCAGGGTGCTCGGTACAGCTTGAACAGCTTCCCGACTGCGGTAACCTGCGAGTAACACCGCCGGATCTCGCTGGCTTCATCGCCCGCTAAATGTTAACTATATTGCTCGCGTCTTGTCTCACCTTTACGTGTTCTGTAAACATTTTCTATGGCATTTTGTTCTTTCAGACTTTGACCGCTTCTTTACTGCACTGCGTTGTGAAAGAATATTAATTTTGATAATATTTATATCTGAATCAATGCATTCGTTGGCAGAACAAAATTATAGTTTAAACCGTGAAATTTTACAATAAATAAGTAGAGATACTCGGATATACAGGATGTTTCAGGATAGGGTTTCATAAATTCAGGGTTCGAAAGAGGTCCATATTTGAAAACGAAAAGCCCTGAAACTTTTTCCCAGATTCGGTCATTTTTTAGTCTTTTTGGCGAAAATCGTTTCATGGAGATGTGGAGGACAGTTTAATATCCGCCTTCATTAAATAAAAATAAAATTACTAAATTGCAATTTTTAACTAGTACAATTGAACTGCATGTAGGTAAATTCCAATCAAAAGAAAAGGGGGACTGGAATAGGTCATTGCACTCCCTAGACCTAGACAGCACCCCCACTTGGGGGTGGGCAAAAATCTCAAATTTTTTCTGACTTTTTTCAGCTTTTCGCCTATATCTCTTAAACTAAGGATAATTTTTTTACCACATTACATGACATGACAAGTTGGGTAGCATTAAATTTCCTAAAATTTCGTTGTTGAACCAGCTTTTAAGGCCCAACATTAACGGAAATACAGCCGATCAAAGTTAGACAAAGTTTCTTAAAATGTAAAAAATTGCAGAAACACGATGGTTTTGGCCCTATAAATATTTCTTACCATTATTTCCATGTTAATTATGTTGATCACTCATCAATATCAACGTTTGGAAACCTATGACCCCCCTTCCCCC
Source organism: Nematopogon swammerdamellus (assembly GCA_946902875.1). Lineage (NCBI taxonomy): Eukaryota > Metazoa > Arthropoda > Insecta > Lepidoptera > Adelidae > Nematopogon > Nematopogon swammerdamellus. The sequence goes on from OX336337.1 coordinate 751,338, forward strand.
ACCCTCTTCCCCCAAGGTGGTTTTTTATGGTTATCCTGGTGGGATATCCTGATCAGCGTTCTTTGCTTCACTCCTCAACAACGTTTGTCTTTTCCAAGAAAACTTCTATCAGCACGATTTCGCAGATGAAATTTCTTTCCAAGGATACCAACAAGCAGAACTTCATAACTATGCTGACGAGTGAAATGGAAGCCAGGGGGATCCAAGTGAAGCAGACAGTAGAAGACGCCGATGTAATGATTGTGGAGACTGCTGTCTCAGCTGCTGACAAGTATGATAGTGTCGTCATAACAGGGGAAGACATAGATCTTCTGTTGCTTCTCACTGCTCTGGGTTCTTCCAAAAAGAATGTTTATTTATAGAAGAGTGGAAAGGTTCACGACTCGTTCAAGTACGATCTACAGGATATTCTTTTCCTGCATGCGATAAGTGGGTGTGACACCACCCCAGCACCATTTGGTATTGGAAAAAAGAAGGTGATGCAGATGTATAGCAATAACCCTAGCCTTTCAGAGATGTTGGCGATTTTTAAAGACCCCGGAGGCAACTGATTTTTATAAACAAAAAATTTAAATCTCAAATTTATGTGAAACCACTGGCAGCGGGGCGGACCCAGGCTACCGATGGTCCGGTCCCAAAAAAACCACCGGACTATGCGCGCAGTGTCGAGCAGGACTGCCTTCTGGATGTGACCCTTGATCCAACCACTCAGCGAGTGCCTCTCAAGGTGGTCGTCGAGGCTCTTCGCTATCAGCCCATGCGCCGATACGACTATGGGCACAACGATCGATCAATCGGTCGGCATATCGATGGATATTTTTAATATTACTCCTTTTCTTTTTGTAAATACATTCCCCCCCCCCCCCCTCCTGACTGTGACTCCCAGTTTAGCTGGCCGAGTGGTTTGGGCATCGGCTTCTCATGCGAGAGGTCGGCGGTTCGAATCCGGTCGGCGTGTACCAATGAGTTTTTTCTGACGAAAAAATTTACGTGCATACCTACACCTGCTACTTTACCGTTCGGAACCGGTGTAAAACTGTAGGTCCCTTCCCTTGCCCCTTACTTTACTAGGTGGTAGGCTCAAATTGTAGCCGACTGGGTTGGTACCACCGTACTGGATGTAAGATGGCCGCATAGCAGCCTCGCTTGTGTTCTCCTCTAGTTCAGTATAGCCAGCAATCCAGGGAAGTCTCCGGTATGGCACCTACCTTCTCGGAGGTGATATTGGCTGGTCGGAGCATTGTGCTTTGGCCCCTCCTACTCAGCTACCAATACCGGATAACATAAAAAAAATAAAAAAAAAGACATCATATTATGTGTACAACGTTAGGGTTTTTGGTGTGAGAGAGGGTTCTTCATAACGTATTTCTTACATTTTCATCGTAATGTTACACTGTCACGAATTCGGGGTGTGTGGAGGGTCATAGATTTTCCAAGACGTTGATAATGATGGGTGAGCAACATAGTTAACATCGAAATGATGGTTATAGGGTCCAAACCTTCGCTTTTCCTCTATTTTTTACATTTTAAGAAACTTTGCCTAACTTTGATCGGCTGTATCTCCGTTAATATTGGACCTGAAAATCTAGTTCAACAAAGAAATTTTAGGAAATTTAATGCTCTCCACCTTTTTATGCAATGTGGTAAACAAAATATCCTTAGTTTAAGAGATATAAGCGAAAAGCTGAAAAAAGTCAGAAATTTTTTGAGTTTTTTGCCCACCCCCAAGTTAGCACAGGGTGCTCGAGGTCGAAAACTTAGGATAGTATTCCTAGTGTACCCCCAAACAATCTGTTAAAAGTTTCATTAACTTCGGAATATTTTCCAGCTACCCCACCTTTTTTCGACATGTCGACTGGACTATGTCCCCAAAATCATATTTTTATTTCAGTTCGAAAGTTCATTTTTAGGATTCCGTACGGGACCCTATACTAAGCAAGCTTACGCCGCCGTTATACCTATGGATAGATAGCCGGTTGAAATGTTCACAAAATATGTGTTATTATGGCGGATATCCTAACAAACGACAAAAAAAACCGGTCAAGTGCGAGTTCAACTCGCGCACCGAGGGGTCCGTATCGCCATGTCATGGCTAGCGCCACACACGCCATCTAGCTGGCCATCTAGATGGCGTGTTATGAAATGGTTCATATTAGTTAAATGTCATGATTAGTTAAAATGTTTCATAATCTATTCGGTAGATGGCGCGCGCGCATACACATTTTGGTTTCTTATATGGGAACCCCCGTGAATTTTTAACTTTTCCTTATTTTTATTAGTTGTTGTTTTATCGGCCTAACACATATTCTGTGAAAATTTCAACGGGGTACCTATACGGCTCAAGAGATACGGACGGACAGACAGACAGACAGTCAGACGGACAGACAGCGTAGGCTTAGTAATAGGGTCCCATACCGGATACGGAACCCTAAAAAATATATAGAAGACTAAGGGTATATACTATGCTAAAGGTATATGCACCCCGCTACCCTAATAAATATTGAGTAGGTATACTGAACTGCAGACAAAGTTAATCATTGCAATCGGTAGTGAGCAGTGAGTGACAAGTGAACATTGAGGCTCTGTAGTGATGTATTAACATGTAGGCGGCGCGGGGGGCGGGGGCGCCGCGGTGCAACGCCGAAGAACAATGAGTTTCAATTAAACAATGAAGTTTATTACAGCCGTAGTGATTCGCGGATTAGTTGGGCGGTGTTGGCGGCGGGGGCGGAGCGCGGGGGCGGGCGGGACGGTTGAAAAATTATACTCGCCCAGCGGGCCGGCGCGGCGGACGAGGCGGAGGCACAGAGGGGCGTCACGAAGCCTTAGAATCTATAAGAGCTATCCCTTAATTTTATGTTGTAAAAAAATTAATTAAAAAGATGTGTGAGTCGGTACCTACTTAAAAATAATAGCCCCATCGCATCGCACGTATCAAAGTTTGACAAAAGCTCTTTACTCCTGATACACTTAATTAATAAGTCAGTCAGTCAGAACTTTCAGCAAAATTGTTAATCTTTCTCTCAAGCTGCGTTTTCGACAGACTGTAAGCGATGTTATTATGTGGCTAGTCACTAAAGTACTTGTAATAATATGTATGAGAAAAAAATAACCTGCACAGTTTCTCGTCGGTTCTTCTTCGTGGGTGTAATCAAACTGGATAGAACAAATTGTGACAAGTTCGAGTGCAACTAACTGCCATATGAATTATCAATAAACAATACAATACAATGCGTCTCTCCCCGTTTATCTCGTAAAGAGCAAGTCAGGGATAAGGGCGAGACGCTTCGCTAATGGGCGACAGGCTAGTTATTTCTCACTTTAGCACGGTCCTTCCAACGAGTCATGAAGTCGGAAAGTTTTCTTGCCTTACTTGCTGCCTGATAATTTTTTTGTCCTAATATAATACTTAGCTAAGCGTGGTGGTTGGTGTCGTACTTTAATTTACCTGAGTTCTTGCAGCACAAGACCGATTACTCTGCTCACCTGGATGGTCGGGATACTGGATACAGAGTGTGTGATATTAGTGGTGATATGTAATAATACTAATAATCATTATAATGATGGATAGGTTTCCTTCGCAACAGGCGTTGAAATCTTTTGTTCTAAATTTTTAATGATTATATTTTATTTGACAATATCAAATGCAATTTGACGTGAACTTGAGGTAAATAGATTTTAGATATATGTAAAAATATAAATATTGGCGGTTATAATTATTCGTAAAAAAATTATAAAAAGTAATTCTTTATTCTTTATTCATTATCCATAGAAAGTGCACTGCACTCGGAATCGTCATATTTTAACATTTAACATTTAGCATTTGCCAGTTCGATTATCACAGCGAAAAAGAACTGGCAAGAAACTTCGCTGGATACTTTTTTTACGCCCATTTAGTCTACATTTACCATAATTTTTGCCACTGCCTACATAGTACGACTCATCACTATTTCTAAAAATTTATCACCAATACAACATTTTTCCTACAAGGGTAAACCATTCATATAACACGTTGGAGCCAATTGGAGTAGGCCAGTCTCCACAAACAGCACCCATTCACGAGCATCACGCGAGGGCCAGCCATCGCCTCCCTCAAGCATATTTGAACCCTCAAATATGGTTGAGGGAGGCGACCCGGATTAAGCGTCACCGTAAGCAGAGACCATAATATTATCAGGATATTAACCCAACGCACACCAGATGGCCGATATCGACCCTAAACGACGTATATTAAAGTTGGTGTAAAAATGAGAATAATTTTTGGTTTGAATTTGAGTTTCTGTCCGATTACGAGTGATATGCTTCTGAGCAGTTTTGATTGATAGATAATAAATTGTTTGAGAATTGGCACAGCAAATGTGACCGAGCATGTGTGGATTTCAAGTGTAATGTTCTGAGGATTGTCAGCCTCGATAGCTCAGTGGTGCAGACAGTCAACTGTCGCTATTGAATGTTAAGCAACGCTGGGCGCGGTCAGTACTTGGATGGGTGACCGCTGACCGTTGGAGGCTGACCGAGGTTCGGATTCCTCGTAAAACTGTAGGTCCCTTCCCTCCTAATCTTACTTGGTGGTAGGGTTTAACCCGCCCGGGTTGGTACCACCGCAATGAATGAAACGTCGGTTGAAACGGCTATGTAAATAGTTTGTGTTTTCCGACCAGTTCAGTGTAGCCGGCACGATCAAATGGGGAAGCACTGACATGGCACCTAGTTCACCCGGTGTTATGGGCTGACATCACGAACGTTGTAGGTGATGTAGCCAACCGTGTCAGTTCCCATAAAAAAAAAGACATTAAATGTGCACGCCCTTGTTACATAAAAACTTCCTCAATCATTAAACTACCCTTTTCCACCTCTCGCCAGTTTCGTATATCCCACTGCCCTCCCCCGCACTTCACGCTCGCCCCACCCCCTCTCCGCTCCCGCCCCCGCACCCGCTGCTGTCTCGCAATATCGCGGCATGATTCGCGCGTTCAGCTATCTTTATTCGTTAGCCGTGATTGTGCGCGACCTACCCGACTTACTACGCACCTTCTAAACTCACTTGACAATCAGATGGACGTTTACAAATAGCACTGTCGCGAATTCCGTTTCTTTATACGCTGGCATAATATAAGAATAGATGATAGGAGACTATAACGAAATAAATTTATAGAGTGAATGTGAGTCGGGAAGGGTCGCGCTAGACGCACGTACCCAGACCAGATCGGACATGTGCTAAACAAGTGCGAGTCGAACTCGCGCACAGAGGGTTCCGTATCGCCATGTCATGGTCAGCGCCACTCACGCCATCTATGTATTAGGTAAAATGCTTCATACTCTTTTCGGTAGATGGCGCTCATACACTTTTTAGTTTCTTCTATGGGCATCCCCGTGAATTTTTTACTTTTTCTTATTTTTATTATTTGTTGTTATATCGGCCATAATAACTAATAATAGCACATATTCTGTGAAAATTTCAACGGGCTACCTATTACGGTTCAACAGATACAGACCTCGGACAGACAGACGGACAGACAGACAGACAGACAGACGGCGGCCTAGGCTTAGTAATACGGAACCCTAAAATATATGTCCTTTTATTGATTTGATTCCAATTTTATCTAAATTGGTATCTACCCGTAACCGTCCCAATCAAACAATTCAATACCCAAGTGCATTCTGTGTTCATATTACATATTCGTTTATTGTATTGTATAAATTGTTATGTATGTTACATGTAGGTATATTTATAAAATAAAACATGTATTCCTCCTCCCTTTCACTTGCACTGCCCATACATCTTTCTCTATAATTTTATTCCTGTCTACCAAAAGTTTGATTGGAAGAAATCACTTGCAGCGATAAGTCCACCTTTGAGAGTTCCTGTATTTCTTATTTCTTTTCGTGTAGGTACTGTTCTTCTTTCAATTGTGTGCAATAAAGAGTTTCTATTCTATTTATTCGCCCCCGTGCAATGAAATGTTTTTCCAAAATAATACCACTAAGCCACAAAGTCCCTACGTAACAATAACATGTGACAGGAATTGAAATAGTCCGAGGTCGCACACGTCTTCATAAACCCACCGCTAATTCTCTGGCGCTAGGTGGCGCCACAGACCGACCGCAATTTGTCCAAACGGTTATGTTATTACGGCCTTAAGTCGCCGCTTGCCCGCGCTCCGCGAAAGAATTGGCGTGATTTTTCCTCACGGAATTGGCCATAACGGACGCTTGACCGGGGGCAAAGCGATATTGGGATAGACTGGCCCAAGGTGGTGGTCGATATTGTGCAGTAATATTGAGTTCTAGCAGCACAGCACCGATTACTCTGCTTACTCCGATTGTCTGGACCCAGTGTAATTAATTATATATACATATGTGCTGGTGCATCCTATTCGATGTGGATGAATGGTATTCAGAATTGATTTTATCAGTATTATTGCTGGTGTCTCGTTTCGTACGGGACCCTATTACTAAACCTACGCCGCGCCATCTGTCCGTCCGTCTGTCCTACTTTAAAGGGTAATAGCCGGTTGAAATTTTCACAATATGTGATATTATGGCGGAAAACATAATTAATAATAATAAAAAATAAAAAAGGAAAAATTAAAGGCGGTCCCAATACAAGAAACGTATTCTTTTCAACGTTTTTGTTTTGTTTTTACTCTATCGCAAAAACGGTAGTAGATAGGTATATAAACGCCAATCTTCAGGTGATTAATAGTGCAAACTCTAAAATAAAACAATCAACAATAAAAACCGACCAATAACGTGGTGGCACAGAACCATATCGGTGCGCGAGTTCGACTCGCACTTGGCCGGTTTTTTTAATTCAAGTTATATAAGCACGACCGTTTAGATATTAGGAGAAGAACGGCTGAAGAGAATAACACCAAATAAAGGACTGTGCACTTACTAAGAAAAGATTCAACCAAAAATGTATGACTTATTTACATCATCAACACGATCAGTTCCAAAATTAGTCTAAATAAATTGAACTTAGCAAACTCAGCTATTTAAAATGTTTCTATGCAAAATGTTCCGGTTGCAGTTGTTGCCTTATTAATTATTATATTATTCGGAGAATATTCTTACAAAAGATTTCATTAGCCCTCTTAAATATTAGTTTGTTCTTGATTCTTATAGATTATTAATTTCCAATTGTTGACTAAAAGCCAGTCCCATGAACTCGTTTACAACTTGTTTTTCTAATTCAGAATCATGAAACCGAATTTTTTATTATTTTTATAGACAATCGGCACGGTTATCTGTGCCCAAAACCTCAATGAAAGATCAGACCAAGCCAATAACACCACTCATCGCGAAGCCACACTCAGATAGGTGTCATGCCACCTACAAAAACGTCGTTGTCTAATTTTTTAACACAGCCTTTGAAAATGGCCAGATTAATCGTAGGTACAGTTTTAAGAATTCCTTTTTCAAATTAATCGGAATTTCCTTCTCAATCGCAATAATGATCGTGATTTGTGATTGATTGTATAGAAGCAGCAGGGGATGTCTAGACTTGCGTAATACACGCGTAATACGGAGTGATCCTGGCCTTTATTTGATTAGAACTGACCGGGACATGGATCCGTATCGTGGCTCGTGGCTCGCCGGCCACGAGTGCGTTAGTGTCAGTTATTGCGAGTTATTTATTCAGGTTAATTCTGATTGTACAGAATGTTTGATTGAGCAGATTTACTTTAATGGTTGCGTTAGTTGAGAATTAATCCGTGACAATAGCTGCAATTAAATTAACTCCAGCGAACCTTTCCTCCTTAATAGAAATTTATTTACAGATTCCTTTTATAGTAATAATACATTTAATAATTTATAGGAAGATGATCGCACTTGTGGGATGGCTCAGCTAAATACCAGCTTGCGCCGCTAGACTCAATCCAGCGTCGTCGTGCCGTGCGATCGGTGGGTTTTCCGCGACTTACAACCACTGCAACTCCATAGGGACGTGTCGGCTTCCTAAGTGTGTTCTATAGTCTATTTCATGGGGAGTGTTCGGAGAAGCTGTTTAACGCGATTCCGCCGTCCCCATTCCTCCTCCGCACTACTCGTACTGGGCAGGGGATGCACCGGTTCTGTAGGTATTTTATTCACAGAACCGGGAAAATGTGGAACGAACTCCCTGCCCATCTATTTCCTCCCAAGTACAGCCTGGGGTTTTTCAAAAGGGGCGTGAAAAGGCTCATGTCAGGCCGGCATGGCATTCGCAATCCACGTGCATCACAGAATGTCCATGGGCATCGTTAGACACCTGCTTGTAGGTGAAACGATGCCACATGTAGCGGTATCCATAAAAAAAAACAATGCTGCGACATGGAACAATTGGGTGGCAAGAATTTAAATTTTGTGTGCTTAACAATACAACAATATACATCGGAGACAAAGTATGTAGTCCCATACTTTGTCTCCGATGTGTATTGTGGTATTAAGTGGTATTAAGTAATATTATATAAGGTTGGGCCTTGTCGAAGTTATGCAATTCCTACATACACTCTAATTTTATCGGCGGCAGCACGGGGGATATTTGAAAATAATATTTTTATTAGGATTATAGGATTATTAGGATTTCTCTGCCAGGGATATACAGGGTGTCCAGGGTCTGTTCAGCAATATCGAAATGAGCTATTGTATATCATCTAATAAACACATTAAAAAAAGAAAAATGGTCCTATCCATACTAGTTTTCGAGATATGAATTTTCAAAGTTTTCAATTTAGTCAATCTATGCGCGCTCTAAGTGACCAGACCGCGGCGGTGCGGAGGAGGCGGGGCGGCGCGGCGGGCGCGCCGGCCGGGTCGAATGTTCGCTATAGCACCGCACCGCACCGCGCTGTTGCGCCCCCGCGCCGCCCCGTGTCGGCATCGCACGCTGCTATCAAAGGAGACGCGGGCGCGGCGGGCGGCGGCGCGCCGCGATGCCGCCCGGTGGCGGCATCGTGCGCTGCCATCAAAGGAGACGCCGCGCGGGCGCGGCGGGCGGCGCGGGCGCGGAGGGCGGCGCGGGCGCGGAGGGCGGCGCGCCGCGTTGCCTGTGGGCGACCGACCTGCATTGCATTGCGCTTCAGTCCAGCCGGTCACGCGGCGCGGAAGATCAATGTGTGTCAGTCGGTCAGTATGTCAAGGGCGGCCGACCGTGTTGACGTATTTTTGGTAATTCGATTCGTAAATTGAATTAGTGAAAGTTTCGCGCTCGTGTTTAACAATACGTACCTACCACAGGTTGAAGTGTTTGTTAAAAGTTCCATTCACGAATAACGAATATGTGGATATGTTGCTCGCTTATGGAGCAGCAAACGGAAATGGGCTTCAAACGCATTTATCGTGAAAGATTTCCAAACAGGCGTCAGACTGCCGGTGCTGGCTGAAGTGATTGTGCGTGCATTGTACTGTTTACGGGAACATGGCAATCTAGATCCGCTACTGCATCGCCCGGGTCTCGTCATAATGTATCGAGCTGCAAGGAGATCACGTAGAAAACCTTCACATCATTTTTGAGGTATGTAGATAATCATTTACTTTTTACTGGCTACATACATACATACACCTACATGCCTTATTGCAGTGTAGTAGGTAGGTATGCTACGTCTTATATCGAAATCTATGATTCTCGCTCGTCCGATCAGCGCCGCGCGCGCCCCGCGCCCGCGCATCTCACGCCTCGCGATCGCGAACCGCGCGCCTCGCGCCGCGTCCCTCGCATAGCCCTACGCGGCCGTGCACAAGCATAGAGCGCGCTCACACTATCGTATGCTTCTTTGTTAGAAAATGGCAAAATTGGAAATAATTGAGATAAAAAAAAAATTCTTTCATCACTGCACTTTACACACGATACATATCACGATCCTTCGATATTCCACATCACACTTTGGACACCCTGTAGAGCAAGTATCATAGTGAAGTGCAAACATATTACAAATAAGAGCGTTTATTTTCATAAAATATAAAAATAATATACAAATAATATATCTATACATATAATAAAATCGTAGAGGTAAGAAAGTCTGTACATTGAATGTATTCGGAAAAAAACTAACCAGGGTGGCTTAAAATGAGATACTGAACATGTTAGAACAGTTTTTAAAATTTTTGTTTGTTTGTTTGTTTGTTTGTCTGTACGCGCATCACGCAAAAACCACTGAACGGAATTAGACGAAACTTTGTATAGTTGCAGTTTATATGCCGGGTTAACATAATACGTAAAAAAAAATTAACAAAAAAAAAAAAAAATTAACAATTATAAACCTTATTGCGCGTTTAAAATCACGTAGTCCAAAGTAAAGGTAAAAACAATTTTAAATGTCATGTTGACAACGGAGAACTGTCATCTCGACGTGAGCTGGCCGGTGACAAATTGTTTCATTATATAAAAATAATAATTGAAAGTCTAAGTTATGTCGCTGTCATTGGTGGAATAAAATTTATATATCTGTTGCCCGCGGCTTCGCTCGCGTGAAATTCGTATTTAAAAAAAAGAAAGTAAGTAACTAAAGACGGGCCCGAAGGCGGAACTGCGCTCACGTAAACGATATTCTTTCTCGATGAAAGTAACTAAGGGCGAGGCGAAAGGCGGAGCTCATTTCAGGAAGAAGAAAAACATTCTTGAAGAAAATAAGTAACTAAGGGCGAGGCCGAAGGCCAAGCTCTATTCTGGAAGACCATAAACCTTCTCGAAGAAAGTAAGTAACTATGGGCGAGGCCGCAGGCCGAGCTGCGTTCAGGAAGAAGCTAAACCATCTTGAAGAAAGTAAGTAACTAAGGCGAGGCCGAAGGCCGAGCTACGTTCGGATAATTGAAAAACCATCTCGAAGAAAGCAAGTAACTAAGGGCGAGGCCGAAGGCCGAGCTGCGTTCAGGAAGAAGCTAAACCATCATGAAGAAAGTAAGCAACTAAGGCGAGGCCGAAGGCCGAGCTACGTTCTGACAAATGATAAACCATCTCGAAGAAAGCAAGTAACTAAGGGCGAGGCCGAAGGCCGAGCTGCGTTCAGGAAGAAGCTAAACCATCTCGAATAAAGTTAATTAATATTAAGATTGAGTTAATTTAATTTAAATTTTATTATAAAGTCCACGCTTCTAACGGCAAATATACCGTGCATCCTAGAACCTCGCGGTTATTCCCGGCTGGATGGCAAGAGGCCCGATGCTAGAGACCTTAGTGCCATGGACTAAGGGTAGTTCTGTGATGTGGGACGCCACTTTTGTTCTCACATTGGCTCCAAGTCACGTTAGGACATCTTCAAGAGCGGCTGGCGCGGCCGAGGCTGGGGCGGAGAGCCTCCAACGCAGCAAATATAGAAATATAATTCAAGATTTCGAATTTGTTGCGTTTGCGGTTGAAACCCTCGGTCTGTGGAGCAGTGAAGCCAAAAGAGGCTTGAGCTGGTTGACGCAACTGGTGTCCCGTCATCAAGGGCTTATGTACTTCATTCAAAGGGTAAGCCTTGCCATCCAGCGGGGTAATGCCGCAAGTGCTCTAAGAACATTTGAAAATGCCCGTTTGTATAGTTATTTTAATGTTTGTTAGGTAGGTTTAATTATTTAGTTATTAATATTACTTTTTTATTTATATGAAATAAATAGATTGAGTAAACGATATTATATTCTATCGAAGAAAGGAAGTCTTTAAGGGCGAGGCCCGAAGGCGGAAGAGGATTTTTGGTTTACCTGAACGCAGCTCGGCCTTCGGCCTCGCACTTAGTTCCTTCCTTTCTTCCAGAAGGTTTGTCGTCTTCCTGAACGCAGCTCGGCCTTCGGCCTCGCCCTTACTTCCTTTATTTGAGAAAGGTTTATCGTTTACCTGAAAGCAGCTCGGCCTTCGGCCTCGCCCTTAGTTAGTTACTTTCTTTAAGAAGGTTTATCGATTACCTGAAGGCAGCTCGGCCTTCGGCCTCGCCCTTAGTTACTTACATTCTTCTTTGGAATACGAATTTCACGCGAGCGGAGCCGCGGGCTCAGCTAGTTCTCAATATAATAAGTTATTATGTAAAATATCTGCACAAAAAATTCTTAAGTACATACTCTGCCACCGTGAACATTAAAAGAGATCCTCCATAGAACCGGTAAATTCAGGAACGCTCTGACTGCCCATATATTTCCCCCCAAGTACAGTCTCGGGTCTCTCAAGGTTAGGGGGCCTGAATAGGCACCTGTCAGGCCGGCATGACATTCGAAATCCCCGCATGCGATCGAATGTCTGTGGGCGTAGTTAGACGCCTTATGGGTGGCCCGGCGGCACATGTCGCGCTTTCTATAAAAATAACAAGTGCGAGTCGAACTCGCGCACCGATGGTTCCGTATCGCCATGTCATAGTCAGCGCCACTCACGCCATCTATGGCGTGTTTATGAAATGCTTCATATTAGTTAAAATTCATGATTACTTAAAATGGTTCATACTGTTTTCGGTAGAGGGCGCGCATACACTTTTTAATTTTTTTCTATGGGAGCCCCCTTGAATTTTTTACATTTTTTTATTTTTATTATTTGTATTACGGTTCAAGAGATACAGCCTTCGGACAGATAGACAGGCAGATAGACAGACAGACAGACAGAGAGACGGCGTAGGCTTAGTAATAGGGTCCCGTACCGGATAGGTACGGAACCCTAAAACATGATTTTCGTATAAGCTGCAAACTTTTTATTCAAAGCCTGAAAAATATTATCAAAAGCTTTCAATGCTTTCACATATTTACCAATTTACATTTGCGCCTTACTGCGAAACCAATACACATCACCTCCGTATAGATTGTACATATGAGTATGTGTGTATCGCATTTTGGGCGCGTGTGCGTTGATATAATGGCGTCCGTTTCTTGATCCAGTCCATTTCGGCGAGATCCATTACCTCGCGAGTAGCGGCAAGAAGCAATCTCATTGAATGACCGCCACCCCACCGCCCCGCCCCACACCACCCGCGCGCGCGGGGGCAGTCATAGCATCACTACACTCCGCCTGTGACATAGAGTTGGAAGTTAAACAATGATGAAGTCTACCTTACATTTCAGTCTGTGGGGAATTAACTTAGACTTAGAGTACCTAAGTAAATTCTTAATTTCTAAATACAGTAAAATTATAAAATATTTGAATATTGGAAATACATTGTGTGTCAGGATAGTGGCGCGTGGGGGTTGAGTTGTTTGCGTGGGTTGGGTCCGTTGTCTTTGCTTGCCCCACTGGGAGGTAGGCAGGCGTGACGTTATGTATGTGTATGTATGTATGAACTTATAGCACAACACCGATTACTCTGCTTACCCTGATTGTCGGGATACAAAAGCGTGAGTTATGTATGTATGTATGGGGAAATACATTGTAGGTACGCAAAATGTAGGCACAACAATCTCTCTCATACCTAACAATTTACAAGAACTAGGCAATACTAGGCTTGAAAAAGTTAACAATGTTCATTTTGAATGTGCAGGCTTGTTAACTTGTATATACCTTACATTTATGCATGTGGGGAATGAACTTTGACTTAGAGTAAGTAAATTGTTAATATATATGAATACAGCAAAATGGTAAAATATTTGAATATTGGAATACATATTGTGGTAGGTACGCAAAATGTAGGCACAACAATCTCTCTAATACCTAATAATCCAAAAGAACTATGCAATACTAGGCTTGTTAATAAGTTAACAATGTACGTGCTGTGTGTATGTACGAGTAATATGATCAAAATTATGATTTCGTAAACACAAAATTAGACAACACGGTAGGCAGCAAGCAGCAGAACCCTACGTAGTTTTTTTTTGTGGAAACTGACACTGTTGTCTGCATCACCTACAACATCGGTAATGTCAGCCCATAACACCTAGGTGCCATTTCAGTGCTTCCCTTTGATCGAAGCCGGCGACACTGAACTGGACGGAAAACACGAACTATTTATACAGCCGTTTTAACTGACCTTTCGTTCAGAGCTTTGGTAACAATCCGGGCAGGGAAACTAGTGTTTTTGTACCTATGAAGCCTGGAAGGAAGAAGAGGCGCATGCCCAGCAGTGAACTGAGAAACGCTGAATGAACGACTAAAGTAATAAGTTGATGATGCACAAAAAAATCATATTTATTAAAATTGCAAGTGATTCTTCTCAACTAAATACTCTATGCTTCGACTTCCCCAATTTAATCAGGGTTGCCACATATCGACAAATGTGCGTAATAAATATGTATGCGGAGCTAATGTATTGGCTTGTTTTGCACTCGTGTTGTCTTAAGAACGGCCACACCGAAGATATTGTTCCGTTGGCGTTCTACCAAACCAATACTCTTGATGTACTTACTCTCCGCAGATGAAAAACATATAAACATTAAACTCTTTCAATATAATATCTCGTGAGTATTGTTGAATTGTTATTTTGCTTTAATATGATTTCTTAAGATGGAGAGAAACAAATGAATGAAAAATAGATTCTCAAAGGGAAGTTAAATGCAATGTGAGAGGTTTCATAGTTGGAACATGGGAGACTTACGGGTAGGAGAAGAAACTGAGAGGTGAATAATATAATATAAAATAATGTAATGTGATGTGATGTGATGTGATGTGATGTGATGTGATGTGATGTGATGTGATGTGATGTGATGTGATGTGATGTGATGTGATGTGATGTGATGTGATGTGATGTGATGTGATGTGATGTGATGTGATGTGATGTGATGTGATGTGATGTGATGTGATGTGATGTGATGTGATGTGTTGTGATGTGATGTGATGTGATGTGATGTGATGTGATGTGATGTGATGTGATGTGATGTAATGTAATGTAATGTAATAAGTATATAATATATATAGTAAATAAGAATGTACGTAGTGTATAATAAATAAGAATGTACGATATGGTAACTACTTATAAGTATTTTGTTTTATTTTATACCAGAATATGGAAATACAAGAATGCCTCTGGCTGTTCTTGAGTTAATTATATAAAATACTTTACTTTTTTTATTGTACCCAAGCTGAGTGGCAGTGTGGTAATATTTTATTGGTCGGTCTAGATGCACGTAACTAGACAACGGGTCATGTGCTCAATATCGGCTATCGGCTCAGAAATGTGGTACGTGGATCCGTTATCTCTGCTTACCCCACTAAGTAACAGGCGTGACCTTAGGGCCTGGCCTAACATCGCGCCTGGCCCGGCCCGGCCAGGCGTATAGTTAACTTTACTATAAAATGTTATATAAAGCACGATAACAGTTGAACTCTATGAACGCCCGACATCACAAAGCGCAATATACCATTACATCCTTACAGATAATCAAAGGTCGTTCATCGGTGACCTATAGTGGCAGCCCTAGCTTGTGAGGGCACCACTATCGCCGGGGACCGCGCGCGACGCTATGGCGGGCAAGGGGAGCGGAGGGGAATGAGGAGAGGGGAGGGGCAGTGGCAGAGAACATTGCCGCAGGATTCCATTTGGATCTTTTTGATAGGTTTGTGCGAGCCACTTGTTATGTCAGCCGGCTGGCCCGCACCCCCACGCCGCGGCAGGCGCACGTATACTCCAAATGGACCATTTCTCAACTCCCTCTAGCGCCCTTCACTTTACATAAGTCACCGCTTGACCCTTGACGTGGGAAAATCCTCGGAGATATTTCATATCCTGTTTCGCCAATTGATGAGATGGGTAACACTTCATGCGGCTAAATGAGTGCGGATTTTTGCGTCCTTATTATTTTAATTGTGAAATAGTGCAAGTACTATGATGATAGAAGACTAAAGAAAGAAATTTATTTATTTTTTTTTATTTTTTTATGGAATCCGGTATGGGTGGCTGAGTTGGAGGGGCCAAAGCGCATGCTCCGACCAGCCAATATCACCTCCGAGAAGGTAGGTGCCATACCGGAGACTTCCCTGGATTGCTGGCTATACCGGACTAGAGGAGAACACAACCGAGGTTGCTATGCGGCCATCTTACATCCAGTACGGTGGTACCAACCCAGTCGGCTACAAGTTGAGCCTACCACCTAGTAAGGGGCAAGGGAAGGGACCTACAGTTTTACACCGGTTCCGAACGGTGAAGCAGCAGGTGTAGGTATGCACGTAAATTTTTTCGTCAGAAAAAACTCATTGGTACACGCCGTCGGGATTCGAACCGCGGACCTCTCGCATGAGAAGCCGATGCCCAAACCACTCGGCCACTCGCCGCTTTAGATTTATCTGAGCGAATGTGAGTGGAAGAGTCGGGAAGGGTCGCCCTAGACGCACGCATACATTCATATCGTCACGCCTTTATCCTGGTGGGGTAGACAGACAGAGACAATGGATATCCACGTGCCACGATTCTGACACACATCTGCCGCCTTTCACTCTCATAATGTTCTTCATACATGCTCGTCGGTTACAGGTACAACGCACTTGATCCTTTTTGAGCACATGTCCGATCTGGTCTAGGTACGTGCGCACGTACCTAGACCAGATCGGACATGTGCTCAAAAAGGGAATCCAGGTATGAAAAAACCTTTTGTTTCATACCTGGATTGGCACAGGTAGTTACCCACTTATAACTTTACAACCAAGACTTATTTTGTTGATACAAATTACGTATCAAAGTTTGACAAATGCTCTTTACACCTGATTCACTTAATTAATAAATCTTTGTAGTCAGAACTCTCTGCAAAATTGTTAATCTTGAGATTCCATACTAGTATGGATGACCTGGTATGGATAAATGGCACAGGCGGTTTTCGATATACTATGGGCGGTGTTATTATGTGGCTAGTCACTAAATACTGTAAAAATATGTATAAAAAATACTCTGCGAAGTTTCTTGTAGGTTCTTCTTCGTGGGTGTAATCGAACGGGATAGAACAAATTGTGAGAAGTTCGAGTGCAGTCTAACTGCCACATACATTTTTTTTTATGTAATCCGGTATGGGAGCCTGAGTCAGAGGGACCAAAGCACATGCTCTGACTAGCCAATATCACCTCCGAGAAGGTAGGTGCCATACCGGAGACTTCCCTGGATTGCTGGCTATATTGGACTAGAGGAGAACACAACCCAGGCTGCTATGCGGCCATCTTCCAGTAAGGTGGTACCAACCCAGTCGGCTACAATTTGAGCCTACCACCTAGTAAGGGGCAAGGGAAGGGACCTACAGTTTTACACCGGTTCCGAACGGTGAAGCAGCAGGTAAATTTTTTCGTCAGAAAAAACTCATTGGTAGGTACACGGCGACCGGATTCAAACCTCGGACCTCCCGCATGAGAAGCCGATGCCCAAACCACTCGGCCACCCGCCGCTTGATGATCAATAAACAATACAATAAACAATACTGAACGAGCCTTCTCTATCCATTCGACGCGTCAGATGTACCTGAAGGTTCGACAAATAGCTGAAGCAGATCGAAAGCTTCTATCCCGCCCTGGAGCCTCGGCCTGTAAGAGCATAATCCATCTGTGACCTGCCAATTACGCAGACACGTCATGTCACCCCTGATGGACTAATACCTAGTCACCTTCACGGCTTAATGGACGGGGTAGGCACCGGCTTTGAGTCGGAAAGTGGATCCACAATAGGCTGAAAGGTAGAACATAGCTACTACAAGGTGGGTAAATTGATATCTACGTCTAATCTAACCGAACCTTACCTATGTGTTCGTTCACCAACTTCTAGCTCATGTATGGTTAGTTGATACAATAGTGAAAACAAACACTTTCAAATTTTGACTAAGTATAAATGGTCAGTACACAACTTGTGGAAAATTTAATTATGTACAAAGTAAATAATATTCAAAAAGTGTTTTTTTATTATCAATATTTTTTGACTTTAACCTGGAAAATGGGGCTAAATTAATTGATAGTTTAAAACGTAATAGATATTTTTTTTTACATTTCGTTGCGTATAAGTAAGAAAACATTTGTATTGAGAAAAGATGGGGCGCCCGTAGCGGGCCAGTTGGTATTAAATATTTACTTGAGGGAAAGTGCGAGTTGGACTCGCGCACCGATGTTTCCGTACAACCACGTAATTAGCCAGTTTTTATGATTTATTGTTCTCTTTAGAATTAGCACTATATAACGACACTTGCACTATATAACACAGACTACGCAAATATTTGCATAGAACTTAGTATGAGCAAGTATTTGTATAGAACTTAGTATGAACAAGTATTTGTATAGAACTTAGTATGAGCAACTATTTGCATAGAACTTAATATGAGCAAGTATTTATATAGAACTTAGTATGACCAAGTATTTACATAGAACTTAGTATGACCAAGTATTTATATAGAACTTAGTATGACCAAGTATTTAAATAGAACTTAGTATGACCAAGTATTTACATAGAACTTAGTATGACCAAGTATTTACATAGAACTTAGTATGACCAAGTATTTATATAGAACGTAGTATGACCAAGTATTTACATAGAACTTAGTATGACCAAGTATTTACACAGAACTTTGTATGAGCAAGTATTTGTATAGAACTTAGTATGAGCACGTAGGCATTTGTCTAGAACTTAGGGAAAATCGAGTTAGAAAAAATAGAATGAAATGTTGTAGATAAATGTATCTACGCATTTTTTGTGACCTTTCAATTTTGTCTTGCCTCTCATTTTCAGGAGCTGAAAAAATACCTGCCCATCAACCCGAGGCGGCGACCGGCTTCCTTAAAAGCCTTCTGAGTAGTGCGGCGGCTCGTGTCGTGTTGTGGCTCGTAGGCGGCTAAGAGGCGGCAGTTGTTTATAGGAAGGCTCTATTAGGCGGTAACTGGACACGCGCGCGGGGCGGGCGGGATGCTGGGCGGAGATGGATCAGAAGTGCGAGCTTCAATTTGCTCTTAGTAAGTATATATTTCGACGTTAGGAGATTCATTCGTTTAGACTTTCAGTAAAATAATCGAATAATTCTTGTTTTAAATATTTAATAGTCATTTTACCTTTTACCCTGGTCGCAAAGAGAACTTTGGCATTTGATGTTACGTGTGTTGACAACCTGACCGCTGGTCACCTGTAGGCTCCTACCGCACCGTATGGTTCGCAGGGAAGGCACTCAAAAAGTCCAAGTACTCATCCTTGAATGATCAGTTTGAGTTCTTCGCCTTTGCTGTGGAGTATTAAGGCATATGGAGTGACGACGCGTGCCAGTTCGCCCTTATCGCTTGGGCTAATTGCTCGCGCAGGCCACGGACGACCGACATACACCTTCGTGTTTCGCCATCGCGCATATCTCGGCATCCAGAGCGGGGGAATGCGGCGTTGGGCAACCAGAGCGGGGGAACGCGGCGTCTCTGGGAAGGCAGAGGGGGGGGGGGGGGGGGGGGGGGGGGAGGAAGGAACGCGGCGTCTCTCAGCAGCCAGAGCTGGGGAACGCGGCATCTCTCGGCATCCAGCGGGGAACACGGCATCCATTATGGGGATATATACGGGTCTTTAAATTTTGGGGAAGGTCAGACCTCAGGGTGAATTTTAACTTTCCAAAGGTAGCCCAACCCAGTTGAATTCGTCTCTCGACCTCCTTGAGCAGAATTTGTCTACCACCTAGCCGGTCAAATTTCGTGACCGAGATTTAATACATTATATCAACAAAATATTAATTTTTGCTTTCATGCACTTTTCCCACAACCCAAAGGGCAATTAGAACAGAATGCCTCACAGCACTAAGCTTGCTTATTGAACCTAATTTGCATGAACTGGTGTTCAATAAAGTATATACACATAGATACATGCATATTTTGCCCGCGAAGCGGATAACATAATGCAGTCTCTACCTATGCCGATGGCACTTCTGCCCCGGCCAGCCGACTGTATTAGAGAGAGCGGTCTGAGTGCCGCTACAAGTATCAGCTTTCAACTCATTAGATCCCGCTCCTACGTCACGTGACAGAGCCTACGTCCTGCGGGACAGTCGGTCGCTCCCCGCCCAACATCCTCCCGCCCAGCGACGCTAACTCGCGAATTAGAGACTGAAGGTTATATATAGGAAAGGTCACGAATGTTTAGTCATGTTAGTGGTTATCGATGCTTTAATTTAATGAATTTGAAAGATATAATCTTCGGAAATGAACATTTAAGTATGGCGAATAATTTTATACTAGAAGAATATAGAGCTGCATTGCAAGTTCTTGAGGTAGACTTATGTACTACTGTTATCTTATTACTTTAAGTGAGCTAAACTTGTATATATATATATAATTTGTTTCTAGGAAACGGCTCTAACGATTTCGTAGAAATTTTGTGTTCAGATAATGATTTTTTAAGTTTTTTTTTTTTATGGAAACTGGTGGCAATGGTTGGCTACATCACCTACAACATCCGTGATGTCAGCCCATAACACCGGGGGAAATTGGTGCCACGTCAGTGCTTCCCTTCGGTCGTGCCGGCTACACTGAACTGGACGGAAAACACAAACTATTTACATAACCGTTTCGACCGACCTTTCATTCAGTGCGGTGGTATCAACCCGGGCGGGTTACACCCTACCACCTAGTAATATAAGAAGGGAGTCATATCCCTTAGTCGCCTTTTACGACATACACGGGAGAGATGCAGTGGGGCTATTCTTTTAAAGTACCGGCCCCAAACGGTACAGTACCTTAAGTTTATATATATAGGGTTTTTCAGGATAGGTTTGATAAACTCCAGGAATAGAAAGTACTCATTTATTAGAAGAAAAAATGCCTATCACACAAATCGAAATGACGTCATATTTTTTTCATACAAATGTTGAAAATTTGAGCGATGCTGGGTCGCCCACGAGGTCGCCCAGGTACTTAATATAATAATTGATAATAATATAAAATAAAAATGGCATAATTTGTAATAATGATCAATTGATTAAATCAATATTTCGAGTGAGGATTTCAACACCATCAGTTCAATAACTATTGAACAAGACTTAACCGGCGGTTAAGAAAAGGGCCATAGGTGTTGTATTGTAGTATTGTTACAGCAGTAGTTATTGTGGTATTGTAAATTAGAGTAACACTATTTCCAAAAATAATTTTATTGAGAGATATTGTTGATTGTTTATTTTATAATTTCATCCATAGGTAGGTAACCTACGCTTGGAATTCAAATGCGAAGAAGAACTGACAAACAAACTTCGCAAGTCACAATGTTTTGTTAGGTATATGGTATTTCATGAAAATTTAAACCACACAATATATATTGAAAACGTGATTGAAAAACAATTTAAACGACTCAACGGGCAGGGCCTGTCACACCCCGCGCCCCGCCCCGCCGCGCCCCCACACCGCCCACTGAATAAATCCCAAAGACGGGCCGCTCTATTTCCTGCAATTATTTTTGCGGAAATGAGATTTCGGATTAGGGGCTCTGATGAAGATTCTCGTCTAGATATCGCGGGGAAGAAAAAAACAATTAAGATCGGAGTTAATATGATCGCATCACCCCCCCCCCCCCCCCCTTCGTCCCAACCCCCCATCCTGGGTCCACCATCCCGCCCTCGGACAAGGTTCAGGGGGCGGGCGAGGGGGTAAAAAAACCGGGGCAGGGATAAGGACAGATTATGGTTACTCCCAATACGGGAATTTAATTTGGAAATGACCTAGTGACTGTGATATTTTTCAGAAAATTTGACAAAACGTACAACAAAAAGCTAAACTTCGAGTAATTAGAGGGAAGTGATCGTTAAGAATCTTAGACTCTTGAAAATTTTATAAAATTAAAATTGGAACTCATGTCATGCACAATTGTCATCCTCGGTAGCTCAGTGGTGCGGTCGGGCACACTGGGCGTTGTACTTGGATGGGTGACCGCTCGACCGTTGGAGACTGACCGTGGTTCGGATTCCACGTAAAACACTAGGTCCCTTCCCTTCTTACCCTACTAGGTGGTAGGGTTTATCCCGGCCGGGTTGGTACCACCGCACTGAATGAAACGTCGTCGGTCGAAACGACTATGTAAATAGTTTGTTTTTCGTGTTTTCCGTCCAGTTCAGTGTAGTCGACATGAAATGAAGGAAAGCACTGACATGGCACCTAGTTCCGGTGTTATAGGCTGACATCACGGATGTTGTAGGTGATGTAGCCAACCTTGTCAGTTTCCATAAAAATATATAAATATGTAAATGCACGGCAATGCGGCGAGAGAGCGGTGTGGGTGCGTCATCGTCCGAGCGAACCCTAAGACTTTTTACTACACCTTCCGATTCTGAAAATACAAAACCTCCCACAGATTCTTTCATTCCTTACAACGATATAGTCCGCCCCTCATCCCGTCGGTGCGGGCGGCGGGGAGGCTGGGGAGGGGGGATCACCGCACCGCCAGAAACCAATTAAAGTGCCGTCAACAAACTCTTTAATTCTCAATATTCACAGCTGGACAGCGCTCGACTATCCCCCTTCGCCCCCCCGCCCCTCGCTCCGTCCCGCCGTGGCGCCCCCCCCCCCCCCTCCCGCCCCGTCCCGCCACCAGCTCTGCGGTAATGGGAAAATTGCTCAAGTGAAAATTTCTCATTAGGAGGGCCGCCTTTTCCCTGCATCTCCTTTCTTGGCGCAGCCTCCATCGCCGCCCGCCCAAATCTCCAGGATGCGAGAGCCAGTGCACGCACACTACCTTCGCTCCGTGTGTAGAATATTTATAATTTCGGGATTATTGGTATTTTTTTTTCTTTAGTCCTCATTTCAATCTCAATTAAGTTCATTTCATTTAGGTATTCTTTCAGTCTTAGATACCATCGGTAGGTACACATGAGTTCGTCACATATTATTTATGTAAACAAATTTACAATTGCAACTTTCTGGGTCTAGCCATGGCAAGGCACTAACAATTTTAGGCTAAGCAATAACATACACATCTAAAAAATTATAAGAAATACAGAGAAAAAGAAATACAGTTTCTTGCATGAAAAGGCAATTAAAACTAGAGCAAAATTAAAATAAAACATTAAAATACTAATACGCATCAACAGAATTGTCAAAGGTAAAAAATACAATTATGTGAAAAAAAAAGAAAAAACACAAAATAGGTAGCATCAATAGAATTAATTTGTCAAATTACTTAGTCAATCGATTAAAATAAGAAATAGGTACAGAAGCAGCGATTAATTTAACAATGATTCTGTGGAAATGCGCGCGTTGAGGAGTATGTGTGGAGTTACAATGAAAGATAGATTGAGAAATACTGTAGTGCGGGAGCACTGTGTTCTGAAAGAAGATATAGTGACAAGGATTGAAAAAAAAATAGGTAAAAAAACTTTTAAGTTTAACGGTTTTATTAAAAATAAAAAACTAGAAAAAAAACAGCTGTACAAAAAACTAGAAAATAATAAGGACACAAGCCTGGGCCTTCTTAAGATTTTACGTCTGGGTAAGAAATCGTGCAATACTAGCGTGCTGTCTTCTCATGTCGGATGCCAAAGGGCACATTGTGTCGCTGCGTCAGCGGAATAAGTAATAAATTGAGACTTTTAACAGACTAATATAAAAACGTGGGGCGCATGTTATTTATTACGCATATTATACGCCCCACGTTTTTATATTAGTTTGTTAAAAGTCTCAATTTATTACTTATTCCGCTGACGCAGCGACACAATGTGCCCTTTGGCATCCGACATGAGAAGACAGCACGCTAGTATTGCACGATTTCTTACCCAGACGTAAAATCTTAAGAAGGCCCAGGCTTGTGTCCTTATTATTTTCTAGTTTTTTGTACAGCTGTTTTTTTTCTAGTTTTTTATTTTTAATAAAACCGTTTAACTTAAAAGTTTTTTTACCTATTTTTTTATTTACTCGTTTTTAGTTTGATTTTTGGCTCGTATCATTCATTATTACGTAAACTCGTCATCCTTTCCAACTCTCTCATTGCATCTTTGTTACTCGGTTTGTTACCTGTCAATTACTCACAATCAAGCTCCTCAATACATAACCCTTCTAAAGACTTTACGCGACTCAATGCAACATACGCTTGACCCTCCTCAAATAGTCTGGAGCCCAAATACACGACAGCACGGTCAACAGTACTGCCCTGCATTTTATGGACAGTGGAGGCCCATGACAAAATTATCAGTAACATCCGTCTCTCAGCTGTTCCATAATTAAACTTTGCTGGAAACTGTATGGCTTTAGGATGGATAAGGTGTCCGCCGTCTCTTTCAAAATCAATTTGAACAGATGGTATGTCTGTTTCATACTTTTGCGTTCGAAAAGTATGGGACACTCGTCCAAACAAACCAAATGAGCCCAAACTCGAGGGGGTTACTAGTAACGGTTGAAGAGTTCCACTGTACACCTCCTGACTCCATCATCAGACCCTCGTCGCCAAGTGTATTGGTAAAAGTAAGGGACACTCGTCCAAACCAACCCTATGAGCCCAAACTCGAGGGGGTTACTAGTAACGGTTGAAGAGTTCCACTGTACACCTCCTGACTCCATCATCAGACCCTCGTCGCCAAGTGTATTGGTAGAAGTAAGGGACACTCGTCCAAACCAACCATATGAGCCGAAACTCGAGGGGGTTACTAGTAACCGTTGAAGAGTTCCACTGTACACCTCCTGACTCCATCATCAGACCCTCGTCATCAAGTGTATTGGTAGAAGTATGGGACACTCGTCCAAACCAACCAAATGAGCCCAAACTCGAGGGGGTTACTAGTAACGGTTGAAGAGTTCCACTGTACACCTCCTGACTCCATCATCAGACCCTCGTCATCAAGTGTATTGGTAGAAGTATGGGACACTCATCCAAACCAACCATATGAGTCCAAACTCGAGGGGGTTAATAGTAACGGTTGAAGAGTTCCACTTTACACCTCCTGCCTCCATCATCAGACCCTCGTCACCAAGTGTATTGGTCAGAAGTATGGGACACTCGTCCAAACCAACCAAATGAGCCCAAACTCGAGGGGGTTACTAGTAACGGTTGAAGAGTTCCACTGTACACCTCCTGACTCCATCATCAGACCCTCGTCACCAAGTATATTGGTAGAACTATGGGACACTCGTCCAAACCAATCAAATGAGCTCAAACTCGAGGGGGTTACTAGTAACGGTTGAAGAGTTCCACTGTACACCTCCTGACTCCATCATCAGACCCTCGTCACCAAGTGTATTGGTAGTAGTATGGGACACTCGTCCACACCAACCATATGAGCCCAAACTCGAGGGGGTTACTAGTAACGGTTGAAGAGTTCCCCGTCCACCTCCTGACTCCATCATCAGACTCTCGTCACCAAGTGTATTGGTAAAAGTATGGGACACTCGTCCAAACCAGCCAAATGAGCCCAAACTCGAGGGGGTTACTAGTAACGGTTGAAGAGATCCACTGTACACCTCCTGACTCCATCATCAGACCATCGTCACCAAGTGTATTGGTAGAAGTATGGGACACTCGTCCAAAACAACCATATGAGCCCAAACTCGAGGGAGTTACTAGTAACGGTTGAGAGTTCCACTGTCCACCTCCTGACTCCATCATCAGACCCTCGTCACCATGTGTATTGGTAGAAGTATGGAACACTCGTCCAAACTAACCAAATGAGCCCAAACTCGAGGGGGTTACTAGTAACGTTTGAAGAGTTCCACTGTCCACCTCCTGACTCCAACATCAGACCCTCGTCACCAAGTGTATTGGTAGAAGTATAGGACACTCGTTCAAACAAACCAAATGAGCCCATACTCGAGGGGGTTACTAGTAACGGTTGAAGAGTTCCACTGTACACCTCCTGACTTCATCATCAGACCCTCGTCACCAAGTATATTGGTCGAACTATGGGATACTCGTTCAAACCAACCAAATGAGCCCAAATTCGAGGGGGTTACTAGTCACGGTTGAAGAGTTCCACTGTACACCTCCTGACTTCATCATCAGACTCTCGTCACCAAGTGTATTGGTAGAAGTATGGGATACTCGTCCAAACCAACCAAATGAGCCCAAACTCGAGGGGTTTACTAGTCACGGTTGAAGAGTTCCACTGTACACCTCCTGACTCCATCATCAGACTCTCGTCACCAAGTGTATTGGTAGAAGTATGGGACACTCGTCCAAACCAACCAAATGAGCCCAAACTCGAGGGGGTTACTAGTAACGGTTGAAGAGTTACACTGTACACCTCCTGACTCCATCATCAGACCCTCGTCACCAAGTGTATTGGTAGAAGTATGGGACACTCTTCCAAACCAACCATATGAGCCCAAACTCGAGGGGGTTACTAGTAACGGTTGAAGAGTTCCACTGTCCACCTCCTGACTCCATCATCAGATCGTCGTCACCAAGTGTATTGGTAGAAGTATGGAACACTCGTCCAAACCAACCACATGAGCCCAAACTCGAGGGGGTTACTAGTAAGGGTTGAAGAGTTCCACTGTCCTCCTCCTGACTCCATCATCAGACCCTCGTTACCAAGTTGAAATTATGTTAATATTGTATTGTCACGAGAACTCAATGTGTGTGCAAAGTTTCATAAAAATCGGTTCAGTAGAAGTAGTTGAAAAAGTTGTCGCAAGATTTGAAACAAATATACGGAGTCAAGCTAAATAAAACCGTTTAAAAAGAATGCTTCGGTGGTTCGGTCATGTTGGAAGAATTGATGATCGGAGACTAAAGAAAGGAATTTATGGAGCAAAGTATGTGGGTGGAAGAGACGGGAAGGGTCGCCCTAGACTCTAGACGCACGTACGTACCCGGACCAGATCGGACATGTGCTCAAAAAGGGTCAAGTGCGTAGTACCCGTAACCGACGAGCATGCATGAAGAACATTATGAGAGTGGAAGAGGCGGCAGAGGGGTGTCAGGATCGTGGCACATGGAGGTTTGTAGTGTCTGCCTACCGCACCAGAAAACAGGCGTGATGCTATAGTATTTAACAAGGATGAAGAATCGCAATAATAATTTAAATACTTTCATATAATATGCAATTTATTTGCATAATTTGGTGATTTCACGTGTTTTAACTGTTCTTAATATAAAGTGATGTGTCAGTGAAATGATTATGGGTGACCTTTATTTTCTTAATTATCTTTTAATTAACATTTGAAATGAGCTTGCTTACACGGCCATAGCTTCTTCAGTAGCAAGTCGATTTAAATAATTTATATTTTATGACATGCTTTGCAAGTGAATGTCCTCTTAAATATGTATTATGTTATTATACTTTAAATATAAATCTGTATTTTGTTGGTTTTTCTATTCGTCTGCATTAGTCCTCTATCCACATATTTTTAATTAGAAAAATGCAAATCGAAAATCATTGGAAAAAAAATACATCCCGACCAGGATTCGAACCTGGGTCTCTGGCTTGAGCTGCCAACGCGATAACCAACTACGCAACCGGGCCGTGACGTATTATTTCAAAATTTTCGATCTTATTGCACCTTCATGCATGAAACTCGATCCACATGTTCAGGAAGCGATCTGTTTTTAATATCCGACGGTGATGAGCGATTTCATTTTCTTTAGTTGAACACGTTTCTAATGCCAGGTAATTACCTTAGCTTGTTATAGCAAGTTATTGTTTATTTATACTAAAATTAGTGTCAGTTTACATAAAAAAAACTTAATTTACGTAGAAAATTCTAACCCTGAAGAGAATAATTGAACAGGAGGTTCTGCATGTGATATTCCGGATGGAAACTGACACGGTTGGCTACATCACCTACAACATCCGTGATATCAGCTCATAACACCGGGTGAACTTGGTGCCACGTCAGTGCCTCCCTTAAGTCGTGCCGGCCACACTGAACTGGACGGAAAACACAAACTATTTACATAGCCGTTTCGACCGATCTTTCATTCAGTGCGGTGGTACCAACCCGGGCGGGTTAAACTTTACCACCTAGTGATATAAGAAAGGAGTCATATCCCTTAGTCGCCTTTTACGACATACACGGGGAGAGATGCAGTGGGGCTATTCTTTTAAAGTGCCGGCCGCACCCGGTGCTTGATTTTTACTCCTGGGACTGATTACGGCCGATCGTGTTTGCTCAAAATGGCTACATATAAGTCGAGTGGAGCCTTTTGTTCACTGTACTAGCTCGGGAGGGTGTGACTAGATAGCTCAAGCGCTGCCGGCGCGGCGGCGGCGGCGGCGGCGTTCATACACTTAATTAAGTAAGACTCGAACCGGGCTGAGTCTGGCTAGAGTCGGGTTTCGGTAAACATTCTAATTAATTGATCACTGAAGCACTTCCTTCCTCGCCTCATGTTACTGACGCTGGAGGTAACGACGTCAAAGGACTTATCGGCACGATAGTTATACGTTAGGCTGACCGCGGTTCGCATTCCACGTGTTCTTACTAGGTGGTAGGTTTTAACCCGCGTACCACCGGACTGAATGAAAGGTCGGTCGAATCGGCTATGTAAATGACTATGTTCGTGTTTTCCGCCCAGTTTAGTGTAACCGGCACGACCAAAGGGAAGCACTGACATGGCACCAAGTTCACCGCCGGTGTTAGGGGCTGACATCACAGATGTTTTAGGTGATATAGCCAACCGTGTCAGTTTCCTTATAAATCGTATTACTGCGGTGGTCTGGTGAAATTATGTGTCGTATTGTGTATTAATTACACTTTTCGGCCTTGCCAAATGCGGAACTTTTCATTTAAAGTTATTCCTTGCACACAAGAATGCTACGGGAAAAAATACGGCCAACTATATCATGTAAATATAATATTAGGTACTAACACTACTAACAGCTATTTTTGTTGTAATTTATTATAAGAAAATTGTTGTTACCTACCTACTGAAAAATTTCGGCTGTTTAATATTGTATATTTTGGTAATAAATAAATTTTGAATTTGAACTTGTTGTTGAAGAAAGATAATGCTTCTGTTAATGTACAGTTTCGCAGCGATCTTTTCATTAATTGGCGGCGGAGTATTCGCTTGCGAGAATTCCGAGGTTCCAATCCGGTTTGCGTGTACCAATGAGTTTTTTTCTGACGGAAAAAATTACGTGCACACCTACACCCCAGGACGATAAAAAAGGTGTAAAACTGTAGGTAAGGGACCTTTTCCCCTTACTAGGTGATCTAATTGTAGCCGACTGGGTCGGTACCACCGTACTGAATGTAAGATGGACGTATAGCAGCACCGGCTGTGTTTCCTCTAGTCCAATATCGCCAGCAATCCAACGATAAGGCTCCGATATGGCACATACTTTCTCGGGGGTAATTTTGGCTGGTCAGAGCATGTCCTCTGGTACCTCTGACTCATCCAACTATAATGGATTACATTAAAAAATTGGCGCACAGAGTAAGAAGACGCGCTGTGCTACGGCCGATCGGAGGAAAACGACCGGCGGCCGCGGCGGCGGCGGTCTGTTCTGTGCATTGGAGTTGAATTGTGTGCAAATGGGAATGTTCAGTAAGTTATGAAAGAAATAAACATTGAAAAAATACTTGACAAAGAATTTATTTCGAATGTCTGCAAAGAGCTTAACTCTGACGAATTCGTTTCAAAACTGACAATATTTCCATCCGCGCATCGAACTTCTGATCCTCGTTCAGCTTGTGAAAGGTCGGCAGTAGCGACAGCAGAAAGTATTCGTCCTCATCGACTGGATGTCTCCGCTTTACATTCATACTATCCACTGAACGATGCGGCGTTTCTTCTCGAGACTTGCACGATTCCTGATCTGCTTTATCAATATATTCTTTCTTGATACTATTCAGGGGCATGTTTCCCTCTTCCGAGCTTTCATAGTTATGACGCTCCTCGGTATCGACGAAGTTCTGTGGGATATCCATCGAGTTTTCATCGTCTTTGCTGGTGCGGCTATGAGGATCCAAAAACGTGAGAATGCTCGAGAAGATGTAAGGGCGTCTCTTGGGTTTCTTCCCGGGTCTCTTGATCGCTTTCTGGTCTTTCAGATAGGAGTCGCGGATGTTCTTCCATCTCGCCTGCAACGACCGGACTGAAACAAAACAAATGATCCTGTATTACTGGGCACCCAGTGCATTACCTCCCAACGTGCGCAGGTCAACGTACTTTAAAAAGAGGGAGATAAGATTTTTACATCTGAAATCTGGATCATGGTATAAGTTTGACGCCTACGTCTGTCTGTATGTGGCATCGTAGCTCACAAACGGATGGACGGATTTGGATGCGGGGTTTTTTTTTTGGAAAGCTAACCGGGATGGTTTTTAGCTATGTTTGATGAAGATCAGGTCAGGCAGTTTGAAGATCATTGGCACTTTTTCTAATTAGGGAAGGGTTCTCATCTGTCTGTGGAATCGTAGTTCCCAAACGGCCGGACCGATTTGGATGTTTTTTTTTATTGGAAAGGTGGTTTAGTTTAACCAGGATGAGCTTTATCTATTTCCGTAATCAAGTAATCAAGTTTTAAAAAAATCGGGGGGGGGGGGGGCGACGTCACCAATTGAGCGACTTGAACGATCTGTTTTGAGTTGTATTTTTACTTAGCGGTCCCCCGACGCCTTTAAATGACAAAACGGATATTATTTTGACTCTTCATGGATTTTTTATTTATCGGGGGTTTTTAAAATTTTATATTTAACTTGTTTATATACGTATTACAATAAAATAAAATGTCGTTTAATAATAAAATTACCTATATAAAATAATTAACCCGTCTGCCTGTACCAAATCTAACACCATATTTCACGAACAAAAGTGTCCAGGATAAATCGTAGCAAGGATATGATAATTACCTATGTGCGTCCGGTCGTGTGCCGAGAAATCAAGCCAGCCGTCGACTATATTCTCACATATTTCGTGCCACTGCTCCGATCTGCAGTCCTTGAGCATGCTGGAGACCATCGTGTTCTTGTCGTACAGTGCCGGATGCTTCTCAACTTCGAGGATCAAAGTACGCGGGTCCACTTCGATGTCGACTTCGGTCGCCATTTTGGATACAAGGAGGCGCCGACGATTAACGACACAACCGGCGCGCGCGAGAGCCGAGCTCGAACTGGCGCGACGTTGCGATATTTCTCTCGTGCCAAGAGGGGAGCGGCCGCAGCGGGCGCGGCGCGCGGCACGGAGCCGCGTTCGCTGCGGTTACGGCGGCGGCGGCGCGGCGGCAGCGCGGCGCTGTGACCGCAGCCGAGCCGTGCGCCTATCTATGTAGACCTGGAGCCTGTTAAAATGATTAATGTGATATTCTGTATGGTACATAATTGGGGGATCAGTAAAATATTATATAATAAATTCGGATATTGTAATCATTGATCAGCCAGAAGTTCTCGCTGATATTATCCAGTATTTAGATCGATTCTCACGAAGAATACTATCGATGTAAAGACTAACAAATGACAAAACGAACAAAACAATTTTAATGAAAAAAGCAAAATAATAAACTAAATATAATTATTAGACTATATTTCTAATAGCTCACGACTACACTGCCTACCCTGTAGTTTGTGTGGTGGATGATCCATATAATAGAAGTTCGAGTAATTTATTCGAATTTACTTACAACTTTTATATTAGTAGGTATAATCTTTCTGATTGCGCTTTAGTAAATTATACCCAGGTACCTAGTTTTGTTTACAAAAGGAGCCTCGAGTGTAATTATTAACCCAATTAGATAATATTATAATTTAGAGTTTAATCAGATCACAGCAGATCCCGACAGGTTTGCTTGAGCATCCTTTTTTATTTCATATGTTATTGTAATTGTATTTATGTATATATGGCCCCTTTCCACTATGCGCACTGGGTAGGGATTACATCCTTATACGCTGGACTTAACGCGGATGCGTACCAATCGGTTCTGCAGATGTTTAATCTACAGAACCAGTAAACTCTGGAACACTGTTCTGGCGCATATATTTCCATCCAAATACAGTCTCGGGTCCTTCGAAAGGGGCGTGAATAGGCAATCTCCGCGTAGTACCTGAATCCGACGAGCATTATATATGAGATCATTATTATTTTTTATTTATTCTAGACGGTAATTCAATAGATTTGATACATAAAGAATTTCAAAAGTAAGATAAATTATAAGACTTCATAGGCGAAACAAGAATTCCTGTAATTTAAATACACTACATAACAGCGCATAAAATAATTTAGGTGGGTAGATCCATAGTGCCTGCCTACCCAACTGGAAAACGTTATGTATGTATATACAAATTTAATACATAAACATTTTCATATAGAGCATTGATGATATCGTTTCTGATTATCCTGTCTCCAGGAGCATAACGTAATAAAATGAAAACGCACCGCTGCCGCCGCGGTTGCGGTGACGAAACGCACGACGCGCGCGCGGCGGCGGGCGGGAGGAGAGGCGGCAGAGTACGACGCGACGTTGCCGCTTGTGCATAGTCGTCGCGTCGGTTTGGTTGGCCCACCTGCACGCACATGAAAGCATGAAATCATCGATCATGAAATTCGACGCGAGTTCTTATATCTTAATTGTTACATATTATTGAAAATAATATTAACATTTTAGATTACGGGACTGAGGAATTTATTCCTCAAATGTGAAGTAGGTAGCTAACGATATCAAGTAAAAATAAATTGAAATTAAGTACAACTTGGCTGTTTTTAGGTTCTTTATTTAATTCAATGTAATTGATTTATTGAACTAGGCCGCGAGCTGCTCTCATATACGATCAAATTATATTTAATTGGCTAAACAATGTGGATATAGGTAATAATGATTCTACGTCTTAACATACCTAAACAACAATTGACTAACTCGTATGTATGTATTGATAAAATGTATATTACGATAAAAAATGTAGGCACCTACTTTCTGATATTATTCTACATCCTATATTATTTATTCATTAATTTAAGTGAGCTAAACTTGTATAATATATACAGGGTTACTGGTAATTCGATGCATTCCTTTCAGGGGGTTATAGTAGAGGTAATTTGTGTTTTTTTTAACCATAATAATTCCTATTCCAAAAATGCTTGGTTTACGAGTTATTTAAAATTTTGTGTTTTTTTTCGAAAACGTCAGCCTTGCTACAATTTTTTCTTAATAAAAAAAAAACCATTGGAATTTTTTTTTAGTTTTATAATTATTTTGTAAACTACATAGCATAGCAATGCTTGATTGTACAAAATTAATAAAATCGGATGCCACAAATAAAAACAGTACATGTTTAAACATGGAAAATATCAGAAATAAAATCTTGGTTTCCTAATTGTACAATTTTTATTTCGAAAAATTTATGCTACGTGATCAATGTAAAAATATTTGCAGCAGCTTTAAAATAAGGTATTATTTATTATAATTAAGCATTTGGTTTCATAAATAATAACTAAATACCTTTTAAAAAAGGCGTATCCAGCGTATTGAAGAAGCTGCTGCAACAATGAGAGAAAACTTTTCGGCGAGGATAACTCGAACAGAATTACGTAAACGGGCACGTGCCTGCATTAGAAGAAGTGTACCGTGTGGGGTCGGTACTTAAAAAGAATAGCCCCACTGCATCTCTCCCCATCGTATGTCGTAAAGGTCGACTAAGGGATAAGGAAATTCGTCAGTTCAGTGTAGCCAGCGCGAAATGAAGGGAGGCACTGACATGGCACCTAGTTCACCCGTTGTTATGGGTTGACATCACGGATCTTGTAGGTGATGTAGCCAACCGTGTCAGTTTCAGTAAAAAAAAATATATATATGTTGCGAGCTGGAAATCATGGTTTTTTTCGATGAATTTTTTTTTACTGTCCAACAGTATGTAAACAATCAAAATGATCGTGTTTGGCTGCGGGGTAAGTCTAACGAGAATTTGGACAATAGAGTTGCCTTTCGAAAGCAAGCGCCTACTTCTGTTATGGTCTGGGCTGCAGTGACCGCAAATGGTCGCTCTCCACTCGTGTTTATCGAGCAGGGCGTCAAAGTCAACCAGAAAGTGTACCAACAAAAGGTGTTAAAATGATGCGCTCATACCGTGGGCACGCAAGCAATTCGGTACGAACAGCTGGACGTTCCAACAAGACTCAGCACCGTCCCACAAAGCTCGCCTGACACAACATTTTTTTACAGAACAACGTTCCACGGTTCATTTCTTCACAACAGTGGCCTCCCTACTCTCCAGACTTGAATCCAATGGACTTCTCGGTATGGTCCATTTTGGAGGCAGCCGTGTCAACAAAAAGATATGAAAGTGTGGATACGCTCAAGGCAGCTCTTTGTCGGGAATGGAACAGAATACCGCAAACCCATCTTCGTGCAGCGTGCGATGCCTTTGTCGGAAGACTTGGTGCCATCATCCGTGCCAAAGGAGGCTATATTGAACAATAACAATGATTTTCCTAAAGTTCTATGTTTTTTTGGCATGTTGTCACATTTTTTAATAAATCGTACGTTAATTAACCAAATAACATGATTTTTAATTGGTAACAGTTCGAGTGACGGACCCTGTATATCTATATAATACCTAATTGGTTTCTCGGAAACGGCTCTAGCGATTTGGATACCATTTTGTATTTAGATAATGTTTCATTTTCCAAGTTTATCTAGATAGGTGTAGATGCCGACCGAAGCTAGGTCTTATTGCTTCAAAATATTTTACAGATACAAGCACGATATATAAATAACATGTAGGCTTGCCACCTTTTTTTTTAGAAGAAATAACATATTTCTGGTTTCAGGGATGGTAAATAAAGAGTACAGTCTCACAAAAAAAAATATTATTTCTATTTTGAAAAATATACATATTTTTAGGGCTTTTTGCGCATTTCAGTAGTGATGAGGTATTTTTGAATACACTATTTGTATGATGCACTGCATTCGATTACTGAGTGTCAGTTCAAAGTTGAAATAAAGTATTTTCGCATACTTAATTGCTATTCAAAAGTTTCAACTGCGGAGACCTATAATAAATAACATAAGATAGTTATTTTAAAGTACGCTTGGCAACCCTATTTACATGAAATGCAAAGGAGAACCGAATTAACCCATAAAGATATTTCTCACAGCTAACCTTGAACATTTGGACATTTGAAGGTCGTACATATGTATGTTATGAAATATAAGTAGGTGTAGCGAAAAACTTGAGTGTGGGAATGTAAAATAAAATGTAATTAATATAATTTTACAAAAAATTATACTACTTAATAAGTAGTGTTAATTAAAAAGTATTCATAAATACATATTATTAGTTAGGTACTGTTTATACCTGGTGTGCATACGTTGTCCATCGGTATGTATGTGTTTCTGGTGTGCGGAAACGTTGATCACGCTTTGCTTGATTTTTTGGAAGGTGAAGAAATAGTTAGGGCTCAAGTCAGGGCTGTACGGCGGGTGGTCCAGAATTTCCACATTTTGCTCATTTAAAAACGCAATTGTTTTCCGAGCGATATGCGAGCTTGCGTTGTCATGGCGCAGTATCATACGGCGTCTTGAGCTGTTTTTCTCGAATTCTGATAACTTGGCAGCAGCCTGTGGTATACCAGTCAGCGTTATCTGTCTTGCGATGTTCAGGCACGATGGTGGCAAAGTGACCAGTCTTTGCCGCGAACGAGGCAACCATTTTCTTTGAAGTGCTCCGTGAGCGTATGACTTTGGTCGGTTTTGGCTCGTCTTGGAAGACCCACGAGTTCGACTGGTGCTTGGAATCTGGATCATAAGCATAAATCTAAGATTCGTCACCAATGTCATAAACATGTTTTGACTCTTCTCGGCCGAATCGCTACAGAGTTTTACGACACCATCTAACACGAGCTGTTTTTGGTCATCGGTAATGAAATATGGTATCCAACGAGACATTAACTTTTTTTACACCGAGGTCTTCATTCAAGATTTTTTTAAATTGTTGTCCTTGAATTACCTGCCCATGCTTCAATCTCACGGCATCTTTATACTAAGCGCGACACGTGGCGCCGAGCCACCCATAAGGTGTCTAACGCACATATGGACATTCGGTCACATGCGGGGGTTTTGAATGCCATGCCGGCCTGACAGGTGCCCATTCACGCCTCTCTTGAAGGACCCGAGACTGTACATGGGGGTAAATACGTGGGCAGGGAGATCGTTACAGAGTTTACCGGTTCTGTGGAGGAAGGATCTGCAGAACCGATTGATACGCATCCGCGGTAAGTCCAGCGTGCAGGGATGCAATCCCTGCCCAGTGCGCGTTGTGCGGAGGTGGAAAGGGGACGGCGGGATCGCGTCAAACAGCTTATCCGAGCACTCCCGTCGAAAAAGCGATAGAACACACGTCTTAGGGTGCCGACATCTCTACGAATTTTCAGTGGTGCGTCTCATCTGCCTCACAGTGAAGAAGTTCTCTCGTTTCATGGGGGTTTTTGGACGACCATCACGTGGTCTGTCACTGGGACTGAATGTCCACGTCGAAATACCAGCGTTCCACAGTTCTAAGGCACGGCGCTTTATTACTAAACACAGAAGTCAGCTCATCGAAGCACTGAAGTCGCATTAATCCTCTTCGAAAGTTATAGGAAAATTATTGCACATAAATTTTCCTTTGATATCTCCATTTTCACAATTCACAATAGACTCAAGCCCGGACAATCAAAAACTGTTCTTATGTTATCGGCTTCTAAATTCAAAAAGTTTAAAATTCTATTAGGTTTTTTTTTTAAATAATCGCGGGAGGTTTACATACGAGGTGACTTAAAAAGCCTTGCCTGCGTACTACGAGTCAGCTTTACGGCGCCACCAGTCGAGTTATTACTGTATGAAACGCCTTCAGAAAGTGTTGATTGAGGCCACCGATGTAATTTTGTAATTAATTAAAAGCAAATATTTAAATTAAATTAAAGTGGAGGCGCTGCTGCAGTGTTTGTTTAGCTACAATTAAGCGAAGATGGATGTACCTGCCGCCAACATGCCCCCTCTCGCCCTTCTCAGCCCTTCCCGCCTGCCCCACCCCTACTGGAGGCGTGTGTTCGGTTATGGCATCGAATACTTGTTCTTGTGCAACATTTAGTACAAATTGGAAAAAATGCGTTTTAATTTAATACTCCGTTAATAAAACCGAAAAAAAAATAATTTGTACATTTAAAATTAAATTTTATTTGATATTTTTACCTAAAATCCGATGTTTTTACCCGACTGAAACAAAAAGGAGGGTTATGATTTATGATGTTGTCAGTGTATGTATGAGCGTTCGTTTGTTCCCTCGAAAAAAATACGTGTGCATACCTACACCTGTTGCTTCACCGTTCGGAACCGGTGTAAAACTGTAGGTCCCTTTCCTTGCCCCTTACTAGGTGGTAGGCTCATATTGTAGGCGACTGTGTTGGTACCACCGTATTAGATCGGTTGTGTTCTCCTCTAGTCCAGTACTGTACCGTGTGGGGCCGGTACTTTAAAAGAATAGCCCCCCTGCATCTCTCCCCGTGTATGTCGTAAAAGGCGACTAAGGGATATGACTCCCTTCTTATTATATTACTAGGTGGTAGGGTTTAACCCGCCCGGGTTGGTACCACCGCACTGAATGAAAGGTCGGTCGAAACGGCTATGTAAATAGTTTGTGTTTTCCGTCCAGTTCAGTGTAGCCGGCACGACCGAACGGAAGCACTGACGTGGCACCAAGTTCACCCGGTGTTATGGGCTTACATCACGGATGTTGTAGGTGATGTAGCCAACCGTGTCAGTATCCATAAAAAAAAAAGTATAGCCAGCAATCCAGGGAAGCATAAAATGCAAAATTCAAGTATTTAAATATCAACTGAATGTAATTAATGTACACTGAATGATCTGAGAGAATGGAAGTGGCAAGAAAATGATGCAGCGTTTCAGGTGCACTTAGAATACTATTATTCACGCCATTGGCATTCATTAGCCTCTTCAATCGTTATGATAGGACACAAGATGTCCATATCCATTGAAGCAATAGTGTCTCTACCTCCAGCTCAAGCTGTTAGTGTTTAAAATAAATAAATAATAAAAAAATAAAAATAAAAAAAAGATGACGTGAGATTGTTGTAGACCCCCCCACCCCTAGTGAGATTAGGTGAGATTGTTGTAGACCCCCCCCCCCTAGTGAGATTAGGTGAGATTGTTGTAGACCCCCCCCCCTAGTGAGATTAGGTGAGATTGTTGTAGACCCCCCCCCCCCCCCTAGTGAGATTAGGTGAGATTGTTGTAGACCCCCCCTCTCCCCCTAGTGAGATTAGGTGAGATTGTTGTAGACCCCCCCCTAGTGAGATTAGGTGAGATTGTTGTAGACCCCCCCCTAGTGAGATTAGGTGAGATTGTTGTAGACCCCCCCCCCTAGTGAGATTAGGTGAGATTGTTGTACACGCCCTCTCCCCCTAGTGAGATTAGGTGAGATTGTTGTAGACCCCCCCCCTAGTGAGATTGTTGTAGACCCCCCCTCTCCCCCTAGTGAGATTAGGTGAGATTGTTGTACACCCCCCTCTCCCCCTAGTGAGATTAGGTGAGATTGTTGTAGACCCCCCCCCCCCCCCCCCCCCTAGTGAGATTTGGTGAGATTGTTGTAGACCCCCCTCTCCCCCTAGTGAGATTAGGTGAGATTGTTGTAGACCCCCCCTCTCCCCCTAGTGAGATTAGGTGAGATTGTTGTAGACCCCCCCTCTCCCCCTAGTGAGATTAGGTGAGATTGTTGTAGACCCCCCCTCTCCCCCTAGTGAGATTAGGTGAGATTTTGCCAGACCCGTGTGGACAGATGTACCGTGTGGGGCCGGTACTTTAAAAGAATATCCCCACTGCATCTCTCCCCGTGCATGTCGTAAAAGGCGACTAAGGGATATAACTCCCTTCTTATATTACTAGGTGGTAGGGTTTACCCGCCCGGGTTGGTACCACCGCACTGAATGAAAGGTCGGTCGAAACGGCTATGTAAATAGTTTGTGTTTTCGATCCAGTTCAGTGTAGCCGGCACGACCGAAGGGAAGCACTGACGTGGCACCAAGTACACCCGGTGTTATGGGCTGACATCACGGATGTTGTAGGTGATGTAGCCAACCGTGTCAGTTTCAATAAAAAAAAAAAAAGACCCCCCCCCCCCCTTTTTTTT
Organism: Nematopogon swammerdamellus; assembly: GCA_946902875.1. Taxonomy (NCBI): domain Eukaryota; kingdom Metazoa; phylum Arthropoda; class Insecta; order Lepidoptera; family Adelidae; genus Nematopogon; species Nematopogon swammerdamellus. The sequence goes on from OX336337.1 coordinate 790,168, forward strand.
GCTCACGTGATTAATGGATGTCCCCTAAGCCTAAACCATAAATAAAGAAAATACGAGGCATTGTTGATCCGGTTATGACGTACGGTTGTGAAACGTGGACTCTTGATAGTCGCTGTTGTCCAAAGGTTGAAAGTTGTCCAGCGAGCGATGGAGCGAGCCATGCTGGGAATATCGAATATGGTGCGTAACGAGGCAATCCGTCGACGCACCAAAGTAGTCGATATTGGACACCGGGTGGTTAAGCTCAAGTGGCAGTGGGCTGGGCACGTTAGCCGAAGAGACGATAACCGTTGGTGTAACCGTGCCCTACACTGGCGGCCGTCCACAGGAAAACGAAGTGTGGGAAGACCACCCGCCAGGTGGGACGACGACATCTAGTACCTATGTCGGCGGAAATCAATGGTTTCATATCGCTGAAGGCCGGGAGGACTGGAGGAAAATTGGAGAGGCGTATGTCCAGCAGTGGACGCTTACACGCTGACTGAATGACTGGCTGATTTTTCAATAGGCTAGCTAGATGATGAAAAGTTCAAAAAGACGGGCGCCAGGCGCCATTTTGTAAAAATTATAAATTATTTTTTGTTTAAACGCCGCCATCGAGTGGGGTATTGTTTTCAAGAGCTTGGAAGGGAGATCAAAATATGCGTAAAAAAATTTTTTTTCTCAACGTTTCCCAGAATCACATAAATGTCTCACTTCTATTAAATTTTTGGGAGGTCATTCTAAAGCTTGTCTCTATAGGCGGCGGGCGGTGGGGCGGGCGGGGGCGCAGGGAGCGAGAGAGGGGAAAGGGGAGGTAGCTGATTCTGCGAAACATCCTCCGCTGAGTCCGCGTAATTTAGTTCATTAGCTAGGCAAATACACGGCATCGTCTAATTAGCCATTTATTGGCTCTCCCCGCCCCCGCCCGGCGCCATTACATCGCACAGTGGGAGATTTCACTAATATAACCGATGAAAAGTATTAGTCCTAGGGGTACGCCGCAAAACCCCAAATCGATGTACAGAATAGCCGTTTGGCACATGTGTAATTGGGAAAAAACTTTCCTTATGGTTAAAAAAAAAATTATATGCAAAAAAATTATGACATCATAATTTTTTTGTAAATAATTTTTTTTTCTGAATCACATCCTACCTATATACATATATGCGTAATCTTATTGTTAAGATTTACTGCAATAATGTTTACCTGTTTTTACGACTTGATACTGTGCTACGACTTGAGTAATTGTCGAAGATATATTTTATTTTTTATGTAATCCGGTATGGGTGGCTGAGTAGGAGGGGCCAAAGCGCATCCTCCGACCAGCCAATATCACCTCTGAGAAGGTAGGTGCCATACCGAAGGCTTCCCTAGATTTCTGGCTATACTGATCTAGAGGAGAACTCAACCGAGACTGCTATGCGGCTTACATCCAGTACGGTGGTACCAACACAGTCGGCTACAATTTGAGCCTACCACCTAGTAAGGAGCAAGGGAAACTACACTTTTACACCGGTTCCGAACGGTGAAGCAGCAGGTGTAGTTATGCATGTAAATTATTTCTTCAGAAAAAAACTCATTGGTACACGCCGACCGGATTCGAACCGCGGACCTATCGCATGAGAAGCCGATGCCCAAACCACTCGGTCACCCTCCGCTTTTGAATACCGTATTTGTATTTATTTATCACGTTCTATTTTTAAATAAACTGGGCAGATTTGGGCAGCTAATTATACCCCCGGAGACCTGATTAAAGTATCTAATATATGTATAGATTACTAATTTAAGGCTGACCATGACCGATCCTGGGTTATCCATTAAACGTACCAAAATTATAAAACTGTGGTTATACATTTTTAATAGTCTGTAAATAGAGATTATTACAACTAACAAATAAAATAAACATTTTCAATTATTCTACATACCCATACATATCGTTTCCATGCCAATGAACATTGTTTTCCAATCAAATATTTAGGACACCAAAATTTTAAACTTTTAAATGACGTGTGACGATTGCAACGTGATAAAGTCTACTCTCGTCAAAATCATGAATTTGTCAGTGCGCGCTCAAAACAAAAATATATATATGGCCAGTACGTTGTCAACTAAAGAGGTATAATTTGTAGTACTTAGTTTTTATATTTTTATTTCACACGTTTGTAATTACTATTCATCGACTACAAAGTTAAATCTCCCACTGTGCGTCGGCATTACACGAGAGAACTACTCAAACAGAATGACTGGTACGAAGCAGATTTATCCCGTTGACTTCCACAGTTATATATAAATTAATGTCCTAAGATGATTTGATTACATACCTAGATTATCATATTGTCAGTTTATGTGTATATGTACAGAATGTTCCAGTTCAATAGTTCAATATTATTATTTCCATGTCTCCATACGATTACTTAGCACAAAAGCGCACTGAGGTTTTTGTACCACCACGTAATTAATTGATCAGTTTTTAGTAATTGTTGTTTTACTTTAGAGTTTATGTACACTATAATCAAAACAACGAGATTTTTTTTTACCCTTGTACGTATTACGATAGGGCAATAGCAAAACAAAAAAAAAAACGTTAAGAAAAGACGTTTCGTGTATGTGGACATCCTATGCTTTAACTTTTTTTTGTTTTTACTTTGAGGGACGTAGTGGGACTGTCATTTTTAGCGTGCTGTAGCAAAACTTCGAAAAAAGGGACCCTGATGGGATCGCTCTGGTGTCTGTCCGTCGGTCGCACCCAGATGATTATGATGTTTCGGAATCTAGTGAAACGATTTCTATGAAATTTATACCAAAATACTCAAAAAAATAATCGAGGGAGTCTTCATGTAGGTATACATGCAGCCTTCAAACTTAGTTCGTGAATTTGATGTTTGCGAAGTTTGAAAAATTTTTTTCGTAAAAAAAATTTCTAATTTGGTAGCCCATATTGCCCCAGCTAGGCTTCATACAAGGTTTTGTTTGAAGTATCGAATAAAGTTAAAACGTCGCTAGATTTTGTCTCGATTATGCAGCGTTAACGACTAAAGCGCGAGAGGTGTTTGAAGTTTGCATGTTTTCGCATCTTTCAAAACATGCCAACTTAAAGGGCTGATTTGGGCCAGAAGGGATGGAATGACAAAATAAAAATGTATGACGCATTTGAAGTAGTCAGATGGTTCTTTCATCTGACATATTTAGAATTGTTGTATGTAGTCTGGTTGATGAGTACTAAGCGTTGCAAAGTACAAAAAAAAGTCTTAATTTTTTTTAGTCGCACCCCATTACCCGAGCCCAAAGACGTTTCATCAAATTCACGTCAGAATTGCCCGCAAACAAACAGACCATTTAGACATGTTTGTCTGAAAGTTCGGTGGGAAGTACAGGGTACCCCAAAAAGGTAAGTAACTAGGATTTTTTTTAGATAATTACATCAAAATGTACTACTATGACGCGTCGTTATTTACAGATTTTGCGTTTAGTTAGGATAATTATTATTATTGAAAACTACATACTTTAGGCTGATCTCAGGTCTTCTACTTAACGTGCGTGCGCGCTTAACGAAACGAGTGTGTGGAGTACTTACATAGTACTTACATACCTACCAACTCTTAGTTGCGGAATTCCTCGAAACTCGTCTATTGATTGCGATCGCGGCTCAACTTGTCCAATAACGCGGCTCAATAGGTGCCCGCCCTCTATTCTGCGATCGCACGAACTTTTATCCGGTGACTTGACTTCGAGAACGATGAAGTATTATAAATTAAGTTGTAAGGAAAGTAAACAATGTAAAAAATATCCCACCAAAAACATAAATGTGAAAAAAGCCAAGTTCGAAACCATATGTTCGAAACAAAAACAACTTGCAAGATATGGACTCGGATAACGGCTGCGCTAATAAAAGAAGTGAGATCTAACTGGATACCAAGTTCTTTCAAAATCATACCTACTGTTATGCATAACGTCCTTGTATAAGTATAAGTTGCTTTAAAAGAAATTTTGTTATGTTCTTTGCTACTCAATAGTGCGTTTTGGCAAGTTTTTATCCACCTACTTTATTCTTTGAGTTTGAGAACAATTTAATCAAGTATTTCATTGACAAAGAACTATTTCAATTAGATAAATTTGAATAAGAGAACAGGGAAATCTTTCAAACCGAATATGGTAACAGAGAGCTCAGGTTAGCCAAATATATATATAAATCCTCGTCCAAGTGTTTTGGAACCTCAGCCATCGTTATATATATGCCTTGGCTTTATTCTTCTTCACTTACTCTCATCACCCAAAGGTTGACAGGAAGAAATCACTGATAGTGATAAGTCCGTTTTTGCACGCTATTGTTCTTTTGTATGTTCTTTCATATACGTATTATTTTTCATAATGTTTTGGTGTGCATGCAAAATGAATTTCTGTCCGTCTAAAGTCTAAACTGACTGCTGTTACGTATATTCTCTAGTTGTGAATGTACCTACCAAATTTTTCGCACGTTTTAATAATAATAATGCAAACGATGGTAACCTCTCGTCAGTAAGGAAGCAGAGGACCGTCAGCACGAGGTTACCAAAATGTGCCCCGTCGACTCGACGATCGTTGTGCCCATTGTCGTATCAGCGCATGGGCTGATAGCGAAAAGCCTCGACGAACACCTTGAGAGGCTCTCGCTGAATGGTTGGGTCAAGGGCCAGATCCAGAAGGCAACCCTGCTCGACACTGCACGCATAGTCCGCAGGTTTCTCTCTTTGGGACCCGATAATCGGTAGCCTGGGTTCGCCCCGCAGCGCCCCTCCTCCGCCACGCCGGTTGGTGGAAACTCCGTTAATTTTTTATATGAATTGTATAGTATATAAAATTAATTTATATGTAAAATTAATGTAAATATTTAAATGTGTAAATAAGGAGATAAAATAATAATGCAAATAATAATGTATAATAATAATTGTCCGCCTCCCGCCGCCGGCGAGAATACCGTTTTTTGTTTTTGTCTGTTTCTATTAATTTTGTATAGGTATTTTATTTTATTAATATATATATAATTAATATAAATATGTACACAAAAAACATTAGAATAGAATAGAATAGAATACAAATTCTTTATTGCACACAAAAACACAGAGATACACAAGACAGAAGATAACATACAGAAGAAGAATAGAAGCTAACAATAATTCACACAGAAACAAGAGAATAGTAGCGTGCAAAGGTGGACTTATCACTTTAAGTGATTTCTTCCAGTCAACCTTTGGGTGATGAGAGTAAGTGAGAAAGAAATATGGCAAGGGTAGTGCAGATATTTGGGCAGGAAAGTAATATATACATATACATACTACATACTTATACAAATATATACCTACATAAACAAATAAAAAAATACTTATACTAATATACATGTCCATACATACATACATAATATTATTACATATTGGCTTAAAATTGAACGTTAATAAATATTCACAAATTTATCCGGAAAGCTGGAACGTAAACAAAACATTATGGAAATGTCCTATAAATGTTTTGTTTACGTAGAATACGTCTCAGATTTAGCGTCATTCTATGCGTCGTTATGAATGCATCCCGCATATTGGAGATTGGAGAAACATAAATAACGTATGAAATAGAGAAAGTAGATACAGTTGCTATTTTCGGAGGTATAAACTGTAGACGACCTCATTATTTAGAAATAAATACATTTTTACTGTTTACTTTTACTAGTTATGACGCTGAATGCCGCGGTGGCGGGACGACATTTTCGTTTGTTTTGACAGCTGACAAGTACGTCTCGGTTTGCAGCATTCTACGTTTTCGCAGTGGTACTTGACAAAATTCTGTCTTTGGTGTTAATTTTGGGTTCGATTGATGTGCGCCGGATCTTACTCTAGTGGACTATAGTGAGATGCTTTAGCATCGGGTGTTGTTAAAGGATTTTTTTATGAAAACCAGCATGGGTGTCTGTGCCGAGGGACCAATGGTGTAGTCGACAGTCAAATTCACCACCAAGTGTACCACGTAGTGCCACGCCGGCAGATTTGCGGACTGTTGCCGGGCTGTCTAGCCTATTGACAAGACGACGCGACGTTTGTAGGTACAGGTGAGAGGATTCTCGTAACACACTTGCCGGAAGACAGTTCCACAACCTGGATGCGACAAAAGAACGATTTTGAAAACGATTTGTTTTCTAAAGTCCAATATCAACTCATTTTTAGGGTTCCGTATCCGGTACGGGACCCTGTTACTAAGCCTACGCCGTCTATCTGTCTGTCTGTCTGTCTGTCCGTCCGTCCGTCCGTTCGTCCGGTGTAACAGTGTTTCCCTAATAAAATAAAATAGGTAAAATAAAATAAAATAAAATAAAATAAAATAAAATAAAATAAAATAAAATAAAATAAAATAAAATAAAATAAAATAAAATAAAATAAAATAAAATAAAATAAAATAAAATAAAATAAAATAAAATAAAATAAAATAAAATAAAATAAAATAAAATAAAATAAAATAAAATAAAATAAAATAAAATAAAATAAACAAAAGTGTAGTGAACCCCTCTGCGAAGAGTATGGAACTGCGGTAGTGTTCTAATGAGGCACCGCGCGCCGCCGCCACCGCCGCGCCGCGAGAGTGAGAAAACACGCGGTAGAGTGGAGGCTGTAGACGTGTACATTTTTCAAGCGTCTCAAATACTGACGTCGTCGCTTCAATTAAATTTCCTAAAGACGTCCGGCAGGGGCGGGGGCGGGGCGGGGCGGGCAGCTCATGAGGTGCAGTAGGGTTGTCAACATCATGTGTACAAACTTAAAAAAATATACAATAGTACAGGATACCTGCCCGTCAATTATTTAATATTTCTTCACTATAACTAAACACGATTACTGTAAGGTTACGATAATCGAATTTAGTTTTATTTATGTCACAACTTCGTAAGTTATAACGAGTTATTGTTATGTACGGCACAACCTATTCGCTTGCTCTTTTAGCCTTTGTATTGCGACATGTATCAGCCAGTTGTAGGCTATATAGCGTCACGCCATTATTCATATGAGTTGAGCAGTCGAAAAGGAATGCAGTCGGAAAAAGTCAATCAATACGATTAGGTTTCATTCTGACTTATTGGAAAACTACTCAACCTATTTACACCTGGCATACATAATTAATAAGTCTTTGTAGTCAGAACTCTCAGAAAAATTGTTAATCTTGCTCTGGAGCTGTGTTTTTGCTAGACTGTGGGCGACGATGTTATTATGTCGCTAGTCACTAAAATACTTGTAATAATATGTATGGAAAAGAAAAATACCCTGCAAAATGTCTTACCGGTTCTTCTTCATGGAAAAGGATAGAACAAATTGTGACAAGTTCGAGTGCAGTTTTACTGCCATATGAATGATGAATAAATATATTTTTTTTTACCGAGCAGAGCCGCGTGCACAACTATAGTATAATATTATAAAAATATTTATCACGCGACATATACATATTGTGATAATTTTCTCCCTAAGCAGGTAATGTAGGTTCACGATTAAACAGCAAATTAAAACCCCTGTCACTAAGGCCGGGCCGAGATTAACGCGCGGGTCCGCAATACCGTATTCTAGTCTTCGTTTTATCACTTCATCACGACACTACCTAAATCAATTTGGTGGGCAAACACGTTCCCACTGGCGGGGGGCAGCCCTAGCGGGGCGCTCACTCACGCCGCTTATAAACGGTTTTATTGCTTTCGGAGCAACCGAACATTATTAAACTTTTCCAATTTCGATTTATCACGTAGCTGTCGGAATTTAATACCACCCCACCTTGCCCGCTCCGCGCCCCGCGACCCGCCGCCGTCCCGCCCCCGCCCTCGGCCCGGCCGCCATTACAATACACGAGTACTTAGGTTGTGCTTCTATTGGCTCCGGTGAAGTTTTTTCACGCACTGTAAAGACAATCGATGTTAGGACATAATAATTATGTTTGATTGTGGCCTTATATGATTAATGAATTAAATTGTTTACCGTGTGGAATCGGTACTTAAAAAGAATAGCCCCACTGCATTTCTCCCCGTGGATGTCGAAAAAGGGGATAAGGATAAGATGCTGTGCATAAGGGCGATAGGCGAGTCACCTCTCACCTTGGCATGGTCCTTCCACCGAGTCATGCAGCAGGCGGGTCTTCGTGTCTTACTTGCTGCTTGATAGTTATCTTGTCCGAATAGCTAAACATGGGGTGGCCGATCTTGTGCTGTAATTTACAAGAGTACTCGCAGCGCAACACTGATTACTCTGCTTATCCCTATTGCCGGGATACAGAGTGTGGTATGTATGTATGAGTTAAATTAAGATATATACTTAAATGCATCCCGAAGATCGGCCTAAGTCAGAGTCATCGCTGTTGTGCTGCAAGAACTCGGGTTAATTATAGCACAACACCGACCACCACGTTTAAAAAAGTAGAACAAGATAACTTATCAAGCAGCACAGCATGTGAGTGGAACAATCGGGAAGGGTCGCCCTAGACTCCAGCTAGACGCACGTACCTGGACCAGAAGGTCTATTCTTGTAAATTCTGACAGCGGACTCAGCGCTGTTGTGGCGCTGAGAGCTACTTTTGGAAGTGGCTCTCAGCGCCACAACAGCGCTGATTCCGCTGTCAGAATTTACAAGAATAGACCCGCAGATCGGGCATGTGCTCAAAAAGGGTCAAGTGCGTAGTACCCGTAACCGACGAGCATGCATGAAGAACATTATGAGAGTGGAAGAGGCGGCAGAGGTGTGTCAGGATCGTGGCACTTGGAGATCCGTTGTCTCTGCCTACCCCACCGACAAACAGGCGTGACACTATGTATGTATGTATGTATGTATGTATGTATGAAGTAATGTATTAAGACAGTTACTAGTGCATGACTTTGGAAGGACCAAATACATGTTGAAGTCATAATCTAGATGAATTGTTTTATGGCATTTTTATATCGTGAAAACTGCGAAATTAGATATATATGTAACTTACCGCAAATCTGCTGGCATGGCACCTCTGAGCGTGGTTTCGCGAGGAGAGGTGAGTTTGGCTCTGTCGACTGCACCATTGGTCTCTCGGCACAGCCACCCATGTTGGTTTACATAAAAAAAAATAGATGAGAGTAGAAGATTTAAGAAATGTCTACTAAATAATTTGTAATATCTCGATTTTTTAATGGATAGTGACAGGATTGGCAACATCACCTACAACATCCGTGATGTCAGCCTATATGACCGGGTGAACTAGGTGCCATGTCAGTGCTTCCCTTCATTTAATGTCGGCTACACTGAACTGGACGGGAAACACGAATTATTTACATAGCCGTTTCGACCGACGTTTCATTCAGTGCGGTAGTACCAACCTGGGCGGGATAAACCCTACCACCTAGTAAGGTAAGAAGGGAACGTACCTACAGTTTTACGTGGAATCCGAACCACGGTCAGCCTCCAACGGTCGAGCGGTCACCCATTCAAGTACTGACCGCGCTCTGGGTTACTTTAACAAATGTCGACCAACCGCACCACTGAGCTACCGAGGCTGACACGTAGATATGAAGATAACTCAAATTTTGGTTTTCTAATGTGGCACTAGCAGTTCAGTGATGATCTCACAATTTTCTTATAACTTGGTTTATCGCTTACCGATTTATCAAAAGTTACTTTCGGTAATCATGAACAAAGTTTTAAATATCTTTCGATATTCAAATTTCCTGCTCTCAACCCTTTTCTAGTTATAATATTATAGCGGAGTCGCCTGCAAAAGAGCATTACTGATTTATCAAGTAAAATGGTTTAGCACTTAGTCGCGGGCCCGTACCCTTAGAGACTCACCTTCGTTAGCGTCGAAACTTCGGATCGGCCCTCCCTGCTCCCTGTAATCAAGGAACTGGGGGTTGGAGCTCTGTTTCCCTAACGATTCGCTCCTCTATATAAAACAACACCTTATTACATTGAGAATTGATTGAGATAATTATTTCGCCATCAAGAACATACAATTTTAACAAAATTTCATTGACGCAAAAAAATGCACTTTTTTTTTTATGGAAACAGCCACGGTTGGCTACATCACCTACAACATCCGTGATGTCAGCCCATAACACCGGGTGAACTTGGTGCCACGTCAGTGCTTCCCTTCGGTCGTGCCGGCTACACTGAACTGGACGGAAAACACAAACTATTTACATAGCCGTTTAGACCGACCTTTCATTTAGTGTGGTGGTACCAACCGGGGCGGGTTAAACCCTACCACCTAGTAACATAAGAAGGGAGTCATATCCCTTAGTCGCCTTTTACGGTAATTAAAAGAAAAGCTAGTTTGTAATAAATAAGTAAAACCATGATACGTATACTAGCACTTACTTGTCCTAACCAGACATAGCTCCACTCCCAATTAGAACGAAACATTCGACTTTCATTAGTAAGGAATGTTACTCCATAAAATTACGCAACCACCTGAAAATCTAATTTCGACGGCTCTCGAACTATTCGAACCCTCGTGTGCCGGTACCTATACCTAAGTGGCTCGCGCGAGGAAAACGTCAGTACCTACATTATGAGAAAACTCATGTATCACCAGCCTCGGCGCCCTTGATCTGTGAAAATTGGCCGTCGGCATGTGTGCGTGTGTGTACGTGTGTTGTCCGAGAACTCTATCGTGGGTGTCGCGTCTCAGGCCGGCGGTGCGAGGTGGCGCGGGTCACGAGAAGGTAGGGTGAGAGGTTGTGAGTGGATGTTTGGCGGCCAGCGATGCAATCTGCTCACATTCAGGGGCCAATCAAGCAGCTACCCCCCCGCTCCCCCCTTCCCGAAGGGGGGGGGGGGGGGGGCGGGGCGGGCGGAGGGATCTCGCCACACGTCAAGAACGGATATCACGTGGACGGAATCAGGGTTTGGCTTCATAAAACTAAACAGCTTCTAAGAAAATTCCTAAACAGACTTGACCCATAATTTCTGATTGAAGGGCTTGCGAGTGGGTAAAGACATGGAGAGTGCGAAAGTTGCGTCATGAAGTAGGATTACAGCTGCTTGCCACTGCAAATTTATTTCTAGAGCAGTGTGCACGATTTATGCGAAAATGCGGGCCATTTACGTTCGATGAGTTTAGTCATTGGTCTGCCATTGTATGCATATTCCAGTATGTTCTCAACTCAAGCGAGCTAAACGCCCAATGATAAAAATCCTCTGCGAATTCGTACATCGTGGCCGACTGTGTAACGTACGTCAATATGTGAATATCCTTATAGCTCAAGAACCACTTTATCGATTTACATACGGTTTTCACTTTTAAATTCTGTCATATTTCAAGATGTTTTAAGCTAAAAATTATAACGCTACATGGAATCAGTGTAACCGAATAAGAGCACAAGTGAAGCACTTATTCAAGGCAGGAACATGGTGTAATGCGCTGACATCACATAACTAAAGAAAAAAATCAATGTCTTACGCCTGAGTGCGTTCCTGGTGCGGCGGCGGCGCTGTGCCGAGCCGGCCACAACACACGTAGCAGTGTAACTTCAATGGAGGTGTTGATTAAAAATATTTCCCATGTGCCTGCGGGAAATCCCCAATTGGCCGCGCCAATCAACCCCGGCCCCCCGCCCCTCGACCGATTCCCCGCTCCGCCCCATCCGCCCCCCCACCGCCCCCCACCGCCCCCCGACCGCTAATCATACGGACAACTTGCGCCACGTTTGTTATTAGAATGGCGAGCTTTTTGTACGTTTCACGGCGGGCGGCGGCGGGGTCGGACGAGGGGGGAGGAGGGCGGAAAGGTTTTGTTTCTGATTGCTCTGAAGTTGGTTAACGGGCTTCTTGGGATGAGTAAAGAAAGTTTCGAGGCGAGAAAAGTGGGAAAACTGTTTTTTTTTTATTTTAGCGTTTCCTTAGATTCCTTAGATTAGCGAGATCGATCGCAGTGTCCGCACGTGTCACTGCAATCAGTGATCACGACGGCCAGCTCGCCTGTCTCAGGGAGAGCTCTCTGCAGGCCGGTCGCGAACCTCCTGCCTCTGTACAGCGGAGGCTTCGTACACCCGGCAGAGTGAGCCAGTATTGCGAAGCGATCGAATTATATGACTGGAGTAAAATAGTATGTAACAGTAATTATTCAATTGAAGTTAAGTTTGAGAAGTTTATAAATGTATTAACCTATTATATAAATATGTATTTTCCCATGAAAATGTCAAAAAGTAGAAATAAGAAAAACGAATACTGGATGAATGACGACATATTATCACTAAAGACAAAACTCTGTCACACATTTGAAATGAAAAAACAATTCCCTGATAGCGACATTTTAAAAAAATGTATTGAGAAGTACAAGACAGCTATAGATATAATGTCTTGGCAAAGTCGTAGAGATTGCATCGAGTCAAGGATTATGAATAGTAATAATCCTAAAAAAGAGATATGGCGAGTGATTAAAGATGAAACCAACAGAGGGCAGAGCAGGGAAGATGGTATTCATAAGCTTATAACCTCAGACGGAGATGATGTTCCTATTGAAAACATTCCTGAATGTATGAACATGCACTTCCTGAATATCGGAAGTAAGCTAACAGCCCTGAATCCAGCTTCTCCAAGCAAAGCATTGTCCCTAATGGTAGACATTCCCAGTCTTGATGCCGACCAAACCTTTTGCCTACCCTATGTCACACCTGAAAAAATTTCAAAATTAATACGTGACAAATTATCTAAAAAAAGCAGTCTTGATATTTTTGAGTTGTCGGGAGAGTTGATTGCCAAATGTTCAAATAGTTTGTCGCCATACATATCAGTATTGGTTAACCAAATGTTTGAAGAGGGTACCTATCCTAATGTACTAAAACAGACCCGTGTATGTCCCATTTATAAAGGAGCCGGCGAAAGAGCTGACCCAAATAACTATAGGCCTATAAGTTTAGTGCCAGCACTATCTAAAATCATAGAATCTGTTATATCTGACTCTGTAATTAAGCATCTTGAGGATAATAAACTTCTTTCTCCCAACCAATACGCATACCGTAAAGATCACTCCACAAAATCAGCTGGCATGAAGCTAGTAGGAGAGATAATAAAAGGTATAGACAAGAGGAACAAGGTGGCAGGTATATTCTGCGACTTGTCGAAAGCATTCGATGTCGTAGACCACAACCTCCTCTTGCACAAATTGGAAAAATATGGAGTAAGTGATAAACCACATGAATTGCTAAAGTCATTTTTAACAGATCGAAGACAGGTCACTGAGGTCACCTTAAAAGGAAACAAAAAAAGTTCCGAGCCAGGTAAAATTAAAATGGGTATTCCACAGGGTTCTGCATTAGGTAATACATTATTTTTAGTATTTATTAATGACCTAGCCTTGATTAAAATAGATGGTGTTTTAATACTTTTTGCCGATGACACTAGTATAATAGTCTTTGCTGAATCCATGCATGAACTGGAAATAAAATTAAATATAGTAGTAGGAAAAATATCGGAATGGTTTGCTGTGAACGGACTGATACTACATACATCGAAGACCAACTATATGGTATTTTCCGGACGAAACTGTGGTCCCCGTGAGCTCTCTATTTCGAATTCATCCGGCTCTATTGGCTCCCAGTCATGTATACGATTTTTAGGGTTCTTTATTGACCCAACTCTAAGTTGGAAAAGTCACATAGACAAACTATGTGACAAGATGGCTAGAGGTATTTACGCACTAAGAGAGTTACGCCGCTTGATCAGTCCGGAGGCTTTGAGACAGTCCTACTATGCGTACGTACACTCATTACTGTCGTATGGTGTAATCCTGTGGGGTAACTCAACCGATGCTGAAAGAGTGCTAATATTGCAAAAACGAGCGATAAGGGTATTAGCCAGTGTACCGCGAACAACATCTTGTAGAGACTTTTTCAAATCCTTTGGTATATTAACTGTGTGCTCTCTATATATATATGAAGTAGTGGTATATGTACGCAAAAACATGAATTCTTTTGAGTCAAATGGCGCAGGTCATAATTATAACACACGTAACTCAGAGCGTTTAAAATCTGTTGCGCATAAATCGGCGATGGCTGAAAAAGACCCTGACGTGATTGGACCCAAATTGTACGAAAATGTTCCTGATACAATAAAATCAATAAATAGTGACAATGTGTTCCAGAGTCAACTGAAAATATTTCTCTTAGACAATCCATTTTATAAGTTAAGTGAATTTTTTTCATACTGTAAATAAAAATTCTGCTGACTTTGATAATTCAAATTGTTTATATGCATAAACACAAATTTTAATAATTACTTGACTGAACCCTATGTTCTTTGTTTTGTATTTTATTGTCTTTTTTTAATGGGTATATTTTTGACTAAGTATTTTAAATTTTTTGCTTAGATATAGTATGTTATATTTAACATAAAGAAAACTTAGTATGTAAGTTATATTTAAAAAAAGCTCTGTAAGGTTTCTTACCCGGTTCTTCCTTATAGATTGCACTACTGAACGGGACATCATAAAAAATGATGACGAACCATACTGAATATGCATATGTCTCAATGTAATATTGTTATTGTTGTGTGTTCTTTATGGCGAAATAAATATCTGAATCTGAATCTGAATCTTAAAGGGCCGTACTCATCGGTAGCAAAAGTTCCCACCGCGAACAACTTGTCTCGAACTCGACCGTGGTTCGTGACTGTGGTTCGGATTCCACGTTAAACTGTAGGTCCCTCCAATTCTTACCGTGTTAGTAGAAATAGTTCGTGTTTTCCGTCCAGTTCAGTATAGCCGACATGAAATGAAGGGAAGCACTGACATTGCGGATGTTGTAGGTGACGTAGCCAACCGTGTCAGTTTACATAAATAAAAAGAAATAAATGAAAAAATCCGGAGCGAGCTTTGTCTCCCCGCGCGATACCCAAATTTAACTCAAATGTTTATCAGTCTTCTAGTAAAATACATACCTACATATCAGATACTGTATCCCGACAATCGGGGTAAGTTAAAGTTCCCGCAGCGAACATTTGTTCACAGGGGGAACTTTTGTTCGTGCGGCGAACATTTGTTCGCGGCACGAATGTTCCCGGTGAGTACGCTCCATAACGTAATTATGAAACGTTATACCTGTATCATTACTTCTCTACGTTCATACGAATTAAAATTTATACTTGTAGAGAGAATTAAGTTTTCAAAATAAATGTGTTTATTAAAACATAACAAATTCTCTATTTGAGACCCGACCATCGCATCGGTAGCCTAGGCTCGCCCCGCTGCCGGTGGTGGAAACTCCGTTTGTTTTTATATGAATTTTAGGTTTAATTTTTTTTTATGTAAAATTTATATAAAAATACAGGTGGAAATAAATGGATAATGTCATTTCAAAATTAAAAACTAAATTAACCTGTATGCTCCTTTGGCCTCCGATTTGAGCCCATCACTTTTTTCCGGCAATTATATTGGTCCCCGAACGGAGCCCATCTTTATTCTCAAATTACGGTCGCACGAATTGGTCTATTGCTCTTTTAATCGTTGAGCAGGGCTATAAGTGACACCGGCAATTATGAACTAACCATTTTTACTTGTCTCCAAAGACCAATTATGAATAATAAAACGAACGCTAGCTGACAGTCATCAGTTTCTTTGTTCTCATAATTCTCACGAGTTTCGAGGTGACGCACCTCTGCGAAATTATTTATTATAAGTGCTTTCAAGCGGATCTTTCAGGAAAAGGTAAGTAAAACGTGTTATTTATATGTTATTCTACCTATAGAAGGTGCAGTACGAGCTCGGTTGGCGACAAAAGTCATATTTTTCGTCGCTCAAAAATGTTTGTTTATTTTTGTATGAAATTTGTAAACAATGACTTTGAGGGCATATTTTTCATGGAAATATAGCTTATTTTTCCAATTTTCTTCGCATTATTATACAAACATACGACCAGTTGCAAAATAAAAGAAGGTTTAGTTCAAATAATATATTTATAAAATTAGAAAAAAAAGGCACCCGCGAGCCATCTGGGAGTTTACGGAATGTCCCAGGATCTTCATGTTGAACATCAGATTTCGCCGATTTCTGTAAAGAAAACGTATATTATACTTTACTGTTTCTAAAAGTATGTTTCTTTACGAGTATTCTGATATAAATATTGTAAAGGTATGTTTTGAATTTATTTTATAATGAATTTTTCAAAAAAAAATTTGGATTTTTTTTTTCTACCTAAAATATCTGGTACTTCTAAACAAGGTAAGCCTCACTGTTTCACATGGATTTTAGGAAATTTTCTAGGCTTTCTAGGACAGAAGAGTTTATAGATCTAACTTTATTAGTTTCCGAAATATCTGCGTTTATGTCGAGGTCGGCGCTCATGTGCGCGCGCGCCGTCCGCGGGCCACGCCCATGCGGGAGTCTGGGGGCTGTAGACATATTATAACGCGGGAGCATACAGGTAGAGTGTAAAAATAAACAATGAAACATAAATAATAATAATGACATACAATTAAATATATTCGTGACATACATACAGTAAAGTTTTGCAGTAAAGTTTTTACTCGAACGTTTGTACTTCTATGAAAGAAAATGCCACAAGTTCAAAAGATTTTGCAAACTGCGTTACAATAGTTATATTAATAAAAAGACATAGCATAGGCCGACGAAGACGCCCCAACTGTGAGTATCTCGAAGTGAACCCGAGCCGAATATAGAACAAACGAAACGGCAAAATGCAACAATGCCGCTACGAGTCGAGATGCTTTGTAATCGGCCGGTGGCGGGCGGGTGCGCGTCAAAGTCGACATGCGGCGGCAAAAAGATAAGAAGCGTCCTCCCTAGAGTTACCACGCGTTTTGGAATGACGCGGACAATCGAGAATCTCACAGCATATCCTCAAGTCGGTCAGATTTCAGAATGTTTATTTCTGCGCGTATACACTTTTGACGTGATGACGTCACTTCTTATAAATTGATGAGCACCGACTGCACGCACGAAAGCGTGTCACGTTCCATCTGAACCTGTGTGTGCAAGCGAGAGCGCGTAACAAGCGATAGAGAGGCACAATCGGTATAGTCAAAGTTACCATGGAATCGTCTTAAGAAGTAAAACTGTCAAGATCAGACAACAGAATTTTATTGATGGCCAGTCACAAGATGATTAATCTTTCTACTGGAAATAGAAATTACTGATCTTTGATCTATGTACTACGATTATTCCACGTCATCACGTAAAACTATCGTCCGTAAAGCGACTTTACAGACAACCAATTTTTAGTTTCTTCTATGGGAACCCTCGTGAAATTTTTTACTTTTTCTTATTTTTATTATTTGTTGTTCTATCGGCCATAATAACACATATTCGGTGAAAATTCTAACGGGCTACCTATTACGGTTCAAGAGATATAGCCCTCAGAAAGACGGACGGACAGACAGACAGACAGACAGACAGACAGACAGACAGACAGACAGACAGACAGACAGACAGACAGACAGACAGACAGACAGACAGACAGACAGACAGACAGACAGACAGACAGCCAGACAGACAGACAGACAGACAGACAGACAGACAGACGGCGTAGGCTTAGTAATAGGGTCCCGTACCGGATACGGAACCGTAACAAGAAAAACACAAAACAAACAGTGTGACGCTGCTGCTATTTTGTCCGGGAATAAACCAGAGACAAGGTGGTAACCCTAGTACTCCCTCGTCCGGCCCCGGCGAGCCCGCGGCCCGCGGCCCGCCAGCGAGACTCGGGCCTCATTTGATCGCAATAGAATTCAATGGAAGTCGTCACTAGATGTTTGTTTAGCTGCACTTCGATTTACAGAGTGCTCTATTAGTGTTATGGCGACATCACTTATAAAAAGTTATTATGATATTTGGGTGGATCAACTTTTTCTTGTTTTTGGTATCTGTCTGAAAACAGGATTGAAGGGGAGTTCTGCCTTGGGACAAAGCAGAACTCGGTGGCTGGAATTTCTTAAAGTAGAATGGACTGTATGCATGAAATGACAATGAGGTGATTGAATTTTATGGATGAGATGCGACCGAACGAAAGAGGCCCACGTACCTGGTTCTCCGCGGGCGGGCGCAGGATGCGTGCGGGACAGCTCTTCACCAGGATCCTGGGCTTACACTCATGAAGACCGACACGCACTTGATTACCCGATGGAGAAGCGGTGATGACCGGCTCGACGGCGGCGGTAGCGGCAGCGAGATTGTAAATAATGTCCGAAATAAAAATATGAATGGGTATCTGACGAATGCGTGAATGACAATGCACTCGCTTCGAGCGCTTAGCAAAACCGCGCCAACGGATTGCGGGTAGATACAACTCATTCGTCGGTCGCAGAAGACAAGTTTTGAAATATTTGAAGATAAAGGCAACGTCCATTATGCATTTATGAACAAGGATATTATTATCTTGATAAATTCACATTATTTTAATAGTTACAGCAACTCTCAGATAACTAATCAATCAATACTAATAATAAATCTGTAAGGGATGGTCATGGAGTAAGTTGCTTTGATTTTTGAGATATTTGGTTTGTAGACTCTGTGTATGATACTAAAACTAAATTTACGATTTTTAGAAATCATTTCTGTATGTATGTATGTTCCGCCATAACTCTTAAACCGATCATCTGAATTCGATGAAACTTTGTACAAGTACATTTACCTACACGGGACACAGGATAGGCTAAATAAAATTCACTTCCGGTTACGCTAAGATGTGGCTTCCATACAAACCGATATGTTCCGTAGGAGCCGTAGTACTATAGGTATTTACCGAGCTGGCGGCGACACGTGGTGGCGGCGGCGCCGCGGCGGCGCGGGCGCGGAGGAGGCACGGCGAGCGAACTGAATAGCCGCAATATGATAGAATGGATCTCTGTTCTTCTTTCACGCAAAAACTACTAAACAGATTTTGATGAACCTTTACAGTACATCAAAATAACATATAGGCTATAATTTATAAAGACATTGTGTAAATTGGCCCAAAAACAAAAACAAAACAAAAATCTGTTTTTGATCTTGCTCTCAAGCTGTATTTTCAATCGACTGTAGGCGGTGTTATTTTGTGGATAGTCACTAAATGATTGACTATGAAAAAAAAAGCCCTGCGAAGTTTCTTACCGGTTCTTCTTCGTGGGTGTAATCGAATCGGATAGAACAAATTGTAACAAATTCGAGTACAGTCATGCTGTCTAATGAATGCTTAATAAACAATATACAATATACAACAAAATAGGTATATCGATAAATGTCAAGTAAGTCGGAAAAAATCCTGCCATCTGAGAGCTATCTCGGCGTGCGCTGCATAAACCGTTAGAGTTACACGAAGATAATGTATGGTGAGGTTTCTCTTATATAGTTCTAAAAAAAGTCCGCGACAGCATATATCTACCTTTTATGTGGAAGCCACTATAGCCAAAATAGTGAACCATAAATACATTTAAATTGGTTACTGTATTTATAATGCACATTTTATAGTAGGTATTGAATTAATCCTTATCAAAATACATATTTTTATCGCTTCTGGTATTTAAAAAAGATAAACTTTGGCATTTACACTAAGTAATTTGGACAAATAGTTTAAAAGTTACGACGATGAGAATGTCTTGATATGGCGTCCTGCGGTGCGGCGCACAGTACGGGCGGGGCGAGGCGAATATGTATGTATGAATTTCCTCCATAAAATTTAAACCGATCATCTAAATTTGATTAAAATTAGTACACGCACATTTAACTATACGAGACACAGGATAAGCTAAATAAAATTCAGTTCCGGTTACGCTAATAGGTGGAATATTTTACTTAATTAGCTATCTAAAGTATTTGATTTATTTTAACTGAAGTTTCTTATTTTAATTAATATCGATAGCTTTTCGTATTTCAAAAGAAGAAAGTAAGTAACTTAGGCCAGGGCCGGACGGTGAACTGGATTCAGATAAACAATAAACATCCTCAAATAAATTAAGTAACATACTAAAGGCGAGGCCGAAGGCCGAGCTGCGTTCAGGAAGAGTATAAACCCTTTCGAAGAAATTAAGTAATTGAGGGCGAGGCCGAAGGCCGAGCTGCGTTCAGGAAGACTATAAACCTTCTTGATGAAAGTAAGTAACTGAGGGCGAGGCCGAAGCCCGAGCTGCGTTCAGGAAGACAATAACTTTTTCGAAGAAAGTAAGTAACAGAGGGCGAGGCCGAAGGCCGAGCTGCGTTCAGGAAGGCCATAAACCTTCTCGAAGGGAAGCACTGACGTGGCACCAAGTTCATCCGGTGTTATGGGCTGACATCATGGATGTTGTAGGTAATGTAGCCAACCGTGTCAGTTTCCAGAAAAAAAAATAAAAAAAAGTAAGTAACTAAGGGCGTGGCCGAAGGCCGAGCTGTATCCTGGAAGACGCTGACATTAAGTAACTACGGGCGATAGTTACATACTTTCTTCAAGACGGTTTATAGTCTTCCTTAACGCAGCTCGGCCTTCGGCCTCGCCCTTAGTTACTTACCTACTTTCTTCGAGAAGGTTTATGGTCTTCCTGAACGCAGCTCGGCCTTCGGCCTCGCCCTCTGTTACTTACTTTGTTCGAAAAGGTTATCGTCTTCCTGAACGCAGCTCGGCCTTCGGCCTCGCCCTCAGTTACTTACTTTCATAGAGAAGGTTTAGTCTTCCTGAACGCAGCTCGGCCTTCGGCCTCGCCCTCAGTTACTTACTTTCATAGAGAAGGTTTAGTCTTCCTGAACGCAGCTCGGCCTTCGGCCTCGCCCTTAGTTAATTACTTTGTTCGAGAAGGTTTATGATCTTCCTGAACGCAGCTCGGCCTTCGGCCTCGCCCTCTGTTACTTACTTTCTTCGAAAAGGTTATCGTCTTACTGAAAGCAGGTCGGCCTTCGGCCTCGCCCTCAGTTACTTACTTTCTTCGAGAAGGTTTATTGTCTTCCAGAATGCAGCTCAGCCTGAAGCCTCGCCGTTAGTTACTTTAGTTGAGAAGGTTTATTGTTTACCTAAACGCAGATCGGCCTTAGTTACTTACCTTCTTCCTTTGAAATACGAATTTCACGCGAGCGAAGCCGCGGGCAAAAGCTAGTTGATAATAAGAAAGAAGCTGCACAAAGAATTTTGAGTAATTAAAAAAATATAAGTATTGTTACCCTGAAGACAAGCCCTTTTTTTCCATACAAAACTAGGGAACAAATTTTCCCCTGGGTCACCCCTAAAAATTTGGTTAATCTTAAATATATAATAGTTCTCTACTTTTTTTTTTACAAATTTAAGAACTAAGACACAACGAATGTAATTTATCTTGACACTAGCTTTTGCCCGCGACTTCGCTTCGCGTGTTTAGGACCTTTTCGCTCACAGCTCAGGCCGCCGATGATGAAGCAGATAGATGGATAATTTTCTAACCGATAATCAATTATTAACTTAAAAATTAACTTCTTGTTAAAACCTCATTAATGTATCACCCTATCCAGCATATATGGATGCGTTTGATTGATTCTTTTTTCCTTCAATTCATTTGAAGTACCCCTCCCCCCTCAACCGGCCCCGCTCCCCTGTGCCCGCGCAAGACACTAACATCGCGGCGAATTCCCGCGCTTTTTGCCGCGCCCGCGCAGTCTAACTAAACCTGATTGAAATAGCTCCGAGGCAGTGAACACCATATCGAAAGAGTGAATGCTGTGCTCTTGGTTTATTAAAATGTACAGAGAATGCTCAAAGAAATAATAAAAATGTCTTTGTTTGTCATCGACCGCGATCAGAAGGGTTTCGAGACTGTTGCAAATTTAAGCTGATTCCAATAAATGTACAGTCACTGAAGACTGATATATAATTGAGGTGGTGTATCATTTACGCCGACTCATAATAAGGTGTCTAACGACACACATGGACATTCGGTCGTATGCGGGGGTTGCGAATGCCATGCCGGCCTGACAGGTACCCATTCACGCCCCTCTTGAATGACCCGACACTGTACTTGGGGGAAAATATGTGGCCAGGGAGAGGATTCCAGGGTTCCGGTTCCGCAGACCGGTTCTGTAGAGGAAAGATCTGTAGAGCCTATTGGCGTCCGCGGTATGGCCAGCTTGTAGGGATGCAGTCCCTGCCCAGTGCGCGTGGTGCGGAGGTGTGGAAACTCTCCACTGGAAAGGGGACGGTGGGATCGCGTTAAACAGCTCCTCCAAGCACTCCTCATGAAATAAGCGGTAAAACACATTTAGTGAGCCGAATTCTATTATCTGCCATTTTATTTGCTACTAGAAACTGCAAACGTAGCCAGGATTTGTATTTGGGGGAGGGGGGGGGGGGGGGGGGGGGGGGGTGAACTGTGCCAGCCCGCCAGCCCAGACAGAGGCTAGTTGGCTAGTAGAACAGCCACGTTTTGAATTTTGGTAAAATGGTTGCGACATTTCGCGATACACACACGAACGGCGGCAGCGGCGGCAAGGTTCGGACGCGCCTTGGAAGTGGAAGCTCCTCTAACTGTAGGTTGAAAAGTTCTAAATAGTTTGCAACGCTCACTCTATGCCCCACGCAGTGACCGTCTTGCATAGTCGATCGAATAACTCCTTCTGTCAACAAAGGCGTCGACACACATTACTAACCGCTCAAAGCTCTTCGCGTCACAAGCAGTCGACGCGCTGGCATCCAATGAATGACGCACTACGATGCGCCACAACTCACGACGCACGCTGACAGTATTGACAGTATTGTGAGAGCTAGTATGTGTTCAGAGTGAATTAGATTCTCCATTGGTGCGTATCTGTCGATTTAAATGGGCCTGTGATTGGTTCAGGTATTTAATCGACGTTCGTTTAGGGAAGTGTTTCTAAGAGAAGCACTGACATGGCAGCTAGTTTTATTTTTTATTATTACTTGACAATACTACGTTGTGGTATGTACACTTATTACTACCATTATTGAGTTGATACAAATGACGTATCAAAAATTTGACAAAGGCCCTTTACACCTGATCCACTTAATTAAGTCCTCCTTGAAGTCCTTTGAACTTCAAAAACAAAACAAAAATCTGTTTTTGATCTTGCTCTCAAGCTGTATTTTCAATCGACTGTAGGCGGTGTTATTATGTGGATAGTCACTAAATGCTTGTAAAAATGATTATGAAAAAAAAACCTGCGAAGTTTCTTACCGGTTCTTCTTCGTGGGTGTAATCGTGACAAATTCGAGTACAGTCATGCTGTCTAATGAATCCTTAATAAACAACATACAATATACAACAAAGTACGGATGTTGTAGGTGATGTAGCCAACCGTGTCAGTTTCCATAAAAATAAAAAAATAAGATCCATCTTTCTTGCATCCAAACATTTTATTGAGTATAAAACCGTGTGCCCAATCTGGCCGAGCAGTATTGACCAGTGTTGCCAACTCTTTTTTCTACGAGATGCTAAAACGAACTGTAGAAAATGCTATTGAGAAAATAATATTAAAATCCCGACTGCTAAAAAATCATTTTCAATCAATCATTCACACATATCATTTTCTACTGGACTTTCCTTGTTTGCTGAATTATTTAGGCATCGGGCTTTATAATGTTCCTATTAATGTTTTATTTAAATTGTTTTGGTTGATACATTATTATAGTTTTAAGGATTTTTCAGCGTAAAGCCACAAAGGTATTTCGTGGAATTATTTCCAAAGAGAAGAAAGAGGTCAAAATAATAATATTTAATAACGTCAAAATTATTATTGTTAATTTTGGTAAATTTGGTTCAAATTTTAAGAAACTTCTGTGATATTTTGAAATGAGGATCTTAGAACGGCTTTCCGTGATTATTTTCACCTGCTATCATATTTTAAAAATTTAACAGTCCCCCTGTGTGTCGCAGACCCGCACACCGCGTATGCCACCGTTACTCCGTGTCCCAGTACGTGCGTTCCTGCCTTGCCTCAAAGCTGCGAGGACGTGACCACCGTTCGAGATCCATTTGCCCACTTTCAGTCAACGGAGCCCGCAGCTTTTTGTCAAGCCAACAACAGCACTAAGTCTGCGCTGAGAGGAATCTTAATTGAGGACTTGAGAGTTGAGATAAACACAAAAACGGGTTTTCTGCAATAATTTAGATGCAATCCATTCTGATTCATACTTAACAATGTTCTGATAAATGGCAAAGCAAGAAAGCTTTCGATTTCGTTATCATACATTTTCAAAAGCGCTATTTTGAGGACGTATTGCTTATGTTTTTATGTCACTCGTATCATCAAGTGAACAACACTCAGAGAAATAAAGTAACAATAAACACCATACGCCGCGCCGTATCCTGATAATCGGTGTAAGCAAAAAAAGTCAAAGTCAGAGTATTGCGGTCAAGTGCTACTCGAATTCGCGTGGAGATAAATAGAGAGTTTCCATAAAAAAAAAAAAATAATCCTTTCTATTTCGTCATAATAATTTTACTATACATTATCCTATTCTGCCACGTCCCGTCCCGTCCCTTCCCGTCCCGCACGTCCCGTCCCGTCCCGTCCCGTCCCGTCCGTCCCGTCCCGTCCCGTCCCGTCCCGTCCCGTCCGTCCCGTCCCGTCCCGTCCCGTCCCGCCCCGTCCCGTCCCGTCCCGTCCCGTCCCGTCCCGTCCCGTCCCGTCCTTTCTATTCTGTTCTATTCATACTTATTCATACATTTTCATTCGACTTCAGCGGAGTCCACGGTCAGCGCGCTTATTAAAATGTTCCGAAGAGAGTTATCTCGCGCGGAGGAGGAGGCGGCCTCTAGTTATTATTGTATTCATCCTCGGGGCAGAGGCTAATTACACGTGGTCATTATTTAAATTAATTCTAAGCTCCACGGCCGAGCGTGGCCGAGCCACCTGACCTGCGTGGAGCTACGAACTGGCGGCGCAGCGCAGCGCGCGGCGGCGTTCTCCCTCCAAAGTGTTCCTAGAATACTCACAACATCCCAAAGAATAGGAAAAAGCTATTCTCCATGAATATGTCTCGTATATAGGACAAAATATGAAGAAATTCCCGTTTTTAGGATTACGCCGTCTGTCTGTCTGGTTGTCTGTCTATCTGTCTGTCTGTCCGAGGGCTGTATCTCTTGAACTGTAATATGCTATATACACACTATGTACACTAGATACCCTAGCTAGCTAATAATATTTCTAGGTATATTTTAGTGAGATGAGACAATGTTATTCAAAGCACGAATATAAGACAAATGAATTTTAATAAAGTGCGGCCAAGGAGAAGCGATACGAAA
Organism: Nematopogon swammerdamellus; assembly: GCA_946902875.1. NCBI lineage: Eukaryota > Metazoa > Arthropoda > Insecta > Lepidoptera > Adelidae > Nematopogon > Nematopogon swammerdamellus. The sequence continues at coordinate 815,292 of OX336337.1, forward strand.
GTTCATTCACCTAAAACACGACCGTGGAGTTGACAATCTGTATCTATCTCATTCCATCTTGTGCATTTCACATAATGTCTCGTTCTCTCGGTAATAATGTTTCAAGATCACGCAGGGATCGCGAACATTCGGTCGGCCATTTTAATCATTCCGTTTCTGAATGCACTCATGGTGATACCTATGTCCCGGTGTTATTAATTTAAGTTTTATTATTTTTCGTTCTTATTTGATTATTGTTACTTTGTGAATGTGATTATTATTTGTTGTCAAAATGGAGCCACAACCAAGTACATCGCAAGATAAACCAACAGATTTTACTTCTATGTACGCATGTATGCTTACATAATAACAATAATAGTAATACTACTCAATTTGGAAGATATTTTGACGTGATAACGTCTTATAAATTGATGAACACCGGCTGCACGCACGAATATCACGTCACGTTCCATCTGAGCCTGTGTGTGCAAGCGAGAGCGCGTAACAAGCGATAGAGAGGCACAATCGGCCTAAGCGTCGGCTTGTAAAAGTACCAGGGTCGCAGAAATTAAAACGAGGTTACTCGTACCATAATATCTGGCGGGTCGGAAAATATTTCAAATTTAGAATATTCATGAAACAAGGGTTAAATGACGTTATCACGTAAAACTATCGTCCGTAAACCGACTTTACAGACAACCAATTTTTTAAAATACTTTTCACTAAATAAAAACATAGTTTTCAAAAAGATTACGAACCCCTGCATTTGTTAATGACCTTGCATTGACTTTGTTTACATTTGGTATCGCTTCTCCTTGGCCGCACTTTAGTGAAATTAATTCAACGAAATATTTCTTCGTACACATGCCCAGCATTTATTCAACGCTTACAATCCGGTTTTAAATGATTCGCTCCAGTCATTCTTAGCTTCATGTCGTCTCCACAGACTAAAGAAAGTATCCACCATATATTTTATTACAGGTTTTTGTTTTTTGGAAACCTTAAAATTCAGTCAGTGAGTGTCTTAGTGTCAACTGCTGGACTTAAGCCTCTCGAATACCTCTCCAATCCTGCTTTGACCTTACCCCCGACGTACCGGATTTACACGAACAGTCTGACGTACCGGATGTACGTAGATTTACATATCGATAATATCGATATATCTCCATCTCTATCTCTACTTCTTATAAAAAGGTATGACTGTATGTATGTTTGAGGTAAACTCCGGAACCGCTGAGCATATTTTTATTCGGTTTACAGCAACGGAAAGAATAGTTCTTGAGCTCACTGTAGGCCATATAACATCACGCTAAGTAACCTTAGGGCTGAGCAGTATCAAAAAAGTATAGTATAAGTATAGTAGTAAAAGTAAAGTATTTGTAAGAGAGAGAGAGAGAAAGAGAGAGAGAGAGAGAGAGAGAGAGAGAGAGAGAGAGAGAGAGAGAGAGAGAGAGAGAGAGAGAGAGAGAGAGAGAGAGAGAGAGAGAGAGAGAGAGAGAGGAGCGGTTTCTAGTCTACCGTCTAAGTCTACCGCGAGCGAAGTCGTGGGCAAAGGCTAGTAGGGAATAAAATTTTTACAGGGTCATACATTGTCAGTTGAACGTTACATCTGCCATTGCCATACAGAAATGTGACTTTAACTGACAGTTGGATGTTAACCGAGACTTGACCCTTAGTCAAGTAGTCCCCCGGCGGCATGGCACCGCAACAAGCGCATTATTTGTAAAACTATAAGTCTGAATAAATGGTAGTTGTAGAGGAGTATAGCTCTGTGAACGGGGGCTAATGAAATAATTTTACGCGAGACCGCTTGCGGAGCCCGGCCCGCGCTTCGCCACCGATGTTCGACCCCGCAGCCCCTCCCCGAGCCGCACCACACACCCTCCGACCGCCCGGCGGCGGAGCGCGTGCGGGCTTATTACGTCACTTGAACCTCGATAGGCTTTAGGCTTTTTTTAATTTGTACTATTAAAAGTGTTTTTATAAATTGTTTTATTCATCTTCTCACTTCTCACTATTATTTTGTACCGTGTGGGCCGGTACTTTAAAAGAATAGCCCCACTGCATCTCTCCCCATGTATGTCTTAAAAGGCGACTAAGGGATATGACTCCCTTCTTATATTACTAGGTGGTAGGGTTTAACCCGCCCGCGTTGGTACCACCGCACTGAATGAAAGGTCGGTCGAAACGGCTATGTAAATAGTTTGTGTTTTCCGTCCAGTTCAGTGTAGCCGGCACGACCGAAGGGAAGTACTGACGTGGTACCAAGTTCACCCGGTGTTATGGGCTGACATCACGGATGTTGTGGGTGATGTAGCCAACCGTGTAAGTTTCCATAAAAAATAACAATAAACAAATAATAATTTATTTCTTCTAGTCAACTTTTGGGTGATGCGATTAAATGAAGAAGAAAGAATAAATGAAAGGATAGTAATAACACACAATATAATATTAAATATATATATTAAATATAAATATACTATAAAAGCAGCACGAACGGCAGGCTTAGCAGGAACAGCGTGAGTCCTAAGCCCGGGAGCATCTTCTCAAGGAAACAGACTTGAGCTGCAGCTCAAACACTCACCGCAAAGAAGCACAGCGCGTGACGACCACGATGATAGGTGAGAAAACAGGCTTGAGAGAGATCAAAAACTTCTAATACCGTCCATCCTGACGGGTGACGGTGAGCCAGAAGGTTTTCGACGAGAGCGACGATCAGATTCACGTCGCGATTCATAACAGGTAGTAGTCGCAAGTTATCATGTAGTAGCCGTGATGGAGAGAGCCGAATTTGAAAATCGGAATTACCGTACAGCTGTAGTGTGTGATTTCCAGTAAGAGCCCTTGAACAAACGCACTACCAATGAGTTCACAGTCGACGGTGCGCGTCTCCAGTGTCTGGGCGTATAGCTTCCACGAGTCTTCTGGGTCGCCCTTATTTCTGTACGCGACGAGTGTGTCTACCGTCACGACGCTTCTGCGCTGAAGTCTCTTTCGGCACATTACCACAGATTACTAAATAGTTACTTCGTAACAGATGAATCTCTCCATAGAAAAAGTTACGTACCTTCGGCTTTAATAGCCTAAACTTTTACGACGCCAGTCGCTGCGTGCGAAAATGTACCTAAACGAAAGAGCGTAAAGTGATTATTGCTTTGCAGCTGCGCGCGGACGCGAGGCCTTGAAGCAAATTCGGTGACGTTAGGGCTGCTATTTCCGATAAAAATATCAATGCATTCTTTAATATTATTATATTGTAAAGAGGAAATATGTGTGAATGTTTGTTCGCGAGCTGCAGCACAGATTTAAAAATGTATTTTTACTGTTTAAAAAAATTGGTACCTATCTAAGGTACCAATTTTTTTTTTGTTTATCATATAGGCTACTACTAGTTTTAGCCCGCGGCTTCGCCCTCGTTAAAAGATATTAAAGGAAGAAATTAGTTCAGCCCGAAAATACTTCAGGTAATCCTACCTACCTACTACCCCTGTAATGTTATTATTGTTACCTGCACGCATGCTTATCTAACCGATTTTATTCGGTATAGATTAAAAATACATCTGCCAAGCGAAGCCGGACTTATTGCCGGCTGTATTTCTATTACCGCTATAACAAGAAATAGTAAAAATATAAAAAAAAAAGTACCTACATAGTGTTAAATCTTGTACGGTGGTACGGAACCCTTCGTGTGCGAGTCCGACTCGCACTTGTCCGGTTTTTTAGAATAGGTAATTATTGCTCAACAAAAACAATATACTCACATTTCTTCATCAGCAGGTAAATGGAAAAAAGAGAGATTTTTATCTCTCCTCTTGCTGGATTTACATCCATCTACTGCACATAAACTGCCACTGCCACTATTAACAGAAGCCATGTCAACTTGAATTAAGACATAGGCAAAGAAACTCTTTGGATATAGGTAGGTACGACCGTACGAAGCAGTAGCGTGAGCGCGCGCTCACGTAGGTTAGCTCCACGCGGCTGTCGGCAGCCCAATGAATTATGGATCGCCGGCGGTCCGGTCGGCGGTAGGTAGTTATCGCGCGCAAGTACATAGAGTGCGTGAGCCCTGACATTACATGCAGATAAAGAAAGCCGTTAAAATTCTGCATCCAGCGGGAGTACTCCACGATATGCATCGCATCCCTCGGGAGCGGCAGTTGGAAAGTAAACACGATGTCTTCCGTCAGAGGTGACATATTATCGTTAAGTAGGTCTATGTTCCGGCACGTTCCATTGACACCTTCGTAGAACCATTGGTTTGTATCCTTGCAAACAGTTGCTAAGAAAGTTACCGAGGAATTCGGATTGGGAGCAATGAGACCATCCAGAAGAAAGCACTTCACTCGGCACAGAAGAAGGAACGACACTAGGACGGTCAGTTTTCGTTCCGAGAGGTTTTCGATGATAGTTCCTGTCATGTTTTGCAGACTGTTAGCTGTTCACTGGACGCACAGCAGCGCGGTTTGAGCGTGCGAATATAACTATTATTCTCATCGCTATAAGCGCGCGAGAGATAAACACAACGATTAAAAATCGCAGTATCAGTCATCGAGGAGTGAGTGATCGGGAACAAGCGTAAATTATACACTATCTTACTGAGAATCGCTAGCGCGCTATGCTGAAATATTGTTTGTAAACAGAAGTGATTGATAAGGATTTGGACAGCGGCGATTCTAGGAAAGATCGATTAACACATTTTGACCAGAGTGCTGAATAAGAATTCCTTCGGAAGTAATTTAAGGAGAATTTTGAATAAAATCTCCGTCCATGTTCTAATCCTGTCCTAAACACATTTTCTTCACTACACTTAAAGTTGTACTATCTCTGTCAGTGTGAAATCAATAGCTAAAAAATCCTTTAATCCTGAATGAACAATTACGTATGTATATATTTAGGTATTATATAAACTGTAATTAATATGTATTTATGTATACATTAACAGTACGTACTTATATGTAATATTATAGTTTGTCATAGTTATATTCCTTATATTTTACATTCCCACACTCAAACCTTTTGCTAGTACCTACTTATATCTCACAATATATAACTCTCAAACATCCAAAGGTTGACTGGGAGAAATCCCCGTAAGGGATATGCCCGCCTTTGCCCCTCATGTAAATTACTTATCGTTTGTTACTGTAAAATGTTTTGGAGCAATAAAGTATTTCTATCTATTTATCTTCATTCCAGATATGCGCTAAAGGTGCTATAGCGGCGGCGGGGCGACGGCGGGGCGGGGCGGGAGCGGCCTCCTACTGAAAGAATTACTTCTAGCTTAACTGGAGCTTTTGGTAATAGAATCAGCGGACTTATGTGATTAAACAGCGCCGCATCTTTTATCTTTTATCTAATGCGAAACATACTCCCAGCTGAGGTGTGGGGCTGGTGGCACCAGGTGGGGTGTGCACGACTGTGGGGTTACTCGTATGGTAGGTACGCGCAAAGGGAAGTGCTGACATGGCACCTTCCGACGGGAAAGAAACAAGGTGTGATGGCTGACCTCACGGGTGTAGCAGGTGAAGTATAACCATGTTAGGGCCTCTATTTTATTAACCCCCCGACGCAAAAAGATGGGTGTTATAAGTTTAACGTGTGTGTATGTGTGTATGTGTATGTGTCTGTCTGTCTGTGGCATGGTAGCTCTCAAACGAATGGACCGATTTGGATGCGGGTTTTTTTTATTAGAAAGCTGGTCTAATCGGGATGGTTCTTAGCTATGTTTGTAATCCTTCCTGATACCTTTAAGAAAATCCAACGTCTGCTTTCTGTCTGTATGTATGTATGTCTGTCTGTCCGCTTATAATCGAGTTATAAGCGGAACCGATTTTAATAAAAAAAATCTACGGATAGCTTGATTCTTTCCATCAACTATAGGCTACTTACTATAACGCTAAATGGCTTATGTGATTAGCAGAGAAGTCAAATATGAGAGCGGGCGGAGCCGCGGGTACAGCTATAGTCAAGTCATAAAATCTTAAAAGTGGGCCGATTTGCATGCGGTTCTTTTTAAACTTGTATTTTATTATATTGCACACAGAAACAGGAGCACAACATTATACAATACACAAATATACTAAAACAGTAGTGGTATGTAGGTATATGCGCCCTCAGCATAAACACCTCGCTGGTATGGATACATCGCGTGTATGGATGCAATTCTTATCCAGTGAGCGTTGTGCGGCGGTGGAAAGGCGGGATCGCTGTCAAATAGCTGCTCCGAGCACTCCCCATGAAATAACCAATCGAACACAAGTAAGGAGCCGAAATCCGTATGAGTGTCTGTTTGTGTTTGTTGCACGGCAGTGAAAGTTGGGCATGACATTCGCAACCCCGAAATACGACCGAATGTCCATGGGCGTCGTTAGACACCTTATGGGTGGCTGGCGCCACAGGTCGCGCTTTCAAAAGAAAAAAAAACATATATTTTCTCAAACTGGTTTGTGTATCGGATTTAATTGCCGTTGACCATTTTAATCTACGAGCATGCGCACGCGTCGACGAGTCGATTCCTGCTCTAGCGCACACCTTATTTATTTCCGAGCGATTCAGTGACGTCGTTTTTCACACTTCATTAGTGCGGCAATATTTATAGTGCAGTCCTCGGAGGTGGGCCCCCTAGTATGGGTGGGTCGGGTCGGATATCTAAGGGTCGGGGCAGTGGGGGCAGTGGGGGCAGTGGGGGCGGCGGGGGGCGGGGATCTCATTAGAGAGCCTCCACGTCTCAGCGTCGCCAATAATGCCCCGCACAATATTTTCCTAACTTATTTGCGGTGCATGAGAGTAGAGTTGTAAAAACACGGTATGATTCAATAAGACACGGTTTAATACCGGTATAATACCAATAGATCACCGTGACTTTGGTGACTAACCACATTCGTGAACTAATCAAGTTTGTGCTCCAATATATGGAGTTTGTACTGACTTAGCTGACAAGTATTATGCTAAATATCACTATCTTGACTATGTTAACTTGCAATATATACTCGCAACATGATTCTTCCCATTTGAAGTGTTTAAGACTTGAAAATGTTGCCAGACCTCGCACGCAGTGTGCGGCATTTTGATTTTCGCGGGGATGTGTCGCGCGCGTGGCGTATGTATTGCTTTACGGAATGACAGAATCAGACTGACTGGTGGCAACAAAAAAATCAAAGCACAGCCGCTCAAGCTGCAAGTCCTTCTGTAAAGAGAGAGACCGAATGCACAAAGCGACTGCCTGCCGCCGCTAGCGCCGACAAAGGGGTGCGTATGTACGCGGAGCGCTGCGCAGCGCGGCGCGGAGCGTGCTCTCTTTGGCGGTGCGGGCGGATTCTTTGATTCGGTCGGACGCAGCGCAGGTGTTCGTTAGTTGTATGTATGTATGTACTCACCAGCAAACTAAAAATCAACCTTAAGGCGCAAATAATAGTGAACGCGGCCTTGAATTTCGGCCACGTCGTCGGTGGGGAAAGGGCGAGGATCCCCGCGAAACTAATAGGTAGCTGTGAGTCGAGCTCAGCAACAGATACGAAAATTTTAACGCATTAGTGAAGTTGCATGTAGCGCAGCGCGAAAGGGCTTGCCTACGACCCGATAGGTCATCGTTTCAAATCTTGAAGATTTTTTATATCATGGGCAAATATGTTTAAATCATGGGAAAGTGGTCAAGTTCAAGTCGAGCTCGCGTAAAGAGGGTTCCGTGGCAACCCGTTTTCTGCGAGAACTAGAAGGCTTAGGATTTTTTGACGAAACTTCGTATACCTAGTGGTAGTGTATATCGTGGAGTAACTTTTTTTTTTAAAAGATCATATCTCGAGTACCGCTGGCCTAGACCAGACGTGGCACACGTGTAGGTATGAGCGCCACGCCGGCGCGCCTCCGCCGCCGCGCTTTCCGCCAGGCCGCCGCCGCCGCCTAACGCGGTCGGCGCGCCGAACCGAGCGCGGTCTGTCAGTCTGATCGCAGCGAAAGAGGAAGAATGACAGACCCCAAGCGTTGGAACAGGCAATGACTGAATATAGAACGCTGAGACGAAAGTATAAGAGCCTGATTGAGGAAGCGAGAATGAAAGACCTCCGGAAGCAGGCCACCATTGACGGAAACGAAGCACCCTGGGGAATAGCATACCGCACAGCACAAGGGAGGCGGCCAACGATGGAGAATGTTGTCATTGGTGTGACACACGGAGGCACATCCCCATCTGAGGTGTCATCCGCCATGGACAATCTGTTGCACGCGCTTTGCCCGGACGACAACCCCCTCCGGGACACCCCTCAGCACACGAGGATACGTGGGCTTGCCCTAGTGCCCCCGAGTGGTGAGGGGGCCCCGCCGGCTACAATGGAGGAGCTGGGAGCGATCATAAAAGACCTCCCAGACACAGCCCCGGGAATAGACGGTATTACAGCCACAATCGTAAAGAAAGCCTGGGAGGTCATAAACTGGGAGCTTCTAACGACGTTCAACAAGTGCATGGCGGCCGGCCTCTTCCCCGACTGCTGGAAGGACGGGAGGCTTATCGTTCTCCCCAAGGGGAACGGTAAGCCTGCATCAGACCCCAAGGCCTATAGACCTGTTACCCTCCTCCCGATCCTAGGGAAGATATTGGAGAGGCTTATGGTCCGGCGGCTGGAATGCGTGAGCATGCGGCTGTCGGCCCACCAGCACGGATTCGTCAAGGGGAAATCGACCGTGAGCGCTGTCACCGAGCTGATGAGCAGGGCGAAGACCACGCGGCGGTAATACCTCCAGGTCGTCTTTTTAGACATTTCCGGCGCCTTTGATAACGCCTGGTGGCCGATGATCTTGGTCAAGGCACGGCGGCTGGGATGCCCCCCCAACATCTATCGGATGCTGTTGGGGTATTTCGCGAAACGCCGAGTCGGGCTGTTCTGCGGCCACCGGGTGAGATGGAAGCGCTCAACGATGGGATGCCCGCAGGGATCGGTCCTTGGCCCGCTTCTCTGGAACATACTGCTCGACGACTTGCTGTGCCTTCCCATGCCAGACGGTTGCCACGTCGCGGCCTATGCCGACGACGTGGTCCTATCAGTGGAAGCGGATGCTCGTGCGGGGATCGAGAGCAGGGCTGCAGCAGCTCTCGAGTTAATGGCAGACTGGGGCCGAGTTAACCGACTGGCCTTCGCGCCAAACAAATCAAAAACTATGACGGTGAAGGGGCGGTTCGTCAACCGACCGCCAACGGTCCGCATGGGAGGGACGAGCATCAAGTCGGAACTCACAACAACATTTCTTGGCCTAGAGGTCGACCAGACGTTTAGCTTCGCGCAGCACGCGCGAGTTATCGGGGAGAAGGCGAACAAATCATTCGGCAAAATGTCCCGGGTGTCGAGGGCATCCTGGGGCATCCAATATAAGACGCTGAAAATTATATACACGGGCACCTGGGTCTCCACGGTGACTTACGCTGCTGCGTGCTGGTTCGACCGAGCCGGACAGCATGCCGTGCGTAGTCCGTTGTTACGCGCGCAGAGGCAGGCCTTGGTCCTTCTGACCAAGGCTTACAGGACAAACAGCACAGCGGACCTACCGGTCCTTGCGGGCGTCCTCCCCGGAGACCTGGAGGTGCTCCAGGCTGGGAGGACGTGGTGCGCAAAGGAACGGGCGGGGAGCCGGGAGGAATTCCTGAGTAGCAGGCGAGCCATCAGGCAAGAGGTCTTAGACCTCTGGCAGGAGAGGTGGGACGCGGCCACGACAGGTAGGCACCTCCACAGGTTCTTTCCACACGTCGGGGTGAGGCTGAGAAGTCACTGGGTGCAACCAGACCACCGAACGTCGCAGCTCCTCACAGGACATGGCAACTTCCGGGGTAAGCTGTATGACCTGGGACTGGCTGAGAGTGAGATGTGCGAATGCGGGACCGGAAGAGAGGATGCCGACCACGCCGTATGGCACTGCGTGCTATACGAGAATGAAAAGGACAGTATGGTGGCAGAGGTGACCGCGCGGAACGGGGGGCCGGTGTACTACGCGGACCTCGTCTCGTCGGAGGAGAACTTCTCCGCATTCAAGAGATTCGCAGCCGGGTGGTTCCGGAAACGGGCTGACATAGGGGCCGACAGAACTTTTGCGGACGAACTGACGACGGGGGACGAGCACGCTGGGGACGCAGACGACCACGACAGAACGGGACACGCAGCGCACGACGGACTCGACAGGACGGGACGTGACGGCGACGTGTAGCCCAGGGGGGACAGCTCACCTGTCTCCGCCCTAGCCAAAAAGAATAGTGGCCGAAAAACAGAACAGCAGAAGTCGTCGTAACCGAAAAGAGCAGCGGGAAAAGAGGGGTGGCTGTCAGCGCCCCCACGACGCAGGGCGAGGCATGGTGAGCTCCGCTAGAGTACTAAAATAGGCGCGAGGACCGACTGACGTACGCAGACGCTGGGGCGAATTGGGTCGCGAGGACCGGGTAGACAAGTCGCTGTCTTGTGACGTTGTCTCCCATCAGGGACGCAGACTGACGGACGCATGACGTAGATGGGGGCAATCTTCGGAGTCGGTGCACTCCAAGGGGGGGACTCAGAACGCCTTTATGAGTCCCTCCAAGTGGGAGGCTGGACCGCAATCAATGCGCGTCACCTGAGCCAGACCATCGGCTCAGGCAGCGGGCCTCCCTGCGTGCAGCGGCTCTCAAATGATTGTTCCATGATGAGGTCGCGGCGCTGTGCGGGTGCTATGGCCGCAAGGCTGGTGCACTCGGGTCAGTGGCGGGTTAAGATTGATCGCACCGATAGACTTTTCGAAGAAAAAAATATGTTAACACAAAACGATATTGTCTTGGTGACCGACTCGGGCTCTACCATTAAAATAGCTACAAATTTAATTAATAAGTATACAGAATCATCTTTATCTTGGACGCGCTCGCATATGGGCGCGTTCAGGTAGAAAGCTGGTAGCCGGCGCCGATGTACCAGCGCCGACGGGCGCTGGTCGGCGCCGGTCATGGACGAAATATACTGGACCGATCATACATAGGCGAGCGGGAGTAACCACGCACGGGCGTCAGGCTCACTTACTGCCTGAACTGCATCTCGCTCACTCACGAAGGCACTCGATCGCCTTATCTCTTTCTCCTCTTTAAGTGTGTGTAGGTGAATTCGTAGACGAGGAAAGAAATACTGTGCGACTGCGTGATTGACAGAGATGGAAAAACATCGCATACGCAACGTCCCCGCTCCCTCGCCGTCTTCTTACCCCTTCCGCGGCGACCCCGGTTGGCTTTGTTGACGACGTTAATGATAAGTCCAGTATATTTCGTCCATGGCGCCGGTAGTTGCTACATAAAGAAAGCCGGTAGAAGCTGATAAATCTGTGTGACTGAGTAGGTAGGTAGTGTGAAAATGAAAATCTCGGGCTCATCGGATGAAGACCTTTTTCTATTAGACAATGTGTTTCTCAAACTCAGAAAACATTCCAACATTTATCCACCACGTATCTATTTTGGTGTCTTCTATCTCTTTTATCCCACACTACTACAGGTCTACTAAATACTAACGAAATCAAAATGTCAGTACACATTTTTTTACAATTTTAATAAACATTCACGAACAGTGAGACACGTTCGTTTCTCGCAAACGACAGCGCCGATCCGCGTTTCTCGGAGTTTGTCGGCGCTTATAGGCGCTGGTTCGGCACGAAGTATGGCGACTGTCTGCCTTAACTACCACCGCTGGTCGGCGCTGGTACATCGGCGCCTGCCACCAGCTTTCTACCTGAACGCGCCCTATGGAGACTGTCTGCGTCAACAACCAGCGCTGGTCGGCCCCGGTCGGCGCTGGTACATCGGCGCCGGCTACCAGCTTTCTACCTGAACACGCCCTATGGAGATTGTATGCGTCAACAACCAGCGCTGGTCGGCGCCGGTCGGCGCTAGTACATCGGCGCACGCTAACAGCTTTCTACCGGAACGCGCCCATACAAAGTCGCGCCGCCGACAACGCCGCCGCCGCCGACAATTTTGAGTCGGCGCGCCGCCGCCGATCGGGTAGTTATCGGCGCTCATATCTACACACGTGTCGGAAATGGACACGAAACTGAGCACGAACACGAGTCGTGACAGATCGTGTCGTCATATCGCTAGGCCAACCGGGCTAGCCGGGCTAGCCCGCCAACCGGGCCAGCCCGGCCGTCACGAAATCACGAAATACGTCATAAATGGATGTTGTCATTCGACAGTGTCAAAAATTTTATAATCCTCTTTTCTTCTTCAACAGCCCTTTTAATGTCTCACTGCTGGCCACGGACCTTTCCCAATGAAATGGGAATGAAACTTTCCCAATGATGAAACTTTATACAATACGCACTACGAGTAAAGCTTATGTTAATGCCTACTGTGTCATTCATTTCATTACATTAATCAGTATTATCGTACTTTTATTTATTTAAAAGTAGATTTTTTTTTACAATACCTACCTACTTACTTACTACCTACTACTTTAATAAATATACAAAAATTACGTAATTCCTAATCAATACATAATTATACATATTCATAAATATAATACATTGAAACTGCATGTGCATATTAGATATTAGTACCTATTTCTGGTTGATTCCTCATTGTGAGTAGCGCGCTCTTCAGCTCTATGGCATGGACATAAAGTACAATTTCGAGAATACCGGAAGTATTAAAGCTTTGACATCTACCAAGTAAGCCGCTCGACGCAAAGCGTGCCGCCGCGCTTTGACGCTCGCCGCCGCGCTTTGACGTTCGCCGCCGCGCTTTGACGCTCGCCGCCTGCGGCGGCAGCGCGGCTAGTCTAGCTAGGCTTTCTGTTCTTTGAGAGCGCCACCGCCCCGCTTGAGTGTTATTTATTATTTTGAACCTTAATCTTTACGAAATAAAGTTATATGTACTACTGACAATATAATGTTATGAATGCATAACTTGTAGGTTAAGGCTAATTTACATTGTGGCGTAGCATAAATACAAAACATAAAAATTTCACCCTGTATTGTATAGTATTAATTAAATTGCATATTTTTTTCGTTTGACCACACCATTTAAAAAAAACAATTTAATTCTAACCCAGGTAGGTACTTCTATCTAGAGATGCCGCACCGCGCACGCCACATGTCAATCGAACCGTCCCATTCCCATACACACGTACGGCGTGCGGTGCGTGCTTGGATATGCTTGTATTTTGTTGAATGTTGTCGCTGTTTAGCGTGTGCAACATCGATCAACATTGTTGCATGCTACAGTGTAGCATGCCACAATGTCGGCCGTTGTTGCCTCAGTGTAAATGAGCCGTTAGTCACCAAAGCAACGGTGACTTATCCGTTTTATACCGATCTAGGTGCACGCGCTCTTTGGCGTTACGGGCGGCCTCGCGGGGGCATACTACCTACCTACTAAACCAAGAATCAACCTTATGCGGGAGTACTAAACGTCCTTTTTAATGTTATTTATGCGCTAATGATTTTTTTACGTTAGTCACCAAAGCAACGGTGATCTATCGGTATTATACCGGTTTTATACCAAATTTTTGGTATTATTCGGTGTGCAACTTATTGTATTTAAACCGATCGGCATCTCTACATGAGAGCTGACTGACCGCGCAGTTGGAAAAAGTATGCGTGAACACTGATAACTCTGATAAGAGAACCGAAGTTAACTTTTTCCATACAAAATCGTTTTTCGGCATTTATGTTTTCTAGCCCCCTAAATCTTATCCGAATTAAATCATTTACAATTTGCGATTTCTACTTTTAAACTGGTATGTACTTATATTATGTAGTGCAAGTATATTATAGTTTATCATAGTTATTTTCCATATATTATATTTTACATTCCCACACTCAAGTCTTTTGCTACTACCTACTTATATATCACAACACATGACTCTCAAACATCCAAAGGTTGACTGGGAGAAATCCCTGTAAGGGATAAGTCCGCCTTTGCCCCTCATGTAAATTACTTATCGTTTGTTACTGTTAAATGTTTTGGAGCAATAAAGTATTTCTATCTATCTATAATTTTTTTTTGTCTTAAGGACAGTGCAATCTACGTTCCTTTTATTGTTTTGTTTAGATGAAATATACCTACAACACCGAAGCTAAAAATTTGTATTTAGACCGAAAAAAATTGATTTTTTTATATTTTGAAGTCATGAAGTTCCTTAAGCTTTATGGAGTCATCACTTTAAAAATTCAAAAAATAAAACGTAGATTCGACTGTCCTTATTACAAAAAAAAAGAGAATTGTAAAAATCAGATAAGGTTTAGGGGGGTAAAAAACTTAAATGCCGAAAGACGATTTTCTATGGAGAAAGTTAACTTCCGTCTCGTCTTAACATAATACAAACCAGCCAGCCTCCTCGGTAGCTCAGTGGTTCGGTCGGTCGACTGATGACCCTCAGCGCGATCAGTACATGGATCGGTGACCGCTCGACCGTTGGAGGCTGACCGTGGTTCGGATTCCACGTAAAACTGTAGGTCCCTACCCTTCTTACCTTACTAGGTGGTAGGGTTTATCCCGCCCGGTTTGATACCACCGCGCTGTATGGAACGTCGTCGGTCGAAACGCTTATACGTAAATAGTTCGTGTTTTCCGTCCAGTTCAGTGTAGCCGACATGAAATGGAGAGAAGCGTTGACATGGCACCTAGCACAACAGTACGTACTTATTTTATTTTTATTTTATTTATTTATCTCTTTATTTTAGCCAACTAGGACCACATTGAAAATACATATTAAATGTCTTAACCTAAGAACTAAAATTACTTTTTCTCCACTAGTGTTTGTACGGGTCGCAATAAAGACCCGTATGCGTAGTTATGTGTAGTATATTAGACTTTTTTAAGCGATATACCTTATATTGTTTATTCTAGAGTTTCATCCATAGGTAGGTTCCAAGTATGCTTCGACATGTAAATTCCGCCAGTTCTAAATTCAATGCAAAGAAGAACTGACAAACAAACTTCGCAAGTCACAATGTATATATTATAGTAACTTACAAATAATTAAACTATACTACCGCTCACTAGAACATTAATATTTACAGCAGAAACATACGTCACTACGTACTTACTAGTCAAGAATATATTATATTTTACATTCCCACACTCAAATCTTTTTGCTACTGCCTACTTATATTTCACAACATTATACTCTCAAACATCCAAAGGTTGACTGGGAGAAATCCCTATAAGGGATAATTCCGCCTTTGCTCCTCATGTAAATTAATTACCGTTGGAGTATTGGCGGCCGTGGGCACGAAAACGGAGTGTGGGAAGACCACCCGCCAGGTGGGACGACATCAAGTACGACGGCAGAAAGCAGTGGTTCCGTACCGCTGAAGGCCGGGAGGACTGGAGGAAAATTGGAGAGGCATATTTCCAGCAGTGGACGCTTACACGCTGACTGACTGAAACGTTTGCTAAATATATAATGCTGGCAGGACAATATTTCAAAATTGCGAGAGTCGTCAAAACGGTCTGTAATAGGAATTAAGGTGATCTAAGACTGCGTCTGACTCGAATTTCAAGAAGTTGTCCACCAATATTACTTACCTGACGGATTCAGTTTTAATATATGTAAAACTTCATTTATCAGCAAAGATCTATAGCTTTTTGAAAATAGATTTGATTAACTTCGCTCGATAGAAAATAATCATGAACATGCCTCTGAATTTAGTTATAAAAACGTATTTAAGGCAACGTGACCAAATCAAGGCTATGGAAAAAATATATTTTATTTGTTGAATATACTCGTATATCTAAATCCCTAACTTTTTATTTTTTTGTTTCGACCCGTAGTTTTGGAATAAAAAAAACTGGTTGTCTGTAAAGTCGGTTCACGGACGATAGTTTTACGTGATGACGTCATAAAGTATATAAAGTGCGAAGTCAGATACAAAATCAGTTTATAATACTTTATCGTGCTTAGAAATGTGAGTACTTTAAAAACTAATAATATTAAGAAGAAAAGCTGTCAGACTGACGGGGTAAATTTTTTTTCTGAAAATTTG
Source organism: Nematopogon swammerdamellus (assembly GCA_946902875.1). Classification (NCBI taxonomy): domain Eukaryota; kingdom Metazoa; phylum Arthropoda; class Insecta; order Lepidoptera; family Adelidae; genus Nematopogon; species Nematopogon swammerdamellus. The sequence goes on from OX336337.1 coordinate 831,249, forward strand.
AAAAAATGAAAATTTTATAAAACCGGTTACCTGACAGCCTCGGCAGTGGATATTTACCGTTTTTATTTAGATTTTTATTAATTTTGTGTATTTTTATAAGTTTTTGTAGAATATAAAATATGTAAAATTAATTTAAGTACATGATAAAAATGTGAAAATAAAGATTAATTATCAATATAATTTTGTGTATGTTTATAAGTTTTTGTAGAATATAAAATATGTAAAATTAATTTAAGTACATGATAAAAAATGTGAAAATAAAGATTAATTATCAATATAAACTTTTAATTTACGACATCTACATATCAAAGCGCATACTACAACGTTGCAACACCTACCTAACTGCGAATCTCACCTACTGGTGACAATTCGCTTCACTAGTACGCCATCTACATATCAAAGCGCGTACTACAACGTTGCAACACCTACCTAACTGCGAATCTCACCAACTGGTGACCGAATTTCGCTTCACTGGTACATGACCGATTAGCCGGGTGGTTTAAGACGTCTGGTCGGTCACAATATATTGGTGGCAGGGACCGCGGGTTCGAGGCTCGCAAAAGACGGACAAATATATTTTGTATTTCCTACTCTCCTTATATGCCTCTCTATCGCTTGTTACCCGCTCTCGCTTGCACACACAGGTTCAGACGGAACGTGACACTTTTTCGTGTGTGCAGCCGGTGTTCATCAATTTATAAGACGTGACGTCATCGCGTAAAAAATAAAAACCTAATTTTTGATTGATTTATTGTGTTGCATCCTACTCCAACCAGCGAAAGTGGCGCCTTGAAAGAGGAGTACGGGTGAATACGGATTGACAGGGCCTTAAGAGGATTCTATAGGACATTAAACGAAAATTATTATATTTTTTAAAACTTCAAACAAAAATTTAGTTCTATGCAGTACATAATATGATTTTTTTTTTAACTGGATAATATGTACTAAATACTGAAGCAGGCTTTTTAAATTTACAGTATTTTTCATGACAATAAATTTCTGAATGTGACTTTATTTTAATTTCTTTTGTCGAGCTAGCTCCATGCTGGATAATTATTTTGGAATAAAATGTATGTCATTGTATAGGGAATTTAATTTTATTGACAATAAAGCATTATTTGAAAAAAAAACAAATCCTAATAATTTTTAAACAAACAAAAACTACAAAATTCACCATATAAAAGCGCGCAATGCGCTCGATTACTCGGTACGCCGAAATAGCATTTTTCATATGAATTCTCTTAAATATTAAATTTCAGCGTTCTTGCAGTGCGGAGCTCGCTGTACACATGTCACGGCGCAGTTTATAGCCCGAGCGATTAAAATTGCTCGCCCGTACTGCGGCAGTCTGGTCTGGACAGATCCCGACGTAATGAGCACTAGTTCTAGCCGTCTTAACGCAATGACCATGTGCGCCGCCGGGGCGGGGCGGGGCGGGGCGGGCGGCTAGCCGGTTCGTCTGGACGAGACGTGACGCATCGCATTTAGATTTTATATTCACTATCGTTAAATTATCTTAAGATTTCATGTAAAAATAATATGGCGTACTTTAGTCCTATTCTTCGTATTTGTCGTGCATACGAAATTATCAGGGATAAAGATGCAGATATAGATATATATCATTACTCCGTAGCTCGGTTTAAAAAAAGTGTGACAACTGTTTTATCTAACTTATCTTCTGACGGTAATTAATTATAGTTATCAAAATTGTAGATTTAGCCAGACGTAAAATTTTATATCTTGTTTATTTTCCTTTTTTGCTTAGTTTTTATTTAAATTTTTCATAGTTTAGAGATTGTTTATGGTTTTATACTGAAAATATATAGGTAGTCAACATTGTTTTTCGTTAGCAAGTTAGTTAGCATGTTGTGTACTTTATTTTGGAGAGTTGACTGCTCCTGTAAACTGTTGTAGATAAGCCGTGTGTTGTGTCAACTTCTCTGTGAAAGTACCTAAAACAAATAAATAAATAAATAAATGTTCTGGCGTATAAAGTAGGTACGTCTTATTTTGTTTCTAGACTTGTAATTCCGGAACTGAGACAGATGCGGCATTTTCCTTAAAGAATTTATCAGTTGATTTAATAATTGAATTAATAAATTGATAATGTGTACATTGTTTCGTTAAATTATTATAGGTACCTTCGCACCTTATTGAGTACGCCCAGCTTTTTAAAAGCCAGCTTGGCCTTGTCCTCGATATGGCGATATGGCGACGAAAGTTTAGATCTTGCGACAGTTCGACTCCGAGGACCCCGCGTGCCTTGGAAGGAAGTAGCTGGTGTGAAAGCCGCTCTCTTCGCACTGAACGCGCAAACTTGTGTCTCGGAAGCGTTGAATTTGGTACTATTACTACGACCACATTCGGAAATAGACTGAAACGTTTGTTCGAGTTCAGACACAAGTCTTCGCCACTTCTCATTCACAACATCCCGACTATTTGTTGTTTTAAGTTCCAGCATGCTACAGATGTAATCCTTTTCCAACGAGTCATGCAGCAGGTGGGTCTTCATGCCTTACTTGCTGCTTGATACTCGCCTTATCCTAATACACTGCATAATGTGGTGGTCGGTGTTGTTATTTAATTTACAAGAGTACTTGGAAGTCTGCCTACGTCCAGCCGGTCCCAAAGAAAGGCGATCGTTCTGACCCTGCCAACTATCGTCCGATAGCGGTTACCTCCCTCTTTGCAAGGTGATGGAGCGAGTTATTAACGCTCAATTAATGACGTACCTAGAGACCAATGACCTCATCTCCGACAGGCAATACGGCTTTAGGCCAAAGCGTTCGGCCGGGGATCTATTAGTGTACGTCACCCACCTCTGGGGTCAATCGCTTGAAGACTTTGGTGAAGCTATGGCTATTGGTCTAGATATATCAAAGGCTTTTGACCGCGTCTGGTACAAGGCACTTCTATCCAAGCTGCCGTCCTACGGCCTCCCCTCCGATCTGTGCGACTGGATCGCCGAGTTCCTGCATGGCCGCAGCAGTCAGGTCCTAGTAGACGGCTGCTGCTCTGATGCCATGGCTGTGAACGCTGGCGTTCCATAAGGCTCCGTGATATCGAATACACTGTTCCTTCTGCATATCAATGACTTACTATCCCTTGGTGATATTCACTGTTATGCTGATGACAACACGGTACACGGACGCTACGGCAGCCGCCCCAGTGCCAGTAAGGAGGAAGTGGAGGAGGGCAGGCGTAGTGTTGTTGCTGAAATTGAGAAAATCCTGCACCTAATTTCATTATGGGGCCATGAAAATCTGGTACAGTTCAACGCAACAAAAACACAGGCGTGTGCGTTTAGTGCGAAAAATTCGCCATTTTGCTCAGCCCCGAATTCCAGGGCACAAGGTTGAACGTTGATGACCACTTTAGTATCCTTGGAGTGGACTTAACCCGCGAACTCAACTTCGGCCGTCACATCGAGGACAAAGCTAAGCTTGCCTCTAAAAAGCTGGGCGTCCTGAACAAGGCGCGGAGATACTTTACGCCTGACTAAATCCTGCTGCTGTATAAGTCGCAGGTGAGGTCATGCGTGGAGTATTGCTCGCATCTTTGGAGTGGGGCTGCTCAGTATCGACTTGGCTTGTTAGACTCGATCCAAAGACGTGCAGTTCGCCAAGTTAACGACTTTGAAGTGTCCTGCAAACTTGAACCTTTGCAGCTCCGTAGAGACATAGGTTCACTAAGTGTGTTCTATCGACTGTTCAACGGTGAATGCTCTGAGGAGCTGTTCGAAACGATTCCGACTTCACCATTTCACCATAGGTTCACGCGTAACAGACAGGGAATGCATCCCTATACTGTAGAGCTGCCTAAAGTGCGGACTAAGCGCTCCAGTATTTCTTTTATCTTCCGCACTGCGAAACTCTGGAATGCACTTCCTCCCGATGTTTTTCCTTCAGTGTATGACTTAGGATCATTCAAAAGATGCGTAAAAAGGCATCTGTCACGCCGGCACGGCATTCGCAGCCCCCGTTCTAAAACGAATGCTTTTGGGCGTCGCTCGTCGGCTCAACCATCCATGCTGACGGCACCAAGTGTCTCGGGTATAAATTAAAAAAAAACTTACAGCATAACACCGATTACTCTGCTTTGTTTTATGAAGAGCGCGACATGCGGCTTCGTTTCACCTTCGAGTACGTGTCTAAAAGTCTCTGTGTGAAGTATTGTAAATGTCTATTGCTCTTCTGTATGTTTTCTTCTGTCTTCTTCTGTGTCTTTGTTAGTGTCTTTGTGTGCAATAAAGTATTTCTATTCTATTCTATTCAAATTTATGCCCATGGAAATTTTGTGATGCACGGGGATTGTGAATGTTATGCCGGCCTGAAAGGAGCCTTGTCACGTCCCTTTTGAAAAACCCCAGCCTGTACTTATAAATGGAAATATACGAGTATTCACTGGGCAGGGATTCCATCCCTACATGCTGGACTTACCGCGGATGCGTACCAATCGATTCTGCAGATCTTTCCTCTACAGAACCGGTAAACTCTGGAACGCTCTCCCTGCTCATATATTTCCCCCAAGCACAGTCTCGGGTCTTTCAAGAGGGGCGTAAATGGGCACCTGCCAGGCCGGCATGGCATTCGCAATCCCCGCATACGACCGAATGTCCATGGGCGTAGTTAGACACCTTATGGGTGCCTAGGCGCCATATGTCGCGCTTTCAAAAAAATTATGCTTACCCCGATTGTCGGGATATAGCGTGTGATATTTATGTATGTATGTATGTATGTACGGTCATTGTTTATTGTTTATTGTTTATTTAGCATCTATTGGCAGTACACTGCGCTCAGATTTGTCATATTTACATTGCAACATTCCGCCAGTTCGATTATCACAGCGAAGAAGAACTGACAAGAAACTTCACTGGAAATTTTTTCAATGTCCACTTAGTCTATACAAAAATGTTTGCCACTGCCTAGACACGCATGTGCTGATTTGTGACATGCAGCAATTCATGACAAAGTGAAAACATTTTTACTATGAAATTGTATGGACTACTGGTTTCTGTCACAAACCACCACATGTCGTTATCGCATAACTAATTAATTACATTCATATCGCATCATTAATTATTTATTTATCATGTGATTCTGACAACTTCTGAAGTATATAGGTATTATGTAAAAATTCCGGTGTATAGTGCCATCGTCAAATTTGATAAGAAATTTTATCAAGTCATTATTTGATTTTGTTAGTAAGCAAGTAACATACTACAATCCATAGTTACATTTATCATATCCATAGTTACACCTTGAACTTACCTCGTTAGACTACCGCTATACGTAACCCTGTATTCCACGTACTCCCCGCGGGAGCTTTGTAAATAATGAAGAGGTCGACGCGAGGCCAACTTAGTCAAACGAGAGCAGTTCCGCTTCCCCCCCACGTCCGCTCCATCACAGCCCCGCGGCGACCCCTATTAGATAAAAGCCTCTACGGGTCGTGTGTCACAATACGGCAGGGTAGCGGGCACTCACTGATCTTCATAGCTAATGTAAAAAAATAAATATATTTTCAGTTTTCAGGACATCAGTTATATAGGTACGTAATTTAATTTAATTGGGTACAATGTTGCTATCTATATAACTGTAGAATTGTTAAAAATATTAGAAAGCAAAAAAACATTATAATTTTGTTTATAGAAAGCCTGACGTCTAACGACTCTCATGGACGTTCGGTCGCGTTCGGGGGATGTTATTTAGACCCTATAACGTTTTAATAAATCCTACTTATCGTGCAGTTATAATTTTTTTTTTTTTTTTAAATTAACCAAGTACGCATGCATTGGAAATAAATATTTCACATGCCGCATTACATATTAAACTAGCTGTGCCCGCGGCTCCGCCCGCTCTCATATTTCACTTCACTGCTAACCTCATAAGCCATTTAGCGTGATAATAAGTAGCCTATAGTTGATGGAAAGAATCAGGCTATCTGTAGATTTGTTTTTATTAAAATCGGTTCAGTGGTTCTCGAGTTAAAAGCGGAAAGACAGACATACACTCAGACACTCAGACACTCAGACAGAAAGCAGACGTTGGATTTTATTATAGGTAAGGAAAGAATTAGGGAAGTTGCCAAAAGAGTTAGCAAAAATTAATTCCACGCAATGGTTACATTTTAACTTGGCACCGACTAAAGCCTCCTAGGGGGCTGAAACATCTTAAATAATGACCTTAACACATTCGGGAATGAGGCAACGCATTACAGCAGCCTCCGCGGTAGTCAGCCGGCTGTGGACGCCCGCCCGCCCTGGGGAGGCTCAGTTCATCAATATTGTAGGCGGGCGGGCGCCTTCTTGTCGAAAGCCTCGGCCGGGGGTGGTGGCGGCGAGGGGGCCGAGGTGGGGGGCGGTGGGGTGGAGCCGGAGGCGGCTGGCAATCAGCATGAGTGTCTTGCCTTGTTCTATTAATGGAAGTGCTTGGAAAGTATGGAGAGCGCTCTGAGACAACGTGTAAAATATGTTTATAGATTGTCGAACATATATAAGTTGTGGAAACATACATCCTTGTACATATATAATATACATTATAAAGGCGCGTGTTGTATGCATAGATTTTGTATTTATTTAATTCAAGACAAAATATGAGTACAATATAATTTGACACTGCACCCAACTAGGCACAGCTGCCGTTTTTATAGTAAAGTGCAATTCATAAAATTATATATGGGGACACAAACATTTCAAGTAATTTTTTTTTATTTTGTTGCTCATTCGAAAGCGTCTTCTTGCGCATGGCTCAAATTGCCCCTTCCGCCGCCATCTTGGTTACTGTTGTTTTTTCAAGCGCTCATACATACCGTTCTAATTACCTACCCCAAAGCAATCAAACCGAAGTCGTTGGGCTCGTCAGATTTTACTGTTTAATTTACTTTATTTAGTTTATGCGATGTCAAACTCTCCGATGTAATGGAAAAAAGTTTTCAGCTTTTAAAATTTTACAACAGTTGCGCACAGTGTACACAAGCTGTGCACGGTGTATATCAGCTACGTAAAATGTACACCAGCTACGCAAAATGTACACCAGCTACGCAAAATGTACACCAGCTACGCAATATGTACACCAGCTGCGCAAAATGTACACCAGCTACGCAAAATGTACATCAGCTACGCAAAATGTACACCAGTTGTGTGACAGTCTACACCAGGGCACAAATTGACAGGCGGCATGAAGCCGCTTCTATACTTCCGAGCTCGGCAGCCTATCAATGAAATTAAAGCAGCGCTTTATGCGGAATCATGATTGCATTTTGTCAACGGGCGGGGGCGGGAGCGGAGGCCGGGGGGGGGGGGGGGGGGAGCGGTCGCTCCGTTTCCTTCTCCATATTCTTGCATAACGTGCAAATGTGTTATTGTCGAGGTCTGTTTTACCAGATTGCTGGCTGGGAAAGTGCGTCGCTCATCCGGTTTAATCCGGCCCAGTGGGCGGCGGAGGCTCATTTCATACGTTTTATGACTTGGCAAGGCAATCACATTTAGAGTAGCGCCATTGATTAGGTTGTCATAGATGAAACAGATGATTATTGGCTCACAACGTATGTTGGACTCGTAATCATTATTTGTGTTTATTTGACAAATTGACCAAATGTATTATAATAACTAGCTTTTGCCCACGGCTTCGCTCGGGTGAAATTCGTGTTTAAAACGAAGAAAGTAAGTAAGCCCGCTACCGTATTTTTATTTCGGCGCGAGGAATAATTCGGTTTGTATGAGAGCCGCATCCTAGCGTAACCGGAACTGAATTTTACTTAGCCTATTCTGTGTCACGTGTAGTTAAATGTGCTTGTACTAAGTTTCATCGAATTCAGATGACCGTTTTGAGAGTTATTGAGGAACATAAATACATACAGAAAATATTTCTAATAATCGTCAATTTAGTTTTAGAATCATACATAGAGTCGCTATCTATCTCATGAAACAAAGTAACTTACTTACTCCATGACCATCCCTTACAGATTTATTATTAGTATTGATTGATGTGATGATTGATGAGATTGGTTATTAAATGTGTGATTTATTACTGACAAAACGAAGAGATATATACCTAATAATTCATATTTATTTATTATATATATATTCTTGTATTTATTCTTATTTTATATTGTTGTTGTATATATTTTTATTGTATTGTACTGTATTGTTGTGATGTAATTTACTATGGGTTATAACTAAAAGTAAATAATAATTATTATTATATACAGTTTATATAAATTCTATACAGAGTGGCCAAATAAGAGCGATACAATTATGAAAAATATAACGGCTTTACTCAAGGTCGTCTCCTTAAATTTTAATAATATTTTACAACCACTGTAAGTTAAAAACCCATATAGGAACGATAAAACTTTACATTTAGATAATTTTATAAAAATGAAAAAATATCCAATATTTTTTTCAGGCTAATAGCGTGTTATAATAATAATAACATATTTGTTCAAATGTTCACCTCTTCCTGCATAATACATGCGCGCTCTTTTCGTCGAGTTTTTCTTTAGATTTTGGCATAATTCCATCAGTGTCCCATTAACAGAGTCTCGAAGATTCGTCGGCCTGTTAGCATAGACACGTCCCACAGCAAAAAGTCAGGAGACTATCAAATCCGGTGATATTGGGGGCCAATCGAAGTAACAATTTCGTGAGATTAATTTGACCCGGAAACATTCTTCTTAGTGTTTCTGCAAGAAAGGGAAGATTGATTCGCGTGGAACGTTTCAATAATTAAAACACGTTGCCCAAGTGTAAAACGCTCCATAACGAATTTGCAATTTCTGCAGTGATAAATGTATAAAAAAAAACAACAATTTAATTTTAGTCAACGGCGTCAAATACAAATCAAGTCTAGTAAGCAGTGGCGGCTGGTGACTTCAGTGACCGGCAGTGCGCTAAGTACCTACCTATGTACTTAAATACCAAATTTCCCAACACATTCCCGTCATGTTATTTTAAGATCGGGACTTCCGAATTTTTTAAACGCCTGCGTTTTATTATGTACGTACCTAGTATGAATATTCTTAAAGACACTCAATGAGTTGCAAAAAAAAAACAAGAAAAAAATTCAAACAAGTTTTTTAACTCATTTTTAGTACCTTTATGAACACACCCATAGACCACAACACTACTGCAGCTTTCAAAAAGAAAACAGTAGTAATGTCCCAAAAATACTTAAAAAAATATATAAAAATAAAAGATTTGAAAAGTAGGAATTGAACCCGGGATTACCTGATTGTAAAGCCTTACCTTTAACCAACGCTTAGGCAAATATCGGCACCACTTAATTCACAGTATCACGTGACAGAAAGCACAAAACCTAACCATATTCCATTTAAATATTCGCGCGCTAACGGGTATGTGACATCACATGACAGCCATATGACAGCGCACTGAATCTAGGCAGACGGACTCAAGCAGAACGAATCGCCCGCGACGTGTCGCACGCGCGTCTATCCACAATATACTGTCCTTCTTTTTCCGTCGTGTGTCACACGCAGAATGCAACCTTGTTCCACACATAATCGTATGAAGAGTGTTTTGTTTCACGCGGCGGGGCAGCGGCGTTTGACATTTTCTCATAGTACACGTTCGCGGTGTTTTGTAATGCACTCTGCGGCGAGCTCGGCGGCGATACGTCGTATGTAGTACGTATTACGTACAGCAAATTCGTGCCTTGTTGTCTAGGAAATAGGAACGAATTCAGTTTGATATTTTTACTTCGATCGGTGAGAATCATGGAGAATGTTTAATATTTTAATTTATTTCTTTCTTTCGGGTGAAGGCGCTATGTTTTGTGGTAGTGCGGCGCACGAGCGCACTTAAGGGACAGCCGCCACTGCTAGTAAGTGAAGGTCAAGTGCGAGTTTTACTCGCGCGCGGAGGGTTCCGTAAATCCGCTACAACCATAAATGTCAAAAAAGTATATACGTCTATCTTTTGTCTGTCAACGCAGAATATAAATACATGTGGCGCCATCTGAATAGCGTGAATATGTACTAGTCCATTCTCAGCACATTTCTTGTACGGAGATGCCCTTAATTTTTTACTTTTTCCTTTTTTTTATTATTTGTTGGCATATCCGCTATAAAAACACAGATTCTGTGAAAATTTCAACTAGCTGTCTATTACTGTTCAAAAGATACAGCCCTAGGATAGACGGACGGACGGGCGGATATACAGAAAGACAGGCGGCGCGGCGTAGGTTTAGTAACACGCTTTCGAATTTTGCGAATTTTCGAAATTGCGGCAGAAAAAAGCTATATACCTGTAACTAGACCTATAAGTTGGCCTCCCCGTACTACTGCTATTTGTTATCTTGATTTTTGATGAGGCTCGAAATACCTCTAATATTTTTTTAGACTTCCGTACCGTCCGGGACCCTGTTACTAAGCCTACGCAATTTGTCTGTCCTACCTTTAAAGGGCTGTATATTTCGAACGGCAATAGGGATAGCCGGTTTAAATTTTCACAGAATATGACGTGTTATTGTGGCAGATAGCCTAACAAATAATAAAAACATTATAATTAAAAAATTAAGGGCACATGCAAGAAACGTCTTTTCTATAGCAAAAACGGTAATATACACAAGCGTCAAACTTGGTGTCATTATAGTGACAACTCTAAAGTAAAACAAAAAATAATAAAAGCCGACCATGCAATTACGTTGTTGTACGGAACCCTCGGTGCGCGAGTCCGACTAGCACTTAGCCAGTTTTTTTTTATTCAGCTGCTTTCTTCCTCCTGCCTGACTCACTCGAAATGCCCGATTAGCCACAATGGTTCCGTTTAATAATCTGTCTGCAGGGTCGTATCGTATCATATCTCGAAGCGCGTAACGAGAGTTAAGGCCCCGCTAAACGCAGTGCCTTGAATGCGCAAACTGTTCGTGTAAAATCGTGCAAAAGTCTGCGCAAAAAACATGTGCGGCATCCACACGATAGCGACATAATCAAGTCTGTGCAAACCGTTTGCGAATTATAACTTATACTGGAAAACGGAGTGTGGGAAGACCACCCGCCAGGTGGGACGACGACATCAAGTACGTCGGCGGAAAGCAGTGGTTCCGTACCGCTGAAGACCGGGAGGACTGGAGGAAAATTGGAGAGGCGTATGTCCAGCAGTGGACGCTTACACGCTGACTGACTGATTGACATGTCTTTATGCATAATTTGTTTTACTATTAAAATTGGCCCTTGGATCAGTACTTGAGCCAAAATAATTGATTATAAGTATGTATGTATAGAATATAAGAGTTGAAGAACATTATTTTTCCTATAGACCATTATCTCCTTTTTAAGAAAATTATATTTGATATACTTTACTGTTCCAAAACATATTTAAGAGAATTAAATGAAAATATGCTTTAACAATTAAAATAAATTAAACTAAATGAAAATAATTAAACATTGATTATATTTTACTGCAATTAAAAGATTTTTTCCAACTCAGCCGACTCCACCGACGTTGGCTGCGTTGTCCCTTTGAATGGCTAGCTCTATTGTATATATGTAATTATGTATATGTTAGGATGTATATTGATTGTATGTATCTATGTACAATTTGCCCATGTAAGTTAGGTATTTATATTTCATACTACTGTCCATTCTTTAGTACTGCATTGTCCACCTCTACGCGTTTTCCACATCCCAGAGGTTAGTACGCAAAGAATTCCGCTAGGCATTAAACTCGCATTTTGTGACCCTTTTATACAGTTGTGTACAATAAAGTATATTTTCATTTCGTTTTATGTCATTATTCAGTTATGCCGTCTTAACGTACATAATTGCTTGTGCAAGTTTAGTTTGAGCAAATTAGCGTTTGTGCAGGTCATTTTTTATGTAATCCGATATGAGTGGCTGATTCGGAGGGGCCAAAGCACATGCTCCGACCAGCCAATATAACCTCCGAGAAGTAGGTGCCATACCGGAGACTTCCCTGGATTGCTGGCTATTACTGGACTAGAGGAGAACACAACATAGGCTGGTATGCGGCCATCTTACATGCAGTACGGTGCTATAACCCGGCCGGCTACAATTTGATCATACCACCTCGTAAGAGGCAAGGGAAGGCACTACAGTTACACCGGATCCAAACGGTGAAGCAGCAGGTGTAGGTACTTACGCACGTAAATTTTTTCGTCAGAAAAAAACTCATTGGCACTCGCCGACCGGATTCGAACCTCCGACCTCTCGCATGAGAAGCCAATGCCCAAACCACTCGGCCTCTCGCCCCGCTTGTTTGTGCAAATTAGAATTAGTGCAAGTAATATTGAGCGTGTAGCCGGACCTTTATGCCGGCTGGCGTTATTTAGGGCGAGCATACGTCTGCTAAGCGCGGCGGGTGCTACGCAAGGCGCGGCAGGGACTGGCGAGGCTTGGCAAATTGTAGGATTAGTTCCGCCTTTCGAAGGCTTTTAAGATGAACGCACTGAGACTGAGCTTTTAGAGATCACCATGTGAACACGCGTTTATGTTTCAGGTCTTGAAAAGGAGTATTTAATTTTAGTACCAGGACGGTCGAAACGTTAATTACTGAGAACATGTTTACTTGGAATATTATTCTCAGGACAATCAATTCATATGGTTTTCCGGTACAAATACAAATACAAAATCATTTATTATGAACAAATACAATTCAATTCAGATACATAGTTGACAAGCTGTGCCCGCGGCTCCGCCCGCTCTCATATTTCACTTCACTGCTAACCTCATAAGCCATTTAGCGTGATAGTAAGTAGCCTATAGTTGATGGGAAGAATCAAGCTATCCGTAGATTTTTTTTTTATTAAAATCGGTTCAGTGGTTCTCGAGTTATAAGCGGACAGACAGACAGACACTCAGACAGAAAGCAGACGTTGGATTTTATTATAGGTAAGGAAGGATGATGTTAGTATGTTTACAGAAATTACATTTAGAACTGCGTAACTAAGTATCTTAATCTATTTTCGAGACAAAAACACTAGAATTGCGTCTGTTTTGTTTTGTTCGGTTTCATTGAAATGAAAGTTGTTCTTGCAAATTGCTAGGTCTAAGAAATTTTCTATCTCTACTTATTAAAAAAGGGAACGTCTGTCTGTATGTAGTTATGTATGTATGTTTGAGGTAAACTCCGGAACCACTGAACAGATTTGCGGTTTGCACCAATATAAAGAGTTCTTGAAGCTCATAGGCTATACACCATCACACTAAATAGCAGTAGGGCTGAGCAGTATCAAAGAAAGTATAGTATGAACGGAATTAATTGTCGAATGGTAGTGCCGGATGGAGAAGGGAGAGAATGATGGAGGGGAGGGGATGGGGAAGGAGGTGAGGAAGAGAGAGAGAGAAAGAATGCAGGAGAAGCGATTGTTTATTGTATTTGCGGTTAATTCTGATTTGCCATTAAACCGAGTTTACCGCGAGCAGAGCCGCGGGCAAAAACTAGTAACTGTATACAAAGATTAACCCTAAAGATAAACACTTTTATTTATTTATTTACTTTATTTCATTTTATGAACCAACTAAGTATTATCTTCCTTCGTAGCAACATTGTTGTATCTTTCATACTCCCGAAGCACCCCCCCCCCCCCCCCCCCCCCCCCCTTATGTTTCCCTCTTCAGCGGTGATTCGTGTTCCCTTTCCAATGCACTCCACCTGTCGATAATATGGACGTGCCTTTCTCTGAAATTTTTAATTATCCTTGCTTATTATGTATTTGCGTGTATTTTTTTAAATGTACCTTATAACACGGGATGGTTACAAATGTCTTTATTTAGCGGGTTATGAACAAATTACATTAGTAAACACAACGAGGCACACATTGCTCCACGCGGCAGCCATAGATCAGTCTTGCCAACCTTCCGGGGAGGGGAAAACGGTGTGTCTCCGAGGAGTGAGGGAGAGAGAGAGAGACTGCGAGAGCGGGAAAGGGCACTCCAGTGTTGCCAGGATGTGGTCAATCGTTACAGGCTCCCCCTCGAGTTCACATGGGGCGTCCTCGCTTGTGGACTCGTGACTTTCTTCTTGGGTCGTCCCCTTCGTCTTTTCTGCTGCACTGGTTCGACGACTTGCCCGACGAAGGGAGTGATCTGGGAACAATGGTACTTGCCGAGGTCTTCACCAGTTTGCATCGACTCCAGTATATAGACAGTGTTACCGCAAACTTCCTTCACACTGTATGGTCCGTCGCGGCGGGGGGCGAATTTGGAAGTAAGACCTTTAGTTGCATTGCTCAGCATGTGCGTCCTCAGCAACACGAGGTCGCCCTGCTTGTATTCGGGAGCAGGCCGGCGATGTTCGTTGGCGTACCGTCGTTGTCGCGCCTGCTCACGTTCGTACTTGTCGCGTGCTTCGACGAGAATGGTGGAGACAGATTTTAGGTATGGTGTGATCGCAGGCAAGAAGTTATCTCTCTCGACGACTGCGCGCATATCCGAGAAGGCATCGTGTGGTGCACGCATTTCCCTGGCGAAGTTTAGGAAGGCAGGGGTGTACCCGGTACCTTGACACGTCGCCGAGTTCATCGCAAAGCGGATGGATGGAAGCGCTTTGTCCCATGACGTGTGATCATCTCCCACCATGATTGCCAATTGAGGTTTCAGGTCTCTGTTCTTTCTCTCTACGGGGTTCGCCTCAGGGTGGTACAAGGGCAGCAGGGACTGGTCGATGCCAAATATGAAACATACCTGCTGCATGACTTCGGATATGAACTGTACACCATTGTCGCTCACGAGGCGACGAGGAGTTCCAAATCGAAGGAAGACTTCCTCAACAAGCGCCTTGGCGCACTCAACCGCCGTAGCCTGTTTTAAGGCGAATAGCTCCACCCACCTGGTGCATGTATCCTCCACGATCAGTATCCAGCGGTTACCATTAGAAGACTCTGCTAAGGGACCGAACAAGTCGACGGCTAGGACTTCGAATCTTCGAGTAGGCGCCGGCGTCTGCAACAAACCAGCTGGCTTGCGGTTGTCGACCTTGAACCGTTGACAAGCGCTGCAACCCCTTATGTATTCTGTAATAAACCGCCTCATACCAGGCCAATAAAATCGTGCATGTATGCGTTGGAGCGTTCTCTCTACTCCGAAGTGGCCGGCGGTTGGCGCATCGTGATACTCCACAAGGATCTGCTGGCGTTCATGTTCTGGAACGACCAGTTGGGCTTCATCTCCTTCTTGTTCGGGGGCGTATCTGTAAAGGACACCGTCGCACATCAAATATCCCCTGTCGAGCCAAATCTGGGCAGCACGATCGAGGTCGGTCTTTTCCAGGTCATCAATTATTTTCTTGAGATCAGGGTCACGTAGTTGGTGGGTGCGGACATCCTCGGGGCTCCTCGAGGGAATATCAACAGAAGCGGTGCACAGACTGCACACGTCGGCGTCGGCGCACGGGGGACGGGAAAGAGTGTCAGCAACTACATTTGACTTGCCTGGTATGTACTCGATTTTCAGGTTATAAGATTGCAGCTGTAGCGCCCATCGAGCGAGCCGGCCCGATGGGGATTTCAGGCTCATGAGCCAGCGCAGGGGTTGGTGATCAGAAGCGACGGTAACCTCGGAGCATTCAATGTAGCCGCGGAATTTATTTACCGCCCAAACTACGGCGAGGGCTTCTCGTTCCGTCGTCGAATAATTTTTCTCGGCAGCGGTGAGGAGGCGGCTCGCGTACTCTACTGGTCTTTCGTCGGGACCCTCCCCCTGGAGGAGGCATGCACCGAGGCAATGCGCGCTAGCATCAGTTCTGAGTATATAAGGCTTTGTCTCATCTGCTTGTCGGAGGATCGGCGCAGTGGTTAATAGCACTTTCATTCGCTCGAAAGCTGCCTGCTGGTCGCCGTTCCAAGTCCACGCTGCGTTCTTCTTCAACAGCTGAGTCATCGGCCGTGCAACGTCGGCAAAGTTCGGGATGAAGCGGCGATACCAGCTGCACGTTTGAAGAAAACATTGCAGATGTTTGATGGTCTTGGGAGGGGGCATATCCGCAATCGCAGATGTCTTACTGGGATCAACTTGTATTCCACCAGGGACAATGATGTGGCCGAGGAACTTAACAGATTCTCTAGCAAAGACGCTCTTCTCTCTATTAATGCGAAGCTTGAACATGGCTAGTCGGTCAAAAACATCGGCGAGGTCTTTCAGGTGCTGGTCGAAGCTTTCAGACAAGACGATCAGATCGTCGAGGTAGGCAAATATGTTGATATGTTGTAGGTTACTTTTAAATCTATCCATCATCCTTTGGAAGTTCGCTCCTGCATTTCGCAGGCCCATGGGCATCCTTTTGTATCTGTACGTACCCAGCGGTGATACAAACGCCGTTTTGTCACAGTCTTCCTCGGCTACTCTCACTTGCCAATAGCCCGAGCGAAGGTCTAAGGTCGTCATAAACTTGGTGGTCTTGGCAGCGTGCAGGACGTCTTCCACTCGAGGTAGCGGATACCGGTCGGGTTCCGTTGCAGCGTTTAGACGTCTGTAATCAATGCACACACGTACATCACCAGATGGCTTGTCAACAAGAACGACGGGGGCTGCCCAGGGAGACTCGCATTCTTCAATAATATCTTGGGCGAGCATCTTTTCTATTTCTTGTTTCAGCTTCTCCTTTTTCAACTGGGACAAGCGGTACGGAGGCGAAGCGGCGGGTATTTGATCTTTGGACGTTAATTGTATACGATGTACTGCAAACTCACAGGGTTCTCCTGCTGGTGCAAATCTGTCAGCTTGTTTGCCAATTAATGCATCAAGTTGGGTGCGCTCAATAGCGTTGAGTGTGGTACCTTCATCTGCACGAAGGTTCAACTTCGTCTCAAGTGTCATTGCCTCCGTGCTTGGGGTTATAAGATTGTAGGCGGAGGTAAAGGGATGCTGTACATCTTTGTCGGCGAAGGAAAATGAGCCTTCGGCAAGGTCTATCTTCATCTGGGCCTCCTTCATAAATTTTCGTCCAAGTAAAGACCGCTCCGAATTTGGCATGACGAGGAAGGGGGTAAGAAAGGTACGACCTTGGATGTTGATGTCAACAGTAGTGGACAGGAGCTCCGAGTTCTGGCAGGAGCCATCGGCGAGGGTGACATCGAGGCGGACCGGTGAGAAGATGGCTCCATCTTGAGACAGCACCTCGTAGAGATGTCGGCTCGCAAGATTGTGCGTGGCTCCTGAATCAAGTAGAATGACACCGTCGTGTCCCATAATATTTACGGAAATAATGGGGCGTTCGTCAGCAGGAGCGGCGCCGATTACGGTGGTCGGCGCAGGTGTGAGCATCACATTAACAGGGACGTTCAGAGTGTCTGTAGCGGCATCCGCGGAACGAGCATAAGTAAGCGAAGTCGCGTGAAAAGTCTCACTCGCGGCGGTAGATGCGCTCGCGACATGCGCGGCTGCGTCGCGGGACGTGCGCGCTTGCGTGTCCGCATTGCTACACTTCACGGCCGGAGACGGGGGGGCCGGCGGCGGCGCGTCGGCACCGGCCGAGGTCGAGACGGCGGCGGCGGGCGCGGCTGACGGGCCGACGCGTGCGCAGGACACAGTCGTACTTGCACTCGCGGAATGGCCGAGCACGGACACATGTTGAAATTCCGCTTCATTCGCGGCGGCGGCGGCGGGTTTACAGTTCTGACATTTCGCGCGCGTCATTCCCGGCGCACCGCACCCATAACACCGGATGCGGGGCTCGGTTGCTGTCACGGGAGGTGCCGGCGCGGGTTGTGGCGGACTGTTCTCACATTCAACTTTCGACTTGCGTGCTAGAATCTTACACTCTTCGACTGTATGTCCATAGTTCTTGCAATATTTGCAACGCTTTCGTTGTGACACCCGGATCGAACTGTCAATGTCACTGACACTAAACTGTTTTGGCACGTTATCACTGGATGGCGTTCCGAGCGCAGCGCGGCTGACGGGCGGCGGCGGAAGCGGCGCGGAGACGGCAGCTTTGCGAGCGCTCGCCGGTGAGGGCGCTGTTGTAGTACGCGCCGGCGGCGGAGGGGGCGCTGCGAACGCGCGAGTCTCGGCTATCGAATCTTCAACAGCGCGCGCCGCCTCGATTAACTGTTCGAAGGTCTCCACGGATCTTCTTTGCACGCGTTTTCGGAGTTTCCTGTTGAGGAGCCCGTAAACCATATCTATTTGGATTTTCTGTGTCAAATCGTCCGGTATTTTTGACAGTAGGGCGCGCGCTTTAGACACGAAAGTATCCGTCCGTTCATTCTCCGCTTGTTCCCGCGCAAATAGCTCACGGTACAGCTGATAAGGTTGCTTTGTTATTCCGTAAGCGGCGCGGAGGCGGGAGATCGCATCGTCCCAGCGCGTCGCGTGGTGTTTGACGCCGGTCCACCAGATGGCGGCGTCTCCCTGCAGTAACATGGGGAGTCCTCGGAGAGCATGCTCATCTGATACTTCGGCACACTCTTTATAGGTCTGGATGGCGTCTATGAAGGCTTCAACGGCGTCAGATGTCTCGGATGGGTCTCGCCATGCACTTGGCGAAATTACCGCGCGACGAAATCGCGGCGGGCGCCGGGCTAGCGGGAATCACGGGCGAAAGCGGTGGCGCAGAGGAGGCTCGCTCGAGAAACTTCTCACACATCTCTAGCTGCGTCTTCTGCAATGATGTGAGAAGTGTGGCGAAGTCCTGCTGCGACATTGTTACCACACCAGCTGTGGTTGCACGCTGTTCTCCGTCATCCGAGTCGCCGGAATGCGAACTTTCCCTTGGCTGTTGTCCTATGCGTTTGCGTGTCGCCATGTTGGGTGGGGCGCACGCGCAAGGTGGAGGTTATAAATGCACGACACTCGCGTTTTACTTTTGTTATTGTTCGTCGGGCTGCAAGTTGGGCGCCAGTCTATAACACGGGATGGTTACAAATGTCTTTATTTAGCGGGTTATGAACAAATTACATTAGTAAACACAACGAGGCACACATTGCTCCACGCGGCAGCCATAGATCGGTCTTGCCAACCTTCCGGGGAGGGGAAAACGGTGTGTCTCCGAGGAGTGAGGGAGAGAGAGAGAGACTGCGAGAGCGGGAAAGGGCACTCCAGTGTTGCCAGGATGTGGTCAATCGTTACAACCTTCAAATTTTCGGACATTTTTCGATCTTTGCTTACATCTTCTAACTGAATTGTCGGCGTTTTTCGAGAAAAGCTTTCGAATACAAAGTTGTAGGGCATTAAATTTACTTTAATTTTCATTGTAAAACATATTTTTTTAGACCCAATACTTAACGAGATACAGCAGTTCAAAAATTGAACAAATTTCTCAAAATGTAAAAAAAAGCGAGAAAATAACTTTCATTTTTCAACATATCTATAAATGTATACCCAACCCCCACACGTCTCAAAAGTTAAAAAAATTCAGTAGAAAATAGAATATTACCTAATACAAACATTAATATTCTTGTATTTTCAGCACTTGTTTTTGTCAGCCTCAGTAGCTCAGTGGTGCGGTCGGTCGACTGTTGTTACGCACACCTGGGCGCGGTCAGTACTTGGATGGGTGACCGCTCGACCGTTGGAGGCTGAACGTGGTTCGGATCCTTAAAACTGTAGGTCCCTCCCTTCCCTCCTTACCTTACTATACTCCGTTCATCCTAGGAACTAATGCCGAGCGGTTTCTCGCTCTCGCAACAGTTATTACTCTTCTTTACACAGGACACAAGGTTGTGTTTGTGAGTCATAGGTGTATGCGAAAGTCATCTCAAAACCATAACGGCGCGTGCGCCGCTGCGCCTGGAGTTAGTTTTGTGTTTTTATTCTGAGAAGGTTTCAGGTAGCCAGTTGCAGTCGGCCGGTCAGTCGACGCATTAATCAGTAGCCTTTCCTACGCGTCATAATAATAACGTATTAATTGTTTTGTATATTTTTCACGTGTTATTTTGAAGTTTTGTATATTATTTGTGTTGGTGGGTTAACTTATCCACCTACAATAGAACGAACAGCTGAAGTAAGTAGATTAGGCACAACATTTAAATAATATATAATTTTAATATTAAATAATTTACAGTGAAAATATAAATATTTAACTTGATTCCAAGCAAAAAATTAAAATAAACAGGTTTATTGCAAAATTTTCATTCATCAAATAAATAAACAATAATTCAATAATTTTTTTAAATTAAACTACCTATATTCATAACCTCAGTTCACAGTCACTTCAATCACCCTTTGCGAGAGTGAGAAGTACAGAGAAAGAGAAACCGCTCGGCATTAGTTGCTATGATGAACGGAGTATAGGTATATGGTAGGTTTCATCCCGCTAAATAGTTCGTATTTTCCGTTCAATTCAGTGTAGCCGACATGATATGAAGGGAAGCACTGACATAATGGAACCTAGTTCACCCGGTGTTATGGGCTGACATCACGGATGTTGTAGGTGATGAAGACAACCGTGTCAATTTCCGTAAAAAAAATAATATAAACATTAATATTCTTGTATTTTCAGCACGGAACCGTTTCAATATAAGGCCTATTGCCCGGCCAAGCTTCGACGAATAAGCAGGAATGTCTACAGTGAGCCGACAGTAACGCAATCCGGTAATGGTATGGACTGGTGTCGGGGTTTTGCCTCGCACGCGTTATATTATGAGCTGTTGGTAATGGATTAGTGACGATAAAATATATAAATTACTTTTAAAACCTCAATATCTAACCATACCTAGATTACACAGGCTTTTATTTTATGGAATACTATTTTTTGACCGCGGCTCCGCTCTCGTGAATTAATGTTTTTTCGTAGGAAACCTTCGCGGGCGCGCGTACAAAGACCCACTAAAGTTTCATCGTAATCGGATGAATTGTTAACGAACGCATAGAAGACGAACGAACGAACCAATATAAATTTTTAGGGTTCTGCATTCATAAGGAAGGCTATTACTAAGCATAATATGCCGTCTCTCTGTCTGTCTGTCCGCCCGAGTGGTGTATCTTTTGAACCGTAATAGGTAGCCGGTTGAAATTTTCACAGAATATGTCTTATTATGGTGGATGTGCCAAAAAATTATTGAAAAGGAAAAAAGTAAAAAATTAAGGGGTCCTCATACAAGAAACGTGCTAAGAATAGATTAGTACATATTCACGTATATACACACCACACGCTCTATCCCGACAATTAGGGTAAGCAGAGTAATCGGTGTTGTACTGCAAGTACTCTGGTAACTCACAGCACAACACAAACCACCACGTTTAGCAAAGTATTCGGACAAGATAACTATCAAGAAGCAAGTAAGGCACGAAGACCCACCTGCTGCATGACAACAAACCAAGGGACATACTCAGTTCTCCATCTTACGTTGCGGAGGTCTGCCAGAAGCCAGCAGGCCCAGAAACAACCCCAAACTAAAGCAACAACAACCGTACCGGAGCTACCGGGTTGATACCACCGCACCGAGCGAAACGTCGGTCGAAACGGCTATGTAAATAGTTCGTGTTTTCAGTCCAGTTCCAGTATAGCCGACATGAAAAGGACTGACATGGCACCTAGTTCACCCGGTGTTATCGGCTATCACGGATGTTGTAGGTGATGTAGCCAACCGTGTCAGATTCCATAAAAAAAACCCGCCTCCGAGCCGGACTGGCACCTCCCGGGGGTGAAACTGGCTGCACCTGAGGCTTCGCCCTCGGGCACAGCCACCCAGTTCGAAAGCAATAAAATAAATTACATACATATATATAGCACACACGCTGAATCCCGACAATCGGGGTAAGCAGAGTAATCGGTGTTGTGCTGCAAGAACTCTGGTCAATTACAGCACAACACCGACCACCACGTTTCGCAAAGTATTCGAACAAGATTAAATCGATCAAGCAGCAAGTAAGGCACGAAGACCCACCTGCTGCATGACTCGGTGGAAGTACCGTGCCAAGGTGAGAGGTGGCGAACCTGTCGCCCTTTAGCACGGCATCTTGTCCTTATCCCTTAGTCGCCTTTTACGACATGCATGGGGAGAGATGCAGTGAGGCTATTCTTTTTAAGTACCGGCCCCACACAAGAAATTATGACAGGTATATCAATAAACTATTATTATTCTAATCTACTTATTAATATAATGGAATACAGAGGACATGTGAGCAGAGATGTTGTAATATCACCACTCCATCACATCGTCAGTTGAACATTTTCGAATGTAATAAGCGAAGAGGCCTAAGTATGTAACGAGTTTACATATGTGAGTAATTATAGGATTAGCCACCCGACGCGTGTATCTGCTCTGGGGGCTCGCGCGGGGCGGGAGGGGAGGGGGGAGGCACTCCTCTAGATTTAATTAAACTTTGTTGTTGAAATAGATTTAATTAAAGTAATGCTACAGCACGGCTACCGACAGCGGCGGCGTAGGCGGTGCGGCGGGCGAGGAGAGAGGTTCTACCGCGCCGGAGCAAGGAAGCATATCGACGAGAGTGCGGGGTGTTCAGCAATGTACATAGTTTAAGGTGTTACACATAATTATTCTTCAGTATGTTAGTGCGTTGCAGGATATATTGAGCCAGACAGGATGGAAGGACTGTAAGGTAGGAAGCACATGTACCGTGTGGGGCTGGTACTTTAAAAGAATAGCCCCACTGCATCTCTCCCCGTGTATGTCGTAAAAGGCGACTAAGGGATATGACTCCCTTCTTATATTACTAGGTGGTAGGGTTTAACCCGCCCGGGTTAGTACCACCGCACTGAATGAAAGGTCGGTCGAAACGGCTATGTAAATAGTTTGTGTTTTCCGTCCAGTTCAGTGTAGCCGGCACGAACGAAGGGAAGCACTGACGTGGCACCAAGTTCACCCGGTGTTATGGGCTGACATTACGGATGTTGTAGGTGATGGGATAGGTGACCATAAAAAAAAAAAAACATTTTATGTGTTAACACGCACAGTATACTTAATATAGAGTTTGAAATTCGTCTCTGGAGCGCAGGGACGAAATTCGAGCGTGTAAGCGTCCACTGCTGGCCACACGCCTCTTCAATTTTCCTCCAGTCCTTCCGCCGTGTACATTAGCGAAATAATGAAATCTCAAATTAGGCACGGCCGGCGGCGGTACAGTACATTTGCGAAATAATCGAATGTGGCATTAGTGAGTTGGCCGGCGGTACAGTACATTAAGTAGCGAAATTATCTAATCTTACATTACTGGGGTGGTCGGCGGTACAGTATATTAGCGAAATAACCGATTGGCACATTATTTTGTGAGTTGGCCGACGGTACAGTACATTAGCGAAATAATCTAATCTTACATTAGTGAGTTGGTCGGCGGTACAATACATTAGCGAAATAATAGAATGTCATATTAGTTAGTTGGTCGGTGGTATTATATAGTAGTATATACTGATATTAGCGAAATAACCGATTGTTACATTTGTGAGTTGGCCGACGGTACAGTACATTAGCGAAATAACATAACATCACATACTATCGAAATAATCGAATGTCACACTATTGAGTTGGCCGACGGTAAAGTACATTCGCGAAATAATCGAATGTCACATTAGTGAGTTGTTCGGCGGTATAGTACATTACCGAAATAATCGAATGTCACATTAGTGAGTTGGCCGGCGGTACAGTTTTTTTTTTTTGAAAGCGCGACATATGGCGCCGAGCCACCCATAAGGTGTCTAACGACGCCCATGGACATTCGGTCGTATGCGTAGTACATTAGCGAAATAATCTAATGTTTCATTAGTGAGTTGGCCGACGCACATACGGGTATTTGTCTATTTTAACTGGCCAATATTCAATTTCATCAAACTGTTCCTATTCAGTATTGTATCACATAAGCTATTCTCCACAAACCAAACAACGACATTTGACACTTACCGCCACCCTGCACCTCTTATCCCGCCCGCCACTTAGTGTGCAATATTGATGTCGGTGCCTGCGCACGTAATGTTTATCGTTTTGCTATCAGAGTGTTAAGAGTTTAATGGGCCTATTTTAGTTTGTTGAGTGTGGAAAAAAAAAAAAGATGGACAGTTGCAAAGCAGGTATTTACGAATGTGTATTAGTTATTTTTAATTAAATTGCAATACATTAAAAAAATTGGCAGTACAATGATTACAGAAGGTTTATTGTGTTAAATTTTCATTTATTTAAAAGGAATTCTAAGGTTTTTGTTGTACTTCTGGGTACTTCTGGGTGTCTATTTATATATCAATAAAAAGTAGTACTATTACCCTTGTTAAATACCTAAAAACCGGAGTGCGATTTTTGCGGAAGTAATATAATTATATAATTTAAAACTTTAAAGTCGTACTCGCGATAATTCACAGATAAAGTTAATGTTTCATTTATATTTTTGAAGTGAAAACTTCTTTAGCTGCGCTCGGGTAAAAAATTTTAAACTGGCGTCATCGCGTCCTCGTCAGATCTCGAAAAGCGAAATGTAACCTTAATTCATTGCATTAAGGGTTAAGTTACAGTGGCACGGGATCAATTCTGTTCGCGTCATCGCGTCATTGTTAGATCTCGAAAAGCGAAATGTAACCTTAAGTCATTGCATTAAGGGTCAAGTTACGAGTGGCACGGGATCTGCCGGCACTCCCGGAGTGCAACTGTTAAGTTGGGTTCCGTAACACGTTTATGTCTGTCCATTCTACTAAGTTCTGCAAAATGAATGTAGGGTTCCGTAACAAATACATGTCTGTCCGTTCTACTAAATTTAACATTTATTTCAAAATGAATGTAGGGTTCCGTAACAAATGCATGTCTGTCCGTTCTACTAAATTTTACAATTTTCAACCAAGGTCCTCCGACGGTTATTTTATAATAAAAGGAGGGTTCCGTAACACGTTTATGTCTGTCCATTCTACTAAGTTCTGCAAAATGAATGTAGGGTTCCGTAACCAATGTCCGTTCTACTAAATTTAACATTTATTTCAAAATGAATGTAGCGTTCCGTAACAAATGCATGTCATGTCCTTCAAAATTCGCAGAGATGTACGATATTATGGGATCGCAAATAAATTTTAGATTTTTTTTTTACGTAATAATGATTTTTACACTACTTAATATGTAATTTCATTAGTTTAGACTTTAAATACATGAAACTCATTATTTTGAATCCATAATCACACAAAACTAATTTTGGCCAGTTAAAATAGACAAATACCCCTGTGTGCGACGGTACAGTACATTAGCGATATAACCTAATGTCACATTAGTGAGTTGGTCGGCGGTATAGTACATTAACGAAATAATCGAATGTCACATTTGTACGTTGGCCGACGGTACAGTACATTCGCGAAATAATCGAATCACATTTGTGCGTTGGCCGACGGTACAGTATGTACATTAAAGAAATAATCGAATGTCACATTTGTGCGTTGGCCGGCCGATGAGTGCCTGTAGCAGTGCGAAGGAATCCTTGGCTTCACGGAGCGGGGCTCCGCTGCGTGACTCAATCTGGTAAGTGCTGCGAGAAACTTTTCAAATTCATTATTCCTGAAAGCAAGATTCTTTCAGGCCCTCACCACCCACCCCGCCCCCCCGGCCGGCGCGCACTCCGCTCCGCCGCGGCTCGTGTAAGTAATGTAAGCTGTAACGTTGCCTGGCAGGAAGAAGTGCCCATCTTATACTTCATACAACGCTGAAAGAAATATTGAGTTTGTGCAAGTGTGTGTGTGTCGTATGGAACATGTGGAGAGCTTTAATAAATTACATACATAGGCACATACCACGCGTTCTAACCCGCCAGTCGGGTTAAGCAGAGTAGTCGGTGCTGTGCGTTAAGCAATCCAGTAAAATAAAGCACAACGCCGACCACCACGTTTCACGTTTTAAAAGTATTAGGACAAGATAACTATCAAGCAGCAAGTGAGACACGAAGACCCGCCTGCTGCATGACTCGGTGGTAGGATCGTGCCAAGGTGAGAGGTGGCTAGCCTGTCGCCCTTTAGCACGGCATCTTGTCCTTATTAAGGGTGTACCTAAAAAATAGTACAATTTTTTTTTTAAATACGATATACTTTATGATGACACAATAGAGATTTTATTTATATTTGGGCTTCGATGAAACCACTCTCAAATCGATGCAGCGCAATCGAAGTGTTGGCAGTTTTAAATCGAAGTCCACAGGTAAAGCTGAAAGCTCATCCATTATTAGCTGCTGCCAAAAATGTTGCAGACATACCTGTCTGTCTATATCTGCCTCTCCTGCCATTAATCCTGATTAATAAACGAGCGCGAGTCAATTAAGAAACAGCGCTTCGAAAACCTTTCAGAAAATCGGAAACGCCATCGCGAAGTAGCATTCGTAATAACGCCTCGCCGAGCGCCATCTAGCGGCGTAAGTGATAAACTGTGTTGCCGTCAATTACTTCTAATGGAAAACTTAAATTATGATAAAAGCCAAACTCGGCGCTCGCGGCGGGGCGGCGGAGGGGCGGAGGGGCGAGCGGCGAGGGGTATCGGCGGCTCTTTACTTATTTACGGGCGGCGCGGAGGAGGACCTAATGGACATGCTTGTAGCATCAGATCAGCTGTAAGTGGATTTCCTCTGATGATAATAATATTCTCGATTCATACAAATTCAAATAAACCTTTTGCGAAATCGAACTTTATATCTGTGACCTAAATTGTGCGAAGTGTGGACGTTGTGGAGCTGATCCCGAGCGATCAACCCGCACTTTCAGCAATTAGCCAAGTTGGCGCTCGCGGGGGTGGCGGCCGGCGGCGGGCGGGCGGGGAGAGCGCTGGCGCCGCGCCGCGTCGCCTCCGCCACCGGGCGCGAGTGAGCGGCAAATGAAGTGAGTAAAAGCTCTCTAAAGCTACCGCCCGCCCCGCCACCGCCGACACTGTCCGCGCGGCGTCGACGCAGGCTCACGGCTTCACGGAACCAATATCAACTGAGGTTTGAAAGTAGACGAAACTGTGGAGACGATGTCGATTCATTTATTTTACTAAATTTCAGTAAATGTTTCTTCATTATCTTTGCACCTTTTACAACCGTAATATTTGGTGTGTGATGTGCAAAACAAAAAATAGTTTGCTCTTAGAAGTGTAATAAACATAATAACATATTGAATAACCACCGCACTGAATGAAAGGTCGGTCAAAACGGCTATGTAAATATTTTGTGTTTTCCGTCCAATTCAGTGTAGCCGGCACGACCGAAGGGAAGCACTGACGTGGCACCAACTTCAACCGGTGTTATGGGCTGACATCACGGATGTTGTAGGTGATGTAGCCAACCGTGTCAGTTTCCATAAAAAAAAATATATCTATCGAACGACATGCTACGCAGGAACACGCTGCGCTGGGCTGGCAGAAGACGCCACCAATCGCTGTTGAAGTGAAATGATCAGCCGTTCTATGTTTTAAATTAATATCCCTAATTCATTTTCAGACTCACTATTTCCGTAATTTATCAGTAGCCATTAGCTAATTATAATATCCTATATAATGTGAACCGAGTTTTAAATGACTGCGTCAATGTTTCAAATGACACAGTCAAAGATTTAAATGACCGCGTCCAAATTTTAAATGACACCGTCAAAGATTTAAATGACCGCGCCACATTTTTAAATGACATCGCCAAAGGTTTAAATGACCGCGCAAAAGTTTTAAATGACACCGCCAAAGATGTTTAAATGACCGCGCCAAAGTTTTAAATGACATCGTCAAACATTTAAATGACCGCGTCAAAGTTTTAAATGACAGCGGCAAATATTTAAATGACCGCGCCAAAGTTTTAAATTATCGCGATCAAAGAAAGCATTTGTATATCCGGCAGTGTTCACAGAAAGCTCGCGGGCCCTTTGGGCACCGGTCGGTACTTACTCGTATCTACTCTATCTACAGAATGTCCGTAGTAAGGTATAGAATACTGAAAGTAAATACTTTATTTTGAAGACACTTTTTCGTTACTTCTTAAAAAAGGGGAACGTCTGTCTGTATGTATGTATGTTTGAGGTAAACTTCGGAACCACAGAACAGATTTTGATTCGGTTTACACCAATGGAAAGAGTAGTTCTTGAGGCTCACTATAGGCTATACCATCACGTTAAATAGCCTTAGGGCTGAGCAGTATCAAAGAAAGTATAGTATGGACGGGAGATAGAGAGAGAGATAATATAAGAGTGTCATTTTGTTTCTTTAGATATATTATTTATTACCTATCATATTTTGCGGTTAAATCTAATTTGTTATTAAACCGAGTCTAACGTGAGCGAAAGCTAGTTATTTATATTCTCCATAGATCTGGAGGCTAGGGAGGGCTAGGGTTAACTTCCAAATACATTTATTCAGCTTCCAAAGCGGCGTTTGGCCGAGTGGTCTGGGCATCAGCTTCTCTTGCGAGAGGTCCGAGATTCGAATCCGGTCGGCGTGTACCAACTTATTCTGACAAGCACCACTCTCAGTAGTACATACCTCACTGCGGCTGCCGCAGTATACGCATGTATACAGGATCACCGCAGCGGTGATCCTGTATACATGCGGTGGCGTCACCATGTCCGTTCATTCGTCTGCGGGCGGAGTAGCTCGCGTCACCACACCGGCGGCCGCGGCCCGACCGTGTCTCGCGTCCGCCGTCGTCGCTCGCTCAGCTTTCAGCCGATTACTTGTGACGCTGCCGAGCCTAATTTGATTGCCGTCCGCCATCAATTACCCCCTCCCCCCTCCCTTCCTCACCCCCTCCCCTCGCTTTCTCACCCCCCTCCAGCCCCGCAGCCGCAAACGCCACAGCCTTCTTGCCCGCTTCCTTTTCCTCGACACAATATTACTTACCTTTATTTATTAGCAATCTCCATCATTAGGCTTAGGCACACTTGGGTACACTTAAGTAATTATTGTATTTTTAGAGTTCCGTAATGAAAAGGCAGAAAGTTATCCTTATTTTGAGACATACTTTTTCGTTTTCTCCGGCAGGATGCTTCTTTATTGATGTACTTTGAATATGAATTTTCGAATATAATATGTTGGCTACATACAAAAAAAAAAAAAAAGACCCTAACGTAATCGGACCCAAATTGTACGAAAATGTTCCCGAAAAAATTAGATCTATAAACAGTGACAATGTGTTCCAGAGTCAGATGAAAATATTTCTTTTAGATAATCCATTTTATAAATTAAATGATTTTTTTTTCATATTGTTAATAAACAATATTGCTGACTTGGACGATTCAAATTAATCTTTTATATGTATAAATTTGACTGAACCCTATGTTCTTTGTACTTTATTCTCTTTTTTTAAAGATAATCTTTTATTTACTTATTATTTTTATTTTTTATTAGATGTAGTATGTTATAGTTAACATAATTAAAAATTAGCATGTAAGTTATAAAAGCTCTGTAAGGTTTCTTGCCCGATTCTTCCTTACAGATTGCATTGCTCAACGGGATAAAACAAAAACTATGACGCACCATTACATACTGAATATGCATATGTCTCAATGTAATATTGTTATTGTTGTGTGTGCTTTATGGCGAAATAAATATCTGAATCTGAATCATTCACCACTTGTACATATAATATGCGACGCAGGCGCAGCCAATGTTGCATTGGCTGCGCCTGCGTCGCATTAAATTTTAAATTTAATTTAACATTTATTAAATACTTTCACATAAATACGATTTAAAAAAAATATATTATATTGCTTAATGGATTCCGTTCCAAGTTTCACAAATATCCTCGTGTTTATTCAATAATTAAAAATGGTCGCTTCCAATAGGGTAAGTGTCAGCAGAATATTATTTGTAAATGGCGTTGATACTCAGATGACAAACAGACAGGAACTGTTAAAATTGTATACTTATTATATTAAATGAGTCTCTCGTATTGCAAAATTAGCCTGCCTATCCGACTTGGAGTAAAGCCATCCAGTTTTGGTGCAATAAAACAAAGCAAAATAATTTATTTATTTATTTTATTCTATACATTTACACTTTAAGCTTCATACATTATTATTATTCAACTAAATAGATATAATTATTTTGTGGTTTGTGTATTTAATTTAGCTATTTGAATTGGTTGAATAATAATAAAACTCTCAATTCGCAATGTAATTCAATTTAAACCTGTTTGTAATATCAAACCAGTCATAATGTTCGCCTCGATAAACTTCACTGTTTTATTTTCAAACTTAATGACATATTATGTAGTAAAAAGTTGATTTAGTCGAGTATCAGGAGAAAGGGGGTCGAAAGTTTATTACTTCTTATGAAACAGTATTGACCTTAATAATATTTCAAATATTATGTTCATTTTCATGAATTATATGAAATAAAAACCGGCCAAGTGCGAGTCGGACCGAGGTTTCGTAATTGGTCAGTTTTTATTATTTTTGTTTTACATTAGAATTTGCACTACAATCACACCAAGATAATATATAACCGTTTTTATAATTGAGCAAAAAAAGTATAAAACCCTGATTTCTTGTATGGATACCCTCTTGAGTTTATTATATTTTGCTTTTTTCAATATTTATTAGGATATACGCCATAATAACACATATTCTATGAAAATTTCAACCGGCTACCTATATTACGGTTCAAAAGATACAGCCCTTTAAAAGTAGGACAGACAGACGGACGGACAGACAGGCAGAAGGACGGTTTCCCTAATGATATGGAAACCTATAAAAATACAATTGTGAATGTTAATTATGGTAAGTATATAACTTACTAAGTTTATCCACGGTGTTACTTATAGGCACAGATTTTAGATTTCACCGAAAACTGAATTTGAACAATTTTTGACATTTAACTTTTGCTCCTAATCATGTGCTACTATTAATGTAACCCCGTGTGTAAGAATAGTAAGATACATAAACAATGAATACTAAGATACATAAACAATAGATACAGAATGTACTATTAATGTGCAACTATTAATGTTACCCCGTGTATAAGAATACTAAGATACATAAACAATAGATACAGAATGTACTATTAATGTGCAACTATTAATGTTACCCCGTGTATAAGAATACTAAGATACATAAACAATGAATACTAAGATACATAAACAATAGATACAGAATGTACTATTAATGTGCAACTATTAATGTTACCCCGTGTATAGAATACTAGGATACATAAACAATAGATACAGAATGTACTATTAATGTGCAACTATTAATGTAACCCCGTGTATAAGAATACTAAGATACATAAACAATGAATACTAAGATACATAAACAATAGATACAGAATGTACTATTAATGTGCAACTATTAATGTAACCCCGTGTATAAGAATACTAAGATACATAAACAATGAATACTAAGATACATAAACAATAGATACAGAATGTACTATTAATGTGCAACTATTAATGTAACCCCGTGTATAAGAATACTAAGATACATAAACAATGAATACTAAGATACATAAACAATAGATACAGAATGTACTATTAATGTGCAACTATTAATGTAACCCCGTGTATAAGAATACTAAGATACATAAACAATGAATACTAAGATACATAAACAATAGATACAGAATGTACTATTAATGTGCAACTATTAATGTAACCCCGTGTATAAGAATACTAAGATACATAAACAATGAATACTAAGATACATAAACAATAGATACAGAATGTACTATTAATGTGCAACTATTAATGTAACCCCGTGTATAAGAATACTAAGATACATAAACAATGAATACTAAGATACATAAACAATAGATACAGAATGTACTATTAATGTGCAACTATTAATGTAACCCCGTGTATAAGAATACTAAGATACATAAACAATGAATACTAAGATACATAAACAATAGATACAGAATGTACTATTAATGTGCAACTATTAATGTTACCCCGTGTATAGAATACTAGGATACATAAACAATAGATACAGAATGTACTATTAATGTGCAACTATTAATGTTACCCCGTTTATAGAATACTAGGATACATAAACAATAGATACAGAATGTACTATTAATGTGCAACTATTAATGTTACCCCGTGTATAGAATACTAGGATACATAAACAATAGATACAGAATGACTACTATTAATGTGCAACTATTAATGTTACCCCGTGTATAAGAATACTAAGATACATAAACAATAGATACAGAATGTACTATTAATGTGCAACTATTAATGTTACCCCGTTTATAGAATACTAGGATACATAAACAATAGATACAGAATGTACTATTAATGTGCAACTATTAATGTTACCCCGTGTATAAGAATACTAAGATACATAAACAATAGATACAGAATGTACTATTAATGTGCAACTATTAATGTTACCCCGTTTATAGAATACTAGGATACATAAACAATAGATACAGAATGTACTATTAATGTGCAACTATTAACGTTACCCCGTGTATAGAATACTAGGATACATAAACAATAGATACAGAATGTACTATTAATGTGCAACTATTAATGTTACCCCGTGTATAGAATACTAGGATACATATGTAAAACACATTACCGTCCTTTGCGTCGCGCATTCGGGTAACAATAAATACAGGATGTGTTTTTGCAGTATAATCAGTCGTCGAAACAACCTGATGTAAAAAAGTATAGAACACATAGTATAATACTTTCTTCTTGTCACGCACCACGTGCCTATTTTCTTATTATAAATCGTCACAAACTGCAAATTTACAACATGTACACGTTAGTTTAAATAAACAAAATTATCTACTAGCCAAATGAATTTGCTATTCGTAAAAGTGTTCTCGGAGTGAACATTCTCAGAGTGCGCAGCTCCCGTGCATCTCAAAGGTGAATTACTCCGCACGATGGAAGAGTCATAAAGGAAATTGCCATATGCTTGATAAATAATTTATTTGAGAGCGCGTACGAGTTACTGCTACACTCTCGCCGACTCGGAGGTTAATATCGCTTCGCTGTACCTACGTATAACAACACTCGCAGTGCACTAGGACTTTTCATGGGCGAGCCTACATTTATTTTTACAACGTTAATCTTCTGTCACGCAATTCGTCTAGATTTCAAGTTCAAATTTTTTACCAAGTATGAAATTATTTTTTACAAATCTCTACCTACACATTTTTTTATATATTTTTTATGGAAACTGACACGGTTGGCTACATCATCTACAACATCGTGATGTCAGCCCATAACACCGGGTGAACTAGGTGCCATGTCAGTGCTTCCCTTCATTTCATGTCGGCTGAAATGAAGACTGGACGGAAACACGAACTAATTACATAGCCGTTTCGTCCGACGTGTCATTCAGTGCGGTACCAACCCGGGCGGGATAAACCCTACCGCCTAGTAAGGTAAGAAGGGAAGGGACCTATTGTTTTACGTGGAATTCGAACCACGGTCAGCCTCCAAAGGTCGAGCGATCACCCATCCAAGCACTGACCGCGCTCAGGGTTACTTAACAACAGTCGACTTAGCGCACCGCACTGAGCTACCGAGACTGACTGAATCAGTCACTTCTTATCTTTGATTCTTTATTCACACATTTCACACACCTAAGAGTTGGCTGTAAGAAATCTCTTCAAGGGATAAGTTCGCCTTTGAACCTCATGTATTCATTATATTATTTTTTATTATATTACTCTTGTAAAATATTTGTTGACCAATAAATAATTTAGGTATACGGGTGTGAAATAGGCGCAGCCAATTTCACCCCCGAGGAGGTGCCAGTCCGGCTTGGTGGCGGACTAATGTCGCTGGGGAAAGGCTATTTATCCGCGAGGCTGCAATTTCACTGTACCAAGGTACTGCGCCGAGAGACCGATGGTGCTGGTCGACATAGTCACATTCACATCTGTTGGTTGCGCTGGCAGCTGATTGGCGAACTTTACGGACCTCGGAGAATATAAAACTGAACCAAACATTAAACTTATAATAAAAGTCATAAATACGCATACAACTTTCTAGAGATTTTATAACTTGAGAATATCTTATTTTAACGGCGCATTATATTCCATTTGGTCGAATATGTCGATAACCTTGTTTGAACCTCACTTACTTACTTGCAATACACTTCCGGGTGAAATCAGTGTGAAATGATTTGAACTCAATTTAATGATCATTGTTATTTTAAGATTAGGTATCGTTCATAGAACACAGGAAATTATCAAAATAAGTATTTTGATAATTTTGTATTATTTTAAGTTTATTACTTTCAGTTTCATTGTGATTGTAGTTACTCTTACTATACCAGTGAATTGGGAATTCCCAATTCAGTGACTTAAACATACAATTAAAGATAACAGTTAGATACCTGTTCGATTTCTAGTATTGAAGAAATTTAAAACGTTTTTACGTTTTTGCTGACATTCTGAATTTTTTAAATATGTAATATTTATTTTTATTGAAAAGAAACCTAGTTATTGGCCAGACACGGTCAGAAGAAAGGTTTCTTCACAACCAAAATGTTAATTTGTAAAGATTGCCAAACGCATACATGCATACCATCAGGCTGTATCACACAATCAGGGGTAAGCAAGCAGAGTAATCGGTGTAGTGCTGCAAGAACTCGGATAAATTACAGCACAACATCGACCACCACGCTTAACATGATTGCTTTTTTTATGCAAACTGACGGCTACATCACCTACATCATCCGTGATGGCAGCCCATAACACCGGGTGAACTAGGTGCCATGTCAGTGCTTCCCTTCATTTCATGTCGGCCACGAACTATTTACATAGCTGTTTCGACCGACGTTTCATTCGCGGTGGTACCAACCCGGCGGGATAAACCCTACCACCTAGTAAGGTAAGAAGGGAAGGGACCTAGAGTTTAACGTGGAATCCGAACCACGGTCAGCCTCCAACCGCACTCAAGGTTGCTTCAACAGTCGACCGAACGCACCACTGAGCTACCGAGGCTGACAAAATTGTGTACATTAGAGTATATTTCATTCATTGAAGAAAGAAAGAGTCCAATAATATATTTGCAACTCACTCCGTAATCCTCGCTTCAATCTCCGAACCCAACAGCCCGTCGCCTCGCACGTCCCGACGACAGAGACGCAACAGGACCAGTCGTGCTTTAATTAGGCTCTGATTAGCGAGCCCACTAATGAAGCCACCCACCGCGCCCTCGTCTCTCGTCGCGTCTCCGCTCCTACCTAGGTATACCTACACCCTTCCGCCAGGGTTGCGAGATGTCCGGTTTTGGACCGGACAGTCCGGTTTTTGAGGCTTGTGTCCGGCCGGTCTCCAAAATAATAAAAAATCGGACATCCAAACATACGGTTTTTTCTTTACATACCTATGTATTTTGTTCAGAGCATTTTATTACCACAATCTTTCTTCATTATTGCAAACAGTTCGATCAATTCAACCATAATACTCTCAATAATTTGTTGGCTGCCTTTTATTTATTACCCTTTCATTTTCGATATTAAAGTATTAAAGATAATGAAACATTTTATGTTTATGTTAGTACTAAGCACGTACTCGCTTTATATATGTATATTTTTCATTTGAAAAATGCAACATCATTCATGAAGGTGCAATAGATCGAAAATTTGGAGATAATATGTAACGGCCCGGTGGTGTAGTTGGTTATCGCGTTGGCGGCTAAAGCCGGAAACCCAGGTTCGAATCCTGGTCGGGATGTATTGTTTCCAATGATTTTCGATTTGCATTTTTCTAATTAAAAATATATCATGAAACATTTTGTACTTCAAAATCAAAGGCCTTTTGATGAAAAATGTCCGGTTTTTTCAACTGAACCACCTGGCAATCCTGCCTTCCGCGCGACAACGGACGATCGCGATGCGATGCGAGTAGTAGTAGGCCGGCTACTGAAGTTCACGGTCGCGCGACACACTGTGCGGAGTCATTCCTCGTTCATTAGTTTGTCTTTTATTGATTTGAATTTTCGTTCAGGTTTCGAATCTTGATTGAAGTGCTGAAAACACAGACAAAATCAACAAAGAATATAAAAAAAATAAAAATAGCCAAAAATACAATCCGACTGCTAAAGTAATTAAGGAAACAAGGAAAGATGTGTAGAAAATGGTGTGTCGGGCATGTGGAAGGATTCGAATAGTCAGCCTCGGTAGCTCAGTGGTGCGGTCGGTCGACTGTCGGTCGGATCATAAGCACATCTGGGCGCCGTCAGTGGATGGATGGGTGACCGCTCGACCGTTTGAGGCAGACCGTGGCGTGGTTCGGATTCCACGTAAAACTGTAGGTCCCTTCCCTTCTTACCTTACTAGGTGGTAGGGTTTAACCCGCCCGGATTGGTACCATCGCACTGAATGAAAAGTCGGTTGAAATGGCTATTCAAATAGTTCGTGTTTTCCGTCCAGTTCAGTATTGGCCGGTTGACCGAAGGGAAGCACTGTCATGGAACCTAGTTCACCAAGGTCTTATGGGCTGACGTCGCGGATGTGTAGGTGATGTTGTAGCCAAGCGTGTCATTTTCCATTAAAAAAAAGAGAGATAATTTAATTTACAGACACGTGCGAGTTCGTGCGGCAGGGACGACGCTCTGCAACCGGATTGTCTCTTTCTAAAGTTCCACACGCATTATTTGCTGCGGGGAGCTGTACGTAATGAAGGGCGAGGGAGACGAGAGGATGGAAGGGGATTAGGTGCGAGGGACTAGTCGCTAATTATCAGTAGCTCTCGGATGGCCGCACGTTAATTTATCTATGAACAGCTCGCGGTCTTAGCGCGTATCTTGACAGTGGAAAATACGACAAATGATTATTAAATTACATTTTGTTGTAAAATAATTTTAAATTCCAAACAATAATAAACAATGATACACGAAGAGAATATACAGAAAATCAATAGAAATATGAAATATTACACTGAGAAACAAAAAGAGCTATAGCGCGTAAAATCGAACGTTATCATTGGAAGCTTTTATATATCTACATAATTTTTAATGACACATTTGGTAATTTTCTTAAAGTTCTTTTTCACTTATATACACGGTGTTGCAACCCCAACCGTAAAACCCGAAAGGGGGTGATTCTGTACGTGAAATAGAACAACTTTTGTTCTACGACTTTTTTATTTGAAGAAAAAAAATGTTTTTTCCATACATTTTGAGAATTTGTATGGAAAAAATAATTTTCTTTTTGTTTCAAAAAAATTTTTTTCTTCACAGAAGTTGTTTAGTTTCACATATAGAATAACCCCATTATGTCAGTTAAAAATATTACGGGGGCAACTGCAACACCGTGTTTAAGGTGCCTCTTTATTATGGTCAAATATTTTGGGAGGGTTATATACGCACTCAAATAAATACGTTGACCAAAGCAATCAACCCAAAACACAAAGCTTACACGACAAGCGCGGCGTCTCTAGGGCAGCGCGCCGACAAAAGGTCCAGTGACCTACTTACTGACACACTTTTTCGGCAGGTCAAAAAGACCGTGGAATACTACTCTCGAATATCCAAAGGTTGACTGGAAGAAATCTCTATAAGTGATATGTCCCCTTTGCCTCTCATGTAAATTATATAATAATCACCTTTGCTCACATGGACCCTCTGTAATTAACAAATTAGATCCTTCTACTAGGGACATAATTAGCGGATATAAATTCAAAAAAAATATTCACAAATGGCTTTTCGAACTAGGTCGCTCTAGAACTGATGAACTGTTGCAATGTATATCCTAACCAATACCTTCTATATTAGATGATTTTGATCCTAACACATCCCTATGCCCTACAAGCACTCATTCATCCTCGCATGCATACACAAAATTTACACTTACATTCGACCCCACACACACGCACACATACACACACACCTAAGAAAAGGAAGTATAAAGTATAAACACGATGTATAAAGTAAATATTGACAGTTACCTGCCCCCTATAATACGGCTTGCGCTAGTTTAGAGGGCAGGGGTTGCTCCATGTACAAATTAACTTCACTATCTTAAAAATTATGCTGTAATCATGTTTATTATGTTAAAGTTTCTCATATGTGTATAAATAAATAAATTGAAATTGAAATTGAAATGTTTTTGTTTGTTTGTCAAAAAACTTTCCGGGTGCGCTCACAACAATCTACCAAAGTTGTATAGTAAGCGGATGAAGGGTTTACGAACGCATACAAGATGAACGAACAAACAAACCTATATAAAATATTAATGTTTATACAGTACGTGCTTCTTTCTGTAAAATGTTTTGGAGCAATAAAGCATTTTCTGTCTATCTAAAAATAATACAAATTTATATTTACAAATTTGAGTAAAAAATGTTTTCGATTAAGTATTGATTTTGTACTGTGTGGGGCCGGTACTTTAAAAGAATAGCCCCACTGCATCTCTCCCCGTGTATGTCGTAAAAGGCGACTAAGGGATATGGCTCCCTTCTTATATCACTAGGTGGTAGGGTAAAGCCCGCCCGGGTTGGTACCACCGCACTGAATGAAAGGTCCGTCGAAACGGCTATGTAAATAGTTCGTGTTTTCCGTCCAGTTCAGTGTAGCCGGCACGAACGAAGGAAGCACTGACGTGGCACCAAGTTCACCCGGTGTTATGGGCTGACATCACGGATGTTTTAGGTGATGTAGCCAACCGTGTCAGTTTCCATAAAAAAAAAAAGTACATTTAATTTTTATCTGCTACCTATTTCGGAGAAAACAAAAGACATACCTACACGTACCTTCACGATAAAACAATATTCGCACCGATTCTTTAACAAAACTCGCCGAAACAATACAGGCTAAGGCCGCGCCGCCACTACCATACATACACTTATTTATTTACACAGTCGTATTAATTAACACACACGGGACTCTATTAAACTAAACTATACAATCCCACACCGCAGTGTTGCCCAAGCTACCACTACCTTTACCATACAATATCTATTACACTCTAATTAATATTCAACGTCCGGCTTACTCTTGTGGCTTTGTTCCGGCGGCGCTGGACCAGCAGAGTCGGTGGCTTTTTGATAATAAATTTGTACATAGTAATTGTTGAATGGACGGCAGCATGCGGTAATGGGTTGTAAAAGTTTTGAGTTTATTATTTTATGTTTTAACACCGTCGTGCGACTAAATAAACAGTCCTCCCGTGTGAAAAGACCACCCAGTATAATACCTACATGTAAGATCAATTAATAAAATTACAAATAATTTTTTTTTTATTGAAAGCGCGAAATTTGCCTCCTGTTATACTTTGTAGGTTAGTATAAATTATCTCATATCATCGTTTTAAATGTTTTTGTCTTTTTAGCTACCTACCTATTTCTTATTTCTTGTCTCGCTTTGTTACATTAGGTATTAGGTCCAGTTGCCTTGGACTTCTATTTTGTTTTTTTTTTTATAATATTTATTTTGTACTCCTACTACACACGGCAGTGTGTCAGTCGAGTTCGCAAAGCAAAAGGGCGACACACCGGCCGTGGTTTATGTTACACGAATCGATCCACTTTCGACCCCCCCATAACTTAAAATCTATTTGACGTACACATTTGAAACTTTGGTGTCTAGTAAGAACCTCTTTTAATTATTACCAAATGAGAAATTTAAATAAAAACCATCTTACCATTCGCGAGATAATGACGTCCGAAAATCACTATTTTTATCACTGACTGACTGACTCACTCATCAAAAGTTTAGACTACTTCCAGGTGACCTAGGAAGTTAAAAGTTGGTGTGGAGGTAGGTTATTGAATTGGACGAATATAAAGAAAAAGTCGTCAAATTAAGGGTTGGTATAGAAGACAAAGTTATTAATGTGGCCACGAAAATATTATTAAAAGAGAGCGAAAAAAAAACTGTGTGTACACGCAGAAAATAACTCTAAGCCTGACCTATAATAAAAAAAACAGAAGATAATATATATTTGACAAAAAATAATGATATCCCAAAACATAATTATATGAATAAA
The DNA here is from genome assembly GCA_946902875.1 of Nematopogon swammerdamellus. NCBI lineage: Eukaryota > Metazoa > Arthropoda > Insecta > Lepidoptera > Adelidae > Nematopogon > Nematopogon swammerdamellus. The sequence continues at coordinate 870,991 of OX336337.1, forward strand.
AGACAAGTTCGCAAAAAAAAAAAAACACTTGCAAGATAAGCACTTGGATAACGGCTTCCCTAATAAAAGAAGTGAGATCTAACTGGATACCAAGTTCTTCCGAAGTTCCTTAAATCATAGCTCCAGTTATGCGTAACGTTCTTCAGTTGCTTTAAAAGAAAATTTGTTATGTTCTTTGCTACACAATAGTACGTTTGCCAAGTTTATATCCACCTACTTCTTTGAGTTTGAGAACAATTTAGTCAAGTATTTCATTGACAAAGAACTAGTTCAATTAGATAAATTTGAATAAGAGAAAACTTGCCAAGTCGCACTATTGAAGCGCACAGAGAAGCTCGTTGGAGCGAGTGAGACGAATCATGACAAATTGCTGGTAGCGATGAATTGCTAAGAGAGAATAGCCCCGCTGAACACGGAATACAGCGGTGCCAGTTCCCAAATTGCCACACACTCACACATACATATACGCATCGTAAGTCGTAAGTCAAGAAAATGAACGCCGTGCTCGCTGTGGCGACGGCGAATCAATTAGCTTCGTTTGCGAAGTGCTCCGATAAATACAGCTATCTCTAATTAGAATCGATGCCGGTATTGATGCTGCCAGCTCACGGAGAAGGGAGTACAGAGGGTTGTCGCTATAGCTATAAGTTCCAGTAAAACATGTTTCAACAGTGCAACGGGGGGTACGACTTCATAGACTTTTGATAATTTTTAACCGACTTCAAAAAAGGAGGATGTTCTCAATTGGACTGTATTTTTTTTATGTTTGTTACCTCAGAACTTTCGACTGGGTGAACCGATTTTGATGATTCTTTTTTTATTTGAAAGCTGGTGCTTCCCGTCTGGTCCCATTTTGGTCAACATCGGATTGGAAAGCGTGGCGGAATCGCGAGGCCGAAGGCCGAGCGATTCCGCCGAGTACATTAATAGCAAAAAATAACTAAAACTGTGAAATAAAAACTATTTAAAAAAATATAAAAACCGCCTTCATTTAGAAATAGTGATGACTCGTGCTATGTAGGCAGTGGCAAATATTTTTTTAAATGTAGACTAAGTGGGCATAAAAAAAAGTATCCAGCGAAGTTTATTGCCAGTTCTTCTTCGCTGTAATAATCCAACAGGCAAAATGCTATAAATACATAAAACTTAAACGTTAAAATATGACGAATCCGAGTGCAGTGTACTGTCTATGAATAATGAATAAAGAATAAAAAAGAATAACGAATAGTCCGGCATAACTGCATGTGCGTTGAGTCCAAAGCGAAGCGCTGACATAGCACCTAGTTCATCAAGGTGTTATGGGCTGACGTCGCAGATGTTGTAGGTGATGTAGCCAACCGTGTCAATTTCCATAAAAAAATGCAATGCCATCACGCCGACGTCGATGTCGTATGCATCTAGACGTGGGCGACGCGACGCACCCAGTTTGTTTGGAGAAACTCCTCTCTACTCTCACCTCCGTGGGAGAGCTATTCCGGGGTCCGAGCGCGGGGCGAGTCTTGGTCGAATTGCTTCATGATTCGTGGTTACATTTAATAACGATACTGGTATGCCCTCGCTCGTTAGAATCTGAACTCTTTGTCCGCGGTTACATTTAGATTTCTCAAAGTACTATAACTTAAGGTCTGACCTTCCGCAAAATTGAAAGACCCGTATAGTATATATGACCAGTTCTCTCGGTTATTTATTACGTACGGGTGTGACACGTGGACTCTGACGTTCGCTGTTGTCCAAAGGTTGAAAGTTGTCCAGCGAGCGATGGAGCGAGCCATGCTGGGAATATCACTACGTGATATGGTGCGTAACAATCCGTCGACGCACCAACGTAGTCGATATTAGACACCGGGTGGCTAAGCTCAAGTGGCAGTGGGCTGGGCAAGTTAGCCGAAGAGACTACGACCGTTGGAGTAAGCGTGTCCTACACTGGTGGCCGTGCACAGTAAAACGGAGTGTGGGGAGATCATCCGCCAGGTGGGATGACGACATCAAGTACGTCGGCGGAAAGCAGTGGTTCCGTACCGCTGAAGGCCTGGAGGGCTGGAGGAAAATTGGAGAAGCGTAAGCAGTGGACGCTTACACGCTGACTGACTTACTTACTGACTGACTATCACTTGCGTGCGACGAGACTGCTTATAGTAGAACACTCTAGATTTAATTTGTGAAAACTGTATGTAAATCGGTCGAGCATTCTCGAGTTGCAAGTAGACAAACATACAGATGAAACACGCTGCACTTTATAAAATTAGAGATAAATGAATAAAACACTTATGAGATGTTATTATGTGGACAGTCACTAAAATACTTCCTTCCTTCCTCCTTACCTATAATAAAATCCAACGTCTGCTTTCTGTCTGAGTGTCTGAGTGTCTGTCTGTCCGCTTATAACTCGAGAACCACTGAACTGATTTTAATAAAACAAAATTCTACGGATAGCTTGATTCTTCCTATCAACTATAGGCTACTTACTATCACGCTAAATGGCTTATGAGGTTAGCAGTGAAGTGAAATATGAGAGCGGGCGGAGCCGCGGGCACAGCTTGTGTAATTATATTTATGAAAAAAAAGATACCCTGCGAAATTCGTGCAGTCTTTCTGCCATAAGGTCTATCTTTTTGATGCTTTCTGAGATTATAATATTGTATTTAATAATGGTAATGAGAAGGAGAATTCCACTTGGATTGCTGGCTATACTGAACTAGAGGAGAACACAAGCGAGGTTGCTATGCGGGCATCTTACATTCAGTACGGTGGAATCAACACAGTTTTGAGCCTAAGGGGCAAGAGAAGAGACCTACAGTTTAACAACGGTTCAGAACGATGAAGCAGCAGGTATGCACGTAAAAAAACTCATTGGTATACGCCGAACGGAATCGAACCTCGGACCTCCGCACGAGAAGCCAACGCCCAGACCACTCGCCCATTCCTCGCTGAAACCAAACCAAATAGAGGAAAGTGAACAAAAGGGACTCCAGGGGACTAGCCAGGGGATATAGGAAACTAGATCATAGTTGGCGGCCGGTCATTTAAATAAATATTTGAGCCAGGGGCCAATTAAAAGCAATGACGCGTTGGATCGAGCATTGCATGGTGTTACCCGACTAACGACAGTGACGAGCGAAGAGCAGTCATCGATACAGAGGCTGTTGGGGACAATAAAACAATGGCAAGGTGTGAATAGCATTGTACAGACTCGTACCTCGTAACTTCAGATGTCACTCAAACATTATCTGCTTCATAAAATGCGTATATTTTCAGAAGCTTGAAAGAACGGAACGGGCGTAAATATTGAACTTGTGCTGAAACCACAACGAACATTTTACCTACGACGTTTTAGTCCGTAGTACTATAAAAGTAATCTACTCAGGCATATTTCTACTGCGGCTGATCGTCTGCACTGGGTCATGCGATCACGCACCTTTTCGTTTTCACATCTAACCTATTCAAATGGTCTCTACTTAGAAGTATAAACGAACCCTCATCTGTAATTAATTACATAGGTAGTTAATTCTTTTAATTAGTTTTCTGCTTATAAGTTTCCACACCCCACACTTCCATACGGAAGCCTACAACTTTGGCTGTCTATCTGTTTGTCGGTCTGTCTGTCCGTCCGTCCGATGGCTGTGTATCCTGTATCTTGGTGGTACAAAGTCAGTGGGTCCACGAGTCACACACTGCAATAGCTAGCCGATTGAAATTTTCACAGAATATGTGTTATTTTGGCAACAAATCATAAAAAAATTAAAATTTTAAAAATTAAGAGGCTTCGTCACATCATACAAGAAACGTGTTTTTTAACGTTTTCTTTTTGTGGAGCGGAAACCTCGGTGCGCGAGTCCGACTGGGCCGTGTTTTTAATAAGCTAAATACAAGAAAATACATTTATTTTAATTTCCATTGCACTACTGGGTCTTAAGGAGGGAAACTCTACTGAATTATGTAAAGTATAAAAAGTAGTGAAAATCGGTTAGCGAACGCAGCGCCGCATCTGTTGGCGTCCGCGTTCACCGAACACGCCGCCAGTCAATTAATCTTTTCAATTTGCATCAATTTGAATACTGATTGAAATTATATCGAGATATCATAACGCCGCCGGATCTAATTGCATGTCCCCCTCCACACGGCTGCTGTGCAATCTGCCCCCCCCCCCCCCCCCCCCTCGACCAGTGGCGCATCGCAGCAGTCGAGAAAGGGGGCCGCATAGCAGCCTCGGTCGTGCTCTCCTGTAAGCCAGTGATAGACAAACCAAATTGAAGGGTCCGGTATGGCTCCTTGTAGGTGATATTTGTGATCCTCGGTAGCTCAGTGGTGCGGTCGGTCAATTCTTAATAGCAACCCTGGTCGCGTTCAGTTCTTAGATGGGTGACCGCTGCTGCTCGAGCGTTGGAGGCTGACCGTGTTTCGGATTCCTTCCCTTCTTACCTTACTAGGTGGTACGGTTTATCCCGGTCGGGTTGATACCACCGCACTACACGAAACGTAGGTCGAAACGGCTATGTAAATAGTTCGTGGTTTCCGTCCAGTTCAGTGTAGCCGACATGAAATGAAGGGAAGCACTAACATGGCGCCTAGTTCACCCGGTGTTATGGGCTGACATCACGGATGTTGAAGGTGGCCTACCGTGTCAGTTTCCATAAAATATTTTTTTATATATTAGCTGGGCTGTACTCAGTAGAAGAGAATGAAGCTTGCGCCTTCCGCTTCACCAGAGCGCTCATAGAGAGCCCATAGACTAATCTATATCGCAAGAATCAAACCGGAAAACGAAGAGCTAACTTTTTAACGTAGTTGACATAACAATGACGAAATGCAATGGAAACACGGATTTTTCTAAATTGTCTGTACCTACCTAATTTTATTTTCATACGAAAATTTTATGTAAATCTTTACCATTTTTGTTTTTCAAGATAATGTATGAATATATAGTCAATATCTAAGAAATTGGTCTTCCGATATTCTGGAGGGGCGAGACGCCAAGATACGGCCCTGACGCCCCGCCTCCCTCTAGCTCCGGACGCCTCCGCCCCCACCTCCGGTAGCGACGGGCCGTGCTGTCTATGACACCAATTTCGAGCCAGAAGCTGCTGTAAATCGATTTATGTGCATATCAATAATTTGGCGTGTTGTATTTTGACCCAGATCCACCCAGATCAAGAATTTGCACGCGAAAGTATACATTTGTAAGGTAATTTCATTTACGATGTTCATTTTAGCATTATATGCATTTTAGTAATTTATTACAGCGGCTTATTCTTGATCTTCTCTTCTCTATCTCTATCTCTATCTCTATCTCTATCTCTATCTCTATCTTCTCTATCTCTACTTCTTATAAAAGGTAACACCTGTCTGTATGTATGTATGTTTAAGGTAAACTCCGGAACTACTGAACAGATTTTGATGCGGTTTGCACCAATGTAAAGAGTAGTTCTTGAGGCTCACTATACGTAATATATCATCACACTAAATAACCTTAGGGCTGAGCAGTATCATATATAGTATGAACGGAATTTAGTGTCGAATGGTTGTGCCGGATGGAGAGGGGAGAGAATGATGGAGGGGAGGGGATGGGGAAGGAGGTGAGAGAGAGAGAGAGAGAGAAAGAATGTAAGAGAAGCGATTGTTTATTGTATTTGCGGTTAATTCTGATTTGCCATTAAACCGAGTTTACCGCGAGCAGAGCCGCGGGCAAAAACTAGTAACTGTATACAAAGATTAACCCTAAAGATAAAAACTTATATTTATTTATTTACTTTATTTCCTTTTATGAACCAACTAAGTATTATCTTCCTTCGTAGCAACATTGTTGGAGTTGGAGGGAGGGAAGGAGAAGGAAGGAGGGACGGGAATGGAGTGGGGAGCGATGGAGGGAGGTACAGAGAGGGAGAGAATATAAGAGAAGCGATCGTTTATATTATCATATTTGCGTTTAAATCGGATTTCCTATTAAACCGAGTCTATCGCGAGCGAAACCGCGGGCAAAAGCTAGCACTCTAACAATTTAATAGCCTACACAGTATATGGATATATGAAAAGAAAATATTAATTAATAGCCATTTTGGGTTCTTAATTATTATTATAATATAATTTAATTAATATCGGCGCCCGATAGGTTAATACTCTAAATATCAATCGGGCGAATTTTACTGTATACACACTATGAATTTTGTACGAATATGTACAAGTACTCACATGTATTTTTTTCTTTTTATTATTCGATTATACAATGAAGCGAAGACTACTATTGATAAAATGTAATTAACCAGCCACAATACAAACACAGCGTCGGATTACAGCAGCTCATTAGAGGAGCGAGAGACGACACGTCCGCGCCGCTCGGCGTCTGGCCCGCTAATCTCTAATTACGATCGAGTGGAGGGCGGATGTGGCCGCTTGGAGCGCACCTGTCGCGCCTCACTTCCTGTCGGCCAGGACTGAGGAACTTCGCTCTTGTTAGTGTAGCTCATTTACATTTTCTTCTCTCACAAACATGTCTTCTTCGTTTATATAATATTGAAATTCAAAGCACGTTAAAATACGTATTGCTAATAAAATCTGAAAAGTAATTTCTGAAAGGATCAATGATGTATAAGAAAAAAATTCACAAATCTCATGCATTACATGACCTTCGGGTACATTGAAAATGACTTTTAGGGCGTATTCAAATACAGTAGTGGAGCGTTTGAAGAAAGTAAGAAAGCTCGCTACCATACCTGTAGTTTGGCGCGCGGAACCATTCGGTTTTTATAAGAGCCACATCTTAGCTTAAGCGTTAAATGTGCGTGTACTAAGTTTCATCGAATTCGGATGATCAGTTTAAGAGTTACGGAAGAACATACACACAGAAAAGATTTCTAAAAATTTTCAATTTAGTTTTAGTATCATAATGGGTGTCTTAAAACTTCGTATCAACGTGCTAGACAGCCTAGTCCGCAAATCTGCTGGCATGGCGCCTCACTGAGCGTGGTTTCGCGAGGAGAGGGGTTTTTGGGTCTGTCGACTGTACCATTGGTCCGTCGACACAGCCACCCATGTTGGTTTACATTTAAAAAAACATAGAGTCTACAAACGCAGTATCTCATAAACCGATTCCGCCGTCCTCATTCCACCTCCGCACTACGCGTACTGGGCAGGGGATGCACCCCTATTCAATCGATCTACCACCGATAACCGGTTCTGTTGATCTTTTATTCACAGAACCGGTAAATTGTGGAACGCACTCCCTGCCTATCTATTTCCGCCCAAGTACAGCCTGGGGTTCTTTAAAAGTGGCGTGAAAAGGCTCCTGTCAGGCCGTCATGGCATTCGCAATCCCCGTGCATCACAGAATGTCCATGGGCACCGTTAGACACCTACTTGTAGGTGAAACGATGCCACATGTCGCGCTATCCATAAAAAAATAAAACAAAGTAACTTAATCCATGACCATCCCTTACATGTTATTATTAGTATTGATAAGGGTTGAAAGTGTTCTAGCGATTGTCGTACACGTTGAACATGTTGAACGTATAACCGAAAGCTCGTTGAGTGCCTTACAACTCACAAACGTTGAGCCCGCAAACGTTGAAAAGTGTCGAGTCGATCGTGCGTGGCTCCTGTACTTAGAGCGCTCGGCAAACAGAGCGGAGGGCCCTCGGAGGCGCGAGCGCGGAGTCAAGGGCTCTCGCTTCGCGTTTAATTAGATAGATACGCAGGGCGGCGCCCGCCCTCGCCGCGCGCCGCGACCCTCCCCGGCCGCCGCCCGCCCAGTGGGGCCTTATTAGTATTGTCTACAGGCTCCCAATTAACGCTCAGGCGTGCTGGAGTGACGCCTGCTGTACAGTACGCGGGGTCCCTACGATATACAGACATTAGTACGATACACACAAATACACCCTTACACACCCGCACACACTACACTCACACTCACATCCACATGTAAATATACATTAATTACTAATAATAAATATGTAAGTGTTGGTCATGGAGTCAGTTCCATTTTATTTTATGATAGATATCCTGCGTTTGTAGATTATAAGTATGATAATAAAACTAAATTGATGTTCCTCCATTACTCTTAAACCGATCATCCGAATTCTATTAAACTTAGTATTAGCACATTTAACTATACGGTACACAGGATAGGCTAAATAAAATTCAGTTTAGGTTACGCTAAGATGTGGCTCTCATACAAACCGCGCCGAAATAATGGTACGGTAGCGGGCTTACTTACTTTGTTATTTATACGCATTTCACGCGGGCGCAGCCGCAGGCAAAAGCTAGTGACAAATAAAATAATGACGTATCATACTGAATATGCATATATGTCTCAATGAAATATTGTTAATGTTTTGTGTTCTTTATGGCAAAATAAATATCTGAATCTGAATCTGAATCTACCGGATAAGGAATATCAAAGTAACCGTTACGTGTCGGACTAGCGTAGGCCGCCCGAGTCCGTTCATCATTTTAATAATTAAGCCAGCCTCCGGTTCGTTAGCGCGGCTTCAGGTGGATATTAATTAGGATTGTCTGAAGCTCGCCGCGCTCGATACTCGCCGGTCTTTGACGGAACCCTTACGCGTCCTTTGTACACAATACGCCCAGATGCTCGATACCTGTGTGACTCTCTTCTGTCTCGTGGATTAATATTAGTTATTGATTTTGTTCTAATACTATTCGGGTTCTTACCCTGCGAAGTTTCTTGTCGGTCCTTCTTCGTGGGTGTAATCGAACCGGATAGAACAAATTGTGACAAGTTCGAGTGCAGTCTAACTGCCATATGAATTATCAATAAACAATACAAAACAATATTATACTATTGGTAACAATCATCTTGAGTATTGAGAATGTTATAATTTGATCGTGTAGAAGGTATCGGTGATAAGTAGTACGTAGGAGTTACAAAAAACTTGGTTCGTATCAAGAATTAATATTTAAATACCTAATATTTTTTTAATATATTTATTTCTACATATTTTAGTTAAATAGATGGGTGGATAGAGAATACATTATTTCTACAAACATATTTTACAAAAACTAGCAGAATATAAAATTTATACATACATACATACATACCACACGCTGTATCCCGACAATCGGGCTAAACAGAGTAATCAGTGTTGCGCTGCAAGAACTCTGGTAAATTACAGCACAACACCGACCACCGCGTTTAGCAAAGTATTAGGACAAGATAACTATCAAGCAGCAAGCAAGGCACGAAAACCCACCTGCTACAAGACGCAGTGGAAGGACCGTTCCAAGGTGAGAGGTGGCTAACCTGTCGCCGGTTAGCACGGCATCTTGTCCTTATCCCTTAGTCGCCTTTTACGACATGCTAGGAGAAAGATGCAGTGGGGCTATTCTTTTTAGGGTTCCGTATCCGATACGGGACCCTATTACTAAGCCTACGCCGTCTGTCTGTCCGTCCGTCCGTCCGTCCGTCTGTCCGAGGGCTGTATCTCTTGAACCGTAATAGGTAGCTCCCCATGTAGGTTCCCATAGAAGAAACCAAAAAGTGTATGCGCGCGCGCCATCTACCGAATAGAGTGTGAAGCATTTTAACTAATCATGACATTTAACTAATTTGAAACATTTCATAACACGCCATAGATGGCGCGAGTGGCGCGAAACCATGACATGGCGATACGGAACGCTCGGTGCGCGAGTCCGACTCGCACTTGGCCGGTTTTTTTTAAGTACCGGTCCCACACGGTACTCTATAAGTCTCATTATTAAATTTGTCCAATTTATCTTTTAAACTTTTCAGGCAGGTCGGGCATCTCTTCGGGGAGAAGTCGGGTGATGGAGGACCCCGTTCCCCCCCCCTCCCCCTCCCCTCCTCCCCCCTCCCGTGTAGGGGGAGCAGCGTGTCCCCCGAGGTGTGCGGTGTAATTGTTTCCACTCCTAATTAGTGCGCGTCTAGTGTTTGTTACGTGAAGCCGAGGCTCGGCGGCGCGCCTGCGCGGATACTCGACCAAATTGCGAGTTGTTTTTTTGTTCTCATGAGCATTGTTTCGTTTCTGCTCTTTGTGTGTGGTGGAGAAAAAAAAGAAGGGTTAATAATGAGGGTAGCGCGGAGCGAGGTCGGGGTAAGTTTTGAAATGCGCTGTTTGATAGAAGGTCCTGCTTGGAGTACTGCTCGCACCCTGCGTGGGATGGCTCTGCCAAATACCAGCTTACGCCTTTGGACTCGATCCAGCGTCGAGCCGTGCGACTAGTGGGTGACCCCGAAGTGTCCGCGATCTAGAACCACTGCAACACCGCTATGGCTTATTCCATGGGGAGTGCTCGGAGGAGCTGTTTAACTCAATCCCGCCGTCCCCTTTCCACCTCCGCACCACACGCACTGGGCAGGAATTGCATCCCTATACGCTGGACTTACCGCGGATGCGTACCAATCGATTCTGCAGATGTTTCCTCTACAGAACCGGTAAACTCTGGAACGCTCTCCCTGCTCATATATTCCCCCCCAAGTACAGTCTCAGATCCTTCATTAGGGGCGTGAGTGGGCACCTGTCAGGCCGGCATGGCATTGGCAACCCTCGCATATGACCGAATGTCCGTGGGCGTCGTTAGACACCTTATGGGTGGCTCGGCGCCATATGACGCGCTTTCAATAAAAAAAAAATTCTCAGCGTCGGTATCTCAGTGGTGCGGTCGGTAGACTGTCGCAAATTGGAGAGGCGTATGTGCAGCAGTGTACGCATACACGCTGAATGACTTGACTGACTCCTACACACATGGTGAATAATTCGATAGCGCTACACTCATTTGTTTGGGTAATGTAATTATTGCCTTCTCGTGGGACTGTTGATTATTATTGTTTCGGTAAAAAGCGCGAGGGAAATAGTGTAGAGTTTGTAGGAGTATACCTACAAGCTACACGTATTGTTTGTGGGCTCCGCCCTCGCCCATGGCTTTCCGATCCAAAACAGAACCAGCTCAGTACCTTAATGTATTTGTCATTTTTTAAACGAAATAGAGGAAAAAAATGCTTTTATTTGTCTTCAATAAAGTTGATCTAACACGGCATCTTGTCCATAACCCTTAGTCGCCCTTTACGACATGCACGGGGAGAGATGCATGTGGGAATATGCTTTGGTACTGCTTTAGTACCTGTGGTACTGCCATAACTTGACTTTTTTCTAGCTAAATTTAGAAGATTTTGTCAATGAAATAAAAAAATTGGTAAATATTCGAGTTTACAGCATTTCATTAGTTAATCTCTATCTCTATCTCTACTTCTTATAAAAGGGAACGTCTTTCTTTATGTTTTTTTTTTTTTTTTTTATGTATGTATGTTTGAAGTAAACTCCGCACCCACTGAACAGATTTTGATGCAGTTTGTACCAATGGAAAGAATAGTAGTTCGTGAGGCTCACTATAGGCTATATATCATCACGCTATCAGCCTTAGGGCTGAGCAGTACGAAAAAAGTATAGTATGGACGGGAGAGAGAGAGAGAGAAAATACTATATGAGAAGCGATCGTTTATTATAATATTTGCGTTTAAATCGGATTTGCTATTAAACCGAGCCTACCGCGAGCGAAGCCGCGGGAAACAGTTATTAAACGGATAAAATCCGTGAACAACTACATGGCTACTTTAACTCCAAATGTTACATTCCTCAGTCTTACAAAAAATGAAAAATAAAAAAAGTTAAACCCTAAATACAGCACTGCCCTCTCGCCCTCATAATGAACGTGTGCCACGGGTTCGTACACGAAAAGAAAAACTTACTTAACAGATATAAAGCTTGCAATTATAAGTTAACAAGGAACGTCTCACAATCAGGCGACAAAGGAACCGACATTCTCCCCCTCCACCCTCCCGCTCTACTTCCACCCCGCTCCCCCCTCCGCTTCGCTAAACTTTTATAATGATGCCCACCGGACCATGGAATCATTAGACTGCGTGGTGAACATTCACTTTATACAGTGATATCCTCTGCCTTTTGATGGAAAGTTTTTAGGGTTCCGTACTCGTCGTACGGGACCCTATTACTAAGCCTACGCCGTCTGTCCGTCTGTCTGTCTGTCTGTATGTCTGTCCGTCTGTCCGAGGGCTGTATCTCTTGAACCGTAATAGGTAACCGGTTGAAATTTTCACAGAAATGTGTTATTGTGGCCGATATAACAACAAATAAGAAAAATAAGAACAAGTAAAAAAATTACTAAAAAATTATCGCCATACAAGAAACTGAAAAGTGTATGCGCGCCATATACCGAAAAAAGTATGAAGCATTTTAACTAATACATATTTATATATATATATAGCCTAACATGTTTGGCAAACCTTGGGTGAGCACTGTACAGTCATTACGAAGAAATCTAACCAGCTCCTTGGCTTTATTCTCAGAATTACAAAAGGCTTTAAGAGACCTCATAGCATAATATATTTATATAACAGTTTGATCAGAAGTCGTTTGGAGTATGCTTCAGTTATATGGTCGCCTCACTATGCAGTCCACAGGGATCGCATTGAATCAGTACAGAAAAAATTATTGAGATCCGTGTCATACAGATATGGGCATAGAAGAAGGCTCGTAACATACGAAGATAGGTTAAATAAATTTAAAATGGTTAAATTAGTTGTCAGACGCGACGTATTTGATGCTATGTGCCTGTATAATGTTATTCACGCTAGGTTTGAGACCAATATATTGTCAAAGATATGTTTCAATACGAGAGTAGGACAAATCAGACGTCCTAGAATGTTTTACTTACCCGCATGTAAAAATAATATGGCGTACTTTAGTCCTATTCTTCGTATTTGTCGTACATACGAAATTATCAGGGATAAAGATGCTGATATAGATATATATCATTACTCCGTAGCTCGGTTTAAAAAAAGTGTGACAACAGTTTTGTCTAACTTATCTTCTGAAGGTAATTATGTAGATTTAGATTTAGCCAGACGTCAAATTTTATATCTTGTTTATTTTCCTTTTTTGCTTTGTTTTTATTTCAATTTTTATAGTTTAGAGATTGTTTATGGTTTTATACTGAAAATATATAGGTAGTCAACATTGTTTTTCGTTAGCACGTTAGTTAGCATGTTGTGTACTTTATTTTGGAGAGTTGACTGCTCCTGTAAACTGTTGTAGATAAGCCGTGTGTTGTGTCAACTTCTCTGTGAAAGTACCTAAAATAAACAAATACCTACCACACCTACAACGCAGTGCTCAAAAAAGAGCACTGCGTTGTATACTCAGTATGAGAGCGAGGGACTCTTGTAGAAATGTATTTGATAAAATAGGAATTATGACATTACCCAGTGTTTATATTTATCAAAATATCTGCTATGCTAGGAAATATATACAGGATGCTACGCTTCACTCTGATATGCACCAGCATGATACAAGGCATAAAAATAATGTTCTAATTAATTACGAAGCACATAGGTCATCTAAAATGTCGAAAAGTTTTGTTTGCAACAGTGTTAGATTGTACAATAAAATATCAGAAGAGGTAAAAAATCTAAATGATACTTTGTTTAAGAAACATATCATATCAATTCTTGTAAACAAAGCCTACTATACTGTTAAAGAGGCATTCGCCGACAGGACTATATCTTGACGTTCTGACTGCATAATTAGTTAGCGCATGACTAGGTACTATTTGTACCCAAATTTATTTACTAACCGATTGACAACTTGATACTTCAAGTATCTTAATATTTTTATTATTATTATTTGACAATACTACGTTGTAGTATGTATACTTATTACTAACATTATTGAGTTGATACAAATGACGTATCAAAAATTTGACAAAGGCTCTTTACACCTGATCCACTTAATTAAGTCCTTGCAGTCAGAACTTCAAAAACAAAACAAAAAACTGTTTTTAAACGGTTTTATTTAGCTTGACTCCGTATATTTGTTTGTTTGTTTGTTACTATCTTTGTTTCAAATCTTGCGACAACTTTTTCAACTACTTCTACTGAACCGATTTTTATGAAACTTTGCACACACATTGAGTTCTCGTGACAATACAATATTATGATAATTTCAACTTGGTAACGAGGGTCTGATGATGGAGTCAGGAGGTGGACAGTGGAACTCTTCAACCGTTAATAGTAACCCCCTCGAGTTTGGGCTCATTTGGTTTGTTTGGACGAGTGTCCCATAGTTCTACCAATACACTTGGTGACGAGGGTCTGATGATGGAGTCAGGAGGTGTACAGTGGAACTCTTCAACTGTTACTAGTAACCCCCTCGAGTTTGGGCTCATTTGCTTGGTTTGGACGAGTGTCCCATACACTTGGTGACGAGGGTCTGATGATGGAGTCAGGAGGTGTACAGTGGAACTCTTCAACCGTTACTAGTAACCCCCTCGAGTTTGGGCTCAATGGTTTGTTTGGACGAGTGTCCTATACTTCTACCAATACACTTGGTGACGAGGGTCTGATGATGGAGTCAGGAGGTGGACAGTGGAACTCTCAACCGTTACTAGTAACCCCCTCGAGTTTGGGCTCATATGGTTGGTCTGGACGAGTGTCCCATATTTCTACAAATACACTTGGTGACGAGGGTCTGATGATGGAGTCAAGAGGTGTAAGGTGGAACTCTTCAACCGTTAATAGTAACCCCCTCGAGTTTGGGCTCATTTGGTTGGTCTGGACGAGTGTCCCATATTTCTACCAATACACTTGGTGACGAGGGTCTGATGATGGAGTCAGGAGGTGTACAGTGGAACTCTTGAACCGTTACTAGTAACCCCCTCGAATTTGGGCTCATTTGGTTGGTCTGGACGAGTGTCCCATACTTCTACGAATACACTTGGTGACGAGGGTCTAATGATGGAGTCAGGAGGTGTACAGTGGAACTCTTCAACCGTTACTAGTAACCCCCTCGAGTTTGGGCTCATTTGGTTGGTTTGAATGAGTGTCCCATACTTTTACCAATACACTTGGTGACGAGGGTCTGATGATGGAGTCAGCAGGTGTACAGTGGAACTCTTCAACCGTTACTAGTAACCCCCTCGAGTTTGGGCTCATTTGGTTGGTTTGGACGAGTGTCCCATACTTCTACCAGTACACTTGGTGACGAGGGTCTGATGATGGAGTCAGGAGGTGTACAGTGGAACTCTTCAACCTTTACTAGTAGCCCCCTCGAGTTTGGGCTCATTTAGTTTGTTTGAACGAGTGTCCCATACTTCTACCAATACACTTGGTGACGAGGGTCTGATGATGGAGTCAGGAGGTGTACAGTGGAACTCTTCAATCATTACTAGTAACCCCCTCGAGTTTGGGCTCATATGGTTTGTTTGGACGAGTGTCCCATACTTCTACCAGTACACTTGGTGACGAGGGTCTGATGATGGAGTCAGGAGGTGTACAGTGGAACTCTTCAACCTTTACTAGTAGCCCCCTCGAGTTTGGGCTCATTTAGTTTGTTTGAACGAGTGTCCCATACTTCTACCAATACACTTGGTGACGAGGGTCTGATGATGGAGTCAGGAGGTGTACAGTGGAACTCTTCAATCATTACTAGTAACCCCCTCGAGTTTGGGCTCATATGGTTTGTTTGGACGAGTGTCCCATACTTCTACCAGTACACTTGGGGACGAGGGTCTGATGATGGAGTCAAGAGGTGTACAGTGGAACTCTTCAACCTTTACTAGTAGCCCCCTCGAGTTTGGGCTCATTTAGTTTGTTTGAACGAGTGTCCCATACTTCTACCAATACACTTGGTGACGAGGGTCTGATGATGGAGTCAGGAGGTGTACAGTGGAACTCTTCAATCATTACTAGTAACCCCCTCGAGTTTGGGCTCATATGGTTTGTTTGGACGAGTGTCCTATACTTCTACCAATACACTTGGTGACGAGGGTCTGATGATGGAGTCAGGAGGTGGACAGTGGAACTCTTCAACCGTTACTAGTAACCCCCTCGAGTTTGCGCTCATTTGGTTAGTTTGGACGAGTGTTCCATACTTCTACCAATACACTTAGTGACGAGGGTCTGATGATGGAGTCAGGAGGTGTACAGTGGAACTCTTCAACCGTTTACTAGTAACCCCCTCGAGTTTGGGCTCATATGGTTGGTCTGGACGAGTGTCCCATATTTCTACCAATACACTTGGTGACGAGGGTCTGATGATGGAGTCAAGAGGTGTAAGGTGGAACTCTTCAACCGTTAATAGTAACCCCCTCGAGTTTGGGCTCATTTGGTTGGTTTGAATGAGTGTCCCATACTTTTACCAATACACTTGGTGACGAGGGTCTGATGATGGAGTCAGCAGGTGTACAGTGGAACTCTTCAACCGTTACTAGTAACCCCCTCGAGTTTGGGCTCATTTGGTTGGTCTGGACGAGTGTCCCATATTTCTACAAATACACTTGGTGACGAGGGTCTGATGATGGAGTCAAGAGGTGTAAGGTGGAACTCTTCAACCGTTAATAGTAACCCCCTCGAGTTTGGGCTCATTTGGTTGGTGTGGACGAGTGTCCCATATTTCTACCAATACACTTGGTGACGAGGGTCTGATGATGGAGTCAGGAGGTGTACAGTGGAACTCTTCAATCATTACTAGTAACCCCCTCGAGTTTGGGCTCATATGGTTTGTTTGGACGAGTGTCCTATACTTCTACCAATACACTTGGTGACGAGGGTCTGATGATGGAGTCAGGAGGTGGACAGTGGAACTCTTCAAATGTTACTAGTAATCCCCTCGAGTTTGGACTCATTTGGCTAGTTTGGACGAGTGTTCCATACTTCTACCAATACACTTAGTGACGAGGGTCTGATGATGGAGTCAGGAGGTGTACAGTGGAACTCTTCAACCGTTTACTAGTAACCCCCTCGAGTTTGGGCTCATATGGTTGGTCTGGACGAGTGTCCCATATTTCTACCAATACACTTGGTGACGAGGGTCTGATGATGGAGTCAGGAGGTGTACAGTGGAACTCTTCAACCGTTACTAGTAACCCCCTCGAGTTTGGGCTCATTTGGTTGGTTTGGACGAGTGTCCCATACTTATACCAATACACTTGGTGACGAGGGTCTGATGATGGAGTCAGGAGGTGTACAGTGGAACTCTTCAACGGTTACTAGTAACCCCCTCGAGTTTGGGCTCATTTAGTTTGTTTGAACGAGTGTCCCATACTTCTACCAATACACTTGGTGACGAGGGTCTGATGATGGAGTCAGGAGGTGTACAGTGGAACTCTTCAACCATTACTAGTAACCCCCTCGAGAGTACTGTGTGGGGTCGGTACTTAATAAGAATAGTCCCACTGCATCTCTCCCCGTGCATGTCGTAAAAGGCGACTAAGGGATAAGCGGCCTGCAGACACCCCGGTCGACTTGTGGCTTTCATGGAAGACATAGGCTGGCTGGGGTAGCTGGAGACTGCGGGGTTTTGCACGAAGGTCCCCAACCAAGCGGGATTAGTTTGCAGGCCTAGAGCCAACCCCAAACCAAAACAACAACAACAAACCCCCTCGAGTTTGGGCTCATATGGTTGGCTTGGACGAGTGTCGCATACTTCTACCAATACACTTGGTGACGAGGGTCTGATGATGGAGTCAGGAGGTGTACAGTGGAACTCTTCAACCGTTACTAGTAACCCCCTCGAGTTTGGGCTCATTTGGTTTGTTTGGACGAGCGTCCCATGCTTGTCGAACGCAAATGAATGAAACAGACATACCATCTGTTAGAATTGATTTTGAAAGGGACGGCGGACACCTTATCCATCCTAAAGCCATACAGTTTCCAGCAAAGTTTAATTATGGAACAACTGAGAGACAGATGTTACCGATAATTTTGTCATGGGCCTCCACTGTCCATAAAATGCAGGGCAGTACCATGCTGTCGTGTATTTGGGCTCCAGGCTATTTGAGGAGGGTCAAGTGTATGTTGCATTGAGTTGAGTCGCGTAAAGTCTTTAGAAGGGCTATGTATTGAGGAGCTTGATTGTGAGAAATTGACAGGTAAGAAACTGAGTAACAAAGATGCAATGAGAGAGTTGGAAAGGATGACGAGTTTGCGTAATGAATGATACGAGCCAAAAATCAAACTAAAAACGAGTAAATAAAAAAATAGGTAAAAAAACTTTTAAGTTAAACGGTTTTATTAAAAAAAACTAGAAAAAAAACAGCTGTACAAAAAACTAGAAAATAATGAGGACACAAGCCTGGGCCTTCTTAAGATTTTACGTCTGGGTAAGAAATCGTGCAATACTAGCGTGCTGTCTTCTCATGTCGGATGCCAAAGGGCACATTGTGTCGCTGCGTCAGCGGAATAAGTAATAAATTGAGACTTTTAACAGACTAATATAAAAACGTGGGGCGTATAATATGCGTAATAAATAACATGCGCCCCACGTTTTTATATTAGTTTGTTAAAAGTCTCAATTTATTACTTATTCCGCTGACGCAGCGACACAATGTGCCCTTTGGCATCCGACATGAGAAGACAGCACGCTAGTATTGCACGATTTCTTACCCAGACGTAAAATCTTAAGAAGGCCCAGGCTTGTGTCCTCATTATTTTCTAGTTTTTTGTACAGCTGTTTTTTTTCTAGTTTTTTTTAATAAAACCGTTTAACTTAAAAGTTTTTTTACCTATTTTTGATCTTGCTCTCAAGCTGTATTTTCAATCGACTGCAGGCGGTGTTATTATGTGGATAGTCACTAAATGATTGTAAAAATGACTATGAAAAAAAAAGCACTGCGAAGTTTCTTACCGGTTCTTCTTCGTGGGTGTAATCGAATCGGATAGAACAAATTGTAACAAATTCGAGTACAGTCATGCTGTCTAATGAATGCTTAATAAACAATATACAATATACAATATACACCCGTGATGTTAGCCTATAACTGGGGAGCTAGGTGGCACGTCAGTCAGTGCTTCCCTTAGGTCGTGTCGGCTACACTGAACTGGAAAACATAAATTAAGAACACGACGTGGCGGAGGCACCCACTCTTGTGAAGATTGTGTAATTAAATTGACTTAATATTAACAATAATTTTTCCTACATAGGACAGATATTCAGCCTCGGTAGCTCAGTGGTGCGGTCGGTCGTCTGTTGTTAAAACACCTGCGGCGCGGTCAGTACTTAGATGGGTGACCGCTCGACCGTTGGAGGCTGACCATGGTTCGGATTCCACGTAAAACTGTGTAGGTCTCTTACCTTACTAGGTGGTAGGGTTTATTCCGCCCGGGTTGGAACTACGGCACCGAGCATACAGTCTGTATGCTCGGAGTACCACGGCACTGAAAGAAACGTCGGTCGAAACGGCTATTTAAATATTTCGTGTTTTCCGTCTAGTTCAGTGTAGTCGACATTAATGAAGGGAGGGACTGACATGGCAAGGTAGAATACTGACATTTGATAATTATTTGACAGGTGGTGGTAATTTGCGGCCTACTTCGTCTTCAACACATACGCTCAGAAGACTTGAATCAAGTGTCGGCACTGTCCTAGTGAACTCTCTCGCGTGCCGGCGCCGGCGCGCGGTGCGTAAGGAGCCACGAGGAGTGAGGAGGGAACAGACTGAGCAGGGCACAGGAGACACTCGTCGCCGACGCGGGCTCTCCTCGAGAGTGCGCCTCGCGGTGGCGGAGGAATGAGGGGGAGGAAGGGAGGGGGAAGGGGGGGGGGGGGGGAGGGCGACTTGACATTCTGCCGTAATTGGATTGGTGCATGAAAAACAACTTGAAACAGCATTGTCATTTCTGCTTGAATGGATTGACTTAGTAAGGAGTAGGTCGTGGGTTCTATCCCCATTGACGTGCACCACTCTCGGATGTGTTAACTTTATACCGGTACCTAGGATTTTTTCGGGATGGAGTGAATTGTGATGTGATGACGCGTCACCCTTTGCGCATGGTACGCGTGACGTGTGACGTATAAATCAACAATGAGTCCAGACACTTTTGACGTGAACTTAATTACACGTCTTTGGGCTCGGTTAATACCTATGGGTAATACGACTAAACCGCGCACCGACCACAGCACCAGTTCAGCTACATCCCAAAATGTCTTCTTCATTATTTCATTAACATTGTGTTCTTATAATGTTTAAAAATGAAATAGTTTATTATGTTACCTATAGAATATGTCCAGCCAGGTACACATTACTACTTGTATAAGCGAGCGGGCCCGCACGCACACTCTCACAGCTTCGCAATTGATAATAATTAAATTTAACACTAACCGGGCTAATTTAACCGAGGCTCGTTACTCGCCGCGTCACTGCCGGCATAATACGAGCCGGCCGGCCATAAGCTGAGTCGAAATTAGCTTTTTAAAAATATATGGCGCTTTTAAATTATATTTGCCACCCGTGCGGCGCGCCGGGGGGGGGGGGGGGGGGGGCGGGGGGGGGGGGGGCGGGACGGTGCGCTGGGGCGGAGGCGGGGTGGACGCCATTAATTCTCTTTAATTAGGTCTCATTTTTAACACTAACTCATAATGCAAGTAATTGGACGCTGTTATATTTTCAGCATTTACTATCTGAAGGCGCGATCACGCTGCATCACGACAGTCGCGCTAAACAGAGTAATCGGTGTTATCCTGCGAGAACTGGGGGGTAAATTTAGCACAGTATAGGCAACCAAGCACAGAATATATATATTTTTTAAGACGAGACGGAAGTCAACTCTCGCCATAGAAAATAGTCTTTCGGCATTTATGTTTTGAAACCCCCTAAACCTTATCCGATTTTTACAATTTTTTTTCTTTTCTTAAGAACAGTTCTATCTACGTTCCTGTTTTTTTTTCGTTTTTGATGAAAGATACAAAATCGGAGCTAAACATTTGTATTTCGACCGAAAAAAAATATTTTTTTTTATATTTTGTAGTCATGAATTTCTTTAAGCTTTATTGAGTCACCACTTTAGATATTACAAAGCCTTAGGAGTATTAAATATATCGGCGAGTTTAAGATAGATATATAGATAGAAATACATTATGGCTCCAAAACGTTTTACAGTAACAAACGATAAGTGTTTTACATGAGGGGAAAAGGCGGACTTATCCCATACAGGAATTTCTCCCAGTCAACCTTTGAATGTTTGAGAGTCGTGTGTTGCGAGATATAAGTAGGTAGTAGCAAAATACTTGAGTGTGGGAATGTAAAATATAATATAAGGAATATAACTATGATAAACTGGAATATACTACATTTAAGTTCGTAATAGTTAATTAAAAGTATACATAAATTACTGTTTACATAATATATATAAAATACCTTGATATATATATTTTTTTAATGTAATCCGGTATGGGTGACTGAATCGGAGGGGCCAAAGCGCATGCTCCAACCAGCCAATATCACCTCTGAGAAGGTAGGTGCCATACCGGAGACTTCCCTGGATTGCTGGTTATACTGGACTAGAGGAGAACACAACCGAGGCTGCTATGCGGCCATCTTACATCCAGTACGGTGCTACCAACCAAGTCGGCTACAATTTGAGCCTACCACCTAGCAAGGGGCAAGGGATGGGACCTACAGTTTTACACCGGTTCCAAACGGTGAAGCAGCAGGTGTATGTATGGACGTAAATTTTTTCGTCAGAAAAAACTCATAGATACACGCCGACCGGATTCGAACCGAGGACCTCTCGCATGAGAATTCGCAAGATGCCCAAACCACTCGACCACCCGCCGCTTATATACATACATACATACTTAAGTATGGCAGGCATACAATTATACTACATTGTAGTTTAATATACTCGTACATACTACTACAACATAATTATGTTGATACATTTTACTTATCAAAATTTGACAAAGGCTCTTTACACCTGATTCACTTAATTAATAAGTCTTTGTAGTCAGAACTGTCAGCAAAATTGTTAATCTTGCTCTCAAGCTGTGTTTTAGATGGACTATGGGCGGTGTTATTATGTGGCTAGTCACTAAATACCTTTAAAAATATGTTAAAAAAAAATACCCTGCGAAGTTTCTTGCAGGTTCTTCTTCGTGGGTGTAATCGAACCGGATAGAACAAATTGTGACAAGTTCGAGCGCAGTCTAACTGCCATATGAATGATCAATAAACAATAACAATAACAATAGAATAAAAAAATAAAAAAATAAATATGTAAAATTAATAAAAAAAAAATGTGTAAATAAATGAATAAAATAACAATAGAATCACATAAATTAATGTCACTTATATTTTCTTATATACTTAGCGCGACTGTTTATTGATCATTCATTTGTATGACAGTAAAACTGCACTCGGACTTGTCACTGTCCTATCCGGTAGTACTACTCCCGTAGGTAATACAATACAAGTAATTCACCTCGGTGTGCATTAAACAACTTCCAAAGCTCCACCAAAAGGGACTTGCCTAATGAAGCTGCAGCTTGTAATTACGGAAGTGGATCACCGCCCGCCAGAGGGCAGCACTGTAGCACACGTAAGTCACGACTGCATTATGCGCTCGCGTGATTGAGATCTTTCGTGGCACTAATAACGTTTTTTTAGCAACCGCCCGCCGCCGCGGACTCACTAATGAATAAGTTTACATCCCTTATTGCCCGGCACGTCTCACCACTCCTGCCCCACTCCCACCCCCACAACCCGGCTCCGCCCCGCGGAACCATCCCCAACAGCATTACGTAAGCAGAGTCGCACGCTGTCAGCCGGGCGAATAATTACGTAAACTTCGTCGCTGCTTCTGTTAGTTAATGGTACCAATTTTAACTACATGAAGTTTAACTTGAGTTACACAGATATTGCGAAATCACTTAATACCTTTTCACCGAGTAGGTGCAAAGCAAAGATAAGGATTTATTAACATTAATGAATTATCAAATTATTTAAGCTTTCAGTAATTACTAATTATGTATACTTTGACTTTGGAGTCGTACTAATTTTCATGGTGGTCATGTCATATTGTAACTTAAAATTAAAAATAAATAATATTGTAAAAATATTTTTTTATTGTTAGTGAGTAACAAAATATGATTTATTTTAGACTATATTTTTGCAGCGACTTCGCTCGCGGCAGTGTAGGCTATGCTTAATTTGAGTCACGCAATCTCTCTCTCTCTCTCTCTCTCTCTTTCTCTCTCTCTCTCTCCCTCTCTCCCTCTCTCCCTCTCTCCCTCTCTCCCTCTCTCCCTCTCTCTCCCTCCCTCCCTCCCTACCTCCCCCTTTCCTTCCTCCCTCCCCCCCTCCCTTCCTACCTCCCTCCCTCCTTCTTCGGCGAAGAATTTCCCAAAAACGCAAATGACTTTTGTTTATAAACAGAAGCAAAAACACAAATTTCCACATTTCTAACTTAACAAATGGGTTTTACAAAGGGGTCGAAACTACTCGAAACCTTCCGAGATCAAAATGACGAACTTCAATAGAAACTTTCATAATGTATTTTATTTTGATAAGCTCAAAATTAACAAACATGCTAATGAGATTTCCCAAGTTAGGTTAAGTCGAAGCACTTAAGGCACAAGTAAATTTTAATTATTTTTTATGGTAACTGACACAGTTGGCTAAATCACGTACTACATCCTTGATGTCAGCCCAAAGTACCTTGGTGAACTAGGATGGTTCCCTTTCCCTTCGGTCGTGCCGGCTATACTGAACTGGACGGAAAACACGAACTATTTACATAGCCGTTTCAACCAACCATACATTAATTGCGGTGGCGGGCTAAACCTAGTAAGTTAAGAAGGGAAGGCACCTACAGTTTTACCTGGAATCCGAACCACGGTCATCCTCCGACGGTCGAGCGGTCACCTATCCACCCACTGACCGCGCCCACGTGTGCTTATGACGAGGCTTATGACCTGACCGTCAGTCGTCCGATCGCAGCACTGAGCTACCGACGCTGACGAATATATTATAGGTAGTAGGTACATAGGTGTCTGCACCACATTGGTTGCGGTAGACTAGAACGAACTCCTGACGCTTTCATAATCGAACCCACCACTACCGCGCGTTTAATCTAGTTGGGGTGTGGCGGGGGTGAGGCGCGGGGGGGAGGGGGCGAGGCGGGGGCATTGTTCCGACGCCGGGTGCCTCGCTTACAAGTTACCATTAAGTAATTTCCATTAAGATGCATGTTTTACTTAATGAAGTTTCGTGGAAGGAGTTCTGTTTTTAGGCGACGAGAGCTCGCTCCCGGCAATCAAGAGCTTTAGAGGGGGGAATGGAGGCTCTCTCCCCCCACTCTTCCCTTCCGTTTCCCCACTCCTTCCGTCGGGATAAAGCCTTAATTACATTACAGAAGCCGGGAGCATTCGGTCAATTAAACGGTTCATCTCGACTATGGCTGACGAGCGGCCGAGGAGGTCCGTGTAGCCAACACGCATACATGCGTTCCGTATTCCGTACCCTTCGGAACCGGTGTAAAACTGTAGGTCCCGTCCCTTGTCCCGCACTAGGTGGTAGGCTCAAATTGTAGCCGACTGGGTTGATACCACCGTACTGGATGTAAGATGGCCGCATAGCAGCCTCGCTTGTGTTCTCCTCTAGTCCAGTATAACCAGCAATCCAGAGAAGTCTCCGGTATGGCACCTACCTTCTCGGAGGTGATATTGGCTGGTCGGAGCATGCGCTTTGGCCCCTCCGACTCAGCCAACCATACAGGATTACATAAAACAAACAAAAAATGCTCATCTAAATAGATAACTCTAAATTCTTCATCTAGAGAAATTACCACTGAACAAAATGCATTCACCTCATCCAATCTCCAATTCAATCCAATATTTTTTATGGAAACCTCCATGTAATGTCAGCCCGGGTGAACTTGGTGCCATGTCAGTGGCTTCCCTTCGGTCGTGCCGGCTACACTGAATTGGACGGAAAACACAATCTATTTACATAGCCGTTTCAATCGACCTTTCATTCAGTGCGGTGGTGCCAACCCGGGCGGGTTGATTTCTTTGAAAGTATTAGTATTAGCGCATACTCTAGTAATAATATATAGATGACTAATATAGGTGTGCACTGCGTAAGTATATTATATTGTTTCTATTTTCTTCAAACGGTTCAGGTGATATTTAATTAGTCTATTCAGAGAACTCTGCGCGTATATGGAGCACGCTTTATTGACGCCAGTTTTAATACAGAATGAAGCGGGTGATTAAGATGGCCATAACTGTAGGCAGTCCAGCCACTCGCCAGATGTCTGTGATGCTCGGTTGCTCGGTTGCTCGGTTGCTCGGTTGCTCAGTTGCTCGCCGCACTGCACTGGAGCTGATTACTGGAACTGTTTAAGAGGCAATTTAATTTACAAAGTCGGTCGAGTTCCCGATTACGCTTTACCTGACTGTCGTCGCGTCGTCGGTCGCATATTTGTATTAAAAGAAAGAAAGAAAATAAATTTTATTTTTAAAAATTAAGTTGTATACTATTACTTACCATGCTCACTGTGTACATAACTGTATCGGGCATGGTAGGTTTAACTTTTGTCACATGGTGAACTCAAATTACATTAAAAAAAGTTAAATTACAAATTTAAAAAACCCCGACCCTTATAAAGTAAAAAATCCGCGCAGCTCTGAGTTTTTATATTGTATTTACTTAGCGGTCCCCGGACTCCGCTAAGTAAGTCAACGGAGAAAATTTTTTACTTTTTAAGGGTTGGGGGTTTATTAAATTTGTAATTTAACTTTTATTTCAAGCTATTTTAAAAAACCGCATGCAAACCCGTACACTTTTTAAGATAGTAAATTTTTTTATTACTTAATTACTTAATTACTTGATCTCAAACATAGCTGAAAACCATCCCGATTAAACGAGCTTCCTATTAAAAAAACGCATCCAAATCGGTCCATCCGTTTGGGAGCTACGATGCCACAGACAGACACACACAGACACACACCCTCACACACACACGTCAAACTGATAACACCCAAATAATGTTAGATTAATAAATAAAGTTGTTTTCATTATTACTAGCTAAAGGTTGCTACGTAGAAACATGCGTCCCCTGCCATTCGATACTTTATAATGATGAGGCTACATACATCAGCCAATAATCAACATACAAATCGTTACAGTCTTCACTCAACCACGACAATGATCAAATTATTGTGTATCTTATGTCCGGGTAGTATGGCCGCTTTTGCAGCAAGAATGTTCACGAAACTCAGTTGATTCTGTATGGACATTACTGGAAAACGGAATCGACTTCGGAATCGAAATCGGAACGGGTCGTCAGGACAAAACATAGATTTTCTCTTAAATTTTATTCTTTCTATACACTTTCTTGAACGTTTGTGTTATTGCCTGGTAGCATATTTCCAACGTCTAATTCGGGGGGTGTCTCATTAGTCGTTCTCGCTGACGAAGGAACTTAAATATAAATTTCGGAAGTACTTTCGGAGTACTTTCGAAAATAAAGTTGTTATGTGTAAAATACTATAACCTATTTAAACCCTAACAATGTTCAACAAAAAAAAAAAAAATTTTTGACGGGAAATATGTATAGTTTTTCATGTGGTTACAAAAAAAAAAATCATCTCTAATTTTAAAACCCTAACTTAACAAAAAAAAAAGTAAAACAAAAAAAAAGCATTGGCAAAAGGGGTTCGAAACCACGACCGAGATAAAAAATCAATGCCCCTACACTCAACCACTGAGCCACCAAAGTATGTAAACAAACGAATATCCAATTCAGTATGTGGAGTCAGTCAGCGTGTATGCGTGCACTGCTGAGCATACGCCTCTCCAATTTTAAAATTTTCTATCTAAATATTTCTCCGTTCAATAGCCGATGGAGTTGCTCTGGCGGTGGCGTATCCGGAAATCGAAGATGCTGCTTTCGCCATAAAAGGTGACGGAGCGAGGTCCAGTTACGGCAAAAGCCGAGTGAGGAGGGGCAAGGGTGGGGCGGGATGGAGGGGTCGGCGGTTAGTGACGAGCTAATAAAATTTTATTTAACGTCAGAGAGATTCGCCAATTTCCCGAATTCTCGACCGATACGAAAATAATTGAATTTATTGCCAACTAACGGGGCTTTTTAGCGCTCATTAACCGACTCATCGTCCGATATTACTATACCTGGTCTCGACGCGTTGCATATGTCAGTCGGTGGCCCCGTTGGTCGTAATGGTGGAATGAAAATGACCAATGGTCGATAAAATACGTGTATTATGACCTCTTTAGAATAACCAAACGACCGATCGGAACGGGTAATATAAAAATACTACCTCAATATAATATTCAATGACTCTGCTAAAATGTAAAGACCAATCTTAGATGGTATTTCACGTGTATGTGCATTATGAGGGTAAAATTTTAAGAGCTGACAGAGGTTAGTCGCGTGGCTATTTTTCTCTATACAAAATCTTATTTCGTCTTTTGGGGCTTATCTTTTCGCGGTCGTCGTCTCTTCGGCTGACGTGCCCAGCCCACTGCCACTTGAGCTTAGCCACCCGATATCCAATATTGACTACTTTGGTGCGTCTGAGGATTGCAACGTTACGCACCATATCACGTAGCGATATTCCCAGCATGGCTCGCTCCATTGCTCGCTGGGCAACTTTCAACCTTTGGACAACAGCGACCGTCAGAGTCCACGCCGCGTTTCACACCCGTACGTCATAAGTCATATCATAACTCATAACCGGCAGGAGGCGGGGGGAGGAGGCGTCATAAGGTTTAGGGGGCTAGGAAACATAAGTGCCGAAAGTGTATGCAGAAATTAACTTCCGTCTCGTCCTAAAAGACGGAGACGAGAATAACGGAAGGAAACGCGCAAGGCGTTCCGCCGCACGTCCTCACACCTCGAGCGACCGCACTTGATTAGTGACGTAACACTAGTTCACTAGTGCAACGTAACGTGGTGGTGACCGCGGCGTGTTAAAATTCCACATAGAGGCTTCGTCGCCGGTGCCACTGAATATATATCCGGTGCGGTGGTGGCGACGCGATCGCCCAACACCGGCACCGCTCCGACCCGCGCGCGGCCGTCTAGCACCGTTCCCGTGTAATTACATTCAGATACCGGGGCATTATGCACTTAATTAAAACTGTAAACCCGCCCGGGTATTAGGTGCTATTGTTAAAGTTTTTTAATTAAATGACAAAAGGAATTTTCATCCACTCAAGTGAACACGGCGGCGCAGCCGGGCGAGGCGGCCGCGAACAAGCTTATTAGTATGCTGATCGGTGTACCTATTTCCTCCTTGTTGTTTTTCATATTGAAACCTGAACTGATCAGGCATATATAACTTTCCGCTTTTGAGATTTTAATAAAATACGCATTAAGTATTGTGAGCTATTTAGTAAATACCTACTATTATAAAATGCAAATGGTGTCTGTCTGTTTGTTACTCTTAAACGTGTCATTTAAGTAATTTCTGAAGCTAATTTGCATGGGTATAGCCACCTAAGTGGGTATAGTTGACGTGACTTAGCGAATAGGCACAAATCTGTATCAAGAATACAATTTTTTTCTGCTTCAAATCAGTACGCACCCTAAAATGTACGAGTTATCTACTCATTGCTATCTATCTATACTAACTACGCATCTGATACTTCTCACAGACGAAGCATCTACCTTGTAGACAACAGAAACACAACAAAACTTCACACAGAAAGTCTTCACTCAGCCCTACCTCACCCGGCACACTATGGACAAATAATTTGTTTATGTTTTAAATATGTATTTGTTACTAATAAATAAGTAAGAGAGCTGTTAAGTTACTAATAAATAAATAATAACGTGACCCAGGACATTATGAATAAAATACCTGGACGTTCGAGTATTTTTATTTTGTTTTAATATTATTTCAAAATTTACAAAGTTAAGATTTGTGGTAAAAACCGGTTACTTACTCGGGTATTTTTGATAACCGAATTAGAAGCGAGCGAAGCCACGCGCAAAAGTAGTCTTCAATAGAACCAATTAAACAATTAATACTATCACATGCTCAGATATTTCGTCTTCTAATAAAGAATATTAGGTTTATTTTTTATTAAAATACATTCTTAATTAACTTCCTGACACGTCATGCAATATCCAATTAATTATATCATAAACTACTAAGTATTCACCAACGTCGCATCGGCGGGCTTCACATAGTGCGAGCTTTTCAAGAAGGGGGGAATGTTCAAGCCCGTTTTGGCAGCTGTGGTCGTACCTAAACTAATAACGAGATTAATTCGGCGTCAGCCGCGGGCGCGCGCGGACGTCACGCTGTGTGTGCGCCTGATGAAATTAATTACGTGGCGACGAGTACAGAGCTGTTGTCTATCGGAGCGGAGCTTGATACATAATATCCGGAATATGGAGCCGTCAGCTTATAGAGTCCCGCAGGATGGGCGGTTTTAATCTAGTAGTGATGCAAAGTAGTGTTATTATGAATCAGAAATGAAATACTGTTTGATGCTTTAAATACTAGAGTCTTTTACAATAGTACCTATATTGGTAATTTGAAAATAAAAATGTGTGAATTTCGAAAATCGTATGTACTACATTTTGAGTACTGCTGAAGATTTATATTACTAACACAATACTGCACATAGTATACACACAAGAACATGGCGAGTTTCCTATTTTCTTCAGGTTGCCTTATTCATACGCATACACTCACTAAATAATGCAAGGATACAAAAAGACCAAAGTCTATACACGAAAAATACAAACAGCAAGAAGGATGAGTAGCGCTAATGGCCGCTGCGAGGTGCGGGTGAGTGGTTTCGATCCCGAACATTAAAAATCTTCGTCTAATCTGGAAGTCAATGCTGCTAAAATATTCCCATCCTGCGCCTACTTACAGAAGAGATGGGAAATAGAAGAGAATGTCTGGAACCACTTACTTACGCTGGGCCCGGGCTCACGCATGAATCTTTAAACTACGGTTAAGGTTAAGGCTCAAATAGATTTCACTAGTCTGAGAAATGTATTAGGTAGCAGATAATTTTGATTTGCATGATCTGTATGGGAACATTTTGGGTTGTTGCCTGTCTGCTTTCAGAAAGGTATTTCGTTTGTAACAAATATTGAAAATTTTAAAATGAGTTATGCGTAAATTTTTAATGACTGTATTTTGCCCGTGACATCATCCTAAAGTAAATAATTGTGTAAATAAAGTAAAGTAATTTTGAGTCTGTTGGCAAATTTTTAACGTAAAATACGTATATCCATGTAAAACTGCAGATAACCAAATGACCTAGATAGTCTGCAGAAGAGTAATGATCAGGAGACAGACATATAGATATAAAAATAAAGTAAATAAAAATATTATTAGAGAAAGACTAGATTTTTTTTATATCTATTCCGACTGCTACTATTTTATCAAATTATATATAAGAGCAGATTTAGTTTATTAATTAATCAATTCATTTATTTATTTTATTTATTTATTCAAAGTTATTAATTTAAAGAAAAAAGTTAAAGCCTTAAAGCGTTAACTTTCACCACATTGTTTATTGTTTATTGAGCATTCTTATGACAGTTAGAGTGGGTTCGAACTTGTTACAATTTGTTCTATCCGGCTGGATTACAAAACCACCCGGCATATTTTTTTAATAATTCTTAAACGAAATGACTAGCCACATAATACATCGCTTACATTTTATCGAAAATACAGCCTGAGAGCAATATGGTTAATATTACTGAGAGTTATATATTACAAAAACCTATTAATTAAGTGTATCCCATGTAAAGAGTGAGTATATAAACATACTCGTAGTTTAACCTTCATCGGAGTGGCCGGGCCCACATGTAGAGGGCGGGAGGTTGTATTTATTCAGCATTAGAAGGCACTCTGTTTTGATGCGCACACTGACATATCCGTTAATGCTTTTTCCATCCGCTTCCCTGCCTCCCTCCGCGCCTCGCCGCCCCGCCCCGCCCCGCCGCCCACTGGTAGTGCGGGATAGAAGCTAAATAATTATTTTGTAGTCGTTTCTTTTTACGTACTTGTTTCTATGTTCCACTAGCCTCAGTTTCGCGACTGCTGATCACAGAGTCATATCTTGCTCTCACTATCGACGAGATGGCGCGACAGCAGTTTTTTTTATTGATTTATGGAATTGACTTTTTGTACTTAATTTAGTTGCTTAATATCGCTAGCTGAAAGCGATAGTGGGTTATCTTAAAAAAGGTAGTTTTGAGATAAACACATTTTTAGTTTTCTTAAGTTCTAACTTTAGTTCTAACTTTATTATATATTTTTATTTTAAATTAGAATCACGATTGTTTAATACTTAATAGATAAAACGCTTATTTTCTTGATTTAATTGTTTTGAAAAATATAAATCTTCATTTTCATAGTGAATTTTATGAAAATCTGAAAAAATCGGGAAATATGTCAACTGCACTGGTTTAAACTGCAACAAAGACACTGGTTTACTGTCAATGCACTAAACCAGTGCCTTGACAGTTTGACGTAGGGATGGGCGGTACAGTTATTTTTCTAATGCAACAGTGGGTTGTGAGCAACTGTGGGTTAAGTTTGAAATTGCATAAATAACTCAGTGTTGCTTTTAACTTTTAACAATTTCTTGTAATGCGCTATGGTGTTGTGTTTGAAATTGTATAAATAACTCAGTGTTGCTTTATTTTTTTTTTAGAATATTTTTTTTTTTAATTTACCATTAACCCTGTGTTGCATTATGAAAACCTAAAATTCAACATTGAGTTATCGTTATAAGGGGGTCCAATTTTTTTTTCTGGAAACCTACTGTAGTCTTGGATGGAGCTCGATTTACTCGATATTTCTGTATACTTAACTCAAAATCGACTTTTGGGCGGATAACCCACTATTGCTTTCAGTTAGCGATATGTCTTTCGTTGGCTTGAACTGAATTAGCTTAAACGTTTTGAATGGCGGCTTACAAAGATTTATAAAGAAACGGGACCATCATATTTTGAGAGAGCACTTACTAGTGAGTAGGCACCTGTCAGCCCGGTACGGTATTCGCAACCCCGCATACGACTGAATGTCCATGGGCGTCGTTAGACACCTTAAGGGTGGATCGGCGCCACATATCGCGCTTTCATTAGAAAAACAATTAGATTAAGTTAAACCGTTTCATTTTAAAACCATTTTAATTCATTGATGAATACTTGAGTAAATGTTTTAAATAATTCGAAATTTTTTAAATATATTTAAAGAAGATTCTTAGGTTGTCTCCACATAATAAATATCATCAATACTAATAAAAATTTGTAAGGGATGGTCATGGAGTAAGTTACTTAGTTTTATGGGATACTGCGTTTGTAGACTCTATGTATGATACTAAAACAAAATTGACGATTCTTAGAAAGGTTTTCTGTATGTATGTATCTTCCTCCATAACTTTTAAACCGATCATCGGAATTCGATTAGACTTAGTACAAGCTCATTTCACTGTACGTGACACAGGATAGGCTGTCTACAATTCAGTTACGGTTACGCTAAGGTGTGGCTCACATACAAACCGAATTGTTCCGCGCGCCGAAATAAATGTACGGTAGCTGACTTATTTGCTTTCTTCTTTTTAAATATTATAAGAGCTATGCAAGAGCTAGCAATAAATAAAATTATATAAAGTCTTTCAAGAATTATGTAAGGAGAAATTGAAGGGGGCGACTTTGAAATTGAAGTCTTGAAAGTATTAATAACGTTAATTTTAAATTAGCAACTTTTATACTTAGCACAAAAACACGGCATTGTGCCACTCTAACAAGTTCGCGAGTAATTACCAATTTAAATTTACGGCAGAGTCGCGGGCGAAGATTTAATCGCTTCTCTAACTTTGAGCGGATTAAAGTTCAGACGAGCCTCTACGAGATTTCCTGTTCATACTCAGACACATAGCATTTGGATTTCTCGTGATTCTATGAATGTAATAAACATAATTACTCAAAATATTATATAAAGTGAAACTGGCTTCTGTCTGGTAGGGGCTCTAATACAGGGTGTTAAAACGGCGAGTACATTAATTTCGCCAGTGCAATCATCATGTTTTCCCTAGACAAAAAAGCACAGAAAGTTTTTCTCTAAAGTGTCTAGTTTTCGAGATATGAATTTTTTGAAATGTATGTTTTGGACTAGTGTAATTTAACGCGTTGTTGCCGCTCCGCACCCTCGGCCTGCAGACCTCCAGTCCTCCACTCACAAAGCGAACCCCCGCCCCTCCCGCCAACACCTCCGTCCGAGGCGCTCACGTCTCACCCGCTCTTCCCCCCTCCGCTCCGCCCTGTTGTCATTAGATCATTTTTACACTAAAATAATCAATTAGTTTGTATGAAAACTGTAACTTTTTATTTAAAGGGAATTCAGAAAAAAGTTATTTGACTTTTTTGTTCCTCTTGATCCCAATAATCATTTCCTAAATTTAATGTACTCGCCGTTTTTACACCCTGTATATCTTAATAAATCTATAAGGGATGGTCACGGAGTAAGTTACTTTGTTTTATGAGATATTGCGTTTGCAGACTCTACTACGATACTAAAACTAAATTGAAAATTTTTTGAAATATTTTCACTATGTATGTATGTTCCTCAATAACTCTTAAACCGATCATCCGAAATCGATGAAATATAGTACAAGCACATTTAACTATACGGTACACAGGATAGGCTAAATAAAATTCAGTTCCGGTTACGCTAAGTTGTGGCTCTCATACAAACCGAATTGTTCCGCGCGCTGAAATAAATGTACCGTAGCGGGCTAGAACGATAAAAAAGGTATGGACGCCGGACTGGCAAATGCTTGTATGAGAACTAGCGTCGCCGAGTTGCGGGGAGCGGAGTGTACTTACCGATGATAAGATATTCCACTATTGTGCACACTAAACTTGGCTGTAGTGTTTTTACACGTAAACACAGAGCATGCGGGCACTTTAAACAGGTTTTTGTGAACGCGGCCGATGACAGACTGACAGGCCGGCGCGCGACCGTCCCTACAAAACAATCATGCTTTTGCTTATATCGTGTTACGCTGGCGAGGATAGGGTTCAGAGTCCATACCTTTTTTATCGTTCTAGGTAGCGGGCTTACATACTTTCTTCTTTTTAAATACGAATTTCACGCAAGCGAAGCCGCGGGCAAAACCTAGTAATGAATAAAAACTTATGGAACAATGTTGTAGATAAAATCTTGGCCAAGTTGTGACGTAGCATTCCCTGTACTCGGGTATCCTACCTACCTAATGGCGGGAATGCTTACGATTTCCTATCGAGGAGTACTTAGTAAATCATCGATGTAACGTATGTGAATATCTTTCATTTATTATCAACACGCTATTTATATGTACATGGCTTACTACTAATTACTTATCCTATATATACCTATCCTTATATCCTAATGTCTACCTATTACTAGCCTAGTTGGGAGGTACCCCTAATCCCTACCCTTATAACCATAACCTAGTGTCGCTGCCTATCGATATCTTACGTATATTGGATAAGGCAGGACAAGGTGTTGGTGCCTACTTGGGTGAGAGGCGGGGGGGCCTGCGATCAAAGCGGAGACCACCGATCGAGCAGGAGGGATCAGTACGGCGTTCGTGCGGAGGCCACCGATCGCTGGTACTGTGGGGTAAGAGGGGGAAGGAGCGGGGGGGAATCTGCGATCAAAGCGGAGACCACCGATCGAGCAGAAGGGAGCAGTACTGCGTTCGTGCGGGGGCCACCGATCGCTGGTACTGCGGGGTAAGGGGAGAGGATGCCTGTGATCAAAGCGGAGGCCACCGATCGAACAGGGGGGTAGGGGGGACCGTCTGAGTCGCTAGCCGAGCTCAGACTGACTAACCGTTGCAACTCTGTCTTCTCTCACCCCCCCCCCCCCCCCCCCCAAGGGGGGAGGGGGGGAAACGGCGTCGAGGCAAGCCTCCTTGTCCGTGGCTGCAGTTCTCTACCCTTAATGAAGGGTAGGTCATCCTTGACCTGGGTATACCCAGGCACGTAGGTATGTGGGCGCTGCGGAGCACTCATTCGCCGCTGTGGGCGAACAGCTCACGGAGTCCGTCCATGAGTACCGGCACTGGATTCTCCCCTCTTTCCAGCGCCTGCAGCAGTCTGTGGATGATGCCCAGCATCACCCTCAGCTGGGACGTCTGGCTCGGCGACATCGGGACGAGCGGTCGCGCGTCAGACGTCGGGGTAAATATTGGGCTTGGTGTCGGTGTTGACGTGGACATCATCCTGTCTCGCTGGCGCTGCGGCGCCGGGACTGGATGAGGTGGAGGGGGAGACGGTGGCTCCTGGGGCGGCTCGACTGTCGTCGTGGGCTGCGGCACGTGGGTTGGTGCGGCTTCCGCAGCCCCCGGCTTCTTTCTTGCTCGACGGCGGCGGCCTCGCCGGCGGTTGGCCCTCCCTGGTCCCCTTTCGGTTGCAGGGTTGGCCTCCGACATCAGCGTGGTCGCGGTAGCAGCGGTAGTGGTGGTAGCAGCTGGTTCTGCGGTCGCGGGAGTGTTGCGGCGCTGGGTGGTGGCCGCGACGGTGCCGGCCTTCCGGTTCCTCGTTTCGCGCCTGTGGAAGGGGCAACTCCGGTTATTCGCCGTGTGCTCCCCTCCACAGTTCGCGCAGGTCGGCTTCTCCTCCCTCGGCCGTGGGCAGTCGCGTGCGGGGTGGGCCTCGCCGCATCGCACGCACTTGATCGGGCGGTGGCAGTGGTGCGAGCTGTGGCGGAACTGCTGGCACCTGTGGCACTGTGCCACGGCTCCAGCCTTCCCTCTCCACGCTTCTATGCGCACCCCGGGCATGAAGAGCAGCTCATCCACGTTCCAAATATTCTGCCAGTCCGGGTTCTTCCTCACTTGCGCGAAGAAGATTCCCCCGAACCGGCCTTTGGTCGCCTGGATGGGGCGGCAGTAGGTGGCCTCAAAGCCACGTTTCTTGAGCTCCTCGCAGATGGCATCCGTTGGGGTGTCCGCAGGTAAGCCGCGGATGGCGATCTTGACATCCCTTTCAGCCGGCAACGAGTATGAGAACCAGCTGGTTCCCTCTGTCCTCTCCAGCTCGGTGAAGTACCGCTGGAGTACACGGTACTCGTCGTCCGACTGAGCGGTGAAGCGCACACCCGGTCCGTAGGGGCGAGCGTTCGGGGCGTGGCCGAGCCTCTCCCGGAGAGTCCGGAAGTGCCTCGTCCAGTCCGGCAGTTTCTCCACCACGATCGGGGGGTAGCGGGGCTTTCGGGCGGCTTCGGGGGGGGGGGGGGGGGGGGGGGTGCGGGGGTTGCGGATGCTGCGGCGACTGTGGGAGAGGGCGTGGCTCCAGCTCCGTTTCCGGGCGATGCTGGCCTCTCATCTGCGTCTGTGCAGGCTCGTTTTCGCGGCTCTTCTTCGTTGGGGCTGCGACCGTGCTTCCCGACACACACGAGGGGGGGCGGGGAAGCGGCGCGGACAGCCTCAGCAAACGAGAGTGGAGTCGGAGATGCAGTGTGGGTAGGCGGCAGAATTCTACCGCTAGGTGGCGCGCCAATCGGTGCTCCGGCAGCAGTCGGCTTGACCCGGCTAGGTGCATGCAAAGCATGCACGGCGGATCCTCCCACTACTGTCGGGGCGACGGCGGCGGCTGCGGCGGTGGCGGCGGTGGCGGCGGCAGTGGCGGCGGCGGCGAGTGCGGCTTGTTTGTACACAAGCCCGCCCTGCAGGGATTCGTCGTCGTCCTGTGTCCACGTTTCCATGGGCTCGATCGACGACGAAGCTCCATGTACCCTCTGGTACTTGTAGAGGAGGCGGTTTAACTCCTCCTCGCTCTCCTCGTTCCACACTAGGGTTCCATCCCAGGTGGGAGCGGGCTCGGGCTCGGCGGTCGGAGGTGGCGTACCGGTACTCGTACCTGCCGCGGGCGGAGGAGCCGCCCTCGATGCATGAGTTTCATGCATCGCGGCGCTCCCCGGCGCGGCCGGTGCGGTCGGTTGATGCGCGCTGCCAAGGAGTGCTCGGAGGACCCTCTCGGACGCAGATGGTCCGGGCGGCGGCGATGGTTGCGGTGGGGCGGCAGGAGGCGCGGTCGGTCGCTCGGAGTCGGCAGTCATTCCGGTACTCAACGTGCGACGCGTTCTCGGGTCACGCCGGTGTCGTGGTGCGCGGGTGTGCAGTCCGTCTTCGAACTGTTGTTGTCCATGCGAGGACACGCGCGGTGTGTCCTCTAGCATGGATTGAAGTTCCGGTGTGGTGAGGTTGGCGGGGGGGGGGGGGGGGGGGGGGGGGGGGGCGGAGCGCTCCGGAGTGCTCGACGCCTGCCCTGGCTTCGGTTTCGGATTGGGTCGGTCGGGGTCCATCTCGTGCGCGAGCAAAACACTGCTTTCGCACCGGTCCGTGCGTAGGTGATTCCCGCTGGTGGGAGGCCGACTGAACCGGCACTACGGCTGCATTTCACCCACACACGTAGCGGAGACGGCTCTCCCTGCACAATCACTAAATTGTTTCCAACAAAACAACCCGGATTGTCGGGGTTAGTTCGGTCGCGGAGCGGGCGGATCGCGGCACGTGTGCCGCGCGCGGACGCGGAGACTGAACGCGACGACTAACCGTTGGCTGCGCGGCCGTATTTATATTAGTCGCTGGCGCGCGAGTGAGCGTCGGTGTGTCCGGCCGTGTAGTGGTGTGTGTGCCGGCCGGATGTAGGTAGCTGCACCGCGCTCGCCTCGCTGTCCATCGAGCCGCGCTGCCGCCGCCGGGCGTCAGTCTCGCTTTATGTGACGTCATCGTCACAAAGTTTGAATGCAATATTTTTTTTCAAAGCACTAATACATTTAAATACTTATTAAATATTTGCAAATATAATTATATTAAACTTACGTACATTAGTAATACGTAATTTACAAATAATGTATTCAAAGACAACTTATAAATCAAAGATTTCCTCTATAGGGGCCAAACACATTGTCCCAAGGACGGATGCAGCATTACCCCTCTGAATGGCGATAGAAACACGCTGACGGAAAAATGCTGCAGCTCGCCGGTCGCCTGAAATAATACATACCACACGTTGTATACAGACAATCGGGGTAAGCAGAGTAGTCGGTGTTGTGCAGCAAGTATTCTTGTAAATTGCAGCACAACACCGACCACCACATTTAGCAAAGTATTAAGACAAGATAACGATCAAGCAGCAAGTACGGCACGAAGACCAACCTGCTACAAGACTCGGTGGAAGGACCATGCCAAGGTGAGAGGTGACTAGTCTGTCGCCCTTATGGACGGCATCTTGTCCTTATACCTTATCGCCTAATACATTTCTTGAAAAACATAATTTAATAGTATTTGAAAATCTAATAATTGACCCTCTTAAAAATCTGCAAATACCAACTGCGAATTCGCTGCCTTTGTATTCAGCTTGTGTTTCGCTTCACTGAGGTATTTCCAACAAAGCAAGTGCACTTGTAGGAATTAAAAGTAATTGTGTCTTGCTGCAAGCAATCCAAACGAAAACTTCATCAGCAGCGAGGGAGTAATAGAGGGGAGGGGAGGGGAGGGGGGGGGGGGGGGTTCTTCCTACCCTTTCATCTTTTAGGGTGAGGCACGAAGAGGTTTGTCTGAAATACAGGTAAACTTATACTTTACAGTTTACACTTAATCGTTTGCGCCATGCATAAAACCTTGTTATTCAATCCGTGCGCCTGTGTGAAATCTATTAATCAAAATAGTTTTTTTCAAGATGTTCGCAAGATGTGATGAGTCATCAAAGTTTCAAGTTTCGAAATGAACTAATATAATACGCGAAATAATAACGAAATGTGTTCGAGGGGTCGAGGGGTCGTGTTTTGACATTGGATTCCACGTTCGGCAGATGTCCAGAAAAAGAGATCTGCCTAGGGCAAGTTCTTTTTTCAGTTATAGAAATATGGAAATTGGTGTTTAGGCTTTTGTTTATCTAAAAAAGTCAGTTTTGTATCAGCGTTTTTTAACATCCGTAAGAGGCATAGAGAGAGAGAATATAATATTGCGTCGACTCAAATTAAGAATAACCAACAATGCCGCGAGCGAAGCCGCGGAAAAAAGCTATGACCTTCGACAGCACAGGAACATCGATCAGAGCAGCTTGCCTTCATTGTTTCGTCGGCATCGGCGGACCGCTTGCAGATTGCAGATTGGCCCTCGGATTGTTTCAGCTGTCAGTTGGACTACGCCTGTGTCGCATCGCGCGCACGGGGTTGGCGGGATTGGAGCGGAGAGGGGCTCTGAGGGGCTCTGAGGGGGGGGGGGGGGGGGGGAGGGAGATGAGGCTGTTGATACATTATCTCATGAAGGCTACTTTTTTAAATTTATTTTTAAGAATTTTAACAATAATTTGTTAATATCAGCCCAATAGTACTGCGCGGGGGTGCGCGGGTGCGCTGTAGAAAGAGGCGGGTTTTACTAAAAGATTGCTGGTGGCTGGGAATGGTAGGTGAGGGTCTAAGGAATTATAAGCAAAAATATTTTTTTTGTCGGAGTTGCACGGTACTATATCCTTAGGTGTTGTTGGTGTAAAAGATTCTAGGTCGCTGGTTTAAGAGATGAAGTAAAAACAGGAAATTCACTCACATACTTTGATCGACGGCAAGGTGGCAAGGAGAACAGACAGATTTCATACAAGCCGAACGGCAAGCGAACGGCGGCGGGCGACCAATCAGAGTGGAGCATTCATCGACCAATGGATAGGCTAGAGAGCGTTTCAACTAAAAGTTCCCTTCGCCGTTATATTGGCTGATGGCTCCACTGTATATCTGTCAAAATAGCGTTGAGGCTTGCTATGTGTACAGATTTACCCGTAATTATCGGTATTTACCATATTTCTTCTTCTTCTTTTAATTATTCGCAACTGTCTCTACTGAGACACTCCTGCCAGTGTCATGTACAGTGGGGATTCATGCTGTAGTGTGGTCTATTATGCTGAACGATAGATGCAGAGCCTGGTAAGACACTGTACAAACATAGAACAAACATAAAGGAATAATGAAATACACATAATAAAAACTTTATACAGGCATATGAGAGAAAAAGTACAACAGAATATAATATCTAGAAATTGGATTTTTCCACACATTTGTTATAGACTGATTTTATTTGTATGTATAAATGATGTTAGGGTTCTAATAATAGTAGGGTGGGGGAAAGTTAACAGGGAGTTTATGTTTACAGGGAATTGTACCTCTATATCTAGGTCTTGTAAAATACCATATTTATTATACGGTAATTCACAATCTGGCAACACGAATTTAAGGACTGACAGTGACACTGACAGTGGAGCCAACATAACGGCAAAGGGAACTTTTAGTTGAAACGCTCTCTACACGCTAATCGGTGCGTTTCTTTTCTGCTCGGAGCAAGCAGGTTCCTATCTGACAATAGTGATAGACTGATAGATAAGATAACTAATGTAGGTTGGCACGAAACCAGTACTCATCTTCTCCATCCCTTAGGGCCCAGAGTCCCTAAGGGATAGAGAACGCTCCACGAAATCCAACACAATTATTAAATCCCTCTCACTTGGGCTCACCAACCGTTTATGTATGCTAAAAACAAATTTGAGATTTACTTTTATATTCGTTGGACTTTGAATATTAATCTTTAGAAGATTGTTATATAAAGAGCCGGCATAGATAATTAGACACGATCAAATAACACGACTCCCTCGACTTCTTCTTGCGAAACCACGCTCAGTAATGTACCGCGCAAGCAATGAGGAGGTCATCATTGTGTCACCTTCGGCAGCTCCGTGGTACGGTCGGTCGACCTTCGGTCGGATCATAAGCACACCTAGGCGCGGTCAGTGGAAGGATGGGTGACCGCTCGACCACCGTGACCGTTGCTCGGATTCCACGTAAAACTGTAGGTCCCTTCCCTTTTACCTTACTAGGTGGTGGGGTTAAACCCGCCCGGGTTGGTACTGAATCAAACGTCGGTCGAAACGTCTATGTAAATAGTTCGTGTTTTCCGTACAGTTCAGTGTAGCCGGCACGAACGAAGGGAAGCACTGGCATGGCACCTAGTTCACTAATGTGTCAGTAGTTCACTTAGTAGCACTAGTTCAGTAAGTGATGTAGCCATCCCTGTGAGTTTCCATAAAAAATACCAGGCAATTTGATAATCAACCATAGACATTTTACATAATGATTGTCGAGCAAG
This sequence comes from Nematopogon swammerdamellus, assembly GCA_946902875.1. Lineage (NCBI taxonomy): Eukaryota > Metazoa > Arthropoda > Insecta > Lepidoptera > Adelidae > Nematopogon > Nematopogon swammerdamellus. The sequence goes on from OX336337.1 coordinate 911,938, forward strand.
AATTTATGTCTTTTTTTACGTAATCCTGTATGGGTGGCTGAGTCGGAGGGGCCAAAGCACATGCTCCGACCAGCCAAGAACACCTCCGAGAAGGTAGGGGCCATACCGGAGACTTCCCTGCATTGCTGGCTATAATGGATTAGAAGAGAACACAACCGAGGCTGCTATGCGGCCATCTTACATCCAGTACGGTGATACCAACCCAGTCGGCTACAATTTGAGCCTACCACCTAGTAAGGGGCAAGGGAAGGGACCTACAGTTTTACACCGGTTCCGAACGGTGACGCAGCAGGTTTAAGGTATGCACGTACATTTTTTCGTCAGAAAAAACTCATGGGTACGCGTCGACCGGATTCGAACCTCGGACCTCTCGCATGAGAAGCCGATGCCAAACCACCCGCTGCTTAAAATGTCTGTGTGTGAGGGACTTTCACCTTATTTTGTTCTATTTTATTTTAACAATATCGTTGGTGTATCCGCCGTTCTATGTGAGTAGCTGGGGTCGCATTCGTGAAGCGGTCGAGCTACACGGAGGGAAACGTTAATTAAAAAAATTCCATCTGACTGCGAGGGAAAGTTTTCCTATTTGTTTTTGACAGCACATTTAAGTGATTGTGGCGAGTCTAATGAAAAAAATGTTATTTTTGCTTTTCAATTAGAAGAGGCTTATCGATGGCGGAAGTTTGGTCAGTCGCGCTGCTGGGGGTACGCTTCTCTTTGTTTATTTCATTTATTAACAACGTGTGTACTTTATGGCGAGATAAACGACTGAGTAAATTATAATACATAAGTTAGCAAGTTCACGGAAAGTTGATGAAATAAAACTATTCAATAAGAAATAATTATATTTTTGATCCGGTGTTGTTTTTATCCTGTGATAGAAAATGGGTTTTTGATCTATTTACGCCTCTGTTTTAGTCGACTTACATACCGTTGTTCACATATTATCGCCCAATAAAATTATTAGATTATGGTGTACCAAAAAATACATCTACCTTTTTAAGGTTATTTATTTATCTGTTAGATATATAGATAGAAATACTTTATTGCAAAAAAAAAACAGTTCTATAGAAACAAACGTAAAGTAATTTACATGAGGGGCAAAGACGGGCTTATTCGTTACAGGGATTGCCCCAAATCAACCTTTAGCCATTTGAGAGTCGTATATTGTGAAATATAAGTAGGTAGTAGCAAAAGACTTGAGTGTGGGAATGTAAAATATAATATAATGAATATAACTATGATAAACTCACAACATACGACTCCCAAACACCAAAGGTTGACTGGGAGAAATCCCTGTAAGGGGTAAATCCGTCTTTGCCCCTCATGTAAATTACTTATCGTTTATTACTGTAAAATGTTTTTGAGCAATAAAGTATTTCTATATATCTATCTATCTACATACATATCACACACGCTGAATCCCGACAATCGGGGTAAGCAGAGTAATCGGTGTTGTGCTGCAAGAACTCTGGTAAATGACAGCACAACACCGAGCACCACGTTTCGCAAAGTATTCGAAAAAGATTCATTCGATCAAGCAGCAAGTAAGGCATAAAGGAAGACCCACCTGCTGCATCGGTGGCAGTACCGTGCCAAGGTAAGAGGTGGCGAGCCTATCGCCCTTTAGCACGGCATCTTGTCATTAGCCCTTAGTCGCCTTTTACGACATGCATGGGAAGAGATGAAGTGGGGATATTCTTTTTAAGTACCGGCCCCACACGGTACTATCTAGGTATTTAATACCTAAATATATGCATCCATACTTGTCCATTCAGACTTAAAGGGTTATTTATGTTTGTGTTAATTAATTAATTAATTAATTTATTTATTATATAACCATTACTATGTAATATCAATCCCCTCGTCACAGCCATACATTTTCATTAAAAGAATACAACTACCTAATTAAAGCTATGGTTCACTGAGTGTTGGACGTGCGACCAACTGCATCGAGTTCGAAACTGCATATGTTTATGAATGAGGTGCAGTGTGAAAAAGACGACTAGTGAAGCGAATAGTGGAGAGTGCCGGCCACTGTACAGTACTGTGCAGTGGAGGGCTTCGTGTGTATCTCTCGTCTCGGCGCCCGCGCCCCCGCCCTCCCGCTCCGCCCCGGCCGTGCTTACAGCAGCTCAGTTTTAAATTAAGGCCATGTTTTATTGACGTTCAGGTTAGAATGATGTGATGCATTACTACGACTTAAGATAAAGAATGAAGCCCAACTAGCTGAAGTTGGTGCTCATTTTGAAACAGTATGTATGTATTTTGATTGAAGACAGATTTGATAGTCATTAATTGTGTAGATTTAATTTTAAAATAAGTTGAGCCTATTAATAAATGAGTTACCATTTGTAGATAAACTGCATTATGTATACGTATGTATGTACCTAGTATTTACATTAGTTTTATTGTTTTTATCTCACGGTGTTTCCATATTTGGGAGGAACATACCCATAATATTTTATTTTTTTATGGAAACTGGCACGGTTGGCTACATCACCTACAACGTCCGTGATGTCAGCCCATAACACCGGGTGAACTAGGTGCCATGTCAGTGCTTCCCCCTTTGATCGTGCCGGCTACTTACATAATAAACACGTTATGAAAAACAAAAATTTAGCATTAGTTTTCGAGAAATTTAACAAAGCATGTCCATGCTCTCACAATGAAAACGTGCCACTAGGTATCTAAAAAGCTGTGTTTTTTAATTCATTGACTCAAATTTTTTTTTTTTTTTATGGAAACTGACAAGGTTGGCTACATCACCTACAACGTCCGTGATGTCAGCCCATAACACCGGGTGAACTAGGTGCCATGTCAGTGCTTCCCCCTTTGATCGTGCCGGCTACACTGAACTGGTCGGAAAACACAAACTATTTACATAGCCGTTTAGACCGACGTTTCATTCAGTGCGGTGGTACCAACTCGGGCGGGTTAAACCCTACCACCAAGTAAGATTAGGAGGGAAGGGACCTACAGCTTTACGAGGAATCCGAACCTCGGTCAGCCTCTAACGGTTAGCGGTCACCCATCCAAGTACTGACCGCACCCAGCGTTGCTTAACATTCAATAGCGACAGTTGACTGTCTGCACCACTGAGCTATCGAGGCTGACATATCTCATACGCTCTCATACGCTAAAGGAGAATCAATGAACTCAAATAATCAGCTATTTAGATACCTAGTGGCACGTTTTAATCGTTAGAACGTAGACATATTTTGTTGAGTTTCTCGAAAACGAATGATAAAAATACATTTTTGCTTAACGTGTTTATTATGATTGGTATGTCTCTTCCATAATATTTGGAGTTAGTATGGAAACACCTTATTTATATATATATATATGTCAATGATATTTTAGGACAGATAGGTTATCTAGGATGCGCCGACTCGAATAGTCTTATTCTCATTACTTACGACGGCATTTTCGATGTGTTAGCGGCTCGCGGTTAGCGGTCCGAACGCGTGCGTAGTTGGTGGGCGACTAACTTCAGACAGGACTGTGGTCTTGTATTTAATGTGCCGCTTGGGAGCTCAGATAACCTATTTACCTCCTTTTAACTTATAATATCATTGATATATATATATATATATATATATATATATATTATATTACACGAAATTACGTGAGATAAAAATAATAATATACTAATGTAAATACTAGGTACATACATACATACATATAATGCAGTTTCTATACAAATGATATATAACACATTTATTTATAGGCTCAACTTATTTTAAAATGAAATAGGCACAGTTTATATTATAATAATAAAATTCTTTATTCAGGCAAAAAACCCGCATTTCACAATACATACACAATACACATAAAAAAACAGCAAATATTTCATACCCCGTTGGGTGTAGTCATAATTTTTTCCCAGTGGGCAAACATTCCGCCGCACAGGCTTTGTGAAAGCCCTGCTAGAATCTCGTTCGGGCTCATCATGAGTCTCTGTCGGAATCCGGATACCCTGGAGCGCATAATGGCGTAAAAGTCCTGCACTCTTGCATCTGAAAACATGCCCGATGCACAGCAGTGGCTGGGCAACCGCATGAGCTGCCTGAAGATGTTGTTGTACTGGACTCTTACACCATTAAACGCCCCTTTTGTGTACGTCGTCCAGAGTTGGCACGTGTAGAAGGCTTGGCAGTATGCCCTGAAAAGGGTTATGTATATTATATATATATCCATCAAACTTTTTGTAGATGCATGTTACTTACTGTTATTTTTGTTTCCTTTTTTTTCTATTCTAACTATTCGTACCTATTTAAATATTTCTAACTGTACTTCAAGATCACACAAAAAAAAATCATTAAACGAAAACTACTAAAGGCCGAAAAACTAGTAGCAATCAAGAAAGCAGAACTTCAAACAGAAGCAAAGCTGAACCGCTACAACTGGCGAACAGCTGCGGACGCGGGCGGAAGGCGTCTCCACACCGTGATATCGCACATTCATCTCCCCAGCGCATTTATCCATTACTCACGGCCCAAGTATCCGATTATATAACACGCAAAATTTCAATTACAAACTTCTAATTAGTTTTTCGAGAGTTTTTCTTTCAGAAGAAGGCGTCGAGCGGCGGAGGGCGCGAGCGGGAGAGGGAGATGTACCGAGACGTGTGTGCAAGCGAGACCAGCCCTGTGTGGTCCCGCACTGACCCGCGGATTTTCTAGTAATAATGCCGTGTTTTATGCCAGTTTGAGTTATTTCATTAAAAACTTTTCGCTACGTACGTACATGTGAAGTGAAGCCGTGCCGATGGAATTATGCTTTCAGACTGTCTCGGCTCGGGAATTGTTTTAATCAACATTTTATATTTCACTAGTTGGTGGCGTTTAATTATTAGTTTAGTTTTTTCTCGTCTCTTATTCTTCTATGAAATGATGGGAATCCCTTAACCCTTTTACTCCTTACTTCATAAACTTACAGGGGAGACAACTTACCAACACAAACACCAGGAAGTCACATACTTGAGGTTGCCTCCTTGTTTCTAACTTTTATGTACGTCTTTTATAGAATAGAATAGAATAGAAATCCTTTATTGCACACAAAAACATAGAGATACACAAGACAGAAGATAACATACAGAAGAAGAATGGAAGCTAACAATAATTCACACAGAAACAAGAGAACAGTAGCGTGCAAAGGCGGACTTATCACTTTAAGTGATTTCTTCCAGTCAACCTTTTATGTATGCTTATGTATATGATTACATATATGATTTTATGTATGTTTACACGAGGTCAGGGTTGACAACGTGTAAACATCAATCCAAACGAATGTCCGAAAGACCACTGTAAAAGCACTTTATCGAAAATTTCATACTACACATCAGTATAGACCTGCATAACGAGGGAGAGCGCTACCGCCCTCATATTCCTCTGCGCCTCCCAGTTACCCCCCTCCGCACTGACCGCCCTGCGAAGGTGTGGAACGGGCTTCCGGGGAATATCTTTCCCCAATCCTACAATTCACGGATCTTGAAATCGCGGATTAAAAGCCTTTCTCCATCGACTACAGTCCAACGCCAAGCCGGACTAGCACCTTCTAGGGGGTGAAATTGGCTGCGCCTGACGCTTCGGACTATACAAATAACTTTTATGTACTATAGTTCACACGAGGTCAACCCTATCAATCCAAACGAATCGTTCGAAATACCACTGTAAAAGCACTTTATCGAAAAGTTCACAGTACACATCGGTATAGACCTGCATAACGAGGGAGGGGGCTGCGACCCTCATGTTCCCCCGCGCCACCCAGTCCCCCCCCTCCCCCCCTCCCCCCTCGTCCGCATTGACCGCCCGCCACTAATGCACGGGAAGCGGCGCCATGGCGAATTAATGGCAAGAATAATGGCGATTCCATTATGGATAGCCGCCAACATACTTTAGCCATGAAAAGAACCGAAAGTTACACTCGCGATACTCTGAATACTGAACACTCTAGCTGGCCCCCGCCACCACCTCCGCCCCCGCCGCCCCCGGGGGCGGTCTCTTGTGCCTCCGCCAGCCCTCCACCCCCGAGGAAGGGGTAGGGAGGGCTGGAGTAGCGTGGGTTAGCACTTAGAAGATGAAGTCTAACAGACGCAATTCTGCTGATCGAAGTAGGTGATTTAAATGTTTATAGATACCTACTGTGTTTAGGTAGATTTAGACATTATTGAATTGAATTTTTCAGTTGTTGTTGTTGACCACGGATCGTGCATGAAACTAATCTTCAATAAATGATTCTATTCAACTGGAAAACTATGGGCGCTGGTCTGACGAACTTGCTTCCCTTATCCCTTTTTTTGTTATTTGTTTTTTATGGAAACTGACACGGTTGGCTACATCAACTACAACACCCGTGAGGTCAGCCCATAACACGGGCCCTTACACAAAACACTACGCACTTTCCAGGTAGGTACACTTAACAACAGATACAAATTAGGAAGACCACAGTCGCAGGTGTAAGCTGGCAAGTTCGTGGAGGCTGCGCGCATGCGCCGCGTCACAGGCACGTCCGAGGTTAGACTGTTATTGTTCAGCAGCCAAGCGCCGCGCGCGCTGGTCCTTTCCTCTCCTCGCACGCCGCACCCCTCACCACCATGCCCAGGAACCTTGTCAAATGCTCCTGAGCTCACACTCCGACATGGCCATCGACTCACTTTTATTTAGTCTATCCTGTGTCCGTATAGCTAAATGTGCTTGTACTAAGTTTCATAAAATTCGGATGATCGGTTTAAGAGTTATGGAGGAACATACATACATACGGAGTAGATTTCTAAAAATCGTCAATTTAGTTTTAGTACTTATCAACATACAACGAGTCTACAAAATACAATATCTCATAAAGCAAAGTAACTTACTCCATGACCACCCCTTACATATAAGTAACATTAGTAACTCATAAAACAAAGTAACTTACTCAATGACAATCCCTTACAGATTTATTATTAGTATATTCATGATTTCAAAAGCATTTCCACGCCGCTCGCTGTTCCGGAGTAGAGTTCATGTGAAACTTTCAGAATGGAAAAGTCTTTCAAAACAGCTTTCAAGAAAATTAAAGCATTAACGGTCGGTACATTAGGGCGATCTTTTGTGCAGTCGCGATGTTCGCAGCCGATACTCCGCTGCCGGTACAGTCCCTGCTTGGTAGAGATATTTTCGTTTACGAAGGCACGCGAGGGAAGTCAGAAAGAACGACGTAAGCGCCGTGGCGAATAGTACAATTGTTTGCGTTTTGGTTCAGAACTTGACGGAAGCGCTTCATACCGGCCGTGCCTTCGTAAACGAAAACATAATATCTACTGTAGCCCGATGACAGACTATGCTATGCAATGTGGAAACAGAAAAAGTTTATTTGAGTACAATAAAATAATATTAAAGTAGGTAGGTAGTTATCCTAAATTAAAAAGCGAAGTTTCTACGAGCGACCGAGTAACCACCCATAAGGTGTCTAACGACGCCCATGGACATTCGGTCTTATGCGGAGGTTGCAAATGCCATGCCGGCCTGACAGGTGCCCCTCACGGTCACGCACCTCTTAAAGGACCATTTTTTTATTTTATTTTTTTTTATGGAAATTGACACGGCTGGCTACATCACCTACAACATCCGTGATGTCAGCCCATAACACCGGGTGAACTAGGTGCCATGTCAGTGCTTCCCCCTTTGATCGTGCCGGCTACACTGAACTGGTCGGAAAACACAAACTATTTACATAGCCGTTTTAGACCGACGTTTCATTCAGTGCGGTGGTACCAACCCGGGCGGGTTAAACCCTACCACCAAGTAAGATTAGGAGGGAAGGGACCAACAGTTTTACGAGGAATCCGAACCTCGGTCAGCCTCCAACGGTCAGCGTACCATATATGAATATCCTTATAACTCGAGAACCATTTTATCGATTTACATACGGTTTTCACTGTAAAATTTTGCCTCTTCTCAAGATAGTCTTAGGCTATAAATTATAACGCTACGTCATCGGCGGCCTGAGATGTGAGCAAAAGCAAGTGTTATAATATGTGGAAACTAGAAATATTAGACCGATGATACTAAGTCTTGTCTTCAGTTCTATGTGTCTGTCTGTCTGTCTATTGGTCTGTCAGTCTGTCTTCAGAATATTTATAAGATTACCTAACCTTGTAAATTGTACCTACAATAATTTTATTTTACTAATAGTATAAACTTTCTATTTTATACTTAAACTTATTTGTAACCGCATAAATGTAGCAATCTCTATAAGCCAGGGGACTCCAAACTACGGCCCGCGGGCCGGATACGGCCCGCGTCGCCACTTTATCCGGCCCGCGCCACGTTTGTGGCCTAAACATTTGTTTTTAATTCATCCTAAATTGTGCATGGGCGATAGTACGGCTTGTTAACCTGAAATACGGTCCCATCTGGCAGAAAGCATGAAACTTGGCATACATGTAGCTTTTATATATGTGTTTCAATATTGAAAGAGGAACACGTCGAAAAACGTTTTTTCCCCTCCCTCCCCCCCCCCCCCCCCTCTTTTGTGTCCCGAAACGCAGTTTTTTTAAATTTTATTGAAAACGGTTAAAGCTAGGAGAAAACCGTCAAAAGATAAAATGTTCTTTATAAAATTACCCACAAAACTGTCGTTAGATGTATGTTGATAGGACCTATAGTTTTCAAAATATGCTTACATTTATTGGTCTAGGTATAAGGATTCAAGCAACTTATTAAAATTCAGTCAAGTCCAGTAAAAATTATATTTATTTCAAGTCACAGGAATCTCCCCCGCACTTACAAAAGCCAGTACAGGGAAGCCCTGACTTCCTACATTGACATCGACCTGTAAACCAGCATGGGTGGCTGTGCCGAGAGACCAATGGTGCAGTCGACAGAGCCAAAATCACCTCTCCTCGCGAAACCACGCTCAGTTAGGTGCCATGCCAGCAGATTTGCGGACTGTTGCTAGGCTGTCTAGCCGGTTAATACGACGCTTGAAGACACCCAGGTTAAAGGATTCGGGAAATGACTTCTTTCCCTTTCCACTGAATCCCGATACAGTATCACAGCCTGTAAATGCATGGAAAAACAGAATGCCACTGCATATTTCTGGACCGAGTGTATTGACCAGTTGATGGATAGCGATAATACGTGAAGCTTTACCGACACCAAAAGATATCCAAAAATCTTCTAACAATTTTTTTTGAAGTTCACTGTACAGGGAAACAGCTAAAACCACATCTGTATCCACAGTTCTTACTAAAACCTTCGTGTGACCATGCTGCACAGCGTGAAACACATGGAGGAGGATTCTGGAGTCAAAAAACGTTTTTCGACGTATTCCTCTTTCAATATTGAAACACATATATAAAAGCTACATGTATGCCAAGTTTCATGCTTTCTGCCAGATGGGACCGATATTAATATATTTTTAGCCGTACTACGAGCTGCTTACCCAGACCCTAGGTAGAGTCTCTTAACTAGAGTAAACATAGCACCAATGGCACCAGTGCTATTCGGTCGGTCGGATAGCGGCTCCGCTCGGATAGGTGCTCTCTGATGAACATTTACGGTCTCTTTTAATAATAGGTACTACAAACATCGACCCCAGTATTAAATATATTAATTTGTTGATGGACAACTGCATGCACACATTATTAAACATTTATTCTTTTACAAAATTGTTTTATTTAATTCGCATTATTATACTAAACATTATTCCAAGAAAGTACAGGTACTTTCCTAGGTCTACACATTTTGAGATTACAATTTATTAATAATGTTATATAGAAAAAAAAATAGTTTAATTCTGGCCCGCCTGTAAAATGGTTTGGAGACCCCTGCCATAGAGTAAACATGAAAAATTACATTAAAACTTTTTGCTGAAAATAAATGTGCTAAGCCGAAATATAGAATAATATACTATTTAGAGTTTAATACGTAGAAGGGTTCCGTAGATATTTCCAAAAAACCTCACAAGGTCACCGGTGACCTACACGGCGCTGTTATGAGAAAAAATGAATATTCGTTACGAGGGCGCCGAGAGGTCACACCTCCGGTCACCCATAAATTGCTAAAATAAGAGGGTAAAGTCCGCAACACCAGCCGTTTTTGTGTAGAGTGCTACAAAAACTGCGCGAAAACGTATGGTCCAAAAGAGGCCAAAAATAAGACAAAGAAAGTAGCAACATACTGTAAAAACTGTCCCGGTGAATCCGCTTACTGATTACTTTGTTTTAATAAGTGGCATCGTTATTTATAAGTTTCCTTTTGTATTTTTGTGTTTAATGTTGCCTTTTAATTACTTAATAAACTTTATAATAGTCCTGGTCAGAAGATCATACTTTTTTTTGTTCTCATACCTTACATTTTACCTAATATTTTTCACAATTTCATAGACAGTCGAAAACCACGTGGAAGAAATGTTCTACGGCGCCGCTCCGGTCACCCACCAGTGAGAAATGTACGATAACTGTGTCCTACGGTCCAAAAATTCGTTTCGAAAACAGGTCTGCCTTGAGGTCACCGGTGACCTACGTGGCGCTTCAATACAGGGCAGGGTCCGGTCACCGGTGACCGGCGCGGCAGTCAACGTGATAAGCGAATGTGTATAACGTTCTTCGAGATCAATAATGATTCTTTAAACCGTTAATGGTTCATAGTAAAACCAGTAGTCCTACTTCACAACAATAAATTTGTTCTCAATCAGTTAAATGAGTTTCGCTTACCGCCAATACAGATACGGAACCCTCTGAGTCCGAGTAAGACGCGCGCGAGCGACTAGCGGATTTTACAACGGAACCTTAGTACACGACTCCCGGTGTAGGCGCGGGCGAGGGGGCGGGGCGGGGCGGGAGTTGCCGCTGTTGCCTGCAGCTCTCATCTAATTGCCAATTTGTTCGATCCTCGCGACTGACATAATGACGCTTCGTTTATTCAAATGATACGACAGATTCGCCGACATCGGCCGCATCGCTCCGCATTCGAGTTACGATCAAAATCGCTCGCACACACCACGTCTTCGCATAGAGATTCTTAACCGATAAACGAGAAATATATCACAGGAAAATCGCCGTTGTAATGGTAGAGGTATTCTGCGGTCGACGCGAGAATGATGAGCCATTGAAATGAGCATTTAACTGAAGCTAAATTAAATGTGTTCAAATAGATAGAAGAATAAATTTGTTCAATGTAAACTTACCTAATTGGTCGCTAGTCCAAAATGTTGTTGCCCTTCTAAAGCTTTGATTTTTTTTTACTTTTAAAGCTTCTATTTTTAAGACATTTGACTGTGTACCGTAAATTTTGCTGTTTTTTTGAGCAGATTGAATTAAAAATTATTTTACTTGGTAACTCATTATGGTGGCCTAACCTCAACAACAGTAGCATGATAAGAAGGTTCTACGATTAAATTAATATTTATAATGGTTTCTTTAATAATGTACTGCACGAAAACAGAGGGGAGATCGGATGTTTGTTTACGTTCAAGTTATAGAAATAGATAGATAGAAATACTTTATTGCTCCAAAAAACATTTAACATAAACACACAGTAAGAAATTTACATGAGGGGCAAAGGCGGACTTATCCCTTACAGGGATTTCTCCCAGTCAACCTTTGGATGTTTGAGAGTCGTATGTTGCGAGATATAAGTAGGTAGTAGCAAAAGACTTGAGTGTGGGAATGTAAAATATAATATAAGGAAAATAACTATAATATACTATAATATACACTACATATAAGTACATACTAGTTAATTAAACGTATAAATTACTATTTATAGATTAAATTAAATACATATGAATTACAATTTATATAATACATAATACCTAAATATGTACATACATACTTGTCCATTCAGAATTAAAGGATTTTTTAGCTTTTGACTTCACACTGACGGAGATAGTACAACTTTAAGTGTTTTTTGAATAACGGAAGCGACTTGCAGTGCCGTATACAGTGAGGTAGTAGATTCCACCGCCGAGCTGCGTGCACAGAAAAGGAGTTTGTGTAATATCCAGTTTTATGAGTGGAAATGGCTAAGATATTATCATCACTTGACCGAAGCGTTACACCGTGGGAAGATAAGTACTGAAAACGCGAAGATAGGTACTCGGGAGCAGAAGGGTTGTTGATACAAGAATAAAGAAGGCCAAGAATGTGGGAATTTCTGCGGAGACGGATTGGGAGCCACTTGAGACGTCTGCGGTATTGTAAAACATGGTCGTACTTACGTAAACCGAAAATGAAGCGTATACACATGTTTTGCAGACGCTCAAGCTTGAATGTTAATTGAATGAACAAGTTATTTGAATGAACTTCGAACTAGTTTTGCTTTTTTAGGGTTCCGTATCCGTCGTCCAGGACCCTATTACTAAGCCTAGGCCGTCTGTCTGTTTCTCTGTCTGTCTGTCCGTCTGTCTGTCCGAGGGCTGTATCTCTTGAACCGTAATAGGTAGCCCGTTGAAATTTTCAAATAAAAATTAGAAAAAGTAAAAATTTCACGGGGTCCCCATACAAGAAACTAAAAAGTGTATGTGCGCTATCTACCGAAAACAGTATGAAGCAGCGCTGATCATGACATGGCGATACGGAACCCTCGGTGCGCGAGTGTATGGGGACCAGATAAACCGATAAGTAACCCGATAATGGCGTTCCATGTTTTGTCTTTACTAATTATTTAGAATTTTTTATTTCCTTTATTTACATAAACAAACTATTATTGTTTATCGTAATAAATTAACAATATTTATTTCACCTATAAAGACATAAAACAAAAACATGAAAACGATAACAAAAAATATACCTTAAGGAGAATTCGTGTTAACCTTCAATATGGATACGGAACCCTAAAAAAAACATTGCACCGACTTCAAAAAACAACTAGAACTTAAAAGTGTTAAATAATATTTTGATTCATATTCGAAACCTTGAGTTAAAGGCGGTACAAAAGCACAAAAGGGGTCCATCTATAAATTTACAGGTGCGCTTTGTACCGCCTTCAACTCAAGGAATATTATCACGAAATATTATTAATGAAACTAGAGCATTATGGTATAAGAGACAATGAATTGCGTATATTCCAATCATATTTAGAAAATAGAGCTCAAATATGTGACGTCAATGGCTCAAAATCGAATGTAGAATCAATTACAATGGGTGTGCCGCAGGGTTCCATCCTGGGACCATTATTGTTTCTAATATATGTTAACGACATCTCGAGCTGCATAACAGACGATATAGAGATGGTAATGTTTGCAGATGATATCTCAGTTGTACTGAAAAACAATGGTATAGATAAACTAAGAGAATCCTTTTTAACTGTACTAGAATCTCTAAAATCTTGGTTTGAGTGCAATAATCTATTACTAAATGTTAACAAAACTAATATTATGCACTTTGCTCTTGGGACTCATAGACGTAATAACAATGATGGTATATTAAAAACTGCAGAAAACTTGTCATTAAACCTTGCCAATGAACTAACTTTTCTTGGGGTAATATTTGATAAAAGTTTTACTTGGAAAGCCCACATAAACTCTTTAGCTGGTAAGCTGAGTTCCGCTTGTTATGCTATCAAAAAAATTAAAGAACTAGGCGGAACTCATGCTGCAAAAACGGTTTATCATGCTTATTTTGAGAGCATCATGTCATATGGCCTTATGTTTTGGGGAAATGCAGCAGATTCAAATAGAATATTTTTATTACAGAAGAGGGCCTTGCGGTACATCTTGAATATGAAAACTAGAGATACTTGTAGGACAGCGTTTGGGGAGTTAGGAATCATGACATTACCAAGTGCATATGTTTACCAGAACATTATGCTATGCCAGAAAATATATTCATGATTCCTCTCTTAATTCCGACAATCATAACTATGATACACGGTGTAAGAATAATGTACAAATAATAAGACATAGATTATCTAAAACCTCAAAAAGCTTTATTTGTAATAGTGTTAGATTTTACAATAAACTGTATTCTAACATAAAACAATTAGATGATAATAATTTTAAACGAAGAATTAAACAAATGTTCATTGAAAAGAGTTATTACACTATTAAGGATGCTTTAGCTGACCATAATTTTATCTGAGAATCTGACTACTGTTTTTTCCACTGAATAACTTGACAATTGGATACACTTTGTATCTTTAGATTTTTAACATGACTTATTTATTACATTTCTTTGTAATAAACTTTTACTAATATTTGTTGAATTCACTTGATATATTTAAGTATCAAATTGACGATGGCACTATACACCAGATATAGGTAATTTAAATAGGCAGAGTGGTCAGATTCTTCAGTATTCGTGTTTATGCTGTAAATATGAATGCTCTTGTGAGCGGTAGTATGGGTTAATTATTTATAAGTTACTATAATATAATACTTATAAGGTACTAACAAAACATTGTGACTTGCGAAGTTTGTTTGTCAGTTCTTCTTCGCATTGAATTTAGAACTGGCGGAATTTTCGACATGTCCAAGCGTAGGTTACCTACCTGTGGATGAAATTATACAATAAACAATAAACAATAAAGGGTCCGGATATGAATATAATAATAAAATATTATTTAATACTTATAAGTTCTAATTGTTTTTTGAAGTCAGTGCAATGTTTTTTAAAACAGTTTTTTATTTCACTCCTTTTAGTTATATCACATAACAATTTCAATCCCTGTAATTAGTATTGATATTGATGATGATACATTATTAATTTCACTTGGTAATTATCTTCGTCTTGTTAAAAAGATTCTATGTTGAACGATATTGCGAAATATACCCATCTTAAGATAAAATATTATAAAATGTTCACTGTCTGTGACGCGCTTAGCCAAATCATGATATTGTGAGCGTTTTCACAAAGAATTCGAATCAATAGAGGGGGAATGTTTATTATTGTTTATTGCTTACTGTACACTTTCACCCATTACTCGGTAACCTACTCGCAGATACGTCGACCATTTCTCCAATTCTATTTAAATGCGAAGAAGAACTGTCAAACTTCGCAAGTCACAATGTTTTCTTAGTACCTACCTTATAAATTTACTTACGAGTAATTAACCCTTATAAGTTACTTACGAGTAATTAACCCATACAAAAACCGCTCACAGGTACATTATTACTTACAGTATAAACCAGAATATACTTAAGGGAATAACATACGCTAGAAAAAAGTCGGCGCGGGGCGTGGCTAATGACATCAAGGAGGTGCTTCGACTCCCGCGTATTGCATACATATTGTCGGTAGAGTAGAGGCGACAATCGCCGTCTTGTAGGTGGACTAAAGTCGCTCTGGTGAAAGGCCATATTTACCCACAATTTGAAAATCCGTGGATAGGAGTCCGTAGGATTTTATTTTTTATTTGTTAGCAAAGAAAACAGAGCCTAATCACTATCACAAACAGATAAACATATTAATTTATAGATATAGATACATACAGTCTGGCCACATTTAGTTTCCCTGATTAGACAATAAAATTGTTTAGTGGGAATAACGTGTGTGTGTGTTTGTGTAGTGAGTTTCAAAGTGTCATTGCGGTGTAGTGTTGTGTAATGTCACTTACATTACACAACATTGTGTAATGTAATGTATTGTGTGTGTAATGTAATTTGTGAATGAATGTAGTGTGGTGTAGTGTAATGTAATGTAAAATGTAAAGGGTTGAGAGAAAGTTATTGCCATTCCAACATTTTAAATTCTTTCGTTTCCCCCAGAGTGTACGCGTACTTACAAATTGCGGCAGCACTTCGGAGTATCAAGGACGAAAAGAAAGAGTGGCACAGGGTGAGGCTTTCTCGCCAAATGTATCGTCAAAGAGAGCGTATTTAAATTTAGAGCATCACTTTAGCAAATTGGAAGTGCTTCAGTGCTTGTGCGCTGAGGCGAGCACCGGAGGGTTATCCGACCAACTTCTTATAGATTCTGGCAGTTTTTAAGGAACTTTCGCTGGTGATGTAGCACTCGTTCGAATGTCTATGAAGTTTCTGGCGTCGGGCGGGGCTCATCATTCACGATTTATAGTTCCCTCCTCGCCGCGCGTCCGTGTTATGCTTCTACACGCTCAGGAGAATGCGCTTTTTAGGGTTCCGTATCCGTCGTACGGGACCCTATTACTAAGCCTACGCCGTCTGTCTGTCTGTCTGTTTGTCTGTCCGAGGACTGTATCTCTTGAACCGTAAAACCGTTGAAATGTTCACAGAATATGTGTTATTATGGCCGATATAACAATAAATAATAAAAATAAGAAAAAGTAAAAAATTCACGGGGGGGACCCCCGTGAATTTTACCTTTAATTTATCATACAAGAGACTAAAAAGTGTATGCTCGCCACCTACCGAAAACAGTACGAAGCAGCGCTAACCATGACATGGCGATGATAGGGAACCTTCGGTGCGCGAGTTCGACTCGCACTTGGCCGGTTTTTCAAATATTTTTTCTATAACCGTTTAATATAAAAAGTTAAAAATAGTTTTCTAGCAGTAGTAAGGTAAGCACTAAATAGACTACTAAAACCTTTTTTTTTATATTTATTGAGCATTTGGTGTAAAAATTATCGTCTCGAACAGAGCAAAGTTTAGGACCTAGGGTGTGTCTTATTAGTTGTTATTATACATTGTAGTTAGCACTATAACCAAGTTTTACGATTGTGTGTTGCCTTTTTAACGAGAGAGCAAAAAAAAAACACTTTTAAAAAACCTTTCTTGTTTGGTGACAGGAATTTTTTTTAAGTTTTTTTAATTATTTGTTTGGTTTATCCGCACACACATAACGATAACACATTTTCTGGGAAAATTTCAACCAGCTACGTATTACAGTTCAAAAGGTACAGCTCTTTAAAGCTAAATACCAGCTTGCGCCGCTAGACTCAATCCAGCGTCGTGCCGTGCGACTGGTACATAGGTGACCCTGTGGTATCCCGCGACTTAGAACCACTGCAACTCCGTAGGGACCTCGATTCCGTGTGTTCTATCGTCTATTTCATGGGGAGTATTTGGAGGAGCTGTTTAACGCGATTCCGCCGTCCCCATTCCACCTCCGCACTACCATACTGGGCAGGGGATGCATCCCTATTCAATCGACCTACCACGGATGGTAGGTCGATTTTCGGTTCTGTAGGTCTTTTACTCACAGAACTGGGAAAATGTGGAATGGTGGTATCCATAAAAAAAATTCTAATGTTTGCAAAATAATAATTATGACTGCGATAGCCGATTCGATCTGGAAGTTTATATCCAGATGGCTAATGAAGCTGCCAGTTGCTACCGGTTCCCACGACGTCCAAAACGTGTGGCCCTCATTAGGGAGCTGCTCTATAAATATATTGTGTCGCCTTGTCGCCGTCAGCCAATTAATGTGTGGGCTGCACTCGCCGCCGGCCACTTAGCCTAGGGAAGCAACAAATACTCTTTTTAACCCCCGAAGCAAACAGAGGGGTGTTATAAGGTTAACGTGTGTGTGAGGGTGTGTGTATGTGTGTGTCTCTCTGTGACACCGTAGCTCCCAAACGGATAGACCGATTTGGATGCGGTTTTTTTTATTAAAAAGCTGGTTTAATCGGGATGGTTTAGCTATGTTTGTAGTCAATTAATCAAGTAATTCAGTAATCAAAAACAGAATTATCTTAAAAAGTGGACCGATTTGCATGCGGTTTTTTTTTATTTAAATAAAAGTTAAATTACAAATTTTAAAAACACCCGACCCTTAAAAATTCAAAAATAATTTCCGCTGATTTACTTAAAGGAGTCGGGGGACCCCTAATTAAATACAATACAAAAACTCAGAGCTGCGCGGGAATTTACTCAGCGGTCCCCGTCTCCTTTAAGTAAGTAAACGGAAATAATTTTGGACTTTTTAAGGGTCGTGGGTTCTTTTAATTTGTAATAAATCCGGTGTCATTGCTCGAAGATTGAAAGCAAAAATCAAGGGTGAGAACAATGAAGCGGGGAGGGTCGGCGACGGAACGGAGCGCACCAAAGATTTTGGAAGGAGAGTATATATGCGAAGGAGGCGTGTCCGCGACACCGTAATATGGGCAGATTTTCCCATATTAGGCAGCTATTATTATTTTTTTCAATTTAAACCAAAATCGATCAATTTT
This sequence comes from Nematopogon swammerdamellus, assembly GCA_946902875.1. Classification (NCBI taxonomy): domain Eukaryota; kingdom Metazoa; phylum Arthropoda; class Insecta; order Lepidoptera; family Adelidae; genus Nematopogon; species Nematopogon swammerdamellus. The sequence goes on from OX336337.1 coordinate 930,015, forward strand.
TCTTCGCCAAAGTTGAAGTAACCGGAAATATGCGAAGCATAAAAAAATCCACTGCATAGAGAATGTACCCTACATTACAAATGCTTTATCTAACAGAATTTTCAAAAATCTTCTAGAAACACAGAAACAAATTGCAAAAACTGCTTTAGCCAAAATTTTTTTTTTTTCAAGATCTCAGAATTTTCAGTGAGAACTATCATAATTGTTTGCTATCATTGGAAATATATATTAATCTACTAAAAATTTTAACTTGAAATACTTGTACTTAATACAATACAATACAATAGGTGCAACTTTTCATGTGTGAATCAATCCTTCGGTACAGATGACCCGAGTGTTAGAGGCTTAATAACGATCGATGTGTGCGTGAGCGCACGTGGATGCAACGCTTTGGATTGTCCAAACATCGGTGGTGCGAATGTGTAGGTACGTGTGTTCGTGCGTGTGTGAATTGTGATTGTGTGCGATCGAAAACTGGCGACAGCATACCGTATGTTATTTCTCTATGGGCGACAGCGGTTCCGATACGAGCGGGCGTTCATGGCACATCTGCTCTCCTTCCAAAATCTTTGGAGCGCACGGAGCGACGGTCTATCGAACGCGGCGCTCAGCGGCGGCGGCGGTGCTTGTCGGCTGCCATGTTTACGTTGTGTTTTATGCGCTCAATCGGGTACAATATTTAATTTTAAACGGGAGGCGCGCTGTCCCCAGGTTGAGTGGTCGGTGGTTGCACTGGATGCGCGACATCGTCACACCATTAGACGTGGAGCCTCGTGTTACGATAGCAGAGGCTGACATGATATGGCGCCACGATCGGTTAGTCGATATTGGCTCCAGGAAAAGAAACCAGAAGCATCTAAACGAATCATTACCTTTCCTTTTCAGGGTTCCAAACAGGATCCTATTAGTAAACTTACGCTGTCTGTCCGTCCGTCCTACCTTTAAAGGGCTGTATCTTTTGAAGTGTAACAGGTAGCCGGTTGAATTTTCTTAAAATTCTTTGTTTTTGCTCTATCGTACGGTAATACATATTTACTTAAAACTTGGTTTGATTATAGCACAGAATAGAAAAGAATTATAGTCCACACTCTAAAGTGAAATAAAACAAACAATGAACTCGGCCAATCAATTCGTGATACCCTCGGTGCACGAGTCCGCTTGGCCCTTAGGGCTCCCACACAAAACTGCGATGCGATGCGATACGACGCCGCATCGCAGGCATCTGCGATGCGAATTGCTGCGATACGATTTCGTGCGGCAAAGCGTTGGTTCAGGTGACCATACCCTCGACGGTAGTCAACCGTACTGGACGTGTTTTTAGAAGTAGTGGTATGGATCGCCAGAAGCGTGTTGCACTGCTGTTATTGTTAAATAGCTATAGAAAAAGCAGAAGATTTTGGGTTCATCGACTTATTACGACAATGAACGCTGATGGGAACTATTTTATTCGAAAATACTATGGTTTGAGTACAGAGGAAGATAATTTTTTTTATTATTTTAGAATGTCTCAGAGCGGACTAAAAATAGTGTCAACAAGTGTGACATAACATCGCAGGAATGCGCGATGCGAATCAAATCGGAGGTTTTTGCGATGCGTCCTGCGAGCTCGCAGATTTTTGCGATGCGATGCGAATTCGCAGATTTGTGTGGGAGCCCTTAGTCGGGGTTTTTTTTTCTATATTGTTGATTTTTTATTAATTGTTTAACACTTTTTATTTAACATTTTACAATAAATTTATATAAATTTTACATATATTGCACTATAAAAAGTAATAAAACTACACAAAATTATTATACTTTTTTTTATGGAAACTGACACTGTTGGCTACCTCACCTACAACATCCGTGATGTCAGCCCATAACACCGGGTGAACTAGGTGCCATGTCAGTGCTTCCCTTCATTTCGCGCCGGCTACACTGAACTGGACGAAAAACACGAACTATTTACATAACCGTTTCGACCGATGTTTCGCTCAGGGTACCAACCCGACCAGGATAAACCCTACCACCTAGTAATGTAAGAAGGGAAGGGACCTACAGTTTAACATGCAATAGAAAAATTAAATAAAAACGGTAATACCGCGCCGGCGGCGGCGGGAGACAAGCCTCCAAGCGCGCCGGCGGGTGCAGGCCGCGGCTACGAAGCTCCGAGACGACGCGAGAGCGCGAGACAAGCTTCGAGCGATGGGTGGTGGTACTAGACACGTAGGCCACCACCACCCCCATCTCGGAGAGCTCCGTATCCGCCGGACTGCACGGCGACGTAACGTATCAATTACTTAGCGTAACCGGAACTAACATTGTATGTTATTAGGATTCCGTATCCTGTACGGGTCCCTATTACTAAGCCTACGCCGTCTGTCTGTCTGTCTGTCTGTCCGCCCGTCCGTCCGTCTGTCCGAGGGCTGTATCTCTTGAACCGTAATAGGTAGCCCGCTGAAATTTTCACAGAATATGTGTTATTATGGCCGATATAACAACAAATAAGAAAAATAAGAAAAATTAAAAAATCCAAGGGGGTTCCCATAGAAGGAACTAAAAGGTGTATGTGCGCGCGCCATCTACCGAATAGAGTATGAAGCATTTTAACTAATCATGAATTTGAACTAATATGAAGCACTTCATAAACACGCCACAGATGGCGTGAGTGGCGATAACCATGACATGGCGATACGGAACCCTCGAGCTTCAGAAGAAGCTGTAAGTATAAGCATTAAAAACTTTGATACTCTTCTGCAAGCTGCAGGTATTCTTATTACAGCACAATATCGATCACCACGTTTCGCAAAGTATTCGGACAAGATAACTATCAAGCAGCATGTAAGGCACGAAGACCCACCCGCTGCATGACTCAGTGTAAGGACCGTTCCAAGGTGAGAGGTGGCTAACCTGTCGCCCTTTAGCACGAAAACTAAATAATATCGTATATTATGTAAAAAAAAATCATTGTACCTATATTAAGAATATGAATTCCGTGACTGTGCCGGTAGAGATGCTATTTTGATTTCATCTATCAGCACAAATATTGTTCAACGTCATCAATACTAATAAATATAATACCTGATAAGGGATGATCATGGAGTAAGTTGCTGTGATTATGTCTTATGAGATATTGCGTTTGTGCACTCTATGTATGATACTAAAACTAAATTGATGATTTTTTTAAATATTTTCTGTGTAAATAATCTGTTCCTGTCCAATAAAAGTTCCTCCATAACTCTTAAAACGAGCATCCGAATTCGATGAAACTTAGTACAAGCACATTTAACTACATACGTGACACAGGATATACTCAGTTCCGGTTACGCTAAGATGTGGCTCTCATACAAACCGAATTGTTCCGCACGCCGAAATAAACGTACGAAATCGGGCTTACTTACTTTATTCTTTTTAAATACGAATTTCACGCGAGCGAAGCCGCGCGCAAAGGCTAGTCGAAAATATATTTCGAGAAATTCTAGTCTTACAGTCATAGTGAACCCTAATAGCGCCTTACAGACGTTTTCAGTTAATTAAAAGACAACAGATGCACGGCTACCGCGAGTGAGGGAGAGGCAGATAGACGGTTAGAGCGGGACATGCCGAGGGGGAGAAAGAGGGTCCGGTTAATTTGAAGCAATCGCGAAAAAGGTTTTTGGATTACTTTTCCCGTAACGGTGTAATTTATTTGACTCGTCCCGATGTCAGCGAAGAAAAGAATGGACTTTCACTTTTGGTTTTAGTAAATCTGCGCAGATGATTGCGAACTGAATGACTTTACAGTAAGCATTGAAAAAAAACCGGCCAAGTGCGAGTCGAACTCGCGCACCGAGGGTTCCGTATCGCCATTTCATGGTTAGCGCCAACGCCATCTATGGCGTGTTATGAAATGCTTCATATTAGTTAAATGTCATGATTAGTTAAAATGCTTCACACTCTATTCGTTAGATGGCGCGCGCGCATACACTTTTTGATTTCTTCATGGGAACCCCCGTAATTTTTTTACTTTTTCTTATTTTTATTATTTCATGTTATATCGGCCATAATAAATAACACATTCTGTGAAAATTTCAACGGGCTACCTATTACGGTTCAAGAGATACAGCCCTCGGACAGATCGACGGACGGACGGACGGACAGACAGACAGACAAACAGACGGCGTAGGCTTAGTAATAGGGTCCCGTACCGGATACGGCACCCTAAAAATGTGTATGAAAAAAAATACCCTGCAAAGTTTCTTGCCGGTTCTTCTTCGCGGGTGTAATCGAACCGGATAGAAAAAATTGTGACAAATTCGAGTGCAGTCTTACTGCCATAATAATGTTCGATAAACAATCAAATTAATTCAAAAATGAAATAAAATATAAAAAACGTTTTAAACTAATAAAATACACATACATTAATGGTCTCTGTCCTCTAGACTAGTCTGGACAGCTTACAATAGTTTGCGGTAATATTTTGGGTGTGCGGTTAACTTGGTTTTTGGTCGGGCATATTCTAGTAATATAAAATAAAACTTGTTAGTATGGGTGGATACGTGAGGGTGTTAGTGGTGAGTGTATTTGCGAGAGAGGATTAGGTCGTGTGAGTGAGTCTATGCGTGCTAGGTTTTAATAATAAAGAACAATGAAAACTAATATTGAATCATTTCTTTGTACGAATGTATAAACCATTATTGTTACTAGTTTTGAAACTTCGACGCAAAAAGAGATCTGTTATAAGTTTATTATAAATATTCTCGCTACTCACCGAAAATAATTCTTTCCGAACGTTACAGGATCAGTATGAAGTCGATTTAACGTTCCCGAAGTCCAGAACATTAATTAATCTAATATTTCGCGGCCGCGGATGATGGGTAGGGGGGAGGGGGGGGGGGGGGAGGGATAGGGGGTGGAATTCTTTACCGATCCGGGAAAAGAAATTTGAAATTTAATTAAAAAAGTTAAAGTGAGTTTTCACGCGGCGTGCGCGCGTCACGGCGGGGGCGGGGCGGCGGGGCGGGGGCGGGGGGCGGACACAGAGGATTACTCCGAGTGGAGATAATGCTTTTCTTGTTTAGTTGACGTCGTTTATAATCACAACAAGCCAGAGCTAAGTGCTCCGCGGAGCAATGTAGCAAGCTAAATTTAGTTCACGCTGAACTACAGTGCGACGTACAACTAGGGGTCAGTACACACCGAGACGCGACGATGCAATGCACTTTTCAAGATAGCGATACCATATACAGGGTGTAAAAACGGCGAGTACATTAAATTTAGGAAATGATTATTGGGATCAAGAGTAACAAAAAAGTCAAATAACTTTTTTCTGAATTCCCTTTAAATAAAAAGTTACAGTTTTCATACAAACTAATTGATTATTTTAGTGTAAAAATGATCTAATGACAACAGGGCGGGGCGGAGGGGGGAAGAGCGGGTGAGACTTGAGCGCCTCGGACGGAGGTGTTGGCGGGAGGGGCGGGGGTTAGCTTTGTGTGTGGAGGACTGGAGGTCGGCAGGCGGAGGGTGCGGAGCGGCAACAACGCGTTAAATTACACTAGACGAAAACATAAATTTCAAAAATTCATATCTCGAAAACTAGACACTTTAGAGAAAAACTTTACTTGCTTTTTTGTCTAGGAAAAACATGAGGATTGCGCTGGCGAAATTAATGTACTCGCCGTTTTAACACCCTGTAGAACTTGTTTGCTATGTACAGAAAATGTACAAATTTTAGCGAGAGCGCAAAAGCGAACTAGATACGTGCACGGTACGTCTTAATTTTTTGACGTGTTGACGTCACGTCTTATAAATTGATGAACACCGGCTGCACACACGAAAAAGTGTCACGTTCCATCTGAGCCTGTGTGTGCAAGCGAGAGCGCGTAACAAGCGATAGAGAGGCATATAAGGAGAGTAGGAAATACAAAATATATTTGTCCGTTTTTTGCGAGCCTCGAACCCGCGGTCCCTGCCACCAATATATTGTGACCGACCAGACGTCTTAAACCACCCGGCTAATCGGTCATGTACCAGTGAAGCGAAATTCGGTCACCAGTTGGTGAGATTCGCAGTTAGGTAGGTGTTGCAACGTTGTAGTACGCGCTTTGATATGTAGATGGCGTACTAGTGAAGCGAATTGTCACCAGTAGGCAGTAGGTGAGATTCGCAGTTAGGTAAGTGTTGCAACGTTGTAGTATGCGCTTTTATATGTAGATGGCGTAAATTATAAGTTTATATTGATAATTAATCTTTATTTTCACATTTTTATTATCTACTTAAATTAATTTTACATATTTTATATTCTACAAAAACTTATAAAAATACACAAAATTAATAAAAATCGAAATAAAAACGGTAAATATCCGCCAGCGGCGTGAGGCAGGCATCCAAGCACGCCGGTGGGTGCAGGCCGTGGCTACGGAGCTCTCCGGGACGACGCGAGACAAGCTACGAGCGATAGGTGGTGGTACTAGACACGTAGGCCACCACCACCCCCATCCCGGAGAGCTCCGTATCCGTCGGACTGCGGGGCGACGTCACACAGCTCTTCTATCTTTGTTGGCCCTCTTGCGTGCGTCGCTGTTGCGCACGGCGCTGCACCGGTAGCGGAGGCTGCAAGCGCGACACAGGGCCGCGATAGCCCCAAGCTAACCGGTGGCGGCGGACTTCGTCCCGTCGTAGCTGGTGTGGCGGGGCATGTCCCTGGTTCGTCATCCTCACCGGCAGACGCGAGCGATGGATCAGCGAACCGTGGTGGATTGGGTGCGCTGGTTGCGAAAGAAGCAGCAGGTCTTGTCACTGGATCCGGCCACATCGCGAGGAGGGCGAGGCGTGTTGACTGGGACGGTTTCGCCGGTAATCCACTGCCGAGGCTGTCGGGTAACCGGTTTTATAAAATATTCATTTTTTCAAATTTTCAGAAAAAAATTTTAACCCCTGTCAGTCTGACAGCTTTTCTTCTTAACCTTCCTATACCCGCGCGTTGGTCTCAGAGACCGACGAAACACTTTTTCGTATTTATTTATTTTCTCAGCAATGCTGGGAAGTCGAGTCTTTTGCTAGCTGCCGGATTTGTTGCTAGCTTCACTTTAGTGCAAACCGCGTGTTCGTGGGATACACACCTGTGGTCGCACTTGGCGCCAATCGGTCCGTGAGACCGACGCGGGTATAGGTGAATCTTTTTGTGTAAGTATAAAATGTAATAAATTGATTTCGAATTGGTATTTTTTTGCGTTATTCGCTATGTATGTATATATATTGGCTAATTTTATATTTTAAAGTTTATATTTCATATCAAGATGAATGATGATCAAATCATATTGCTGCTGGAGGAAGTAATTCGGTCTCTAGCTATGAAAACGATAATGACAGCGAGGTGGAAGATTTTGTCGAAATACAAGAAGAAACATACAACACCGAGCAAGAAAATGACGATAAAAAACTTTATTTTTGTTTTTTTTTATAAGAAAATATTGTTTTAGTTCTGTTTTTGTAGTATCTAAGATAAAAACCTCAATATTGAAGGCTGTTTTGTAATAGACAGATAGTCAGTAAAATAATTAATAATAAAGTCATTAAATGATATTTATTGTTTCAATATATCCTTTAGTTATAGGAAAAAATTATATTTATATAGGTTTTTTAGTAAAAAAATGTCATTGTAGCTGTCCGAACTGTCGGTCTATGAGACCGTGCGCGGGTATAGGTGTTACAAAAATTGGCGCGGGTATAGGAAGGTTAATATTATTAGTTTTAAAGTACTCACATTTGCGATTTAAGAATTAAACTTCTAAGCACGATAAAGTATTATAAACTGATTTTGTATCTGACTTCGCACTTTATATACTTTATGACGTCATCGCGTAAAACTATCGTCCGTAAACCGACTTTACAGACAACCAATTTTTTTTACCTAGCTTGTCAGCCTCGGTATCTCAGTGGTGCGGTCGGTCAACTGTTGTTAAGCACACCTGGGCGCGGTCAGTACTTGGATAGGTAACCGCTCGACCGTTGGAGGCTGACCGTGGTTCGGGTTCTACGTAAAACGCTTCTTACCTTACTAGGTGGTAGGGTTCATCCCGCCCGGGTTGATACCACCGCGCTGAATGAAACGTCGGTCGAAACGACTGTGTAAATAATTGGCGGTTTCCGTTCAGTTCAGTGTAGCCGGCACGACCGAAGGGAAGCACTGTGGCGCCAACCAACGCTGGCAGCTTTCATTTTTTGAATATAGGGTTTTGACAAGCTGCGCGAAAGAAAAATATGTCAAGTAAGACTTCTGATTATTTTCCCGAACTAAAATGAATTCTTAGTTATTCGCATATTCTTGCTTTTAAAATGTATTATTAAATGTTAAACTTAATCGAGTTTTCTTCATTGATCGAAGTATTCAGTAACCCGATATTGGTGACCCCGACAAAAAGGGAAATTTGGAAATATATTTCACGAAGTGATGAACAGTGCCAAATGTGAATTTTTGTGACACGGAGACGGCAGCAACTCTGCTTAGCTAGTGCTGCACCTCATTGTGCGGCGCGCGGAGACAACAACAACACCGACTACGGATCACATGCGACACTAGCTGCAACCCAGCACTATCGCTCAAAAGCCACAGCACATACGTATGCACCAATGAGTGACACAAGTTGACAAGTGCAACATGATGACCACACCGCACAACGACGACGACCGCTGCGATTAGTCCGGCCAGTCGTCACTCTTCTAACGCGACGATGCGACGACACCTTCTCGATCCGGTGAAGACAGCGTAGCGACAAAACTTTCCCTGTTATATCCAATCGTCTGCACCTTGCAAGAGGAAGCGACGGCGTTCAACAGCGCACCTTTTTTTTTTATAGCATTATTAAGCAAATAATATGTACTAATAGTAATTAGCACCTACATTTTATTACTTTTTCATTTTTGTTTCTTTAACTGAGATACTTAGCTACTTACCATAACGTGTTGCACCTATTGTTTTGTATTGTATTTTCTGTGTATCCATTCATTAGAGCAATGGAAACAGAATCAGTAGGAGCCACTCCCTCACCCCACGAGATCTTCAAAGTATCCGTTAAACTGCCCCCCTTCTGGCCAGACCGTCCCGCTCTTTGGTTTGCACAAGCGGAGGCGAACTTTGAGATCGCTGGAATAACAAACGACTCTACTAAATACAACTACATCGTAGGGCAAATGACACAAAGTCAGGCAGTGGAAATCGAAGATATAATCATCAACCCACCAGCCGAAGGCAAGTATGTTCTACTTAAATCAGAGCTTATAAAACGATTGTCTGCTTCGGAGGAGCGTCGAGTACGACAACTGCTGGGCGACGAAGAACTCGGCGATCGCAAACCGTCACAATTCCTCAGGCAACTTCGTTCACTCGCTGGAGGCACTATACGCGACGAGGGGATATTACGACAGCTTTGGCTCCGCAGACTACCAACTCAAATTCAGACAATACTTGCAGCTCAATTAGAGCTTCCTGTAGATAAAATGGCTGACCTAGCTGACCGCATTCTTGATGTAGCACAAATTAGTACGTCAGTAATGTCCACGACAACTGCCCCTCTCCACGAATCTACTGCATCTTCAGTGATTCCTCATGCTCTTCTGTCAACTATGCAGCAGAGTATCAACCAGCTGACGCAACAAGTTGCAGTACTGGTCGCCGGTACCGATGTCAGATCGCGTAGCAGATCTTCTAGCAGAGGTCGGCAGAGTAACAAGGATCCTCAAACAAGCCAAGTTTGTTGGTATCACCGCAGATGGAAGGACCAAGCAAAGCGATGTGTGACACCGTGCGCTTGGAAGCCTAACCAAACAAACTAAGCCGGCAGTCATCAATCGCGGCCACTGACTGCCAACAAACATCGAGCCGCTTATTCATAATTGATCAAAACTCTAAGCACAAATTTCTAATAGACTCGGGCTCCGATTTATGTTGTTTCCCAAGGAAATTTATTGAACACAGAAACACGAAGGCTACTAATTACGATCTCAACGCAGCTAATGGTAGCAACATTAGAACATACGGTTCATTACCAATGTGCCTAAATTTAGGACTGCGCAGAGATTTTAAATGGACATTCACTATTGCCGACGTCAACGTACCGATCATCGGGGCAGACTTCCTTGCGTATTACAAGCTTATAGTGGATTGCGGTAAGAAACTACTTGTAGACGGCACAACAGGTCTCTCGTCGTTTACTAAATTTTTCGTTACGGACCAGCTTAGTATAAAAGCTGTGAATATTACCAATCCTAATTCACCTTTCACACAAGTATTGGCTGACTTTCCCGAAATTACACGTCCACCCGGGATACTTCGGGACATTAAACACAACACCGTCCACTACATCAAAACAACTGATGGGCAACCTCTCTCCTGTCGTCCTCGGCGCCTAGGCCCACAGAAGCTACGCACTGCTAAGAAGGAATTTGAAAACATGGTCGAAGCCGGCACTACTAGACCGTCGAAAAGTCCCTGGTCATCACCACTTCACATGGTGCCCAAGAAAGATAGTTCTTGGCGACCGTGTGGAGATTATCGGGCATTAAATGCTCGAACTATTCCTGACCGCTACCCGGTAAGACACATCGGCGATTTCTCTCATAACTTGGCAGGGTGCACCATTTTCAGCACCGTCGATCTTGTCAAAGCATACCAGCAAATTCCTGTAAACCCTGAAGACATTTGTAAAACAGCTATTATAACCCCATTCGGCCTTTTCGAATTTCCGTTTATGTCATTCGGATTACGAAATGCTGGCCAAACGTTTCAACGCTTCATCGATGAGGTCACACAGGGGCTTCCTTTCTGTTTTCCGTACGTCGACGACATATTGATATTTTCAAAAGACGTTTCCGAACACACACAACACCTTCGCATCCTCTTTAAACGCCTCTTGGATTATGGCATGGTAGTCAACACCAACAAATGCGTTTTCGGTGCAAACGAGGTAATTTTCCTAGGATACAGAATATCCGCAAAGGGCACTAGCCCACCCACAGACCGGATCGAAGCTATCAAAAACTTTCAACGTCCGACATCAGCACAAGGTTTGCGAAGGTTCATGGGAATGATAAACTACTATAGACGTTTCCTTCCTCATGCAGCCAAAACTCAAGCGCCTCTTATAGACATTCTGACGGATTCCAAGCTGAAAGGATCAAAACCTGTCCCATGGACACCACAACTTGAACGCTGTTTCGAAGAATGCAAGAACAGTCTATCTCATGCAACACTCGTAGCACATCCAGCCTACGATGCTCCTCTCGGGCTCTTCACCGACGCGTCTTCAACACACATCGGCGCCTGTCTCCAGCAGAAAGTCGACCACTCTTGGCAGCCACTAGCTTTCTTTAGCAAGAAGTTGACACCACGTCAATCTTCATGGCCTGCTTATTACAGGGAGTTGCTAGCAGTTTATGAAGCAGTTCAACATTTTCGGCACATCCTCGAAGCTCAGCACGCGACGATCTACACAGATCATAAACCACTTATTTATGCATTTTCTCAACGTCGAGAAAAGCTTCCACCGGTACAGCTCAACCAGATGTCCTTCATTTCACAATTCACCACTGACATTGAGTTTATCAAAGGAAAAGAAAATGTCGTTGCTGACACAATGTCACGTGTCGAATCTATTAATCTACAGGACGATTTTGTTCCTATCGCTAAATCACAAGATGTCGACGAAGACCTTCAACATTTACTAAGCGGTAATACCACATCTCTCAAACTAGAGAAATTTCTATTACCGGGAACAGATGTTCATCTTTGGTGCGATACTTCTACTGGGAAACCACGCCCATACCTAACACCTCCTTATCGTCGTTCATATTTCGACCGACTGCACAACCTAAGTCATCCAGGAGCAAAGGTCACTACACGTCTTGTTTCAGACCGTTTCGTTTGGCCAGCCATGAACAAGGACTGTCATGCTTGGACTCGAGCATGTATTTCTTGTCAACGCAGTAAGATTACAAGACACACAATTTCACCTCTTGGAAATTTTGCCAACCCATCTGGTCGTTTTCAACACATTCACATTGACATCATTGGCCCTCTTCCGGTTAACAAAGAGTATAAGTACTGTCTCACGGCCACAGACAGGTTCACACGCTGGCCAGAAGCATTTCCAATGAAATCGATCACAGCTGAAGAGGTTGCTGACACCCTTATTCACGGCTGGGTTTCCAGGTTCGGAGTTCCGGTTATCGTCACGACAGACCAGGGCAGCCAATTTGAGGCTGGTATTTTTTGCCGTTTGATGCAACGTTGGGCAACAAAACGTGTAAGAACAACAAGCTACCATCCACAATCAAATGGTATGGTTGAGCGGATGCACCGCCAACTTAAAGCAGCACTGATGTGCCACGGTGATTCTTGGCTCAGTGCCTTACCATTAGTACTTCTAGGTATGCGCACAGCTTTGAAAGAGGATCTTAGTACTTCAGCTGCAGAGTTGGTCTACGGTGAACCACTACGTTTGCCCGGAGATTTCATTGTCTCTTCCAAACATTCTCAGTGTGTTGAAGACACACAAGACTTTGTTGGAAAATTTTCGTCAAGAATAGCTCAACTACGGCCAACTCCAGCCACAAGACATTCAAAACCTGGGACATTCATTTTTAAAGACTGGCATAATTCAACGCATGCTTTCCTCAGAGTCGACAAAGTTCGAGCATCTTTACAACCGCCGTACCAAGGGCCTTATAAGATCATTAAGAAATGTGACAAAACAGCCACTCTTCACATTAAAGGGAAAGATGTCGTAGTGAGTTTAGATCGTGTTAAGCCAGCTTACATAATTGCTGAAGAGGAGCCTGCTACGTTTCCTCGCACAGACCACCTATGCACCCCAGCAACACCAATACTTGCTAATTCAACCATTCCTCCTTTATCAGACAAAGCTGAACCAAACGCTTCGCCAACGCCTGTAGTGACAACACGGTCTGGTCGTAGGGTACGCTTCAGGGATATATTGGACTTGTAATCATTCTCATTCTTTTCTCTCTCTATCCTTCTTTTCTCCGTGGGGGGGTGATGTGGCGCCAACCAACGCTGGCAGCTTTCATTTTTTGAATATAGGGTTTTGACAAGCTGCGCGAAAGAAAAATATGTCAAGTAAGACTTCTGATTATTTTCCCGAACTAAAATGAATTCTTAGTTATTCGCATATTCTTGCTTTTAAAATGTATTATTAAATGTTAAACTTAATCGAGTTTTCTTCATTGATCGAAGTATTCAGTAACCCGATAGCACTGACACGGCAATTAGTTCACCAACGTGCGTTATGGCGCTGACATCATGGATGTAGTAGGTGATGTAGCCAACCGGGTCAGTTTCCGCTATTCCGCAATTTCAACCTGATATTTGTTTTTGTTTAGTTGTTTTATAGTAAGCGCGACTTTTGGCGCCGAGCCACCCATAAGATGTCTAACGACGCCCATGGACATTCGGTCGTAAGCGGCGTTTGCGAATGACATGCCACGTCATTGTGAAATCAGCTTATAGCTCCTCTGGTTGTTTATTTCGGGAGTGATGTATGAAAAAGCTTTTACCAGTACTATACAGGGTGTTTCAGGATAGGGTTTCGTAACTTCAGGGTTCGAAAGAGGTCCATATTTAAAAACGAAAAGCTCTGACACTGTTTCCCAGATTCGGTCATTTTATGGTACTTTTTGGTAAAATTGTTTCATCGATATTTGGTGGATACTTAACATCCGCCTTTAATTAAAAATAAGATGACTAAATTGCAATTTTTTAACTAGTAGAATTGAACTGTATGTAGGTAAATTCCAAACACTTAAATTTAAATTAAATCAAAAGAAAAAGACTGGACTGGGTCATTGCACTCCCTAGACAGCACCTCCCCATACTCACTGTCCATCGAGTTTTTATTGCAATTTTCAAGTTTTGTGTGAAATAAAAAGTACGGAATTTCGATTTGAGGTTGAAGTTTTTTTTTCTTCTAATAACGAGTACTTTCTATTCCTGAAGTTTCTCAAGCCTATCCTGAATCAACCTGTATAGGTCAGTGTCTACTACCACACATTCACTCAGTAGAGAGTGCACGCACCGCACAGGTATGTTATAGCGGAGCAAACAAACGAGAAACAATTTGAACACGCTAATAGAGGAGGGGCACATATTGTTGTGAGTTCATTAAAATTACATTATTGCTCTTATTTGTCTCGCAAACATCTCGAAGACGCAGGTTAACATGGCACTCCCCATCCAGCCCAGACCCTCCCCCTCCCCCTGGCGCAGCCGTGTTCCGCTCCATACACCTCCCCTCTTCTCTCTCTCTCTCTCTCTCTCTCTCTCTCTCTCTCTCTCTCTCTCTCTCTCTCACCTTGGCACGGTCCTTCCACCGAGTCATGTAGCAGGTGGGTCTTCGTGCCTTACTAGCTGCTTGATAGTTATCTTGTCCTAACATTTTGCTAAACGTCGGTGCTATGCTGTAATTTACAATAGTTCTTGCAGCACAACACCGACTGCTCTGCATACCCCGACTGTCGGCATACAGCGTGTGGCATGTATGTACATTGTATTTCATAAATCATAACAGTTATAGTGTTATACATACGAAGAATTTTCAGTGTTTTTTTTTTTAAAGAATGCCCTATGGCTTTAAATTCGCCTAAGGGGACCTTTTTATAATTATATTGCTTTTCAGTTAAGTATATTTAGATTTAATCAATTTAGAAAAAAATCACCGGTCAAGTGGGAGTTTTACTCGCGCATGGAGGGTTCCGCAAATCCGCTGTACCATACCTGTCAAAAAAGCAAATCCGTCTATGTTTTCTCTGTCTGCAATGCAAACTACCTGTGGCACCATCTATTATTTAGTAGCGTGAATATGTACTAATCGATTCTTACTACGAAGTACAAGACACTATTTCTCGTATTTTTTTACTTCTGAATTTTTTTATAATTTGTTGGCATATCCGCCCTAATAAATAACACAATATATTCTGTGAAAATTTCAACCGGCTACCTATTACGGTTCCAACGATGCAGCCCTAGGACAGACGGACGAATGGACAGACAGACAGACAGACGGCATAGTAATAGGCTACCATCGAATTGTTGTCCGAACAATTACCTATTTCAATCCGTAAAACCATTTCGTCATGGTATGTGTTTCTTACATGCAACACTTATTTTTCAATATTTTAGGTAGAAAAAGCCACATTAAAATGTTCAGTAATAATATATTTCTTTTATTAAATACATTTCTTTATTCAAGAAAATATAAAAAAGTTATACAAATAACTAAAGAATTAAAACGTACTTAACAAACATTAAAATAAATTATAGTACAGAGTATTCAAATTTATTAAAACCAAAGCAAACTCTTTGATTAAAACTAACAAAAACACAACAGTTACAATGAAATATAGATTGAGAATACGAGTAGTGTAATGCGAGAGCACTGTGGTCTAAAAGAAGATATAATGACAAGTATTGCGACAGGAATGCTTCGGTGGTTCAGTTTTAATGTTAGAAGAATGGATAATAGGAGACTAACGAACGAAATTTATGGAGCGAATGTGAGTGGAAGAGTCGGGAAGGGTCGCCCTAGACGCACGTACCTGGACCAGATCGGGCATGTCAGGAAATTTTTATGGTCAATGTTCAGAAATTTACCGAAAGAAAGGTACCGTGTGGGGCCGGTACTTTAAAAGAATAGCCCCACTGCATCTCTCCCCGTGAATGTCGTAAAAGGCGGCTAAGGGATATGACTCCCTTCTTATATTACTAGGTGGTAGGATTTGACCCGCCCGGGTTGGTACCGCCGCGCTGAACGAAGGGTCGGTCGAAACGGCTATGTAGGTGGTTTGTGTTTTCCGTCCAGTTCAGTGTAGCCGGCACGACCGAAGGGAAGCACTGACGTGGCACCAAGTTCACCCGGTGTTATGGGCTGACATCACGGATGTTGTAGGTGATGTAGCCAATCGTGTCAGTTTCCATAAAAAAAAAAAATATGTGCTCAAAAAGGGTAAAATGCGTAGTACCCGTAACCGACGAACATGATGCATGAAGAACATTATGAGAGTGGAAGAGGCGGCAGAGGTGTGTCAGGATCGTGGCGCGTGGAGATCCGTTGTCTCTGCCTACCCCACCGGGAAACAGGCGTGGCGCTATATATGTATGCACATAAACACAATAGGAATATGACCGAGCTATATAAACTACCAACATAGCAATACCAATGTATGTTTACTGCCCAAGACATTCCCTTAAATCTATTTCTTATTCTATTAAAAATATGAACCGGTATTCTTTCATTTATTATGATCAAATAAGCTGTTTACTCCATATTGAACTACTCTACAAAAGCGGCTTACAAAGGTAATAGACAAAAAACAAAATAATTTTCTAATAAAACCTTCAAACGCCGCCGTCGATGCCTGAATCCCACACATTGTTCAACCCACAGTCTGAAATTGTAATTTTGTTTGTCTCGATAATGTATTTTTTAAATGATTTTAAAATATTAACTTCACTCGTGTTTATAGATGTACTAGCTTCGACGTAACCATTGCATTGGTGAAAACAAAACTGCCTGATAGCCATCGAGATATATGTATTTCTCACTAGAGAGTGCAAATGGGCAGAGCACCATATTCCATGGAATTGAGGCTATCCAGCTATTTAGTCAACCTGTTCCAATCCCAACGGAGCGCCGCCCATCAACGTTTCCATAGTCTTCAAAATGGACAAGAGAGACAATTCCATCGGATTCAATTCTGGTGAGTATGGAGGCCACTGTGTTGTGAGGAAGTGAACCGTAAAACGTGATGCTGTAAAAATTGTTGCGCCAGGCGATCTTTATGGGACCATGTCCTGACCGTAGCCAATTCCTGTTGTAACGTCCAGCGGTTTGTATCTTGGTTTGTACCGAATTTCTCGCTTGCCCACAGCATCAGCGCATCGGTACACCCGCTGGTTCACCTTGTCACCCTGGTCGACAAACGCGGGTGGAAAGATTTGTGGTCACTGCAGCTCAAGCCATAACAGAAGCTGGTACTTGCTTTCGAACGCCAACTCCATGGCCAACTCTATCGTCCAAATTCTCGTTGGAATTGCCCTGCACACGACAATTTTGTTGTTTACATGTTCATACGAACAAAAAAACATGTTTTCAAGCTCAGAACAGTCCGGCGTGGATTTCGTATTTCGTTAAATTTGGGCCCCCAACTTTCGAAAGATTTCTCGAGATGTTGTTGTTTTTGAATGACCTTTTCACGCCGTTTAGCAATGCTCCCAGTTTGGTTGTAACGCACAATGATTGGATACACTAACATTTTACTCAATCATAAATGTTGGAGCCCCGAACTGTGGTTAGTTGTGATTTTCCAATCAAATGCCAGGCTTATGGATTATGTTTAGCCTCAATTTTGAAAATTAGTTTTCGCGTTGAACTTTGCTCCCGTTCTTTTTGTCGACTTGTAAACAAAATTACAAACTGGCGTTTTGACAAATATTGTGCAGCGGTGTAAAATTGGTAACAGATCAAGTGAAGGACCCGTATACAATCAGACTGCATTGTTTTGAACGTATTGTATTGTTTTCTCGCAGTACTTGTCTGTATTGATGGTAGAGTTATACTGCGGCCAAGTTTTGATTACCTCATACAGTGTTTCTCCGGGACTATCGCTGTCGCGCAGGTCTCTGTGACCGACGATCACGTAGTCTTCCTGCAGGTGTCCAAGATCCACGCCTTGCTTTAGGATTTTGTACATGTTCTCTACTTGCTCTTTGGTCGGAGATTGGATATCGTAATTACCTGAAATAAGAGGGATTAATTAAAAAAAAAAACAGAAGACGGCCACAAGGTATCTCTTTTTCCGTGGAAGCATGGGAAGACTTAGGGATGTCAAGTTAGCAGATACTTTAACACCTAACTCTTTAGTGCGCTCTTTTCAGTTTGTTGTGGTCTATGCTGTAGGAAAAACATTTCAAATATTCTGCGCTATTGAACAGCACTACAAGTTTGTCGCCTTTACTGTGGCGATTCTTGGAGTGTGGAGCCTTGACGCAAAAAATTTCGTGGAGCAGCTATGTCGGTTGCTTATTGAAGTGTCCGGGGATCGTCGTGCCGAATATATAAAGACAAGATCCCGTGCTAAAGGGCGACAGTCTAGCCACCTCTTGCCTACTTGCTGCTTAATAGTTATCTTGTCCGACTACTTTGGGAAACCTGGTGGTCGGAGTTGTGCTGTAATTTACCAGAGATCTTCCAGCACAACACCGATTACTCTGCTTACCCCGATTGTCGGGATACAGAGTGTGGTATGTATGTATTCGATACTGTGTGTAGTGGTTTGGGTTGGGTTAAGTTTGGTAGGTCTAGATCGGGAATGCAAATTAGTTACCAATGAATCCGATGCCGAGAGCGCAGCGGTTGTGGAAGCGCGTGTGCGCCCCAGCGGGGCCCCAGCCTCGACCCTCGTACACGCGACCATCTAACCCTATCGCGAAGTTGTATCTGAAGACGACAACCATCACAAATTATTTAGATAACATTCGTTTGCAATAAATCGTCAATCCCTTTTCGAGCAGATGTGAGTTATACATGGACCAGCGAGACAAAACTTTCCTCCACCTTCAAAGATCGAACACGAAGGAACACGAAAGGTCGATTCAGAAGATTGCACAAGAAACCTGTTTCCATTTTCCTATTGGAAGCAATTCTTTGCACATGTTACAATGTAGATCTAGATATATTTGCAACATTTATTATTTCTGATAGCACCACCACCGATCACAGCTAGATGTGTGTACAAGCATGAGCCGTATTCTGCATTTTGCTCACAGTTGGTCATAAGGCCGAGGATGTGGACATCTCTGCGTCCTCGCATTGGCTGTCGATGTCCTCATGCGATCGCTGAGTCGCCACGAAGCGCATTGCTATGAGAGGTCGCGATGTCAACCTGCCACCTGCGCACCACATGCACTCGGCAGGGATTGCATCCCTACACGCTGGACTTACCGCGGATGCGTACCAATCGGTTCTGCATATCTTTCCTCTACAGAACCGGTAAATTCTGGAACGCTCTCCCTGCCCACATATTTTCCCCCAGAGTACAATCTCAGGTCCTTCAAGAGGGGCGTGAATAGGCACCTGTCAGGCCGGCACGGCATTCGCAACGCCCACGTACGAAGTTATGTCCATGGACGTCGTTAGGCACCTTATGGGTGTCTCGGCGTCACATTGATTGATAAATATTTTGGTGACACCATGTTCACATACAGATCCTTCTTGTTTTGATGACCCGGTTAGCATCTCTTTAGCTCGTATTGTTTACAATAAGATGCAGTTTTCACAAAAGAAAATACTGGTTCTTTACTATATAAGGTGCTTCGTTATTCATGTCAAATGTTTCGGGGGGGTTACATACAGGCTCAAATAAACACGTTACGCAAAAAATCATATGTTTTTAGCATTACTTTTCGAGAAATTTAACAAAACATGTTTGCTACCTAAACATTAACCTGTGTGTAACAGTAGGTAACTTGCATTGTACGGGGTCAATGACCGTACTATGTTCAAACGCAGAACAGCTGTTTGTTGTAAGTAAGTCACAAGGTCACTGATTGGTTTTTGCAGCTACTTATTTGATTTTATTCTTTTGTTAGGAGAAAAAATGCTCCTATGAACATAATGTCTTCTTCTTAAGTAAAGTGCTTATTTGAGTGCGTTCCGTATGTAACCCTCCCGAAGTTATTGACACGAATAATGAAGCACCTTATATTTAAGTTGTGATACTAACGGTACGTCAGAATAGTTGTGCTCGTGTATGGAGTAATGCTGCATGTCCCGCATCGTCCGCTTGCAGTCCTCGAGGGTGTAGCAGGGAACTCCAGCCGAGTGGTTGATGACGATCAGCGGAGCCGGTCGGATCATCACCTCCATCTCGCCGGCTGGAGGTCCGGCCATCCACTCCTTACGGCTCACGTACCAAGACTTCGAAGGTGACTCGTCTGAGTATTGAATGGGAACTATATTAAATCAGTTTTTTTTAGGCCCGCACCGTCACTCATATTAAATTATGAACTCGGCTTACCGGTGCGATGATGGCGACCGCATCCCTGCAGCTCGACGTTTCGAGTCCTCTATGGGACCCGTTCTCAAGAGGACGTGCTAGCTCCTCCGGCAGCCAGCACGTCAGTGATGTCAGTGACGTGCTGGCTGCCGGAGGAGCTAGCACGTCCTCTTTGAGAGGGTCCCATAGAGGACTCGAAACGTTGAGCTGCAGCGATGCGCTCGCCATCATCGCACCGGTAAGCCGGGTACTATATTACTAAAAAGAAACGGGTGACCTTGCTATGGAAAGATAGTATGTTCAACAATTAGTTTATGATACAAAGATCACGACGAGAGTACAGGTGTAAAACTGTAGGCTCCTTCCCTTGTCCTTTACTAGATGGTAGGCACTAATTGTTGCTGCCTGGGTTGGTACCACCATACTGAAAGAAAGATCTCGGCTGTGTTTATTTTTTATTTTTTATGGAAACCTCACTTTCCATAAAAAATTAAAAATAAACACAATTTTTTATTTTTTATGGAAACTGAGACGGTTGGCGACATCACCTACAACATCCGTAATGTCGTGTACCATTACATTGCTTCCCTTCATTTCATGTCGGCTATACTGAACTGGACGGAAAACACGAGCTATTTATTACATAGCCGTTTCGACCTACATTTCATTCAGTGCGGTGGTTCCTCTATTTCAGGGTAACCAGAAATTTAAAAAGAAGTCACCTTCACGGAGGTGATATCTTCTGTCGGTGCAAGTGCTCTGGACACCAGGTGGCTAAGCTCAAGCGGGAGTGGGCTGGGCACGTTAGCCGAAGAGACGACGACCGTTGGAGTAACCGTATCCTACACTGGCGGCCGTGGACTGGAAAACGGAGTGTGGGAAGACCACCCGCCAGGTGGGACGACGACATCAAGTACGTCGGCGGAAAGCAATGGTTCCGTACCGCTAAAGGCCGGGAGGACTGAAGGAAAGTCAGCCTCGATAGCTCAGTGTTGCAGACAGTCGACTGTCGCTATTGATTGAACGCTGGGCGCGGTCAGTACTTGGATTGCTCGACCATTGGAGGCTGACCATGGTTCGGATTCCACGTAAAACTGTAGGTCCCTTCCCTTCTTACCTTACTAGGTGTTAGGGTTCAACCCGCCCGCGTTGGTACCACCGCACTGAATGAAACGTCGGTTGAAACGGCTATGTAAATAGTTTGTGTTTTCCGTCCAGTTCAGTGTAGCCGGCACGACCGAAGGGAAGCACTGACATGGCACCTAGCTCACCCGGTGTTATGGGCTGACATCACGGATGTTGTAGGTGATGTAGCCAACCGTGTCATAAAAAAAAAAGGAAAATTGGATAGGCTATGTCCAGCAGTGGACGCTTACACGCTGACTGACTGACTGACTGACAAGTGCTCTGGCCCATACCGGATTACATATAAAAACAATTTTGAGAGTTTTGTGCTGGCTGATCGTGATCCTGGGCTGCTGGTGCCGTTATTGAGTTGTGAGCAATGCGAGGGCGAGGAGCAATGGTGATGACGAGTGCGTGACTCCTACTCATCCAAAGAGGCAGCAATGCGTTGACCAGAAATTGTTAAGAACATGTTATGCTAGGTTAGGTTGTGTTGTCTCTATGTTTCAAGAAATAAAGTACAACGATACACTTTGTAAGCAACAACTAAACAGGACAAATTCAAGCGTAGTGTACTACGCTACAAGAGTATTCATGTTTATGCTGTAAATATTAATGTTCTTGTGAGTGGTAATATGGGTTAATTATTGGAAATTACTTATATATAAGGTACGAACAAAACATTTTGACTTGCGAAGTTTGTTTGTCAGTTCTTCTTCGCTTTTGAATTTAGAACTGGCGGAATTACCGACATGTCCAAGCGTAGGCTACCTACCTATGGATGAAATTATACAATAAACAATAAACAACAATACGAATGATGAATAAAGAATAACGAATTTAATTTATAATTATGTTCTTCTAAAAACTCACCCTGCATTGCGTAAGTTCCCGACATCATCAAGGTGAGAACATAGTACGCCGCAGGCTGCATCTTCCAAGGTAGAAGTCACTAAATAAAACACCACCGTTTATATCTCTAATAGATGTACAAAATATTTAAATCAGCAGTTTAATTCAGGTTCATATGGACCATAAAATTTTATGTATTAATATTTATTCGTGCCTTACTTGCTGCTTGATCGATTGAATCTTGTTCGAATACTTTGCGAAACGTGGTGGTCGGTGGTGTGCTGTAATTTACAGCACAACACCGATTACTCTGCTTACCCCGATTGTCGGGATTCAGCGTGTGCGATATGTATATGTATGTACTTCTGTAATATATTAAATGTATTTTATTTAAAAAAATTGCAAATTATATGGGAATAAACATGTACAACCATTTGAACACTACTACTAGAAATACACTGGCCGGTTTTAAAATGAAATTAAAAGAAAATTCTAGAATTTGGGGAATTATTTTCAAATAAATTGAAAGTTTATATTTGAGATTTGTTGACTAGTAATTTTATTATTATTTTAAATAGTACCTATTATATAAATACCTATTTAATACCACCACAGAAACATCTTACATCACTTTATGTTATTATTTAAATTACTTTTTTTTGGTCGATTTTATTTTATTTCTTGCAAATTTTTAAACATAAGTATAGCATAGAATGAATGAAACTAATGAATTAATGTTATACGCTTTTTATAATTTGGAATGTGTTAATATATTTTGAAATTGTAATTTGTGACAAATTTCACAGAACTAGTCGACGACAATTTTGTATAAGATGTGCAGTCAAGGTATTCTGAATGACTGAATATGAATATTAAATGCCACTAACCAATGTTTATTCCTGACTGCCGAGAAGAATATGAATGAATGAATCTTACTTGCGTTCGAGCGACGCTTTTTACGTGTTGTTTTCATTCTAGGGAATTTACCGGATCACTAGATAAGTTCGTATGAGTAGGACATTCTTGACATACGTGACAACGTGACACAGATAGACATTCTTGTCCATAGGGTGACCTTTCGGCGGTGTTAGTGTGTTCCATAATATGTTTATTAAAATATTAATATATTTATATTGTAAGAAAACCTACAATAAATAACATACAATAAAATTAAACGAATATAAATTTAAAACTAAAAACCGGCCAAGTGCGTGTCGAACTCGGGCACCGAGGGTCCCGTATCGCCATGTCACGGCTAGCGCTACTCACGCCATCTAGATGGCGTGTTATGAAATGCTTCATATTAGTTAATGTCATGCTTCATAATCATAATCTATTCGGTAGATGGCGCGCGCGTATACACTTTTTGGTTTCTTCTATGGGAACCCCCGTGAATTTTTTACTTTTTCTTATTTTTCTTATTTCTTGTTATATCGGCCATAATAACACATATCCTGTGAAAATTTCAACGGGCTAACTATTACGGTTCAAGAGATGAAGCCCTCGGACAGACGGACGGACAGACAGACGGACGGACGAACAGACAGACAGACAGACGGCGTAGGCTTAGTAATAGGGACATTACAAAAATTTCCTCTAATTCGACCGTCTCGCCGCGTCGCGTCGTCGTTGCCCCAGCTATTAAAGTAGATTTTACCCGCGGCTTCGCTCGCATAGCCTATATCCTTCCTGAAGGTCCATCAATCAATACTAATAATAAATCTGTAAGGGATGGTGGTCATGGGGTAAGTTACTTTGCTTTATGAGATACTGCGTTTGTAGACTCTATGTATGATACTAAAATTAAATTGATGATTTTTAGAAATATTTTCTGTATGTAGGTGTATGTTCCTCCATAATTCTTAAACCGATCATCCGAATTTGATGAAGCTTAGTACAAGCGCATATAATTTATACGGAACACAGTTTTAAAATTCAGTTCCAATTACGCTAAGATGTGGCTCTCATACAAACCGAATTGTACCGCGCGCCGAAATAAAGGTACCGTAGCGGCCTTACTTACTTTCTTCGTTTTAAATAGGAATTTCACGCGAGCGAAGCCGCGGGCAAAAGCTAGTTCTAAATGTAAGTCAAAGATTTTTTTAAATCGGATCAGTATTTTCGGAGAGTTTGGATGTAGGAGACATCCAAACTTACAAACTTATTAGTGTAGATATTCATAATATCAAACTTTTTCGTATGCAAGCTGATATTATGGGCGATGAAGTCCGAGCTCCGATGGAGCAATATCACCTTCTAGAAGTGCCATACCGGAGACTTCCCATTGAATTGCTGCCATTGCTAACTGGACTAGAGGATTAAATTACAAATTTAAAAACCCGACTCTTAACATCCAAATCGGTCCATCCGTTTGGGAGCTACGATGCCACAGACAGACACACACACACACACACACACACACACACACACCCTCACTCACACACACACACGTCAAACTTATAACACCCCTCCGTTTTTTTTCGTCGGGGGTTAAAAACACAGCCGAAACATGCAATAACATTTAGCCTCTGACTGAAAAAGTAGAGAGTGACTAAAAGATTGCGCTAACATTTATATCGTTATCAACAATGCAACGAACATGATTGATTGACCCTAATCTAATTACATTGTACTTGAGGAGCAACGGAACAAAATCACACATATCCACTTTTTCCGTAAGTGTTTTTTTTTTATCGATTCGACATCTTTAGCCTGAAACCTATCGAATAGCAGTTTTATATTATTTAAAATCACACTAATCGCTCTTGTATAATCGCTAGAAATCCAAGGTTTGCATCAGAATCACACATCCTGGTACAAAGTCGTATTTTGATGTCAAACTCTAAACTTATATATCATAATCACACAAATGAAATAGAATAATCATTGGATTGGAAAAATTTGCTCAAAATCACACATAATATATTAGTTTATTAGTTATTTGGCTCTCCTGTAAAAAAAGTTAACGTGGACATGTGTGATTTTGTTCCGTTGCTCCTCACTTATAAAAATACATACGTATATAATTGCGGATTTTCACTTTCGTGGGTTTGGCTCGATGCACACAACTTGAAATTCCATATTTAAAATTATCTGCATCTGCTTTGTCGATCTGGATCAACAGATTTTAATTATAGTCAACGAAGTATGACAGCATAGCGGCCTCGGCTGAGGTCTCTAGTCTCAAAGGAAAATCTCCGGTATGGCACCTTTTTAACCCCCGACGCAAACGGAGGGGTGTTATATAAGTTTAACGTCTGTGTGTATGTGTGTGTGTGTCTGTGGCATCGTAGCTCCCAAACGGATAGACCGATTTGGATGCGTTTTTTTTATTAGAAAGCTGTTTTAATCGAGATGGTTCTTAGCTATGTTTGTAATCAAGTAATCAAGTAATAATTATCAAGTAATAAAAAAATTACGTCTACCGGATGGGCCGACTTGGATGAGGTTTTTTGTTAAAAGCTTGAAATATAAGTTAAATTACAAATTTAAAAACCCCTGACCTCTTAAAAATTCAAAAATCATTCCAGTTTATTTAATTAAAAGGAGTCGGGGGGCCGCTAATTAAATAAAATATAAAACTCAGAACTCCGCGGGTATTTACTTAGCGGTCCCCCGACTCCTTTAAGTAAACGGAAATTATTTTTGACTTTTTAAGGGTCGGGGTTTTTAAAAGTAATTTAACTAACTTTTTAATAAGTAAGATCAATGTAAATTGTAAGCCTGTATGCTTTTATGTATCTTTTTTTGATGTTGACAATCTGTCTGGTTATGTGTGCGTATTACATACAGCCGCAGGGGAAGCACCGCCCTTAAGTGCGTTTAATTGAGGTCAAGCAAGATGCACTAGTACCTACAGCAATACATTTTCCTGTCTCGTAACGGGGAGTCCCTTGTGAGACGCAACCACCAGCGGTGATAGTGAATTTTATACCTACCATTGTTGTTGACTTGATACATTTAAGGCGCCTACTAACGCCAACGGCGCGCCGGGCGTAGCGCGTAGTAGTTTCATAAGGGGTTTATTTCATAAATTGCTACCCTTCGCATTAGAACTTCGAAAAGCGTGTGATCGATAGATATAACAAGAAAGAATGAAAGAAAGAAAGAAATGATTTATATTTTTTCTTAATTAATCCTTAAAAAATTAAAAAACCCCGACCCTTAGAAAGTCAAACATAATTTCCGTTTACTTACTTAAAGGAGTCGGTGGACCGCTAAGTAAATTCCCGCGCAGCTCTGAGATTTTATATTTTTTTTTCACTTAGCGGTCCCGGAAACTATTTTTGACTTTTTAAGGCTCGCTAGTTTTCTAAATTTGTAATTTAACTTAACAAGTTTAAAACAAAAACGCATGCAAATCAGACAATTTTTTAAGATAATACATTTTATGATTACTTAATTACTTGATTAGTTGATTACAAACATAGCTAAGAACTATTTCGATTAAACCGCATCCAAATCGGTCCATCCTTTTGGGAGCTACGATGCCACAGCAGACACACCCATACACACACACACACCCACACATTAAACTTATAACACCCCTCTTTTTGCGTCGGGAGTTAATAAAAGGAGCACCAACGACGAAGGTTGGCTGGCAGACATTTCTTCGTCAATAAGTCAGCATTTAGCAAATATAATTAAGGAAGTAATCAAGAATATTTCATTATGATTATCGTTTAAAATGGGTCTCAGTTTGAGGGGTAAGTAATTAACTTGGAGTTGGGGCGTCCCGGCCCGCGCCCCCACGGCCGCGGGGTGTGGGCCCGGCAAAGCTAATGAGCTCGAGTTAAAAGCTTCGACGAACAACTCCGCCAGTGTCAATAAGGCTTAATGAGATGTGTACACAGCCTTCGTCTACTTCACGCGTTATTAAGGATGAGGATTTCGCCTCGCTGCTGGTGAGGCGGAGTGCGCGTGCCTTGTGCCTGTCGGCCCAGATTGGTACCACCGCACTGGAAAGGCAAAGACTGGCTGTACGGCTGGACAAGGCTGTTATCGATCACCCACAGTGTAGTGAGGTAATTCAAATCAAATCAAATTATGCTTTATTGTATACCAGTTTAAAAACCGGCGAAGTGCGAATCGGCCTCGCGCACCGAGGGTTCCGTATCGCCATGTCATGGTCAGCGCCACTCACGCCATCTATGTATAAGTGCCTCATACTCTTTTCGGTAGATGGCGCGCATACACTTTTTAGTTGCTTGTATGGGGAACCCCGTGAATTTTTTACTTTTTCTTATTTTCATCGGCCATAATAAATAACACATATTCTGTGAAAATTTCAACGGTCTACCTATACGGTTCAAGAGATGTTAAAGCCCTCGGACAGACGGCATAGGCTTAGTAATATCGTCCCGTACGACGGACACGGAACCCTAAAAATGGCTTTAAGTCCACCTTTGTGACTTATTTATTATTGTGCAATATAGTAGGTAGGTATTTTTTATTTTCATTTAATTTCATTTCAGTAAAGTTACCTACCTGTAGAAATCACCTAAAATTCCCGCCAGTGCATGTCGGCGGTAAAGTAGATTTGAAGTCCCTCGCGCTCTCTACTCACTCACCACATCTGCTAGCACTCGCTCCACGACCGAGGAGAGCACTCACTGACACTTACCGGCCCTTTATATCCTGTTACTTGAGCCACCCGCCCCGCCTCCGCACCGGCCCTGTACCGGGATCTGATTAGGCCGAGAGCCAACCGGATTTATTGCCTACACAGAGTAGCGTAGTACTGTTTGAGGCCGGTACTTCAAAATAATAGCCCCACTGCGTCTCTCCCCGTGCATGTCGTAAAAGGCGACTAAGGGATAAGGACGAGATGCCGTGCTAAAGGGCATCACGGGCAATATTTAATGAAACAAAGTAACTTACTCCATGACCAGACCATCCCTTACAGATTTATTATTAGTAGGTAGGTATTGATACCATTAACCTACCGTGTGGGGCCGGTACTTAAAAAGAATAACCCCACGCATTTCGTAAAAGACGACTAAGGGATAAGGATAAAGTCCCTTACAGGTTAGCCACCTCTCACCTTGGCACGGTCCTTCCACCGAGTCGTGCAGCAGGTGGGTCTTTGTGCGTTACTTGCTGCTTGATAGTTGTCATGTCCGAATACTTTGCAAAACGTTGTGGTCGGTGTTGTGCTGTAATTTGCCAGAATCCCTGCAGCACAACACCGATTACTCTGCTTAACCCAGTTTATGGGGATACAGGGTGCGGTATGTATGTGTGTGCAATAAAACAACTTAATTCTCTCATCAAATAAACATATTTATTTACAGTAACGATCAAAATAATAAAGCAGCGATTATTGGTTTCGTCGATGTCCGAAAAAGAATATAACTTTATACAACTTCAGATCTAGTTTGGAAAATTTATACATAAATACATTTTCGAATTTTATCTTACAGTGTCCGGAATATTCAGCGACCACTAATTGCTAGGCATTGTTACAAATTTACAGGATTTTTACAAGACAACAACCAGAATCGTCGCCATGCACATAAAACATTTGGTTCAGGTGTTTGAAGTAAATTCTCCACCTTCGGGTAATTTGTAGCTACCGTTTAATTCCTCCTCCTGTATATGGAGATGCCAGTTCAACCCAGAAGTAACTGTTGGGTGAGACTTAACCGGAAGTGGTGTATCTATCCAAATTAGTACATAATTGAACTAAATAGGTACATTTTAATTATTACATTTTGTAATTTAATTTAATGTTTTTGTTTTATTTCAGGGTCCCGTCGCAAAATCGCAAGAAAAGGGAACATTGTTTTCTTTATGTGTCAGCACTAAGTTTTTCGAAAAGTTAATGCATTTTCTGTCTTGCCGGTGAACAGAAAGTTGTATTTCGGAACATGTTGAATTTTCGAACTAAAATCACCTAACATTTTAATTTTAACGTCTGATTTCCACAAATATCTGTTCGAACTAGCCGAGCGCAGTGTTCAAATAGTAATATCATTTAGACAAGTCGGCATTTCATACTTAGTATGATAACAAAAACAACGAAATGATACTCTTTTGAGATCTATCTCCAATTAATTTAACCACATAGAGCAAGTTGTAAAGAGCAAGAAACTTATTGTTACAAGAAATCGTATACTTATTCACGCAGATGTACGTAGGTAATGAAGCCTTACGGCAGTGGTGTCCAACTGGTTTCGCCTTAAGACGCGTGTCGTCTCGAGAAGTTTCTTTCTCGAGAAGTTAACTTTCTCCATACAAAATCGTCTTTCAGCATTTATGTTTTCTAGCCCCCTAAACCTTATCCGATGTTTACAAATTTTTTTGTATCTTAAGGATAGTCCAATCTACGTTCCTGTCTTTGTCGTTTAGATGAAATATACAACACCGGAGCTAAAAATGTGTATTTCGACCGATTTATTTTTTTATTTTTGATGTCATGAAGTTCGGCTATTTTAAGTCATCTCATCACTTTAAAAGTGCTTTATTAATATAAATTTGACATTAATAAATTAAAATTATTAAATAAGCTTAAACTACCTATCAAATAAAATAAAAAACTATAATTAAAACTACTAAAAACTAAAAACTAACTAAAACATAAAATATAAACCTATAACCAATACAAAACTTAATAACCCTCCTCCAGGTGTGACGATGTGGGCACTGTACCGAGGACGCTAGCGGCGTTGCCTCGCTGGATGGCCACACTGATACGCTGCCTCAGAAACTCGAGCGAACGTTGTTCTCCTGAAGCAGCGTACAGGGACATCCCGATGTCTTTCGCGAGCCGCTTTGCCTCCTCAGACCATGCCCCCATCGTCTCCACCGAAAATGCGGCGAAGATGTGCTGGTGTGCCACTGAACTGTATTTGGTGTGCTTGTGGCGGGCTGCAGTTTCAGCGGCTGCGCCGGCGCGCTTCGAGCATGCCTTCACGTGACTGCTGCACAGAGTATCGGCGCAGGTAGCATCCCACACCAGTGACTTTCCCTCACGCCACGGGATGATGGTCATGCCATCTGGACGCTTACCATCGTCCCGGAATAGGCCCACTGGCTCCAGAGTTGAGGGAAAGCCGGCTGATACGAGTGATCTTTTTAATATGTCGTTGAGCATATGGTGACGTGGGATTCTACCCGCGCTCTTCTGGCAGCATAACCCGTGGTGCCCGAATTCGTCAGCAGTGTCGCCACATACACACCTGTGGAGAGCATTTGTTTTAGCGCCAAGACGCAGGGAGATGGCTATGCGGATGGAGTGCGGATCCAGGAGCATGCCCGTTGCTGGTGAGGGTATAGCATGCAACCAGGACCCGGACTCTCTCTCACGCAACGCCAAAAGACGCGCCTCGTCTGCGGGTGTTTTTTTTTCCAGTGATTCAAATATTTTTTCAATGACGGGTTTATCCCACATTTTCTGACTATTAGGTTCGCTGGGGGCATCGGTGCAAGAGGATAAATTCTTCCAGATCTCAAAAGCCTCTGTTTCACCGATCATTGGCTCCTCGGTGTTCTGTTTGGTTTTAGCGAGAATGTCTGTACAGAGAGTGCGGGTGCTGTGAACGGATGACAAGTATGCCGGTGTGCAAATATCAACCAATTTTCTAATTCCCAAACCACCGTAACTTATTGGAAGCGATGCTTGTGTGAAATTAGTTAAATGTATATTTAAAATGTTATTTAATGAATGTTGAATGATGTGGTCAAAATCGTGAAGAAGTGCATATGTCCAGGTAGGCGTGGTGCGCAACAAGTATGTGATCCTAGGGACTGAAAGGCAGTTCCTTAACAAAAAATATGCAATATGCGGATGAATTGTTTGCAATCTTTCAGTCATAGTTTTAAGAACTGTAAATTTTTTTTCCAACTCTGATTCAGTGGCTTCTTTAAAAATAGGCGCACCAAGAATGGTGAAATCGTTTCTGTTGATAATTTTAATGTCAGGTGCCAGATTACGAAATGAATTTACTATTGTGTGATTAGTGGAGTGATGAAAAAATAATTCACATTTAGAGGGATTGATTTCAAGGCCAAGATCCTTTGATTCCCGTAAAAGTTTTTCAAAGTCGGAGAGTACTGATTCCGGGTCACCTCCTAATGTACCGTCGTCGAGGTACCAGACATTCAACTCACTTGTTAGTGTTTCGATGAGAGGATGAATGACCATACTAAATCCAGCGGGACCCAAAGGGTCGCCTTGTTGACAACCAACCTCTGACGAAATAACGTTATCACCGTAAAATAACGCAGATGGTGTGGCATAACATTGCCACATGTATGCATATATAAGTGGTGCTTTATTCTTGATGGCCTGTAGTAGACAATCTCGTTCTATTGAGTTAAATGCATTTTTGTAATCTATTTTTAGTAATACAGTTGTATCTGCATGATGGCTTGAGATGAATTTTCTGGTGGCATGAACGGCTGCTTCACAACCACCTTTTGTTGCAAAACCTAACTGAATTGGACGAAAATTTGAGCCGGTTTCAGAACTGATAGAGTGACATGATAATTTAGAAGCCAATCGTCTGAAGACATTACCGACGGCGATTGGGCGCAGACCACCATCCTTTTTTTTTAAAGCACAAAGCGAAGCACCATACATGTACTTCGTACATTGTGAGTTAATTCCACCGGAAAGCATCATATTAATCAGTGATGTGATCGAGTGGAGTAATCTCCCTCCTGCAGCGCCTGCTGAAAATGACACAAGATCCTTCAGGTGTTGTGGTCTAATACCATCTAAACCTCCGGCTGAGCCATTAGGAAAGTTCTTAATACAGTATAAGACATCATGTGCTTCTACTTTAAATATGCAAAAAATAAAAAAACAGAAACGGACATTCGACTGTCCTTATTGCAACAAAAAAGGATTGTAAAAATCGGATAAGGTTTAGGGAGGTGATAAACACAAACCCCGAAAGACGATTTTGTATGGAGTAAGTTAAATTCCGTCTCGTCTTAAGAGTTACTTCCATATTTCTGTCAAGCCCAGCGGGCACCTACAAGTACCTATATATGATGTTTACCTATACTCTGTGCCTATATATTTTAATGGGATACCTGGCTATTTTGTTTTTCAGACAAATAAATAAAATGTGTTATATAATCCACGACAATTTAAATAACAATGTTCTGGAGTCTACGCATTCCTTCATTAATTTTTTATAAAAAAAAATTCCGATATTATTTCAATGTCTATAATTGGAACGTCTGTGTGCTGGCGCCTAAAAA
Source organism: Nematopogon swammerdamellus (assembly GCA_946902875.1). Classification (NCBI taxonomy): domain Eukaryota; kingdom Metazoa; phylum Arthropoda; class Insecta; order Lepidoptera; family Adelidae; genus Nematopogon; species Nematopogon swammerdamellus. The sequence continues at coordinate 962,232 of OX336337.1, forward strand.
TAAGGCCGCATGCTACCGGGGACCCGCGTACTAACGGTTGGACACCGCTGCCTTAAGACCCAGGTCAGTGCTATTCTTTCTAACAGTGATAAAATAATATTTGGTAGTGTTTCTAAACCATACATGATGTTGTCAAAAGTGTACACGTCGAAACGGAGTGATGATGTTACTGAAAGGGAAGAATTTTTCTGTACAATTTTTTGGGAAAATTTAAATGTAGTCTATACACGGTGTTGCAGTTGCCCCCGTAATATTTTTAACTGACATAAGGGGGTTATTCTATAAGTGAAACTAAACAACTTCTGTGAAAAAAAAATTTTTTTGAAGGAAAAAAAAAATTTTTTTTTTCCATACAAATTTTAATTACCTATTCTCAAAATGTATGGAGAAAAAAAAAATTTTTTTTCTTCAAATAAAAAAGTCGTAGAACAAAAGTTCTATTTCACGTACAGAATCACCCCCTTTCGGGTTTTACGGTTGGGGTTGCAACACCGTGTATATATTTTTTTCATTTAATTTCAAGCTTCAAAAGGCACGGATAGTTGAATTTGCTTCTTTTTTATTCTTTCGTAAATTTGCTGAACAAAATTTGGTCAATTTCAAACACAGAATCACCCCAAAATTAAATTAATTCGGAAATTAATTCGGATGTATAGATACACACTATTTACACCCACCTGTAATTTCATAGTTTAGTACCCCTTAATTTCATAGTTGTATGGTAGAGTTGTAAACATCGGTTTAGAAATGTGTGCAAATGATTTTGTTCTCATCGCTTTTCCATAGAGAATGTTGATACAATGTTTCGTTCTTATCCATACAACACGCATTATTTATAAAGGCAATTTTTGTCAATAAATCAAATATTTCAGAGAATTGGCATTTTACAAAATGTATTGCACACATAAAGCTTTAATACAATCTTATAATAACTTTATTAATATACAACTTTTAACAAAAATCATACCAACCGACTTTATAAAACAACATATTTATGAAAAAAATAACAAATCAAATTACATTTATAATATTTACAACTTACATTCATGAATTTTCGAAGTAACCGCATTTTCAATACCTAGCTATCTTACATTATACTTAATCCTGAAGCATAGTGTGTGTTACTAGACTTCTCGCAGAAATCGAGTGTTTCACTTGAAATATGTGTGATTGTGATATTATATACCTATCAGTCAACCGACCAAATAATAATAAAAAAAAGTGAATAATATGTCGCAATATTATTTATACTGGAAAATATTCTATAGCTAATTAAATAATATCGAACAATAAGAAGAGAAATGGAAAATTTAAATAACAAATATTATCGCTAGTTTTCTGGTTGATGTCGTCAGTATTTAAAATATCGAAGCTTTTCCGAATTATTATTAGAGTCATATCACAGAATAGAAAAGAGTACTCCGTACAGAAGCTGCTCTGTACAAACACTCACAAAGAAATAGCTACTCTGCGACGACGCGATAAAGTACAAATTGGCTCGCCCAGAGCTGCATGCCTAACCACGATAATTTGCCTACATTTCGCTTCTCTTTCTGTCGTGTAACTCTATCTCGAAAGCGCGCCGTTCAGCGCGTTAAGGGCTGTGTCTTTGTGCTGTCTTATTGTGAGGAATAAAATGAAGATGATACCTACCAACTTTTATCGTTCTAGCTAAACCAACGATATAATATTTAGCTACAGCAAATTCATGCGAACAAATTCATGCATGCGTTAGCGTCACAATTAGTTTCTCACATCGAAGCGTGCATTGCGTGCAACCTTCCAGTGATAGTTTTGTTTGATCAATAAATTTAATGATCAATGATCATCTACAATGTACCTATTATCCTTATACGAATTAGGCCATACACACCACGCTGTTCGGCGTACTAATGTTATTGGCAATATAATAATATCATTTTAAATCAATGACCTCCTACTATATGAATAAATAAATTACTAGAAATAAATCAAAATGCTACTAAACAAAATACTTACCTTTCTTCGTCTCTCGGCAATGAAAAAAAAGACAAGTTTTAATTTGCCTGTTGACTTTTGTACCCGTCCACTGCACAATAATTACGTGATTTCGGCATTTTCTAAATTCGAAAGCGCCACACGCCCGGTCTGGCTGGATAGCGACAGCCCACTGTTAATTGTACATTAGTCGGTACGCCAAGCGGTAGGCATTTAACTCGCGACCTTGAGCGAGTGACGAAGGCCTGGTCATATGTTCTTGTTTTAGATCTATTGCTATTTATTCCCAATGGACCGGCTTGTTTGTAATGCTAGCAATACTTGGCTCTAGGTACACAAATATTTGTAAAACATTTCAGTATCAGTATCTTCCTTTAAACGTTTATGGCGAGTGAGAAGACTAAAAGAATTTGGTCAATGTGACCGCGCCATGTAAAGTGCTAGCACATAATATTGTCAAGATAGTTCAAGCCATCCTGCGTGCCTTACGTATTGTGTACCTACTTACATGCATGCATGCATGCAAGCATCATAATATATTGCATGATGAGGGTGTATAATGTATACGTGTATAGGCCATCGATACACATGTACTTCTTACTAGACAATGCACTCAGACATCGCGCCATGTTCCACCGAGGTTCAGCCATCTAGCCGCACCTCAGTTAGATAGAACTACACACCATTGTGGCCTGGCGCAGCTTGTCGTAGCGTGGCGTGGCGGTGCGTGTGCGCATCTTCGTGGCGTGGCGGGCTGGCGCGACAGGCTGTCCCCGCAACGACGCCCGCCGCGAGGCAATTGGCGTGTGGCGCGGCGCGGGTTTCAGAACTACACCACCGTGTCATGGCGTGGCGCGCCAGAGACCCGGTGGAGAGGTATGGCGTTCTAGCGCCGATCCAAATATGCGGGTGTGCGACACGACACGCTGCGCCACAACACGATGGTGTAGTTCTACAGGTAGAACGCGCTCACCACCCGGCACTCGCCTCAAACTGCGCTTCCCCTCTATCGCTCGACTCTCCGCGCCGCACCACCCAGCTCCTTCGCTCGTACCGCAGTTATTGCGACTTGATTTCATTGAAACTCTCTTCGTAACGCACCGTCTTGTAATACGTCTCGATGGTACGCGCATCGTCCCACACCCTGCGCGGGCGCTTGCAAAGCCGCGCCACTGTGCGACTATTGTAACATGTCACGTCACCAGACCTCGCGCATTATGCAAGTAAGGCGAACATAGGCGACAATATAATGTGGGTGATGAGCGCAAGAGCAAGTGTTGGAATGGTATACATAATGGAAATATCGTGTAGCGACAACGCTATCGCGATCGCTCCGATATTTTGTTAAGTGCCCGTATCCACACTAATATATTCACGGTCGTATGCGCGATAAATACGAGTCTCTCTGAGCAGCCGATATCGCGCACTTAGTGAGCATTTCACAAAACATCACACTTGGACTCGACTCGCTTCAGTAATAATTTAACGCACATTTAACTCTCAACATGTAATTTGATTGGAAACATAATTTGGCGAAAGCTGGCGCGGTCGGTCGGCAAAATGTGCCGTCTTTACAAATTGCGACATTTAAAATTTTCATTGCAAACTTCAACCGCGCTAATGTCAACAATATGCAAAAAGGCTCACTTTAAGTAGCTGCCTGCTTTTAGTGTTAATTAATGTCGTACTTTTACGGGGAATCTTGGCCTTAAGTGTTTACAATTGTTTGTTTTATGTTCAGTTTTTGGTATGCAAGAATAAACATATATAAGAAAATCCGCGAATTTTCTGGAAGGAAAAAAATGGTTTGTAGCGTCTAGGCACTGTATCAAATTAAAATGAAAAAAAAATCATTCCTTCATTTTATGAATATAAAAAGAAATTAATAACAAACTCAAAATATCTCAGAAATTATCCCTATTATCTCATTTCTTATCCCTCAAAAAGTTCACCGCCAAATCCAGTTTAAATAGATTGGCGCCCGAGATTCGAAACTCTAATTAAGGGGCCTTTTACACCAAACTTTTAATTACCGTAAAAAATAAAATGGCCTAAGCGTTTACTGCAGAGAGTTAAATATTTTGAATTAGATTTTTTATTGTAGATTATTTGGTTTTCGACTGACGGACTGAGCCAAACACAAGCTGGCTTGTTTGTATGCATTTATGTAAAACGGTCCTTAAGAAAACTAATCTTGAGAGACGTGTTTAAGTTATAGAAAAACCTTTAGAACTTCTAGAAAAATAATTTGATTAACTTATACTTTCTTGCTTGCATTTATCATTGATTAGCTGTTTTCGTAAATTTTTACAACGAAAAAATAAAATATTTAATAGAAAAATTGAAAGTGCGCCGACCAATACGAATTAAAAATGAACCCCCCCATGATTGGTCGAAGGAGTTTTGGCGTGTACTTATAAATTTTCTTGTCGTATACATTCGCTGATAAAGCGCTCAAAATACACGCTAAATTTATTATACATCTGTAATATATTCACGATTTTACTACACACTCTGTGACTGATGTCGATACAGCCGTATAAACATATTGTGCATGTCATAAGCTTCTCGTTTTTGAAGGTTGATCTTCATGTACGTATAATAAAAAATATGTGCATTTATTCAGCGTTGTTGGCCGCGTAGACGGAAAAAAATTGTGTTCGAAGGTTGGCCGCGATAAAGTTATTGAATGTTTGCTTCCAATGTGTCCAGACAGAGCTTGAGTGATTCGTTTGTGTGCTCTCGTCCATTTGGTCGCAGGACCTTTAGAACTTTACAAAATAAATATGTAACAAAAAATCGTGGATTTGTACATTTTGTTGAGGTCGAAAAAGATTTAGTGCTTTTAACAGTGACAGAAAATGCGACATGGTCACAAACTAAAAGTCAAGCATTTAACATTTTTATATGTTAATACTAACGATGTACTCGTTTTATATTTCTTCACTAGATAAATGCAAAGCCGAAAATTAAGAGAAAAAATACGTCCCTCAGAATTGAAACCTGCAATTCCGGCTTGAGCCGCCAGCGCGTTACCAATTCCGCCATCGGGTCGATGACGTATTTTCTCAAAATTTTCGAACAGTTGCATCTTCTATTAGTAGGTATGATGCATTCTACTGCGTTCAGTCAGTCGGGACCTATTTTTTTTCACTTCGTTATCTAGTCACGAAATAAAAGTCCCGACAGGTTTTGTTCACTCAATAAAAAACAAAAAAACTGTTCTTTAAATATAAATAAATTTAAATGTAATTGTATATTGCATGTTGTATAATTGCACTCCTGCAAGACAGATTTACTCTAGTGCAGGATGCTAATGTCACGTACTGTTTTTAAAAATTAATAAATAATAAATAAATAAATAAAATAAAATAAATAAAATCAATAAAATAAATAAAATCAACAAAATCAATAAAATAAACAAAATAATTAAAATATATAAAATTAATAAAATATATAAAAAGTATCGATGTTGAGTTTAAATTCCTCGACGATGTACATACAGTGGATTAAGTTAAAGCTAAGACTTATCGGTCGAAATACGCTATAGTTATTGTTTCGTGTTTCAGTGGTTTGCAGAAGGTACGAAGAGATGGCGCGAGCCACCACCGAAGCCGCCAGCTCAGTTTTTACACCGTTACATCTAGTGGGGTTTTATCTGCAAACAAATAAAACTGGACGTGAGAATAATTCAATGTTAATTTTGTAGTAGAGGAGATAGAGTTATAAATTATGTGAATAGGCCGTATAGGTGACTCCAAAAATGTTAATACATCTGTAGGTTTTTTCGCATTCGGTAGAGTCATGTAACACCCATTAAAATAGTACAGAAGTCGAGACCGCATGCACCGCAAAGCTCCCCAACACAGGTAATGTAGTGAATTGTTTAAACCTGTGTGTTCAGTTGAAAAAAAAATGTGTTTACAATAACAATGTTTATGTTAAAGATCATTTAAATTAATAACATTTTGAGGTTTAAAAAACTCTAAGTGTCATTTCACTGAGCGTTTTCTCTTAGTGACAGCGTGTGACAGGTTTTAGTATTTGAGTGTCAACGTGTTAATATTCTAAATTTGAATTTGAACGACAGAAGAGAGCCGCCTCGACTTCCACGAATAGCATGTCAAAGTAAAATGGCAAGGCATGCATGGCTACAGTTTGACTTGATGGAACCCTAATACGTCAGCCTCGGTAGCTCAATGTTGCGGTATAGCAACCTTGGGCTGGGCGCGGTCAGTGGATGGACGGGTGAACGCTCGACCGTTGGAGGCTGACCGTGGTTCGGATTCCACGTAAAACTGTAGGTCCCTTCCCTTCTTACCTTACTAGATGGTAGGGTTAAACCGCCCGGTTTGATACCACCGCACTGAATGAAAGGTCGATTGAAACGGCTATTTTCGTGTTTTCCGTCTAGTTCAGTCTAGCCGGCACGACCGAAGGGAAGCACTGACATGGCACCTAGTTCACCAAGGTGTTAGGGGCTGACATCACGGATGTAGTAGGTGATGTAGTCAACTGTGTCAGTTTCCATAAAAAAAATATAGGTGTATTAGACTAGGAAGTCAAAATTTTCGGCAAAGTATCTTAGTCTAATCTCGCTCTAATTAATAAAATATAAACAGATGAAAGAGCCACAGATAGAGATGAGGGTAGTCACCGTCGCGTGCAGCCGCCGCAGCGCGTGTGGTGGTCATCGCGCGTCGCACACGTCCGCGTCAGGCGGGCTGCCGTAGCCGCTCGACGCGTCGTCCGCGCCGCCGCCCCCGCCGCACCCGCCGCCCTCCTTGTCGCCGCCCGCCCCCGCCGCGCCGCCCCCGCCGCCGCCCCCGGCTACGCCGACAGGCGGCACGAACTGCCCGCCGCTCGGGGACTGTGGACACACACCCTATTTAAAATTGAGAAAAGTTATATTCAGGAATGAGCATTAGCCATAGCTGAAGATGACTGTGGACCACACCCTATTTAAAATTGTGAAAAGTTATATTCAGGAATGAGCATTAGCCAGCTGAAGATGACTGTGGACCACACTCTATTTAACATTGTGAAAAGTTATATTCAGGAATAAACATTAGCCAGCTGAAGATGACTGTGGACCACGCTCAATTTAAAATTGTGAAAAGTTATATTCAGGAATGAGCATTAGCCAGCTAAAGATGACTTGGACCACACTCTATTTAAAATTGTGTAAAGTTATACCTATTCAAGAAAGAGCATTAGCCAGCCGAAGATGACTGTGGACCACACTCTTATTTAAAATTCAGTACCCTTATCACGAGATTTAACCTACACCGCGTACTACGCTACGCCGTGTTCTCCGCATCATTTTGTATTGAGAAACGAAGTTCTCAAATCTATCACTAGAGGCGCCGCTCCGTTTCTCCATACAAAATGATTCAGAGAACACGGCGTAGCGCAGTACGCGGTGTAGGTTAAATCTCGTGATAAGGGTACTGATGTCTGGCTAGTGGATATGGATGCACATCCAGGCGTAATGAGTATTTTTTTTTTCAATAATTCAATAATGGAATGAGAATAATAACATTCTAGTCATCATTTTTCACGGTCTCTGGTCGTATTAACACGCATATTATCTGTTAGGGTCTAACAGCCCAAACTACGCCTTGAGGAAGCTCTCCTTAGACTGCGTCTGCGGGAACTGACGGCCAGACAGTTGACTCATAAAACGAAATAGATTCTCCACATTCGCATTCAGACGAGCGTTCCGCCTCACAAGATTAATGATCTCGTACAAAAGAAACATAATAACGGAGGAGAGATCTCGGCATAGATATCCGCGTGGCGCGGTCCGATGCCGCTGTTTGTGTAGGACTTGTCAAAAGAGTTACCCTTCGGCGAGCGGGTTACGGGTCATCAAACAAATCCTTTTTGGATACATCTGCCAGTAGCGATTGTACATGATTTTTAGGTTTCCGTATCCCGTACGGAAGCCTATTATTAAGCCTACGCTTCTGTCTGTCTGTCTGTCTTTCCTACTGCTGTATCTTTGGAACCGTAACAGGTACCCGGTTGAAATAGAATATTTTATTATTATTAGAAGGTTATTATTGCTGATATAACAACAAATAATAAAAAAAAAGAAAAAGTAAAAAATTAAGGGGGCTCCCATGCAAGAAAAGTGTTTTTTTTTCAGTGTTTTTTTTTTGTGTTGCGGAAACCTCGGTGGGCGAGTCCGACTCGCACTTGGCCGGTTTTTTTAAAGGTCAGATTTTGTTTTTATTTCTAGCGCGACATGTGGCGTCGAGCCACCCATAAGGTGGCTAACGACCCCTTGGACATTCGGTCGTGTGCAGGGAGTTGTATGAATGCCGTGCCGGCCTGACAGGTGCCTATTTATGCCCCTCTTGAAGTACCCGAGTCTGGTAAAAATATATTATTATGAATTGTTATCAGATAGGTAAACTCTGGAACGCTCTCCCTGCCCACATATTTCCTAGCAAGTACAATCACGGGCCCTTCAACAGAGGCGTGAATAGGCACCTGTCAGGCCGGCATGGCATTCGCAACCCCCGCATACGCGGAATATCCATAGGCGTCGTTAAACACCTTATGGGTGGCTTGGCGCCACATGTCGCGCTTACTATATACAAAAATCCGAGACATGTAGTGCTTGAGAAACTACATGTCTTAAAGGAGGTCGAAATTCACACTATGCATATTAAACAAAATATTTAAGCTAAATTACTGACTCTGGAGGCCGGGAGGACTAGAAGGAAATTGGAGAGGCGTATATCCATCAGGGGAGGGGGGGGGGGGGGGGGGGGGGGACGACACTTGAATATCCCCATCAACTTAACAGGCAGTGGGAGCTATTCTTCAAACGGTACTCGACTTCAAAGGACTCAGTAAATTTTAATTAAAGACCATTTATGAGTATCATTAGCGGCGCAGATGTTTGACTCCACGTTATACAGCGTGATATTTAAACAACTCTGGAGTTGAAGTGGATTAATATTCTTAAATATGCCTAAGATACAAAATACAGAAACAGTGTGAGTCACAGCATATTAGGTCAGCTGATCAAAGTATCAAAGCAATCCCAAGCAACTCTGGACATATATAAAGTCCAAAAGAGGATGCTCAAACTACCCTAAAATGTGCAAATGTTCAAATATATAAATAATACGTACACAAATAGCGTTAATATTTATGATGGGTTTAGCAATTTTTTTGAGAATAACTTCAGGATTCCGGATAATGCGGACACATATTCGGAGTATTTGGACAATCTTCCTCCACCAACTAGCGAACGCGGTACTATCCACAATATTTCATTATCTATCGAGAAAGTGCTTACATTACTGCGTAAACTTGATATCACCAAAGGAACGGGTAGCGATCAAATACCACATGTCTTCGTAATTAGCTGCGCTGAAGTTCTTGCTTATCCTGTTTGCGTTCTCTTTCGCAGATCATTAAACGAAGGTATCTTCCCCAAACTCTGGAAGGAGGCGCACATTGTACCTGTCCATAAAAAAGGCTCTAAAGGAGCGATTGAAAATTATGGGCCTATTTCTATACTCAACTTGTTTAGTAAACTATTAGAGAAAATCGTTCACGATAATATATATCCTGTTATAGCTGGATGTGTAACTGAAAACCAACACGGGTTCTTAAAGAAACGTTTTACTTGGACTAATTTAGCGGATTTTACTAATTATGTGCTTAAAAATATGGAGGGAGGTGCCCAGGTGGATGCAATCTATACTGATTTCGAAAAAGCATTCGATCGGGTTGATCATGTGATATTAATAAGCAAGCTACATCGGCTCGGTATACACGGTGATATTTTACGTTCGACAAAATCGTATATTGTATGCCGGTCTCAAGCTGTTGTAATAGGAGGATACAAATCGAACGTTGTAAATATCCCTTCGGGAGTTCCCCAGGGATCACTACTGGGTCCAGTTCCGGATCTTCCATATAGGCGGAGTAGGCGGCAGCCTAGGGGCCCCGTGGCATCTAGGGGCCCCGCGACAATTATCAAAATAGTGGTTTTTGAAAATTTACACCGCTGTGTACACAGCGCTCGTACGAGGGCTGTTCAAAAAATAACCGAACTTTATTTAAAAAAAATTATGTTTGAATTTACACATTATTGGTCCTTATCCCCTTCAAAGTACACACTTTTCCCAGCGGTGTTTCCACTTTGCAAAACAGTCCTGGTAAGCTTCTTTCGGAATGTTTGAAATATGGCGCAGTCAACGTTCCCAAACGTAATGACTGCATAATGAATTTATAGATGTCTGATGATAACAAATGCCACTGGTGAACGATCCTTTTCGAAGTTAAAACTTCTAAAAAATTGCCATCGATCGACAATGACACAAAAGTGTCTAAACTCACTGGCCATAAAGGCCACTGAAAACGACGTTTTAAAAAATTTTTACTTTCGCGACATTCTGATAGAATTCACAACAAAAAAATTGAGGAAAGTGTGTGCATAAAATATATACATTTTCTTTCGTATATGGTTTTATCATGAGAAATGTGTTCATTAGTTCAATAAATGTTTAAAGTGCGTAATAAAGTTGGCCAACTCAAGTTAAAAAATTGAAATACATTTAGAAGTTAATTTGCGAGGGGGCCTCGAATTTCTACAGCCTAGGGGCCTCCACTCTTCTACGTTGCGTACCTTTATGACATTTACATTCGTAAATGTCATAAAGGTACGCAAATTCGCCAAATACAATGTATGTACAACTTATGTTTTATCTGTAGGTCATTCATTAGGTTGTCTGTTTTCGAATAAATAAATAAATATATAAATAAGATAAAAAAAAACTATTTATTTTTCATTATCATTACCAATCTAAATACATTTTAGTTGGTCGAACGTTTACTCCACTGATCCAATTTTCTTGAAGATAAAGTGAACCAAAGTTGAAAATTATATGAAAGATACACTTCATTGTTCACCATTATGTAAAAGGCTCGGTAGCTTAGTGGTGCGGTCGCGGTCAGTAATTGAATGGCTGGCCGCTCGACCGTTGGAGGCTGACCGCGATTCGGATTCCACTTCCCTTCTTACCTTACTAGGTGGTAGGGTTGATCTCGCCCGGGTTGGTACTACCGCACTGAACGAAACATCCGTCGAAACGGCTATGTAAATAGTTCGTGTTTTCTGCCCAGTTCAGTGTAGCCGCCATGAAATGAAGGGAAGCACTGACACGGCAATTAGTTTACCGGCTGACATCAAGGATGTTGTAGGTGATGTAGCCAACCGTGTCAGTGTCGGATATATATTTATATATATCCGATAGTGCAACGTGCATCGGTAAATTGAACTCCATGAATCGTGTTACATCTGGGAATAGAATACATATTATATCTGGGTGTCCATGAATAAATTCACCCTGTATTCAGGGTACGATGATTGTCTGCAGATGTCGAGTTCCCACCGAGCTAACAACACGACACAGCGTGTCATCAAGGATACACCACGTGGCCCACAGCTAGAGGCCTCCTCGTTCGGCTACGTGGATTTATATTAGAGAGCAACGTGTATTTCTTAGCCAGGGTTGTAGAAATCTGCCTTGAAAGGTGAATTACGATAAATTATTAATTTGTCCGCTGCTTCGCTCGCATATAATAATTAGATATAAAAATACCGACGTAAATAACACAAATATTAACATACGTAAATGTCGAGATATTAATGTACCGTTTAGAAAGAACCAAAATACTCGAATTTCAAGATATTTTATTCATAGTGTCAAAGATTTCATAGTATAACATGGCGCACTACAGACATGTCACCAATGAAAGGGCGCATGCGGCTACTCCGCATCAGACGCAGCGGCACGCACGTGTTGAGAGGTCGTTTCACGGAACAGTACGGAACGCGCCGATGCGCGAGTGCAGAGCGTTAGCGTTTTGTTAGCACGAGGCAGCTTTGATGCGATTCTTGATGACTACTGTACGTGAAGTCACACACACCGTATGTCTAATCGCTGACGAACTATTGAGCGCTTTGCCCTACCTATATAGCTTTAAATCTTACCATTACCTAAAGCTTTACCTGGATTTAAATCTCTGCATAGTGTACTGTGAATGTTATACGATCTGAGTAATTTTTATTCAGAACTAGCTTTTTGCCCGCGGCTTCGCTCGCGGCATTAGATTCTACTCTTCTCCCTCCCTCCCCCTTAGGGAATGACAAGACATGGCGTCCGATGAGAGAACGTCCACTACTAGGACCTAAATGCTACGCCCATGTAGGAATTCGGCAACCCAGTCGCAAATGCCGGAAGGCAGTCTGTACCCCGGAAGCTTGCCCAAGAGCGACTTGTGCCAAACCCTGTCAAATGCCTTGGCAATATCGAGGCCCGCAATTGCCAAGGATTCACCGTGTCCTTCATACGATTTCCCCCAAAGGTGAGCGCCGTACGCTAGGAGATCAGGTAAAATGTAAGTGCTTCTCTTTTATTTATGCGGTTTCTACGGCTATTTATTGATCATTAGATTGGGTGACAAACTGTCGCCATAATTCGTGAAATAATTTAAGGTCACGCAATACAAGCAAAGACAACAGATTGCTAGAATTTAGATGCAGTCATTTCATCCATGAAATTAAAAATTCAGATTTAGAGGTAAATCAACAAAACATTGAGCCGATAAGATTCTGCGACAACATGGCACAGTGCAAGTAATGGTAGTGGTCAGTGATGAAGTTGAACTCAAAATACTCTCACTAAACACAACATAAAGGTTCATTTTGACAGTATTGGTAGAGGTAGGAGTGAAGAAGGGGCCTACCTGCAGGCCACTGACTTGCCTCCGAATGTGCGCGAGGCCACTGGGGTTGGCAGCCATGCTCGCGAACACGAGCCGCTCCTCGTAGTCATACTCGCACAGGATCTTGTTGTCACACAGGTAGAATCTGTCGCCCACGCAGAACCTGTAGGAACAGAGATGATGATGATCAAATGGTTGGCATTGAAGATAAAGGTACGCACACTAGATACTAGAGACAGAAGAGAGAAAGGGAAACAGAAAACGAGAGAGCTGATAAAAAGAAAGAAATATAAGGGTCTTAGGAATAAGGAAAGAGAAAGAGGGATAGAAGGAGATATGAAGATAGAAAACTGTTAGTAGAATAGAGAGAAAGAGAGATGAGAGATGATAAAAGAAAAGGATGGGAAGGAGATAGTGAAAGAGAGACAGCGCAGAGTGAAATAAGGAGAGAAGAGAGGAGGAAAGAAGATAAGAATATAAAAATATAGAGCAGTCCATAAGTATTATCTGTAGAAGTTCTTTTCCTTCTTGGTATCGAGGTCTACAATATCTTTCAATGAAGTAGTAGTAGTAAATGTATGTACAGACCACAAGCATAGCAAGAGGGCAAACTAACCTGTGATTGCACTGCTGACACGCAAAACACTCCAAGTGGTAGACGAAGCTCTTCGCTCGCATAACCATCTCGAACGCAGGTATCACCTTATTACACGCCACGCAGTTGCCTGTCACGCCGAATAACCTGCACAGAGAAACGCTTCCTTCGATTATGACATCAACACTGTCAACCTAACCACGTGGATTCAATACTCGCACTGAGCACACGCTTGAAACCATCAAAATGTTAGAGGTTTCAATCAGTAATACGTTTGTATAAATTCATGAGTGACCTTACCATGCGAATAAGATAATATACTAAATGCAAGACACGAAATGGACAGTTTCGCTCATTCGAAGAATAGCTTAAAATTCACGATGCTGCTTTGATACTTGTGTAGTTTTTTTTATGGAAACTGACACTGTTGGCTACATCACCTACAACATCCGTGATGTCAGCCCATAACACCGGGTGAACTATGTGTCATGTCGGTGCTTTCCTTCGGCTACACTGAATTGGACGGAAAACACGAACTATTTACATAGCCGTTTCGACCGACGTTTAATTCAGTGCGTTGGTAACAACCCGGGCGGGATAAACCCTACCACCTAGTAAGGTAAGAAAGGAAGGGACCTACAGTGTTACGTGGCATCCGAACAACGGCCAGCCTCCAATGGTCGAGCGGTCATCCATCCAAGTTCTGACCACGCCCAGGTTTGCTTAACAACAGTCGACCGACCGCATCACTGAGCTGCCGAGGCTCACAAAAGGTACCTTGTTCTTTAACATTTGAAAAATCCGAAATTGTATTTGGACCTATTTCAATCCCATTCCAATTGTTCCGATGGTTGTAAGCACATTGAGAATAGCCTTCATAAATCATCTCCTTACTAGTTCCACTGCGTTCTTTCATTCTCCCTTTCACTCAATCCTATACAACGTGTCACAAAACTTAACGTCAAGCGGGAACCAGGGAGTAGGCCAGTTTATGACTACCCAGGGAAAAATAAGAAAAAAAATCGGAGTCATTTGTTTTTTTATGATATGAGCATTTTTTGAAAAACTTTGAAAATTGACATTTTAGGTACTACGACTACAAATTTGCAAATATAATTGTTAAAATTTTTATATTGGAAGCCTAAATAACTCTGCTATTGATAACTATCCCAAATAAAACCAGAATGCCTGTAGTTTTACCAAAAAAAATTTCAGTAAAATTTTTTTTCTAAAAAAATTAATGACTCAGTTTTTTTTTTCTTATTTTTCCCTGGGTAATCTTAAACTGACCTACCCCCTGGTTCCGGCTTGACGTTGAGTTTTGGGACACGTTGTATATATTTTCTTGGAATGAGTACTCACCTAAGATAGTCTCTCTTGCACAATATAAGGTCCGCCTTAGTGTACAACGTGGATCCGACTTCTCCGAGCCTACAGTCGCAGCAGCCGCACTTGAGGCAGTCCTCGTGCCAGAACATATCTAGAGCCTTGAGGAGGAACCTCTCGGTGATGACCTTGCCGCAGGAGGCACACTGCCGCACGTCCCCCGCCCCCGTCGCGCCCACCCCACCGGACACCGACGACATCTTGCCGCCCAGACCGTATTTGCTGCCATCTTGCTGACCTGAGAACAATGGAGACATTTCATGTATTAATATCTTGAGTGCTGGCTGCCGGAGGAGCTAGCATGTCCTCTTGAGAACGGGTCCCATAGAGGACTCGAAACGTCGAGCTGCAGCGATGCGCTCGCCATTATCGCACCGGTTCATTATTTAATATGAGTGACGGTGCGGGACTAAAAACTAATAAATAATAATTTTTTTTTTATTAATAGCGCGACATGTGGCATCGTTTCACCTACAAGTAGGTGTCTAACGATGCCCATGGACATTCTGTGATGCACGGGGATTGCGAATGCCATGCCGGCCTGACAGGAGCCTTTTCACGCCCCTTTTGAAAAACCCCAGGCTGTACTTGGGAGGAAATAGATGGGCAGGGAGTGCGTTCCACATTTTCCCGGTTCTGTGAATAAAAGACCTACAAAACCGGTTGGTGCGCATCCGTGGTAGGTCGATTGAATAGGGGTGCATTCCCTGCCCAGGACGCGTAGTGCGGAGGTGGAATGGGGACGGCGGGATGGCGTTAAACAGCATTTACTATCAGTTGATGTACTTCATGGGTGATGTACTTAGTGGCTCGACCGTTGGAGGCTGACCGTGGTTCGGACTCCACGTTAAACTGTAGGTCCCTTCCCTACTTACCTTACTAGGTGGTAGGGTTTATCCCGGCCAGGTGGGTACCACCGCACTGAGCGAAACGTCGTCGTCGGTCGAAACGGCTATGTAAATAGTTCGCGTTTTCCATCCAGTTCAGTGTAGCCGACACGAAATGAAGGGAAGCACTGACATGGCACCAAGTTCACCCGGTGTTATGGGCTGATATCACGGATGTTGTAGGTGATGTAGAACCATGACAGTTTTCATAAAAAAAGGTAAAAGCTAGTGTGGTAATAAATCTGTCATTTGAGGATGTTGAGGATGTTCTCCTAAAATGAGTTCCTGAAGCTTCCCGTCTGATGAGTCTCCTATATTGCCATTGCTTTTTTTTTATGGAAACTGACACGGGTGGCTACATCACCTAGAACATCCGTGATGTCAGCCCATAACACCGGATGAACTTGGTGCCACGTCAGTGCTTCCCTTCGGTCGTGCCGGCTACACTGAACTGGACGGAAAACACAAACTATTTACATAGCCGTTTCGACCGACCTTTCATTTAGTGCGGTGGTATCAACCCGGGCAGGTTAAACCCTACCACCTAGTAATATAAGAAGGGAGTCATATCACGACATACACGGGGAGAGAGGCAGTGGGGCTATTCTTTTATAGTTCCGGCCCCACATTGCTACACAAATAAAACATTTTATTGCGTTTTAGATAGGTAGGCAATTATCCTTCTTATTGTATTTTATACGTTCTATTCCCTCCATGTTACTATTTTCCGTATTGTAAGCACTATTAGTTTTTTCGTTTAATTATGTCTGCTTTTACGCGAATTACTAATGAACCTTTTATCGCCTGTCTACTTCCAGGAACATGTCCGTTATTTTCCTTATTGATAGCTGTTACTTCCTTATATTATCATTGCAGCCCTAATGGCAGTTATTTTAATGATGATAGTATGTTAAAGAATGGGTATTAAAACTGGTAAATTATGTATTAATAAATTATTCAGTCATCGCCGCATTGTTGGTAACAAACTATTAAATAAAACACTGTATTTCCATACAGATAGCTGGTCGGTACCCCGCTCCCTCTCGGTTGCCTAACGATACGCACAGTACAGCAAAACATTGTACACTTTTTGTCTTGACGCAACGCTAATGATTTTAATTAACAGACCATTGTAAATGAATAATCGTCGGTCCATTAATTTTATGTAAACGTGTTGCTTATGTGCGCGAGAGTTTAATTGCAAGCACAATGCAAATAATGCAAATTATATGTACGAGCTATTCGAAATGATAGGTGATTAGCTCGTTAAATAAAATTCTGATGAAGGCGTTGTACGTACACAAACACTGCTACGAGTACCTACACAGCGCATAGAGAAATAGGTTCCGACATATTTGCAATATACGATGAAAATTATGAAATACCCCGACAATCGGGGTGTTCGGTATGGAATGCATCCATAATGTTATGGCAGGCCCGCAGAATTGTAGGTAGTAACACAAATTAATTTCGTAAGTATATTATTTTCTTTGCCATTTTTTCGCCCTTTTTTTTGCCTCCTACCTGCACTGCTTGTACCACGGCCGGAAAAAAAAAACTCACGGGAGAGCACCACGCTTTTATCAATTATTTTCACCACGGTTTTGAGTATCGCAACCACTCCAGAAGTATTGCGTGGTCCTTCAAGAGTCCAAGTGCGAGAGAAGAGGAGCGTCCTGGTACCAGATGAATAGCATACGAAGAAAAATGCGGTAAGCGGTACGAGCTTCTATGTCTACACCCAACACGGGGTAATCAGATTAGTCGGTGTTGTGCTGCAAGTATCATTGTAAATTACAGCACAGCAGCGATCATCACGTTTAGCAACGTATTAGGCACTGGCGGACTAAGACTTTTTGAGGTCCTGGGGATTTGGAATTTGGGCTACATTAAAAAAAAAGCATTCGTCTGTCGATGATGGTTCGTGCTGTAGGTGGTCCCTCAAATTTTTCCATTTTCGCTGAGATTAGTGTGAAATCGACTTTTGGAAGTGCAACAGCGTAGAGAACGAGGAAGAATATCCGAATGTATGAAATAAATTGTGAACAATCAAATCACGGCTCTGCAGATCCTCGGGTGACTTTGTTAGTTTGTTAGTTGGGTTCTGATGATGGAGCCGGAAGGAAGCCATAGGAAATCCTAAACTACACAAGATAAGCCCATCGTGTCTGGGCTCGTTGGATTTGTCTTCGCAAGTACTCTTGTCATATATGATGTCCAGGGTCCTGGTGATGGAGCCGGAATGAAGCCATAGGAACTCCTAAACCATACATGATAAATCCACCGTGTTTGATCTCGTTGGATTTGTCTTTGCAAGTACTCTAGTCATATGTTATTTCCAGAGTCTTGATGATGGAGCCGGAAGGAAGCCATAGGAACTCCTAAACTACACATGATAAATCCACCATGTTCGGGCTCGTTGGATTTGTCTTCGCAAGTAATCTAGTCATATATGATTTCCAGGGTCCTAATGATAGAGCCGGAAGGAAGTCATAGGAATATAGGTTAGGTTAGGTTAGGTTAGGTTACCTCGAAGTTCGTATAATGCACGAGATCTGTGATTTTTTTTTTCAATGCCAAACCGGGGGCCCCCTTAGGTGTGGGCCCGGGGCGGACCGCCCCTACCGACCCCCCCCCCCCCCCCCCCCCTTAGGCCGCCAGTAGTATTAGGACAAGATAACTATCAAGCAGCAAGTAAGGCACCAAGCCTGCTACAAGACTCGTTAGAAGGACCATGCCAAGGTGAGAGGTGGCATCCTGCTGCCCTTTAGCACGCATCTTATCATTATCCCATAGTCGACTTTTACGACATGCACGGGGAGAGATGCAGTGGCGCTATTAGTTTTAAGTAACGACCCCACACGGTACATGAAAGAATAAGAATAATTTGAAAATTTCAATAAAATATTAATAGCGTTATAAAATTTATTTATTTCACAATATCACAATGGTAATCGTAAGAGTAGGTAGACATCTAAGTACGTAACTTCTTATGTCATTATTAGTCATTAAAGTTACCTACACATTTCAAAGATTAAAATTGTAATAATAATTATGAAACTGTCATATAATGCAGAGTAAGTAACGCGCGTAGTAATGACTAGCACTCAGCATTTAGTATTTAGTGCAGGTAGAGAGCAGAACTTACTTAATTGCTCTCAATTACTGAGCTCAACATTACGCTGTGCTCTGCGCAGAGATAAAGCAGCGCGCACACTACGACAGCGCTGCCGTGCGTGACGCACCGGTCGCGTCATCGTGACAGCTGTCACGACAGCGCTGCCGTGACACCTGTCATGTCATCGTAGCTGTCATGTCACAGACATTATGCGACAGAAATTCCGAGTATTGCTTATCTTTTTCGATGACGCAATGTAATTGCTGGTGTTTAGTTCCTCTGAAACTGTTCCCCCTAATTTGTGTTTTATTACTTACAAACCCTCATATTATGTCACCTCGCAAGAGTTTTTCTAATCATTAGAGAGCTAAGGATTCTTCCATGGAGCTACGACTCCGGCCGCCGCGCGCGCGTGGCTTCGTACCTCCATGGGGTCTTCAGAATTTAAACTGAGACACTTTAAATGTAGACTGCTGCTGTGACAGTCTTAGAATTTCTATGACAAGCAAGTATTTGTTGGCTTCGGTCAGTCATCTCGTGATTTAATGAATATATGAAACAACAACAAAGACAAAGGCTCTTTACACCTGATAAACTATATATATAATACACTGATAATAAGTCTTTGTACTTAGAACTCTCAGCAAAATTGTGAATCTTACTCTCCATTTGTGTTTTCGATAGACTGTAAGCGATATTATTTTATGTGGCTAGTCACTAAAATACTTGTTATAATATGTATAAAAAGTTTCTTGCCGGTTCTTCTTTGTGGGTGTAATCGAACCGGATAGAATAAATTGTGACAAGTTCGAGTGCAGTCTAACTTCCACATGAATGGTGAATAAACAATACGATACAATACAAAAACGATAATAATGATAATTTACAGAATATATTAATTTACAGTATTCGCAAGAATACGAGTATGAAGTCGTCACCCACCACATAGTTTTAGTGAAAGAAATTTAGTGAGGAAAATGTCACGTAACCTATATTACATTTCGTTTCGATTGCTCTAACGGCAACTGGAGTCTGGGTTGCCGTCCGATAACGATATTTACGTACGGTCGTGTCTGCGAAAATTTTGCAATCATTTTAATGTGTCGGCAATCATCGTGTGGAAGAGCCCTTAGGTTCCAATCAGCTAGTCCTGAGTCTATCTTTAGTACTCATTCATACTTCACAGTTTATGAAAAACTTTATTACTGCCAATTTGAAGGCTATTTTTGGTAGCTTATTATCGGCGACAGTGTCAAGTAAAAAAAACAATTTTTTTTCACACCTGGATGGACAAGTAGGTATGTATGCATATTTATTGGTAGGTATATTTTTTTACATTACTTTTATTATTAAAAACATGAATTAAAAATGGAAAAAACAACAGATTAAAATCAAAGTAAAACTAAATTAAAATAAACAACTCCTCCATTTGGGAAGGTTAACGTGGTCCCAAGAACCGAAGCAGCATTCCCCCGCTGAATGGCCACGCTTATCTTTTGAGTTAGGAACGCTCTGGCACGGCAGGTATATTATATTTTATATATTTAGCAAATTTTATTATGTATTTACACAAGTATAGCGTTTATCATGTGTTTACATGTATTATTAAAAAAAAAAAAATTATTATTTAATATTGTATCTTCAATTCTCTAAAATGTTAATACCTATGCGTATTTCTGTAAAATGTTTCTTGATGCAATTAAGTATTTTATGCGTGTCCATATATTCTGATATATAAGTACAATATTGTGTAAGTATACAATTTTTAGGATGCAAGCACCGATATGCAAGCGTATTGTGGGCAAGAGATAGATATACAATATTGCATAATAAATAAAATCTAACCTATATGTAAATACATATAGAAATGTATTAAACAGAAAGAAAATGTAAAAAAAAACTAAGCTAAAAAAACGAACCTAAAACATTATTTCATTAAGCTACTCGTCTTTTGCCCCCGGGATAGTGCCGAGAATCATGGCCGAGAATGCCTACCGCGTTCCCCCTCTCGATAGCCAGGCTAATACTTTGCCGGAAGTAGGCAAGGTATTAAGGTTAACCTATGGGAGCCATCATCCTCGACACTATCTCGTCGGCAAAAGCTATCGCCTATATGGAAGTTGAATAAATAAATTTACAATGCGAAAATCCCTTTGATAAGTTATCTACACTCTGTTTCATGATTTCATTACCATCTCTAGAACCCTGTCAGAGTGGGCTACTAGGCCCATGCAATGTTTCAGCGAGGCTCAATGGTAGGTACTATCTGGTTATTAAATAAAAAGGAATTGACACGGTGCGGCGTTCCTATTTTCCTCTCGCTCACACAGTATTGCCGTCGAAAGAAAATAAGCAAGAAGATAAAAAATTGCAAATAAAAAAATATACTATGCAAAAAAAAAATTGCATGCCGACTGTAAAACGCCTCAATTTTCAATCCCTTTCTTTAAATTTTATTTATTTATTTACTTATTTAACGCCCTTGCTGTGTGTGTGTGTGTGTGTGTGTGTGTGTGTGTACTGATAGGCGTCGGCGGAGAGATGAGGAAGTAAGCGGGGGGTGAATTCAGTCCTGCCAACCTAACGACTTTGACAGCTTCGAAGAGCACAGTTAACAATTGGGTTATTAGGAATTACTGATTCAGGTGCTTCATGACAGTATTTGCGAACTCCCGAACTGAGGAGGCAAATATGTCCAACTCCGGAACCTGTGCAGTCAACTCATTGAGCAGTGTCAAGGCACGACTAACTGGTGAGTGGCGTCTTGGGCCACTACAAACAATGGATGAGTCCTGAGAACCAGAATAACCAGGTTATAGTTAGTTATTGTGACAAGGTTCTAAATGAAATAATGTACTTATGAAGAACGGTCCAAACATCCGTATTCCAGTTCGACGATTATTCTTATTGCGTTATTCAATTACAGAGTCTTCGAATGAGATATAGTAAGTGCGCGGGTGTACTTCGACACCCGATATTATTGCGTAGTTTACAAGAAACCCGCATTAGCGTTATGATAACCGGATTACAATATTTTCTACAGTAAGTAGAAGTGCTACGGCGACGTGTGGGTGGACTATTTGAATAAATAAAATATTGTGCTAAAGTGGCCATTTAGATTAAACTCGAATTTCATGAATATTAGTAGGTCTTAGTATGAATTATTACAATTTACATAATGTATGGATACGCTGCTGACGGCTTCTGCATTCCTATGTATGGCTTTTATTTTACTAGCATGTACTTATATGTATTAATAGCTTTTGCCCGCGGCTTCGCTAGCTTAAAATTCGTATTTAAAAAGAAGAAAGTAAGTAAGCCCGCTACCGTACCTTTATTTCGGCGCGCGGAACAATTCGGTTTGTATGAGAGACACATTTTAGCGTAACCGGAACAGAATTTTATTTAGCCTAACCTGTGCCACGTATAGGTGAATGTGGTTGCACTAAGTTTCATCGAATTCGGATGACCGGCTTAAGAGTTATGGTGGAAAATACATACTTACAGAAAATATTTCCAAAAATCGTGAATTTAGTTTTAGTATCATACATAGAGTCTACAAACGCAATATCTCATAAAACAAAGTAACTTACTCTATGACAATCCCTTAAAGATTTATTATTAATATTGATTTAACTTTAACCGACAAATAAATTGTTAACCGCAGGTGGTGAAACCGGCAAATGACAAGTACGTGAATGGGCACCTGTCTGGCCGTGATGGCATTCGCAACCCCCGCATGCGACCGATTGTCCATGGGCGTCGTTAAACACTCTATGGCTAGGTCCACATTTTGAGCTTTCTATAAAAAAAAACCTAAGGTTGCACTCCGGGAGTGCCGGCAGAAGTGAAAACTTAAACATCAACGTTGTGCATTTTTGAATATTTTGGAATAGTTACGGAATAATTTCGAACGAATTGTTTTATTTATCAGTATAAAAGTACTATCATTTATGTGGTAAAATACAATATTCATTTATTGCGCTATCGTAGACAAACATGACAATAATTTATATTACATAAAAAATTTAACACTACAGAACTATTATAATTATTTTACATTAAAAAGTTTATTTCTCAGAAAAATCAACTTTCACCCATAATTTCAACTAATCTTACGCTTTTTCGATCAGGCTACGGATCTGACGCGTGTTTAAAATTTTTTACCGATCTAAAAAAAGTGCCAAGCGCCGCTAATGAAGTTTTCACTTCAAAAAATGAACTGCACACATTTACGAATAATTTGCATTTTCATTCTCTTTCATTATTGTGCAAAGAGATCTCGTCGTTTAGATAAATTACAATTTATTAAAATACGAGCAAGTTTAACGCTCAGTCTAGTAAGAACGAATAATAATAAATTTGTAATTACTCAGATCTTTGCGAAACAGCCAGATAATACCGGATTGAGAGATAAATGAATATAATTGTTAATTAAGTGTAATTACTTTGATTACAATGCAAATAAAACATTGCACAGAATAATTTAAGTAATTTTTAGAGTGGCTCTGTTCTTCTTTATAACAGGTGGCTCAAAAGTAATGTTATAATGTGAATTGACTACCATTTTGTAAGAAATGAAAAAAAAAATGCTCTGTTTTCACGGAAAGTGTGAGAAAGCCAACACTTAGCACGAAATTGAAGCTAGATGTTTTGCGAGCAACAATTCAATCATTTGACCGATATCATTTTTTAGGGTTCCGTATCCGTCGTACGGGACCCTATTACCAAGCTTACGCCGTCTGTCTGTCCCGCTGTCCGAGGGCTGTATCTCTTGAACCGGAAAAGCTAGACCGTTGAAATTTTCACAGAACATGTGTTATTATGGCCGATATAACAACAAATAAGAAAAAGTAAAAAATTCACGGGGGTACAAGAAACTAAAAAGTGTATGCGCGCCATCTACCGACAACAGTATGAAGAATTTTAAATTATCCATAGATGGCGTGAATGACGTTAACCATGACATGGCGATACGGAAGCCTCAGTGCGCGAGTTCGACTCGCACTTGGCCGTTTTTTTTATTACTAACAAAATGGCAGCCAATGAACGCATAAAAATTCAGCAAGAATTTACAAAAATCTATAGTAGGGTCTCTTGTCCGGTTCTTCTTTATAATATATAGCATTGCATTGAATGAACTGACAGAACAACAATATTATGTAAAAGCAAAAGTTTTTATGATTTGAAGGAATAGTTTGTATTAATATTATGCACGAACATTATGCAATTTTTTTATTGTGTGTCTTTATGGTGAAAAAAAAAACCGGCTAAATGCGAGTCAAACTCGTGCACCGAGGGTTCTGTATCGCCATGTCATGGCTAGCGCCACTCACGCCATCGAGATGGCGTGTAAGAAATGCTTCATATTAGTAGAAAAATATATTTATTGCACAATATGAATTTAACAAATAAATTAATGACTAATAATAAACAAACCTAAACAACATAAAAAATTTCACTCAAATTTTGATCGCTCTCTCCTCGAAGGGTACCCAAAACGCTCGCAGCATTCCCGCGCTGGATAGCGATTGCTATCCGCTGTCTAAGGTATTGCCCTGCCTTCAGATTGCCTGACAGGTCAATTAATTTTTTACTTAAAACGGAGGCTAGTGACTTTGCCTCTTTGCTCCAAGCACCTAAAGTCTCGACGGCAAAGGCCACGAAATCGTGATTGGTCTTAATTGTCAAGTACTTTAGGTGCTTCGAGCGAGCTGTCGATTCCGCGGCGGCGCCAGCATGGCGAGATGTGGCAGACACATGAGACTCTGCCAAAGTGTCTGCACACGTCGCATCCCAAACAATGGCTCTGCCTCTGGACCAAGGAATCAAAGACATTCCGTCTGGCCTCTTCCCGTCTTCCCTACTAAGGCCAACAGGTTCTCGAATAGATGGAACATGAATTGAATTGAAGGCTCTTTTTATAATTTCATTCAGCGCGGCGTGCCGAGAGAACCTACCTGCGCTTTTGCAACAGCTTAGGCCGTGGCGGCCTTTCGAGTTCACCGAATTTCCACAAACACATAAATGGGGTTGGCAAACGTCACAACCTAAGCGTAATGCTATTGCTATGCGGAGTGTGTTGCTATCCAAAAGTGTGCCGGTCTGAGGAGACGGGATAGCATGTAGCCAGCATCCTGATTCAGGAGTGGAGACTGCTTTTATCCGAGCTAGTTCGACGGGGGAGACCGATTCTTGAAGAGATTCATGTAAAGCTTTAACTACGGGTAGATCCCAAACCTTTTGGCTAATTTTGGCGAGTGGTAAGGCTTCATTTGGGCACAGGGACTTCCAGACGTTTATGGCCTCATCTAGGAAGCAAATCACAGGCTTGTCACTAGTTTGTGGTAATATGGCTGTGACAAGTTCTGTGACTCCGAAAGCCGAGCCCAGAAACGCCGGGACTCCAACGTCCTCGATACGACGCACCCCAATCCCTCCGCTTCGAACGGGTAGAGATGCCTGGATCCATTGGTCATTGTCTAATTTTATATTAAGGATAGTTTCTAAAGAATGTCGAAAAAGGTTATCTATTTTTCGAATTTGGTCTTTAAAAAGCCACGTAGGAGATGTTCGAGTAAGGTAGGTCATTCTGGGCATTGCAAAACAAATTTTTAGCAAAACATATCCAACATGAGGATGCAGCGAGCGCAGGCGGTCTAACATCTCCTCGATGATGGTTAATTTCTTATCTAGAAAGCCGGGTGTTGCCTCAGAAGAGATAGGGGCACCTAATAATTCTAGCTCATGAGCATGGGTTATGTGGAGACCAGGTAGCAAATCAAGAAGTGCAGGAAAACTGCTGACAATAGGATCGCTGCCTAAGAATATCAATTCACATTTGTTCGTATTAAATTGAAGACCAATTGAATTAAATTCACTAATGAGCATTTTGCAATCACTTAAAACATCTGCTGCTTGGCCTCCAAGCGTTCCATCATCTAAATACCAAATATTCAATTCACTTGATATCTTTTCTAAAATTGGTTGTATTGCCAAACTAAATATTAGTGGGCCTAGGGGATCTCCTTGTTGGGCACCAACCTGGGAGGAGATGGTTTTTGTCCCAAAGAAAAGAAAAGATGGATTTGAATAGCATTGCCAAAGATAAGGAAGAAGGGCAGGGGCTTTATCCTTAATTCTAATTAAAATGGTATCCCTCTCGACTGAATTAAATGCATTCTTTATATCAATTTTAAGAAGAATTTTTTGGGAAAATTTGTTTGATGAAATGTATGACCTAGTAGCATGAATGGCCGCCTCGCAACCCTTTTTGACTGCAACACCCAGCTGTATTGGTTTTAAATATGGTTCTAGTTTAGTTAAAGTAAGTTTACAGCACAATTTTGAAACTAGACGCCTAAACGTATTTCCTATGGCAATGGGCCTGATCCCGCCGTCTTTCTTGTGTAGGGCACAAAGACTAGCGCCGTATAGGTATGCGCAAGCCTCGTCGGCAACCTCGCCACGTAGCATCATGTTACATAACTTCGTGATAGAATTTAGTAAACGAATTCCTGCTTCACCGGAAGAGGATGAAACCATGTCTTTTAGATGCTGTGGTCGTATTCCATCTAGGCCTGAAGCAGATCCGTTTGGAAAACTTTGGATTCCTTCAAGCACCATTACTTCTGAAACTGACAGGTGTTCGTGGTCGCGTGAGGGTGCGCCTGGAAGAAGAAGTGGTCTTGATGGGGGAGGGTGTTTACTTTTTAGTGTTTCAAGTACTGAGTCATCCTGCGGGGCAAGTTTATCTTCAGAAGAAAGCAGTCTTACTGCACCCCTTAAGTCGCCATCTGCTACCTTGGCTTCGACTTTTTGCTCCAATTTAGAATTTTTATGTGTAAAGGCTGGAATGTCTGGAGATTCGTTGTAGTTTTGAATATTTTGTTTAATTTTTTTTGTAAGGCATTTATCTTCTCTAGACCCTTCAGGGATTCTCAAAGCTATGTATGAAAATAACATCAAATTTTCCCAGCTACTTATATCGTTTGCTGAAGAGCAACGTTCTATCAAATAAGAAAATTTTTGAGCTGCCTCTGCGCGTGCTCCCTTGGGAATTCTTCTTAAAATCCTAATGCTTGATTTGTATTGGGCGATTTTCTCTTTGAAAGAAGCATTGTTCCCAGTATCTACGGTGGAGATATTTGTGGCATGCAAGTCTCGGTGAGCTCGTGAAGTATGAATGCTTAAACCTCTTTTACCTTTGCAGAATTTTGAACAAAGAGGACAAGCGAGTAAACCTGCTGAAATCGTCAGTGAGGTTGTTTGTGATAGGTATTCAGAACATGTTTTACAAGACCAGTTTCTTTCACTATTTGGTGAATAATTAATTAATTCCTCGTTTGAAAAACCAGCACAAGATAAATGAGCCCATTTTGAACAACCATCGCAGGCAATCCAGATGTCGTCAGAGTCTATACTCTTGCCACAAACACAGACTGTATTTTCTTCCATGGACAGACAAAAATTTCATTGATTCACACTGATTTGACCGAAATTCATAAATGTACTAATATAAACATTGAAAAACTATTAAAAATACTATATTTAAACCTATCTAAACTCGTAAATTAATAAAATGTGAAAAGTGAAAATATTTTCAACTTGACAGTTTGACAGAAATTAGTTAAATGTCATGATTAATTAAAATGATTCATAATCTATTCGGTAGATGGCGCGCGCGCATACACTTTTTGGTCTTTCTTCTATGGGATGGGAATTTTTTTCCTTTTTCTTATTTTTATTTTGTTGTTATATCGGCCATAATAACACATATTCTGTGAAAATTTCAAGGGGCTACCTATAATTACGGTTCAAGAGATACAGCCCTCGGACAGACAGACGGACGGACGGACAAACAGACAGACGGCGTAGGCTTAGTAATAGGGTCCCGTACCGGATACGGAAGCCTAAAAAGAGACTCAACTGAAAAACTACACAACAAAACATATTTATCGAGATCGTTCGCTCACACTCAATAACATCCTCGTAGGTCGAGCGTAATGGCCGTAACGACCAACACAACCCCCATAGATCTCCGCTGTTAGCTTCATAAAAAACCCATAGAGCGATCTTACGAACTAATTGGGTCCAACAGCAGCCACCAGGGAGGGAATAGATAGATGAGTCAGGGGAGGGGGGTGGGTTGGTTGGGGGGTTAAGGGGGGCGCCCGTCAGCTTTATTATTTTATTATTAACGATCAAGCGTTAATATAGTCCAATTAACTGGATTGCTTCGCGTCCACCGCTGCGCCATCAATAAAGACGTATGGCTCCCTCCTGCGTGAGCTATCGGACTAATTTCTTTTCGACTAAATTCAATTGGTGCCAAATTGTATTTGGTGTAATTCTTAATATTCTTCATAGCTTTTGTGTGACACATTGTATACCTACCTACCAATACTTATATGATTTTCATTGATTTTTGAAAATCCTCATTCAAGTTTGAGAGATATAGCCGCTCAACTTTCTGTGTCTCAAGAATCGATTTGTACCATTTTAAACGATCGCTTGGGCATGATACACGTTGCCGCTCGAGATTTAAATTTTCTTCAAAACTCAATCGCTTAAGGCCATCATTGTGAACGATTTTTGGACAAAAACTCAACAAATACCATCGAACAACCACCGTATTCACCGGATATGGCTTCGTTCGGCCGACATTTTTCTGTTTCCAAAACTCAAATTACCACTTCGAGGCACCCGTTTTCACTCTATAGAAGACATAAAAGAGAATTCGCGGTGAGAACTGAAGTCGATTAAGGAAAATGCATTAAACATTTTTTTTGATAATTGAATTATTCGTTGACGTAAGTATATTATTTCGGAAGGGGCCTACTTTGAAGGCGATAGCATAAATTTGGAAGAATAATTAACATTTTGTGTATTATTGACGTTTTCCCGGTACTTTCTTGACAGAGTAGTATACACAAATATGGTGAAGCGACGATGACGTTTGAATATAAAACCAAAAATATAATAAGGATGTTGTACTCTGCTTACCCCGGGATTGTCGGGATTCAGCGTGTGTGATATGTATGCATGTATGTTGTAACAGTCACTACAATTATTACTTAGATACCTACATGGAATTACAACAAAATAGTGTACGAAAAAATTTCTGAATTCAGCCGTAATAAAAAATTCAGTTTCCATTCCACACAAACTCATTCACGAATTTGTATAAATCAACCTCTAAGTGCAAACACGGTTTCGCGCTCGTTTTGCTTGCGACCGCAAGGCGCGCGCGCATACACTTTTTGGTTCCTTCTATGGGAACCCCCGTGAATATTTTACTTTTTCTTATTTCTTATTATTTGTTGTTATATCGGCCATAATAACACATACTCGTATTCTGTGAAAATTTTAACGGGCTACCTATTACGGTTCAAGAGATACAGCCCTCGGACAGACAGACGGACGGACGGACAGACGGACGGACAGACAGACAGACAGACTTCGTAGGCTTAGTAATAGGCTTCCGTACGGGATACGGAAACCTAAAAAGCTAACGTAGTGTCCATCTCAGGTACAGCACAGATTTTCAACCAACCCTAGAAACATAATAAAAGTATAATATGGTTAGAAAACACCCGCACTTTGATACACTTTTAAAATTATTCAAAGCGTGCGTAACCCGCTTGGTGTAGAACGATCGGTAATGTATCACGAATTCACGAAGCGACAGAGATCGGATAAGTGAAGTAGTTCTAACTAAACACGCCTGTTGATATTGCGACTGTACGCATCGATCTTCGATCTGTCGCATCGTTGCTTGTGTTCATTGATCGCGGCGATGCGATACTCGGAACACTGATCGCTCGGTATTCTTCCACAGAGCAGCAGCGGTCGTGCGGCGACCGTCTTTTAATGGAAAGTGACACTGTTGGCTACATCACATACAACATCCGTGATGCCATCCCATAACACCTTTGTGAACTAGGTGCCATGTCAGTGCTTCCCTTCGGTCGGGCCGGCTACACTGATCTAGACGGAAAACACGAACTATTTAAATAGCCGTTTCAACCGACCTTCACTGCGGTTTTAGCAACCCGGGCGGGTTAAACCCTACCACCTAGTAAGGTGAGAAGGGAAGGTGCCTACAGTTTTACGTGAAATCCGAACCATTGCCTCCAAAGGTCGAACGGTCACCCATCCAAGCTCTGACCGCGTCCAGGTGTGCTTATGATCGCGACAGTCCACCGATCGTATCACTGAGCTACCGAAGCTGACAAAATTTTATATGTTTTATCCTCTTGGAATTTGCACGCGGTAGACCCAGATACCGGCCCCACCGCCGCCGCCGCCAGGGTAAACCTATGTAATAAAGTTAAAAATAGTATAGTTTTACCTCCTCGTCTTACGCACTTAGCTTCACCCTATATGGAATTTCGTGTCATTCCTGAAGAGCAAGACAAGTCCATCTATCCGTAAACCTTAACTATTGTAAGATGGCACTGCTCCTCACGGAACTCGGCGATCTGAGTACAAAAACACGCTATGGACAGCCGCGCCATCATAACGTAGTTAGTGCAGCTTGACTGGTGTCATGTATCCTTTTCGAGTTATCTGCTTAAGTAGTTAACTTGACGAGCTCTTATGGCTCTACCTGGAACTATTTACTTAATTACGGACACAGCTGCGCGGGCACACGTCCCGGGTTCTCGGTAGCATAGTAATTGATTTGGAATTTAAATGCAAAGGCGCTAGATGAAGAAGGGTGTAGTCACACCCTTTAACACTTCCAGGAAAGTCTCCGGTATGGCACCTACCTTCTCGGAGGTGATATTCGCTGGTCATAGCATGTACTTTGCCCCCTCCGAGTCAGCCACCCTTATCGGATTACATAAAAAAAATCACAAGTAGTGATTCCATCATCGATCCTTCGACTCAAATTTTTAAGCTAAGCACGCATGTAATTTTTTTATTTTATGACAACCGGTTTGTTACAGAAACTTCAACGGAACAGACAAATCCACCTCACATTGCGAAACCACGCTCAGCGAGACACTATACCAGCACTGTTCAGCTTGTTAGTACATTTGAAGACACCCATGTTGAAAGTATCGGGGAAACATACTAGCCGGTAGACAACCTCGGAAGGAGAAACCTCGGTGCGCAAGTCCGACTCGCACTTGGCCGGTTATTTCTATAGAATTTTATCCCTCATCGCCCAAAGGTTAACTGACGACGGGTGGCCGAGTGGTTTGGGCATCGGCTTTTCATGCGAGAGGTCCGCGGTTCGAATCCGGTCGGCGTGTACCAAAGAGTTTTTTCTGACGAAAAAATTTAAGTACATACCTACACCTGCTGCTTCACCGTTCGGAACCGGTGTAAAACTGTAGGTCCCTTCTCTTGCCCCTTACTAGGAGGTAGGCTGGATGTAAGATGGCCGCATAGCAGCCTCGGTTGTGTTCTCCTCTAGTCCAGTATAGCCAGCAATCCAGGGAAGTTCCGGTATGGCGCCTACCTTCTCGGAGGTGATATTGGCTGGTCGGAGCATGCGCTTTGGCCCCTGACTCAGCCACCCAAATCGGATTACATAAAAAAAAACTGAAAGAAATCACTTGCAGTCCGCCTACTCCCGTATCTCTTGTTTCATTTCGTATACTGTTCTTTTAATTACGTGCAATAAAGAGTTTCTATTATATTCTATACATTTATTTACGTCATCTATATCTGCAAACTAGTGGATGTGTTCGACTTTCCGCTATCGGATCGACTGACCGAAGCAAGTTAACGGTAGTTACCGCCGCCGCCGCGACGCGCCCCCCGCCCCGACTGTTGAACATAATAAAATCCAATAAGAGACAAAGTTAATATCAGGCCGCTACATAAATATCCAATCGTTATTAGAAGCAACGTATTATTTTCCTTTTATTACCGGCCCCGCGAACCCCCGCCCGCCCGCCCCCGGATAGAGACTTGGCTCGCGAACTGCCCCGCAAGCGCAGCCTCCGCACTATTAATTTGGACTGCGCCGACTGCCCGCCGCAGCGCCCCTACCCCCCTCCCCGCGCCGCGCGCCCCCCTCTCGCGGTATTAAGGCGCCGAAATGAAAAGAAACCCGGAAATGGATGAAAAGTAATTTATTTTGGCGCGAACGACAATGGCGCGAACGTGTATTGCTATTTCAGCGCCGCCCGCGCCGGAAGTACCACCCCTCCCCCGCCCCCCTCAGGCCTCCCCCGCCGAAGCGCCGCGGCCGGGGACATCCCCCGGGGGTAGTTCGTCTGTCGGCCGGCGGCGCGCCTCCGTCGTCGCCTCGTCCAAACAACTTTAAATTAATTTTCTAATTTCGCAGTACAATTGCTTCTAAACGTGGAGCCTAAATGGAATCGGTAACAGCCTTTTGTTTGACCCACTCCGCCGCCCTCCCCACCCCCTCACCCCTACCCTCCTCTCCTACCCACCCTAGTAAAGTTCAGTACTAATTGTAGTTTCAGTTACTTCAGTTCTAGTTATATTAAGTTCAGTTCCTTTGTTTCACAGACAGTTTAAATTATGTTTTTTATTTATTATACGGGTATTAACACACAATGTATACTTATGTATGATGGATGACAAAGGAAGAAAATGTATTAAGTAACTTACATCGTATTATTTTTTTGTTTATTTGTTATATACAGGGTGTTTCAGGATAGGATTTCGAAACTTCAGGGTTCGAAAGGGGCCCATATTTGAAGACGAAAAGCTCTGAAACTTTTTCCCAGATTCGATCATTTTACAGTACTTTTTGGTGAAAATCTATTCTTCAAGATTTGGTGGATGGTTAACGTCCGCCTTTATTAAGTAAAAAATAAATTCTAACCATTGATTTTATAGGGTTATAAAATCAATGATTCTAACTCATGAATAAAAATGGGTGGGTTGCATACATAACTAGTACAATTGAACTGCGTGTAGGTAAATTCCAAACACTGAAAGTTCAATGACCTCAAAATAAAAAAAGAGGACTGAATTAGTTCACTGCACTCTCCAGTCTCAATGTCCATCGAGTTTTTATTACAATTTCCAACTTTTGTATGACAAAAAAAACAACGGAATTTCGATTTGAGTGATAAGGATTTTTTTCTTCTAATAAT
Source organism: Nematopogon swammerdamellus (assembly GCA_946902875.1). Lineage (NCBI taxonomy): Eukaryota > Metazoa > Arthropoda > Insecta > Lepidoptera > Adelidae > Nematopogon > Nematopogon swammerdamellus. Next base: position 995,037 of record OX336337.1, read on the forward strand.
GAGTATTTTCTATTCCTGAAGTTTCTCAAACCTATCCTAATACATCCTGTATAAGGAAAGCTGTGTGTAACAATGGAACAATGAAAAGGTGGATTAAGAATTGCTTTCCTAAATTCTGGATAGATATAGAATTCTTTATTGCTTCACAAAATATATGTTACAAGAATAATAACACAACCAATACATGTACATGGCTATTATAAAGGCAGACTTATCCCTTGAAGAGTTTTCTTGCATCCAACCTTTTAGGTGTGTGAAATGTTTAAATGAAGAAATGATGTGAAATTTTTAAATTAAACTAAAAAATATAAAAAAAAATACAGCTGCAAAGTCAAATAAAAAAAAGTTAATTACAATTTATTACTTAGTTGATATCAATAAGTATAAAATACTTATATCAATACTAATAATAAATCTGTAAGATATAGTATGGAGTTTTGCAGAGAACCGTTTGAGAGCTACGAGTTTCTCGAGAATTTTTATTAATATTAATAGGTATTGCATTGATTACCTTTAAATTCAATTATTTTAGAATTATACTTTATAATTATTTAAAAAATTATTATGAATTATTTAATTAAATCATTTAAATAAAATATCGATTTGTGGTTTCAAAAATATGCTTTATTCATTTTAAGTTATTTATAAAAATACTTAAATTTTTAAACACATTTTATTTTACTGTACCGTGTGGGGCCGGTACTTTAAAAGAATAGCCCCACTGCATCCCTCCCCGTGTATGTCGTAAAATGGGACAAAGGGATATGACTCCCTTCTTATATTACTAGGTGGTAGGGTTTAACCCGCCCGGGTTGGTACCACCGCACTGAATGAAAGGTCGGTCGAAACGGCTATGTAAATAGTTAGTATAGGTCCTTACCTATGAAATTGGCGTTTTATATAGAAAAAATAAAAATTTTTTTTTTTATGAAAAATATATATTTTTTTAATCGAAGTATTGGCCATTATTATCAATGCACTTTTGCCATTTTACTGAAAGTTCATTGATGCCTCTGCTATAGAAATCCTGGGGATGGGAATCGATTAACTCTTTAAAGGCGTTTTTCACTGCCTCATCGGATTTGAAATTTTTCCCCTGTAAAAAGTTATCCAAATTTGGAAAAAAATGGAAACCAGTTGGAGCAAAGTCTGGTGAAAATGGGGGGTGACGGAGAGTTTGCAGGCGTAACTCTCGTAGTTTTGAGATGGTCCATTGTGCGGTGTGTGGGCGAGCTTTGTCGTGAAGAAGGAGTGGACTAGAGTTATTGGCAAGTCTCGGTTGTTTGACAGCGAGCTTATGCATCATTATTTTCAATTCTTCACAGTACACATCTGCAGTATTTGTTGCGACAGGTATCAAGAAGCTGTAATGAATAATGCCGGCACAGGTCCACCATACACTGACAAGCAACTTCTTTTGACTCAATTTGCGTTTGGGACATGGTTTGGCTGCCTCCCCTGTGTCCAACCAGTGTGGTGGACGTTTTCGATTGTCATCCAGGATCCACTTTTCATCACAAGTGACAATCCGATTCAGAATCCCCTCATTTCTGTGCCTATTCAACAAGTTAAGAGAAGCTTCGACGTGATTTTGTTGTTGTTGTTCAGTGAATTCATACGGTACCCACTTTCCGAGCTTTTTTATCTTTCCAATTTGACGTAAATGAATCATTATCGTTTTATCTCTTACATTGAAGGCTGCTGCTAATTCCGACGTGGTTTGTGATGAATCTGCTTCAACTATGGCTTTCAATTCATCGTTTCGTTATCGACTTTCGTCTCCGGTCGGCCATGGGGCTCATCATTGAGATGAAAATTTCCAGAACGGAAGCGATCAAACCAAAAACGCACAGTGCGTTCACTTGCGGTACCTGGTCCATACACGTCGATGATATTGCGTGCCGTCTGTGCTGCGTTGGTGCCGCGACGGAGTTCATATTCGAAAATAACACCTAATTTAGATATTTCCATGGTCACAGAATCTGCGATGTAAAAAAAAACCGAACGGTGAGAAAACAAACGAACAACTGATTTTGAAAAAAGAATAATTTGCCTTTATAAAAGAAAATATTAGAATTTGGAATTCCTACGCAAAAAAAAGTTAGCCACGTTCAAAGTGGCCAGTTTGTAGAAACGCCAATTTCATAGGTAAGCACCTAATATTTACCGTCCTGTTCAGTGTAGCCGGCACGACCGAAGGTAATCACTGCCGTGGCACCAAGTTCATCCGGTGTTATGGGCTGATATCACGGATGTTGTAGGTGATGCAGCCAACCGTGTCAGTTTCCATAAAAAAAAATATATAATTTTAGTTTAGCATGATTCTTTACAGCAGCAGCGGTTGGCGCAATTTGAAGACAAAAGCCAGTGCAATACCCAGGGAAAATAAACTAAGCCCGTTCGTACCAGCGGAGCCTCCAGCGTGCGGGCGAGCGAGAGGAGACGCCTAGATCCAATAAGCGATATCACCTACCCGGCTACCTTGCCGGTGGACGTTTACGTATCTGCGAGTAGCGAGGGGCATATTACCCGGGTGAGCTAGTTCAGTTCTGCGATCTTTAGTTGCAGGATACGATATTACACTATTTTTAGGGTTCCGTATCCATCGTACGGGACGGGCCTATTACTAAGCCTACGCCGCCCGTCTATCTGTCTGTCTGTCTGTCTGTCCGTCCGAGTGCTGTATCTTTGGAACCGTAATAGGTAGCCCGTTGAAATTTTCACAGAATATGTGTTATTATGGCGGATATTTTTTATTATTACGGTTCAAGAGATACAGCCCTCGGACAGACGGACGGACAGACAGACAAACAGACAGACGGCGTAGGCTTAGTAATAGGCTTCCGTACGACGGATAGGGAAACCTAAAAATTGATGCCAGTAAAGGAAAAAGAGCGCAGTGGTTTCGCATCTCATTGTCCCAAGTCGTTGACGAGGCAGCATATTGGAAGGCGCTCCAATCCGGCGCGAACACAGAACAAAACACTTCGGGACAACCGGTGAGACTCCACCCCTCCAACACTACGCTGTTACGCTCTTCCGAAGCCCGTTGTATGGAAATCAGTATGAACTGACGTGACAATATATTGTAGGTGGACTCTACATATCGTATCCTCATTCTTCACTAACAAACTTGTAAAACGGACGAGATTGATAGAAATACGAAAATTCTCCTTGAAAAGTCGTAAAAGGCGACTAAGGCATAAGGTCAAGGTGCCGTGCTAAAGGGCGACAGGCTAGCAACCTCTCAACTTGACACGGTCCTTCAACATGCTAAGAATCATTAACGCTAGAAAAAAATTGTTTTACTATTTATTTTTTTTTACACACGTCCGTCTGCCAGAGGGCTGTATCTCTTGAACCGTAATAGGTAGCCCGTTGAAATTTTCACAGAATATGTGTTATTACGGCCGATATAACAATAAATAATAAAAATATGAAACAGTAAAAAATTCACAGGGACCCCTGTGAATTATTTTTCATTTTACTCTTTAGAATAAACTAAAGAGTGTATGCGCGCCATCTACCAACAGTATGAAGCATTTTAACTAATCATGAATTTTAACTAATATGAAGCATTTCATATTACACACCATAGATGGTGTGAGTGGCGCTTACCATGACATTGCGATACGGAACCCTCAGTGCGCGAGTTCTTCCCGCACTTGGTCAGTTTTTTTAAAAGGTATGGTACAGCGGATCTCCCGAACCCTCCGCGCATGAGTAAAACTTTTTTATCTTCTCTATAATATTTTTTTATCTTCTCCTATACTATAACTATTCAAATGTGTGTTTTGTTTATGAATATAACGCTGAAGTGAAAAAGAAATATTTCTTATTTCTTATTCATTATGCCGACGCAGGCAGCACTGTAGATGTAGTGCATAATGTATGCATATGTATATTTAATTAAGACAGCTACAATGTTATTATTCAATCATCAGCGTGGCAGACAATTTACATTTTAATAAGAAATCGTACGGCCGTATCTGCTAGAGTTCGTACGCACGCTGCTCCCATTAGCTTGTACTGGCCGATGTACGGTTCGGAGAAGTGGAAATGATTTATATTCACTGGTGTGAGTACGTATATTTTTTAACACATTCCGATTCTTATGCATGCCGCCATAATATATATTAAAAGTTCTATTTTAACATAGAAGAAAACCTGGTCTGAAAAATAATAATTGGGTTAATAAGTTATTTTATATAATATATAAATAAGTTATTTTTCAGAGAAAGTTTGTATAATTTGTGTCAGGCATGGTTGGCATACGCTTCATACATAGCATTGTCAAATTAATACATGTAGCAACATTTTATTGCAAATGTCTTAGCAGGTCAAGTCTTGGCTCTGTTGACTGTACCATTGGTCCCTCGACACAGCAACCCATGTTGGTTTACATAAAAAAAGTCCGCCTTTATTTATTTCGTCATTTGTAGTAACAGAGGAGTTCTTGCTAGTTGCAATTTATAGTAAAATATGTGTCGTCAGTGCTGGTAGTAGCGGGGAAAACTCGACTTTTCAGTCCTAACGCAACTTATACAACGCACTTCGCAGTCGTAGCGCAACATACACACCGCACTTCGCAGTTCTAACGTAACATACCCAACGGGCTTCGCAGTCCTAACGCAGCATACCCAACACACTTCGCAGTCCTAACGCAACATAACCAACGCACTTCGCAGTCCTACCGCAACATACCCGACGGGCTTCACAGTCCTAACGCAACATCCCCAACGCACTTCGCAGTCCTAACGTATCATACCCAACGCACTTCGCAGTCCTAACGCAACATAACCAACGCACTTCGCAGTCCTAACGCAACATAACCAACGCACTTCGCAGTCCTAACGCAACATACCCAACGGGCTTCACAGTCCTAATGCAACATCCCCAACGCACTTCGCAGTCCTAACACAACATAACCAACGCACTTCGCAGTCCTAACGCAACATAGCCAACGGGCTTCACAGTCCTAACGCAACATCCCCAACGCACTTCGCAGTCCTAACGCATCATACCCAACGCACTTCGCAGTCCTAGCGCAACATACCCAACGCACTTCGCAGTCCTAACGCAACATAGCCAACGGGCTTCACAGTCCTAACGCAACATCCCCAACGCACTTCGCAGTCCTAACGCATCATACCCAACGCACTTCGCAGTCCTAGCGCAACATACCCAACGCACTTCGCAGTTTTAACGCAACATAGCCAACGGGATTCACAGTCCTAACGCAACATCCCCAACGCACTTCGCAGTCCTAACGCATCATACCCAACGCACTTCGCAGTCCTAGCGCAACATACCCAACCACTTCGCAGTCTTAAAGAAACACCCCAATAACGCAATATTTATCTCCACGTGTGCGCTGGGTCGCGCAACTGTTGCAATACCCCGCCGACTTCTATTACGTATGCCCCCAGTTCGTCGCGACGTACTCAGTTTGCTTGGGCCAACTATTCTCTACTGCAGCGGTTCCAAATTATTTTCGCCTACGGAACCCTAAATGATTGTCCTTCTGTTGGCGGAACACAAAGTCAATTAAAAAATTAATTAGATCTATTGTGAAAATAAAAACTAAATTTATGTGACCTCTAACAAATTTTTGATACTAAATTGTTGGCGGATTATCATGTTTGATTTGAATAGCAAGACTATAAGTTGAAATTTAAAACATATGACACGTTTTGACGTGATAACGTCACGTCTTATAAATTGATGAACACCGGCTGCACGCACGAAAAAGTGTCACGTTCCATCTGAGCCTGTGTGTGCAGGCGAGAGCGCGTAACAAGCGATAGAGAGGCACAATCGGCCCAAGCGTCGGCTTGTACACATTTATCTCTCTGGTTCTGAAGTACCAGGGCAGCATGACGTTATCACGTAAAACTATCGTCCGTAAACCGACTTTACAGACAACCAATTTTTTTTGTTAGGGAGAGGGTTTTGTGCTTTTTCCGGCTGTAACCCACGGAACCCCTGTGACCCTGCCGGGGAACACCTTTTGGGAACCACTGCTCTACTGTCTCCTCCGTCGTATGAACGCGTCTCATACTCGTACCACTACACAGCAGCGTCAGCATATGTCGCGATAACATTCTCCCCCCACACTAGGTGCGACACGGCGACTGTACACTACATGCGGGCGCCCGCTGTTGTCGGCCTGTAATTATTTCGAGCTGCAATTTGCAATCATTAAATGCGTTTTGTAATTAAGCCTGCGGTTAGGGGGCGCTGTGGGGCGGGGGCGAAGGCATCCGTGCGCGGAGTCGGGAGTTAGGAGCGGGGGGATCTCTTGATTATATACACACACGTGTAAGAAAAAAATATATCGCTTATTAACATATTATGCCACTAATGATTAAAATCCATGATCCATTTTTTTTTATTAATAGCGTGACATGTGGCATCGTTTCACCTACAAGTAGGTGTCTAACGATGCCCATGGACATTCTGTGATGCACTGGGATTACGAATGCCATGCCGGCCTAACAGGAGACTTTTCACGCCCCTTTTGAAAACCCCCAGGCTGTACTTGGGAGGAAATAGATGGGCAGGGAGTGCGTTCCACATTTTTCCGGTTCTGTGAATAAAAGACCTACAGAACCGCTTGGTTCTGCCCGGTTGGAGCATCCCCTGCCCAGTACGCGTAATACGGAGGTGAAATGGGGACGGGGCGGAATCGCGTTAAACAGCTCCTCCGAATACTCCCCGTGAAATAGACGATAGAACACACTGCCATGCGATGGGAATCATTCTATAACGAAAGATCACAGAATCACCATGAACGAGTCGAAATTATTCTGTCAGACTAAATTTTAACGGGGTAGAATAGGGCATCCATAGTTTGTGTGAGAGCCAACGGGACGCAGGCAAGACACTCGGGTTCGCTTTCGAATCGCTTTCCGTTCTCCCTCTGTTTGACTAATCCATTATACTAATCGCAAAAACAAAATAGGAGCGGGGAGGCTGAGGTAATGGCAGCTGGGGCCGGTGGGGTGCATAGGAGTGCGGCGTGAACCAACTACAGCTGGCGCGTGGGTTGTTGCGAGGGGTACGCGCAGGGCTCAGAAATTCGGGAAGAGCCAATCACAACACAACAGTGATACGCTTTTGGACGTCCGAGCTACTTTGCCTTGAAGTAAAATTTGTACATTCGCGTTTGTACTTTTATGAAAAAAAAAATGCCAAATGTTCAAAAAATTTTGCAATCTACGAGTATGTACTTACATTATAAGGTTACCTCTTTGTTTTTCGGTTTTATTCTTGCGATTAATATAGGTAGTGTGATAAAAAGAGCTGTCGGGGATTCTAGAGTGTAAATCGGAACGTCGGGACAGGAGTACTTCATAACGATGACATGTCCCTATGGGTCGAACCGTACAGTTTCCCTAGGCTAGAAGGACCAAAATGAAGTACACTGTTCACGAGAAGAACTTTAGTTATTTATAAATAACTGAAACTTTCATTTCCAGCCGTAACGTAATGTAATACAGCTCGGCCGAGAGTACCTCCGCCCGCCTCCCCGTCTGTTCCGCGTGTAGCCACCATAGGGTTACCACGTTTCCTTTTGTGTATTTCCGGACGAAAAAGCAGCAGTTTCACATTGTTGTTAATGACTTGAACTTAAACCTATGTTTTATAATAATAATTAATAATACATTACATATGACACAATAACAACATATTTTTATTACTGCTTAAAAAAAGAGTATTTTTGTCCCGTTTGGCCGCTGACAACAATTCGAATTGAATTCGAATTTTCTATACTAAATACGGTAAAGATACTTCCAGGCTTTGGCCATGGCTAACCTGGAGCAAACCTGGAATAGATTATACGAATATTTTTCAAATGAAATGAAATGAAAATATACTTTATTTCACAAAAAGAAGTGACCAAAAGCTGATTTAAAGCCTAAAGGAATTCTCTGCCATTCATGCCTGGGCTTATGGGTAAAGTAGCATCCAAATTAAATTAACAAAAGTAAAAAATTATAAACAGTAATAATGTCTATAATAATTATTACATACAAGTAAATACATTCATTACATACATGCTGACAGGTTCAAAGGTAATAAATGTATTTACTTTACTTTACTTAACTTTTTTTACTTAGATAGATGTATATCCTTACTGAAGGTTTATTAATTTATATACTTTTTTTGGTCTTTAAATGTTTAATGGTACTCACCTACCTAGGTTTTGGAGGATCACTGTAACTATGTATGGCTTGAATAACTAACACACAAAAAAGAGGACGCCAAAAAAGAAAATAACCGGATTTTTTATAACCCGGACGTAGCGTGTGCCTCTCCGATTATCCCAGATATTCCCAGACGGGTGGTATCCCCACCCCGCCCCGCCCAATTCGACCCGCGAGTTGAGCGTCGTCGGCGACGTGAAACGTTTCCATTATTAAAAAAGTATGAGACTTTGTCATCAGAAAAGTTAGTTTTTTAATTAAAATTACGAAATTGATATTGCGCGGCCGCGGGGCGGTGGGGGACGGGGCGGAGCGACGGGTCAAGTTGAAATTAATTTTGAATATTGCTAATGAGCGGCTCGAGTAGTTCGCACGCACGCGGGCTAAAATATTTTGATTAAAGTTTCGTTTTAATTAGTGAATAATTAAAATACATTGCACGTGAAATTTATAGTTACACGGAATGGGCCGTGAATTCAAGAGCTCAAGGCGAGCTGGTATTTACTGTTAATTAACAATTAATAAAAAATCGAAAGTTTGACGACAGAAGTGAAATAAAATTAAATGAAAAAAATACTTTATTGCTCAAAAGAAGTGACAAAAGGCGTACTTAAAGCCTAAAGGCATTCTCTACCAGTCATGCCTGGGATTGTCGGCAAGCTAGATGTCAGCCCTTAACACCGGGTGAACTAGGTGCCATGTCAGTACTTCTCTTCATTTCATGTCGGCTACATTGAACTGGACGGAAAACACGAACTATTTACATAGCCGTTTCGACCGACGACGTTTCATTCAGTGCGATGGTACCAAACCGGGCGGCATAAACCCTACCACCTAGTAAGGTAAGAAGGGAAGGGACCTACATTTTTACGTGGAATCCGAACAACGGTCAGCCTCCAACGGCGGAGCGGTCACCCATTCAAGTGCTGACCGCGCTCGGGGTAATACTAAAATACAAATTGAGTCTGTCCATCCTAAGTGACGTCTTCAATTCCCCTCTCGTTCTGACCATACTCCCAATAAGGCAGATGGACAAAGAGAGAAGGGAAGCGCGTTATGAGGGATTTAGGAAAACACCAATCGTCTCCGGAATTGCACGTTCTACGAGGTGATACCTATTTGCTGGTCAGGCAGGGCATGTGCTCTTCATGCTGATGAATTGCATACAATAATCGGAAAGAAAAGTGCGAGTTTTATTCACGCACGGAGGGTTCCGTAGATCCGATATACCATACCTGTCAAAAACAAGCTTCCTAATAAAAAAACCGCATCCAAATCGGTCTATCCGTTTGGGAGCTACGATGCCACAGACACACACATACACACCCCCTCACACACGTCAAACTTATAACACCCTTCCGCTTTTTGCGTCGGGGGTTAAAAACCATATGCGTCTATCTTTTGTCCTCTGCGATGCAAAGTACCTGTAGGTGGCGCCATCTAATATTTAGTAGCGTGAATAATAATCGATACTTAGCACGTTTCTTGCATGGAGCGTTTCCTTTATAACTTTTTTATTATTTGTTGGCATATCTGCCATAATTACCTACACACACACACATATACCTATCCCTTCAAGCGCTGGCCGCATCGACAAGGTGGGTCCATTTTCCCCGTCGCTTGTGCTGGCCACCTCGACTAGGTGGTGTGCATGTGGTCCTAGTAAATTATTTATTAAAAATGGAAGAGCATGCCAATCTTTTCTAACTTATGTGTCACTATTCATGAAAGAACAGGCTAGCTACAAATCCACACTTCTCTATGACTTCTCTATACCTGTCCCTCAAAATAATTGTTGAAAACAATCTCGCTCATTCATGGACGGACAGACAGATGACTAAAGATGTATTTTTTTTTATGTTATCCGGTATGAGTGTCTGAGTCGGAGGGGCCTAAGCACATGCTCCGACCAGCCAATATCACCTCCGAGAAGGTAGGTGCCATACCGGAGAATTCCCTGGTTTGCTGGCTATACTGAACTGGAGGAGAACACAGCCGAGGCTGCTATGCGGCCATCTTACATCTAGTACGGTGGTATCAACCAGTATGGATACGGAATCCTAAAATAACACTACAACATGTATTCAAATTAAAACTCCTCTCGCGAAGCAATTTTCCAAAGTCACAAGCACATCCACACACAAAGATAAAAAGAGAGAGATAGAGTTAGAAAGAGAGAGCGGGCCTCTCCAGGCTAGGCGATTGGAGATTTGTGCGTCTTGCTTACATTCTAATCAGAGTATTGCTTCTTTGTATTCCTCCCGCGTCGGAGCCGTCCAATATCCATTTACGATATAGGAACTGTGGCTCTCTTCACCCTTTTCCGCCCCCCAACCACCCCTGTCCACCCCCAGCCGCGCCCCGCCCCCTGCCGCCTCCGGAATGACGTATCGACGGAAGGTTTCGGGTTATAGCCTGGCAATCCATAAAGGAAATTGTCGGTGATTGGAATCTTCGGCTTCCGAGGATGCGCTCGGGATTGAGACGGTTTAAAGAGGCGCCTGCGTCGAGTGACAGATTATACCTACTCCGCGCGCGAGTTCCGAGGAATCGGTGGCTGTGAACATTAATTTATTATAGAATTTGTATATATAATTTTGTATATAGATTCACATTTTGTGATGATTAAGCTATACTAGGCGAGTTATACCGTGTGGGGCCGGTACTTTAAAAGAATAGCCCCACTGTATCTCGACCCGTGTATGTCGTAAAAGGCGACTAAGGGATATAACTCCCTTCTTATATTACTAGGTGTTAGGGTTTAACCCGCCCGGGTTGGTACCACCGAACTGAATGAAAGGTCGGCTGAAACGGGTATGTAAATAGTTTGTGTTTTCCGTCCAGTTCAGTGTAGCCGGCACGAACGAAGGGAAGCACTGACGTGGCACCAAGTTCACCCGGTGTTATGGGCTGACATCACGGATGTTGTAGGCGATGTAGCCAACCGTGTCAGTTTTCCATTAAAAAAAAAGTTATATTATATTAATTTATAATGTAAAAAAAAAAAATATTTCCACAGCCACCGATTCCTCGGAGCTCGCGCGCGGCTTTGAAGTTTATACTTGAAGTTTATTTACAAGTTTTAATGTTCGATGTTCACTCGAGGACGTCAGTATAATATTCGGTGCCCAAGCAAGCCAAGTTGGCAGGTCTCGTTAGGCGAAATAAGTTGGTATTAGTTTGTTTTGGCGAAAACAATACGGTTGACTTGACCACACACATCCTAGACACACCCAGCACACACATACACACACACGTTAAACTTATAATACCCCTTTTTTGCGTCGGGGGTTAAACAGGTTGAAAGTTGCCAGCGAGCAGTGGAGCGAGCCATGCTGGGAATATCGCTTGTGCGTAACAAGACAATCCGCCGACGCACCGAAGTAGCCGATATTGGACACCGGGTGGCTAAGCTCAAGTGGCAGTGGGCTGGGCACGTCAGCCGAAGAGACGACGACCGTTAGAGTAACCGCGTCCTACACGGGCGGCTGTGGACTTGAAAACGGAGTGTGCCACCCGACAGGTGGGACGACGACATTAAGTACGTCGTAGGAAAGCAGTGGTTCCTTACCGCTGAAGGCGGGGAGGACTGGAGGAAATTTAGAGAGACTACACTGGCGGCCGTGGACTTGAAAACGGAGTGTGCCACCGACCAGGTGGGACGACGACATTAAGTATGTCATAGGAAAGCAGTGGTTCCTTACAGCGGAAGGCTGGGAGGACTGGAGGACAAATTGGAGAGGCGTATATCCAGCAGTGGACGCATACGCGCTGACTGACTGACTTACCTTCTACACAGAGTGACGACTGGAAAGCTATAGGTACCTTTCACGAACACGGTTCTGGTTTATAAACTGACAAGCTGTGCCCGCGGCTCCGCCCGCTCTCATATTTCACTTCACTGCTAACCTCATAAGCCATTTAGCGTGATAGTAAGTAGCCTATAGTTGATGGGAAGAATCAAGCTATCCGTAGAATTTTGTTTTATTAAAATCGGTTCAGTGGTTCTCGAGTTATAAGCGGACAGACAGACACTCAGACACTCAGACACTCACTCAGACAGAAAGCAGACGTTGGATTTTATTATAGGTAAGGAAGGAAGGAAGGAAGGCGCTTTCCCTACCTTATTATGTGGTACAGATTCAGTTTCAGATATTTATTTCGCGATAAAGAACACACAACATTAACGATATTAATTCATTGAGACATTATGCATATTATTCAGTATGGTCCGTCAAAATTTTTTGTCATGTCACATTCAGCAGTGGCATCGTAGCTCCCAAACAGAAGGACCGATTTGGATGCGGTATTTTTGTTATTAGAAAGCTGGTTTAATCGGAATGGTTCTTAGCTATGTTTGTAATCAAGTAATTAAGTAATAAAAAAATTAATTATCTTAAAAAGTGGACCGATTTGCATGCGGTTTTTTTTTTTACTTTTTTTATGGAAACTGACACGGTTGGCTACATCACCTACAACATCCGTGATGTCAGCCCATAACACGGGGTGAACTAAGTGCCATGTCAGTGCTTCCCTTCAGCTTGAAATAAAAGTTAAATTACAAATATAAAAGACTCTGACCCTTAAAAAGTCAGAAATAAGTTCCTTAAAGGGACCGTTAAGTAAATAAAATATAAAAACTCAGGGCTGCGCGGGAATTTACCTACTTAGCAGTCCCCCGACTCCTTTAAGTAAGTAAACGAAACATATTTTTGAATTTTTAAGGGTCGGGGTTTTTTTTTATTTGTAATTTAATGATAACAGCGACCGTCAGAGTTCGTTTCACACTCGTACGTCATACATAACACGTACGTGTACACGTATCGGTTCACTTCCCGCACACCGGTGAGTGAGTGAGAAGGGTGTTTTAGTCACCCCGTTTCGGTTGCGGGTTACAGGAAACCAGTGATGTTAGGTAAACCGACAGCGGTCGCGGTTGCAATTATTGAGAAAATGTTGCCTGAATATTTTTAATTCTGATTTGCCTCCAATATATGGGCATTGTGATCCAGGTAATAAGGATGAAATGACATTAAATAAACATCGAGTCTTGCGCAAAATCAGTGTGCAAAAGGCGGGCTTAATGCGGCATTATCTACCGAACACGTCTGGGATAGGAGCAAATTTTAGATATAGTTTTTTTGAGCATACTACCGAGTAAGGGGCAAGGACCTACAGTTTTACACCGGTTCCGAACGGTGGAGCAGCAGGTGTAGGTATGCACGTAATTTTTTTCGTCAGAAAAACTCATTTTTACACGCTGACCGGATTCGAACCTCAGACCTCTCGCATGAGAAGCCGATGCCCAAACCACTCGGCCACCCGCCGCTAGACATTATAATTTTCATATTATGTTTCTACTTACATGTTTAGGATAAGATACCTAATGTAAAATTTTAAAATATGAAAAATAAATAGTAATGAATAAACTATTGAAACTAAAAAAAAAATTACAGTATTGTATTTTATTCAGATTTGTTTATTAATTTGTCTAGTCAGAAATGGATAATGAAGTATCCTATCTAAAATGTAATAGTGACAAGATTCTCATACAATGTAGACGTAATCTATATTAAATAATAATTTAAAACCTAGTCACAATAAACATAAAATCGATTAATATGCATGAACTACAAAATTAATTAATACTATAAATACGTCTTCCAATAAAATAGATTTTACAGATTTTCAAAATCGAAATTAACATTCCTACAAAAATTATTTAATTCCATTGGTTTTTTTTTTTATTAAATTATCCGCTCAATTCCGTAATCACACCACAAAACTTACGAACCGTAAGCTCAACATATTCGCAATACCCCGCGCTAGCGGTCTGCCGGTACGGGGTGCGTATAGATCTGGGGGGTGACGGTATCGGGGTGCGTTAGGTGAAGGCTAATAAGCCGGAGTGGTCAAGGACTGATTGACGGGCCCGTGAGCCGGCGGGGTGCGGGGGCGGGGCGCACACGTGCGGGGAGTTAAAGTCGCTGGCACGTGCGGTGTGATGTCGCTATTAGGGGCCAGTGTTTCGGTATCAATTTCGATAAACTGAGTTTAATTAACCGCTCGCGATACCTGCCGGGAGTGGATGGATGAGAAGAGCGGAAGACCGCGTGTGGTGGCGTGCCTTGGGAGAGGCCTATGTCCAGCAGTGGACCGATACAGGCTGATGATGATGATGATGATGATACCTGCGGTACTAAGTACACTTATCTGCCGCGTTGAAGAGTTTTCACTTAGATACTTTTACGACGCTGCTTCTACAGCCGCTATGGTGCGCCAAACAGATGAAGCATGTATTTTTAAACGAATGATTATTTTTTATGAAAACCATTATCGGTAGCTGTGCCGACGGACCAAAGGTGCACGACACAGTTTCAGATCCCCTCCCAAAACCAAATTAATCGAGGTAATATAACAGCAGACTACGTTACAGTATACAACTCTACATTACACTACGATACACAACACTACACTACACTACACTAAATGACACAACACATTCGTCAACCTCGTCAAGCTCAGTGGTGCGGTCGGCCGACTGTTCTACTTGGATGGGTGACCGCTCGACCGTTTGAGGTTGAACGTGGTTCGGATTCCACGTTAAACTGTAGGTCCTTTCCCTTCTTCCCTTACTAGGTGGTAGAGTTTATCCTGGCCGAGTTGGTACCACCGCACTGAACTAAACGTCTGTCGAAACGGCTATGTAAACAGTTCGTGTTTTCCGTTCCAGTTCAGTGTAGCCGACATGAAATAAAGGGAAGCGCTGACATGGCACCTAGTACACCCGGTGTTATGGGCTGACATCATAGATGTTGTAGGTGATGTAACCACCCGTGTTATGTTTCCATAAAATTACTTGACCACGTTAAGACGAGACGGAAGTTAATTTTCTCCATATTAAATCGTCTTTCGGCATTTATGTTTTGTACCCCCCTAAATCTTATCCGATTTTTTTTACAATTATTTTTTTGTTGTAATAAGGACAGTGGAATCTACGTTCCTGATGTATTTTTTTTTTAATATCTAAAGTGATGAACTGATTACACAATGAAGCTTAATGAACTTCATGACATAAAAAAATAAAAAATAATTTTTTTTTAGGTCGAAATACACATTTTTGCTCCGGTGTTGTAGATATATTTCATCTAAACAAAAAAATTACAGCAACGTCGATTGGATTGTCATGAAGACAAGAAAAAAAAATGGGATAAGATTTAGGGGGCCAGAAAACATAAAAGATGATTTTGTATGGAGAAAGTTAACTTCCTTCTCGTCTTAATTGTACGCAAGGAAACGTCAACAAAAAAAATTATATTCGAATCTTAGTGCTGATTTTACGCAACATAATGCGGTGACATTACCCCTCTCCCCCGCACCGCCGCCATCATGGCCGGAGTATCTAGGTGCGGCTGGGAAGAGGATCCCAATTTAACGCTCCACATTTTGCGGCGGCGTCTTATTAAAGCTTATAAACGTTTAGTGCATCCATCACGCCGGCGTTACATGTATGAGTTATTGTATGAAAAATTGAAGAATAAATTGAGTCGCTGCAGCCTGGGCGGGCGGCGGCGGCGGCGTGGGGGAGGGCGGGGGTGGCGGACGACGCGGCGAAACATAAATCCCAACTGAGCCCTCAATATTGTTTTAAAGGGGAAGTGGCCATAAATTTTATCACGGCCGCCCAACAGAAGCGGCGCGCGAGCCGCGGGGAACGCGCTAAGGCGGTTTTCTCGAGATTTTTGCGAAACTGACGACGCGCGCGTCGCGTAAGTGGGCAGTGCGGCGCGACCGCCCCGGGAGTGTACCGCGCACTCTGAAGACAGAAGATAAAAGTCAGAGAAGTAGAAAAGTCACTTTGGAAACTAAAATACAGATTTTTTTTTATTGAGAGCGCGAGATATGGCGCCTAGCCTCCCATAAGGTGTCTAACGACACCCATGGACATTCGGTCGTATGCGGGGTTGCGAATGCCATGCCGGCCTGACAGGTGCCTATTCACGCCCCTCTTGAAGGACCCGAGACTGAACTTGGGGGGAAATATATGAGCAGGGAGAGCGTTCCAGAGTTTACCTGTTCTGTAGAGGAAATATCTGCAGAATCGACATACGCCTCTCCAATTTTCCTCCAGTCCTCCCGGTCTTCAGCGATACGAGACCACTGCTTTCCGCTGACGTACAGTGGACGCTTACACGCTGACTGACTGACTGAATGACTTGAAATAGCGTTCAATAATAGCTCATTGAAGTTCATAATAGCTCTCTCTCTCTACGCATATTTAAACTCGCAAATATAGGAGTTTCATTAATTCGTAAGACAGTTTTGACGAAAACAAAGTAAGCATGTTTTTCAGCGACGCCTGCTCCGCCGCGCCGCCCGCCTCCCGTTCTCCTCGGGCCATTTTCCATCACGTCAAATAGCTTAATAGCCGTAACGACGTAAAATACGATTTTGATTACGATAAGCTTTATGCGGCCGAAGAGAACCGCATAAAACTACGGCGCCTCCGTTCCATATTGCTACGGTCCGCCCTTTCATCCTCCACATACATTATGTAAAACCCTTCTGGGACACTGCACTCTCTGAAAGTATGCGGTTTCAAGTATTTTGAATTTGTTTAAAAACCTTTGTATTTTTTTTATGTATTCATACATACATACATACATAGCGTCACGCCTGTTTCCCGGTGGGGTAGGCAGATACAACGGATCTCCACGTGCCACGATCCTGACACACCTCTGCCGCCTCTTCCACTCCCATAATGTTCTTCATGCATGCTCGTCGGTTACGGGTACTACGCACTTGACCCTTTTTGAGCACAGTCCTGTAGTCTTTATGACGGATCTCGGCCGACGGGCGCCTAGTGGACAGACGCTCATATAAGTAGACTAGCGTTTGCCCGCAGCTTCGCTCGCGTGAAATGTAAGCCCGCCAACGTACCTTTATTTCGGCGCGCGGAACAATTATGTTTGTATGAGAGCCACATCTTAGTGTAACCGGAACTGAATGTTATTTCTATCCTTCTATCCTGTGTCACGTATCGTTAAAAGTGCTTGTACAAAGTTTCATTGAATTCGGATGATCGGTTTAAGAGTTATGGAAGAACATACATATAATACAGAAAATAATTCTAAAAATTGTCAATTTAGTTTTAGTATCATACGTAGAATCTACAAACGCAGTATCTCATAAAACAAAGTAACTTACTCCATGACCATCCCTTAGAGATTTATTATTAGTTCTCATAGGCCGCTTAATCGGTGCCTCATGCATGACAGACGAACGTTCATTCGTCACGATGGACGTAGTGGAAAAACTTCCCTTTTTACCTTACTAGGTGGTAAGCAAAGAGTTTGTATTACGTCGCTGCGCTCCTCGACGTAATACACACTCTTCGGTGGTAAGGTAAAAAAGATGGTACGGTAGGGTTACTTACTAACGTTCTAAACAATAAAACATTTTGAATTTTGAATTTGGAATCTCCGCATGGCGGCGCGGCGGCCGGCTGGAGTCTGCGAACTTTGAGAAGGCGGAGGTCATAAAATATAGTGCGCTCGAGAACTCGCCCGTATCCGGAGACACTGCCTCTACTAACGCTCCTGACCTTTGCTGACTCTAGGGAACACCTCTGCTGAGTCTCCTGACCTCTACTGACTCTAGCGAACAACTTTTGTTCCGAGCACCTGCTTCCAAATTGAGACATACATATAGTGAAATGAAATGATGGCCCTCTGCAGGTCTTGTGATGTCTTAGTGTGATGTCGCCTTCACTCGCGCTCAGGAGGCGAGCGGCTGCTGGAAAAGTGCAATTAAATCTGCCACGAGTGCACATCCGTCAAATGAACTAACCTCACAACGTTTGGGACAATTCCTCCTCTCTGGCTAATCCCTAATAATGTTTTTTGGATCGTTCTGGAACTCATTTCAATGAGAAAGAGCCAAAAAAGCCGGTCGACCGTTAGCACGAATCTTGTCCTTATATCTTAGTCGCCTTTAACGACATGCACGGGGAGAGATTCAATGGGGCTATTCTTTTTAGGTACCGGCCCCACACGGTACTACTAACTATTACTATTACTACTAGGTACTGTACGGAACTATTAGGATATTGACGTAAGCGTATGTCCTTTGCCCCGTACTTGGTGGTAGGTTCAAATTGTAGTTGACTGGGGTCGTATTACCATACTGGATGTACCATACTACACGGTACTACTAACTATTACTATTACTATACTGGGTACTGTACGGAACTATTAGGATATTGACGTAAGCGTATGTCCTTTGCCCCGTACTTGGTGGTAGGTTCAAATTGTAGTTGACTGGGGTCGTACTACCATACTGGATGTACCATACTACACGGTACTACTAACTATTACTATTACTATACTGGGTACTGTACGGAACTATTAGGATATTGACGTAAGTGCAGGTTTCTTTCCTTGCCCCTTAGTCGACTGGGATGGTACAACCATACTGGATGTAAGATGACCGCATGGCTGCTATGCGGCCATACCACACGGTTCAGTTGTAGTTCAAAATTCTAGTTCGCATATGATGAATAAACGGAGTGAGCGCAGTGGGAGGAAGACGCTCTGCCGTCTCACGAGATTTCCTTTTAAAAGATTAAAATCGGCAATCTGGAGCCGCCGACATCTGGGCGGGACTCCGTTTGCTTAACAAAGAGGCGAATAATAAAAAAGTGCTTATTTTTATCAATTCGATCTGTCCGGTGGACATTTCGCATAAATGTGATATTGCAATATCCCGTCCCCTTTTTAATATCGCGCGGCGGACGCGGCGGTGGGGCCGGCGGTGTGGGGCGCGGCGGAGGGGCCGGCGATGTGGGGCGCGGCGGGCAAGTGAGGGGGGGGGGGGGGCGGGGGATGTAAGGGCGCCTGCAGGGTGACGGTTTATGACACAACCCTTTCAACATTTTATTCTCTGCAATGTTTGTCCTTATATGAAAAATGCCACGGTCAGCAAGACAAAATCGATTTATTGATATGAGTAGCTTCTACGAGTATAAGTCAGTGATAATAAGTCAATGGTATAAGTGCTTTGAGTAAGTACCCATAGATCATAATATTGACTACGGGCACTAATTTGAAAATACTAACATACTCCCACATATTTCCCCAAGTACAGTCTCGGGTCCTTCAAGAGAGGCGTGAATAGGCACCTGTCAGGCCGGCATGGCATTCGTAACCCCAGCGTACGGCCGAATGTCCATGGACGTCGTTAGACACCTTATGGGTACTCAGCGTTCATACATACATACATACCAGACACTGTATCCCGACAATCGGGGTGTAAAACTGTATTATTTAAATGTTTTAACTGCATTTATTATAATTGTGTAACACAGTCAATTATTAGTCCCTTGCCATGGCTGGACCCCGAAAGTTATAATAACTGTTAAAATGTTTGTATAAAATTTGTGACGAACTCAAGTGCAGTACCTAAGACTGAAACGAATAAATGAAATGAAAAGACTCAAGAGATGCACTGAGTTAAGAGATAATGAATCTGTATGGTTTATATAATGTTTGGCTCATTTACTGTTTTTTTGTTTTTATGAAAACTGACACGGTTGGCTACATCAACTACTACAACTGCGATGTCAGCCCATAACACCTTGGTGACTAGGTGTCATGTCAGTGCTTCCCTTCGGTCGTGCCGGCTACACAACCGCCCCTTTCATTCAGTGCGGTGGTACCAACCCGGGCGGGTTAAATCCTATCAGGGTTTAACCCGCCCGGCCCTAGGTAAGGTAAGAAGAGAAGGTGCACAGTTTTACGTGGAATCCGGACCACAGTCAGCCTCCGACGACGGTCGTGCGGTACGGTCGCCCATCCATGCACTAACGACGGACGCCCAGGTGTGCTTGTGATCCGACCGATAGTCGACCGAACGCACCACTGAGCTACCGAGGCTTAACTTAATGTAAAGTTTAAAAGAAATAACCTACCTAGTGAAGTTATGTTTACACAAAATATTCTAATTCCTAACACGACGTCTACTCTACAGTTTTGCAGACTACCCTCGTATTTGCTCGCGAGTTCACGATTTTTCAATTTCGTTTATTGGATAATATTTGTAGGTCAGAAGCTCAGTAAATAAGTAGCGATCTCAAACGCTACACCTATATTGCTGGCGATACTGTCAATATTATTGTTTTATATTGCTCTTCGTAGGTATTGTATGTTTGCGATGAAATTAAATGTCTTATTACATTTTAGTCTATTTAAAATTAATGCCAGGCTTCGATCAAATTTTCACTTGTAAGTTACGGAAAACACAACTAAGCTAAGAAACATGCAACGGGTGGCCGAGTGGTTTTGACATCGGCTTCTCATGCGAGAGGTCCGAGGTTCGAATCCGGTCGGCGTGTACCAATGAGTTTTTTCTACGAAAAAAACTACGTGCATACCTACACCTGGTGCTTCACCGTAGGGACCTATAGTTTTACATCGGAACCGGTGTAAAACTGTAGGTCCCTTCCCTCTCTCCTTACTAGGTTCGTTAGCACATAGCTCATAAACACATAGAGCAAGAAATCGCATCGCCGCCTACCTGGAGGGTGACGGCCGCCGGTCGCTGCTCTTTGGTTCACAAACAAGAGAAGTCGCGGGGCTACATCGGAGCCGACACACTGCTGTGGTAAACGTATTACTCTGTAAGCGAAGCACATTGGACGTCATTGGGGCGCATGTTCCTGTGCGGCAACCGACTTGGTCAGGCATCCTATACTGTTCTCACTTCAACACTCGCACCAATTATTGTGATTGTAATATTTGAACCTTAAAAAAATAACTAATGAAAGAGACTTCGTAAAAACCTATTTAAAAAAATATAAAAACCGCCTTAAAAAATGTATTAAATAAAAAAATCTAACCCTAGAGTTGAAGGCGCTCGGTGATTTTGCTTGCTTTAGTACCGCCTTCAACTCTAGGGTTTTTTTTTATTTCATGCATTTTAGAAGGCGGTTTTTATATTTTTTAAAAATAGTTTTTTATTTCACAGTTTTTTTTAGCAATTTTTTTGCTATTAATGTTCTCGGCGAAATCGCTAGGCCTTCGGCCTCACGATTCCGCCTCGCTTTCCCATCTGATCTTGACCAAATTGAAATGGGACCACACGGGAAGCACCAGCTTTCAAATGAAAAAAGAATTTTTAAAATCGGTTCACCCAGTCGAAAGTTCTGAGGTAACAAACATAAAAAAAAAAAAAAAAAATACAGTCGAATTGAGAACCTCCTCCTTTTTTTTAAGTCTGTTAAAAATAATGAATTGTTAGGGCAAGGTGCTTCCGTATTCGTAATGAGGAAATTATATCGAATAAAAATATTCCGGGAGTACCAAGCGGAATATCTTATAACTATAGTAGGTATCCACTCCACTGTAGTATACGTACATACCTACTGACTGTTTCAAGTTCCAGTTCAAAGAAACAGCGTGACAGTTGATATCAATGAGTGTTACAACAAATGTTGTGTGGAGCAATAATAATTAGTTTTATTTGTGCCTGTCGATTCATATAACAACACTCAGTGTACGTATAACATTTCAAACAAAGTTATCAGTTGTAGATACAGTTTTTTTTATGGAAACTGACACGGTTAGCTACCACACCTACATCATCCGTGATGTCAGCCCATAACACCAGGTGAACTATAAGCCATGTCAGAGCTTCCCTTCATTTCATGTCGGCTACACTGAACTGAACGGAAAGCACGAACTATTTACATAGCCGTTTCGACTAACATTTCATTCAGTGCGGTGGTATCAACTCGGGCGGGATAAACCCTACCACCTACCTAGTAAGATAAGGAGGGAATGTCCCTACAGTTTTACGTTGAATCCGAAACACAGTCAGCCTCCAACGGTCGAGCGGTCACCCATCCAATTATTGACCGCGCTCAGGGTTGCTTAACAACAGTCGACCGACCGCACCACTGAGCTACCGAGGCTGGCAAAGTGTGTAAAGTTGTATTTGGAATCAAGCCCCTGGTTCTGCTGAGTCAACAGACACTACTCCATACTACATAATCCAAATCTGAAGATGCCCAGTGGGAGAATGCCGCCGGGACATGCAATTTATCGGAACGGGGCGAACAAACGGCGTAAAAGGCTCGACGTAATCTCCATTGGAATTTGATGAGAGAATTTTTATACCGGATTGGATTTCCATTAGATTGATTGGATAAAATTTGATGGCGCCGCCCACCCGTCTGATACCGGACGGCGGCGGGGCGCGGGGGAGGGGAGGCGCGACGTGCGACATCTATCGGTACTAGCTAACACGTCCGACGGAAGGCTCGACTGGACTCATTCCAAACAATACAACCCTTCATCGAAGACTATTCTAAAGATGTTGGGTTTTATTTTTGTTTTTTTTTTCTTCCAGAAACAATCAAAGACAATACGAACGAATTGTGTGACGGTGATGCTAACTCAGATGTCCTGGAAAACACTCTCTGGTCATATATTTTCCCCCAATTACAGTCTCGGGTCCTTCAAGAGGGACATGAATGGGCACCTCTCAGGCCGGCATGGCATTCGCAACACCCGCATACGAGCGAATGGCCATGGGCGTCGTTAGACACCTTATGGGTGGCTCCGGGCAATATCTCGCGCTTTAAAAAAAAGATGCTGTAAGTAACTAAGGTATGTGTGCTAAAATAAATTTCAAAAGTCGCACCACAGATGAGATAATGTCGCACCTCCAAGGTAGAATCGTTACCAGTAATATAAATAAATGCCCCCATTCCAGCCCCATTCCTGTGCACCGAGTACGTGAGGGCGCATTGTGCAAGCGAGCTGATTGACGCCACGGATTTATAGCCTGTTGTGACGCGCCATTCGAGCCCGCCACCACATCACTCTCGAGTCTCGGGCGACACGACGACAGGCCAGCTGGACACCGCTGCGCGCTGCTATTCCTTTTTGTGGGCTCGTAAGAAACGCACATCGTAACTATAGTTTAGTTTCCTCTAAATAATTAGAGCAGCACTTTTAATTAAGAGACAATCGAAAACAAAAGTAAGAGTGCACTTGCACTGCACTTATGAAACTGAAAATATGTTTTTTTATGTAAGCCAACATGGTTGCCTCTGCCGAGAGACCAATGGCGCAGTCCACAGAGCCAAAAACAGCTCTCGCGAAACCAGGCTCAGTGAGGCGTTATGCCAGCAAATTTGCGAACTGTGCCTAGGCTGTCTAGCCTGTAAATACGACGTTTGAAGAAACCCAAATACATTATACTTAGTATACGGTTTTGCGGCCCAAAAATAGGAAGATTGAACACCGCAGTGAGCAGGGAGTTGATGGTAGCAGGTAATTTCACCATATACAGTTCCCTCAAAACTTTAATGCCGCTCGACCTAGCTGCGCAGTCAACGAATTTTAAGTCATAATTCGTAGAACATAGAGTGGAGTTTAATGTCGCTCCCATCTTGGGTTCGCGCATGTGCATTGAAGAATCTACCCTATAATCTACGAATGATTTTTTTTATTTTTTTTTTTTATGGAAACTGACACGGTTTGCTACATCACCTATAACGTCCGTGATGTCAGCCCATAACACCGGGTGATCTAGGTGCCATGTCAGTGCTTCCCCCTTTGATCGTGCCGGCTACACTGAACTGATCGGAAAACACAAACTATTTACATAGCCGTTTTGACCGACGTTTCATTCAGTGCGGTGGTACCAACCCGGGCGGGTTAAACCCTACCACCAAGTAAGATTAGGACGAAAGGGACCTACAGTTTTACGAGGAATCCGAACCTCGGTCAGCCTCCAACGGTCAGCGGTCACCCATCCAAGTACTGACCGCGCCCAGCGTTGCTTAACATTCAATAGCGACAGTTGACTGTCTGCACCACTGAGCTATCGAGGCTGACATATGATGACCTGAAATTCGTTGACAGCGCACGCAGGTAGGTCGAGCGGCATTTAAGTTTTGAGAGAACTGTACATATTATATTCAATGGGGACTACCATATGTTGGTCTGATTCCTCCCTCCCACAAAGAATATATTGTAGTTTGTCTTATGGCTTAACCTGTTGAACTAGAACTTCTCACAATTTGATTCTATCCGGTTCGATTACACTCACGAAGAAGAATCGGCAAGAAATTTCGCAGGATTATAGGTGTATTGGTGCGGGTACACAGTCGGTGTTGGAACTTACCCGTGGCGGTGTCAGGTTTGTGCATAGGCGGCGGGTCGCGGATCATGGCGGCGGAGGCTGGAGCGACGTCACGCGGGCATCCCCGTTGCCAGGCGCCGCCTCTGCGGACAAGCAAACTTTACATCAGAAAATTTACAAACGTTTTTATCAAGAAACGGACAGGGATTCCATTCCAACACGTTGGACTCACCGCAGATGCTACCAACTGGTTCTACAGATCTTTTCGAGTCAGATTCCGATATTTATTTCGCCATAAGGATCACAGAACTGGTAAAGTATCTCCACAGAATTGGTAAAATCTGGAACGCTCTCCCTACCCACACATCAACCTCAAGTACAGGTCTCGGTTCCTTCGAGTGGAACGTGAATAGGCACCTGTTCACGTTCCACTCGAAGGAATGGCCAGCATGGCAACTTTAGCCACCTAATAGGCGGTTCGGTGCAACAAGTCGCGCTTTCTATACAAAAAAAAACTGGACAAAAATAACCTAAAACTCGCCCCTTGTGCGATTGCAAACCCTGTTGCGGTAAGTAGACAGGTACGTTTCTAGGCAGTAAGGCGAAGAGGATATGCGGCGGGATGAGGTGCGGTGCGGTGGCGGAGGCGAGGCGCCAGTACCTCATTAGAATAAACGATATCTCCTTACGTCCACTCGGAACGAGGCCTTATTACTCCGGGAAACTGCCGTCAAACGACGAGCGGGGAGCTCCACCGACGGAGCGGGACAGGCACGTCACACGATACGGCTTGACACCCGCCCGTCCGCTCCGCGCTCACTCGATTGTCGCTTCTATTCGCTTGTGCGTAAAGTGAAAGATGCATTGGCATCGCAGATAGTGTGAGCAGCAGATAGACGTCCATACAAAGCTGTAAATTGAAACCTGAGGGCGGCACTAATGGGGAGCTCGCGGCGGCGCCGAATGCGGACCTGTCCTGTGACTCGACCTTTGGTTTACCTGGCCTGGACTAGGATACGGCTCTAGTCTCATCAGTGCTGGCGTCTCACTAGTTTCACATTGGAAGGGTTCGATGGTGCGAATTACACTGGTATTACTTACTATTAAAGGTAACACACTCCGCACTCCATACCAAAAAACTTTCTCTTCATGCTGGCTTCTGTAAGAAGACCGCAAATTTAACGTAGGATACGTCTAGCCGAGACACTCCTGTCACCTGTCGAAACCAACGAAATTGTCATCCCGCCTCCACGTCTTCATCTACTCTGTCATAATTTAACGAACTTTACTTCACAAGTCATTTTCGTTTCTCGAGTACGCCACTCCATATAGCCACTTCATGTAACCAGAAATCTAAGGCGTTTTTTTATCTGGTATGGCCTGAAAAAAAAACTTTAGGTTCAAAATTATAGGCCAAGTCAGAGGGGTCAGCCAGAGTGCATGCTCAGATAAACCAATATTCCCTACGAGAAGGTGCCACATCGGAGATTTCCCTTTGTTCAGTACGGTGGTACCAATCCAGTGGGCTACAATTTAAGCCTACCATCTAATAAGGAGCAAGGGAAGGGACCTACAGTTTTACACCGTTTCCGAACGGTGAAGCAGCAGGTGTAGGTATGCCACGTAAATTTTCCCGTCAGAAAAATCTCATTGACGCATGTAGGCCGGATTCGAACCTCGGACCGCGCCGATCACCCGCCGCTTAGACTAGCTCCACCATTTCATACCGCGCTCACTAACTCACTGCACACCACCGTAAGCTCTTTGCGATGGTCAGAAGGCCCCAAGAGGCCATTAGTGCATGTAAAGCGGCGGCGGGACGGAGACGCGCAGGGGGGGGGGGGGGAGAGGGGGGGGGGCGGCACAATAAATCTCTTAGGAGGCGAGCGGGGCGCGGCGCTGGCGGCGCACAATTATCTGCACAGATGCATCATTATATCTGCAGTAAATTGGCCGACAGACGACGCGGGGCCCGCTCGTGGGAGACCACTCGCCATCCGTGCGAAATCCTTCCACGATCTTTAACGAGCCACGCTACTTCACGCTACGGTACACTACTAACTACACACATACATACCACATGCTGTATCCCGACAATCATGGTAAGCAGAGTAATCGGTGTTGTGTTACACGTACTCTTGTAAATTACAGGACCACCACGTTTAGCAAAGTATTAGGACAAGATAACTATCAAGCGGCACGTAAGGCACCAAGACCCACCTGCTGCATGACTCGGCGGATAGACCGTGACAAGGTGAGAATTGGCTATAAGGTCGCCCTTTAGCACGGCACCTTATTCTTATCAGTGGGATTATTATTTATAAGAACCGGCCCCACACGGTACTACCATAGAATACTTAGGTATAATACGTGGTACTACTAACTATTACTATTACTACTACGTACTGTACGGAACTATTAGGATATTGACGTAAGCGTAGGTCCCTTCCCTCGCCCTTTACTAGGTGGTAGGCTCAAATTGTAGTCGACTGGGTTGGTATTACCATACCGGATGTAAGCCTAAGATGTATGGCCGCACAGCAGCCTCGGCTGTGTTCTCCTCTCTTTCAGTATAGCCAGCAATCCAAAGGGAATTTGCCCGATACCTTTTCGGAGGTGATATTGACTGATCGGAGCCTGTGCTCTGTCCCCTCTGACTCAGCCACACGTAGTACATTAAGAAGAGCTAGTTTGAAGCACATATCACATCTCGTAGTAAGTAGGTAGGTAGTATTTGATATGTCCGGGACCACTGAACCTATTTATGGATTTTAGACCAAATTGGACTGGACACCCATATGATGAGATTACATTGTCCGTTGTGTTTCTGATTGTTTCATAAAACTGTAAACTTACTTACTAAAATGTCTGTACATTGAACATATTTTAATACATTAATTAGGCGGATTCCCAGATTAGGTCATTTAATAATCGTTTTATCGAGATTTGGTGGACGGTTAACGTCCGCTTTTAATAAATAAAACAAAATTACTAACTTGCATGCTTAACTAGTGAATTGAACTGCATGTAGGTAAATTCCAAACACTTAATGTTTAATGACAACAAAATGCAAAGGGGACTGGACTAGGTCATTGCACTCCCTAGACCTAGACAGCACTTTTGACAAATTTCCCCAGACTCACTGTCCGAGTTTTTCATACAATTTTAAATTTTTGTATGAAAAAAAAATACGGAATGCCGATTTGAGTGATAAGGATTTTTTCTTCTTCTAATAATGAGTACTTTCTATTCCTGAAGTTTCTCAAGCCTATCCTGAAACACCCTGTATATTATGTTTTCACATTTTTACGAACTCGGAATCAGATGTTTCAAACAAGCGCGTGAAATGTAAATTGGTGTAACAATAATGTCATAAAAAGTTCCTTCCGTGCGTTGTTTTATTATCACAAATATTGCCTCTACGGCGCATTCGTCAACGCATACGTAGACGCCGAACCCTGCGCGTTCAGTTGTGAATATTTGAAATTTCCATCACCACCTGTTACAGCGGGGCTATAAAATTACAGGGGCTATCATTTCGGCCGGGCGGAGCGTGGCGCTTCGCGTAACCGAAGTCGCGGTTGACAGCGTACAGATAGTAACAACTGCTGAAATTACATATTTACATAATCATTATCATCAATACTAATAATAAATCTGTAAGGGATGGTCATGGAGTAAGTTACTTTGTTTTATGACATAGTGCGTTTGTAGACTTATGTGTATGATACTAAAACTAAATTGACGATTTTTAGAAATATTTTCTATATGTATGTATGTTCCTCCATAA
The DNA here is from genome assembly GCA_946902875.1 of Nematopogon swammerdamellus. NCBI lineage: Eukaryota > Metazoa > Arthropoda > Insecta > Lepidoptera > Adelidae > Nematopogon > Nematopogon swammerdamellus. The sequence goes on from OX336337.1 coordinate 1,023,186, forward strand.
CTCTTAAACCGATCATCCGAATTCGACGAAACTTAGTACACGCCTATTTAGCTATACGAGACACAGGATGGGCTAAATAAAATTCAACCCAATTTTTCCGCGCGCCGAAATAAAGGTACGGTAGCGGGCTTACTTTCTTCTTTTTAAATACGAATTTCACGCGAGCGAAGCCTCGGGCAAAAGCTAGTTTACATAATATTATCACTATTTACATTCACAATACGTAATATGTACCTATATCTAGTACTTCATTATTAAATCCTTAAATAAGTGCTTTTAAACCTAACGGATAGATGGAAAAGTTGAAAATGTTTCACTTCATAATAACATAATATTTAAATTTCAGTCACGTAAACACTTCATTTTGCGATACACGCATTTTTTCATCCACAATCGGTGACTGTACCCAGCCAAGAAAACCACTCCTCGCGGAACCAGACTCAGAGAGGCGCTGTGGCAGCTATAAGGCGGACATAGAAGTCGTCGTCTAATTTATTAAAACACGTTTTGAAGATCCCCAGTTTATAAGTAGCAGGTAGAAAACACACTCACCGGAAGATCGTTCCATATTTTCGCGGTGCGACACAGGAACTATTTGAAAAAGCGATGCATAAAGTGTTTATATCGGATGGCGTTGATGAAAATATTTATAAGCGTATAGTGGTTATCGTTGGAATGCCTTAATGGCTAATGCTATAAGGCAACTAGCCTATTGTACTATGTTTGTTTGAAATTTGTGTAAAATAACGATTGTGTTGATACAAATTACGTATCAAAGTTTAACAAAGACTCTTTACACCCTTTGTTTACACCTGATACACTTAATTAATAAGTCTTTGTAGTCAGAACTGTAAGCAAATTGTTATAATCTTGTTCCCAAGCTGTGTTTTCGATAGACTGCAAGCGATGTTATTATGTGGGTAGTCAATAAAATACCGTGTAAAAATATGTATAAAAAAATACCCTGCGAATTTTCTTGTCGGTTCTTCTTCGTGGATGTAATCGAACCGTAGAACAAATTGTGACAAGTTCGAGTGCAGTATAACTGATATAATATGAATGATCAATAAACAATGCAATACAAGTTTATTTATTTATTTATTTTATGTAGTCCGGTATGGGTGGCTGAGTCGGAGGGGCCAAAGCACATGCTCCGACCAGCCAATATAACATCCGAGAAAGTAGGTGCCATACCGGAGAATTCCCTGGATAACAATACAATTATTTTTACTATTGTTCACCTACAAAGTTTCGACCTTACCAGTGTTGCAATTTCTGGAAGTTGCCATTAAAATTTAAAATTTCCAAGGCTTACATAATAAGTGCGCCGGCTGCCCCACTGCGCAGCGCCCACAGCCACCGTCCATAAATACGATATTCGTTATGCATTTCTCATATTCATGAATCCATTTTATTGGCCCCAATAAAATATGAACATCTCGGAATGGATGCGGGCGAGAGGGCGAATCTAATATGGATTGCTCTGTGCTCGATGCTCGTCCGATCGCTGGCGGCGAGGGAGGAGGTTGGAGGAGGGAGGGAGGGGCCGGAGTGAGGGAAGGGGTTGACATAGACACTAAGTAATAGCATGAAGTGGCCAGAATGACGCCCGCTTAGCTCCTTGATGCGAAGTTATCTGCAAGACTCTCTAACTATCTCTCGCAGATGTGGCTAAGCTATTGTTCTCTCGTTCTTGTCTCGGCTCGACTCAAAGCCTGGTTGGTGCCAGATTGCATTGTGATGTTCATCAATTTTTAACCCCGACGCCAAAGGAGGGGTGTTATAATTTTAATGTGTGTGAGTAAGGGTGCCTGGCTGTGGCATCGTAGCTCCCAAACGGATGGACCGATTGTGAAGCGGGTTTTGACGTGATGACGTCACGTCTTATAAATTGATGAACACCGGCTGCACGCACGAAGAAGTGTCACGTTCCATCTAAACCTGTGTGTGCAAGCGAGAGCGCGATAGAGACCTGTGTGTGCAAGCGAGAGCGCGATAGAGAGGCATATACAATAGTAGGAAATACAAAATATATTTCTCCGTCTTTTGCGAGCCTCGAACCCGCGGTCCCTGCCACCATCACGTATGTGAAGATTTCATGGAGCGACATCTAGCGTCCACATCTAGCGTCAATAGTAAATGAAATACTTCAGCGGTATTTACTGCAGTTAGGTAGTTGTTGCAACGTTGAACATGTAGATGGCGTTATGTAGGTTTGAGTTTTATATTGATAATTAATATTATTGGCTTTTTAGGTTTTATTAAACAAAAATTAATAGTCGTTATTTTCTCATATTTTTTATTAGTTATTATCACATCTTTATCATGTACTTAAATTAATTTTACATGGTAAATATCCGCCGGAACTGATTTTGTATCAGACTTTGCACTTTATATACTTTATGACGTCATCACGTAAAACTATCGTCCGTAAACCGACTTTTTTTTTCTTTTTTATTAGAAAGCTGGTTTAGTCGGGATGGTTCTTAGCTATGTTTTTAATCAAGCAATCAAGTAATTAAGTCATAAAAAAATTATTATTTTAAAAAATGGACCGATTTGCATAAAGCTTGGAATAAAAGTTAAATTATGAATTAAAAAAAAATTGAATATAAAACTCAGAGCTGCGCGGGAATTTACTTAGCGGTTCCCCAACTCCTTTAAGTAAGTAAACGGAATTTTTGGATTTTTAAGGGTCAGGGACTCTGAACTGGCATAGGCGTATAATAGTGAGTATCTTAAAAAATAGCTAGGCCACCAGGATTTTATCTCAAAGAGCGACTTTTTAATATTCCTATAAAATTTTAAAAATAAATAAATAATTTTGCCGGCAGCGGCCGGCGGCGCGGCTGCCGCGCGTCGCCGCGCGTGGCCGCCCGCGTGCCTAGGCTAGAGTCGAGTAGGTGAGTAGAGCGGGGAGAGCGGGGAGCGCGCGGCCGCCCGGCGCCACGGGCGCGGCCGCTCGATCTTTTCGAACTTTTCAAGCGATATTGGTCTTTTTAAGTATGTAGATAAATTTTAAAATTATTTCACATCGAAAGTGCTCTCCGCGCCGCGCCGCTGCCGTCCGAGTGTGGATTGAGCCTAAAACAGAAGTATTGTTTTGTTTTGCCACAACCACACCGCGCAAGGGCGTCCGAATATTTGGCAACACGAAATTCCACAGCCGTATTTTCTAGGTTTTCAAACGAAAACACTTTCAGTTGTCTCCCTTCCGCGAGGGACCATATTCCGGGTGTACAATGTACTCAACGCACGAAATAAAGTGGGATAGCGAACGTGACCTGTCACCCGGCTCTCCGCCGCAAAAGTCATAAGGCCCACCGCCCTGTCACCTTGAGAGAATCGCTCAACAAATTCCTCGCCCGTCACCGCGCACAATGAACCAGGGGGATCCCCGCGGACGACGCGCGGCACAAAAGGCAATTGTCGCGGAATCGCTTAATTCCGTACCGCGCCGCATAATGCGAATTTAAAGGGCTCAGCGAAGTGGCGGCGCGCGCGGCGGTGAGGCGTTTCGCGTTGACACGTCAAAAAACTCGAGTGAACCCTCCTCCGGCTAAGTGGAACGAATGGAGCCGCAGAGTAAAATATTTCCTCACGAATCTACGAGCTCACCGCAATGTTTGCGCCTACTATATGCTACGTGAGAGCTACTACGGTAGCGTGAGTAACACGACACGTCTTTTTCATTCAGTAAGACGCACGCGCGTATTGTGATGTCGCTACTTAAAAAGAACCCTACTATATATCCCCGCGTGCATGTCGTAAAATACGACTAATGGATAAGGACTAGATGACGCGCTAAAGGGCGACAGTCTAGCCACCTATCACATTGGCAAGGCCCTTCCACAGAGTCGGTGGGTTTTCGTGCTTACTTGCTGCTTGATAGTTATTACAAAAAAAAATCGGGTTTACTCACGGTCGTTTCCGAGCTATGCGACGTTTCAAGCCAAACGTATGGCCCATCCTCATGAGCGCTCTGCCTGGTGTGAATACTCGAGTGAACCCTCCTCCGGCTAAGTGGAAAGAATGGAGCCGCAGAGTAAAATATTTCCTCACGAATCTACGAGCTCTCCGCAATGTTTGCGCCTACTATATGCTACGTGAGAGCTACTACGGTACCGTAGTGAGTAAGGCGACACGTCTTTTTCATTCAGTAAGACGCACGCGCGTATCGTGATGTCGCTACTTAAAAAGAATAGCCCTACTATATCTCTCCCCGTGCATGTCGTAAAATATGACTAAGGAATAAGGACTAGATGCCGCGCTAAAGGGCGACAGGCTCTCCTCACAAATTGGCACGGCCCTTCCACAGAGTCATGCAGCGGTAGCGTAGAGAGTAACGCGACACGTCTTTTTCATTCAGTAAGACGCACGCGCGTATCGTATGAGTTCGCTACTTAAAAAGAATAGCCCTACTGCATCTCTCCCCGTGCATGTCGTAAAATAAGATTAAGGGATAAGGACTAGATGCCGCGCAAAAGGACGAAAGGCTAGCCACCTTTCACATTCGCACGGGCCTTCCACTGAGTCGTGAAGCAGGTGGGTTTTCGTGCTTACTTGCTTGTTATTTTTAACCGACTTCCAAAAAAGGAGGAGGTTCTCAATTCGTCTGTATGTTTTTTATTTTTTTTATTTTTTTTATTATTTTTTTTTGTATGTTTGTTACGCGATTTCTCCGTCAATTGAGGGCCGATTTAGAAAATTCTTTTTTTGTTAGTTAGGTCATACTTCCGAGGTGGTCCCATTTCAATTTTATCGAAATTGGTTGAGTGGTTTTCGAAAAATCAGCATTATACTATGGTGTGTGGTTACCTTCAGCAAAACTTGTGATGTGGTCGTATTCGGCAATTTTCAGTTTGATAAATTAGTATGGTGTGTGGTTACCTTCAGCAAAACTTTTGTGATGTGGACTTTTTCAGCAATTTGCAGTCTGACACATATGGCGAATAATTCTGTACCACTTCAATCGATTTCGATTATTCGATTTCGATTATTCTTTTTTATGTAATATTACTAAAAAGAATGAAATAAAAACTATTTTAAAAAATATTAAACCGATTTAAAAAAAACAAAAAAAAAAGAACTAAAAAGTATTAAATACCTAATATTTTGAAATTTTCTCTGTCCTGTTGAAATACATGAATCGATATTTACTAGTGATACATATTCGGACCCTTGTTTCATGAATATTCTAAATTTGAAATTTTTTATCTTTTCCGACCGGCCAGGTGCGCTTAATTTATTATGGTACCTACCGGTACCTACTGTACCGAGTACCATCGAGCTGGTCTGATGATGGAGACAGAAGGTGGTCATAGGAACTCCTAAACTACACATGATAAACCCATCGTGTTTGGGCTCGTTGCATTTGTCTTCACGAGAAATTTACTTTAGACCTAAGAGATTCTCAATTCGACGGTATGTTTTCTTTTTTTGGATGTTTGTTACGCGATTACTCCGTCAATTGTGGGCCGATTTTGAAAATTCTTTTTTTTTTTTTTTTGAAAGGGGATAACCCTGAGGTTTTTGAAGTGAAAACTTCTTTAGCGGCGCTTGGCACTTTTTTAGGTGGGTAAAAAATGTATAACTCGCGACATCGCGTCAGCGTCATTTTTAAAATGAAACCTTAAGTCATTGCATTAAGGGTTAAGTTAGAGTGGCACGGGATCTGCCGGCACTCCCGGAGTGCAACTGTTAAGTAGGGTTCGGTAACACGTTTATGTCTGTCCATTCTACTAAGTTCTGCAAAATGAATGTAGGGTTCCGTAACAAATGCATGTCTGTCTGTTCTACTAAATTTAATATTTATTTCAAAATGAATGTAGGGTTCCGTAACAAATGCATGTCTATCCATTCTACTAAATTTTACAATTTTCAACCAAGGTCCTCCGACGGTTATTTTATAATAAAAGTAGGGTTCCGTAACACGTTTATGTCTGTCCATTCTACTAAGTTCTGCAAGATGAATGTAGGGTTCCGTAACAAATGCATGTCTGTCCGTTCTACAAAATTTAACATTTATTTCAAAATGAATGTAGGGTTCCGTAACAAATGTATGTCTGTCCGTTCTACTAAATTTTACAATTTTCAACCAAGGCCCTCCGACGGTTATTTTATAATAAAAGTAGGGTTCCGTAACAAATGTATGTCTGTCCGTTCTACTAAATTTCACAATTTTCAACCAAGGTCCTCCGACGGTTATTTTATAATAAAAGTAGGGTTCCGTAACACGTTTATGTCTGTCCATTCTACTAAGTTCTGCAACATCACCTACAACGTCCGTGATGTCAGCCCATAACACCGGGTAAACTAAGTGCCATGTCAGTACTTCCCCCTTCGATCGTGCTGACTACACTGAACTGGTCGGAAAACACAAACTATTTACATAGCCGTTTCGACCGACGTTTAATTCAGTGCGGTGGTACCAACCCGGTCAGGTTAAACCCTACCACCAAGTAAGATTAGGAGGGAAGGGACCTACAGTTTTACGAGGAATCCGAACCTCGGTCAGCCTCCAACGGTCAGCGGTCACCCATCCAAGTACTGACCGCACCCAGCGTTGCTTAACATTCAATAGCGACAGTTGACTGTCTGCACCACTGAGCTATCGAAGCTGACGTGGTCCTATTTTAATTGGGTCAAGATGGGATTGGAAAGCGAGGCGGAATCGCGAGGCCGAAGGCCGAGCGATTCCGCCGAGTACATTAATAGCAAAAATTACTAAAAAAAACTGTGAAATAAAAAAAAAGTTTTAAAAAACATAAAACCGACTTCCTAAAAAAAGGAAAACTAAAAAACTATTTAAAATAAAAATATAAAAACCGCCTTCAAAAATATATGAAATAAAAACCTAAAAAAAAAAACGAACCCTAGAGTTGAAGGCGGTGCTAAAGCAAGCAAAAATGATGCATGAAAGAAAACATGAGTGGATGATAATATCCTTTGTGATTTGTGTAGCCTTTTTAGCACCGCCTTCAACTCTAGGGTTCGTTTTTTTTTTTTAGGTTTTTATTTCATATATTTTTGAAGGCGGTTTTTATATTTTTATTTTAAATAGTTTTTTAGTTTTCCTTTTTTTAGGAAGTCGGTTTTATGTTTTTTAAAACTTTTTTAAAAAATGGGCTTTTCTCGCGGTCGTCTCCGAGCTGTATGGTTCGACGTTTCGGGCCAAACCTATGGCTCCTCCTCATGAGCGCTCTGCCCGGTGGGACAGTTGGCAGAGAACTGTCAGTTCTCCTTGCTTGCTTGATAGCTATCTTTTTTTTATAGAAAGTGCGACATGCGGCGCTGAGACACCCATAAGGTGTCTAACGACGCCCAATACTTGTCTTATTCTAACTTTGCTAAACGTGGTGGTCAGGATTGCGCTGTGATATGCCGGAGTTCTTGTAGCACAACATGATTACTCTGCTTACCCCGATTGTCGGGATACAGCGTTTGGTACGTACTTATTTACAATACAATTATTCTTGAGCGAGGATGGACGGAATAAGTCCCGCGATCATATCCGCATTGGGACTGAGGCTATCCCAGAGGAGGAATTACCTGATACAAATAGTTCAATCCACGAAGACGCGCCCCACCCTTCCTCATAATCGCTTACAGTGCATGTAAGGGATCAACCTGCTGCTACTATGTTAGTTCTATCGTTACACACTACAGCTACGATTATGAGTGCACACGCACACTAAGATCAATTTTATTGGCCAATTACGAGAGAAAGTAACGTATCAACTATAGCCCGGCCAAACTCTCCACACCCCGCCGCACCGCGCGACCAAGCACAAAAAATAGTGGGGCGCGTCTTCGTGGATTGAAGTATCTGTACAACCGACAACGGGCTCATGGGTATCTGCAGTCTTCCTGTCTTCGTTGCAATCAATAACTTTACTTTCGAGTTTTAAAAAAACCACATTACTTGATTATTTGATTACAAACATAGCTAACAACCATTCCGATTAAACCTGCTTTCTAATAATAAAAAAAATGAATCGGTCCATCCGTTTGGGAGCTACGATGCCACAGACAGACACACCATACACACACACACGTTTTTTTATGGATAGCGCGACATGTGGCACCGTTTCACCTACAAGTAGATGTCTAACGATGCCCGTGGATATTCTGTGATGCAAGGGGATTGCGAATGCCACGCCGGCCTGACAGGAGCCTTTTCACGCACGTTTTGAAAAACCCCAGGCTGTACTTGGGAGGAAATAGATATTAAACATATAACACCCCTCTTTTTTCGTCGGGGTTTAAAAATCTCCTTCCAGCCTCGTCGTATTGAACCTTTACCGATTCTTACACCATAACGCCGCTTACCTGTCTATGTCTATGTCTGTCTATGAATGAACTAATGATTTATTTAGCTAAACCTATTCGACATCCTAAACCCGGATGTTACAACCGAACGTGAACGGTGAGAAGTATCTGAAAATCAATAATTCAAAGGCTGTTACTATCGAAAAATGTAAATTAGGGCTTTCAGCGGGATAATGCGCCATAAATAAGTCCGCAATCATACGCGTCCTTAACAGGTTATTAAAAATCCAAAGCCATTACCGTCCATTTGTGTAATTCCGGTGTTCGGAGAGTGGGGCCCATTACTGCGGCGCCAGGGGATGGTGCGGGGGAGAGGCCGCTAGAGGGAGAGGGAAGGGGGGTTAGAGAGAGAGAGAGGGGAGAGTGGACTATCTTCCATTATGATTGTGTTATCGGTCGGTGGATCAGTTGGCTGGTGTTGCGTTGAAATTCACCGCAGCCATCAATTATGCACGTGAGATCAGATCATGTGGCATTCAGACTCACACTTCTGATGTCACGACACATGCTGACAGTAGCTAGTATTCTAGTCTAGGCATGGGACATCAATATCAATACTAATAATAAATCTGTAAGGGATGGTCATGGAGTAAGTTAATTTGTTTGTTTTATGAGATACTGCGTTTGTAGACTATAATAATATGATACGAGAGAGCTACGGTAACGTGAGTAATGTAACACGTCTTTTTCATTCAGTAATACGCACGCGCGTATCGTAACTAAAACTAAAAATAAATTGACGATTTTTAGAAATATTTTCTGTATGTATGTAGGTTCCTCCATAATTCTTAAACCAATCATCCAATTCGATGAAATTTAGTATAAGTACATTTGACTAGCCGCGACACGTTAAGATGTGTCTCTCATACAAACCGGATTGTTCCGCGCGCCGAAATAATGGTAAGGTAACTAAGGTAGCGGGCTTACTTATTTCTTATTTTTAAATACGAATTTCACGCGAGCGAAGCCGCGGGCAACACCTAGTGTTTCATAAAATCTTTTGAAGTTCAATCGAGGGAATATTTTCACGTTTTACCTTTGCTACTTACCGACATTCTGTTGGCCTTAAGAAATATCTTCAAGAGATAAGTCCGCCTTTGCAACTCATGTACCTGTATTCATTGTGTTACTGGAGATTCTAAAATAAGAACACACAATCGAAAATTGACCTAATTACAGGTATTTATAAACAATACTTTTGGCGCGCGGAGCAATTCGGTTTGTATGAGAGCCGCATCTTAGCGTAACCGGAATTCATAATCTTAGCGTAAACTGAATTTTATTTAACCTATCCTCTGTCACGTATAGTTAAATGTGCTTGTACTGAGTTTCATAGAATTCGGATGATCGGTTTAAGAGTTATGGTATGGAGGAACATACATACATACAGAAAAGATTTCTAAAAATCGTCAATTTAGTTTTAATATCATACATAGAGTGTATTAACGCAATATCTCATAAACCAAAGTACGAGAACTTACTCCATGACCATCCCTTACAGATACATTATTAGTATTGATTGAAATATTGATATTGATAAATAATGATGAACACAAACCATTAACCCTTCTTTTTTAAACGCAACAGAAACAAAACTGAAAGATTCGCCCCTTGATTCGCAGTACACGGCCGATACCTCCAGCACGCCGCGCCCGCGCCCGCCCGCAGTGGGCTAATGCGCTCTCTCCAAACATAATGGCCCTAATTACAAATGTAAATTGAATTCGGCCAAGCTTTCATAAGCATCTCATCCGCGAAGCGAGCGGGGCGGGCGGCGGCAAGGGAGCGGCGGGGGCGGGCGGGCGGAGGGGGGGGGGGGGATGTGGAAACCGGGAGGGGGTCGGAGGAAGAGGGGGGGGGGGCTTTTGATTGCAGCTAAAAGGTTTGGGATTAGTGCGCGAAAGAGCTTTCAATGCATTCGTGGAGCTTTTAAGTGGGAAGCTTTCTGCTTAAGATACTTACAATGTAAATGTACTACGAAGGAGCACTCACGGCCGAGTCTAATGTATCAATTATGCGGCGGTAAGCATCCGGAATGATAGATCGTGGCGCTTCATAGAGATTTTTATTTTGTTTGCGCTCGTCGCAACAAGAGTTGGGTTTATTTATGGAAGTGGTCGCCGCGCGGCGAGCTGGCGATGCGGGTCTAGATATTCTGCTATGCTCATTCTCGTGCTCATTACAACGACGATGAGGATAGTAGGTGGTGAGCAACGGGTGGTTGAGCGGTTTGGGCAGCGGCTTCTCATAAGAGAGGTTCGATGTTCGAATCGGGTCGGCGTGTACCAATGAGTTTTTTTGATTCTGACAGTATGACAAAGTTTAAAAAAAAAAACACAACTGGTCACAAATACACTGCTAATAGGTCACTACCGATAAAACTAAGTATACGATTAGAAAAATACATTTAAACAAATCAAACCTAAATACTAATTAAATTAAAACAGAACTGTTTAATTTACTTGCTGAAATTATGATATTAAAACTAAACTAAACAAACATTACATGACAGTAAGATTCAATGAATCGGCAGGTGCGGTCGATTTGGCTCAATCCGCGGACCGAATTCCGACTAAAATTAGATCTAAATCAAATTTTTTGCCCAAGCGGGAACTCAATTTCCTCGCGCTCTCTTCTATTTCCTGCCTCAAGAAGCGCATTCTTCACAACCCTGGAGGCTGCTCGCGGACCTGACGGAATATGAACGCTGCAGCGGCTCGCGGGGCGGCGGGCGGGAAGGGGAAGGGGTGGGGGTGGCGACGACGGTCCGAAGGAAGTTCGGTGCCCGGAAATAAACCGCCCGTAAAATTGTCAATTCCGTGGGCGACGCCTGCCGCCGACAATTTTGAAACGGCGACGGCGGCAGAGGCGAGCGGCGGCTGAATACGTCACGAGTGGACTCCGCACCGGCCGCGACTGCAGAGGGTAAGAACGTTAGAAAAGGCAGGGACGTCGGACTGTCCAATGCTTCTATGAGAACCAGCGTCGCCGAGCTCCGCGGGTAGCGGAGGGAACGGCGCGCGCTCTGATTGGATGGTATCGGGTGGGGGAAGGTTGTCGTATGTGGCGGCGACCGACGAATGTTATTTGTACGTTTTTACTAATATCGTGTTACGCTGGCGCGGGATAGGCCCGACGTCCCTAACTCTTCTAACGTTCTTGGCGGAGGGAGCCAGTGTCACATTTGCCACCATAATGATGGCGATCCCAAATGTGAGAAATTGTTGTGATTTTAATCCTTCCAAGCAGTGAGGAGTGTGCCGTTTGGCTAAGAAGGTTAATGATAATCCTTGAATTTGAAATTCCCTTGCCCCTTACTAGGTGGTAGGCTCAAATTTTAACCGACTGGGTTGGTACTATCATACTGGATGTGCGATGACTGCTTAGCAACCTCGGTTGTGTTATTATCATCTAGTTCAGTAGAACCAGCAATCCAATGGGAGGACTCCGGTATGGCACCTACCTTCTCGGAGGTAATATTGGCTGATCGGAGCAGGTGCTCTGGCCCCTCCGATTCAGCCACCCATACTGGATTACATTTAAAAAATATTAATAACCTTGGTTTGTCAGTTTTGCATTTTTATGGAACCCATGATCATAAAGTAGTAAACTAGGTGGCCATGGCATTGCTTCCCTTCGGTCGTGCCGGCTACATTGAACTGGAGGTAAAACACGAACCGCTGCGGCCTTCGTTCTGTCCTACCACCTTCTTCCCCCGCACAGAGGAATGTAACGCCAGCCGCGTTACATCCACATGGAAGGACTTCGGACTGACATTTCCTATCCCAAGATACTGGTAACTATGTCAAACTCTCTATTCTTCGCAGGACTTTCAAAACTTCCATGCGTTGCGAACCTGTCAGCAGTCATCGATTGTAGGAAACATTCACATCCATAACAATTGCACTTTCCGATCATAAACGTTCCGTTCGGCACTTTTTAGGGTTCTTTATCCTTACGGAAGCCAACAAAGCCTACTCCGTCTGCCTGTCTGTCCGTCTGTCCGTCAGTCCTATGGCTGTATCTTTTGAAACGTAATAGGTAACCGGTTGAAATATTTTTCAGAATACGTGTTATTTATTATGGCAGACATGCAAAATTATAATAAAAAATAAAAAAATACAGTCGAATTGAGAACCTCCTCCTTTTTTTGAAGTCGGTTAAAAAGCAAAAAATTAAGTAAAGAAGTAAAAAATGAAGGGGTCCCCACATACAAGAAACGTGCTAAGGATAGATTAGTGCACATTCACGCTACTAAATAATAGATGGCGCCACAGGTATTTTACATTACAGACAGACAAATATGATTCTTTTCCAGGTATGGTGTAGCGAATCTACGGAACCCTCCGTGCGGGAGAAAAACTCGCGCTTGGCCGATTTTTTTATATTTTCACTAGAATGTCCAGAAATGTCTTTATGTAGCGCCATGCTTTATAATAACCAGCTATCTGCCCTCGCGCTGCGGTCGTGAGTCTGTAATTACAGACATTAACATCAGCTGGGCCGAAGCCAACACAATCAAACTTGCGCCGCTCCGCGCCAGCCCGACCTCAACTTCGCTCGCGAAAAATACGCAAAGTGCACTGCCACGCCGACACGTGATGGCAAAGATTTAAATCGATAGATAAGGCAAAGCACTTGTGGTGATAGCGACACCTATCCCACAACTGAATAATAAAGATCGATAATCAATAACCTACATCGCTTCGCGGCGACGAAACAACAGAAAGATTCACTAGCACACCAAAAGGTGGCGAATAACGAGTAATTACGAATTCAGTACACCGCGCCACTTAACATATTGTTGATATATCAAATACGCCTCGCTAAATACAGATCGCTTGGCAGAACAACTGAGCATTAGCCCATACAACATCAGCTGCAGCTACACGTGGAGCCAGAGGTTACGACACCGCTTCACCTTTTACCTCATAGCTCTACACGCTCAAGAGTTCGTCACCGATTAGACATAACGGTGTGTGTGACTTCATGTATAGTTAGTCATCAAGAATCGCATCAAAAGCTGCCTCATGTTAACAAAACGCTAACGCTCTGCACTCGCGCATCGGTGCGTTCTGTTCCATTCTGTGGAACGATCTCTCAACACGCGCGTGACGCTGCGTCTGATGCGAAGTAGCCGCATGCGGCCCCTTCATCGGTGACATTGGTCTGTAGTGCGCCACGTTAGACTATGCCCTATCTATCGATTTAAATCTTTGCGTGATGGCTACGTATCTTAGTTTTGAACCTCAAAATTTTGTTCACAGAGATAACGAGGCACTATGCCAAGCCAATGTTGCATGACCCCTGAGTATCGCCAAGAGAATAGACACGTTTTTAGAGTTCCGTATCCGTATACGTTAGAGACGATGATTGTTGGAGCAACCGTGTCCTACACTGGCGGCCGTGGACAGGAAAACAGAGTGTGGGAAGACCACGCGTCAGGTGGGACGACGACATCAAGTACGTCGGCGGAAAGCAGTGGTTCCGTATCGCTGAAGGCCGGAAGGACTGGAGGAAAATTGGAGGATATGTCCAGCAGTGGACGCTTACACGCTGACTGACTGACTATCCGTCGTACGGGATCCTATTACAGCCTACGCCGTCTGTCTGTCTGTCCGTCTGTCCTAGGGCTGTATCTCTTGAATCGCCGTAATAATCGTTTAGTACCACCGCACTGAATGAAAGATCGATCAAAAGGGCTATGTAAATAGTTTGTGTTTTCCGTCCAGTTCAGTGTAGCCGGCACGACCTAAGGGAGGCACTAACGTAGCACCAAGTTCACCCGGTGTTATAGGCTGATCAACCAAAAAAAAAAACTGAGAATGTCCTTATTAACTTCTTCTGTGTGGCAAAACGAAACGCGATCTAATAAGGTGCACTATGCTATTTCATTACAAGACCGAGAATTTCCCAGTACGGGGTCCGTGTCCAGCTCGCCCGAGGGGGTAGGGGAGCGGTGCAGCAGGGGGTGTGCCCCGCCCCCGCATCACCCGATCACCCTCCCCCCGGCGCTCCCCCGAGCTGCGCGCTTTTTGAACAGCGATGATCGCGACGCTCATCCGTGAAATTGATTCTTTCGAGGAAAGAAAAGAGGAAAAGATAAATAAAAAGGAAATAGGAAAACACGGTCTAAGATTTGGCGTGAAATTGTTTTTCACGAATGCTCGAAGCGACGACGCGGCTACTGTTCGGCGCCGCCGGGGTTTCCACTTCGTAATCTCCAGTCGCGCACTGGCAGTCGCAACTTCACAGTTTTGCGCACCATTAACGAAAGCAAGATGTCGAGGGACCAATGGTACAGTCGACACAGCCAAAAACACCTCTCCTCGCGAAAGCACGCTCAGTGAGACCGTGAGGCGTAATGCCAGCAGATTTGCGGACTGTTGCTATGCTGTTTAGCCCGTTGATACGACGTTTGAAGACACCCAGGTTAAAGGATTCGGGAAACACACTCGCCGGAAGACAGTTGCACACTCTAGCGGTGTGACAAAGAAACGATTTTGAGGACCGACGGGTTCTCAAAAGCCCAATGTCAAGAACAAAAGGGTGCTCAGTTTCTCTGCGGCGAGTGCTGCGAAGATAGGTTGTATGGCAAAGAATAAGGCAAGCAAGTTCCTCCGAGAAACGTCCATGATAGTACCTACCTACCTGTAGAACAGACTGAGTGACCCAATGAATAAATCATAGGATTACTAATATCTCGAATATTGTGGAGACAAACGAAATATTCCCATTAGCAACATGATAAATAAATATAATTAATGATGCGGTATGAATGTAATTAATTAGTTAATTAAAAAAAAAAAAAAAAAAAAAGTTATGCGATAACGACATGTGGTGGTTTGTGACATAAACCAGTAGTCCATACAATTTCATAGTAAAAATGTTTTCACTTTATCATGAATTGCTGCATGTCACAAATCAGCACATGCGTGTCTAGACAGTGGCAAACATTTTTGTATAGACTAAGTGGACATTGAAAAAATTTCCAGTGAAGTTTCTTGTCAGTTCTTCTTCGCTGTGATAATCGAACTGGCGGAATGTTGCAATGTAAATATGACAAATCTGAGCGCAGTGTACTGCCAATAGATGCTAAATAAACAATAAACAATAAGCAGCAGTTTCTGCTGCTAAGAGCGAGCGACTCGCGCGTTACGTAATGGATAAGCGGGCCCGTAGCGTGGCGTGGGGTGAGGAATTTTCCAATTACAGAATGTGAATTAACGTAGCTCGAGATTAAGATAATGAGTGTGTGACGTACTGGAACCCCCCTTCCCCCGCGCGTCCCGCCCCGCCCCCCGGACCTCGTCGGATTAAATTAGTTCGAAACAATGTCGGCAATTAATTGGATCCGCCGATTGTATCTCAATTGTTAATCAATATTAGAGCGAACTTTAATTAAGCATTCAGAGATCTAAGTAAGTGCGACGAGTATGTTGCCGCGTCTCGCTTCCGCGGAGCGTGGCGTGTGACGCGGGAGCATACGTAATGCCGCGTACAGACTCTCATCGACGGACTGGTTGGAGTCCTATAAACACTCACGAGTTAAAAAAAAGACGATTTAATTATCGTAGACTGGTTGGAGTCCAAATAGGATGAGACAATTATCGTTAACCGGTTGTAGGAGTCCAAAAAGGATGATTAATAACCGGCCAAGTGCGAATCGGACTCGCGCACCGAGCTTTCCGCACCACAAAAAAAAAACCGCGAAAAAACACTTTTCTTGTATGGTCCCCATAATTTTCCACGTTTTAATTTTTTTATTATTTGATGTTTTACCCGCCAAAATAATACATATTCTGTGAAAATTTCAACCGCCTAGCTATTACGGTTCTAAAGATACAGCCATCGGACGGACGGATGGACGAACGGACAGACAGACGTTGCAGTCTTCCATACTGGGTACGGAAACCTAGAAACGTCTGACCATATGCATTTTTAAAATTAGGAAGATAGATAGATAGATAGATAGAAATACTTTATCGCTCCAAAAAAAAAAAAAAACATTTTACAGAAACAAACGATAAGTAATTTACATGAGGGGCAAAGGCGAACTTATCCCTTACAGCGATTTCTCCCAGTCAACCTTTGGATGTTTGAGAGTCGTATGTTGTGAGATATAAGTAGGTAGTAGCAAAAGAACTGAGTGTGGGAATGTAAAATATAATATAAGGAAAATAACTATGATAAACTATAATATGCTCGTACACTAGACACTACATATAAGTACGTACGTACCTACTAGTTAATTAAACGTATAAATTACTGTTTATAAATTAAATTAAATACATGTGAATTACAGTTTATATAATATATAATACCTAAATATATACATACATACTTGTCCATTCAGAATTAAAGGATTTCACGGGCCAAAAGTGTGGACCATCTAAAATCTGCAGGTACCTACGTCGTGCGACCTAGATTGTGTCGCTGGTTTAATTGGCACAGTCTCGACGCCGCGGCCGCCGGCGCCGCCGTATATTTTGATTGTTTGTTTGATTAAAAAAATTATAATGATAATACACCTTGTACCGTGTGGGGCCGGTACTTTAAAAGAATAGCCCCACTGCATCTCTCCCCGTGTATGTCGTAAAAGGCGACTAAGGGATATGACTCCCTTCTTATATTACTAGGTGGTAGGGTTTAACCCGCCCGGGTTGGTACCACCGCACTGAATGAAAGGTGGGTCGAAACGGCTATGTACATAAATAGTTTGTGTTTTCCGTCCAGTTCAGTGTAGCCGGCACGACCAAAGGGAAGCACTGACGTGGCACCAAGTTCACCCGGTGTTGTGGGCTGACATCACGGATGTTGTAGGTGATGTAGCCAACCGTGTCAGTTTCCATAAAAAAAAAAAAAAAAACATTATTTTGACATTTTAAATTAATACAGTAGCTTTTGCCCGCGGCTACGCTCGCGCGTGAAATTAGTATTTAAAAAAATAAGAAAGTAAGTAAGCCCGCTACGTCACGTATAGCTAAATGTGTTTTCTACTAAGTCTCATCGAATTCGGATGATTGGTTTAAGAGTTATGGAGGAACATACATACATACAGAAAATATTTATAAAAATCGTCAATTTAGTTTTAGTTTTAGTCACGAATCACGATACGCGCGTGCGTCTTGATGAAAAAGACTTGTTACGCTACTCACGTTAGCGTAGCTCTCTCGTAGCATGTAGTCTACCTACAAACGCAGTATTTCATAAAAAAGATATGACGAATTACCGATTTGACGAATATCAAATTTGGCAAATGTCTGAACACCCAAAGTAACTTACTCCATGACCATCCCTTACAGATTTATTATTTGTATTGATATTGATTATTTGATAGCTGTTTCATATACGGCGGCATCATCTAGCTAAAGCCGCGTCTCCTGCAACGAATTAAAAAGTATGGAATTAAAAAAGTAGAATGTCGTTGAGCATGTTTTTTCGAAACGATACACAAAAACATGAAACAAAAACATTATTTCTCTATGGGTTTCATACAAATGTGGATGGCCACGCCGACGCCCCAATGTTTCGATGTTTCTGTGTAATGTTTAAGTATTCTGTGGTAATTGTTCGAAAAAAACATTCGCAGGAGACCAGGCTTAAGAGGAGCTATATGGATGGATCATTGACTTGTATGAATCCATTGTACTTACAGTACACACATAGGGACCTGTGGGCTCTGCGTTCTAATACCCACAAGTAGAGAGAGCCTCTCGTGCTGCGGCCGCGCCGCCGCGGCCGCCTCGGGTCGGGCTCGGCCACTCGTTCCCGGCAGCGCTGCAGATTGGGTCGAGTTAAAACACTGTGACATCTCATCCACTACGTGATCCATTTGCCGAAGTAAGAAGCAATCTCATTCAATATCCCCCGCCCCACTCCCCCCGCGCCGCCCCGCGCAGCGCAGGGTTGCCTACTCCCGCTCTCCCGACAATGTTGCCCACTCGTAAAAACTTTTATTGCTCGACGCGCTCTTAAAAGCATGTTTTAGTGGCTAATGGACTGCGGCTGTGTTTGTTCAAGTTTTATTTATTCAGCCATCCAGCGCGTCCCCGGGCAAGAAAGAA
This sequence comes from Nematopogon swammerdamellus, assembly GCA_946902875.1. NCBI lineage: Eukaryota > Metazoa > Arthropoda > Insecta > Lepidoptera > Adelidae > Nematopogon > Nematopogon swammerdamellus. Next base: position 1,041,584 of record OX336337.1, read on the forward strand.
GCTAATGCCATGTATGATGATTATACTATACACATTATATCAATAACATTACGAGTATTAAGTTGATACAAATTACGTATCAAAATTTTACGAAGGCTCTTGACACCTGATAAGCTTAATTACTAAATCTTCTGTAGTCAGAAATTCTCAGTTAAAATCTTCTCACAATCTTGCTCTCATGAAGTTGTATTTTACTGTAGGCGGTAGATACTATGTGAATGGACGATAAAATACTTGTAATAATATTATAAAAAAAAACCCCTTCGACGTTTCTTGCCGGCTCTTCTTCGTGGGTGTCTGATCCCGGCATCCGTGGAGACAAGGCCGTATTCGAAGCGGACATATCAAATGATGACAAATTCGAGTGCAGGTTTACTGCCTTGAGAACTCTGAATCTATAGGTATAAATAAAAATATAATAGTGTTCATTGGTAAGCGCATCAGTTGAGGACGGCTGGACCGATATGACCGTAATAGTCCGAATAAAGTTTTTAGGAAAAAATTGGACAGAATGTCACGTGAGCGGAGCCACAGGCTCAGCTAGTAAACAATAAACAATTAATGAAGACATAACACCGAATAAGCCACTAAAGATTTCCAGTTTTAATTGCTGGAAACTGAGGGAAGGTTAAGACCTAGGATACAAGACGATGACAGAGAAAGGTCATCTAGAAAGGTTTCATCAAGAAAGTTTATTTTCTAAGGCCCAATTGCGCCAACACGAATTTAGAGTTAAGTAGCGAGTTATGGATTTAAACGCGGTTCCCACAGTCAACGGGTCTAGCTTAACGAGTTAAACTGGTTTATATCGTTAAATTCGAGTTGGTGCAAGTGGGCCTTAGGCTCTAAGTTAAGTTAAGTTAATTGACTATGGCTTATTAAGTAAATTTTTGGATAACATCAAGAGAGGACAACGATAAAGAAATAATAAAAATCAAAGAAGTTGTAGATAACGAACAACAAGTGCTAAAAACGATGGACACTCAGGTCCTACTGTCAATAATTCCTGCAGAAATTATCGCGAAGAGAAGTGCAGATAAAACAAAATAAAGTAGTTATTGCCAACACCGTCGACGGCTAAAGAAGGAACAAATGGTACATACATAATCTGTGGTGTGTAAGTAATCCGAAAGAAAATAAAGTCTTCTTATAACTAACACACAAGATTATTTAATTGGTTAAAGACAATTGTAATTTTAAACTTCAAAAAAAGGAGGATGAGTCTATTTATCTGAATCTTTTTCTTTCCTGTATGTTCAGCGATCATTATTTACGATATGGACCGACTTCGATTATTCTTTGTATTAGAAAGGGAGAACCTTAGGGGTGGTCCCATATAAATTTGTTCACGTTCTGATGATCGAATCCATGAAACTATCATCAAACTCTTGAATTTGCATAAAATGTGCACAACAAATGGGCGAATAAATTCTATACCACGCCAATGGATGATAAATGTCGATGATTCTCTTTGTTTGAAATGAGGTAGTTCAAGGGTTGGAGTCGGTTTTAACAAAAAATTGTGTGACGTGTGCAACCCTCTAATGTCAGTCAATCGTCACTTTCCTCCGTCATCAAAAAAAACCGGCCAAGCGCGAGTCGGACTCGCGCACCGAGGAATTCGTACCACCACGTAATTGGCCGAGTTTTACTTGTTGTTTTACTTTTGAGTTTGAACTACAATTACATCAAGTTTGAAGCTTGTTATGTCTTACCGTTTTTGCGATAGTACCTCGGATAGGACAAAATAATAAAAACAAACCTTGAAAAAAAAACACGTTTCTCGTATTAGACTGCACCTTAATTTTTTACTGTTTTTTTTTTGTTTGTTAGGATAGCCGCCATAATAACACATTTTGCGAAAATTTCAACCGGGTACCTATTACGATTCAAAAGAAAAATCCGTTGTAGTTAGGACGGACAGACAGACGGATGGCGTATACTTAGTAATAATAGGCTTCCGTAGGTACACAGAACCCTAAAAACGGACTATAGTGAAATCCAGTCAACGGTGGACACTCCTGTCACTAGTATCTAACATTCTGTATATAACATTGAGTAAAGAAGACTAAAGACATTAAACAATTCGGGAAGATTACGTTTACTCACTCCCAACCCTGTGGGACAGACGTTGTGCGGGGCGGGGCGGGGCGGGTCGGGGCGGAGGGAAGTAAGGAAGGGAAGGGGAGGGGAGGGAGGGTCGCTTCTTTCCCAATTGTATTAGATTCGGCTGCCCTTTTCATCTACATGTCGCCCGCCTTACCTCACCGCGATGAAAATATGTGGATGAGACGTGCCGTGAAGGGATTCCATTTTCTGTGCGACGTAGAGACATTTCGGCCAAGTTCCACTCCAAGAGGAAATATTTGAGAAAAATTTAATTATTGAAATGAAAATGAAATGAAAAGATATTTATTGATAAAAGTTTTATATTTTAGCCTACCAGGAATATAGAAAAAATAAAAATACACAAGTTTTAAAAGTGGTTGTCACAAAAACTATATTTATTATAAATACCTATTACTAAGCCTACGCATCTGTGTGTTTGTTTGTCTGTCTGTCCGTCCGTCCGTACGACGGCTGTATCTTTGGAACTGTAAGATCTAGCAGGTTCAAATGTTCACAGATATGTGTAATTATGGGGGATATAATAACAAATAATAAAAAACTGAAAAAAATTATGGGTATACAAGAAACGTGATTTTTCAACGTTTTTTTTTTGTGGTGGAGACACCTCGGTGCGCGATTCCGACTTGGTCGGTTTTTTTAAACAATTATTTTAATGTCGATAAAAAGCAACCTATATCGCACATGGCACCCTTACAACCAAACCGTCGTAAGACTAAATTTTAAAGAAAGCTGTAAGATACATAACTCTATAAAATTAATTCATAGTAAAATATTCACGATCATATTTTTCTATATCGACAGTTTTAGAAAGTGAAAATCGCGAGACGTAAATAGGTTATTTCGAAAACTTGATGACTTAATTTCTCAATGAGGGAATGTCTCAATAAGACTACTCCGATATCCACGCCATTCTACAGCTCGTCATCCTATAGGTACACCGTGCGGGGGTTGAGGGGTCGGGGTGAGGTATGAAATCTTTTCCGTCCAGGCTGAAATTGAATATTTATCTGGATAGTATCTCCATTCGGGAGCAATCTTTATGTCCCGGGGAACGAAATCTGGAGATAGTTGGAGAGGCCTCCCCGGATCGGCTTGCTTTACTTTTATTAGTTTCTTCCTGCCCACTTCCGGCCTCACTATTTCGCTCGCCGGAAAAGCGATTCATCTTCGTTTAATTTTAATTCTGCTTCGTCTTTGATTCAGTATTATGCTTAGACCATCGACCTAGCCTAAATTCATTTCGATGCGTTAGAATTTAACCATTCCTATTATAGGACAAGATAAACTATCAAGCAGCAAGTAAGGCACGATGACATATCATGACTCTTTGAATGAACCGAGCCAAGTTGAGAGGTGATAGTCTAGCCTGGCGCGTTGTCCTTAGTCGTCTTTTACGACATGCACGGGAAGAGAAGCAGTGGAACTATTATTTTTAAGTACCGGCCCTCAGGCTACTATAATGATCTACTAGCTGACTATGACCGTAACACATGAGCTCAAAGAAGAATGACTTATGTGTATTGCAAGTCTCGTCTACTCCAGAGTCCAGCACGACTCGAAGGAATGAACACGACCGTAATGAGACAGCCCGCGACGACGCTCTAATGGTCGCCATTGTGAGTTGTGATGTGACGTAACGAAAGACAAAAGACCGAAGACGAGAATGGAAATAACAGGGCTTTGGCAGAGTGTTATATTTCTCGGGGTTTTGCTTATGAAACAACTTCTTCGTCCAATTCATTTGGTTATGGCTGCTGTTCAGTGCTCTTTTACATGGCAAAGTATTGATAACATGTGGAGCTTTATGGTCGATACGTTCGGCCTAACTTATACTCGTATCATTGTAGTAGCTATCTTGAGAGCTATCCTGGAGAAAACGTTTTGTATTTAAAAATGTGAAAAATTTATTCTTATAATATCTTAAAAATACAAACAAAACACTCATCAATATGTTAAAGATCATCGCTCAAGTGCGAGTTAAAATCGCGCCGAGGGTTCCATGTAAGTCAGTCAGTCAGCGTGTAAGCGTCCACTGCTGGACATACGCCTCTCCAATTTTCCTCCAGTCCTCCCGGCCTTCAGCGATACGGAACCACTGATTTCCGCCGGCGTACTTGATGTCGTCGTCTCACCTGGCGGGTGGTCTTCCCACACTCCGTTTTCCTATCCACGGCCACCAGTGTAGGACACGGTTACTCCGAGGGTTCCATATCATACCAAATTCTCTTAGGCCTTCGCCCTAGTCCTAATTGACTTCTTTCGGGAGATGTATTCATGCGTTCAACTAAAAACACTTTCGTCTTCTCCTAAATTTACCTCTTTCTTCGAAAAACTGTTACAATATTTTAATCCAAAGTTTCAATTTTATAGGACTGGCGACCGACAGATGGACGGACAGACGGACAACGAAGTGATACTATAAGGGTTCCTTTTTTAACATTCTGTTACGTAACCCTAAAAATGCACCGGACATTAGCCTATGCTGAATCTACTGAAATTTTAGTTTATTGTATAATTTCATCCATAGGTAGGTAACGTACGCTTGGATATGTCGAAAATTCCTCCAGTTCTAAATCCAATTCGAAGAAGAACTGACGGACAAACAAACTCACAATGCCAATTTTAATTATCAATCTATCTACATAAATTCATCATAATCTGGTAGTGTTCAGATTTTTCGGCTACGCGCATATCCTTAACCTTTCAATCGTTGACCAAAATATTAACGACGCACGTTTTCCTCGTTCAAACTTTGTGGATGGATAATTACAAATAATAACGAATAAAAACTTTTTACCGACGACATAAACAATGATCAGGCAATTAGCAACATTGTTACGAAAGCATTAAGTTGGAGACGAGTCTGCAAAGGTCGCGACACGTGATGCAGAGAAAGCGGCTGTTCGTTTGAGGTCATCGGTCTTGCCGTTTATGTACCACGAAGAAGATAGGTAGAGAGACGTTGGCATTTCCTTCTGGCTCTGCGAACTGGGTCCGTCGCTCGCCACCAACTGGGGCGTCGTCGTGAAGTGGGCGCGGCACTGCATCAGTCGCGTCCAAGAACTGGTCGCGTCGTGACTGACCACGTGGAGTTAAATGGTCCGTGATTGGTGGACTGCGAAGTCATCGCTCAACGAGCTATGGAAAGAGCAATATTTGATCGATAAATTCCGTAATGTCGAAATACGACAAAAAACTAAAGTAGTCGACATTGCTAAGACATATAGCTGAAGTGGCGGTGGACTGGGCACATCTGTCGCAGAACCGACAGCCGCTGGGGTAGACGGGTGCTAGAATTGGGCACACGTACAAGCAAACGTAGCGTGGAACGACCCTCGGCTAGTTGGACAGACGACCTAAAAAAGGCAGCCGGGAGTGGGTGGATGAGAAGAGCGGAAGGCCGCGTGTGGTGGCGTGACTTGGGAGAGGCCTATTTCCAGCAGTGGATCGATACGGGCTGAGGATCACGATATAAGAAGGGTTCTTCCAGCTTTTCTGGTGGTTGCGGCGCCGGGTATAATTATGTGTACTCCTCTTTCAGATTAACGAGGAGCATTGGAAGAGCCGGAAGTAACTCCATTGTGACAAGTTTAAGACTAGTTATGGGTAACTCCATTGTGACAAGTTCAAGACTAGTTATACTACCCTATGAATGCACAATAAACTAAATACAATATATATAATGCAATGTTTTACAATGCAATTCGAGGTAGCAATAAATCCTCTCTACCTATCTTCTCCTTGATACGTACTCTTTGGTGCTTCTTTACGAATTCTGATGTCGACGGCAAATCCGATATTTCAGAATATTTTTGCAATACTTAGGCACAAAAATAGTTTCAAGAATGGCACAAAATATGTTGACGCCAGAATCGCTAGCCGAGTAGCGACTGTAGCGAGAATAAGTAAAAAGTTATAGTCACTAAAGTAGAGATGCCGCTGATGGTAGCTGAACGATAAAAGATGGCGTCATACAAGAAATATATTTTTAGGATATTGAGATCATTTGAGATCTTTATCTAGCCCAAGTTAGACGAGTTGCTCAATATCAGAAATTCAGCATTCGTTGCTTATTTTACTAGAAGTAATTTTTGCAGTTTCCGTGATCTTAGACCATATAACCTTATTAGACCATATTAAAACTTTAGACCATATAACCTTACACCATATTATAATATTAGATCACTGGTGTTATAATATAAATAACTATTTCTTACTTTTCTATTAAGGCTGCGATATGCAAATTTCGAGATTTTTGAAATTTTCAAAAATTTATTTCAGAGATACCAGGCCACACAGAAAAAATATAAAAATTTATCACGAAAGCCAAGAATAAAGAGAACTTTATAAAAAAAAATATTACTCAAAATGTGGCTTATTTACTTCACAAACCCCCTTCAAACCCCACCTTGTCGTGAACAATTGTTAACATGGTGTTTTTAGCAGCTTTTCCAGTGTCAACCTATACAAAAACTAAAAAAACAAGCAGGATAAACCTTCGTTCTAATCTTTTTCTTGGGCTTCTCCTGAACATTTTGTGTATAAGTGTCTTGATTTTCTTAAATTTAGTTAAGTTATAAGAAATAAATCACTAATCATGTTATAATTCATATATTTTTATTGAAAAGAAAAAAAAAAATCATTGAAAAAAGTGGTAGGTACATAGATATAGGTGTGTGTATGCATGAAATGGTACGTGCAAACGAGGTGAGGCCAGGTGTTACGAGTGCATCCGCCAAGTTGACTTTTCTTTTACCGGAATATCGTAAACTGATTCGCCAATAAACCAGCCGAGGTCACGCACCGTCCCGTGCAGAGGCAATTTCACACTCTCACATTATATTATATCTATAACTTATACACATACATACTTTCGTAGATACAGCCGATCACTTCGAAGCGATTGAGTGTGACTAAATTTAATTAAAATATTTTTATTTCACAATTAAAGAGAAGGGCAAAGTGCCCGCACAGTGAACTGAATTCGAATGTCACAGAAACAACGAGCGATGATGTAACGACGGATGAGAGCGTTGAGAGGAGACCTTTTTATCAATCTATCTTTCATTGTAACTCCACACATATTCCTCAACGCGCGCATTTCCACAGCATTTATCCTGCTTTCATGCTTCGTCTGCCATGCCCAACTTTCACTCCCGTACATCAGTGTAGGGGCCATCACTCCAGCATGGACAGCCAAACGTGTCCTGGTGAACATACTTTGGCTGCTCATAATAGCGTGCTACGCCCCATTCACTAGGTTGCCGGCTTTCACTCTCTTTTCCATATCTCCTTCACAATTTTCATCCCGTGCGAACAATATGTTCGTAGATACACGAATTCGTTCACTTGCTCCAGCCTCTCACCCCCAATCATTCGTATAATTCGGACACAATTTCATTCCTCTCCAGTACAAGACAGAAGTAATGTTGTCTTGACTACAATCACTTTCATTTTGTTCCTTCGACCATAACAGTTACCATGTCCCAAGCATCACTTGATCGTCGGCGCACGAGAGGCATTTCACAACTAACTAATCAATTTATTTCAGACCAGCCAAGCAGATGTCTATGAATACATTGAACAGCCAACGTGATATCACATCACACACCACACACACAACAATAGTATTTTTTCTATCTTTTTTTCTATACTTAATGTGCCATTTCAAAAATCACTAGTATACCATCTGAAATCGATCACATGGCCTAGCTAGAATGGTAATCCACTAAAAATATTCGCGACTGAGATTTATTCAAGTAGTGCAGTGATATCGCAGTCAACTGCGCCGGCGCATGTTTACATCGCACTTTGCTTAATTAAATATGACGGATTCATGTTATTAGCGCTTTTATCAGCCGACATAATGCCGCCGGCGATGTGTGAGTGTGTGAACCGTGCACTAAGGTGAGAATTATCACGGCCATTATTGTGTGAGAACGAAACGTGAATTATTAATTAATGCAATATGAAAATAAATTCTGTTGAAATGAGACAAATCAAGGTTTTAAAAAATAATCTAAAACACAAACAACATAGTATACAATAGCACGCACTGACACCTTAGTATGTAGAATTTATTCTTCGATCTCCACCTTGAACTTTACATACATAATGGATGAGTCATTCTACAAGTCGTTTAAAATACGCTCAATGTTTATATACTTAAATGCCGAAATTAAAAAAAACGCTGTTGCAAATATATACCTACTCTAACCACCACCGCACTGAATGAAAGGTCGGTCGAAACGGCTATGTAAATAATTCGTGCATTCCGTCCAGTTCAGTGTAGCCGGCACGACCAAAGGGAAGCAATAACATGTCACCAAGTTCACCAAGGTGTTACGTTAAGTTAAGTTAGGCTGACATCAAGGACGATGTTGTAGGTGATGGAAAAACTATCAGTTTCCATTTTTAAAAATATACCTCCGTGTGCCGGCCGATGCGCAGCCGCGTACTGACTGAGCGCGGCTGCCGCGCGAGGCAGCCTCGGCTCGCAAGCCTCGGTCAGTCAGGCAGGACGCGCCTCGCCCGAGACAAGCGCACGCGCGGCCTCGGGCGAGCGTTGCCTCGACCGATCCGCCCGCTGTCGGTTTTTTGTCGCGCTCAGTCCATTTGCCGCGCGCACTCAAGACGGACGTTATGTGCCTCGCTCTCCTCGCTCGTTCGTGACATGGACTTCTACCTGGATAAGGAGCTTGATATGGCTCGGCTTTTCCTCGCGAGGCAGCCTCGCGACAGTTGGTTTTGTAGCGAGGCGGCCTCGCGCGCCAAATCTTCGCGCGGCATACGGCCGAGGCAGCTTCGCCGTACCTATGCCGCGCTCAGTCAGTCAGTATGCGGCTGACGAGTGTACGCGATTGCGAATCGTGTGTCGGTACCTATTTATTTATTTTGAAAACGAACCCTGATTTCACTATATAGTACAGACGGTGGAGCCGAGCGGTTCTTTAGCGGGCTTCTGCAATAACTTCGATGGGCCGCGCAAATAGGAAACTTACCCAAGCCGGCTCACCGATAAATCGCCCGGACGATCGAGTTGCAGGTAGGGTTGCCATCCGTCCTCTTTTCCCAGGACATATCCGGGTTTTTATGGCGTCCCGGGGCGTTCCCGGGGAATTTCCATTGTTTCCGGGGTTTTTAATATGTACGTGCATGTAAGTCATTTTTCATTATATACCAACCTATTTGTGTTGTACATATATATTTAATCAGAATCACACACACACCTCACCCTTTCCACTGCTGTTTTATTTTTTAGGGCTCCGTATCCATCGTACGGGGCCCTATTACTAAGCCTACGCCGTCTGCCTGTCTGTCTGTCTGTCTGTCCGTCTATCCGAGAGCTGTATCTCTTGAACCGTAATAGGGAGCCAGTTATTTTCACAGAATATGTGTTATTATGGCCGATATAACAACAAATAATAAAAATAAGAAAAATTAAAAAAAATCACGGCGGTCCCCATAAAAGCAACTAAAAAGTGTATGCGCGCCATCTACCGAAAAGAGTATGAAGGAAGATAGATAGAAAATTCTTTATTGCTCCAGTAAACATTAAGCAGTAACAAATACATTGGAAAATTTACATAAGGTGCAAAGGCGGACTTATCCCTTACAGAGATTTCTTACAGTCAACCTTTGGATGTTTGAGATTCGATAATATTATAGTGGAATGTAAGTAGGTAGTAGCAAAAGAGTTGAGCGTGACAATTGAAGATAAAATAATAATAAGAATACTTACTAACAATACATATAAGTACATGAAGCATTTTAACTAATACATAGATGGCGTGAGTGGCGCTGACCATGACATGGCGGGCGATACCCTCGGTGCGCGAGTTCGACTCTCACTTGGCCGGTTTTTTGCGATTAGTATCGGTAGGTAGCTATTTATGATGCTACGTGAGCATCCAGAATATTTTATTGAATGTCCTTGTTTTCATTTCTTTTTTAATTTTGTATGTATGTATATTCTGTGTTTATTTTTGTTATGTATTTGTATGGAAGATTATATTATATTTAAGTTAGGTTTTTTTTCCTTCTTCGTTTCACTTGCACTATCCATATTTCTTTCGTTAAAACGCTCCTCGATACCCTAAGGTCGACTGGAAGAGAACTGGGAGAGAAGTTCGTAGTGATAAATAAGTCCGCCTTTGCGCACTCCTTTATTTTATTTTTTTGCTTTCATGTACTGTTTTACTGAGAATTGTACAAAATCAAGTGTTTCCAATTCTATTCAATTTTTCTCGGCCTGCTGTTGTTTATAAAACTTGGCGTGGCAACCCTACTCGCGGGCCGTATGAAGCGGCCGACCGGCCGATCTTGGCCCGCAGTCGAACGAAACGGTTGATTAGTTGATCCGTCGAACGGGGTTGTCGTCGCCGGCACATCCGTACAGGCAATTTGCACGCACATTAGCGCCACAATCGCTTCAATTTGCTACACAAACGTCCAGCGGTTACGGACCTCGCGTAATTGACCACTTACGATGCGTTCCGAAGCGCGCGCCTCGCCTCCTCCCGCGAGAGGGGAGAGAGTCATATAAACTTTGACAGAGCGGAATTGGATCGCTAAATAAAACCGGCAAAGTGCGAGTCGGACTCGCGCAACGATGATTCCGTACCATTACGTAATTGGCTGGTTTTTATTATTTGATGTTTTAATTTAAAGTATGCACTATAATCACACCGAGTTTGACGTTTTTCTGTGTTACCGTTTTAATGATAGAGCAAAAACAAAACAAAAAAGTTTAAAAAAAGTTACGTGTCTTATATGGGTATCCCAAGGAGCTTTGAACCAGACCAGTCTTGCCCAGAGTCGCAGGCGGTGTGGCTCGATCGTTGTTCTGTGGGGTATCCCCTTAATTTTTAACTTTTTTTATAATTTATTAGAATATCCGCCATAATAACACATTTTCTGTGAACACTTCAACCGGCTACCTATTACGGTTCAAAAGATAAGAGCCCTCGGACAGACGTACAGACATACAGATGGCGTTGGCTTAGTAATAGGCTTCCGTGCGAATACGGGACCCTAAAAACAGAACAATTATAATTATTGTTTTTTAATTGAAAGCGCGACATATGGCGCCTAGCCACGCATAAGGTGTCTAACGACGCCCATTCGGTCGCCTGCGGGGGTTGCGAATATCATGCCGGCCTGACGGGAGCCTTTTCACATTTGAAAAACCCAAGGCTCTATTGGGAGGAAATAGATGGGCAGGATGAACTCACATCTCTTCCTGATTCATCTGTGATAATGAGATAGAAAACCTCAGTTATGATGATGATGATGTATGTTTTAAGAAACGCATTAAAGCCATTCTTATAAAGAAAGCTTATTATAATGTAAAAGAAGCTCTAACTGACAAAATATTGTACTCTGAGGCTGACCGTGTATAGGTTAACATAGTGTACTCGGTGCTAGTGCGAGTGGTATAAGTAATAACAGGATAAACAGAACCTGTACATATTATGTGTATACAGGTTTATAGAACTTCATATTGCTTTGTGATCGGGGCACTGTAGCAGTTTGTGACAGAAGCAGTGGTATTATGTAAAACAAAATGCAAACATATCGTAGAAGTTTCATGTTGCCACTAGAGTAATGCATCGCTTTAAGGTCTTTGCTTACGGTGACGCTTGGTCCGGGTCGCCTCTCTCCCTAAAATATGGTTGAGGGAAGCGATGGCTTACTTTGACTAATTGATACATTAAGTATCAAATTTATTTATTTTATTTGACATTGTACTACAATGTGGTATGAATATTTATAACTGACATGACTTGATACGATATGTATCAACAATTTCTGACAAAGGCTCTATACACCTGATTTTATCTATACTTTTACTTTAACTTTTGATTTTATGTGGTCAGAATTATCAAGCTTAAATTATAGTTATTATAGTTAAATTATAATTAAATTATAGTTATTCTAGCTCTCAAACTATATCTTAACACTGTAAGCGGTGTCTATTATGTAGCTAGTCACAATGTATTGTAATTGAAGACGTTAAAAAAAGAACCCTGCGAAGTTTCTTGCCGGCTCTTCTTTGTGGGTGTAATCGAACCGGATTGTAAAAACTAACAGGACAAATTCAAGCGTAGTGTACTACCATACGAATGATGAATAAAGAATAAAGAATAAAGAATCAGTGTTGATACTAATTTACCAAATCCGACGCCATCAAGCCGTTAACCATCCAATACGCTTGTGCAGATCATTAGTTGTAGAGAAAATCCTCATTCATGATTGCACATCTCCTAGTCAGCCTCGTGAATCCAACATCCATTTGCATCTTCACCCACACTTCGGAAACTCTCTCATTGTGTAAGTCACTTTTTTTTAATTATAATTTTTAGGGCTTCTTTTAACAATGATTTGTTAATATCAGCCCCATGGCACAGAATTCCTTAATACCCATCTTCCCTATCACTTAGGTCCAGAGGCCCTAAGGGATAGAGAACTCTCAACGTTATCCAACACAATTACTAAATCCCTCTCACTTGGGTTCGCCAACAGTTTATGTTGAGTTTATGTATACTAAAATGCAAATTGAGTCTGTCCACCCTAAGTGACGTCTGCAATTCCCTCTGTAATTCCTCGTTCTGACCACACTCCATCGGCAAATGGTACATGTCATCCTCCTTGTTACACCGATCACAATTTGGACAATCTTTCTTTTTCATCAGAAATTTAAGTTAATTGAATGGAATGTAGCCAGAATCGCTATTTCAGGCCTTCGTAAATTGCACGCCTGGAACAAGGGAATCTGTGGAGGTTTTGATTGTAAAGTCATATTGTAACTCCTCCTCCATCTCAAAGGAGGACAATTCGTGAAGTGATTCAATAGAATGCACGTACTATTTCTTCTGGAACTTATGTCGCTCACTTCCTAGTTTCAAAACTTCTCCTACGGGAACTCCCCAATGGAAGATGGTTGTTCTGCAGTAAAAGGGGTGCACGAATTGGTTTCACAGGTGTGTTGTGCCGACCTACGCTCAACAGCGTCGAGCGTCTCGGCGGCAACCCACGCGGTGGAATCAGACGTAATCGTTGATCTTCCTTCCGGCTTAGTCTTGGGTTATTTGCAGTATCACGCGAGATCATTTATTTGTTTTCTTTGGAAACACTACAGCAATTAAAATTACAATTTATGCGTATTACTAATAAAATCACAGGTACAAGGCCATTCGGTGGTTCTCCCCTTAGGTTCTATGTATAATTACAGGGATATAATAAAAACTATACATAATTTATGTCTATCGTCTAAATAAATCATAAGTATACATACATAAAAAAATTAAATACAATTTAACATTAAACAACTGATCAAACAATTAAAATCATTAACATTAAAATCAGTCGATTAAATTAATTATCGCCATTTAATTCTAAGTTCTGACTAAATCATAAATCATTAAAAACATTTTGTATTATATTTTTTATCGTCTGCAAGATCCAGTTACCACTACGCTCAGCAGAAACTTCTGAATCGATCATTTTCCAGTTATGTATGTAGTTTATGTTATGGACTATCTCGTTTGCGGCCTTGTAGTGTTTAGTTTTCTATAGAATTTATCCTTTTTCTCCAAAGACTAATCTGCTCTATCTTTTTTAGGACATTCAGTATGGCTGAGCTAGAGGGGCCATAGCGCACGCTCCGACCTGTTTGTATTGATGGCTATACTGAACCGAGACTGCTATGCGGCCATCTTACATTTTGTACGGTGGTATCAACCCAATCGGCTACAATTTGAGCCTACCACCTAGTCTCCCCTCTGCATCAGATAACCCGCCATGCCCAAGTTCGACAATGCTGCTGTTCGATCGAAGTTCTTGTTGGTGACCTGAAACTCACTGATGTTCTGAAGTATCTCAGCCACAGACGATTTGTAGGGTCACTCAGTATGTTCTACAGGTACTATCAAGGATACTGCTCCTGGAATCTTGGATCCCTTTTGCCATCCAACCTATCTCCGTAGCACTCGTCGCAGATAAACTGAACACTCTTTTGCTGTTGACATTGGGCTTTGGAAGACACATTGTCTCTCTCGCACAGCTAGGGTGTGGAATTGTCTACCGACGAGTGACTATCCCAATACTTTCAAGGTGGGAGCCTTGAAACGTCGTATTAACAAGCTGAACATCGCTTCTACAGGGTGTTTCAGGATAGGCGTGAGAAACTTCAGGAATAGACAGTACTAATTATTAGAAGAAACAAATCCTTATCACTCTAATCGAAATTCCGTTTTTTTTTTCCTACAAAAATTGAAAATTGTAACAAAAACTCGTTGGGACAGTGAGTCTGGGGAGATTCCGCAACAGTCCTGTCTAGATCTAGGGAGTGCAATGACTTAGTCCAGTCTCCTTTTTCTTTTGATGTCATTCAAATTTAAGTGTACTTGGAATTTACATGTTAAGCATGTAACGAAATTCAAACGCATGGACGTTAACCGTCCACCAAAGCTCGGTGAAACAATTTTCACCAAAAAGTTACTATAAAATGACCGAATCTGGGAAACAGTTTCAGAGCTTTTCGTCTTCAAAGAGGGGAAAAAGGGGTCCACCCTTCGAACCCTGAAGTTACGAAACCCTACCCCGAAACACCCGCGTATAGTCCGCAAATCTGATGGTAAGGTGTGATGGAGCTTGCTTTCGCGAGGTTAGGTGGATTTGGGTGTTTCGGGTACCCCTGGTCCATCGGAACAGTCACCCATGCTGGTTCCAACGACACGCTCGCTACGGATACAGTGCGGATATAGGGCAATGCACTCAATTCGTCACATGTAAAGTAAAGACTGGTGCACGGCTCGGATGGAAGACGCGGACGGCACGAGGCTAATGAAGCGACAATTAGCTTAGAATGTGTATTGAAGCGAGCTCAGTTCGTTAGTCGTCAGCGCGTCGCGGAATCGTATAATTAGTCCTCGTTAGGTCGCGAGATACTCGCTGGCTGCAGAGCGTCAAGAGTAATTAGGGCTTACTCTGTTGCCTGTTAGACAATGTATTACAGTACAGCTACAGGGCATCATTAGAGGCAGAGGCAATTAATAATTGTGTTGTGAAATATAATGTATATTCATAATGTTACATATATTCTGACTAATTAACAACATGTAGCGATATGTATCAGGAACATTCTAAAAAACAAAGTGAAGGTTAGAATTACCGTACATTGCAATATCAGGCTGCGCGAGAGCAAAATTAATATATTATAGTTACTTTAGTAGTTTAAACGGTATGGGGCCGCTACTTAAAAAAAAAGAATAGCCCCACTGCATCTCTCCCTGTGTATTTCGCAAAAGGCGACTAAGGGATATAACTCCCTTCTTATATTACTAGGTGGTAGGGTTTAACCCGTCCGAGTTGATACCACCGCACTGAATGAAAGGTCGGTCGAAATGGCTATGTAAATAGTTTTCCGTCCAGTTCAGTGTAGCCGGCACGACCGAAGGGAAGCACTGACGTGGCACCAAGTTCACCCGGTGTTATGGGCTGACATCACAGATGTGGTAGGTGATGTAGTCAACCGTGTCAGTTTCCATAAAAAAAAATACTTACTTACATATCACACGCTATACTTATCCCGAAAATCGGGATAAGCAGCGAGTTATCGGTGTTGTGCTGCAAGTACTCTTTTAAATTACATCGCAACACCAACGTGGTGGACTTAGCAAAGTAGTCGGACAAGATAACTACATCAAGCAGCAAGTAAGGCATGAAGACCCACAACTGGGATGGCACCTAGTTCACCCGGTGTTATGGGCTGACATCACGGATGTTGTAGGTGATATGGCCAATTGTGTCAGTTTCCGTAAAAAAAATTATTTTGTTGAAATGCAAGATATTATTTATTTGCAATTTTAATAAGCCACAAGATTTATAATTGCTAAATGCTAATATTGTATGCTAAATATGTAAAATAAATTATTATTTTCATTTGAGTACTAAATTAGCTCGTATTGCGTTTGCTATCGATCATATCAGGTTCGGTTTCTCTTCTGTAACATAAATTTTGCGAGTACCGCGTGAGGCCGGTACTTAAAAGAATAGCGCCACTGCATCTCTCCCCGTGCAAGTCGTAAAAGGCGACTAAGGGATAAGGATAACATGCCGTGCTAAAGGGCGGCTAGCCACTTCTCACCTTGGCACGGTCTTTCCACCGAGTCATACAGCATGTGGGTCAACATACCTTACTTGCTGCTTGATAAACGTGGTGGTCGGTATTGTGCTATAATTTACAACAGTACTTGCAGCACAACACCGATTACTCTGCTTACCCCGATTGTCGGGATACAGTGTGTGGTATGTACCTATGTATAATCATAAAAAAATACTCGTCTAAAGCAAAGTACACTTGAATGATCAACACTTAAATTGCAGCCGAATTAATACCTACCGACTATAAGTAGTCGGGTAAATATTATAATGAGAACCTACCGCATCGAACTGTGTTGTCTGTCTATGTTATTTATTTCGAATGATAAATTTGTGTAAATTTCGCTAAAAAGCGAGCAATAAATTCGAATTTAATGTTCTCGCGTGTTAGTTTTATTGGCATTAATTTTAATTGGATTTGGGAAGTGGTGATCCGACCTTTATTATCAGCCTGTTTTATAAGCCTAGTATTTATATCGGAATAAATACCAGAGTATCTGACATCTAAACAAACTGTCTTTCAAAAATACGATTTTTTTTTTACATTTCTTGGCGATGCGCCCGGATATGTTCGGTGAAGCCATCGCAAGGTGAGTTCCACACCTTCATGCTACTGAGGTGCTCAAGCAAAATTTTTAGGGCAATTTAAGTACCAAGTGGCCCGCTAGAGGCGCTGCATATTTTCTCCAACAGCACGAGGGAAGCACTGACAGACATGGCACCTAGTTCACCAAGGTGTTATGGGCTGACATCACGGATGGGATGTGTCAGTTACCATAAGAAAAAAAAATCACTATTTTACGCATCGAATTGTAAAAAAAATTCATAGTCCAGCCCAACGACATTGATCCAGCTTCCGTTAGAACTCATCTACAAGTGGGCGTTGGTTATATGTTTTATAATAATCGTAATAAATCGAAACCGGTGTTTCTACCAATCTAAATATTTATTAGAAAGTGTTTTAAATAAATACAAATTATGTTAATTATAAAGATACCAGGAGGGGAAGGTGTGGATCTAAGCTTGCGATGGCTTCACCGAACATATCCGGGCCTATCGGCAGTAGAGGTCGGCAGTATTATTGTCTAAATAAAAGTGTAAATGCATGAAATATTTATTTCAAATATGATTAGCAGTAATTAATATTTAAAACAAATGTGGTCTGCTTCGCCCAAGTTACTATAGCTTTCAGCAAAATATATTAGATATAAAATGTTTTATTACCGTGAGATAACAAGAGGTAGTTCGGCAAAAAAAATGAAATTCCTTTTAAAAATAATTTTTAAAATAGATTTTTTTGGATATACAGGTTTTGGATATTCAAGTGCACAGAGCATCAAATACCTACCGCCCGCGCCCCCTACTAGAGGTGCCCTAAGCGATAATATTTGAAACCCAAAAACTACACGCAGTGCTACTAGCGCTTCGTATGTGTGTGTGTGTGCTAGTATCGACACTACACACAAAGAGGAGCAAGTTAGGCACATGCACAAAACAAATGCACACGCACAACACACATATGTAAGTCATAGGCCACGCCTACAGGCTTCAACGCCGCTGTAGGGAAATCGCGCTCAGGGCACCTCTAGTAGGGGCGGGCGCGCGCATTTGATGCTCTGTGTTCAAGTGTGAAATAATATGCAATAAGAAGATGTGAAAGCACAAGTAAAAGCCTATTGGTAATTTTTTTTATTTGAACTCTGACCAAAGGAATCACTGGCATGGCACCTAGTTCAACGAGGTGTCATGAGCTGACATCACGGTTGCCAATTTTGTCAGGTGCAAGTGCAAGTCGGGCTCGCGAACAGAGGTTTCTGCACCACAAAAAAAAATGTTGAAAAAACATTTCTTGTATGGGGACGCCCCTGTTTTTTTACTTTTAAATATTTTTATTATTTGTTGTTATATCCGCTACGAAAGAAATTTATGAAGCAAATGTGAGTGGAAGAGTCGGGAAGGGTCGCCCTAGACGCACTTACCTGGACCAGATCGGGCATGTGCTCAAAAAGGGGCAAGTGCGTAGTACCCGTAACCGACGAGCATGCATGAAGAACATTATGGGAGTGGAAGAGGCGGCAGAGGTGTGTCAGGATCGTGGCACGTGGAGATCCGTTGTCTCTGCCTACCCCACCGGGAAACAGGCGTGACGCTATGTATGTATGTATGTATCCGCTATAATTACACATATTCTAAGACAATGTCAAACTATTACCTACGGTTTCAAAGATACAGCAGTAGGACAGACGGACAGACAGACAGACGGCGTAGGCTCAGTAATAGGCTTCCGTACATAGGAAATACCTTATTGCTCCAAAACATTTAACAGTAACAAACGATAAGTAATTTACATGAGGGGCAAAGGCGGACTTATCCCTTACAGGGATTTCTCCCAGTCAACCTTTGGATGTTTGTGAGTAGTATGTTGTGAGATATAAGTAGGTAAGGTAGTATCAAAAGACTTGAGTGTGGGAATGTAAAATATAATATAAGGAAAATAACTATGATAAACTATAATATAAACTACATATAAGTACATACTAGTTAATAAACCTAGAAATCGCAAATTATAATTAAATTAAATACATAAAACTATAAATTAAATACATATGAATTACATTTTATATAATACATAATACCTAAATATATACATACACACTTGTCCATTCAGAAGATTCAGGATTTTTTAGCCGGCAGGGTACAGAAACCTAAAAAAAGACTTACCCATACACAAGTAATAGTCCTAACTTTGTGTAAGTAGTGTTTAATATACCCATGCATACTCGTATGTGCTTGGGAAATTTCTAATCGAGATGCGTGTATTTTTATCACACCTTGATCTGGTAGAAACATTCCATAATTAAATTAATTAGGTAGCAAAATGAGGCAACATCCGCTAATGTTAGAACGGTCGGCAGGACCCCATCACAGCGCCGTATCGGGAGGTTGTCGTGTTTAATTGTCATCGCTCGTCGCGCAGGCGCTGTGAGATATCGCATTGAGCGGTTTCCAAGATACTGAGATAATGATCGTTAATTAACACGAGAGTCGCGCCGGTAAGATTGCTCAAGCCTGATCCGAAGATTACGACTAATGAGCTGAGGTTTGGCCGGACCACTACAATTAACTACTTCGATGTATTCACAGTTCCGCTCGCTATACAACGAGGATTTTTGTGAAATTTTAGATACCAAAACAACAACATAATATTTATTATTTTAAAGAATCGATAACAATTCTAAAATGTCATTCTAAAACATCAGTTATTTATTATGTTAAAGAAGAAGAGATATTTTATGCCAACAAAAAGTGAAAAATAACGGATAAACAGTAATAAATCTTTAAGTACACATAGAACGTTTCTCTATTCCTTATAAAAGGGAACGTCTGTCTGTATGTATATTTGAGGTAAACTCCGGAACCACTGAACAGAGATTTGATGCCGTTTGCACCAATGGAAAGGGTAGCTCTTGAGGCTCACTATAGGCTATATTCCATCACGCTAAACAGCCTTAGGGCTGAGCAGTATTAAATAAAGGATAGTATGGACAGAGAGAGAGAGAGAGAGAGAGAGAGAGAGAGAGAGAGAATATAAGCGAAGCGATCGTTTATTAATTATATATATATTATATTATATATTTGCGTTTAAATCGGATTTGCTATTAAACCGAGTCTACCGCGAGCGAAGCCGCGGCCAAAAGCTAATATTTAAATAAGAAAGAAAGAAGAAGTTTTTAGATTAGAGAAGGATACGCATTGGCTATCTCTAACATACGACTATTACTTTTTTAAATAAAAATAGATCGATTTTTTTTATTTCACACTAAACAATAATAAACAATGATACACGAATAACATATAAATGTACTGTACATAATATTGAAAAAAATATTTGTAGACTGTGAGCAAGCAACGCGGATTAGTTTGATTTATTAATTTTCTTTGTCAAATATCACGAAGTCTACACATCATTGATCTGGACCGTGTTGCGGCAAGAGTTCAAGATGATTTTGCGAATTCTCAGTGGTCTTGCTGGGCTCAAGTCCACGAGAAACTTGCTTATTAAAAGCGTAGTTTCTTGGCAATAACTTGTCTTCAACTTCTTGTAAATAACCCTCGTGATTGTCCACGAAGACTTATGTATTTACCTATTTATTGGTACATGCGCAGACTTGTAGCCGTTTTAATGAGATGTTGATAGTAGGACGTAGTACGAACCAAACCCTACGTTCGTATAGTACGAGATCCGGTCTGAGAAGGTTACACTCTCATCTGTTATTCGGATAAGACATGTCCTTATTTAAATAATTCTTCTGTACGTGTGTTTGTCACCTCCTCCTAAACGGCTGGACCGATTTGGATGAAATTTTGTGTGTATATTTGAGTGGGTCCCTGGATGGTTTGAAAATGCAATTGAACCCGGTAGATGACGTCGTCGTGATAAGTCCACGCGGACGAAGTCGCGGGCACAGCTAGTTTTATATAAAGATGAAAAGGTAGAAAGTTTCTTTAGAAGATGTAGGCTAATAGCCTAATAGATGGCAACTGGGTTGCCTAGCTATTTATCTCGCTTGATCGTCTCTTATCCCCGAATCCTTTAGGTAAATGAATAAAATACGTTTTTGTGACATTAAATTGCGTGTTGGGATCATTAAATTTTGTTTGAGACTTTGAAATAATTTCAAAAGTGGTACATTTCAGCTCCGGAATAAATTTTTTTTTTATTCAACATATCTGGTTGTGCTGAGGGACCAAAAGTGCAGTCGACAGCAACGAATTAAATTATCGGGAAGTGGCATACAACGCACCGAATTGAGGCGCGCCATTGGCGAGCATTCAGCACACTCTCCAATCCACGTTGTCTCTCCTTTATACGTATCGACGTTCACAGAGCGGAAACGTAACGTGATGTATGAGGCGCTCGCGCACTTACGCTGTTTTAAATATTGGCAATATATAGAACTCCAATCGCACCTTTCTACCGGTAAAATGTATGACGAGGGCCCGTCC
Source organism: Nematopogon swammerdamellus (assembly GCA_946902875.1). NCBI lineage: Eukaryota > Metazoa > Arthropoda > Insecta > Lepidoptera > Adelidae > Nematopogon > Nematopogon swammerdamellus. The sequence goes on from OX336337.1 coordinate 1,062,884, forward strand.
AGAAAGTAGAATGTCGTTGGTCGACAGAGCCAAATTCACGTCTCCCGCGAAATCACGCTCAGTGGTCAGTACCAAGGGATTTTCGATTTGTTGCTGGGTTGTCTAGCCTATTGATATGACGTTTGAAGATCCCCTCCACCCCCCTCCTATTGCCGAATTACATTTATAAGGAGAATTATAAAGAAAGTCAGATGTTTATAACTTTATGAGATATAGCTTTTGCCCGCGGTTTCGCTCGCGCGAAATTCGTATTTAAAAATGAGAAAGTAAGAAAGCTCTCTGCCGTACCTAAATTTCGGCGCGCGGAACAATTCGGTTTGTATGGGAGCCACATCTTAGCGTAACCGAAACTGAATTTTATTTAGCCTGTCCTGTGTCATGTATAGTTAAATAAAGGGTTATGGAGGAACATACATACATACATAGAGAAAAAAATTTTAAAAATCTTCAATTTAGTTTTAGTATCTTCCATAGAGTCTACAACCGCAATATCTCGTAAAGAAAGATACATACAGAAAAAAATTCTAAAAATCGTCAATTTAGTTTTAGTATCTTACATAGAGTCTACAACCGCAATATCTCGTAAAGAAAGTAACTTACTCCATGACCATCTCTTACAGATGTTTGATTAGTATTGGATAGCGAAAAATCTGTAAAATTCATCCGAATAACAGATACGAGTACAAAGTTCTTAGGCCGGATCTTAGACTAGGACGTGGAAGGTGTATAGGGTTATGGAAGGAAAACGAGTTGGTTCACTTGATATGGAGACTGTATGCTTCACTGCAGAGTTAGTTGTTATTCCTTTCAAGGCAGCAGAGGTAGGTTCACATAATTTGTAGACAGTTTGTTAATTTAAACCCTGAAATGATAATTTACAATCATATTAACGCAATAATAAACGATATGCGACGATTCTCCGGTATGGCACCTACCTTCTCGGTGGTGATATTGGCTGGTCGGAGCATGTGCTTTGGCCCCTTCGACTCAGCCACTCATATCGGATTACATAAAAAAAAGTGTCAGTTTCCATAAACATAAACGTTATCTATTTATGGTGCCATCACAGAACTTTCTCTATATTTACTCTATGGTTCATTTTAAACTTAAGCGCGCTACCTTCATCTTCCGAAGCTTCAATAACATTCGAACAAAACGGATGATTTTGATTTAATTGTTTTTTTTTTCGTCGATATTTTTATGTGGCAACTCAAAAGTTTTCAGGAATTTTAATTCAAAAGTGACACGTACAGTTCAAAATCTTCGTTCAAAAATATATTTTTTTTATATCAAAAGTCGAAGATTTTTACACCAACAGAAACTGTCAACTAAAACGAAATCATTTTCATCTCCTTTTCACCTCGTCACGTCGAATTTTCGTGTAATTTCTTGAGTTTGACGAACAAAAGAGATGATTTCAGCTTTCCAATCAAGATTTTATTTCACGATTTTTTATTAATTAGGTAATATTAAATTATTAATTTTTGACGTCAATATTAATTTGGTAAATGTGGTGGTCGGTGTTGTGCTGTAACTTATAAGAGTCCTTGCAGCACATCGCTGATTGCTCTGCTCATTCCGATTGTCGGGGTAAAGCGTGTGCTTCAGCTCATAAATTAGGGTTACGGGACCCTAAAAATAGCACCAAACGAGCGAACGCTCATCAAATTGAAATATTGAATATTATCAATTAGTTTTAACTACTGGGATCATTTTGCAGACAAGATTGCTTCATTAGAGCCGCTTCGAGCGGTCCGTTGTTGTTTACGGCAAGTCGCTGTATTGATGCATCTATTTCTAAAAGATACGACTTAGCGTCGCCGCCGGTGTGGTCTATAAATCGTAGGACTAATAGCTTCGCGGACGTCGCTGATTGCATTTACATTGCTAATCTGCGAGGTGGGGCTCTCGTCATAGGCAACATCAAATTGACTACAAGCCAACTTTATTGTTTATTGTAAAATTTCATCCAAGTAGGTAACCTACGCTTGGACATGTCGAAAATTCCGCCAGTTCTAAATTCAATGCGAAGAAGAACTGACAAACAAACTTCGCAAGTCACAATGTTTTGTTAGTACCTTATATATAAGTATTATTTATAGTAACTTACAAATAATTAACCCATACTACCGCTCACAAGAGCATTAATACTTACAGCATAAACATGACTACTGAAGAATCTGATCAGATCACTCTGCCTATTTACGTTACCTATATCTGGTGTATAGTGCCATCGTCAATTTTCAAAACAATTATTAAAACTGTTATTGCCGGGACGCGAAGGCGCGAGTCGTCGTCGGCTATCGCCGCCGCCGCCCGGGGTGCCAATATTGCCGTTGGTGTCGTGTCATTTTTACCCGCGGCATTTGTAATGTTCTAAAGATGCTGCTGGTAGTGATAATATAATAATATGTATTTCATAAATTATAAATGTTTAAATACACATAGAAATGTAATATATTTATTTTTTTATTTATAATTTTTTTTATACTAAATGTTTTCACAATATTGTTTTTATTTATGTAGACTAATATTATTAAAAACGTCGACCCGTTGGCAAATCTTATCGAATGAAGTGAAACTTCTGCTTTATAATGGCTTTTCTTTGTAAAAAATGTATACATTAATCGTGCAGACTTATGTGGACAAGGAATTGAGGGAATCTATAGAAGTGTCATGATTCGTATAAGTTTTAATTTTAATATTTAATTTTCGGCAATACTTTAGACTCGCGGTCGCTCCCATTGACTTTACGTTATTTCTATGGTCGCTCCTAATTGGTTGATTTGAATTTGTCAAGTGTAACGAACACGAATATGAAGAGAGGATGCAGAAGTGGATAGCGAGGAGTGAAGGGGAGCGGGGAGAGGAACGGGGATTGCGCTGGCCGGGCTGGCAGGCGGTCGTGTGGACGGATCGAGGAAGAAGACGATGGTGTACTAGAGATTGTTTATAAAGTTGATTAACCGAGACAAGTGAAGAAATATGCGATACCCTGCAGTTTATATTATTTAGTATGTACGTATGTATATCAATTCAGCCGCTGCGTTGCCTCGTTGAGCGTACTTTCGCGAAGAGGTGAATTTGGCTGGTTCGAGCGATTCTGGTCCCTCCGCCGCGCCCTCGGCACGCACAGCCACCCAAACTAGTTTTTATGAAAAAGTTACATAACTAATTAACAACTTTATGAAAAAATATAACAAATTAATAGCTTGTATAATTAATAACTAATAACCCGGTCGATTCTAAAGTTACTCCGGCTTGTTCCCCCGGCCCGCCACCGCCGCGCCGTCAACGACATTCTACTTTCTGGACGGGCCCTCGTTATACATTTTACCGGTAGAAAGGTGCGATTGTAGTCCTTCTATATATTGCCAATATTTAAAACAGCGTAAGTGCGCGAGCGTCTCATACATCACGTTACTTTTCCGCTCTGTGAACGTCGATAGAGTAAGATGGTTAAATGGCAATTTGATACGTATAAAGGAGAGAACGATTGGAGAGGGTGCTGAATGCTCACCAATAGCGCGCCTCAATTCGGTGCGTTGTATGCCACTTCCCGATAATTTAATTCGTTGCGCGCCGCCAGCCCCCCCGCGCCCGGCCGGTTCAGGTAATTAGTTACGTTGCTCGGTCTCGGGTAAAAAAGTCCGCATTAAACTTTAAATCGACTTAGCGATCGAACAATGAGCTCGACATGGGCTCAATTAAATTGTTAACTGCAAGCGACCGCCTGAAACTTACTGCACGCATCGCGTCATCCTCAGAGGATTTCACATCATGATTCCATACTATAAATCTATTCAAAGACAAAGACAAAGACAAATCATTTATTGTAAATTTTTGTAGAGTTTTGAACATTGAGCGCCTGCCTGGGTTGTACATGAGTGCTGTGCTACTACAAAATGCCTGGGTAGGCATGCAACACAGCACTAACACTACTCTCGTGGAAGCGGCGGGTGGCCGAGTGGTTTGGGCATCGGCTTCTCATGCGGGAGGTCCGAGGTTCGAATCCGGTCGGCGTGTACCAATGAGTTTTTCCTGACGAAAAAATTTACGTCTACACCCGCTGCTTCACCGTTCGGAACCGGTGTAAAACTGTAGGTCCCTTCCCTTGCCCCTTACTAGGTGGTAGGCTCAAATTGTAGTCGACTGGGTTGGTACCACCGTACTGGATGTAAGATGGCCGCAAGCAATCTCGGTTGTGTTCTCCTCTAGTCCAGTATAGCCAGCAATCCAGGGAAGTCTTCGGTATGGCACCTACCTTCTCGGAGGTGATATTGGCTGGTTAGAGCATGTGCTTTGGCCCCTCCAACTCAGCCACACATACCGGATTACATAAAAAAAAAGTTGCGCAATACTGAATAAATATACAATTATTAAACGTACCTAATTACCACTCATATACTGAATTAAATTAAAAAATAAAATAAAAATTATATTACCTAAATGAACATCAAAATAAATTTTCGATACATACAATTAATTAAGTGGGCAAAGTACATTTAAAAAAAATCTTTCACTTTCTAAAAACATTCTTTCATGCATAAGCCAGTCATATAATTTCGTTTTAAATAGTTTTAGATTAAGTTGGCTGATTTCCTTCGGAATCTTATTATTTATTCTATAAGATTACATCATATTATTTCAAGCCTAATTGGAAAACATACCATTACTTACAAGTGAACGAAGCGACAAAAACTGACATTAACCTCGGAGGTCACAAACTTATAACACCCCTCCTTTTGCGTCGGGGATTAAAAAAATAATAGAAGTGTTAGGTACCAATTAAACACAATAATACCTTTTGTTATTTATAAGTTCACGTTTAGTTGCATTTTGTTAGATAGGTAAGTTTTAGTATTTAATATTCTCTTTAAGTTCTTTCTGTTATTTAATGTTTATGTTCTCTTTTAGTTATTTTAATAAACGTTACAATCCGAAAAAATATACACAAAAACTCATGGAGTATGAAATTGGTAAGATTTTCGTGGGGTAATTTTGATGTCCCAGCCCCACCTCTATATATCTCAATAGCTAGGAATGATTGAGCACAACCGCCACGAACGTATTTGCGTCTGATTTAAATGTTATATTGCACTTATTTCTGTTTCTACTTAAAGGTTTTTGGAGAAATAAAAGCATTTTCTGTCTATCTGTCTATAAAAAATAAAATTGTACTAAAAGTAAAACTTCCCCGCGTAAGCGCTAGGAAGTTAGGTTGTCTACCCGTCTAGGCGGATCGAATCGAGACGCTCGCAATCCCGAATGGATGGAATAAAGGAGTACCTAGCGTGCGGGCGAGTTCTTAATTAAATATACACTATCTAGTAATTAAGATACAATTCAATCGTGTAGCAGGCAGGACTACGATTCGATGGAACAGGCGATTTGGTCGCTGGTGAAGCTTCTTGCGTTACCAAATTGAATTATTATTACAAATTAAAAAAAACCCCGACCCTTAAAAAGTCAAAAATAATTTAAGTTTACTTACTTAAAGGAGTCGGGGGACCGCTAAGTAAATAACCGCGCAGATCAGAGTTTTTATGTTTTATTTACTCAGCGGTCGAAGAAAAGATTCAGAAGACACTTTAATACTGTATGACTTAGATGACCGAGTCAGAACTAGCTCTATACTCTTAATAATTGAAACCAATGATTTGCTTTACGAAATAACAATAAGTACTCTGAACTTATCTGAGTGGTAGTTGAACAACGACGCTCCCGGAGTTTCCTGCAAGCCGTCGATGTAAATCGGAAATCGCTCTCGACACTAGTTCTCAACTTCCCGAGGCATACATAGGCTTGCCAGGTACCCGGGATTTCCGGGATTGTCCCGGGCAAGGCTCCAATGTTCCGTGTCCCGGTCGAAGGGTCATTTTGTCCCGGGAAGAGTCCAGATGCCGATGAATTGAAATTTCTCTATTTCATTTTAGTGAAGTGTTGCTTACTAAAGTTATTCGCTTTAAAACAAACGCTAAAAGTTCGCCGTAAACGTAATTCGTCAGCCGCGCGAAGTATACATAGACGCTCGCCCACGCAACTGCAGCTGCAAAGCAATAACCACTTTACACTCGATCGTTAAGGTACATTTTTGCACGCAGCGATTGGCGACGTGAAAAATATTGACCTTTTCTTTACATACATACATACACACCACACGCTGTATCCCGACAATCCGGGTAAGCAGAGTAATCGGTATTGTGCTGCAAGTACTCTTAAATTAGAGCAAAACACCGGCATCTTGTCTTTAGGCGGCATCTTAGTCGCCTTTTAAGACATGCACGGGGAAAGATGCAGTGGCGCTTTTCTTTCTCCATCATATAATTTATGAAGGACTGCAATAGTAGATATGTCCCGGGAAGGCTCACATCACATCTGGAAAGCCTAGGCATACCACAGAATCCATTTAACTGAACGCCTTCTGGTCGCGTGCCCCGCGTCGGATAATCGAACTATTTCGTGAATACACTTTGAATTTTAAGCAAATTTAAAAAAGTTACTTCTTTTCAACGTGTTTGTATGTATTCCTATAATTTTCTTGGCAACTATGGGAAGCGTTGAGTGATGATAACCGATCTCACCACCTGCTGTTAATTTTCGTCCAACAGTTGTCTGTCGGTTAAAGTGATATTTCTTAAACGTTGACAGTAGTTAAAGTTAAGTATGAAATAAAATTCAGTTCCGGTTACGCTAAGATGCGGCTCTCATACAAACCGAATTGTTCCGCGCGCCGTAATAAAGTTACGGTAGCGGTACTTACTTTCTTCTTTTTAAATACGAATTTCACGCGAGCGAAGCCGCGGGCAAAAGCTATTAGTATCATAAAATGCGACATCTCAACATCCAATCAAGTCAACATCAAAAATGTTTATTTGTTAAATTCTAGATCATAATTACGTCTTGGTGAAACGATGCCACATGTCGCGCTATCGATAAAAAAAATTACAATAGGTACAATTTCAATCTATTTTACAGCCAAATTATACCTTCTTTTTTTTATGGGAACTGACACGGTTGGCTACATCACCTACAAAATCCGTGATGTCAGCCCATAACACCGGGTGAACTTGGTGCCACGTCAGTGCTTCCCTTCGGTCGTGCCGCTGAACTGGACGGAAAACACAAACTATTTACATAGCCGTTTCGACCGACCTTTCATTCAGTGCGGTGGTACCAACCCGGGCGGGTTAAACCCTACCACCTAGTAATATAAGAACGGAGTCCCTTAGTCGCCTTTTACGACATACACGGGGAGAGATGCAGTGGGGCTATTCTTTTAAAGTACCGACCCCACACGGTACAAGAGATACACGGTACACGGTACCTGAGATCAATCAGATAATACTAATTTATGTGGGTACTACTGGCTATATAGGTCTAGTGTACACAAGACGTGACAAATCCTTCCTTCCTTCCTTACCTATAATAAAATCCAACGTCTGCTTTCTGTCTGAGTGTCTGAGTGTCTGAGTGTATGTCTGTCTGTCCGCTTATAACTCGAGAACCACTGAACCGATTTTAATTCTACGGATAGCTTGATTCTTCCCAGCAACTATAGGCTACTTACTATCACGCTAAATGGCTTATGAGGTTAGCAGTGAAGGGAAATATGAGAGCGGGCGGAGCCGCGGGCACATAACATTATAAAAACAAAGTTCATTTCCACCGATTTACAAAAATGTCTTTACTAATTTGTCTCCGGGTGATTACGTGCTATACCATCATGGCATCGTTGGGATAAGTAAGCAGTAAGGTTGAAAGTGATCACTGGCGAAAGATAGAATAAATGCATTATGAATTCTGTGTTCTATAGCATTCATTGATATACCTACATATTTATTTAGATTTGATGCTCCCTTTAGGGTTGAACTTTCGGTTATGAAAACGTCTATCTTTTGTCTTTCTACGTTGCAAAATATAAAAACCTGTCGCGCCATCTATTATTCAGTAGCGTGACTAATCGAATTAGCACGTTTCTTGTATGGTAATAGATTCTTAGCACGTTTCTTGTATGGGGAATCCCCTTAAATTTTTACTTTTAGCTTTTTAGGGTTCCTCATCCGGTACGGGACCCTATTACTAAGCCTACGCCGGCGTCTGTCTGTCTGTACGTCCGTCTGTCCGACTGTCGAGGGCTGTATCTCTTGAACTATAATAGGTAGCCCGTTGAAATTTTCACAGAATATGTGTTATTATGGCCGATATAACGATATAAAAAACTTTGTTTTATTTTTATAACAATAAATAATAAAAATAAGACAATGTAAAAAATTCACGGGGGTTCCCATAGAAGAAACTAAAAAGTGTATGCGCGCGTGCTATCTATCGAAAATAGTATGAAGCATTTAAACTAATGATGAATTTTAACCAATATGAAGCATTTCACAAGCACGCCATAGATGGCGTGAGTGGCGCTGGCCATGACATAGCGATACGGAACACTCGGTGCGCGAGTTCGGCTTTTTTATTATTTATTGGCACATCCGCCATAATAACACATATTATGTAAAAACCGGCTACCTGTTACGGTTCAAAAGATACAGCCCTAAGACGGACAGACATGACGGACGTATGGATACGGAACCCTAAAAACGAACGAAATGAAACTACGATTACATTTTATAACTCACACCTCTACAAGGAGCGCTTCTCGCTGATTCCACGTACCGAGCGAGCCGCGCTCCGCGGCCGCCGACACTGTGGGCCGCATCTGCCCCATTTCGGTGTAATTTAAATGCATACACATTACCCTTCCCCCACCCCCCGCCCGCCCCCCTCCGCCCGCGACGTGCACCCCTGCGCCCCGCGCGGCCCCCGCACGCGAGACAGCAGGCGCAATACGTTTAATTTATTATAAATTGCTTTATTACATCGCTCTCACGAGTGCGGCTCCGGTTTTCTTGAAGCGATGGATCCGCTGAGCTCCCGTTTTCAGTTAAAGTGGATTTTGTCGAGCAGCGCTCTCGGATACTTCGGCGGGCCATTGTTAGGAAAAGTGCTGCGGATTCGCGGGCAATTTCTGAAATTGTGCGGAATATTGGCTGGTTGCAGTCAACATGCTATAGTGAGTCTAAACCCGTTTGTCACTGTCTGCTTTTGTGGTCACGTACCTCTGCATTTACAAAATGCTATGTTTGTCTTTCATATCTACTCTCTACTTCTTATAAAAGGGAACGTCTGTCTGTATGTATGTAAGTATCTTTGAGGTAAACTCCGGAACCACTGAACATATTTTGATGGTTTGCACCAATGTAAAAAGTACCTAGTTCTTGAGGCTCACTATAGGATATATACCATCATGCTATATTATTTCCTTAGGGCTGAGCAGCATCAAAGAAAGTATGGTATGAACGGAATTATAGTGTCGAATGGTAGTGCCGGGTGGTGAGGGGAGAGAAGGGCGGAGGTGTGGGAGGGAAGGAGGCGAATGAGGAGAGGGAGAGGGGGGAGGGAGAGGGGAGGGAGAGAGGGGGAGGGAAGGAGGGAGGGGGCCAAAGATAATAAATTAGACGACAACCTTTTTGTCCGCCTCATAGCCGGCATGGCGCCTCTCTGAGCGTGGTTTCGCGGGGAATGGTGTTATTGGCTGTGTCTGATCTTCTGTTGAAGGACACAGACAGCTGTCTATAAAAAAATATAAGAGAAGCGCACGTTTAGTATCATAATATTTGCGATTAAGGCCCACTTGCACCAACACGAGTTTAAAGTTAAGTAGCGAGTTATGGATTTAAACGCGGTTCCCACAGTCAACGGGTGCTAGCTTAACGAGTTAAACTGGTTTATATATTAAATTTGTGTTGGTGCAAGTGGGCCTAAATCGGATTTGCTATTAATCCGAGTTTACGCGAGCGAAGCCGCGGACAAAAGCCAGTTAAACATAAAAATGTGTATAACATACTCGTAGAAAGTGAGCAAGTGATTAAAATTAAATGTGCTTTTCGATTCGACTCCGGGCGGAGAGGTCAGTATAAATAAAATATAAAAAATGAATGCATAACTTCAAGTTACACGACTGGTGCGTTCTCTCAAAATCTTAATATTCGTTCATCCGATAAAAGCTAAGAGAAGCTAAGATCCGATAAGATCGGTTCCTTCGAGAGGGGCGTGAAGAGGCACCTGTCAGGCCGGCATGGCATTCGCAACCCCCGCATAAGACTGAATATCCATGGGCGTCATTAGACCTTATGGGTGGCTCGGCGCCACATGTCGCGATTTCAGTAAAAAAAAAGTACTACTAACTCGAATCAAAACAAACCAACCGAAAACAAAGAGACGATAGGAAATCGATTACTACTTCTTCGAGCCAATAAAAGAAAACAAATATCGAAATCGGTTGACATTTCTGTGTGAGGAGAGCAACAGATACGCCCCGGAACATTTTTTGGTACAGTGTTGCCATTTATTCGCGTGAGTTGCGGTTATTTCACGTTTTTATGTAAATAGCGGATTTTTCTAAATTTTTCACGTAAGTAATTTTATCCAAATTCGGACAGCTATGACTTAAACATTGTTTTAGGCATTAAGTCCGTCTTCAATAGAGTACAGTCAGTCAAAAAAGAAAATTTTATTTATTTTTATTCCTTTTCCAAGTTAGCATTAAGCACGGCTTTGGTACTTTAATTTATGTGAAATGTATCCTAAGATATTCTTATAAAACCTAATAACTAGTAATATAATAAGTAATAACAAAAGATTAAAAAATAAAAGGTTCTAGAATTAATTTTTTTATAAAATGTTTCCCATTGGTATTTCAATGTTCAAAATCCATCGAACGGCAGTATTATTCAAACCGAAAGGCATACAGGCATAGCTGAGTCAAAATGAATTGATTTATTTTGACTCACAGCTACGCCCTAACCGCTAAATAAATAAACAACCACGAATTTGTTTTCAATTGTAATTTGTAGGCCCTTTGGTGACCGTTTCAACATCTTCGGCTGCAACGTAGAGCTGCCAGTTATGTCCTGTCATATGTATGAGAAATGTCACTGTAACCGATAAATAACTGCTGGATTAGAGGTAACCGGAGATGTTGAAAATGGGGATTGGCTGGTCGTCTTTGGCTGCCTGTGTTCTCGTCTCAAGCATTATGGCCAATAATTTAAAAGTGAAGTCTCCAGTATGCCATCTTTTTATTGTTTATTGTTGTTTATTGTATAATTTCATCCACAGGTAGGTAACCTACGCTTGGACATGTCGAAAATTCCGCCAGTTCTAAATGCAATGCGAAGAAGAACTGACAAACAAACTTCGCAAGTCACAATGTTTTGTTAGTACCTTAAAAGTATTATATTATAGTAACTTACAAATAATTAACCCATACTACCGCTCACAAGAGCATTAATATTTACAGCATAAACATGAATACTGAAGAATCTGACCACACTGCCTATTTAAATTACCTATATCTGGTGTATAGTGCCATCGTCAATTTTGATATTTCATATTATATCAAGTCAGTAGCGACTCCTGGTCCTGAGTATTGGGTTGGCACTGGCTAAGGATCAAAATTTCGTAACTTACGATTTAATTTATTTCTACCACAATGAGTTCAAAAACTAAAAGACCATAATATTCACTTTTACTGTCGTTATGTACAGACTTCAAATTCGACAAACTTGGGCAAGGGCGTCCGTTTTGAACAATTAAAAGTTTTTTTTTCAGAGAATGTCCTCGTTGAGAATGGTTTTTCGAAAAGATCTTCTATTATAGATTTCGCACTGGAGTTTGCCATTATTACCAATAAATAATCACTTTAAAAACACACCGCACAAGATTCATCCATAACAGGTCCATACCTACAAAACGGAACACAATGCAGCTATAAACTCGTGAGATTTTGTCTACAAAGCAGTCACGCATACGCTGCCGCAGCAGCGCGCACACACATGCTCACACAACTCACTTAGAAATGCGCTCCCTGCTGCGCCAACTCGAAACGCTATCAGCGGGTGCGCGCGGTGGGGGGACATCGGCCGCTTGTATGGAATACGATGGCGCTTCAAATGTAGCCAACCGGCCAATGAATGCCTTGATGCGTCGTCCTTCGTCGCCCGCGTGTGACGCGCGCGTGATTTCAAATTATGTAACGGGATTGACGTTTTAGCTTATTCATCGAGGGTTATATAATAAAAATAATACAACCCCGTTTTTTTCACCTTTGTTTTTGCTTAATACTTCGATATTAATGTTGGCATTCATTTTATTTGGTTTGGCGGCGCCAACCTAGCCAACTTAAAGGAATCGCCGCTGTATCAAGTCAAATAAAACAATTTACGTTTACGTTTATTACAAAGAAATGTAATAAGTCATATTAAAAATCAAATGATACAAAGTGTATCGAATTGTCAAAATTTGTTAGTGGGAAAAATAGTAGTCAGACTCTTAGATAAAATTACGGTCAGTTAATGCATCCTTAATACTGTAATAACTCTTTTCAATTAACATTATTTTAATCCGTCGTTTAAAATTATTTTCATCTAATTGTTTTATGTTAGGAGACAGTTTATTATAAAATCTAACACTATTACAAATAAAGCTTTTTGTAGTTTTAGCTAATCTATGTCTTATTAGTTGTACATTATTCTTACCCCGTGTGTCATAGTTATGATTGTCGGAATTGAGAGAGGAATCATGAATGTATTTTCTGGCATAGCATATGTTCTGGTAAACATATGCACTTGGTAAAGTCATGATTCCTATCTCTCCGAACGCTGTCCTACAAGTATCTCTAGTTTTCATATTTAGGATGTACCTCAAGGCCCTCTTCTGTAATAAAAATATTCTATTTGAGTCTGCTGCATTTCCCCAAAACATTAGGCCATATGACATGATGCTCTCAAAATAAGCATGATAAACCGTTTTTGCAGCATGGGTCCCGCCTAGCTCTTTAATTTTTTTGATAGCATAACATGCGGAACTCAGCTTACCAGCTAAAGAGTTTATGTGGGCTTTCCAAGTAAAACTTTTATCAAATATTACCCCTGTACTGTACCTGTACTGTCTTGACAGTCAGTCAGTCAGCGTGTAAGCGTCTACTGCTGGACATACGCCTCTCTCATTTTCCTCCAGTCCTCCCGGCCTTCAGCGATACGGAACCACTGCTTTCCGCCGACGAACTTGATGTCGTCGTCCCACCTGGCGGGTGATCTTCCCACACTCCGTTTTCCTGTCCACGGCTGCCAGTGTAGGACACGGTTACTCCAACGGTCATCGTCTCTTCGGCTAACGTTCCCAGCCCACTGCCACTTGAGCTTGGCCACCCGGTGTCCAATATCGACTACTTTGGAAATATTGAAAGATCGGAGCATATTCAGACACCCTCACCGGATTGCATTGGAAAAACTCAGGACCCTGCAAGCACGCAGTGCTTCACCGCATTACACATACCTACATAAGTCATTACGTGCGAATCGCGTCGTTCGATTCGTCCACGAACGGCCGTGTCTTCCGTCCCCGCCCGGCACATTCCTACGAAATCATTCGTAGAATTCCAATATCGGCGCCTCGTGTCCAAATTCGTGATATATTGAAGGCGGGGAGGGTCTTTAGGTGTTTATGAGATATTTCATAACTTGCATAATTCGAGGGGCGATTCATCACGGCAGATATTGGCACTGCGCTGCATCCCGACAGCGACGCGGGGCGGTGAAAGGGGAAAGAGATAAATCTTTGCTTGTCTAGTTCGCGGCCTTCCCCGTCAGCTGCAGGAGAGCCAAAGATAGCGCTTACGGAAATTCTATAGACCCTGCAGAAGAGAAAAAAGTATTTTACAATTTTAGGTTCTTTTTAAATCACCCATTAACCCATAATCCGAGGCATAGCTGTAAAAATGCCTTTAAGCATTAAGATCGCCTTTTTGTCAACTTTTGTGTTTGCAATAATGAATTTTTCATTACATTAATTTCAGTACAGTAAATGCAATAACATACAATTAATTTTATTTTCATTATTTTTCCTAAAAGAGCAAAAACTATGATGATTTCGAATACCACAGATTGTATTAAAAAAGGCGCAACCAATAAGCTGTCGAGTTGTTTGCAGAAAATGCTCAAAGAACTACTGTGGATGATTTCCTGATGGAGAACTTGGCTAGAACGATACCGCCTATTACCTGCCTCTTATTGCCCAGGCCCCCTCTGTCCAGGTCAATTATCATCACAGTAACCTTCTTGAACCGCGCGCGACGATATATTGGAGCCTGAGACATTGTTCTCTGTCTTACGTGACTCAAAGTTGCGGGGCGGCGACCCAAAGACTCGAAAGCGTTCTTGGTCCATTCACATATCATATTATATTAGGTCTAGTGATAAAAACGTTTATTTCAAGGATCTGGATCAGGATTTCATCGTATTTAAAATTATTTCAAATGTCACACTACTCAATAGGACGAAATCAGAAAACGTTTGTATGCAAGTTTAGTATTCGCAGAGCCGTTTCCTGATTGACGTATGCATTCGCAACACTTTTTGGTTTGAATTGCCAGAATTTTCGCTTTTTGCTACGATTACGATTACGATTACTTGGTTTTCGATTAAGTACTTTAGAATTAAATCTTACAAGTTTGTCTCTTTTTGTCGAGTTATCGTCGTATTTGGCCAAATTGTAGAGTCTGTTTCAAAATATTTGTTATCAATATCGATACATGGCCACTTTCACAACCTCCGATTAGTTTCGATCAACAGTACAGTTATTTATTTGTCGGGTAAAGTGACATCTCCCATATTATTGGTAGGAGTTAACTGGCAGCTATATTTTAGTCGAAGATGGTGAAATCAGCCGTTAGATACATCAGCCTTAGGCGGAATGTCTAAAACGAAATGACATCAATAAATAAAGATTTCTTGTTTCTTATACCTTTCGTTTCCAATAGTAGCGACCGAAGACGAACGACATGACACACAACGTTAGGTCGCGACTTACATAGTGTCCGGGAGTGAGAATGGGAAGATGATCGTCTTCCTCTGTGGGCGCGGGCGCAGTGCTCGGTGCAATCTGCTCATTCAAACGTACAGCATTCGGACACTTGAGGCGATGGACTAAGGAGACCAGAAGGTTGCAAAGGTGGATATTATTCTCCCTTCCTCCAGTATGCTGCTACTATTATAAAGTTTAATTGGTGCTTGTCGTCTGTCTGCCCGTTTATTAGTATAAATTTATTTACCTAGACTTGGATATCAAGTGCATAGTATGCACTTGCACTGCATACATGATTAATTGAAGGTTCCGTAGTTCCTAAAGGATAATACAAATACAAGTGCTCCTGATTCTCAAATTTATCCGCCATGGCTGTGTCCAATTCAGTGGGTGTGTCATATTGACTTAACGAAGAAGCAATTTTTTTTTATGCCGACCTTTTCTCTTTCTCATAATGAAGCCATTTTTTTTTCTTTACTTCCTTGTATTGTTACTCATAAATATTTTTTTGTGTTATTTTAATTTTAGGGTTACGTAGCCAAACGCTAAAAATGGAAGCCTTATAATTTCGTCATGTCCGTCTGTCCGTCCGTTCGTCCGTATGTTACAGCCATTTTACTCGAAGCCTATTGGCACTATATGGATGAAATTATGAAGAAATGTGTGTTCTATGAACCGATAACCTATGGTGAAATTAAGAAAATAAAAATTAGCGGCGGCACACCATACATACATGTAACTGAGGGATGAAAAAACATTTACACATTAAAGTACTCGTACATAAAACATTAACAAAAACTAATACAAAATCAATAAAGCAGTGATTACAAACTAGATACCTAATTAACAAAAATTATTAAAATTAAAAAAATTTGTAAAATGAAATGTATTTAAAAAATATAAAAGAAATTATAAATGTATGTAAACATTTTTATCATTATGCGTTAACTGTATGTTATTTTCTGTACTGAACTAAGAAAAAAAATCTCAATTCTTTCTCTTATCTTGATAGCTAGTTTATTTATTTTAGTTACACCCGCGCCACTAGAAAGGCGGAAAAGTTTGATGTAGGTATCTAGAAACGCGTGTTTTTTTATGAATTTTGGCAAATTTTTATTATTATTTTTTTCAAAATTAAATGGATATAAGTATCCACATCACGCCAAAATTTGTAATAAATAACATTTCCTTAAAATAATAAAACAAAAATCATATCAAATAAATGGAACTTGCCAACTGCCGATCCTACTCCTGCTTTGTCTGTCGCCACTTGTCTACATTGGCAATTGTGTGAAGTGACACCGCGGCGCGGTGGAGGAACACGGCCACAGATTTCGCTCGTCGAGTCTCATTCCGTCCACTTCGTCCCGCTCGTCGAGTCCCATTCGCTGTATACTTTTTTTTTACGTCCACTTAGTCTACATTTACAATATTACAATAATGTTTGCCACTGCCTACATAGTGTTCATTACTTAGAGAAAAAGCCAAATCACTGCGATAGAATAGCCAAAAACTGTTGATTATTTAGAGAAAGAGCCAGATCACTGCGATAGAATAGCCAAAAGCTGTTGATTACTTAGAGAAAGAGCCAGAACACTGCGATAGAATATCGAAAAGCTGCTGCTTACCTATAGATAGAGCCAGTTCACTGCGATAGAATAGCCATAAGCTGCTGCTTACTTAGAGAAAGAGCCAGATCAGTGCGATAGAATAGCCAAAAGCTGCTGCCTACTGGGGTTGCGGCCGCAGATTTCAGTGACCCAGTAAAAAATGTATGGATATACATTGCGTTTTCGGATTAACTTTATACACTTTCCGACACTTTGTACAATATACTTGCTGTCAAACTCCACGCGTGACAACTTGAACTTTTTTTCAGAGCATATCCGCTTAACACTTTCAAAAACCCTTTCCAAGTCGCAAGAGCATAACCTAAGCCGGCATCGATCCAGTTGGCAGCAGTTTACCCCTCCCCGCCCCCCGCGCCGCTCCCCGCCCCGCCCCGCAGAGCCCGCTCCATAAACAGCCTTCCGTATTTTTCAATCAGAGAGCTGTCAAAGCATTCTGACACCCTCATCCCGTCGTCCCGCCGCGCCCCCGCCCCCGGCACGGCCCCGCCCCGCCCCCAGCTCGCGCTCGCACCAAAATTGGTTTTCTACATTCAATCCATACAAAGTTTAATGTTATTCGCTGCCGATATCACCGACAGGGCGGACTACTACGTAAATAAGTCGCTCGCTACATGCCGGAGACTTTACAGCGTCACTTCACACGGCAATAACAGTCTTACACTAAACGCTGGACTTACCGAGGATGCGTACCAATCGATTCTGCAGATCTTTCCTTTACAGAACCGCTAAACTCTGGAACGCTCTCCCTGCCAATATATTTTCCCCCAAGTACAGTCTTGGGTCCTTCAAGAGGGGCGTGAATGGGCACCTGTCAGGCCGGTATAGCATTCTCAACCCCCGCATACGACTGAATCTCCATGGGCGTCGTTAGACACCTTATGGGTGGCTCGGCGCCATAATTCGCGCTGTCAATAAAAAAAATCGCAAGAATAAAACTTCGCGACTCGCAAACCTCCGAATGTCTGTTGTCGTAGTTAGACACCATAGGGGTGGATCGGCGCCACATATCGCGCTTTCAATAAAAAAAAACTTAGTTTGCAAAATGTTTTGAACATGTGGCCTTTTTTTTCATGGAAACTGACATGGTTGGCTACACCACCCGAACATCCGTGATATCAGCCCATAACACCGGGCGAACCTGGTGCCACATCAGTGCCTCCCTTCGGTCGTGCCGGCCACACTGAACTGGACGGAAAACACAAACCATTCACATAGCCGCTTCGACCGACCCTTCATTCAGTGCGGTGGTACCAATCCGGGCGGGTTAAACCCTACCACCTAGTAATATAAGAAGGGAGTCATATCCCTTAGTCGCCTTTTACGACATACACGGGGAGAGATTTCTTTTCATAGAAATACGTCGGAAGTCCGAAGCGTCCGTGTGTTGTGATTGGCTCTTTCCGAATGCGCTAAGCCCCGCGCGCGCCCCCCTACCCGCAACACAACCCCCGCTGGCTGGATTGGTTCACGACGCATTCCTATGCACCCCACCCGCTCCCGCTGCCCTCACTTCAGCCGCCCCGCTCCGGTTTTATTTATGGTATATTTATATCCGTAGTTAACGATGCGATAGCCGTTTCGGATTTACCCAGCAGTTGCGACTAAAGTAGCGACTGCAATGTAGATAATTGCAATGTTGTGTTTACCTCCCGGCCGCCCGCCGCCGCCGCTCTCACATCCGACATGATATTGGATTCGGAAAGTTTTGTTTGGTAAGTTTATTTCATTTAGTGATGACACCTCGCTCGCTACGTACTGGATACATTTCAGTAGGGCTGCTGCGGATGCCTCAACGATATTCCGGATATTAGGTGTGATGAGAACAGAGAACCGAATGAATATTTTTACAGTACAATACAACATTTGTGTTTATATAATGTTACAAACATGTACGTATAGACCTACCTACCTAGATTAGATCGGGTATATAAACATATCACACACGCTGAATCTCGACAATCGGTGTAAGCAGAGTAATCGGTGCTGTGCTGCAAGAACTCTGGTAAATTACAACACAACACCAACCACCACGTTTCGCAAAGTATTCCAACAAGATTCAATCGATCAAGCAGCAAGTAAGGCACGAAGACCCACCTGCTGCACGACTCGGTGGAAGTACCGTGCCAAGGTGAGAGGTGGCGAACCTGTCGCCCTTTAGCACGGCATCTTGTCCTTATTCCTTAGTCGTCTTTTACGACATGCACGGGGATAGATGCAGTCGGGCGTATGTTCAAAAAGGCTCGACTCCGAGGTACGAGTTCAAGTGCGTAGTACCCGTAACCAACCAAGGACTAAGGAGTAGATGGAAGGGCCATGGAGCGGCCGTACTATTGAACTTATACTGAAACTACGCCGCTTTCCACTTTTTCCAAATATTACAAAATAAAAATAAAATAAAATAAAAAATTAAATTTTAGTCCGCTCTACCGTGTCTGAACGTTTGCACTGAGTCGCGCGATCTCGTATGTACTAGGAAATACAGCGCTGAATCTAATGAAATATTCACTAGATTCAGCACAGGCCGATGCCGGCAGATGATGGCCGAATATACTTTTCGGTGTTGCTCTATTGTAAAAAACGTTTAAACATACAAGCGTCAAACTTGGTGTGATTACAGTGCAAACACTAAAGTAAAACAACAAATAATAAAAACCGACCAATTACGTGATGGTACGCGAACCTCTGTGCGCGAGTCCGACTCGCACTTGGCCGGTTTTTTAACCCAGGCAAATATCCTCCGATCAAATATGGCACGAATGCACTAAAGCCCACGAACGTCTGGCCCGTAACGAAGTGTGACTGCTCGCCTAGCCGGCGGCGCGGGGCGGCGCAGCGGGGGTGGGGTGGTGGGGTGGCGTGGCGTGGGGCGGCGGCGGTGAAGCCGCTACAAAGCCTATAATCCGATTGCGCACTCTCGATTGTCGCTTAGCACAATCGTGCTTGATCGGTGGCGGCGAGAGTCAGCGAGCTACGAGTCACGTCGGATACGTCAATAAAATTTTAAAGAAATGAAATAAAACGTTTATTTGTCGCCATTTCGGATTACAATTTACAATTTACAATACACCATAATCATTCACTAATATTGATCTCACCGTGGTTCGGATTCCACGTTAAACTGTTAGGTCCCTTCCCTTCTTACCTTACTAGGTGGTAGGGTTTATCCCGGCCGGGTTGGTACCACCGCATTGAGCGAAACGTCGATCGAAATGGCCATGTAAATAGTGATGTGTTGTCTGTCCAGTTCAGTTTAGCCGACACGGAATGAAGGGGAGCATTGACATGGCACCTAGTTCACCCGGTGTTATGGGCTGACATCACGGATGTTGTAGGTGATGTGGCCAACCGCGTCAGTTTCCATAAAAAAAAATTGACGACAAATTATGTTCAGCTAAGTGTGTGACAACGTATTGCGCTGATTTTGATTGCGTTGAACCGAGTTGAATTTGTCCAAGAGTATTCGAGAAATACAGTTTTTGTTTGAAGGGATAAATGAAGAGACCATTGAAAGAGTTAAAATTATATTTAAACCAGCTTTAGGCCACGGCTTCGCTTCGCGGGTTTAGGGTTTCACCTTTTTGCTCACAGCTCAGGCCGCCGATGACGAAGCGTAATGATTAATAGCCTAAAACCATTTTGAGGAGTAGCAAAATGTAACAGTAAAAACCGTATGTAAATCGATAAAGTGGTTCTCGAGTTATATAAGGCTCTTTATATATTGACGTCCAATAAACGGTCGTCCGCAAAAAACTTCACTTTATTTATTAGGAATTAATTATTAAATATCAGGCACTTTTAATTCGCAACCGCCGCCGTCACAAGCGGGTGTCAAAAAATGAGTTATCAATTGAAACTATAAATTTTTGTTTTTTTATTATGACTAAAATTACATAATGTATACAATGCCATAATGATATAATATAACATAGTAATATAAAATAATAAAAAAAAAGTATAGTTTTAAATTTAATGTTAATATTTGTTAGTTGTATATAATATATACATATTATGTTTATTATTATATAAAAAAATTATAACTACCACGAGAAATTCCGTAAAGAGCTAAAGATTTCAATGAGTTTCCTACGACGTACATATGTGTATGTGTATATAATTTATGGTTAGGTTAGGTTAGGGTATCACTTCAACGAGCTAAAAGGTATTTTGTTCCATTATACTTTTAGGTTTACAGACATTTCTTCCTTCGATTGAACCGGAACTAACGTTGCCGTTTAAATATTATCAGCCCTCCTCCCCTTCCTACTGGCCAGATCGCCTCCCCTCCCCTGCATCAGTAATGACGTAAATTGCGCGCCCGCCCTCTCCCCCAGGCGGCGTTTATAAATTGAAGTGGCGGCAGTACCTGCCGCTTAATACACCACCGATTCCGGTTCATTTCCTGGCGCGCACTCGCGGCGGCGGATATTGCTTTTAAGGCTTCGCCGCATACAGCCTGCCGACAACCACCGCCGCTACAGTGCGGGGGGCACAGCGGTGCTGCTCGGACTGCACTATATGGAAGCGAAAGCCTATTTATTTATTTATTAAGGACACTTGACAGCTATGAATAGACATTATTGGAAAACAAAATATTACAAAATTCCTAGCTTTATCTTCTCCTGTATTAGGATTTTTAATATATATTTAGTACACAATAAATAAAAAAAACACATATTTACATCTTATATTTCGAGTTTATTAGTCGTCGTCAGTGAAAAAAAAATGTAATATACGAGTATATAAGGTCTTTCATTAGTAGGTAACTTTACGCTAAGGGGTGTATGTGTATCAGATACTGATCACGTTCCCCATACCCATTTTTTTCGGATATCAAATAACTACCCATCCTACTAAAATAATAGTTTATTGAACAATTATTTCATAGCATGGGTAGGTATTTGATATCGGAAAAAAAATAGGTATGTATGGGGAACGTGATCAGTATCTGATACACATACTCCCCTTAGCGTAAAGTTACCTACTAATGAAAGACCATAAATTATACAAGTTTAATGTGTCAAATGATGATGACGAATGATAGATGGCGTTGTCATGGGTTTGAATTTTTAGGGTTCCGTATTCGTCGTACGGGATCCTATTACTAAGCCTACGCCGTCTGTCTGTCTGTCTGTCTCTCCGTCTGTCTGTCTGTCCGCCTGTCTGTCCGAGGGCTCTTGAACCGTAATAGGTAGCCTGTTGAAATTTTCACAAAATATGTGTTATTATGGCCGATATAACAAAAAATAATAAAAATAAGAAAAAGTCAAAAATTCACGGAGGTCCCCATACAAGAAACTAAACAGTGTATGCGCGCCATCTACCGAAAACAGTATGACATGGCGATACGGAACCCCCGGTGCGCGAGTTCGACTCGCACTTGGCCGGTTTTTAGAATGTATCTATGGTTTAATAATTATACGAGTATATTAGGGCATTTCAAACATACTCCTTGCTATTATACTTTCCGAGATGTAGCAATTCTCCCGGAACACATTTTTGTATATAACGCTCATGTTTCAGTGATTACATCGCCACTACTGTTCGTTTGGGTGAGACATGTAATTTGATTCCATGTCAAAATATGACAGAAAAAATATTCCTCCGAAAGCCACGCCCAAATTCAATCTGTATTTGTGTCCGTTAAACCTGAAGCCAGGCAAGAGTGGTTTCGGTGAATGTTTGCGGACGTGCGGCGCGGGACGGCGGGCGGGCGGGCGGGTTGTCACGTGACAACACTCCCGCCCGCCCTGCGCGCGTAGGGCGGGCGCGGGTGAGGGGGCGGAAGAGGGCCGGGGCCGGTGCTGTAGCGAAATAGACAATTTCACAACTGAATGCGTCTAATCTAACTAGGAAACGTCAAAACAAATTGGACGGCGATAAAGTGGACTGAGCCCCGATTTGAATTTACTTTTTAGGTGTAGGAGAGAGAGGTATGTACGAGTATGAACTTAAAGCTATCAATACGAATACCCTGTGCGTACCCTGACCAGAGGAATGAAACTAGATACAGTTTGTTATACGCCAGAAAGGGTACGAATTTATTTCAATGTACTTGCATTACTGCAATGCGCGTTATCGAACTCTGCTGATGTGGAACAGGATTTTTATTTATTTTTATTTTTATTTAATCTATTTTATTTTAATTATTTCGGGAAACCAACCGAATGGCTGTGTAGTGCGCGCACGCACTCTAACTATACCGGCGGAAACCAAATGCGGTAGGGCGCCAGTTTAACACCCTTTTCCCACCGGCAGTAAAAGTGCGCGCGCGCTATGCGCCTTCCAGTTCCACACCGGCGGCAGAAGACACGCATTATAGTAATTTAAATATAATAAAAAAAAAAAACAGTTTTTCGGGGTAAGTAAATCAAACTGAAGTTAGATTCACTCTTAAGGCCGACTGCACCAGAACAAACTTAACAATATTAGTCCACTTATATGATCATCTTAAAGAAACGATAAAAGGGAAGTTGAGCCAACGGTGAAATGCTGTCATTAGAATCCTAAGCAGACCTAAAGTTAAGTCTGGTTGTTTAGCCATTTAACTTTCTAACAGGCCATTTAACTTTCTAAAAGTCGAATTGACATCTACCATGCAAAGCGAATGAATATAGTCATCTGTCTGTCAAGCAGTTTGTTTTAGGGACTATGATATCTTTGATTTTATTAACGTCTAAACATAGCAATGACACTAAATTGTACAATAATTGATTGAAAAATAGCGATGACGCTAAATAATTGCTCATTGTTTGTTATAGAATGCTGCCAGAGCGTATAAATGTATGATTTGGTGAAAAAGAACGCACTCTCAGAGATAATGACCATTTAGGTAAAGTCGAGTCATTTTGTATTGATGCAAGTCGTGGATTCACTTATCGAGTTACAGATTTAAGCTGTCGTTAGTTAACGGGTCTTTAGTTGTATTTAAGTCTGTGTTGATGCATTCGGCCCTAACTCGAATTGCTAAATTGATACTAAATTCCCCAAATAACCAACACATGCAAATACCGATTGCTAATGAAACTTGAATCTCAACGGCCAGCTCGAGAAGCTCGCAAGACAGACAGACAGACAGACGGTTAGCAACAATACAGAGCGGAGCGGGGCGAGCGAGCGAGTACGACACGCGCCGACTGCGGGCCGGAAATTAAATTCCGCCTTAAGCTTAAAGTTTAATTAACCCAACATCACGCAATATCCACTCCCCCCGGCTAGTGACCGACACCTCCCCCCCCCCCCCGCACCCGCTCCACCCCCTCGAACTACCGCCCTCCGCCCCCGAGGCGTGCCGGTAAATACTCGCGAGCCATAGGGGAATAATACCGCACTAACGGCCAGATACATCAGACATCTGCCGTGTCACTACATTATGCAGAGAGTTGCCGCTTGTGGCAGACCATGTCGATATCTTTCTGCAGTCTCATTGGCTGGTAGATGTCGCCATGCCATCGCCGAGTGGACGCGAAATGCCGTGATGTAAATTGATTGGTGAAAAAGGCATGATGCATGGCATTCGCAACCCCCGCATACGACCGAATGTCCATGGGCGTCGTTAGACACCTTATGGGTGCCTCGGCGCCAGTATATGTCGCGCTTTAAAAAAAAAAAGATACAACTGAGCCGTTATTTATTACAAGCATAACGGTAGGTGCATTTTAGCCAAGATGGTGAAATCGGGCGTTAGCCGGTATTACTTTTAGTTTTTCATTAGCTCTAGCTAGATTGCATGTCCGTGCACTTGCTAGCTCCCCATTCCCAGCAGGAAGGGGACGGGGGTGGGGAGGGTGGAATAGAGAAGGAGGGAGGAAGGGGAACCCTCCTAGTGCGAGAGAGAACCGCATTCACTATAGGAACTAATAGGTCCGTAGCGAGCGTGATATTTTCTTAATGTGATAATAATGTTGACAAGTGTGTTTTATAGAGATGCCATGGCTGCATGATTGCATCATACATTCTTAATTTGAATGTTAGAACATTTTTTGCTTATAAAATATTCCCAATACAGTTGGAGTGCTATAAATGTACATACCTATGGCCCGTACATATAGGAATCTACGTACTATTTGTGGCTAATTATTATTGCGATTTGTGGGTTCGCTTAGTCTGTTTTACAGAAACTATCACGGACGCTGCTCTGCGGAACTTGCATCCCTTATTCCCTGCCACCCGTCCTATCTCCGCATGACTCGTCGCAGAGAGACTCAGCACCCTTTTGTTCTTGACATTGGGCTTTTGAGAACCCATCGGTTCTCTAAATCGTTTCTTTGTCGCACCGCTAGAGTGTGGAACTGTCTTCCGGCGAGTGTATTTCCTGAATCCTTTAACCTGGGTGTCTTCAAGCGTCGTATTAACGGGCTAGACAGCTTAGCAACAGTCCGGAAATCTGCTGGCATGGCACCTAACTGAGCGTGGTTTAGCGAGGAGAGGTGATTTTGGCTCTGTCGACTGCACCATTGGTCCCTCGGCACAGCCACCCATGCTGGTTTACATAAAAAATTATATATTGTTTATTGTTTATTTAGCATCTATTGGCAGTACACTGCGCTCAGATTTGTCATATTTACATTGTAACATTCCGCCAGTTCGATTATCACAGCGATCTGACCCATTCTCAGGACCCACTGTCAAAAAGAAAAAAAATTGTGGTGTTTCGACCCATTTACATTTAATTTTGAGAGGCGTTCTGACCCACTTACCAGAATACACAGATACCTACAGTAAGTGAACTTCCTTTGTGGCAATTTGCAAACCTCCTATCATTTCTGCTGCCCTGGTACTTTATTTCCCATTCCCAGCTTACCAAGAATCGATTGAAGTGGTACAGAATTATTCGCCATATGTGTCAGACTGCAAATTGCTGAATAAGTCCACATCACAAAAGTTTTTCTGAAGGTAACCACACACCATACTAATTTATCAAACTGAAAATTGCCGAAAACGACCAAATCACAAGTTTTACTGAAGGTTACTATGGTGAACACCATAGTATTATGCTGATTTTTCGAAAACCACTGAACCAATTTCGATAAAATTGAAATGGGACCACCTCGGAAGTATGACCTAACTAACAAAAAAAGAATTTTCTAAATCAGCCCTCAATTGACGGAGATATCGCGTAACAAACATACAAAAAAAAAAAAATTTAAAAAAAAAATAAAAAAAAAAAAACATACAGACGAATTGAGAACCTCCTCCTTTTTTGGAAGTCGGTTAAAAATATATAATATATAAAATAAAATGTGACCAAATTGTTCAGAAAAAAATGTGACATGAAGTTATTTTTCTTAATATCGAATAGAAAATGGCCAGTTACCAGTTACCTATCTGTAGCTATGAGATAATAAAAATTAAATTTTATTAAAAAAATATTTAGTTTATTATGAACTATGTATCTAAATAGAAGTATTATATACTGGTGTTGTATGTTTACTGTGCTGAATTTTCAGCACAGTAAACATACAAAACCAGTATAGAATACTTCTATTTGGATACATCGTTCAAATAAACCGTTCCTTCCACTCTGCACTACCAAGTTGCACTACCAGTAGTGCTGTTTGGAATTTTTTTTCCCATCTGCACTACTGTACTACAAGCTGCGAAACCGGTAGTGTCGTTTGGAATTATTTCCTCCCGTTTGCACTACTGAGTAGTAGTGCACAATGGAATTTTAAAGAGCCTTACTTTTTCATTCCCAACTGCACTACCAAAAGATTGTATATACGAATCTTTGGTGCTATGTTTTTTTTCCGGAGTGTATATCAGATTAAACAACACAACAACAAAAAACAACAAAAAATTCAAATTCTTAATTTTCAGAAAAACATAAATATAACATAAGTAATTAATAAATGTATTTAGTTGTATGTCATTATTATTATTTATGTTGTATTGTTTACAAGCTGTGCCCGCCGCTCCGCCCGCTCTCATATTTCACTTCACTGCTAACCTCATAAGCCATTTAGCGTGATAGTAAGTAGCCTATAGTTGATGGGAAGAATCAAGCTATCCGTAGAATTTTGTTTTATTAAAATCGGTTCAGTGGTTCTCGAGTTATAAGCGGACAGACAGACATACACTCAGACACTCAGACACTCAGTCAGAAAGCAGACGTTGGATTTTATTATAGGTAAGGATAAGGATTTTTATACTATTTAAAAGAAAAAAATCTCTCATTTAATTTCCCGCACTACCCACCTACACTACTCACAATCTCAGGCATGACTGGCAGATATGCATTTAGGCTTTAAGTCCACCTTTTGTTATTTTTTGTGCAATAAAGTATTCAAATGGTCAGAATACAGTCACCGTAATTAAAGTGGAAACCCGAAGACTTCTTGGTAAGCTGGGAATGGGAAATAAAGTACCAGGGCAGCAGAAATGATAGGAGGTTTGCAAATTGCCACAAAGGAAGTTCATTTACTGTATCTGTGTATTCTGGTAAGTGGGTCAGAACGCCTCTCAAAATTAAATGCAAATGGGTCGAAACGACACATTTTTTTTTTTTACAGTGGGTCCTGAGAATGGGTCAGAACGCCACGAGATCGAAGAAACCTTTTGAGAAACCTTTAGTCTACTTTACAAAAATGTTTGCCACTACCAAAACACGCATGTACTGATTTATGAATGACAGATGCAGCAATTCAAAAGTGAAAAATATTATAATAATTTATTTCAGAGAAACCAGGCCACACAGAAAAAATATAAAAATTTATCACGAAAGCCAAGAATAAAGAGAACTTTATTAAAAAAAATTTTACTCAAAATGTGGCTTATTTCCTAAACAAACCCCCTTTAAACCCCACCTTGTCGTAAACAATTGCTAACATGGTGTTTTTTAGCAGTTTTTTCCAGGGTCAACCTATACAAAAACTAAAAAAACAAGCAGGATAAACCTCGTTCTCATCTTTTTCTTGGGCTTCTCCTAAACATTTTCTGTAAAGTGTCTCGATTTTCTTAATAATTTCTTGTAAAAAAAACGTAATTTATGGTCCTCTGTCGTGTTTTTTTTTGGCAAAAGTTACATGTTATAAGAAATAAATCACTAAGCATGTTATAATTCATATATTTTTATTGAAAAGAAAAAAAAATCCCATTGAAAAATATGAGTATTTGGTATCGAAAACACACGGTACATATTATAAGCCAAAACGCTCATTGTTCGCAAGTTTTGCATCGGCGGAATAGGGCCTTAATATATTTTGATAAACAACACCAACCTGGAAGACGGTGTTATTCGGTGTAATTTTCACGAGTTCTTGCAGCACAACGCCGATTACTCTGCTTATCCAGATCGTCGAGAGACCATCACGAAGGTTTTTATGTATGCACCTTATGAAACTCAACATGGCAAACCCGCCAAGGTCGACTTACTTACTCCCGAGCTTACTCCTTACATTACGAATAAATCGTGCTATCTTGCTTGATACATCCAAACACGCAAGGTTAAACGGTCTGTTCTGTGTACTCCGGTCGTCTAAACGCTGTTTACCCGAATTAGTTGTCCATCCGCGTTTACTTTCATTCTAGGCTGTATAAATGAGTTACTCGTCTAATTTGCAATGAATTCGCTCGCTTGACCGTGCCACTTCTACCCGCAAGTTGCCCCCCCAACCCCCCCCCCCCCCCAAACCTTCCCCTTCCCGACCGAGGCAATTCTCCTTCTATCGTTTCGGGAGGCCTTATTAGAAGTTTTCCCAGAGTTTTGGGGTATTTTGCGCGCACTTTTTGTTTTGTGATACAACTCTTAACTCGTGAATGTGTGTTTTTTTAATGTAACCCGGTATGGGCAAAGAGTTTGTATTACGTCGCAGCGCAGCGACGTAATACAAACTCTTTGGGTATGGGTGGCTGAGTCAGAGGGGTCAAAGCACGTGCTCCGACCAGCCAATGTCACATCCGGGAAGATAGGTGTCATACCGGAGACGTCCCTTTGGATTCCTGGCTATACTGGACTAGAGGAGAACTGGCTTTCAAGGCGTTCTTCTAATCAAAATATAATTATGTAGGGAATGCTATCTATCTATATACATAATACATTTTGGTTGTGAACTTATAAGTATAAAATATTTCTAGGAATTTTAACTTAAGTAAACAATAATTAAACAAACAAACATAATTTGTAAGTATGACGTTACTACAACAAACAATACTCATGTAAGTGCATGAAATGTTTGAAAATCAATACTAATAAATGAAGTAAGTTACTTTGTTTTATGAGATAGGTACTGCGTTTGTAGACTCTATGATGTATGATACTAAAACTAAATTGACGATTTTCTGTATGCATGTATGTTCATCCATAACTCTTAAACCGATCATGCGAATTCGATGAAACTTAGTACAAGTACATTTAAGTATACGTGACCCTGACACTAGACAAACCGAATTGTTCCGCTCGCCGAAATAATAGCTTACTTACTTTCTTCTTTTTAAATGTGACATTCACGTGAGCGAAGCTGCAGGCAAAAGCTACGTAAATATAATCGAAGTGTACATGTTACAATGTTCTGTGCGTGACTAACAATGAAAATCCCAAGCGAAATAGTTTTCTCTAGCATAAAAAAAGGGATATGCAATCTTCCACACTGGCAACACTGAAGAGGGGCGCTCTCCCCTCCCGCCGCGTCCCCGCTCCGGGTGGACGGGTGGAAGGTCATCAAGCAAAATAGATTCGGGCGGATATTGCGTTAAGATAGAGCAGAGCCGGGTAGAACTGGGTAGAACCGGATAGTGGATAGAGAAAGCATTCATCTGATATATCTCCCCTCGCCTCCGACGCCACCGCAACGCCGCCTCACCGCGCCGGCAGGTGGCGCCACATATTAGATCCGGGCCAGGACAAAAACGATGAGGAAAATTATTTAATATTTATCTTTTATTATTAATATTCAACGGACTTATTTCGAAATTAGTTGCCTGTCTGCGCAGCATCCATCATGAACAAACATAATATCAGTACATATGTAGTATTTTCCCCTCAAATGTTTTAGTTTATTGCGCTACTAGCTTTTCCCGCGGCTTCGCTCGCTTGAAATTCAGTAAGTAAGAAAGAAGGCCGAACTGTGTTCCTGCGTTACCTTTATTTCGGCTCGCGGAACAATTCGGCTTGTATGGGAGTCACATCTTAGCGTAGCCGGAACTGAATTTTATTTAGCCTATCATGTGTCTCGTATAGGTAAACGTGCATATGTGAAGTTTCGTCGAATTCAGATGATTGGTTTAAGAGTTATGGAGGAACATACATACATACATACAGAAGAGACTACAAACTCAGTATCTCATAAAACAAAGTAACTTACCCCATAACCATCAGTCAGTCAGCGTGTAAGTGTCCACTGCTGGGCATACGCCTCTCCAATTTTCCTCCAGTCCTCCCGGCCTTCAGCGATACGGAACCACTGATTTCCGCCGGCGTACTTGATGTCGTCGTCCCACCTGGCGGGTGGTCTTCCCACACAAAAATAAAAAAATAATAATAAAGAATAGAGATTTATTATTAGTATTGATATTGATGATGATGATTTATGTCGAACATACGTTGGTTTGTTAAAATCAAAAACATGGCGTTGACTAAGTGGCAATTTTTCGAGATTTCCAAGAATTAACACTCACTGGAAAATCATGACTAAGCCCGGATTTTACGATCGTTAGCCAAATTAGTGTGTCGACGACTTTTTTTTCGACTACATTTGGCTCAACATTCTAAACGGCTCATTTTGTCGTTAATAAATTATATCATATCAATATCAAATTAACATAATAATGAACCTGTAAGAGATGTTGATGGATAAGTTACTTTGTTTTATCAGATATTGCGTTTGTAGACTCTATGTATGACATTAAAACTATATTGACGATTTTTAGGAATATTTTCTGTATGTATGTATGTATGTTCCTCCATAACTCTTAAACCGATCATCCGAATTCGATGAAACTCAGTACAAGCACATTTAACTACACGTGACACAGGATAAGCTAAATCAAATTAAGTTCCGGTTACGCTAAGATGTGGCTCTCATACAAACCGAATTGTTCCGCGCGCCGTAATAAAGGTACGGTAGCGGGTTTACTCACTTTCTTCTTTTCAAATACGAATTTCACGCAAGCGAAGCCGTGGGCAAAAGTTAATATATAATATATTTATATATGCATATAACTACAACTCAACTACAGTTTGATTGAGCACGTGTATAAATATATCCAGCACAATATGTACCTACTAAACATTCTGAAAGAATAATTTTGTGCAATAAATATAAACTAGATTTAACCAATAGGTACAAGAGCGATTACAATTATAAATTAAATACCATAACACTATTGTGTGACTAATATCAACAATTATAATTAGGCTATAAAAACCATAAAATCCATAAAATATATATATTGCATATAACTTATTCTAATCTAATAACACAATAAAGCTACTGAGTCGATGGATGATCTCATGATAAATCTTAATTGCATGCTAAAATCTTCGTTATTTGATTTGAACAAGAAAATCTCATTATAACACATAAATCCATTTACACCAACAAAAACCCAATGCTAATGTATTTAAAATATAACTTCATCTTGGAACGCTGTTTCCGAAGTTGGTCTAGAAATTTTGAAAATATAAAATAAATTCAAACGTTATTATCATTCCGTGCCTTAAAAGTAAAAATGGAACCATTATAAGATCACTCCGCTGTCCGTCCGTCTGTCACAGAGGGTTTTCTCGAAAACTAAATAACGTAGAAACTTGCAATGTTGTATAATAATGATAGATCTTGATGTCGCGCACATACTCTCGTCAAATATACGCAAATACGCTGGTCAAAAACAAGATAAAAATTAATTTTAAATTAATATGGGGGCCAATTTGATACCAAGATATCGTGGTATCATTTAATTTTGGGAGATAACCTGTAAGGATTCTAAAAATATTTTTAAAGTCTTAAGTTCAGTGCTCTTAATCTAAAAATGTGCAAAAAATGACCCCCCTGCCCCCCCCCCCCCCCCCCCCCCCCCCCCCCCCCGCCCTTATTCTCCTGTTCTCCTAGGTTTCTAAAACTAAAATTTTGACTTTCATAGAAAACTGCATGTTTTTTCCACAAATGTATTGTTTTCGAAAAAAAAACATATAATTTGCGCGGGCCTCGCTCATGACCGCTTTTTTAAATTTTAAAATATATTTAGGACAATCGCATAGGTAACTACATACGAGTATGTACTAACTTATTGAATTAAATGTGTTTTCTTACCAACGGATCAAATTAATATCAATGAAGGTGCAACCATTCCTCAGGTAATAACTTCAATATACATATTTTAACCAAATACATTAACAAGTCGTTGAGTTTAACCTATCGCGCGCCGGAGGGTCTATATCGGCCCAAAATGGCGCTTAAATTTTTCAAATATGGAACGTGTCAGTATACAATAGTGGCTCACTAGTCCGCGCAGGCTAAAAGCAATCAATTGTTTTCATTAGCTAAAGTAAAATGTTGTGTTCGTGTTTAAACGCGAGGGCAGATAACATCGTTATAAATTGAATAGATTTTTTTTTTAATGCAGTGTTGCCATTTGGAATATTCAATTAGGGGGAATTACGTTAGAAGTCTAATGCACCCACTAGTGTAGAAAAATAATGTCTTAACATTTAAACAAATATAATTACTAGTATTTTTTTTTTAATTTTGCGCTTCGAAATTATTATTTTATAGTTAACATTGGAAATAGAGTTCTAATAAAAACTGAGTCTTGTATTATGTATTTTATATTTAAATGTTTTCCTCATAATGCATTTCTAAGCTTTGTCTAATATTTCCTTTTTCCTGTTTGTGTATTTCTTGTAAGTTATTCTAATTAACTTTATATATTTACATACATATACATATAAATAGTAGATCATTAATGAATATCAGAAATAATGTGGCGACAATACCAAAACCCTGAGGACGACATTGTTTTCATTTCAATTCATTTCATTATCATTTCATGAGTACAAACATACATCATACAGGCATACATACATACTACACGCTGTATCTGGTAAACGGGGTAAACAGAATATTAGTTGTTGTGCTGCAATGACTCTGGTAAATTGCAGCGAAACTCCGACCACCGCGTTTCGCAAAACAGGACAAGACGGCTATGTACATATATATAGTTCGTGTTTTCCGTCCAGTTCGGTGAAGCCGACATGAAATGTAGGTAAGCACTGATATGGCACCTAGTTCACCCGGTGTTATAGGCTGACATCACGGATGTTGTAGGTGATGTGGCCAACCGCGTCAATTTCAATAAAAAAAAACCAGATAACCTAATTAGAAAAGTTGCATGTTTATGACTAAGTTGGCTTTTTATTTTAGTTGTTATTTTAGGTATTTATTTCACGGATAAAAAAAACCGGACAAGTTCGAGTCAAACTCGCGCACCGAGGGTTCCGTATCGTGATATCATGGTCAGCGCCACTCACGCCATCTATGGATCAGTTAAATTGCTTCATACTTTTTTCGGTAGATGGCGCGCATACACTTTTTAGTTTCTCGTACCCTCGTGAATTTTTTACATTTTCTTATTTTTATTATTTGTTGTTATATCGGGCATAATAAATAACACATACTTATTCTGTGAAAATTTCAACGGGCTAACTATTACGGTTCAAGAGATACAGCCCTCGGACAGACGGACAGACAGACGGGGCGTAGGCTTAGTAATAGGGTCCCGTACGAGGGATACGGAACCCTAAATAAAACAAGATCACCTAATAAGGGAAGTTGCCGTTGTATAAGACTAAGTTGTTAAGCTAGGGAATTTATTTTATGTTTCTAGTATTTCACGGTAAAAAAAATAATTTAAAAAATATATGTCACTAGCTGTGCCCGCGGCTCCGCCCGCTCTCATATTTCACTTCACTGCTAACCTCATAAGCCATTTAGCGTGATAGTAAGTAGCCTATAGTTGATGGGAAGAATCAAGCTATCTGTAGAATTTTGTTTTATTAAAATCGGTTCAGTGGTTCTCGAGTTATAAGCGGACAGACAGACATACACTCAGACACTCAGACAGAAAGCAGACGTTGGATTTTAATAAAGGTAAGGAAGTAAATTATCCTTATTAGTGACACAGTTGCGCCGGTGGTGGCGCGTTGGGTTGTCATTATTATGCCGCGGTTAGTTTGGATAGGTTGTTGTAGTGCAATAAGTATCAGTTTATCATCGCATTGTGCGGCGCATCCACAGCCTCATTCAGTTCGACCGCTGATGAAACAATGGAGACGTTACTCACATAATCCTATTATTACAATCTTCTTTACCGCACCTGGCGTAGAATAAACTAGACAGATTAAATGTTTCCTTCGATGTTTACTTTATATGGTAAACTAGCTTTTTAGGTTTCCGTTTCCCGTACGGAAGCCTATTACTAAGCCTCCGCCGTCCGTCCGTCTATCCGAGGGCTGTATCTCTTGAACCGTAGGTAGTCCGTTGAAATTTTCACAGAATATGTCTTACTATGGGGGATATAACAACAAATAATTAAAAAAAAGAAAATGTTAAAAATTAAGGGGGGCTGCCATACAACATACGTACAATAAAATCGATTAGTCACACTATTGAATAATAGATGGCGCCACAGGCTTTTATACATTGCAATGTTGAAAGACAAAAGATAGGCGGATAATAGCGGATAGTTACGGAAACCTCCGTGCGCGAGTAAAACTCGCACTTAACAGATTTTTTTAGGAATCCGCCACAATAACACATATTCTGTGAAAATTCAAATTGGCTGAATATGACTAAAAGAGGCATTTAAAGGTAAGACAGACGAACAGACGGACAGACGGCGTAGGCTTAGTAATAGGGTCCCGTACGGATATGGAACCTTAAAAACCAACATAGTAATAACAGATTATTGCATACAGATAGTGTGTTATTTTTCGGCTTTCTTCATTTTTCAAACTTTCAAATAAACCCAATTTATTCAAAGATACTTAACCCGTGCGGGCAATTAAACTGTCGGACGCAAAAGGAGCCCGCCACATAATTAACCTAAAGTATTATTTAACGCCGCACCTAGTCTTGAATTTCGAAAATTTTTATAAATGTTTATCTCGGATTACCGAACAACGACTGATATATGTCTGTCAGCATAAGGCTGATATGTTCGTAAGACGGGCCACTCACGTCCTTAAAATCAGAGCCGATATCGGTGCATTTGGTGGTGGGAGTGAAGTCGGGTGGTACTCTAAACAAGAAAATTTTTCTATTCAAAAGAATCTTTTATGACATATAACTTATGCTAATACATCACTGATAAGTGCAGAATTTGTATAAGTACTGTATTATGTTTTTTATTTAAAATTTACATATAATGTTAGGCTTCGTAATAGGCTTCCGAACGGGATACGGAAATCTAAAAAGACCAAGTGCGGATTCGGATTTCATATTTGTTGCTTTACTTTAGAGTTTGCACTATAATCAATCACACCAAGTTTGGGCGCCGTCGTGCTACACCTTTGCCTTAGTCTGGCGCGCGCCACGTGTTGTATTTCACATTTTAAAAAAGTTTGACGCTTGTATGTATAGAGGACCCTTAATTTTTTAATTTTCCCTTTTTTGTTGTTATCTTGTATATTCGCCAGAATAACATATTTTCTGTGAAAATTTCAACCGCGAACCATACATACTGAATATGCATATGTTGTAAAAGAAGAATAAATATCGGAATCTGGGCCGAACTACCTACACACGCGGCTATATAGGAAGCGATCTAAGGCGCTCTCCACGATTATTGCTTCCGATGTCGTCTCTGATTTGGGGACGTGAGTAGCCCGCATAACAGCGTACCGGGGTGGCAGCGGGCGGGGCGGGGTCGATTCCGTCAGCTATTAAATATTAATTCGACGATTTACCTCGTATTAAATCAACAATGAAACTCTGATATCTCTTCTCGTGTATTGTGGGTAGAGTTGACAATCGTATAGAGCGGTGTTTTTATGGCGCCCAACGTGATCGGTTGGCTACATAGACGTATATTATTTCTCTATGGTTGGCTACAACTCTCACTATCCGTGATGTCTGCCCGTCTTCGGTGTGGTGGTAACAGTCCGGTTTAGTTTAGTTAAGATTAGGTTAGTTAAATTAAAGAAAACATTTTTTTTTAAATACACAACACAAATTATTGTGTGGTGGTACGGAACCCTCGGTGTGCGAGTCCGACTCGCACTTGGCCGATTTTTTAGTACATTTTAGTGTTTAGGGCTGATGGTTTTAATTAGTTATATTTGTAGTTTGATTTTATTTAATTGGTTATAATTTTTTTTATGGAAACTGACTGAGGTTTGGCTACATCACCTACAACATCCGTGATGTCAGCCCATATCATATCACCGGGTGAACTAGGTGCCATGTAAGTGCTTCCCTTCATTTCATGTCGGCTGCACTGAACTGGACGGAAATCATGAACTATTTATATAGCCGAACATACATTCGACCGAATGTTTCATTCAGTGCGTTGGTATCAACCCGGGCAGGATAAACCCTACCACCTAGAAAGATAAGAAGGGAAGGGACCTACATTGGGACCTACAGTTTTACGTTGAATCCGAACCACGGTCAGCGTCCAACGGTCGAGCGATCACCCATCCAAGTAGGAACCGCGCTCAGGGTTGCTTAACAACAGTCGACCGACCGCACCATTGAGCTACCGAGACTAAAGAAATTATTCGTTTTATTTAGAGCAAGAAAATAAATTAGTATACCGCAAACATTCACTTTACAGTGTCCAAACACGGAACCAAGTCTAGCTCTTACGTGCTCTGTGGCCGGTGCGACTGACAAATGTGGCTCTCGGAATTGCAAAAGTTGTTTTCGTGGGCTCCGCTCGCGTCGCCTTTTCATTTAAAATCACATCGACGACGGAGCCAGAGTAGCATTACCATAACATCGTGTAACGGGAACCGGGCTAGCCTAATGTGGATATGCCTTCCATCTTCTTTTTGACATCGACAATGTCTGTTCGATCGCTACAGTCTAGTCCCCGATTTCCAGCAAGAGTACGAATTCGCACTGGTGTCGTGAGTTTTAAGGCTACGTGAATATTTACGGTGTCAAATGACGCGTATCGATGAGGGCTACAAAATGAAAAATAAAATTAAAAAAGTTTGAGAGTTTTTGAGAAAATCGCAAAAACCCGCTTAAAATTATTCGAGCCGACCTGGTTTCGATCCAGGTCGGGACCTATTTTTTTTCTCTTCATTTTCGGCTTTACATTTATCTAAAAAAAGATATATAATTATTATCGGTCACTCCGGTGAAAGAAAACACAGTGACGAAACATATGCACTAACCGTTCTATCTAGTTCTATCTAATTCGCTGTAAGAAATTAAATACTTTAATGCCCAAAACATGTATGTATATATTCTTTATTGAACGCCAATTTATATAAATTAGGCACAATAGGTGAGCTTAATGCCGTGAGGCATTCTATTCTAACCAATCTTTGGGAATAGTGTACGAAATAAAATAATAAATTATGCTAAACAGTTTTTATTTACATAGCAATTTATCCGTATCAACAACGTTTTCCCACTCTACATATCGTGGCGACACGTCACGGTCTCTCCGATTCGTGGTTGTTTTACGAGTTTATGGCAATTTCCTTAATTAACTGTGGTCACGTACTTTCCTTCACTGAGCAGCAAAAACAACAGCAAACATTTAAGAGTACGACACACGAGTAACATGTAGGTACGAGTAATTTTCGAGCAACTCAAAATTCATTTAAATAAGCATGCAAATAATGTAAAACCAAATAATTAATTATCGTCCCAAGGTGTAGGCCCCATAAAAGTTAACAAGCGCGGTGGAAATTCCACGGATGCAAGAAAGATGGTGACGTGCCGTTTTTTGACGTGATGACGTCACGTCTTATAAATTGATGAGCATCGGCTGCACGCACGAAAGCGTGTCACGTTGATATTCAAAGTTACCATGGAAACGTCTTAAGAAGTAAAACTGTCAAGATCAGACAACAGAAGTTTTGATGGCCAGTCACAAGATGATTAATCTTTCTACTGGAAATAGAAATTACTGATCTTTGATCTATGTACTACGATTATTCCACGTCATCACGTAAAACTATCGTCCGTAAACCGACTTTACAGACAACCAATTTTTCGGGTAGGAGTAGTATGAATCGAAAATAAGAAAACATTCGATTAAAATTTTTCTATTGCAAAACTTCGAATCGAAACAAAGAAGTAAGAAGCTACCGGCCTAGATATTATTATATTATAATCAACGAATAAAATCTTTTTTCTTTTTTCAAAACCTTACCTTCCTCACTTTACGTTGGATACGAATTTATAAGTAAATTCAGAGGCATTTTAATTAAATTAAATTAAATGTGTTTGAAATTAAATGAAACGTCTTTTATTTCTCCTATAATTTTAATCATTAAGTACCGTGTGGGGCCAGTACATGTCGTAATAGGCGACTAAGGGATAAGGACGAGATGACGTGCTAAAGGGCGACAGGTTAGCCACCTCTCACCTTGGCACGGTCGTTACACCAAGTCATGCAGCAGATGGGTATTCGTGCCTTTTTGTATTTTTGCCTTTTTTTCGACACACACACAGGAACGATTTCGAAAAACGATGTGTCCTTAGTAGTTAGGTGTCAACAACATATGGATGTTCCGAGCGAGTCTGGCGGGTGTGGCGGAGACGGATGGGGGCTGGAGGGATGAGGGAAGCCAATTCATCAGAGCAACGTCCATGGTAGTACCTATAGAACAGGCTAAGAGAGCCTTACTTGCTGCTTGATAGTTGTCCGAATACGTGGTGTTCGTTGTTGTGTTGCAATTTACCCAAGTTCTTGCAGCACAAAACCGATTACTCTGCTCACCCCGTTTCGGGATACAGCGTGTGGTTTGTATGTATGTATGTATTACACTGCAGCAAATAAACATAAACAGAGAAGGACAACGAAATTGCTTTTAATGAGTTAAATTATTTTCATTTTGCAGGAATGTCCACACTATTTAAATCCTCTGAAAGCATGCGGCCGCGGCGGGTGTTAATTTACAAACAAAAAACCACTTAAACTTACTTCATTCTAATGTCTGCGCAACGTGCGTATTAAAATATTAAAATGTTTTCGCGACGGACAAAAACAACTCATAAACGTGTTAATCAAATGTGCATACATATACAGATACGATACGATGATTGTGTAAAGTGAGAATTATACAGTTTCATATGGGCATAATTACATTAGAATTTTTGTTCTGCTCGTTAATGTGGTAGATAATACAAAATGGTTAAAACTAGTCTTCGTCTATCCTTTATATACCGACAGAACTGTATAGGTGTATATTAAAATTCTGGGGCAAAAATGAAAAAAACATGTTATATATATTTTTTTTTTAGGAAGGCATATAAATAAGGACTATTATACATTTTTGTGGCGGTAAATTCGAAAAATTGTATGGTGATCATGAATTTTTTTTTTCAGTTTAGAATAATAAAATATTACTAAAAAGTGATAAAGTTGTTCATTACACCTCCAAAATCCTGACTTAACAGTTTGTAGTTATTGGTGAATGCCTCTAGAAGGAATGTATTTTTTTTTAATCTTGACTTTGAATGAAAATAAAATATCTAAAGCCAGTGTGCTGGGTACCGCTGGGTAGACGACGACACGGTCGAACTGGGGGAAATTTTCGTACTATAACATTATGTGTTTTTTTTTAGTTTTAATTTATATTGCAATAAATTGTCCAACATCTAAATATAATTTTGCAATGTTATAAAAATCTTCATTGTTCTATCCTGCTTCCAGTCTACTTGCAGCCTGCTGCGTCAATTCGCCATCACAATGCTCGACTTATGGATAAGCGGCAGTAGTACCTATACGCAGCCGCAGATAGATTTTCACTTCGAACCCCATAGTGACGAAAGGCGCTCGACAGTTTGAGGCTAAAGTGACCCTTATTTCAACAACCTTAAGGTGCGGAATAAATTGTTTAAAAAGAGGCATGTGCTCCGATATACATCGCATGAGAAGGGTGAGGAGGGGTAATAATAAAATCTCGTATCTTTCTTCCACACTCGCGCACACACTCCCCCCGCCCGCCCCCGCCGCCTCGTTACCGCACCCCCGCCGCCTCTAGCGCTAATTTAATTTAAGAAATAAACCGAAACGTATCTATTCTTTATATTCGCGATCCAATTTGGATAAGGTGCGCTTCGAGGGTAAGAGGGGAGCGGGGGAAGAACGGGGTAAAAATGGGGTGGAACGTGCCGAGATCAGTCATACGTCCGTTACCCGTACACCCGCGCTGTAGTCAGGAGGAAAATATGTTTACTTACTCGCTATTACAGCAAGAAAGTAAAATAACAACAATATTATGGATAAAACCATGTTTTATATATGTATATATATTGTATACATACATTTACATTTAATATATCCATTTTAGCTGATATATTACATTTTAATAATTTTATCAACAATAGCTATTAAATATTACATTGAATACCGCAAGGCATTAAACTCGCAATTTATTACCTTTATTAAATGGTGTACAATAAAGGTATATTTTCATTAATTTGAAATACATAGTTATATGACATAATTAATATTTAGGTTGATAATATTATTAATAAATAATCACAAGAATCAAGAATTTTTTCTAAAATATATGCATTTAAAAATGCATTAGTTCAAATTGGGCACATAAATAAATACTCACACAGTTGACTTTTCAATCCGTTAATACTAACCGTTTATTTTAACCCTAAATGTTTGGTTAAACCGCAATTTAAACTCAACATCTCATCATAACTGATCAAAACCAAATCGCGCATGGCGCTGGCTTGGCGGAGGGATGCGGGGGTGAGGTGCGCGGACGGGTGGTGTGGAGGTAGGGGTAGGGGAGAAGCGATCACGCGATATCCTTAATAACGTGTTGCCCTCGGAAAGTGGCGAGGACTGATAGTGCCGACTTGCCCCCGCCGTCACTTGCCCCCGTCGCCCCTAACCAATTTACTCCTACTCGCACGAGTCTGTAAGCAGTTAGATAGAGAATTTGGCACAATCGAACGTATTCGTAGGAAACAATATTGGATTTGGTGGATATTCGGTGGCCTTAGTAACTGTGGTATTTTAGGCTAAATATGGCTAAGCTGTATTCTAGGCCAATTGTAGCATTAATCTTGGATTGAAGAAGATATTACAAACTGTGTTTGTTTAGTAAGTATGATTGGGCCTTTCTGTTTAGTTTACTGTGGACTGGTTACTGTGTGTGGACAAATTAATTATTTATTTATGGCGTACAATATATTTTTTAACATACTTACTACACTCTCTACAATATTACATACCTACATACTTTGGGATTATTATTTTACTTAGTACTATGTTTCATCATTTAAATTGAATGTTCTCACTTTAAAGAGTAAGTGATCCATGTATCAGCGTATGCATGAATTCTACTTTACCCCCCAGCCGACACAAGGTGTTTACACTGTCCCCTCCCCTTAACGGCAACGCGGGGGACTAGTGCAGTAAGAAACAAAATGAAATGCAAATAAATACACTTTGTTTAGTTAAATTAGCGACTGCGGTGGCGTAGCCAGCCCCCCCCCCCCCCTCACCCCGATCACCCCCTCCCCCGTCCCCGTCCCCGTCGCAGCGCGGAACTATCGCTGCTTGTCAAGTGAGGACAAACTGATTTGCATACGGTGAGAGGGGACGACGACTTGTAAGTTACGCCGGCCGTTGGGGGTGATAGAGAGGGGACGTTATCTTATGGATTAAAACTAAAGGACTTGCAGTAAAATATAACCAAAGTTGAATGAGTTTAATTTATTTTAATAATTTGTTAAAGCATAATTTTCATCTTTAACTATCTACTGATAATGTATTTGATGCAGAAAGGAAATATCAAAGATTTCTTTATGCCATCCGGTATGGCCAAAGAGGAATTATATATAGAGTTATCACTCCGAAGAAATATACAGTTCAAGAAGAAATATACTTCCTCTTTGGGTATGGCTGAGTTAGAGCGGCAAGAGCGCATGCTCCAATATTACCTCCGAGAAGGTGCCAAGGCCTAACCGGATTGTTGACTGGACTAGAGGAGAACACATTTTAATTTATTTATTCAAACATTTTTTTTTTTTTTTTATGGAACCTGACACGGTTGGCTACATCACCTACAACATCCGTGATGTCAGCCCATAACACAGGGTGAACTAGGTGCCATGTCAGTGCTTCCCTTCATTTCATGTCGGCTACACTAAACTGGACGGAAAACACGAACTATTTACATAGCCGTTTCGACCGACGTTTCGTTCAGTGCGGTGGTACCAACCCGGCCGGGATAAACCCTACCACCTAGTAAGGTAAGAAGGGAAGGGACCTACAGTTTAACGTGGAATCCGAACCACGGTCAGCCTCCAACGGTCGAGCGGTCACCCATCCAATCACTGACCGCGCTCAGCGTTGCTTAATAACAGTTAACAATAAACATCATACAAAAATAAAAGGAAACACACAGTAAAGCAGAACAGCAGTCTGACACACCTATATTTTGTCTTTCAACAATGCAATGTATAAAACCCTGTGGCGCCATCTATTATTCAATAGTGTGACTAATCGATTTTTCGGACGTTTGTTGTATGGAAGCCCCCCTTCATTTTTAACATTTTCTTATTTTTCTTATTTGTTGTTATATCCGCCATAGTAACACATATTCTGTGAAACTTTCAACGGGTTACCTATTACGGTTCAAGAGATACAGCCCTCGGACGGACGGACGGACGGACGGCGGAGGCTCAGTAATAGGCTTCCGTACGGGATACGGAAACCTAAAAAAATTGAAGATAGTCAAGTACAAATATGTACACCCCTCCTCCACCTGTTCGCCTTCGCCAAACGCGCCATACTCTCGCGCAACAACCCTTTGTAGTCGATGGAAGAGTTCTTCGAACTGCACGATTCTCTGAATCGTTCTTGTGCCGCAATATCTTCCCCCACTCCTACAATCCACGGATCTTTCCCCATCGACATTAGTCCACCTCCAAGCCGGACTGGCACCGGATGGGTGAAATTGGCTGAGCCTGAGGTTTCGACCTCGGGCAGAGCCACCCAGTTCGGAAGAAATAAAAAAAAAGCCTCCACCATAACAAAGAACAAAATTTATTTTTTTTGTCACGACCGTGCCACGTTGAACGTGTCCGTTGCATCTGCCTACCCCAATGGTAAATAGGGGTGACGTAACATTATTTATTATGTATCTATCTTAAATTTCATAAATGAAGAAGTTTACATAGGAAATGGTAAGTGACTCACCCGCTGTGCGCCAGGAGTGTGGGGGCTGCAATGGTTTCTTGATAACTGGAACAAAATAACATTTTGTTAGCCAGATCTCCGTGAAGACTATCGTGAAGAATATCGTTGCGTTGGGGGTGTAGGCACCAAAGTAGACGTCATATTGTATCATCGTCATATTTATTTTATTTTATAATGTTTTTTATGGAAATTGACACGGTTGGCTACATCACCTACAACTACAACATACGTAATGTCAGCCCATAACACCTTGGTGAACGAGGTGCCATGTCAGTGCTTCCCTTCGGTCGTGACGGAAAACTCGAACTATTTACATATTCGTTTCAAACGACCATTTAGTGCGGTGGTACCAACCCGGTTTATATATTAGTACTAGGCATGTACCTATCCGCTTTATATTTCTTCGTTAGATAGATGCAAAACCGAAAATAAAGAGAAAAAATACGTCCCGACCAGAATCCGAACCAGGAACTATGGCATGAGCCGCCAATGCGTTACCCATTTCGCCACCGTGTCGATGACCTATTCTCTCGACATTTCGAACAGTTGCATCTTCTACAACGTGTTCCAAAACTCAGTCAAGCGGGAACCAGGGAGTAGGCCAGTTGATAAGAAAATAAGATAAGAAAAATAAGAAAAAAAAATCAGTGTCATTTATTTTTTATTTAGAAAAAAATTTTACTGAATAATTTTTTGGTAAAACTACAGGCATTCTGGTTTTATTTGGGATAGTTATCAATAGCAGAGTTATTTAGGCTTCCAATATAAAAATTTGAACAATTCTATTTGCAAATTTATAGTCGTAGTACCTGAAATGTCGTACGAGATGTAAATTTTCAATGTTTTTAAAAAAATGCTCATATCATAAAAAACAAATGACTCCGATTTTTTTTGTTTAGTGGTAGTTTTGTCTGGGTAGTTACAATCTGGCCTACTCCTTGGTTCCCGCTTGACGTTGAGTTTAAGGACACGTTGTATAGATCATCATAGAGCTGATAGAGATAGGTTTCTTGAACTAGTGGCATGTGTTAGTGCGGGTGAGCGGGATTTTT
Organism: Nematopogon swammerdamellus; assembly: GCA_946902875.1. Lineage (NCBI taxonomy): Eukaryota > Metazoa > Arthropoda > Insecta > Lepidoptera > Adelidae > Nematopogon > Nematopogon swammerdamellus. The sequence continues at coordinate 1,106,832 of OX336337.1, forward strand.
CCATTTCATGTGTTTAGTCAACACGAACCGCCCCAAAAAATCCGCCCAAACGCCCCAGGAAGCGTTGAAAACTAGGACGAATCCGGAGGAACCCGGGCACAAGAACGTTAGAAGAGGTTGGATGGACGTCGGACTGTCCAATGCTTATATGAGAACCAGCGTCGCCGAGCTCCGCGGGTAGCGGAGGGGACGGCGCGCGCTCTGATTGGGTGGTATCGGGTGGTATCGCGCTCTGATTGGGTGGTAACGAATGTTATTTGTACGTTTTTACAAATATGGTGTTAAGCTGGCGCGGGGAAGGTCCGTAGTCCCTACCTCTAACGTTCTTTCCCAGGAAGATGGCTGCCATAAATTCACAGCATTCATTATATTATTTGGACCAAACCAAGGTCATGGCGGCCGAGGTTATGACGGTAGGACAAATCATTATTGACGGAGAAGTGATCTAACAGGTTGAAGAGTACGTATATACATAAATATACATACATATCACACACGCTGAATCCCGACAATCGGGGTAAGCAGAGTAATCGGTGTTGTGCTGCAAGTACTCTAGTAAAGTACAGCACAACACCGACCACCACGTTTCGCAAAGTATTCGAACAAGATTAAATCGATCACGCAGCAAGTAAGGCACGAAGACCCACCTGCTGCATGACTCGGTGGAAGTACCGTGCCAAGGTGAGAGGTGGCGAGCCCGTCGCCCTTTAGCACGATATCTTGTCTTTATCCCTTAGTCACCTTTTACGACATGCACGGGGAGAGATGCTGTGGGGCTATTCTTTTTAAGTACCGGCACCACACGGTACTCGGTACACGGTACGTATATCTCGGTAAAATTCTGCGGCCTGGTAGACAAGGTCTGCTTAAGGAGGTCGGGAGACGAATTCAAATGGGTAGGCCATCGGAAAAAAATCGCCCTGAGGTCTGTTCCGCAATGTATATATGACCAGTGTGTCCTCCCGCTTATGACGTACGGGTGTGAAACTTGGACTGGTTGAAAGTTGCCCAGCGAGCGATGGAGCAAGCCATGCTGGGAATATCGCTACGTGATATGGTGCGTAACGAGGCAATCCTCCGACGCACCAAAGTAGTCGAACACCGGGTGGCTAAGCTAAAGTGTCAGTGGGCTGGGCACGTTAGTTGAAGAAACGACGACCTCTGGAGTAACCGTGTCCTACATTGGCGGCAGTGGACAGGAAAATGGAGTGTGGGAAGACGACGACATCGTCATCGGAAAATAGTGGTTCCGTATCGCTGAAGGCCGGAAGGACTGGAGGAAAATTTGAGAGGCATATGTCCAGCAGTGGACGCGTACACGCTGACTGACTGATTATATCACTGCGTCAAGTGGGTATACCGAGTGTTTTAACTCGTCGAGTTGACACCTTCAACTGAAGATGTACTACAAGGAGCCGGCGAGGTTCACCAATCATTGTAAAAAGGAATAGCAGAGTTCAGAGCGAAGGGCGAACAGAGAATGGGTACGCAAATAAGTCAAAGCCACGAGAGGGCCCTCGGATTCCCCTGCGCGAGCGTTGTCGCGGAGTGGCTCGGGGGTGGCGGGGCGGGGTGGCGAGTGGCGACAGACACGCCCCCCCCCCCCCCCCGCACCACCCCCGAGACCGCGGAAACAACGCACGACCTACCCTAATTGAGAGCAAGTTCGGAATAGGCAAGCGAGCCGCCGGCAGTGGATTTTGATGTAACGGGGCTGTGCAAGAACTGTGTCGAGAGCGCGCTCATTTATAATAATTAATAACATACTAGCTTTTGCCCGCGGCTTCGCTCGCGTAAAATTCGTATTAAATAAGAAGAAGAAGCCTGCTACCGTACGTTTATTTCGGCGCTCGGAACAATTCAGTTTGTATGAGAGCCACACATCTTAGCCTAACCGGAACTGAATTTTATTTAGTACATGTGTCACGTATAGCTAAATGTGCTTGTACTAAGTTGCATCGAACTGGAATGATCGGTTTAAGAGTTATGGAGGAACATGCATACATTCATACACACATACAGAAAAAAATTCTAAAAATATCCCAATTTAGTTTAGTATCATATATTATAGAGTCTACAAACGAAATATCTCATAAAACAAAGTAACTTACTCCATGACCATCCCTTACATATTTATTATTAGTATTGACTGATTTATTTTAATCACATCACACAGGGCGACAGACTAGCCACCTCTCACCTTGGCGCGGTCCTTCCACTGAGTCACGCAGCAGTTGGGTCTTCGTGCCTTACTTGCTGCTTGATAGTTATCTTAATCCTAATTGTCGTTCTGTAATTTACAGGAGTACTTGCAGCACAACACCGTTTACTCTGCTTACCCCGATTGTCGGGATACAGCGTGTGGTATATATGTATGTACGAAAGAATATGAAAGAGTGAGAGGTAAGTGAAAGAATATGAAAGAGTGAGTATGAGAATGTGAATACAATTTGCCGGGCTACATAATGTAAAACTTGAAAATCACTTATACCAGATTCGGTGAAACGGTTTAAAATTTCGAATTTCACTGTATTTTTATTTTTTTGCCAGAAGCAATTTTAAATGGAAAACGCGTTTGCACGGAAACCGCAATAGGTTACAAGATGAGCCGTCAGCGCAAAATTGCTTTTATGCAAATGAATGTAGTGGAAAGTTACAAAGTCGATAGTCGAATGCGCTTCGCCGCGAAACAACAGACCGCGCCGCCCCGCCCCGCCTCCGCCGCCGGCGGCGTCGCGTCGCGCACACTGCACCGGCACTCGGGCATTCTACACACGATGTCACTGTATTTATTACATGCATACGGGGCAAGCAGAGTAAGCAGTGTTGTACTGCAAGGATCATCTCAACCTTCGGGAAAGCATTAATACGTAAGTACTAACACTGTACACTACGCTTAGGTAACTTTATTTGTTTTTGTTGTTGTTATTTTTCGTTTATTTGTTTTGTTTGTTCTTTAATTTGATTTAAGTACCTTTTTTGTGTATTGTGAATAGATAGAACAGATTTATGCATTATATTTTACTCCAACTGTTCCCGCAAAATAATAAAAAACCGGCCAAGTGCGAGTCGAACTCGCGCACCGAGGGTTCCGTATCGCCATGTCATGGTCAGCGCCACTCACGCCATCTATGGCGTGTTTTATTAAATGCTTCATATTAGTTAAAATTCATGATTAGTTAAAATGCTTCATACTGTTTTCGGTAGATGGCGCGCATACACTATTTAGTTTCTTGTATGGAGACCCCCGTGAATTTTTTACTTTTTCTTATTTTTATAATTTGTTATTATGGCCGATATAATAACAAATTATAAAAATATTATATCGGCCATAATAACACATATTTTGTGAAAATTTGAACGGGCTGCCTATTACGGTTCAAGAGATAACAGCTCTCGGACAGACAGACGAACATACAGACAGACAGACAGACAGACGGCGTAGGCTTAGTAATAGTAATAAAAACTGTACTACCCGCTGTACTCTGCATCACAGTCTACGGACTAGTGCAGGGGACAGTGCCTACATTGTAAGTGTATCATTCATTTCATTATTGAATAAATATTTTTTTACTTTTACTTTCACTTTTTACATTAGGACAAGATGACTCGCGGTAATACGATAAATCGTTGGGCACCATATTGAGTGTCTGTAATACCTCAAACTAATTCTTATGAAGCTCTTTTATATCAACAATACTGCCACAATCACTCTGTAATAAATGTTAAGCACGAGTGCTAAGTATTATGAGTGGCGAAAACATGATAAAATTTTTATTTTTTTTTCTCGATATAAAAAAAACGACATAAAATTTTCACCATAGAAAATAATTACATACCTCCAAACCGTTAATAAAACCGCTAGTATTAAATAAATACTTTAAATTATATCATGAAACTTTGCAAAATAACTAATCTCAATATAAAGCATGTCCAATGTTTTTTGCATTTTAAAACTAAGTACCTAACCATTATTTTCACCGTAAAAAAAAAAAAAGGAAGAAAGAAAAAAATATGATTTACTGTCATTATACCTATATGTATACAAAAAAAGAAAGGATTACAGAAACATGAAATTGTACAAGTAAACCTAATTTCATAACACAAGTAATGACAACATAAAAAAAGTAAGCAAAGTGAAAAACAATTAACTAAACTTTGAGACTTGAAATTATCGAGTACCACTATCCTTTTCGTTCTCTCACCAATTCTCTATCGCCCTATCCCGCCCTTTTTCTAGTGTCATACGCAGCCTTCGTTCAGCCATTTTAGAGTTAATTAAATTTAAATGAAAGAAAGAAAATAAAAAAGATAAAGAAACCCGACCACCCAAAGTTAAACACACTGTCCTCCTCTGCGCTGACAGTCGGGCAAACTCTACCCTCCATTTTTCTAAACATATCGCAGACATTCACCGCATACTTAGTTGTCACTTCGCGGGAATTTCATTTTCATTTAAAAACTTAACCCTTTTCACTACCACAGAACACAATGACAAGAAAATGCAGCAATGAATTCGTTTGCTTATCCACACTAAAGTGGTGCAGTAAGCGTTCTACGTCCATGCTGCACGGCATTGAGTGCAGTGCACTCCTAATTAAAATGGCGGCGCGCCCCGGTGTTGCCGCACGGAGCGGGGCAGTGCGGCTCACGTCGGAGTGCTGAGCCAGTGTTGCCAGCCGCCGCGGTTAATTGATATCGTGTCGGCAATGCGGTGGTGGCGGTGCGGGGCGGCGGCCTGCAGAGTGGGATGGACGCGATCACTGCATGAAACCGGGCAGTGACAACGAGCGATTGTTTTACTTGCAACGGGAACACGTTCACGAATTTCTAAATAAGTATACCAGGCGGCATATAACTCAACCAGTTTGCGTAGGTACGCAAGTGTATTTGTATTGGGCGACTGGCCAGCCAATCACGCGGTCTGCAGGCGCTCTCCCCGCCGTCGCATCCCGCGCCCTCCACCAAAGATACCCTAAATTCGGCTGCTGTACTGGTCCAAGTTATATGTCGTCTGGTATAAGGGCCTGCATCTCATCCAGTCACTGATTCACTCAGCACCGCTTTTTTTTGCGAAGATATCGGAATCTGTCACGGTGAGTTCTTTTTTTCCAGTTATAAATTTCTGCATTCTATCAAGCAATTAGTAATGATTTAGTGTCATCTCTATCTTTCAACGTTAAGAAGACAGAGATGACACTACATTGCCACAACAATTGTAATACAGCCATATTGCTTATTGTTTATTTATCCTCTCTTGGCAGTACACTGCGCTCAGATTTGTTATATTTACATTGTTACATTCCACCAGTTCGATTATCACAGCGAAGAAGAACTGACAAGAAACATCACTGGAAATGTTTCAATGTGCTAAGTGCACATTGAAACATTTCCAGTATTACTTTTCAAAAATATTCCTAAACACGCATCTGATGATTTATGAAAGAGGCAGAAATTTATGACAAAGTGAAAAAATGAAGTTATATACCCACCACACTGACGGCCACATGAAGCTGGCCAGTCACCACAAACAGCACCCGTTCACGAGCACCACACCCCGGGGTCAGCCATCGCTTCCCTCAACCATATTATTAAAGGGTGAGAGACGACTCGGTAATAGTGCCTAAAACAGTTTGACAGACAGCTGTTCTGCTATTCATCCGCTTTGCATGGCAGATGTGAATTAGACCTTTTCTTAAGTGCCTGTTAGAAGATTAAATGACCGAAAATCCATACTTAATTTTGAGTCAGCTTACGATTCCGATGACTACATTACAAAAATGTCGAGTGTGTTTTGTTTTGTCTGGAGTTCAAAAAATCGGTCTGTGCTTCTAAATAAGTGAATCCTGAAGAGTTTGGTATCACTGAACGCGTAATTTCAGTACAAACAAGACAGAATAACGAGTATTGATGGATCGATCGATTGAGGCGGGATATTCGAATTTGTGCGGCAGCGCGCGCGCCAAAATTTTGCGTTTTTGAGCGCCGCTAAAAGGGCCTGGGAGCCAAGGGGTGCTGTGCGAAGGGTCGCCCTAGACGCACGTAAGGTGTGTCAGGATCGTGGCACGTGGAGATCTGTTGTCTCTGCCTACCCCACCGGGAAACAGGCGTGACGCTATGTATGTATGTATGTAAAAAGTAAAGAGCGTAATTACGTAAGAACGAATAATCCCGCGTAGTTCTTGATAATAATTGGATCCTAAAATGCGAAGAAAGTGTTATAAGGGCGAAGAGGAGCGTTAACTTTGATTAATGCTTTAATTTTGACACTCAGCAAATTTCGCTACGTAACGACTCCCCAAGCCCCAAACACCTTCCATCAGCGAAGTATTCCAGCAACTCGGGCGCTTCTCGGAAGCGGCGAGTTAACGAGCCGCTGGTAAAAACAAATGATCATTATTACGTAAACTACGCTCCCCGAGAACCCAAACGATACTAAGGTGTGGGGTCGGGCTGTCTTTTTAGGATTCCGTATCCGGTACGGGAACCTATACTAAGCCTACGCCGTCTGTCTGTCTGTCTGCCCGAGGGCTAGCGTCTCTCTTGAACTGTAATAGGTAGCCCGTTGAAATTTTCACAGAATATGTGTTAATATGGCCGAGAATAAAATATAAAAACTCAAGCTGCGCGGGTATTTACTTAGCGGTCCATTATTTTTGACTTATTAAGGATTGGTTTTTTTTCATTTCTAATTTAACTATTTTATAATAATTTGTACATAATAAATTAAATCTTTTGTCAGCCTCGATAGCTCAGTGGTGCAGACAGTCAACTGTCGCTATTGAATGTTAAGCAACGCTGGGTGCGGTCAGTACTTGGATGGGTGACCGCTGACCGTTGGAGGCTGACCGAGGTTCGGATTCCTCGTAAAACTGTAGGTCCCTTCCCTCCTAATCTTACTTGGTGGTAGGGTTTAACCCGCCCGGGTTTGTACCACCGCACTGAACGAAACGTCGGTCTAAACGGCTATGTAAATAGTTTGTGTTTTCCGACCAGTTCAGTGTAGCCGGCACGATCAAAAGGGGAAGCACTGACATGGCACCTAGTTCACCCGGTGTTATGGGCTGACATCACGGACGTTGTAGGTGATGTAGCCAACCGTGTCAGTTTCCATAAAATAAAATAAATAATAATAAAGCACACATATTTTACATGATATTTCGACTTTTATAAGTCATCGTCCGATAATACCTACATAGTATAATATGTTCCTTGTAGTGATTCTCTGCGATAACAACAAATCATTTGTAGCTAATTAAGCTCTCTCAGTCAGTACGCGGCTTCTTAATTGCAGAATACGCGGTAAAATGTTCGTTACACTGATTAGAATATCGCAGCCAATTAGTTCGCGGCAATTCCATGTTTACATTATTACTGACCGCGCACAATGCCATTACTGGCCGCCCTTACATCATCACGCCGCCATTAATTAAAGGGGCACTTACGTCATGTCAATAATATTATTATATTTTATTGTATTATATATTAACTAGCTTTTAATGTTTTTAAATTTACTCTTTAATTATACTCATTTTAAGTTTGCGGATTAACAGTGGTTACTGAAGACTTACATAAGTCGACGTTTCGCCCGCTAAGTCACCGGCTTCTTTAGGAACTGCGGGAGTTCCTTCTTACCTTATTAGGTGGTAGGGTTGGTACGTGTCCGTCGAAATGGCTATGTATAATACATAAATAGTTCATGTTTTCCGTCCAGTTCAGTGTAGGCTACATGACATGAAGAGAAGCACTGACATGGCACCTAGTTCACCCGGTGTTTAGTTGTAGTTGATGTAGCCAACCGTTTCAGTTTCAATATTAAAAAAAAATGTTTTTCCTCAGATGTACCTAGCTAGGTAATAAAAATTGCTCATAATCATAAAGTATTCAAAATCAGTCCTCTTTTCACCCCAATATACAGGGTGTAAAAACGGCGAGTACATTAAATTTAGGAAATGATTACTGGGATCAAGAGTAACAAAAAAGTTTAATATTTTTTTTCTGAATTCCCTTTAAATAAAAAGTTACAGTTTTCATACAAACTAATTGATTATTTTAGTGTAAAAATTATCTAATGACAAAAGGGCGGCGCGGAGGGGGGAAAAGCGGGTGAGACGTGATCGCCTCGGACGGAGGTATTGGCGGGAGGGGTGGGGGTTACCTTTGTGAGTGGAGGACTGGAGGTCAGCAGGCGGAGGGTGCGGAGCGGCAACAACGCGTTAAATTACACTAGACGAAAACATACATTTCAAAAATTCATATCTCGAAAACTAGAAACTTTAGAGAAAAACTTTATTTACTTTTTTGTCTAGGAAAAACATGAGGATTGCGCTGGCGAAATTAATGTACTCGCCGTTTTAACAACCTGTACACACACACTCTCAAGGCTCATTCATCTTTATGATTCACACCTATATGAGCAAGATTTTAACCAACATAAAGTAGTATAACAACAACACAGGGGCTAATGAGGCCGCGCGGAGTTAGTTTCAGCACAGTTTTATTGCAGTTAAAATGGCGCGTTACAGATTACACATCGCTTCTGCGGACAATGGCGGCGTCTGTGTGCTTCTACAAACAAAACTTCTGTTTACTAATTACCTCTAACTGTTAATTTACTTCACTATTGTGTTTAGTGTGTGCGTCGTTATAGGCAATCGGACCGTATTATTTTCAGTTTATAATAATTAACAGTATAAAGTTTAACCAAAAAAACTAAATTTTCATTGTAGGTTTCGATTAAAAAAAATACCGGTCTAGCGGGAGTCAGGCGCGCACAAATTATGGTTCCATACTGTAACAAAAATATATTTTAACATTGAAAATGTTTTTTCGATCGCTTCAGTATAGCCCCCCATTTTCGCTGAGAGTGTGAAATCGTCCTGGTGTCGCGAGTTTTGGGGCTACGGCTAGTGGTTGAGGGCTCAAAAGACGCGTGTCGGCTAGGGATACAAGATCATGAATTTTCCAGCAAATATTACATTGTCGAAAACACCTGCAGTTTTTCTGTAATATATGGCTTGATATCTACTAACCCTATAAAAATGTAAATGTTAGCTTTAGAAACCAAGGAGAACATCCCCCTCGCATCATCCATACATTTTTAGCTGAATCATTAAGACCACTGCATTTAAATCGTAAATATTCTTGTAAATATTATTAGAATTCTTATAGTCAGCTCTTTCAAATGATACCCCACACGATATGTTAATTTAAACTTTTCTTTTTATTGCTATGAAATTGCCCCCTCCCCCCCCCCCCCCCCCCCCCCCATATTAATGTAAAATACATTTTTATCTAGGTTTTACGAGCGATATTATGTGCGCGTCATCAAGAGCTCTCATTATGCCAAACATGTTTCTACATACATACATACATACAATACCGCACACGCTGTATCGCGACAATTAGGGTAAGCAGAGTAATCTGTGTTGTGCTGCAAGAACTTTGGAAAATCGAAACACAACATCAACCACCACGTTTAGCAAAGTATTCGAACAAGATAACAACAAGTTTCTACGTTATTTAGTTTTCGAGAAAAAATCGGGGTGTGGCTGTGTCGTGGACACGGCCGTGTGTTTAACGTGAATACATATCTAACGGGTAATATTGACCTAGAGCTTATTACGTAACGAATTCTTTGATCCTTTAGCTATAGAGTGGTGTAATTAAATTTTGGATGTAGATGAAATATATGAAGCTGCAACACCAAACTGTATCCCCCGATTTTGTTATCATCAGTTTTCTGGATTGGCTCCCACTATGGAAGCAAATTTATTTTAAGACAAATTTATTTTAAGAAATTAAGACGTATTCACGTCAAAACCTCTGTGACAGATGGACGGACACTGGAGTGGTCTTATAATCGTTCCGTTTTTCCTTTTAACATACGAAACCATAAAAAATGCACCGGAACTCACGATGGCGCCGCAAGTCACAATTATTACGAGAACGAAATGAAACGAAGGATGGAAGCCAAAAAGCCAATTAAAATAAAAACACGCCAAATAACACAGAACACGACGAAGTGTAGGTACCTACAACAAAACAACGTGAAACAACTTAGGTATCCTAATGAACATAATCAGCCCGGCTGTTCTCGGTCGTCGACACAAAAACTAGCCGCCGACAACAACGTGGGCCACTGAACGCTCGCGGCTTGTGCGGCGAACACTTCTTACGAGTGTGCCGCTCTCCTGTTTGTTGCACAAACATATTCTGAAAGAAATCGATCAAGTTTTTTTTTTTTTTTTTTTAATGAAAACTGACACGGTTGGCTACATCACCTACAACATCCGTGATTTCAGCCCATAAACCGGGTGAACTTGGTGCCACGTCAGTGCTTCCCTTCCCCCAGCCTTCGTGCCGGCTACGCTAAACTGGACGGAAAACACAAACTATTTACATAGCCGTTTCGACCGGCTTTTCATTCAGTGCGGTGGTACCAACCCGGGCGGATTAAATCCTACCACCTAGTAATATAATAAGGGAGTCATATCTCTTAGTCATACCTTTGAGTCATAGACATATCTCTGAGTCATATCTTTTACGACATACACGGGGAGAGATGCTGTGCGGCTATTCTTTTAAAGTACCGGTCCCACACGGTACTAATATTTGTACATATTTAAAACGCTCTTGTTCTCAATAGGCACGCCCGTTTGGAGCGGACGACGCAGAATGCGTGCACGATGCGATATTAAAGGAAAACTATGTTCACAGTAAGCCCATTAGCGAGCAAACAATTTAAATCGCCACCCCTCAACCTCTCCGCTCGCGCGAAACACTTTTTTCTTGCTCAATTTAACGAGCCGCGCCTACTGCGCTCTAACTAACCCAATTTCCAATCATTAAACGTGTGAGGGCGCGCGCAATTCATCATGACGCCCCGCCGCCGGCGCGGCGCCGCTCCCACCGCGCCCCCCACCCCCGCCCCGCGCGTGCAAATAAACACATTTTTACATACTTGTTCAAACAATTGTACTAACGAGCCGCCCGCCCAAGCATCGCCGCCCAACTACCTCGCCTCCGCACTAGTCCGGCGAGGCCTCTGGCGCATTTTGGTTCTGAAGGAACGTGGCACACAATCGTTCTATTTGTCAATATGGTGATGCTTGCAGTACCCGTAATAGGTAGATAGATAGATAGATAGATAGATGGAAATACTTTATTGCTCCAAAACATTTTACAGTAACAAACGATAAGTAATTTACATGAGGGGCAAAGGCGGGCTTATCCCTTACGGGGATCTCTCCCAGTCAACCTTTGGATGTTTGAGAGACGTATGTTGTGAGATGTATGTATGTAGGTAGTAGCAAAAGACTTGAGTGTGGGAATATGATAAACTATAATAAATACACTACATAACTAAGTACTTAATTAAACGTAGAAATCGCAAATTATAAATTAAATTAAATACATAAAACTATAAATTAAATACATATGAACTACAGTTTATATAATACATAATACCTAAATATATACATACATACTTGTCCATTCAGAATTAAGGGATTTTACAATAAAATAACATCTCGACTTGAAGAAAGTAATTAAGTGGGATAATTCCTCGCTGAGTTTTAAGGTAATTGTGTCGTGTGACGTTACGTGAGTTCCTAAGCCGACTCTTCAATAAAGCATTATCATTGGGTAATCTAAATTAATGAATGGCCGACTTAGCGCGAGCGTGGGAGATTTTGATCTTCGAGACTTTAAACATTGTTATGTTTATTTTGAAGATAATATCTACTAGTAAGTACTATTGCGCCTGCCAAATATTTAAAAATAAATTAAAAAAATTAAATTGTGCATAGTCTAACGTGGCGCACTACAGACAATGTCACCAATGAAAGGGCCGCATGCGGCTACTTCGCATCAGACGCAGCGGCACGCGCGTTTTGAGATGTCGTTTCACGGAACAGAACGGAACGCGGTGATGGGCGAGTGCAGAGCGTTAGCGTTTTGTTAACATGAGGCGGCTTTTAATGCGATTCTTGATTATTACCTGTACATGAAGTCACACACACCGTTATGTCTAATCGGTGACGAACTGTTGAGCGCTTTGCTCTATCTATCGATTTAAACCTTTGATTTCTCGGCATTTCTTTGATCAATAAAATCCGTAATGAATGAAGAAATACGACTAAGCACCAACGTAGGCGGCAGTGGGCGGGGCAAATCTGTCGCAGACCCGACAACCTCTGGGGTAGACGGGTCTGCGACAGATTTGCCCCTGTGCAAAAATGTAGCGGGGGACGCCCCTGGCTAGGTAGACAGACGACAAAAATAAGGAACGGTCTTTCCGTGAGTGTGTGTACACGACATATTATAAGCTGGGTATCTTCAAAAGGCGTGTTAATAAATTAGCAAACGACCATGGCGCCTCTCTGAGCGTGGTTTAGAGAGGAGTGCTGTTATTATTTTTTTTTTATGGAAACTGGCACGGCTTGCTACATGACCTACAACATCCGTGATGTCAGCCCATAACACCGGGTGAACTTGGTGCCACGTCAGTGCGTACCTTCGGTCGTGCCGGCTACACTGAACTGGACGGAAAACACAAACTATTTACATAGCCGTTCCGAGCGACATTTCATTCAGAGCGGTGGTACCAACCCGGGCGGGTTAAACCCTACCACCTAGTAATATAAGAAGGGAGTCATATCCCTTAGTCGCCTTTTACGACATACACGGGCTAATACATGCTGTTATTGGTCGGGCCGGCTATCTGTAGAATAAAAATCGGTCGTGCGCGAGTTTTACTCACGCACGGAGGGTTCCGTAGATCCGCTACACCATACCTGTCAAAAAACCATATCCGTCTATCTTTTGTCTGTCTGCATTGCAAACTACCTGTGGCGCCATCTTTTATTTAGTAGAGTAAATATGTACCAATCGATTATTATTAGCACATTTCTTCTATGGGCCCCCCTTAATTTTTTTGCTTATAAAATCCTATAAAATCCATCTTTCCTTTCTTTTTTTTCTGTTTTCGGTTCAATCCTGTTTGTACTTATTCTATGAATGTACTTATGTATTTATTTTTGGTATTAAGGACCAAATTAAAATACATTGGAACAGTGCCGCGGTGGTAAACTACACAGAGTGGTTTAATAATCTGGCTAAAAAATACAAAAAATGTAAGAATGAGCCACGAACGCAGATATGACTGACATGTTCGTAGGATACAGCGGGCCTGCGGGCTCGGCGCCCGCGAGCCGGGAGGGGGGCGGGGGGCGGCACACCGCGGCCGCCCAACTCGCTGGCGCTAATTGGAGGGATCCGGCGGAAATGTGTCTCGTTAGGGCGGGCGGGCGGGCGCCGACTAGGGTTTCCAAATCTCCTTAGGATCATTCAAAGAAACAGAGGAGCAGTACCTACGAGTTACGACGCAGTTGAATTAATTTTAAATTTACATATATACACTTGAACCAATTTAAGTACTTTAAGTAAAACTTCGAGTCACATAGCTCGGAGAACGGCCATGAGTAAAATCGTTTAGGTTTTAATAATGTAATATATAATTAAAGTTAAATAAAAGAGTATTTTTTCCCGTTTTGGCGCCTGTCAACAAGTTGTAGCCGACTGGGTTGGTACCACCGTACAGGATATAAGATGGCCCTATAGCAGCCTCGGCTGTGTTCTCCTCTAGTCCAGTATAGCCAGCAACAGGGAACTCTCCGGTATGGCACCTACCTTCTCGGAGGTGACATTGGCTGGTCGGAGTATGCGCTTTGTCCCCTCCGACTCAGCGGCCCATACCGGATTAAATAAAAAAAAAACCATGTTTACATGTGAAAAGGACCTTTTTTGATATTTTTTATTTAATGTCTCCCGATTGTCCCGATCGTCCCCGACCGTGTGGCAACCCTGGCGCCCGGCGGGGTAGGCTGCGGGGCGCTCTCCGCCTACCTGCCGTCTCGCGGACTAACGACGCCTGATTTATTGTTGCCAAACTCTCATGACGTGTCTCGAGAGATGCTCTAATTAGGCTCTCGGTATAAACGATCCAGCGGATGTAGGTGGTATACTACGAGTTACGTAGGTATATAGCTATGTTTAATTTTAACGAGTTCCTCCTCGCAGCCGCAAGCAATTTGATATCCTCAATATCTGTCATGTTTATCATAAGATTGATTATTATTTTGTATATAAGGTGCAATGGGGTGGGATGTAGAGGTTATTCTTGACGTACCAACATACGTAAACATAAATACCTCAAAATAATTTGAAAATGATATTTATAAATTGAATACTTTATTTCAAATAAAATACTTCAAAATAATTAAATCTACACCTAAAAATAACTAAATTAACCCTAAAGCTCCCACATGGAGCGCGCGCTCCACTTTTCGTCGACGACCGTTGGCTCCCAGATGGAGCGCGCGCGCCACTTATTGCGCGCCTTTTGCGCGCCGCTAGTTTTAATTCATTATCTAATTCTACCGCTTTTCTACCAAAACACTGAATACTGGTATCATTTCTTGGTTAAACTTACTAATAACTATTCTCAGACACAACTGGGCAACATAATCACCTTCACACAGAAAATAAATATTGAAGTTGACAGAATATAAAATGTCACTTTTGGCAGCTGACATTTCCACTGACGCTGGAATTGACTAAGATTGTACCCGTAAACGTTCGGCATTCGATTATTTCTGTATGCGACATATAAGGCGAAACTGTACAGTTTTGGTCAGAAAAAATCGAAAAAAAATGTCGAGTGTGTTTTGTTTTGCCTGGAGTTCAAAAAATCGGTCTGTGCTTCTAAATAAGTGAATCCTAAAGTGTTTGGTATCACTGAACGCGTAATTTCAGTACAAACAAGACTGAATAACGAGTATTGATGGATCGATCGATTGAGGCGGGATATTCGAATTTGTGCGGCAGCGCGCGCGCCAAAATTTCGCGTTTTTGAGCGCCGCCAAAAGGGCCTGGGAGCCAAGGGCAGTAGTACTATTTTAACGTGTGAAACTCACTATAAAAATAAATCTAACCATAAATAAATATAATCGACCATAGAGACCATTAGCATGGTTTCCATGACTGAAGCGGCGTTCCCACTCTGGATCGCCAGGCTGATCCGTTGCTTGAAATGCGCCCGTGCACGTGCGCATTGGGCCTAAATTGTTTCATACTCTGTAAACCAACTACATCTCAAATTTTTTTTTAAATTTTGTCAGCTTCGATAGCTCAGTGGTGCGGTCGGTCGACTGTCGGATCATAAGCACACCTGGGCGCGGTCAGTGGATGGATGGGTGACCGCTCGACCGTTGGAGGCTGACTGGATTTCACGTATAACTCTAGGTCCCCTCCCTTCTTACCTTACTAGGTGATAGGGTTTAACCTGTCCGGGTTGATACCACCGCACTGAATGCAAGGTCGGTTGAAACGGCTATGTAAATAATTCTTGATTTCCGTCCAGTTCAGTGTAGCCGACATGGAATGTAGGAAAGCAATGACATGGCACCTAGTTCACCCGGTGTTATAGGCTGACATCACGGATGCTGTAAGTGATGTAGCCAACCGTGTCAGTTTCCATAAAAAAAATGTGGCAAACAGTGAACACTTGAAATTGTAAGTAGGTATACAACGAAGGCGATTTTCCCAATTAGCAAACCGAACTTGTGTATCTACTTATAGGCGAGCGAAGCCGCAGGTGAGTACTGGCAGAATAGGTTATATTTTACCCCACGTCCGATGCAAGCCTCCAATTACTGTCGATTGATACTCGCATGAACGTGGAAATACTAGAAGGGGCATCATATTACTATTGAGGTGGTGAAAAAAAATGGGCCAAACCATAGCCGACTATCATTGGTCTCCCTCTACGAAATGATAGTCGGCTATGGCCAAACTGTCCCAGTTCAAATCACTCTTTTTTGTTTCAGCTAATTATCAAAAGCGCAACGCCGCTAGCTGTACGTAAAAACTTAAGAATTAAATTTATTTAGTTTAATTAAAAATAATAGCCCCACTGCATCTCTTCCCGTGCACGTCGGAAAAGGCGACTAAGGGATTAGGACAAGGTGCCGTGCTAAAGAGCGATAGGCTAGCCACCTCTCACCTTGGCACGGTCTTTCCACCTAGTCAACGCAGCAGGTGGGTCTTCGTGCCTTGCTTGCTGCTTTATATATTTATCTTGTCCTAATACGTTGTAAACGTGGTGGTCGGTGTTGTGCTGTAATTTACAAGAGTATTTTTTTTTATGTATAAACCAACATGGGTGTCTTTGCGGACTGTTGCTAGGCTGTCTAGCCTCTTAATACGACGTTTGAAGACACCCAGGTTAAAGCTATCGGGAAACACACTCGCCGGAAGACAGTTCCACACCCTAGCGGTGCGACAAAGAAACGATTTAGAGAACCGATGAGTTCTTGCAGCATAATACCGAGTACTCTGTGACGAGTGCTGCGGAGATAGGTGGGATGGCAAGGAATAAGGGATGTACGGGCCGTACATCCCTTATTCCTTGCCATCAGCATTGCCATACAGTAATGCTGATTCTGTGTCTATACCTCTTTGCTTATGAGGTGATTGGGCTGCACAACTCGAATGAACGACTCGCCTCTCCGCCGCGCCGGCCGACGCTCTGATATGCGTAATTAATTAAATATACGTCGCGTCGCTTGTTTTTTTTTGTCGTAATTGATTCAATCTAGTCAATATTAAATGAAGTTCGAGTTTCTGTTCAATTGGGAAAATTTCGAGCAGCGATTCATAAAATAACTGTATAAATTTGGACAAATAGAAAAAAATCAATAGTTTTATAAAATTTACTAGCTTACGCGGCTTCGTTTCGCGTGACTTTTTGCTCACAGCTCAGGCCGCCGATGACGTGGCTTTATGATTTAGCTTAAAATCATCGTGAGAAGTGACAGAATGTAACAGTGAGAACAACCGTAAGTACGTACCTAGCTCGAGATGTAAAACGATAAAGTGGTTCTCGAGTTATAAGGATATTCATATGCATATTGACTTACCTAAGTTTCACGGCCGTAGATACTTCGCTTCGCTTTATTTATTAGGATAATAATAACACACGATTATTTAGCCTACATTATGTGTACGGATCAATCAATCAATCAATTTAATAAGTCAATCATTTCATTTATAAATTTAAACTCATGATTTATATTGTAAGTTTAAATGATTTATAATTCGTTACATAATTATTCATTTGGATTGGAAACTCTCATAAGTCCCGTTCCGTTTCGTGGAACGACATCTCAACACGCGCGTGGCGCTGCGTCTGATGCGAAGTAGCCGCATGCGGCCCTTTCATCGGTGACATTGTCTGTAGTGCGCCACGTTAGACTATGCACTATCTATCGATTTAAATATTTGGCAGGCACGATAATACCTTACTAGTAGATATCTTCAACATAAACATAACAATGTTTAAAGTCTCGAAGAACAAAATCTCCCACGCTCGCGCTAAGTCGGCCATTCATTAATTAAGATTACCCAATGATAATGCTTTATTGAAGAGTCGGCTTAGGAACTCACGAAACGTCACACGACACAATTACCGTAAAACTCGGCGGGGACTTATCCCACTTAATTACTTTCTTCAAGTCGAGATTTTATTTATTGTACGGTAATTGGAATCGGTCATTAAGCTTAATAGCGTGTCCGACAGTTCGGGCTTAGGTGTTTCCTTAATGCTGATTACTCGTATATCACGAAGATAAACCTTCACTTTTAAGGCCTCGCTCGCTTTATGTACTTAAGACCATTTGAATGAATTTATAGTAGGTAATATAAATAAAATATTTTGTTACACACTAATATAAAATTTGTATTGCCACCTGACAATGTTTAAAATATACGACAGCTTAGGACTTCCGTTCCGTACTGTTAGGCATTTGTTTTTTTTTAATAGGTAGTTACGTAATTTTTTTTTATTGAATTTTTTTTTTTGACTTAGATACGTACATACAATGTACGTACATACATACCACAATACTCTTGTAAATTGCAGCACAACACCGACCACCATATTTAGCAAAGTATTAGGACAAGAAAACAACTTATCAAGCAGCAAATAAAGGCACGAAGATCCACCTGCTACATGACTCGGTGACAAGACGGAGCCAAGGTGAAAGGTGGCCAACCTGTCGCCCTTATGCACGGCATCTTGTCCTTATCCCTTAGTCGCCCTTTACGACATGCACGGGGAGAGATGCAGTGGGGTTATTATTTTTAAGTATGCCGACCTCACACGGCAAATAGTTCTATCGCCTACTAAATGGGGAGAGCTCCGCGGAGCTGTTTGACGCGATCACGCCGCGCTTTCCATAAACAGATTATATATTATAAACCCACATTACTTGCACATTTAGTATAGTCTCGGGTTCTTCAAGAGAGGCGTGAATGGAAACCTGTCAGGATGGCATGGCATTCGCAGCCCCCGCATAAAAAAAAACACAAAAAAAATTCGCACATTACCCACTCAGTGATCGCTTACAAAATGAAATGTGTGCAATTTTTTGTTTTTTTTTTATGGAAACTGACATGGTTGATTTATACATCACCTACATATAACATAGGTACGTGATGTCAGCCCATAACACCAGGCGAACTAGGTGCACTGCGGTGATACCGACCCGGGCGGCACAAACCCTACCACCTACTAAGGTAAGAATGGAAGGGACAGTTTTACGTGGAATCCGAACCACGGTCAACCCCCAACCAATCCAAGTACTGATTGCGCCCAGGTGTGCGTAACAACAGTCGACCGACCGCACCACTGAGCTACCGAGGCTGACAGAAAGTCAGACGCGTCGTAACTAATTTCAAGTTGGAGTAACTTGCTTGGCGCCTCCGCCGCACCGCGCCGCGCCAGCGTTGATCCGATCTCAGAGTCTCTGGCAATTAATTGCGACGACTACAAATAAGTCGAAATGCCTTAATTGCTGAGAATGCGCCGGCGCGGCGTGAGGTTTAATTGTTTTGCTCCTAATTAATTTCGCTTCCGTTCAGAACTTATTAGTCGTGTCTAGAGATTCACCGAGAGATTTAGCGCTCGCGACGCGGAGACAGCGTCGAATGAAACCCGCGATCACTACACTTACTCATCATCATTACTAATCATTATCAACACTAATAATAAATATGTAAACAGTTCAGCTTTTTTTTAATGACACGGTTGGCTACATAAGGCAGTCCGGCGGATACGGAGCTCTCCGAGATGGGGGTGGTGGTGGCCTACGTGTCTAGTACCACCACCTATCGCTCGTAGCTTGCCTCGCGTCGTCTCGGAGAGCTCCGTAGCCACGGCCTGAACCCGCCGGTGTGCTTGGAGGCCTGCCTCCCGCTGACGCGCCGGCGGTATTACCGTTTTTAATTTTTTTATTAATTTTGTGTATTTTTATTACTTTGTATTTTTAATACTTGTATAATATATGTAAAATTAATAGAAAATTTTGAAAATGTGAAATAAAGAATATGTAAGGGATGGTCATTTAGTAAGTTACTTTGTTTTATGAGATACTCAATTTGTAGACTGTATGTATGATACTAAAACTAAATATATGATTTTTAGAGATCTTTTCTGTACGTATATGTATGTATGTTCGACAATAACTCTAAAACCGATCATCTGAATTCTATGAAACTTAGTACAAGCACATTTAACTATACGTGACACAGGATAGGCTAAATAAAATTAAGTTCCGGTTACGCTAAGATGTGGCTCTCATACAAACCGAATTGTTCCGCGCGCCGAAACAAAGGTACGGTAGCGGGCTTACTTACTTTCTTCTTTTTAAATACGAATTTCACGCGTGCGAAGCCGCAGGCAAAAGCTAGTAAGTAATGAATGTTAATATGAAAGTTTATTGTTGATTGGACCGGATTACAATATTCAAATTTAAAATTATAAGCTATTATGGAGCTTAATTGGGTTTATTTATTGTGTTTAAAGTAATATATTAATGCAGGCTCAACCAACCTGTTTTAGAGATACTACCATGGCTTATGCTCTGATACATAAGCTTCCCTCATACCTCCTGCCTAATCCGTATCCGCCATACCATATGGCGTACACGCCAAGGTATCATGGGCTGACGTAACAGATGTAGTAGGTGATGTAGCCAACCGTGTCATTAAAAAAAAGCTGAAGCCGGTTCGAAGTATTTATTTCGGCGCGAGCGAGGACACGAGCAAGCAACGTAATATTGTTTTGATAAGCGAACGCACACAATTAAGTACGAGCCATTCACAAAATAAGCACGCACCGAATCAGAGACAGCTGGCCAGGGGGGATGCGCGCGATATGTTGAAACACACGTTGCTCTAAGTTTTTTATTACTTTTAATGTTCAAATTGTTAGGTTCGTTACAAACAGAATAATCGCATAAATACATAATGTTTGATATACTAACATAATTATTTTTATACGAATAACTTATCAAAGTTTGACAAAGACTCTTGATACCTGATACACTTAATTAATTTGTACCGTGTGGGGCCGGTACATTAAAAGAATAACCCCACTGCATTTCTCCCCGTGCATGTCGTAAAAGGCGACTAAGGGATATGACTCCCTTCTTATATTACTAGGTGGTAGGGTTTAACCCGTCCGGGTTGGTACCACCGCACTGAATGAAAGGTCGGTCGAAACGGCTATGTAAATAGTTTGTGTTTTCTGTCCAGTTCAGTGTAGCCGGCACGACCGAAGGGAAGCGCTGACGTGGCACCAAGTTCACCCGGTGTTATGGGCTGACATCACGGATGTTGCAGGTGATGTAGCCAACCGTGTCAGTTTCAATAAAAAAAAAAAAAAAAAAAAAAGTCTTTGTAGTCAGAACTCTCAGTAAAATTGTTAATCTTGCTTTAAAACTGTGTTTTCGATAGACTGCTGGGCGATGTTATTATGTGGCTAGTCATTAAAATAATTTTAATAATATGTATAAAAAAAATACCCTACGAAGTTTTTTCTCGGTTCTTCTTCGTGGGTGTAATCGAACCGGATAGAACAAATTGTGACAAGTTCAAGTGTAGTCTAACTGCTATCTGAATGATCAATAAACAATACAATACCTACTAGAACTACTTTATACTAGGGACGTCCGAGTTGGACTTTGGATTTGAACCAGAAATTTAAGATTTTCTCAGCACCTCGTTATTCCTTGTTGAATAAGCTTTAAAAAATCTCATAATTTTTCTTTAGGACTCTAGGATTTTTTCGATATAAGTAATATCCATTAAAAGGTCAGTTTTCGATGTTGGACATGGTTTTGGCGAACCTTTCCTAACGCCTAAGCCTCGATTATCTCAAAAATACGAGTAGATAATAGGAAAAAATGCTACTGCACTATTTTTCACCATCATTATCACACCATATTGGTATTTTTTATAAAAAAAACACTTTACAACAACATGCACGCTAACAAGGCAATGGTGCAGATATTTAAATATTTAAGTAAAATATCCCAAAAAGTTTATATTTCTCGAATTTTTTTCCTATAAAAGTTCACAAAGTTGAGCGATTCATTGTTCGAGGTTAGCCTTAGCATTAGAACTTCCACAGTGTCAGAAGCAAAGTTATGTGACAGATTCCTCAAACGAAATCTGTCACATAACACTATTTCTATTAAATTCGAGTTGAAATACCGGCCCAGTTATCAAAATCTAATCGACACGGTGTGTGATTAACATAATAACGATTATGTATATATTATTATGTATTATTAAAGTACTTAACTTTATTTAACTTTATTATTTATTTTTAAATTATATAATTATTTTATTTCATGTACATAATCTTTATACTGATTTTTTTCTTGTGTTTTCTGAATAAAATTTTTGTTTAAATTGAATTTGAATTTAATACCACAAAGAAACATCGTCAACCTACCACGCGTATCGGCAACTCTCCGCGCGCCGCCTACGCGGGATCGCGTCTCACACGGCTTGATAACCAATAGTCTTAATTGATCAATTATCTCGGAGTTGACTTCGTTCTCGTGTTAAGGCGAAGCACTACCAAAAAACGGTTTCTCCCGATTCATGTTTCTCGTAAACAACTGTGAGATTGGTGTTAAAAAATATACGAGTATATAGTTTTCTACAAGACATAATGTTTCCCAATAAAGTGTTTAAAACGTAGTTGGATCTATTTGACTTATGTATATAGAATGTATTAATAAAAAAAAATTCCAAAGAGAATACAATAGTCAAAGAGAGTATTATTTCTTGTATTAAATAATACGGCTACAATTAAATATTTATTCATTCTCCACTTACATCCGCCAAACTCACAGTGGTTTACGAGAATCATACGAGATTTTTACCCGACTGCGCGAAACAAAAATAAGGGTCAAATTTTTCAAGTGTACTTATGTATATATTTATCTTAATTTTCAGCTTTGCATCTATCTAATGAAGAAATTTAAAGCGAGTTCATGTTTAGTAGTAAGTAATATATAAAAATACAAATATTAAAACACAATAATACTATTGATGCCTTCACTAGGTAATATCAGTTTTATGTTCTAAATGAGTTCTTTATGTAGAAATGCAGATATATTATTAGACTTATATTACTGGTTTAAATAGACTAGCACAAACTATAGTGCAGTCCAACCGCTATAAGAATTCTCAATAAACAATAAACAACAACAATAAACAACAAATAGTGCATAAAAGTTTGAAATATAAATAGAACTTGAGTTCACAAAACTTTTAAAGATCAAGTTCTTCTTCGATCATAGGCCGTTCCTGCGAGCTTTCTACACTTCACTTTGTAAGTTAAACATAAATAGCCGTTACATTCGATTTAAACATAAAATATTTAGCTTGCTCTGCGCACTCTACCATTTCCTTACTCTTTGTCGTAAAATGAGTCAGCGGGTAATTAAACCGTAAGGCGGATACGAGCATTATTATAAACGTACTAATGCACGCACATTACCATTATAATTTATATCGGCTTATTTATCTTAAGTTAATATTAATATGGAAATTAGTGTTTCTATTCAACTGTTAATGGTAGGTTGGGAGTTTATTGCTAGTTTAGATAATATTAAGTTTATATGCAATTAACCTACTTAATTTTGGATTTAATTTAGTTATTTATTAAAGATTTTTAAGTGTAATATATGTCACTATATGTATGCACGCCTCAAACAATAACTTTGTTTATCAAAGGTTGACTGAAAGAAATATCGTGGGATAATTCCGAGCCTCAAGTTTTATGACATTATGAACCTTATGCTTAAGCGGCGGGTGGCAGAGTGGTCTGCGCGTCGGCTTCTCATGCGAGAGGTCTGAGGTTCCAATCCGGTCGGTGTGTACCAATGAGTTTTTTTCTGAAGGAATAATTTACGAGCATATACGTACATCTGCTGCTTCACCATTCCGGACCGGTGTAAAACAGCTGTAGATTTTCCTTACTGATTACCTAAGTGGTAGACTCAAATTTCAGCCTACTGAGCTGCTACCACCGTACTGGATGCAAGATGGCCGCATAGCAGCCTCGGCTGTTCTCCTCTAGTCCAGCATACAAATGGATAGCTTCCGGTATCGCACTTACCTATATTGGCTGGTCCACAGATCATATAAGATTATCTGTGAGCTGGTCGGAGCATGTACTTTGGCCTCTCTGTCTCAAACGGATTACATTTAAAAAAAATATTGAAATAAATTGTATTTTAAACATTATGGAGCAATATAATATCTACTCGCATGTATCTATCTAAATTATTGCAGAACATTGATCTTAAAAACCTACCCACCTACGCATGCACTTATAATTATGTGGTTACGTGAGGTGAGACGCAGATAATGGTGTTTACTTGAAAATTTAACTAGTTCTGAATTTGCGCTAATTATGTCGCGCAAATTTAGATTAATACAAATGTAAACAACTTTAAGAGACAGAAAATAACATTCTCCATACAAAATCTACTTTCAGGGTTTATGATTTTTTACCCCCCTAAACCTTATACGTTTTTTTTTTTTTTTTTTAATAAGGATAGTCGAATCTACTTTTCTGTCTTTTTATTTTTTTAATATCTAAGTGATGTGATGGATGACTCAATCAAGCTTAATGAACTTCATGATATCATAAGATAACAAATTCAAATTGTTTCGGTCGAAATATTTTTCTTAGCTCCGGTGTTGAATATTTCATCTAATTTAGATTAATAGAATAGGCAGGTTTAGTACTTTGCATTATTTAACTTTGCATTTTTGTGTATTTGTCTAATTTATTATAAAATTACACTTGGATTTTTTGTGAAACGTTATGTATAAAGCCGTTTGCGCCATCTGTTATTAATAGTGTAATTTAGATTCTAAACAAAGACGACAAAGACAAAGAACGTAGATTGGACTGTCCTTAAGACAAGAAAAAAAATATTGTAAAAATCGGATAAGGTTTAGGGGGCTAGAAAACTATCCCGATAAATGCCGAAACAAGGTATTTCTATGGAGAAAGTTAACTTCCGTCTCGTCACTGTCCCATAATCAAATCTGAGACTAAGACGAATAAACACAAGAGATCTCTGTAAGAGTTAAGCCCGCCTTTGCAACTCATGCAAATTGTATACGTGCTTGTTTGTGTAAAATATTTTTTACGGAAATAAAGTATTTTTAGGTATCTACTCGTAAAATTTTTTCATTGTTAGATTTCTTTATTAAAGAATGATCATCTTGATGTCCACATTTAAACACATTTTTTAAGAATTTATGAAAGGAGGATTAAGAAAATATATATTTTTATTTCGACCGTCCGAAACAACTTTATTTGATAAGGCAGCGTATTAAGAGCCTGGAATACCTGAAATTGATTCACATGGTCCTGTGTTATATAAAAATATTGCAACAATCACACAGTAATTAATATTTATGGTAAATTTGAGTGCGAAAACATAATTCCTAGCAAATTTCAGTTACCCCCAATACTGATAGGATTCAATAAATACTCGTGCTTTAAATTAGATCATGAAACTTTGCATAATAAACTGATCTCAATATAAAGCATGTCCTATGTTGTTTACATTTTTATTATTTAAGCGGCGGGTGGCCGAGTGGTTTGGGCATCGGCTTCTCATGCGAGAGGTCCGCGGTTCGAATCCCGACGGCGTATACCAATGAGTTTTTTCTGACGAAAAAACTTACGTGCATACCTACACCTGCTGCTTCACCGTTCGGAACCGGTGTAAAACTGTAGGTCCCTTCCCTTGCCCCTTACTAGGTGGTAGGCTCAATTTGTAGCCGACTGGGTTGGTACCACCGTAATGGATGTAAGATGGCCGCATAGCAACCTCGGTTGTGTTCTCCTCTAGTCCAGTATAGCCAGCAATCCAGGGAAGTCTCCGGTATGGCACCTACCTTCTCGGAGGTGATATTGGCTGGTCGGAGCATGCGCTTTGGCCCCTCCAACTCAGCCACCCATACCGGATTCCATAAAAAAAAAAAAACATTTTTAAAAAGCTTTTATTTTCACCGCAAAAAAACAATTACCTACATTTTTCAGATTTATGATGAAATTATCAAGTATGTCTATCCCTTTTGTTCTCTCACCGATTCTCTATCGCCATATCCCGCCCTTTTCTAAAACCATACTCACTCTTAAGTAGATAATTGTGTAATAGAGTGTCAGTAAAACAAACACACATGGGGAAATAAACACATTAAATTTTATCGATTTATTAACTGATCGATCACACATGACAAATTACTAACGAAAACTGCAGCGCTAACGAATTCTCTCAAATCTCCCGTCACTACAAGCGCCTGCCCACGAGAAAACAGACGAAGACAACATTTACATAGCAAACACGGGCATAATTTATGTAATAGGTTGGAAACTTCCTATTGGTCGATAAGTACAGCGTGTTATCGTATGACATTTGACAGCACTAATCGTAGGAGACGATAATAAAAACACAGAAAGTCAATTAACTAACTCGACTCGAAGAGCAAGGCAACTTTAAGTGCATCGATAAGTGCGTAACTGAAGTTTTTTAAGTGGGGGTTGGGGGGTGGGGGGTGTAGATTGTTTTTATAGAATGCGCGACATGTGGCGCCGAGCTACCCATAAAGTGTCTAACGACGCCCATGTACATTCGGTGGTACGCGGGGTTTGCGAATGCCATGCCGGCCCGACAGGGGCCTAGTCACGCCTCTCTTGAAGGACCCGATTTTAAGGAAATTAAATAAAATATTTTTTATAAGGAAAACGGAATCGTTGGCTGTATTCACCTACTACACCCGTTGGTTAACTAGATCCCATATCAGTGCTCTACTCTGATCGTGCCGGCTACAGTGAATCCGACGAACAATTTTCATAGCCGTTCCTCTCAGAATGTACGTAGAGTATGGTGGTCGCTCCGAAAATTTGTACCGTGTGGGGCCGGTACTTTAAAAGAATAGCCCCACTGCATCTCTCCCCGTGTATGTCGTAAAAGGCGACTAAGGGATATGACTCCCTTCTTATATTACTAGGTGGTAGGGTTTAACCCGCCCGGGTTGGTACCACCGCACTGAATGAAAGGTCGGTCGAAACGGCTATGTAAATAGTTTGTGTTTTCCGTCCAGTTCAGTGTAGCCGGCACGACCGAAGGGAAGCACTGACGTGGCACCAAGTTCACCCGGTGTTATGGGCTGACATCACGGATGTTGTAGGTGATGTAGCCAACCGTGTGAGTTTCAATAATAAAAAAAAAAAAATGGTGACAAACTCTACCTGAATGTCAAATATTTGCGAGAACGCACTTAACTTTGTTAACTATCTAATAATTTCAATGTATTCATATAATTATTATGGATTTTATTTAATTAGCATGTTATATTACATACATTTATTACTAATAAGAATTCTTATTATTAATAATTTTATCTTCAAGTCTTTCGCTACTACCTACTTTCATTTCATTATATTATTCGACTCTCAGACATTCAAAGGTTGACTGGAAGAAATCTCTGTAAGGGATGAGCCCGCCTTTGCATCTGATGAAAATGTTATATTGTGCTTATTTCCTTAAAATATTTTTGCAGCAATCAAGTATTTTCTCTGTATCTAATAATATCCACCATATTTAATATATTCAGTTTAATTAACAATTTATGACAAAATATAATGATGTGTTTACATAATTAACTGTGACACCAAAAGTCTAATTTGAATATTTATCACACATTCCGGTACTAGGCGACGTTTAAATAGAGTTTATTCAAATCTCTCACAACTCGTTAGCTTCAGACAGATCAATTTACTAAAAGCGTCAACAGTATCGTCCTTCCACTCACCTAATACTGCGTGGTACAGAAATCCTCGGCGATAGTATCCCGCTGGCCGTGAGGTGGAGGTGTAAGCCAGCACAATCACGTGACAGGTAGGTTCCGGCGCGCCGGCGAGCACAGTCCGGCCGGAAGTCGCAGTCACAACACACCGGCAATCAACACTTCCGGTAGAGCCTCCGGGAGCTTCGCATCCGGCGCGGACGAGCCCTGATTGATTCGCAAAGTTTCCGCGCTCACAAAGCGACGAGCGTTCCCGCGCGCGCCGCCGCCGCACGGTTAATTAAAAAACTTTATTACGAACAGTTTTAATTAAACCGGAAATTATCCTGTTTTTTTTTATTAACGTACCCGTTCCGTTTCGGCGATTACAATCCTCGCGAGCGCAGCGGGCTCCTCGGCGCGTCGCGTCACACGATACGATTTTAATTAAGTTTTTTAGTGTAGTCGCGAGCGCGGGAGTGCGGAGCGTTCGAGCACTTGAGCGTCCGCGTGGAGCGCCGGCTGTCGACTGACTGAATGCACCGCGCCGGCCGGGATGGGGCAGCGGCGGCGCGGGGTGGAGCCGGCGGGGAGGTGGGGGTCCGTGGGGGCGCGGGGGCGGGCGGGCGGCGCGCCGCCGGAAGTGAGGAGATGGAAACAAGAACAACACTCTAATATAATGACGGGGGTCGGGAAACGTTTTAATGCTCTAATTGGGAAAGTGTATTTTGCACTGCGGAGCTTTTGAGTGCTATTATATCATTGTCGAAAATAATTTCTGAGGGATCCGCGTCGATTACTGCGATCAAATTGTTTTCGGACGACTCCGAAACCTATTTGTCTTATTTGAGTTCCGATCCTAATGGATTGTTCAATTTTTTCTTGACGAAAGTTATTACATTAGGAGACAGGCCGTCGGCACTCAAATATGTAGAGATACGTACCACTTTAATGTAGAGTAGTTAAGCCAATTCATTTTATATGTTATAAGTTATAACATTAATTAAATGAATAACAGTCTTGTAAATATATAGAATCTAAAAAAATTGTAAATAGATCTGTTGAGCAATACTTCGCATGAAAATTAGAGTGCTTATAAAATTGGAAGATCAAATAACAAAACGAAAACCGAAGTGGCAATAAAGCAGCAACGGAGAGGCCACGCACCTCCTCCCGGCGCGCCACCGCCGCCACCGCCGCACGCACAGCACGTAAAGAGCGTCATCTCACCCACTTTACTCCCGCCCCCGCCCGCCGCTCCGCTCCCGCCCTACACATCCACCACCTGCCCAAATTCAATTCCAGCCGGCTTCCTGCAGGAAACCAATCTTCTTTACATTCCCGCGCGGACAAATTTATACTCCTCCATACGTCCTCGGTAATAGGACGGAGCCTGCGGAGCGTCCGCGCCGCCTCCCCGCGCCCCGCTCCACCCCGCCGGACGTATTAGGCGAAGGGTGAATGTGTAAATTATTTAGTAATACTTCAGACTCGGGATCGGCTCCAGGGGCGGGAAAAGAAATGTCAAGAGTGTAGCGGTGGTGTGCGGGGTGCGGAGGGAGGGGGCCGGCTGACCGCTGCTCCCCGCCACCCGCCCCGCCAGTTCGTCACGTCGCGGTCCGGAAGCGCTGAGAATTTAATTTTCACGAAGGCCCCCCGCCCCGCCCGCTCAGAGAGCCCGCCCGCCCCCCGCGCGCCGCCGAACCATTGTCCGTTCCAGTATTTCATTACGGGCCGGCTCTGGCTTTTCTATTAATAAATCACTCTTTGCTGCGGCGGGCGCCTTCGCCGTTTAATTACGAGGGCGGCCGACGGCGGCGGGGGGCGGGCGGGTGCGGGGTGGGGAGGCGCGACCCGCGGGGAGCGGAGAGGGGCGGCGCGGGGCGGCGGGCGGCTGATTACACTCTCATCGAACATGTAATTAGGAGCTGCAGGATGCGACTGAAGAATGCGCGATATGTTTTCTCAGCGGCGCGGAGCGGGGCGGAGCGGCGCGGGGCGGGCGGGCGGGCGGGGGCTACGAAGCCGCTCGGGTTAGGAGTTATTACTCGCTCTCTCGGATTATATTAGAATTGTTCGGCGCTAGTTCGCTTTGTGCGCTCGCGAACGGAATGGAAGGAGCTGTAATTAAAAAAAGGTGGATTTTATTAAATCCGAAGGTAGGGTTCGGGGAATTCGTTTATTAAATCTCGGATAGGGTTTCGTGTTCTTGTAGGTGGCCGACGCGACGCCGACGTCGTCGTCGCCGCTAGCGCCGCGGCGGGCTCGCCGTGTCGTGCGGAAATTTGGCGAACTAAGGCGTGTTGAGTTGAGTTCAATATATAATGTTCTTTTATAAATAATAAATAAATAAATAAAAATAACATTTTGATCGTAACTATTTCCCAAATTTCGGTCAACCATTTTTGACGTCTTACCCGTGCCATTTGCAAAAATCGACCGTCATTTTTAATGTTCTATCGGCATACCACTATCTCACGAACCGCTCAACCAATCACAGCAAACCAGGTGTCAGGTGTCAGGTGTCATAGAGTCAATCGGCCGCCTTCCACCTATGGCAACGTCAATGAATAATATGAACAATTGATGACGTCATATCCTTTATAAAAATAGCATTGAAAATCAATAAATGCCTATAACTCCTAAACTACTGGTCGGATAGACTTGAAATTTGTTTACTTCCGTAAAAAAAATATCTTTCTTAAATATTGTTTTTTTTTTTCAAAATCGGTTTAACCGTTTAAAAAAAAGGAAAAAGACTTTGAGAGGGCATAATTAGGAAACTACTGATCCCAGCCTATGAGCCTACTCATTCCCATATAGAAAATGATATGTCTCGACGAGATAAAACTTTTTTTTTAGGCCATATCTCTGTAACTACTGATCCCAGACTACTCATCCGCTGGAGGAAATGATAGGTCTCGACGAGAGTTTTAGTTTTTTTTCTGGTGATAGTCACTCGGCCCCCTTCCAACTATGGCTGCCCATGATTCCATGTCTATGTCTTACCGGTAGTCCCCCGACTACCAGGGCGTTTTAATAGAAGCAAACATTTTGTCTTAGGTATGCTCACTAACTATTCCTATACTATCATCCTATACTAACACTCGTACCGTGTGGGGCCGGTACTTTAAAAGAATAGCCCCACTGCATCTCTCCCCGTGTATGTCGTAAAAGGCGACTAAGGGATATGACTCCCTTCTTATATCACTAGGTGGTAGGGTTTAACCCGCCCGGGTTGGTACCACCGCACTGAATGAAAGGTCGGTCGAAACGGCTATGTAAATAGTTTGTGTTTTCCGTCCAGTTCAGTGTAGCCGGCACGACCGAAGGGAAGCACTGACGTGGCACCAAGTTCACCCGGTGTTATGGGCTGACATCACGGATGTTGTAGGTGATGTAGCCAACCGTGTCAGTTTCCATAAAAAAAAAAAAATAGTCCCCCGACTACCAAGGCGTTTTAATAGAAGCAAACATTTTGTCTTAGGCATGCTCACTAACTATTCTTAGACTATCACTATACTTTCACTTTCGTACTGTATGCGACCGGTACTTAAAAGAAAGGTGTCTCCCCGTTAATGTCGTGAAAGGCGACCAAGGGATAAGGACAAGATACTGCTAGCCCCTATCTCACTTCGGCGCTGTCCTTCCACCGAGTCATGTAGCAAGGTGGGTCTTCGTGCCTCACTTGCTGCTTGATCTTGTCCGCATACTTAGCGAAGCGTGGTGGTCGGTGTTGTGCTGCCCAGAGCCAGATTTACCAGAGCCCCTCGCAGAACAACGCCGAATACTCTTCTTACCCCGATTGTCTGTATGTATGTACTTAAACA
This sequence comes from Nematopogon swammerdamellus, assembly GCA_946902875.1. Taxonomy (NCBI): domain Eukaryota; kingdom Metazoa; phylum Arthropoda; class Insecta; order Lepidoptera; family Adelidae; genus Nematopogon; species Nematopogon swammerdamellus. The sequence goes on from OX336337.1 coordinate 1,137,896, forward strand.
TGACAACAATGTTGTACATACGTACATATCACACAGGCTGAATCCCGACAATCGGAGTAAGCAGAGTAAGTGGTGTTGTGCAGCAATAAATCTAATAAATTACAGCACAACACCGACCACCACGTTTCGCAAAGTATTCGAACAAGATTCAATCGATCAAGCAGCAAGTAAGGCACGAAGACCCACCTGCTGCATGACTAGGTGTAAGTACTGTGGCAAGGTGAGAGGTGGTGATCCCGTCGCCCTTTAGCAATGTTGTGTTGATAAATATTACATATTTTCTCAGGCGGCGACCTAGGATTTGCCGACGAGTGACGACAGCGCCTCCGTCGTCGGTCCCGGGGCGGGGCGGGGAGGGGCGGGGCGGGAGATCGAACAGGAAATGTGAAAAGTTAGGAAAGTGGCGCGTGTGTACTGACTGCCGGCTGCATCGCGTCACCGGAGGAAATTGAAGATGTGTTCAATCAACTCGACTGCTTTAGATTTAACGCTAATACACTCGCACAGGCGGTCGCGAAAATTTACGTGAGTATATTATTTACCTACTAAACGGGTGAATAATTGACAATTGAGTCATGTTGTGTTTAGTCTTAAGTACAGATAGTTCTATCCATGAAACATATGTTTTAAGATTTGTTTTAGTATGTACAAAATGATAAAGTGTGGCTGAACCTAATAAAAAAAAAATTTAAAAAAAAATTAAAAAAATATATGTTTAAATTTTTATATTTCATTTTCGGCAGTACTTTAGTATCAAAATGTCAATACTCGTGGTCGCTTCGCTACCCATTGGTTGATCAGAATTTGTCAAGTGTAACGAACACGCAGAGAGCATGCAGAAGTGGATAGCGAGGAGTGAAGGGGAGCGGGGAGAGTAAGGGGGATTGCGGCTGGCTGGCTGGCAGGCGGTCGTGTGGACGGATCGAGGAAGAAGACGATGGTGTACTTGAGATTGTTTGTAGAATTAACCGAGCCAAGTGAATAAAATGTGATAAGCTACATTGGAATTCATATTCATGAAACCTGTAGGTTGAACTTTGCGCTGCAACTTTCTATGTTAGAGTAAATTTTTAGGGTTCCGTATCCGAACGGAAGCCTATTCTTAAGAATATGCCTATGTCTGTCTGCCTGTTATACTGCTGTATCTTTTGAAACGTTGGTTGAAGATTTAACAGAATAAATGTATTATTATGGCGTATATAACAACAAATAATAAAAAAAACTATTAAGGTGGTCCCCATACAATAAACGTGCTAAGAATCTATTAGTACATATTCAAACTACTAAATAATAGATGGCGACACATATAGTTTGCACTACACACAGACAATAAATAGACGGATATGGTTTTTTGACAGGTAGGTATGGTTATAGCTGATCTACGGAACCCTATGTGAGCGTGTATAACTCGCACTTGATAAATTTTTTTATATTTGCTTTTGACCAAAAAATTAATAAAATTGCCTGCCATGTAAGGTATACCTACTTATTATGTTAAAAATATTTTAAACTAAATATTATTATTTATATTAAAAAATATTAGATTTTATACAAATTAGAACTGGACGGAAAACACGAACTATGTATTTACATAGCCGCTTCAGTTATTTCATTCAGCGCGGTGGTATTATTCCGGGCGGGTTAAACTCTACCACCTAGTAAGGTAAGAAGGGAAGAGACCTACATGTTTACGTCGAATTCGAACCACGATCAACTTCAACGGTGTAACGGTCATCCAACCACATTATGACCCAATCTAACGGTCTCCCAACCACATTATGACCGCGCCAAGGTCACCCGTAATTACGTAAAAATAACCGCCCGCCCAAGAGCGGCGGAGGCTACCACGCGACATCCGCCCAACACGACGCGGTGCGCCGTCGTCTCGAGACCTTTTTAATTTCCTGCCGCCCCGCTCTCGGTAGAGTCCGCTTAACTTATTGCCGGAGTTAAACGGGAATAACCCACTGCCCCGACGCGAAATTGAGGACTTTAGTTAACTTTTCGCTCTATATTGAACGTATCCCAAAAGCGTACTGAAGGAAGTTTTTGTTTGTTTATTCGTGCGTGCGGACGAATGGGTGTATGCGTACGGGTGTATACGTACGGATGTACATGCACGGGTATATATGTACATATGAGTATATACGTACGAGTGTATACGTACAATGTACGGGTGTATACGTACAGGTGTATATGTATAGGTATATACTTATGGGTGTATACGTACGAGTGTATACGTACGGGTATATACGTACGGGTGTATACGTACGGGTACATACGTACGCCCGAATCACGATAGCCTAAGGACTACTCATGGCATTCTTTTTCACAATCACATGGCTGCTAGAACGATCGACTTTTTAGCCACAACGGGATCTCAATTGTTACTATTGTTAATGATGTGCGACATATATAATCCTAAAAAGAAAAGAGTTAAACTGGTTATAACCAGTTTAGCTCTTTTCTATGCACTGAAAATATTTATTAGCTCTTGCCCGCGGCATTGCTCGCGTGAAATTTGTGTTTCCAAAGAAGAAAGTAAGTAATTAAGGGCGAGGCCGAAGGTTGGATTGGGTTCAGTTAAACAGTAAACCTTCTCAAAGAAAGCAAGTAATTAAGGGCGAAAGAAAGAAAGAAATCAAAAAAGTAAAAAGAGAAAAATGGACAGGCGCAGCCTCACTGACATAGCACCTAGTTCACCCGGTGTTATGGGTTGACTTCATGTAATGATGTTGTAGGTGATGTACCCACTGTGTCAGTTTCCATAAAAATAAAAAACAAAACAAAAACGAACGGCGAACGAACAATACGAATGCTCGTCACCGTAGTTTCTTGATTCACCAATGCTATCACTCAGTCTATCTTCCTTTATACGTCTATGGTATCTACGCATAGAGAAATAGTATACGGGCGGACATTTACGTTTATATGATACCGTAATGTAATACGGGCCTCCCGTTAATCGAGCAGCCTTCACGATCACGCAGGCAGACTATCCGCTAGTGCTCTCCGTAGGCCGGCTATGAAAAAACTCTGAAACAATGTCAATAACGCAGATATAGCCTCCTCCCACGCCGCAAGGAGACGTATAGACGAGGACATCCTACTGGCCCGAAGTTTCGCAATATACGCTCGACGCGAGCCTCCGCCGCGCCGCCGCGCCACCCGCCCGTCCTTTATTAAAAACTATTCTCACATTTTTAATTAAAACTTGTCCTCTCACTAAAACTTTATTTAAGCAATAAAGGCGACTGCAATTAGTGGGTGCAGCGCTCGCGCCCCCCTCCCCCTCCCGCTTCCCCTTCCCCGCTCCCCCGCAGCGGCCCGTACACTCGGGCGGGCTCTTTAATATGCCTAAAGTTGATGACAACTTTAACGCGGGCGGGCGAGATGAGGACGCGGCGTAACTATGCCGCGTCACGCCGCCGCGCGCCGTCTTGTCAACTCTGTAATATTTTGTAGTACCGCGATGTAGGTGACGCGACGACAAGGTTATACAACATCGGCGGTTTTTAAACTCTATCTCTACTTTTTTTTATGGAAACTGACACGGTTGGCTACATCGGCTACAATATTCGTGATAACACCGGGTGAACCAGGTGCCATGTCAGTGCTTCCCTTCATTTCATGTCGGCTACACTGAACTGGACGGAAAACACGAACTATTTACACAGCCGTTTCGACCTACGACGTTTCATTCACAGCGGTGGTACGGACCCGGGCTGGATAAACCCAACCACCTAGTAAGGTAAGTAGGGAAGGGACACACAGTTTTACGTGGAATCCGAACCACGGTCAGCCTCCAACGGTCGAGCGGTCACCCATCCCAAGTACTGACCGCGCTTGTACTGACTACCACTGAGCTACCGAGGCTGACAATAAGATTTTACAAGTATGTAATTATAATACAATACAACACAATTCCGTTTATTTGTAAATACAATCACTTTGTCTTGAACTTACATCATCAATAAATTCATACAATTACTTAAATTTTATTAATTTTGATTTTAAATTTATAATCCAATTTTAATATTTATTGTCTGCACAAAATTTCTACCGCTTACAATAGATATATAACCCACGTTCTGCAATAAATCTCGTCATTACAAAACGTAATGGATCACCTTATTAATATCTTTTTTATGGAAACTGAGCCGGTTTGCTACATCACATACAACATCCGTGATGTCAGCCCATAACACCGGATGAACTTGGTGCCACGTCAGTGCTTCCCTTCGGTCGTGCCGGCTACACTGAACTGGACGGAAAACACAAACTATTTACATAGCCGTTTCGACCGACCTTTCATTCAGTGCGGTGGTACCAACCCGGGCGGGTTAAACTCTACCACCTAGTAATATAAGAAGGGAGTCATATGCCTTAGTCGCCTTTTACGACATACACGGGGAGAGATGCAGTGGAGCTACTCTTTTAAAGTACCGACCCCACACGGTATTCATGGTTTAGGTTAGGTTCACATTAAATGTCAAGTAAATTAAATTTTACTTTATTGAAATTGTCACATTCATAAGTATAAACAGTAACACTGTTCGAGACAAAATGTCGGAACAGCCTACGCGCCGCTCCGCCGCCGCCGCCGCGCCGGTAAGTAATGAGTGCGCCGGGCGAGCTGTACCTGTCGCTGCAGTTTAATGAGTGTTTTTAATAAACCCGCTCCGGACTGGGAGTCTATTAATTTAGTTTAGCTAGGACGTGAACAAAGCGAGCCGGTTCCGCCCGCCCGCAACTTTCATATCGAGACTTTTCATAATATAATATAGGCTTTATAAATATTCGCGATACAACACAATTAGGTTATATTAGATCGAAAACATTATATTATATAGAATAGAATAAAATAGAATGGAATTGTATAGAATAGAATGGAATGGAATAACGTTTATTTCCTCATTCGCAATATAGTAACTTATACAGTACATAATATACAACATCTTACTTGGTGGTAGGGTTTAACCCGCCCGGGTTGGTACCACCGCACTGAATGAAACGTCGGTCGAAACGGCTATGTAAATAGTTTGTGTTTTCCGACCAGTTCAGTGTAGCCGGCACGATCAAAGGGGGAAGCACTGACATGGCACCTAGTTCACCCGGTGTTATGGGCTGACATCACAGAGGTTGTAGGTGATGTAGCCAACCGAGTCAGTTTCCATAAAAAAAAAAAAAAAACATGCGCTAGGAGGGAAAAGGAGCCAGTTCAGCTTATGTGCTGCGGCTTATTTTTTATTACTTAAAAGTAATTTTTTAAATTCTTTGACATAATTTATATATTACCGCCTAACTAAGCATCTTTGTAGAAGATTTTTTTTTTATTTCACAAAATTTTAATTATTTGTACATCGTTCCAATATAGGAACATCTATATGATCCAAATATCGCAAATCAGAGTAGAAAGAATGTGTATGAAAAATTGAGTCCGTACCAGATATCTGAAGGGAGACTCGAACCGAAGACCTCTGGAGTCTGGATTATATTCTAAGAAGGAATTTTCTACATACATAAGTTTCATTAAAAATATTTAATATTTTTTTTTTCATATGAAAGAGTTCAACGCAAAGAAAAGAACCCCGTAAAATTAATTTTCAAACCGGTGCTCTTTTCTTAGGATTGTAAAAGTGTACGGTGTACCTTTCGTAGAAATGACCTCTTAGAGATATCAGAATTTCAAAGAACAATTTTCTAATCTATACCGTAAGAGCTTATTGTAGGGTTATAAAACAAAATAACGTCAATATCTTAAAAATAAACAACAAAATCAAAATGTATCTTGCGAAAACAATATTACGTAAGAAAAATGTCAACTCTTCTCCGAAAATGGACTACTGCCTCGCCCCCGCCCCGTGTCTCCTCTTCCCCGCCCCTCCGGCATGACTTCCCGATGGGTATCCGGTTGCCGAATGTTTTCGTCCCGTGCATTACGACTGCGAAGTGTGGAGTGTTGTCGGCCGCCCGGCTAAAAGCTTCGAGTGACGTCTCCCCTCCCCACCCCACCGCACCGCTTCGCGCCTCTTCGCCACCCCGCGCCGGCCCGTGCCTCTGTAGAGCGCTCTAGACGGACGCGCCAAGTCCGCGGACATGCTAGCAGCATACGTTTTCAATTCAATTTCGATTGTTTATTTCGCCATAAAGAAGACACAATACTATCAAAATTTCGTTTTATGAACTTTCGAAAGAATGCGTATTATAAACCCGAGAAAGTATGGGAAAATATATCTAGGAAATTCAAACTGCCTTAGTTTCAATAGGGCGCGTACCACATTAGGCGAATATGTACAACACAAAATGCAATGCAACGTGCGTGGCAATAATATCCGTACACTATGATCCGTTCGCGAACTATTCGCAAACACGCTGCGCTCTCATTGCGAACGGACTTTGGGTACGCGGAGCGATTCATGCATTGTCGATTTTCGAACGAACACAAAGTGTCGCGCAGTTGTATGTAATGAAAGCGCGTATCGTGTGCGCTTACCGTCCATGATGTATGATGCCTCACGTGTTCTCTTCATATTATATATGCGCTTTGCTTGCATGATACACATATGTATATAACCCGTCGGAAATATCTAGAAACATCGAAAGCATGCGTTCTGAGGGCGGCGAGGTGCCGAGATATTTCCGACGCGTAGTATTAACTTTAAAATAAAATTAAGTCAAATTAACTCCGGTAATATTTTTATCCACCAACCCCTCTCATTCCCGAGGGATCCCCGTTCCGCCTTCTCTCTTCTAAGCCACCCACATTATTAAATTTTCCATACAAAATAAATGTTTCATACAAAAAACACCCCTCCACCCTTCCCCTCTCCCTCCGGCAGATGGGGAGGTGGTAAATAAATATTCCTCCCGCCCCCCTCCACTACCCCCTCGCCCCTTACCTCGGCACCGCTCTATAAAGTCACCACCACCTAATGTACATAGAAATTATAAGAGAATCAGTTCCTAACGCTAAAACCTAAATCTACTTTAGTTTCACAATCTACTTTTAGAATATCACAATTAGGTGCTATGAAATAAGCTCCGTCGACCGTCCTCAAACCTCATTTTATTTCCGCTTGTACGTCAACTTTGCTCGGGCGTCTAGTTTCTTTTTGTTCCCTTCTCACCCTCCTGCTCTAAAGTGCCACGGGCGCGGGGTGCGGGGCGCGCGGTGCGACCGGTCACCCCCGCTACCCCCGCAGAGAGTTCCGGCCATAATTACATTCCCGTGTCTGACAAATGGAGAATCGGTGTTGATTTGTGTTTAGCCAAGTCCGTGCCGGCCGCCGCGCTCCGTGCGCGCACGCACACAACTCACCTGTACGTGCATACCCTTACCTTACCCCACACACGCGCACTGGCACACGCTGACATATTGACCCGCGTGTATGTAGGCACTAGATCTGAAGTATATTTAGGTTGGGATAGGTTATGTCTGCCACATACGAATCACGCGCGTTCGTTTCCGAATTCGAATTAGGAATTTAAAAAATCTGTACGAGCGTAGATCAACTAGTGATGCCGCGGGGCGGTTAACCGCCATTATTCGATATTCAAAAATTAAATTCGATATTTTTCATTATTCGTCGAATTGCGAATAGTTAGTGTATATTTTCCGACAATTCCGAATAATTTTATTGTCGGACACACATTTTGAAAGAGAAAAAAAAACACAGCTTTAGAAAGAATCAAACTAGAATTAAGTGAAATGAACATGAATGAAGCGACATGAAATGAAGGGAAGCACTGACATGGCACCTAGCTGACCCGGTGTTATGGGCTGACATCACGGATGTTGCAGGTGATGTAGCCAACAGTGTCAATTTGCATAAAAAAAGTTTTATTGTTTATAATCACACACATAAAATATATAGGTACATAATAAGCGCTGTATCCCGACAATCGGGGTAAGCAAAGTAATCGGTGTTATGCTACACGGACTCTGATAAATAACAGCACAAAAGCGACCACCACGTTATCACGTGTCCCGGACGGAACCCAAAAAAGTAGGAAACTACACAACACTATGTGATTGTGTTAAAAATGATCGTCTATACATTTTTGCTGTTTCTTTGTCGGAAAGTTTCGGTAATGTATTTGCACTACTGAGTGTCTTCGGCAGAAGTAAATATTGACTCTAAGTACTGCTTGCTTGGTTTGTACATGAGCGATCTAGCGTGATTCACGAAGAATTAGTGTGAGGAATGCTGACATGCTCTTACGCATTTTTAGGGTTCCGTATCCGGTACGGGACCCTATTAATAAGCCTACGCCGTCTGTCTGTCTGTCTGTCTGTCTGTCCGTCCGTCCGAGGGCTGTATCGTTTGAACCGTAATGGTAGCCGGTTGAAATGTTCACAGAACATGTCTGCCGTCGGACGGTAAAACGATGTATTTTCAAAAGTATTGTTTTTAGATAAACGCGTTTGAAGGATTTGTGTTATGGCTAAACGCTGTAACTAGGCGGTGTTATGGTGAAACGATGCATTGGATATTACATCGTCGTGGCATACCTTAAATGGAGGGTTCTGGAAAAAAATGCATCGTTTTACCGCACAGAATCGTATGTTTTTGGACATACATCGTCATATCGATCTTCATAACTTCTTCAGTGAAGGTCCTACAAAGATAACATTTATATTGGGTGATAGGGCACGCCAACAACTTTCGATTGAGCCGTGTTACGTAAAAACGCTGTATGTGCTCATACATCGTTTTACCGTCCGACGGCAGTTGTGTTATTATGGCCGATATAACAACACACAATAAAAATAAGAAAAAGTAAAAAATTCACGGGGGTTCCCATACAAGAAACCAAAAAGTGTATGCGCGCGCGCCATCTACCGAATAGATTATGAAGCATTTTAACTAATCATGACATGTAACTAATATGAAGCATTTCATAACACCCCATCTAGATGGCGTGAGTGGCCCTAACCATGACATGGCGATACGGAAACCTCGTTTATTTTTCCCAGCAGAAGGTTCGTTTGTGAGTCAGGCTTTCCACTCCGACCAACTAAACTGAACTTGGGTGTGTTTTCCTTATAAAAATTCCTTATAAAATCTCAGTTACTTACTTTCTTCGAGAAGGTGTATGATCTTCCTGAACGTAGCTCGGCCTTCGGCCTCGCCCTTAATTACGTACTTTCTTAGATAAGGTTTATCGCCTTCCTGAACGCAGCTCGGCCTTCGGCCTCGCCCTCAGTTACTTACTGTCTTCGAGAAGTTCATGGTCTTCCTGAACGCAGCTCGGCCTTCGGCCTCGCCCTTAGTTACTTTCTTTCTTTGAGAAGGTTTATAGTCTTTCTGAACGCAGGTCGGCATTCTGCCTCGCCCTCAGTTACTTACTTTTTCGAGATGGTTTATAGTCTCCCTGAACGCAGCTCGGCCTTCGGCCTCGCCCTCAGTTACTTACTGTCTTCGAGAAGGTTCATGGTCTTCCTGAACGCAGCTCGGCCTTCGGCCTTGCCCTCAGTTACTTACTTTCTTCGAGAAGGTTTATTTTCTTTCTAGAATACAGTTCAGCCTGAAGCCTCGCCATTAGTTACTTACTTTATTTGAGAAGGTTTATCGCCTTCCTGAACGCAGCTCGGACTTCGGCCTCGCCCATAGTAACTTACTGTCTTCTTTGAAATACGAATTTCACGCGAGCGGAGCCGCGGGCTCAGCTAGTTATCTATATTTTCAGAATGGCCCCGGGACAATGGGCACCTTTTAGCAGACACTTACTGGAGTGCACTGTGAGTCGCGACGCAGGAAGCGAGCCGGCCGCTGAAGCGCTTTAAACGCAAATGGGTACATTATATGGTGCATTATCATCAATAGTAATAATAAATCTGTAATGGATGGTCATGGAGTAACTTACTTTGTTTTATGAGATACTGTATTTGTAGATTCTATGTATTTTTTTATACTGAGCGCGACATGTGGCGCCGAGCCACCCATAAGGTGTCTAGCGACGCCCATGGACTTTCGGACGCATGCGGGGTTTGCGAATGCCATGCCGGCCTGATAGGTGCTCATTCACGCCTCTCGTGAAGGACCCGAGACTATACTTGGGGGGAAATATGTGGGCAGGTAGAGCGTTCCAGATTTATGATACTAAAACTGAATTAATTTTTTTTTAATCTTTTCTGTATTTATTTTCCTCCATAACTCTTAGACCGATCATCCGAATTCTCTGAAACTTAATACATGCACATATAACTATACGTGACACAGGATAGGCTAAATAAAATTCAGTTCCGGTTACGCTAAGATGTGGCTCTCGTCCAAACCGAATTGTTCCGCGCGCCGAAATAAAGGTAACGCAGGAACGCAGTTCAGACTTCTTTCTTACTTACTTATTTTCTTCTTTTTAAATACGAATTTCACGCGAGCGAAGCCGCGGGCTAGAATTGAAATGTCACTCTCGTACACTCGGCTATTCTATTACTTCCTGGTATAATTCTGCGTTCTGTTTTAATATTGCGACGTAAATTATTGTTGGTTCATGAAACAATTGTATTATCCTTCCTTACCTTTAATAAAATCCAACGTCTGCTTTCTGTCTGTTTGTCTGTCTGTCTGTCCGCTTATAACTTGAGAACCACTGAACCGATTTTGATACTGTTTGCTTCTACGGATAGCTTGGTTCTTCCCATCATCACTTTTCATCACGTTAAATAGCTTATGAGGTTAGCAGAGAAGTCAAATATGAGAGCGGGCGGAGCCGCGGGCACAGCTAGTAGTTGTATAAAGTATGTATTTATTATTATAAATACAGATATCTTCCCCCACTCCTACAATCGACAGATCTTCAAATCGCGGGTTAATAGCCTTTCCCCAGCAACATTAGTCCACCTCCAAGCCGGACTGGCACCTCCTCGGGGGTGAAATTGGCTGCGCCTGAGGTTGCGACCTCGGACAGAGCCACCCAGTTCGGTAGCAATAAAAAAATAAAAATAAAAATATCTTTTATATAAGTTAATTTCGTATTACCCATGAGCGTTATCCACGATTCCGGGTGCGACTGTCAGATAATGCATCGAGGCAGTAATTCCGCCTTTTGTACCGTTTTGTAACGTTTTATGGTTCGTTCGAATCGTGCCGTTCGAAGAACTCCTCTCTCGGCTACAAAGGGGTATTTCGCGAGAGTATGGCGGGTTTGGCGAATGTTAACAGGATGAGGTGGGATGAGGCAAGCGAGTTAATCAGAGGAGCTGCCACAGTAGTAACGGTAAAACAGGCTCAATTATTCAAAGATGCATGTGTGCTTCAGCGGTTATACGTCCTTCGTGAGTACAGAGCTGATGACGCGAAAAGTCAGCAACCGCAAGAGATCGGTAGAGGTAGACTTATCAATAGCAGTGATTTCTTTCAGTCAACATTTGTATTTTCATCGCCGGAAACCTGGCGCCAGAGTGTCGTCGCTCTGCCTTCAAATTTCCCGAAACAAAAGTCCGAGGTAATTACGAAACACAATCGACTAAGTGAAAAAACAAAGCCTCCCAGTGGCGTCGCAGCCTGAAAGCTTTCCGCCCAGATCGGATCACTCACACGGCTTTTCCATTACGCCCTGGATTTTTCAGTGAGTTGTGAAACGTATTGACATGGCGGCGGCGGCGGCGAGGCCGGGAATAGAGCGCGAGATGGGATTGTCTGTTCATTTGGCCAATTGAGTTGTGCTTATTTTATGAGGGTAGAAAGCTTTCGTGTGTTGGGGGTAATGCGTGGTAGTTTGTGGACTTTGTTTTGGTCAGTTAGGTTGTGTTTAAAATTTCTTATGTCGTCCTAGTCAACTCGGAATGCTGACGATAATAAAAATGTCATAGATTTTAGGGTTCCGTATCTGTCGTACGGGACCCTATTGCTAAGCCTACGCCGTCTGTCTGTCTGTCTGTCCGTCTGTCCGAGGGCTGTATCTCTTGAACCGTAATAGGTAGCTCGTTGAAATTTTCACAGAATATTATGTGTTATTATTATGGCCGATATAACAAGAAATAATAAAAATAAGAAAAATAAAAAAATTAACGGGGGTCCCCATACAATAAACTAAAAAGTGTATGCGCGCCATCTACCGCAAAGAGTATTAAGCATTTTAACTCATACATAGATGGCGTGAGTGGCGCTGACCATGACATGGCGATACGGAACCCTCGGTGCGCGAGTTCGACTCGCACTTGGCCGTTTTTTTACATTGTGGTAAAAAATTCCCGACAATCGGAGTAAGCAGAGTAATCGGTGTTGTGATGCAAGTACTCTTGTAAATTACAGCACAACACCGACAACCACGTTTAGCAAAGTATTAGGACAACATAATATTAGGGTCCAACCAAATTATAAGGTTCAGAACGGTGAAGCAGCAGGTGAAGATATGCCTGTAAGCGTCGGCTCGGACCATCTGACCACCAAATCTTACCACTGGTGGTCAGTTGGCACTCCAATTTCTCAGCTGACTACCAGTGGTCAAATGAAACGAGCCACATAGCTCGGAGTGAAACCGTAAGTAAAGCTGTTTTATTTAAAATAATATGCCTGTAATTTTTTTCCGTCAGAAATGTCACGGCGCAGGTCGGCCAAATTCGAACGTAGTCCAAGCCAAGACCGCAACTACCAACTGTCGCGCCGCTTAAATAAATTATATCTACTAATTGTGAATATATGTGAAGTAACTCTACCCAGTAATTACCGATATAATCAGAATAGGCCCAACGTAGCTATTTAACTAAAACCCGGCCAAGTGCGAGTCGAACTCGCGCACCGAGGGTTCCGTATCGCCATGTCATGGTCAGCGCCACTCACGCGTGTTTATGAAATGCTTCATATTAGTTAAAATTCATGATTATCATAGTCTTTTCGGTAGATAGCGCGCATACACTTTTTAGTCTCTTCTATGGGAACCCCATGATTTTTTTCCTTTTTTCTTATTTTTATTATTTGTTTAACACATATTCTGTGAAAATTTCAACGGGCTACCTATTGGGGTTCAAGAGATACAGCCCTCGGACAGACGGACAGACAGACAGACGGCGTAGGCTTAGTAATATGGTCCCGTACTACGGATACGGAACCCTAAAAATTAACAAGACTTAATATTTTAGCAGTGTTTTATGTCCCAGTCATATCCAGAGCAGTCGAACGCTGCGGAAACTTTTCATTTGCATTAGGGGTTCGGGAGCACCCGCGCACGCGACGGACGGCCCCCGACTCCCACTCCCACCCCTGCACCTCCCTCCCACCAGCATGCACTCACACAGTAGCTGCATAAACAAGCTCGGCCACGCTCGCATCCGCTAAGTCGGCACAGTGTACGTACAGCCTGCTTTATAATTTCATCAGATTGGCAATTTTATGACGTTAACGCCAACTTTTTTTTATTATATGTTCGTTTTGCTGAAGGTAACCACAAATTGCTGAAAACGTCCACAACAAAAGTTTTGCTGAAGGTGCACACCATAGTATTTTGTTGATTTTTCAAAAATCGCTCAATCAATTTCGATACAATTTAAATGAGACCACCTCTGAAGTATGACCTACCAAACAAAAAAAGAATTTTCAAAATGGGCCCACAATTGACGGAGTAATCACGTAACAAACATAAAAAAAAAAAACATACAGTCGAATTGAGAACCTACTCCTTTTGGAAAGTCGGTTAAAAAGAAAATTTCAGCTCGTACCAGATAAACTGAAGTGGGAATTTGTGGTGTGAAGTGCAGCTTATAAATAAGGTCCAGCGCGCACTGCCAATATTATCCGCGTAGTCAGCCTCGGTAGATCAGTGGTGCGGTCGGTCGACTGTCGGTCGGATCATAAGCACACCTGGGCTCGGTCAGTGGATGGATGGGCGACCGCTCGACCGTTGGAGGCTGGCTGTGGTTGGGATTCCACGTAAAACTGTAGGTCCCTTCCCTTCTTACCTCACTAGATGATAGGGTTTAAGACGAACCATACTGAATATGCATATACTACTCTGTGTAAAAAGTACCGGGAATTCATAAAATACAGAACGCGCGGTAAACATATCGACCTACTTTTTTTTTCAATAAGTTGGTAGCACTGTACTGAATTACCGCGCGAACTTTGAGTGCTATCTGTCACTCAGTGTAATGACAGCTGCTGTTTTTATATTTCATTGTTTTAAGTGTTCTGCGATTTTAATATGAAAGCATTTGTTGAACAAAGAGGTTTGCCTTAAGTTTTGCGCATCAAACGAAATTTCCTGTGCCGAATCACTAAAAATGTTGCATAAGACTTACGGTGATTTGTGTATCTCAAAAACTCGGCCATATGAATGGTACAACGTATTTAAAGAAGGCCGGCAAGTGGTAGCTGATTTGCCTCGTTCTGGTCATCCACCAATCGCTGCGAATGATGAAAACATCAATCTAATCCAGAGTTTGGTACTTGAAAATCCACGTATGAGTCTTAGAGAGTTAGCTCTAGAGGTAAACGTATCTTTTAAGTCCGTTCATAATATTCTGACTGACACTTTGTGCATGAAACGCGTCGCAGCACGATTAGTTCCAAAAGAGCGCAATTTTGTCCAAAAAGAGCATCGAAAGCAAGTTGCTGAAGACATGATATCCGGAGCTTCTACGGACTCCACCTTCATGAAACGCATAATAACCGGCGACAAGACATGGGTTTACGAGTACGACATGCAGACAAGTCAACAGTCTTCAGAATGGAGGAGTTTAGAGTCGATTGCTGCTATAAAAGAAAATTCGCTGAAAGAGTTGAAGACCATACCTCAATAAGCTTACAAAAAATGTATGGAGGACTGGGTCAAGCGCTGGCGTAGCTGTATTGCAAGCGAAGGGGCCTACTTTGAAGGCGACAAAAAAAAGTTTGACGAATAAATTACTTTTTTTGTTTTATTGATCAATTCCCGGTACTTTTTACACAGAATGATAGCACTATGCGGTGCAGTAGTTGGTTCCAAGAGTCCACAACTCTGTTCACCAAGAAGTGTATGTCTCAATTAAATATTGTTAATGTTGTGTGTTCTTTATGGCGAAACATATACCTGAATCTGAATCTGATAGTAAACTGTATGGCCGCCAACCAAGGTGATAGCTTGCGTCTGTTATTGTGAGACAGCCTGTACTTTGCATTGGTCACTACCGTAATGGTCGTTTCAGCGACGATTGAACAAGCCACACTTTCCTAATTACATATGAAAACACCTTTTTATTTTTTATTTACGACAGCTTTAGTTCAGCGAGTGTTAAAATAATATATTGTATTCACTTGTCTGTTTTCCCTATAACGTGTATTACTATTAATATCGTAACTGTATTGTTGTTATTATTGTTAAAATGTATGTCACCTATGTAAAATTTCGCAGTTTTCGTTCACGCAGTTCGTTTAAACGGCGGGTGGACGAGTGGTTTGGGCATCGGCTTCTCATGCGAGAGGTCCGAGGTTCGAATCCGGTCCGCGTGTACCAATGAGTTATTTCTGACGAAAAAAATGACGTGCATATCTACACCTGCTCCTTCACCGTTCGGAATCGGTGTAAAACTGTAGGTCCCTTCCCTTGCCCCTTAATCGGTGGTAGGCTCAAATTGTAGCTGACTGGGTTGGTACCACCGTACTGGATGTAAGATGGCCACATAGCACCCTCGGTTGTGTTCTCCTCTAGTCCAGAATAGCCAGTAATCCAGGTAAGTCCCCGGTATGGCACCTACCTTCTCGGAGGTGATATTGGCTGGTCAGAGCATGTGCTTTGGTCCCTCTGACTCAGCCACCCATACCGTATTACATAAAAAAACGAATCCTAGATTGCGTAGCTTGCCATAACCTCTGTACCACTTGGAATAGGGTATGTACCGTGTGGGGCCGGTACTTTAAAAGAATAGCCCCACTGCATCTCTCCCCGTGTATGTCGTAAAAGGCGACCAAGGGATATGACTCCCTTCTTTTATTACTAGGTGGTAGGGTTTAACCCGCCCGGGTTGGTACCACCGCACTGAATGAATGGTCGGTCGAAACGGCTATGTAAATAGTTTGTGTTTTCCGTCCAGTTCAGTGTAGCCGACACGAACGAAGGGAAGCACTGACGTGGCACCAAGTTCACCCGGTGTAATGGGCTGACATCACGGATGTGGTAGGTGATGTAGCCAACCGTGTCAGTTTCCATAAAAAAAAAAAAAAAAAACAAAAAAAAAAAAAACAGTGCGCTACACGCGCCCGGCGGAGTATAGAGTACAGAGAAGTTGTTGTTGTATATAATTTCTAGTATATATTATGTGTCTAGTATATTATGTGTGTGCGTGTAGTAACGGGAGAGGCACGAATTCGCAGTCCATCAATCAGATTCAGATTCAGATATTTATTTCGTCATAAAAATCACTCACGATCACACTGTGGACTGTGGACACGAGTGATGCAATGGCATGCCTACTTAGATGACGTGTGCCCCCAGTTGGTGGCAACGTACCCAGTTTAGGCCAACTCTTTACGTATTATACACTCCGCGTATGGTCCGGTCCACGACGACTGGAGAGTACGAGCGGGGCGGGGCGGGGCGGGGGAGCAAGGTGTGCAGATCGTTAGGATCCCGTTTTATTTATAACGAGGCCGCGGTGGCAGTTAGCGGACCCGGATTGCCAGCTCGCAACTCGTTAAGGGCTGAGCGATGACGTCGGCCACCCGACGCGTCTGCCCCGCGGGCCCGCTCGCCCCGCTCACCCGCTCACCCCGCTCATCCCGCTCACCCCGCTCACCCCGCCCGCTGCCGCACCGGACGGGGTCCCGCGCGGCGCGGCGTCACGATGCGGATACTCCTTGCCTGAAACATTATAAAATATTATCAGTTTATGTAGTCCCTTTTGAACAAATCAACACTTAAAATAAAATGTATCAGCCTCGGTAGCTCAGTGGTGCAGTCCTGGGCGCGTCCACGTGGCCGCGGACAGTCCTTGGATGGGTGACCGCTCGAACGTTGGAGGCTGACTGTGGTTGGGATTCCACGTAAAACTGTAGGTTTCTTCCATTCTTACCTTACTAGGTGTAGGGTCAACCCACCCGGGTTTGTACGACCGCACTAAATGAAAAGTCTGCCAAAACGGCTATGTAAATAGTTCGTGTTTTCCGTCCAGTCCAGTGTAACCGGCACGACCGAAGCGAAGCGCTGACATCGCACCTAATTTACGAAGGTGTTATGGGCTGACATCAGGCATGTTGTTGGTGATATAGCCAACTGCGTCAGTTTCCATAAAAAAAATTGTTTTTAATTCCGGGTATGTCTTAGAGATAATTTTTTTTAATAATCATAATGTTAATAATTTATTTATTTATGTTTCAAGTTTATTTATATTGTAAATTTTTAATATTTCATGAATTATATTTAACATATAAAATATAAACCTAATTATATGTTTAATCTATTTGTTATAGAATAGACATATACTTTATTGCTCCAAGAAACATTTAACAGGAACATGCACATTCGAACATTTACATGCTTGAGTTGCAAAGGCGGACTTAAGTATACCTTTATTCATCTCTTATCCCTTATATATATAAGACTTTAGTTTTTATTTACAATTTTATTTTACGTACTATAAATTGTATTAAAATTAAATTAATATAATTAATATAATTAATATTGATAATGAAAAAATGATTAACATCTTTAATCTTTGCTCAGACAATATTCACCAGGAACACATCTTGCTGAGTTAGTAAATATTCGATTAGGTCGACATCCACACTAGTCCTCACGCCGCGAGTGTACCGCGAATATCTAAGTGGCTACAATAAAGCTGCCGCTACATTAAGCTTCCGGTAGTTGAGGTCGTTATTGCGAGATAACGAGACCTCCGCCCCGCCCCGCCCCGTTAGTATTTACAACCCTCCTCGCGATTACTGCGCCCCGCTCTAGCACAAGTTTTGTAATTGGTCAGAGTGAAAGATGACTCTTATGTTTATTCTAACTCGTTGACGATGAGAACTTATTATGAAACTATTACATTATTAAGCGCGATAGAGTGATAGAGAATCGGTTAGAGAACGAAAGGTATAGAAGTACTTGATAATTTCGCGGTATATGTCAAAATTTTCGGCATTTTGGATGAAAATGTTTTTCTATTAAGTTAATGCTATTAAAAAAAACCGGTCAAGTGCGAGTCGGACTCGCGCACCGAGATTTCCCCACCACAAAAAAAAAATTCATAGATTTCGTGCCTTACACGACTATCGAGCACATTGAAAATGAATCTACGGAATTCGAAAAAATATTGTCGCTGAACGACACGAGAAAGTCGGGATAAGGAAAAGGACGCATCTTCTAACCTAACCTATATTCCTATATTCCTATATTCCTATATCCAACGAGCCCAAATATGGTGGATTTATCATGGGTAGTTTAGGAGTTCCTATGGCTTCCTTCCGGCTCCATCATCAGGAACCTAGAAATAACATATGACTAGAGTACTTGCGAAGACAAATCCAACGAGCCCAAACACGATGGGCTTATCATGTGTAGTTTAGGAGTTCCTATGGCTTCCTTCCGGCTCCATCATCAGACCCCAACTAACCTTTTCCTTATCCTGACTTTCTCGTGTCGCTCAGCGACAATATTTTTTCGAATTCCTTAGATTCATTTCCAATGTGCTCGATAGTCGTGTGAGGCACCAAATCTATGAATTTATTTTTTCAAAAAGGTTGAGCTACAGGGCAAACCCTTAACCCGATCGTCTTTGTTTTGGATTCAAATTGTAGCTAACTAAATTGTCCAGAGGAAAATTTCTCAAATTTTTGATATCATTCTTCGTTTCCAAAATATCGAGCGCCAAAATCAAAAATTCCGAAAAAATTTAATCTTTTTTTCACTATTTCGGCCCTAACTTTTTTCCTTTTTTACTTTCTCGAATAATTATTTTTGCATCTTACAGCTCTCATGAATACGCGTCTTTTGAGCCTTTTTTGGATATCAAATGTTCACAACTCTCCGAGATATAAGGGGACCGCACTTTTTCGTGAAATCGGGGCCTATACTGGAACGAACCAAAAGACATTTTCAATGTCAAAACATTGAAAAAAATACGTTTCTTGTATGGAAACCCCCATTAATTTTTTCTTTTCTATTTTTTATTATTTGTTGTTATATCCGCCATAATAAAACATATTCTGTGAAAATTTCAACGGGCTACCTATTACGGTTCAAGAGCTTGGACAGGCGGACGGACGGACAGACAGACAGACAGACAGACGGCGAAGGCTTAGTAATAGGCTTCCGTACGGGATACGGAAACCTAAAATTGTTATAAATATGGTGCGGGCATACCTTAAATTTCATATTCATGAATCGTACCTTATTCAGGTTAAGACTGTCTGAGAAATTGAACATAACCTAGCTTAAGTTTAAATTACTCGCTAATGGTCTAATGTTAGTTTTCTTTGTATATTTTATTCGTGTATATAATATATTTGTATGTATTTATATATTATATCTATTTATTTATATTTATGTTGTATAAGTTGTTGAAATTGTAAATCTACATCTATCTTATTATTATTCTCTGCCGCTCCACACTCATTCGTGATAGATAACTGATAATAACCCAAAGGTTGGCTGGAGCAGAACGCCTGCGGCGTTAACATATTTTGATTTGATTTGAAGTTAAGTTTGAAGCACACCGCGGTTTATTACTCGCTTACATTGCGCTTTTTTATGAAAACACAAAAAAAAATACAATTGTCTGTTACTTTTTTATACGGTGCTTAAAAAAAAGCAAATGTCCAAAAGATTAAGTTACATTTCTTTTATTTTTATATTACAGAGTTCAAGGAACAAAATACTTTTAACGCATGTTTATTAGGTACCACCGATCGATGTACATAATATGTAAGTTTATTATATACATATATATGTTTATTAAAGTATTTATGTAGTATTCGTATGTAGTTTATAATACATATTTCTTTACAGTCTTAACACATTGCCACAAACTATTCTTGTTCGCCTGCATGTACTTCTCCCACATCCCAAAGGTTAGTTAGAATAGAATACCTCGCGGCATTAAGCTCGCCTGTTGTACCTAATTTTTATAAATTGGTGTTCAATAAAGAATACATACATACATATACATATTAGGTAGGTATTACTGTAATAATTTTTTATAACATTTTTAAATTTTTTTAGTATTTTGCGTTTGAGGATAACAAACAATAAATTATTTATGATATGACATTTTAATTTAAATCTATTGCTTTATTTTCCGATATCTTTGGCAACTTGATTTGATTGACGACGTTCAGTGCCTACGGCGGCTGTGAACTCGCTAAACAGCGACATCTGTAGGCCGAAACAACGGGTCGATTCACCCTTAATTCGCGTGCACTAATGACACGAACGGCCGGCAGTCCGTAAATCATGGCCGCTCTTATGTGGCGTGCGCGGCGACTGCAGACGTATTCTCCAAAGAAAATGTGTAGAATAGAATGTCATCCATCATAATATATAAGGTGCTTCGTTATTCTTGTCAAACATTTCGGGAGGGTTACATACACACTCAAATAAACACTTTACGTAAGAAAAAAACATATGTTTGTACGAGCATTTTTTCTCATAACAAAAAAATAAAATCGAATAAGTAGCTGTAAAAACCAATTATTGTGACCTTGTGACTTACTTACAACACGCTTACAACAAACAGCTGTTCTGCGTTTGAACATAGTACGGTCATTGACCCCGTAGAATGCAGAATGCAAGTTACACACAGGTTAATGTTTAGGTAGCAAACATGTTTTGTTAAATTTCTCGAAAAGTAATCCTAAAAACATATATTTTTTTTTTGCGTAACGTGTTTATTTGAGTGTATATGTAACCCTCCTGAGATTTTTGACAAGACTAACGAAGCACCTTATATTTTTTGAGGTAAATTGATGGAAACCTCAGTGCCGGTTCAGCCATATAGCAGGGTAGCGAACCTGCATCTCCTGGGGCCCCGCGCTTGGACAGAGTAAAAATCCTCATCTTCTCTTCTCTACTCTGTATCTTCCCTTTTTTTATTTTTTTGTTTTTACAGAAAGCGCCCCATGCGGCGCCGAGCCACCCATAACGTGTCTAATGAAGCCCATTGATAATCTGTCGTACGCGGGGGTTGCGAATGCCATGCCGGCCTAACAGGTGCCTATTTACGCCTCTGTTGACGGACCTTGAAAGAGTAAGTATTTAGGTGTGTAATAAAATTAAATTATTTTTAAAATATATTAAATTTTCGTAGAGTCCCACATGCGAATTTTGTCGTACGAACAAACCTATCTTTATCTGTACGGCATTTTCAGGTGTGGAAGCGGCATGACCTGATCGAGGATCGGTCGAAGTGGTTATGAAAATAGTTCGTGTTTTCCGTCTAGTTCAGTGTAACCGGCACTACCAAAGGTAAGCACTGACATGGCACCTAGTTCACCAAGGTGTTATGGGCTGACATCACGGATGCTGTAGTCGATGTAGCCAACCGTGTCAGTTTCCATAAAAATAAAAATTAAAAAAAACTCAATTAAGAGTCGACTCCACACTCCGCCGTGTTCGCTCACCTATTGGGCGTCCATTCCGCCGCCGTCCCCCCGCCGCCGTCCCGCCGCGCCGCAACACCGCTTTATAGCGCAATAAAATGTGAGAAATTGTGATAATTAGGACCCCCCCGCCCGCTTCCTCACCGCTCCCTTCAGCAGCGGCCCGAGTTGCGCTCCTAGCTCACTTTCAGTAGGAGATGGAAGGAGCTCGAAGTATTTTCTGTTAATCAAATCAAATCATATGAAATCCAAACAAAAATTATCTTTATTGTACATCAATTTAAAAAATGCCCTGATAGTCGTGGGACTACCGGTAGACATAGACATGGAATCATGGGCAGACTTAGAATAATCTCGCAAGTACATAGAGTGCAAATGGCCTGACGTAGCGCTGACGGGGTTTCGTAAATATTGAAATGTTTGCCATTTTCTAAGTTACGTTAAGTTAAGTTAGTTTTCTAGTTTAATAAAAATAAAAATATAAAAAATAAAAAAAAATAAAGAAAAAAACCTTAAAAAAACTCTCGTCGAGCGAGACCTATCATTTCCTCCAGCGGATGAGTATATTGTATTGTATATTGTTGTATATTGTTTATTAAGCATTCATTAGACAGCATGACTGTACTCGAATTTGTCACAATTTGTTCTATCCGATTCGATTACACCCACGAAGAAGAACCGGTAAGAAACTTCGCAGGGTTTTTTTTTTCATAATAATTTTTACAAGCATTTAGTGACTATCCACATAATAACACCGCCTACAGTCGATTGAAAATACAGCTTGAGAGCAAGATCAAAAACAGATTTTTGTTTTGTTTTTGAAGTTCTGACTGCAAGGACTTAATTTAGTGGATCAGGTGTAAAAAGCCTTTGTCAAATTTTTGATACGTCATTTGTATCAACTCAATAATGTTAGTAATAAGTATACATACTACAACGTAGTATTGTCAAATAATAATAAAAAAAAAATTATAATAAAAATATTAAGATACTTGAAGTATCAAGTTGTCAATCGGTTAGTAAATAAATTTGAGTACAAATAGTACCTAGTCATAATAAGTATACATACTACAACGTAGTATTGTCAAATAATAAAAAAAATTATATTATAATAAAAATATTAAGATACTTGAAGTATCAAGTTGTCAATCGGTTAGTAAATAAATTTGAGTACAAATAGTACCTAGTCATGCGCTAACTAATTATGCAGTCAGAACCTCAAGATATAGTCCTGTCGACTAATGCCTCTTTTACAGTATAGTAGGCTTTCTTTACAAGAGTTGATTTTATATGTTTCTTAAACAAAGTATCATTTAGATATTTTACCTCTTCTGGTATTTTATTATACAATCTAACACTGTTGCAAACAAAACTTTTCGACATTTTAGATGACCTGTGCTTCGTAATTAGAACATTATTTTTATGCCTAGTATCATGCTGGTGCATATCAGAGTGAAGCGTAGCATCCTGTATATATTTCCTAGCATAGCAGATATTTTGATAAATATAAGCACTGGGTAATGTCATAATTCCTATTTTATCAAATACATTTCTACAAGAGTCCCTCGCCCTCATACTGAGTATACAACGCAGTGCTCTTTTTTGAAGAATAAATATTCTATTAGATTCCGCCGCGTTTCCCCAAAATAATAATCCATAAGACATAAGACTATCGAAGTAAGCATAATACACAGTTTTAGCAGCTTGTATGCCACGTAATTCTTAAATTTTTTTTATGGCATAACAAGCTGAACTTACCTTACCAGCAAGCGTATCTATATGAGGTTTCCAAGTTAGGGTGCGATCAAATATTACTCCTAAAAAGGTTATTTCTTTGGAAATATGTAATGTCAGATCTTCTGCTGTTTTAACAATTTCCTGATTAACAATACGTCTGTGAGTTCCAAGTGCAAAGTGCATTACATTTGTTTTATTGACATTGAGTAAGAGGTTATTGGAATCAAACCAACACTTTAATGACTGAATTACATTGATGAAGGACTCACGTAATTCTGCAATGTTTTTATTTTTTAAAACTACAGATATATCGTCGGCAAACATTACTAACTCAATATCATCTTTAATACAACTAGAAATGTCATTTACATAGATTAAGAAGAGCAATGGTCCCAGTATGGAACCTTGAGGAACTCCCATAGAAATGGATTCTACACCCGACTTATTACCATTAACATCACACACCTGCTTTCTGGTACTCAAATATGATTTACAAAGACGCAACTCTTTATCCCTTACACCATAATGTTCTAATTTCATTAAAATTATGTCATGACTAACACAGTCGAATGCCTTGGATAGATCACAGAAGATGCCATAAGTGTGATTAGAATTATCTAATGATTGAATTATAGCTTTTATCATTGACGCAATGGCATCTCCTGTAGACTTGCCCTTGCGGAATCCAAATTGTTTATAGTTTAAGATGTTGTTATCATTAAAATAATTAATTAATCTTTTTTCCACAGCTTTTTCAAACACTTTACTAAATACAGGAAGCAAAGATACAGGACGATAGTTTTCAATATTTTTATGACATCCCTTTTTAAACAATGGAACTAACCTAGCTATTTTGAGTGAATCTGGGAATATTCCGTCCTCAAAGCATTGTTTATAACACTAATTAATGGTTCTATAAGACTAAAACTTAGTGACTTCAGTAGTTTAGGTGAGACATTCCACAAGTCCTGGGAGTTTTTTGATTTAAGGTCTCTAATAATTGTTTTAATTTCGGAGAACGATACAGGATTGAAAGTGATGGTTTCATTTCCTCGTGGTGCGTATCTTCCCAGATATTCTAATGCTGCTTCAGTACTTGCTTTGACATGTTTTGTTGTTTCTTGAGCAATAGTTGAAAAATATTTATTAAAGTGATTGGCAACACTTGAGCTATTTTTTATAATGTCGTCTCCTATTTTTAATTCTATATTTGTGTCATTATTTTTAGGAGACTTGCCTGTTAAGTCTGAGTAGCCTGGAGCCTGAGATTTATTCCAATACTTATCCCAGAGATTTATTCCAGTCAACCTTTGGATGTTTGAAAGCCGCATACAGTGAGATCTAAATAGGCAGTAGCAAAACACCCTAGCTAGATGAAAGACTTGATTGTGAGAATAGTGTGATAATATTGTCTAGGTAACATGCTCCTTGGAGTTGCAGGATCGAAACGAATGACAAGAAAAGGCTGGCCGGGGCGAAGCCTTCGAGACAGCGGACGAAATCAAGTTATGAAATGCCTAATAACTACTGAAACCTTGAATTTCTCAACCTATTAACATATATATTACTTTACATTTAGATTGGCCCACGTCTAACGGATATCTTTTATGAATATAAAGTGTTCGCATTTAGGTTTACTTACGTAAAACGGCGTCGCGTTATCATTATAATAATGGGCCGCCATTTCAATGTAAACTAACTTTGAAATTTAAAATTGGATTAAAATTTGATTTTCGAATATTTACTGGTCAGTAGTGATGCGGACTTGTTTATTCAATGTACGGTGTACCAACATCAATATCTAATTTACATATCCACAATCGCCGCTGAAAAAAAATAGGAGGTGTTAAATGAAGGCATAAATCACCAGTATGCCTTTATTCACTCTCAGTCCCTTAGTGACCGCGCCACTCGCGTGACATGATACGATGCTGAAGTGCGTAGTCATAAATAAAAAGCAACAACTATATCTGCGATAGAATAGAAAATAGAGATGCTATAAATATTAATGTTTTTGTGAGCGGTAGTATGGGTTAATTATTGTAAAGTACTATATAATACTTATAAGGTACTAACAAAACATTGTGACTTGCGAAGTTCTTCTTCGCATTGAATTTAGGCCAATGTTCAAGCGTAGGTTACCTACCTATGGATTAAATTATACAATAAATAATAAACCCCCCCCCCCCCTGTTCTTCTAGTTTTCTAAAATTAAAAAAGAGTATTTTTTATATTTTAAATACAAAAGGCAATGGTTTGCCTTACAATCAAACCATTGCTGGAGTGTTTATTTAGGTGTTTAGGTATTAAAACACAATATTTTGGTAAAAATTATATTGTGTGGTGGTACGGAACCCTCGGTGCGCGAGTCCGACTAGCACTTGGCGGATTCTTTTAAATTCTAGCTGGGTGACTGGCTGAAGCAGAGCACATGCTCCGACCAGCGAATATTATCTCCAAGTAGGTGCCATACCGGAGACTTCCAGTTGGATTGTTGGCTATAACCTGGACTGGAGGAGAAGGGCCATCTTACATCCAGTATGGCGGTACCAACACAGTAGTCGCCTACAATTCCGAACGACAAAGCAACAGGTGTATGTATGCACGTAGGTTATTATTCCGTCAGAAAAAAACTCTTTGGTGCATGGATCAAAAGTCCAAGCAATGACTTTCTCAAGGGCTAAACCGATGAATCCAAAGCCATGCTCGCCTTTTAAATATTGTACACACGCAAACGCAAATTACGCAGTCTTCAAACACCTCTCTTAAAATTTAAATTATTATTTCACAAACACTAATTTTGCCTTATAATTAATCCTAAAATGCGTAAGAAAATGGGCGCGGGGGTGCGATGCCCGGTGCGGGGTGGGGCGCGCGGTGGGGCGAGCTGGTGGCACCCCGCGCCGCCGCTCGAGCTCGCCAGTTTGATTAAAAATACCAATTAAGATTACGACATTTTAATTCCACTTCTAATCAAGCAGTTAATTAGGATTTAGCGTAAGCGCTATACCTCTCCCCGCCTCCACTCCCGCCCACTCCTCTCCCTTCCGAGCCCCCGCCCGATACACAGTCCCGCCCGCGCCAAGTCGATAGTGATGTGCACGGCTCGATGTTGAAAAAAACCGGCCAAGTGCGAGTCGGACTCGCGCACCGCGGTTTCCGCAGCACAAAAAAAAACATTGAAAAAAAAACACATTTCTTGTATGGGAACCCCCTTAATTTTTTACTTTTTCTATTTTTTATTATATTCGCCATAATGACACATATTCTGTGAAAATTTCAACGGGCTACCTATTACGGTTCAAGAGATACAGCCCTCCGATAGACAGACAGACGGACGGACGGACAGGCTACAATTTGAGCCTACCACCTAGTAAGGGGCAAGGGAAGCTTTTGACAACGACACCCCACTCGGTGGGGTTTGACGATAAAAACGTTTTCACGCGCGGTGTAGCTGCAGCGGAAGCGCGTCGGCGCTGTGGTGACGCTGCAGCAGCTGCAGCTGGGCGAAGTCAGCTTGGTGACCGCGTGGACACTGCACTGCGAGTGTATGGAGCAACGCAGCTGGGAGAAGTTCAGTTTTTTTTTCATGTAAACCAACATGGTTGGCTTTGTCGAGGGACCAATGGTACAGTCAGTGAGGCGCCATGCCAGCATATTTGCGGACTGTTGCTAAGCTGTCTAGCCCGTTGATACGACGTTTGAAGACACCCAGGATAAAGGATTCGGGAAACACACTCGCCGGGAGACAGTTCCACACCCTAGTGGTGCGACAAAGAAACGCTTTTGAGAACCGATGGGTTCGCAAAAGCCCAATGTCAACAACAAAAAGGTGCTCAGTTTCTCTGCGGCGAGTGCTGCGAAAATATGTTGGATGGCAAGGAATAAGGGAAGCAAGTTCCTCCGAGTAGCGTCCATGATAGTACCTGTAGAACAGACTGAGTGACCTTACAAATCGTCTGTGACTGAGAGACTCCAGATTCAGTCAGTTGGTCACCACGGTTTGGCGCTCGTGTGCATTCGCGAAAGGGGTCATCGCCCGTTCTTCCAATCGAAGTCCCAACGCGAAATTTGGCTACAATTGATGGCATTATCTCCAACATTGACATGGAAGGTGGAGTCACGGAGACAGATTTTATCCATCACTAACCACAATGGCTAATATAGGTTTCCAATCAAATCAAACATATCGCTCTATGTTCAAAATATGTTATAGTCACAACGAGTACGAAACCTGTGTGTGTGAATCCGGCTCTCACCTGACCGCTTTTTATTTATAAGTTAGTAAATTTCTTTAGGTTTATTTTTGTTATTATTAATTATTTTAATACAAATTGTACGTAAAATAAAATCAAACTATTTTCTTCGAAATTACTAATTTATCAGACGCATGTTATTTTATTTTCACCTTAAAACCAGATTTTGAGACCAGAGAGATTTCTCGCTTTCGGAAAAAATGCTGTCATATCAGAATATAATACAGGTCATTTTTTATTAAGTGAAGTCCCTTGAATGGTAGGTTCTATATCTGAAATGGATCACATTTATGATGTTAATTTTACTTTACGTACCTAAAGTTTGATGTTTTTCTGGACATGCCACATAGTAGTGCCCATGCATACTAATACACCCTGAAAATTTCAACAAAATCGGTCCAGTACTTTCAGAGTTATTAATAAATGAAAGAAATTACATTTACGTGCATCTCTTATGCGCGGAACAGCTGGCGCGTGCGGCCTTGAGCTACTTTTTGATTCGCACGGGTCAACGACCATCCAGCTGTTCCGCGCGAATGGCGCGATGCGCGCACGTAATGTAAACTATTTTCATTTTTTAATAACTATGAAAGTACTGGACCGATTTTATTGAAATTTTCAGGGTGTATTAGTATGCATGGGCACTACTATGTGGCTTGTCCAGAAAAAAATCTAACTTTAGGTACGTAAAGTAAAATTAACATCATAAACGTGATCCATTTCAGATATAGAACCTACCATTTAAGGGACTTCACTTAATAAAAAATTACGCATATAATTCAGAAAAATCGACAATATTAGCGAGAGTAGTGCACATCACTAGAGCACCTAGAGCTACAATAGCGGCCGTCTCCGCTCCGTTTACTTCTTTAATTATATTTTTTAACGAAGCGAGCTCTGCTTATGTTCCGCCTCGTCCTTCAACACAAAACACTGTTCGTCAACCTCCTTCCCCGCCCCCGCCCCCGTCCTCACTCCGTACCGCTCCAGCCAGGCGGGCGGGCCCGCCACAACCAGTACATAATCATTTTTGCGTAAAACTAGAAAAAAAATTAATTATACATATATACTTGTCAGCCTCGGTAGCTCGGTGGTGCGGTCGGTCGACTGTTGTTAAGCAACGCTGAGCGCGGTCAGTTCTTGGATGGGTGACCGCTCGACCGTTGGAGGCTGACCGTGGTTCGGATTCCACGTTAAACTGTAGGTCCCTTCCCTTCTTACCTCACTATGTAGGTGGTAAGGTTAATTCCGGCCGGGTTGATACCACCGCACTGAGCGAAACGTCGGTCGAAATGACTGTGTAAATAGTTCGTGTTTTCCGTCCAGTTCAGTGTCAGTCAGTCAGTCAGTCAGCGTTTAAGCGTCCACTGCTGGACATACGCCTCTCCAATTTTCCTCCAGTCCTCCCGGCCTTCAGCGGTACGGAACCACTGCTTTCCGGCGACGTACTTGATATCGTCGTCCCACCTGGCGGATGGTCTCCCACACTCCGTTTTCCTGTCCACTGTTCAGTGTAGGCGACATGAAATGAAGGGAAGCACTCCCATGACACCTAGTTCACCCGGTATTATGGGCTGACATCGCGGATGTTGTAGGTGATGTAGCCAACCGTGTCAGTTTCCATAAAAAAATACAGAACACACGCTGTGTCCCGACAATCGGGGTAAGCAGATTAGTCGGTGTTGCGCTGCAAGTACTCTTGTAAATTACAGCGCAACACCGACCACCACGTTTAGCAAAGTATTAGGACAAGACAATAAGTATCAAGAAGCAAGAGTAAGGCACGAAGACCCATCTGCTATATGGCGGGAAGGGTCGCCCTAGACGCACGTGCTGGTCGACGAGCACATGAAGGACATTATGTTATGAGAGTGGAAAATGCTTCAGAGGTGCGTCAGGAGTCAGGATCGTGGCACGTGGAGATCCGTTGCCTGTGTCTACCCCACCGGGAAAAAGGCGTGGCGTTATGTTATGTATTCATGGGGCTCGAACGTGAAGTACCTTCTACTAGGCGTCTAGGCTGCACGCCTGTTAGTTGTAAAACCTCGCCAGAATATTAATGAGTGAACCTTATTTGTACCAAGGTACACTTTTTGTTCCTATTCTATAACAAAACTCCTTGTTTCCTTCGTTTTTAATTCAGCAACAAAAGATGACTCGACGCGAAGAATCGATTCTATTTGCACGGCCATCATTGAATAAACTGCAATCGAAATTCGAAACAAATCTGGCGCCAAATCGCACCCTCAGTCTCCTCGCGGTGCGTTCCGAAACAACCCATACTTCACAGACCATCAGACAGCACAATCTATGAAGGTGTTACTGCATGCATTTCCGCAGGCGAAATAATTTTCGAAGTTTTCGACAGCTAAACACGAGTGAGACATAGAAATATTTACAACTAGCGTTTGCCCGCGGCTCTGCTCGCGTGAAATTCGTATTTAAAAAGAAGAAAGTAAGTAAGCCCGCTCTGTACCTTTATTTCGGCGCGCGATACAATTCGGTTTGTATGAGAGCCACATCTTAGCGTAACCTGATGTTATTTAGCCTATCTTGTGTCCCGTATAGTTAAATGTGCTTGTACTAAGTTTCATCGAATTCGGATGATCGGTTTAAGAGTCATGGAGGAACATACATACATACGTACAGAAAATATTTCTAAAAATCGTCAGTTTAGCTTTAGTATCATACATAGAGTCTACAAAAGCAGTATTTCATAAAACAAAGTAACTTATTCCGTGACCATCCCTTACAGATTTATTATTAGTACTAGCTGAGCCCGCGGCTCCGCTCGCGTGAAATTCGTATTTCAAAGAAGATAGTAAGTAACTATGGGCGAGAGCTGCGTTCAGGAAGTCGATAAACCATCTCTAAGAAAGTAACAAAGGGCGAGGCCGTAGGCCGAGCTGCGTTCAGGAAGACTATAAACCTTTTCGAAGAAAGTAAGTAACAAAGGGCGAGGCCAAAGGCCGAGTTGCGTTCAGGAAGACTATAAACCTTCTCGAAGAAAGTAAGTAACTGAGGGCGAGGCCGAAGGCCAAGCTGCGTTCAGGAAGACGATAAACTATCTCTAAGAAAGTAAGTAATTAAGGGCGAGGCCGAAGGCCGAGCTGCGTTCAGGAAGACCATAAACCTTCTCGAAGACAATGAGTAACTGAGGGCGAGGCCGAAGGCCGACCTGCGTTCAGGAAGACGACAAACCCCTATCAGGAAGACTATAAACCTTATCGATGAAAGTAAGTAACTAAGGGCGAGGCCGAAGGCCGAGCTGCGTTCAGGAAGACCATAAACCTTCTCGAAGAAAGTAAGCAACTGAGGGCGAGGCCGGAGGCCGAGCTGTGTTAAGGAAAACCATAAACCTTCTCGAACATAGTAAGAAACTAAGGGCGAGGCTGAAGGTCGAGCTGCGTTCAGGAAGACTATAAACCTTATCGATGAAAGTAAGCAACTAAGGGCGAGGCCGAAGGCCGAGCTGCGTTCAGGAAGGCTATAAACCTTATCAATGAAAGTAAGTAACTAAGGGCGAGGCCGAAGGCCGATCTGCGTTCAGGAAGACCATAAACCTTCTCGAAGACAGTAATTAACTGAGGGCGAGGCCGAAGGCCGAGCTGCGTTCAGGAAGACTATAAACCAAATCGAAGAAAGTAAGTAACTAAGGGCGAGGCCGAAGGCCGAGCTACGTTCAGGAAGACTATAAACCTTATCGATGAAAGTAAGTAACTAAGGGCGAGGCCGAAGGCCGAGCTGCGTTCAGGAAGACCATAAACCTTCTCGAAGACAGTAAGTAACTGAGGGCGAGGCCGAAGGCCGAGTTGCGTTCAGGAAGACTATAAACCTTCTCGAAGAAAGTAAGAAACAAAGGGCGAGGCCGAAGGCCGAGTTGCGTTCAGGAAGACCATAAACCTTTTCGAAGACAATAAGTAACTGAGGGCGAGGCCGAAGGCCGAGCTGCGTTCAGGAAGACGATTAACCTTATCCAAGAAAGTAATTAATTAATGGCGAGGCCGAAGGCCGAGCTACATTCAGGAAGACCATAAACCTTCTCGAAGAAAGTAAGCAACTGAGGGCGAGGCTTAAGGCCGAGCTGCGTTCAGGAAGACTATAAACCTTCTCGAAGAAAATAAGTAACAAAGGGCGAGGCCGAAGGCCGAGCTGCGTTCAGAAAAACCATAAACCTTCTCGAACATAGTAAGAAACTAAGGGCGAGGCCGAAGGTCGAGCTGCGTTCAGGAAGACTATAAACCTTCTCGAAGAAAGTAAGTAACTAAGGGCGAGGCCGAAGGCCGAGCTGCGTTCAGGAGGACTATAAACCGTATCGATGAAAGTAAGTAACTAAGGGCGAGGCCGAAGGCCAAGCTGCGTTCAGGAAGACTATAAACCATATCGATGAATGTAAGTAACTAAGGGCGAGGCCGAAGGCCGAGCTGCGTTCAGGAAGACCATACACCTTCTAGAAGACAGTTAGTTACTGAGGGCGAGGCCGAAGGCCGAGCTGCGTTCAGGAAGACTATAAACCTGCTGGAAGAAAGTAAGTAACAAAAGGTGAGGCCGAAGGCCGAGCTGCGTTCAGGAAGACGATAAACCTTCTCGAAGACAGTAAGTAACTAAGGGCGAGGCCGAAGGCCGAGCTGCGTTCAGGAAAACTATAAACCTTCTCTAAGAAAGTAAGTAATTAAGGGCGAGGCCGAAGGCCGAGCTACATTCGGGAAGACCATAAACCTTCTCGAAGAAAGTAAGCAACTGAGGGCGAGGCCGAAGGCCGAGCTGCGTTCAGGAAGACGATAAAAATTCTCGTAGACAATAAGTAACTACGGGCGAAGCCGAAGGCCGAGCTGCGTTCAGGAAAACTATAAACCTTCTCGAAGAAAGTAAGTAACTGAGGGCGAGGCCGAAGGCCAAGCTGCTTTCAGGAAGACTATAAACCTTCTCGGTAAAAGTAAGTATAAACTATGGGTGAGGCCGAAGGCCGAGCTGCGTTCAGGAAGAGGAAAAACCTTCTCGATTAAAGTAAGTTGCGTAAAGGTAAACGATACTCCTATACAAACTTTCACCCCCCCCCCCCCCCCATTTCACCCCCTTAGGGGTTGTTTTTTGGGACAAAAGTTAGCCTATGTCCTTCCTCAGGATGCAATTCATCTCCGTACAAAATTTTATAAAATCCTTAAATATAATTTTGAAATCATCACCTATTTTAATTTAAGGGTTGATTTAGCAAAAACGCTGAAACACGTAACTCTTTATTTCATACCAAAAGCCTAAATATGAATTTTCATATCTCTAACTTGAGAAATGCTGGCTTCCCCATACAATGTTTCATCCCCTATTTCACCCCCTTAAGAGTTGTTTTTTGAGACAAAAGGTAGCCTATATCCTTCCTCAGGATGCAATTCATCTCCGTACTAAATTTTATAAAATCCTAAAATATAATTTTGAAATCATCCCCTATTTTAATTTAAGGGTTGATTTAGCAAAAACGCTGAAACACGTAACTCTTTATTTCATACCAAAAGCCTAAATATGAATTTTCATATCTCTAACTTGAGAAATGCTGGATTCCGCATATAAACTTTCATCCACTATTTCACCCCCTTAAGGGTTGTTTTTTGAGTCAAAAGGTAACCTATGTCCTTCCTCAGGATGCAATTCATCTCTGTACGAAATTTTATAAAATCCTTAAATATAATTTTGAAATCATCCCCTATTTTAATTTAAGGGTTGATTTAGCAAAAACGCTGAAACACGTAACTCTTTATTTCATACCAAAAGCCTAAATATGAATTTTCATATCTCTAACTTGAGAAATGCTGGATTCCCCATACAATGTTTCATCCCCTATTTCACCCCCTTAAGGGTTGTTTTTTGAGACAAAAGGTAGCCTATATCCTTCCTCAGGATGCAATTCATCTCCGTACTAAATTTTATAAAATCCTAAAATATAATTTTGAAATCATCCCCTATTTTAATTTAAGGGTTGATTTAGCAAAAACGCTGAAACACGTAACTCTTTATTTCATACCAAAAGCCTAAATATGAATTTTCATATCTCTAACTTGAGAAATGCTGGATTCCCCATACAAACTTTCATCCCCTATTTCAACCCCTTAAGGGTTGTTTTTTGGGAAAAAAGGTAGCCTATGTCCTTCCTCAGGATGCAATTAATCTCCATGCAATATTTTATCGAAATCTGTTCAGCGGTTTAGGCGTGAAAAGGTAACAGACAGACAGACAGACAGACAGACAGACAGACAGACAACAGAGTTACTTTCGAATTTATAATATTAGTATGGATTGATTGATTGATATTGATGATTGATTGATTTATGATGACAATTTTAAATGAGAGAAATATTGGTTGGAACGACAATCAATGATCAAGCATCTGCCGTGTCGATACGGATAGGAACCGCTAGTGGCGGAGGATGTCGACATATTTATGCGCTCTAATTGGATGTACATGTCGACATACGATCGCTGAGAGTCCGCGAAGAACCGTGTGAATTGTTCTAATAGATTGGTAGATATTTTGGCGACACTGTGTTCCCATACAGAGCGCTCTTGCATGGTCCAACTTGTCGTGATTTCTCTGGTGGCAATAAACAGGTTCAGGCTATTTTATTAATTAAAGATGATCCCAATACTAGAGAGCACAAAAGTTATTTTGCATATATAGCATGCGCACTGAATGAAACGGCTTTGAAAATAGTCCGTGCTATCCGTCCGACTCATTGCAGCCGTCAGTATCAAAGACACTGCACTGGCCTAGATTCGTCAGGAATCAAACAAGTTTTGAATGCATTCACGCACCCTGTCGATATCCCTCTACTTAGAACAAATCGATCCTGTAGGTAAATAGTTTATTTACAGGTGTTTTTTAAAGTTATTTGTTTTTGCTCTGTCGTAAGAACGGTAATACATACAAGCATCAATCTAGGTGTAATTTATAGTGCAAACTCTAAAGTATAACAAGAAATAATAAAAACCAAACTAAGTAGCGGTACGGAAACCTCAGTGCGCGAGTTCGACTCGCACTTGGCCGGTTTTATTTTTCTCTCACAACGATCAGCATTTGCCAACTCCTCCAGTGCAAAAGTTCTCGAAACGGATCACGCTGTTTTTTTATGTAATCCGGTATGGGTGGCTGAGTCGGAGGCGCCAAAGCGCATGCTCCGACCAGCCAATATCACATACAAAAAGGTAGGTGCCATACCGGAGACTTCCCTGGATTGCTGGTTAATGGCTTTAATTACGTTTCGCTTAAGGCGTGTTATGTTCACGTTCCTGAATGCCCTTAGCGACAAAAGTCGCTAAGGGCATTCAGGAACGCACCCTACTAGTCTGTCACGTACGAAAGTGTATCGGCTTCAAGGAGCCGAGCCCGACGAAGTCAGGACGCTTCCAGCGGCGACTAATGAGGTTGTCTGCTCATTAGCGGCCGATTAAGGAGTCGGACTGCACCCGCCTGACTCGCATCACGAATGAGCTGGCGGCCGGGGCTAGCTAGACCTGGGGAGAGCGACGTGTTTATCTTGTGCTGTGAAAGGAAGTAGTATGGGATGTATGGGATGGACTGACATAATAATTTAATCCTACTAATCCTACTGATATTATAAACGGGAAAGTTTGTGAGGATGGATGGATGTATGGATGTATGGATGATCTTTGTTCCTCTTTCACGCAAAAATTACTAAACGGATTTTGATGAGGCTATACAGTACTATAGCTTATACATCAGAATAGCAGATAGGCTATAATTTATTCCAAAATACAGGGTGTTCGACACATCGACCGATAAAATTTTTTTTAGGTACGTGCAAGGTTTTGACCCATGACACCTTTTGCCAGATGTCACGTGGTATCGAGATACGATTTTTTTCTTTATTTTTGAAAATTACCAAAATCCCAGCTTTAAACCCTTTTAACTTTTTTGTTTGATTGTATCAGCACGAATTTTACGATGTATCCTTGTTCTAGAAAAAAATATTATTTGATGAAGTTAATACCATGAAAAGGGCTTATGACCTCCCAAATTCCCGAGAACGACTAAAAATCTGACAGAATCTAAATTTCTTAATTCATTAAAAAAAGAACTGACAGCAATTGAGAGCTTAATTTTCATTTAAAAAGTTCGTTAGTTTCCGCCCTTCCAACGGTATACCACATGGCATACAAATCTTTCACTGTGTGGCCAAAATTTAGGGACAGAGACCAGAACAGAACGACAACACGGGCACTATGTAACAGGGTCACCTTATCGGTGGTCGTTCACATATTGAGAGCGTTTTCAAATTTAGAACCTGTAACGCTCGCGCGGGCACTGTTCAATTCCAATCCAACTACTTCGCTTCCATTGTTAATGTTTAGACTCTTACAAATTATCCCTAATTTTGACCACATAGTGAATGATTTGTATGACATGTGGTATACCGTCAAAAAGGGCGCAAACTAGCGAACTTTTTAAAGGAAAATGAAGCCCTTTATTGCTGTCAGTTTTTTTTTAATGAATTAAGAAATTAAGATTCTGTCATATTTTTACTCGTTCTCGGGACTTTGGGAGGGCATAAGTCCTTTTTATTTTATTAACTTCATAAAATATTTTTTTTCTAGAAAAAGGATATACCGTAAAATCCAATAAATTTTATTTCGTGCTTATACAATCATAAACAAAAAAGTTAAAAGGGTTTAAAGCTGGGATTTTGGAAATTTTCAAAAATAAAGAAAAAAAATCGTATCTCTATACCACGTGACATCTGACAAAAGGTGTCATGACATTAGTCAAAATCTTGCAAATGACCCCACTTACCTATAAAAAAAAATTGTCGGTCGATATGCCGAACACCCTGTATAGTGAATACTGAAATAGTGAATGCATATTATGGAACATTACTAGCGTTCGAGAGCTAAAGTAATTTCCCCCAGCAAAACACCAGAAAGATTTATTAAAGAGTTTCTAACTGCAGAACGACGGCGGGCGATACTCATTGTAGTGCTTTATCTTACACTGTCTACCTACTTTTGCGTGTGGATGGCTACTCTACCGAAAACAGTAGAGTAGAGGTAGTAGGGCAAAATAGTAGGTAGTCCACTCTACCGATAACTCTACTAAAGTGAACTAGGCTTACTGGATGTAAGATGGTCGCATATCAGCCTCGTCTGTGTTCTCCTCTAGTCCAGTATAGCCGGCAACTTTAGCTGCTAACTTCACACCGGTAATCCAGAGTCCAGAGAGGTGTGAGTGAATTCTGTAGATAAGTTTGAAATGAATGCCAGACAAAATGAGGACGCATCGCTTGGTCTAGCGGAGTTCGGTGCTGACTCAACAGCGCGTCGCGTCGAATCGACTACGAATCAAGTCGATTTATATCAATAACACGTTGATTGTCGCGCGCTGATTGGACTGTTTATGAGTGGAGTGTGACACGGTGGACCTCAATATGATAATGTTAAAAAAACTGCCGCCGTGTGATTTTTCAGAGATCCTGAGTGAGGGACTCAACGCTTTATGCGTCCTCGAAACTATGTCCACAGATTACTTAATAGTTAGGTACTTCGTAAGTTACTGCTATGGCTGCCTGCCTCGGACGAACTAGAAGAATTTTTTTATTTATAATATCATGTTTAGTTATATTTTGTAGGTTAGTTTTAGCTTTAATTTTCTCTTTAAGTTCTTTCTGTTATTTAATTTTAATGTTTCCTTTTAGTTATTTTGAATAAAAAAGAAATGTTACAAGACAAAAAAAAAAAAAAATAAAAAACTTTAAGGTTCTTATAGTAATACATATTGCAATCACTTCAATGTTTTAAAGTAAAGTAAAGAATGTTTTATATTCAAAACCACAGATTTACAGAAGACATGATGGAATATAGACAACATACCAAATTAAACTGCAATCGTAGGAATTAAAAAAGAATTATGGTAAAGCTCTAATCCTGTCTGCGCGGCCAGGATGATGAATTTAAGCTCGATTATATCGATTAAACCCTCGATTATATAACAGACACATTAGGAAACTTTGAATTTGGCTGTTTCGGGTACGTCTAATCCCTCCTCGGCACAGTCGCCAGTACTTAATTTCATAAAAAATTAAGTACTAATTCCGGGTCGGACTGTCCTTCCCTGGAACTTAGGTTCCGAACGACATGTTGCTTTTTCACATCTTATGCTAGACCCAACTAAAATTATTTGCTCCATTTTTACTACTTTGTAAATTGCAAATGTTTCCATCCATACTAATTTGATCTTTATTCTTCATTCTTCATTCTTCAGTATTCAATCTTCTATCTTCATTCTTCATTCTTCATTCTTCATTCTTCATTCTTCATTCTTCATTCTTCATTCTTCATTCTTCATTCTTCATTCTTCATTCTTCATTCTTCATTCTTCATTCTTCATTCTTCATTCTTCATTCTTCATTCTTCATTCTTCATTCTTCATTCTTCATTCTTCATTCTTCATTCTTCATTCTTCATTCTTCATTCTTCATTCTTCATTCTTCATTCTTCATTCTTCATTCTTCATTCTTCATTCTTCATTCTTCATTCTTCATTCTTCATTCTTCATTCTTCATTCTTCATTCTTCATTATTCTTCATTCTTCATTCTCCATTCTTTATTCTTTATTCATACTGCACTCGGCTCTACACTGCACTCGGATTCGTCATATTTTAACATTTAACATTTAGCATGTTTCCAGTGAATTCAAAGCAATTCCCCACTATTTTCTTCGTCAGGTCAGAACAAAGAGTAACTATATCCGTCCGGACAATTCAATCTAGTGTCCGAGCCACGAGCACCATCAATTCAATGTATCCACACAGACGGCAAGACGATGCACGCGTACTTACACTTTAATACACTTTCATTAATCAATCAGTGAGCGCAAAAAAGCATTCTTCCCGCGGTATGTCGGTGCTTTTATTTTGGCCCTGTTCATTTTTTACGGAACGTTGAAGCTGTGTCCATTAGCATTCTGACCATTATTCTGACGCGAGAGCCGTGCTCAACTGTTCAAATTTAACATGTCGTGAATTAATTAACGATTACGCCCATTAACAAGCTGATTCAGCAATCACTACCACATTTTTAAGGGATGATTGTGGCGCTCTATGGCATTTGCAATTTTTTCAAAATCTATAAAAATCATTTATTATTCTAATAGGTACCTATCTATATTTTAGTGTCGGTAAATTCGAAAAAATCATATGAAAACGAAAATAAACTTTATTGTTCGCCGATGTGTAAGAGGGCCATAAAAGGTGAGTTTAATGCCTTGCGGCATTCTTTACAAACTAATGTTTAGAATGTGGAAAGCGCGTGGTGGCAGACGATGCAGTACCAAAGAAGGGACAATAGTATGAAATAAAAACACTTACATAACATAAATGGGACGCATTTTTACGCGTAATTTACAAACTTTACTACGCAGTCAGCTCAAACGTAGTGACGTAATATGTGCGCGTCTCCAGACGGTGCGGCGGGCGGGGCGCGGCGGCGGCGGCGACGACGGCGAAGCACTTTAGAGTGAAGAGCGTCCGAATATCCCGAGTGGTCCACAGGGAGTATCCACCAACCAGCCGAGCCACTGGTCTGGCTCTGCAAGTTTGCCTCACAAATCGCGAATCCGTGTCGCTGTCGCGGTGAGGTGGTGGTGGGGCGCCGACAGCGAAGGGATCTCTGTTATCGTTAAGGGATACAACAAACAATTGAATGGGTGGAATCGCTATGGCCACACATCGCATGCAATTAACTTCGGTCTTAGCATAATAGTAATGTCTTATTTTATGTAAAAAAAATTAAAATTATGAATTAAATACTTTTTTGCACCAATATTTGGTTTTAGTTATTTTTATTATATATATTTTGAATATTAGAAATAAAAAAAATCACTTATTTTTCATTATACTCGTATTTGGACTTATTGGACGTCGTCAGATAACGAAAATGTATGTAATATATACCTATGTATACTTTTCTAATGATTTTTATATATACCTATGTTTACTTTATTATTTACAGATATGAAGTAGTTTATGTAATGTGTGTATCAAGTATCTATTATTAGTATATAGTACATATATAAGTATCCTTCTATGTATTCTTATTTAGTATGAAAAATACATCCTATGTTTAAGTAATATATTCTAGTATTTTACCTACATATGTATAGGTATTATATGCCCGGCGTCTTGTTCACTTAATTTTAGTGTTTTGTTAGTATTAAGTTTGTGTCATTCTTCTTCTCTGTTTTGCTACCCTTATAATAAGTTTTCATAAAAGTCAGGTTGACTGGGGGAGATTGCCTTAGGTAATAAGTCCGCCTTTTGTAAAATCGTTGTATTGGAAAGCAATAAAGCATATTCTATTCTATTCTATGTATTATGACGGTAGGTTATGACGGGAGGACAAATTGTTATTGGCGGAGAAGTGATCGAACAGGTTGAAGAGTACGTATACCTCGGTCAAATTCTGCGTCTTGGTAGACAAGGTCTGCTTGAGGAGGTGGAGAGACGAATTCAACTGGGTTGGGCTGCCTTTGGAAAACTAAAATTCGTCCTGAAGTGTGACCTTCCGCAAAATTTAAAGACCCGTATATATGACCAGTGTGTCCGCCCGGTTATGACGTACGGGTGCGAAATGTGGACTCTGACGGTCGCTGTTGTCCAAAGGTTGAAAGTTGCCCAGCGAGCAATGGAGCGAGCCATGCTGGGAATATCGCTACGTGATATGGTGCGTAACCAGGCAATCCGCCGACGCACCAAAGTAGTCGATATTGGACACCGGGTGGCTAAGCTCAAGTGGCAGTGGGCTGGGCACGTTAGCCGAAGAGACGATGACCGTTGGAGTAACCGTGTCCTACACTGGCGGCCGTGGACAGGAAAACGGAGTGTGGGAAGACCACCCGCCAGGTGGGACGACGACATCAAGTACGCCGGCGGAAATCAGTGGTTCCGTATCGCTGAAGGCCGGGAGGACTGGAGGAAAATTGGAGAGGCGTATGTCCAGCAGTTGACGCTTACACGCTGACTGACTGACTGACTGACTGACATATGTGCAAGTTTAAATCTGACAACTACCAATAAGTCGAAATAATTATCATGAAAAATAAGTGTTTTTTTAATGTGTTGTTATGGGTGTCAAAGGGGCCAGAGCACTGTACCGTGGTACTGTACCGTGTGGGGTCGGTACTTAAAAATAATAGCCCCACTGCATCTCTCCCCGTCGCATGTCGTAAAAGTCGACTAAGGGATAAGAAAATTCGTCAGCCTCGGTAGCTCAGTGGCGCCGTTGGTTAGTCAACTGTTATTAAGCAACGCTGAGCGCGGTCAGTGATTGGATGGGTGACCGCTCGACCGTTGGAGGCTGACCGTGGTTCGGATTCCACGTTAAACTGTAGGTCCCTTCCCTTCTTACCTTACTGGGTGGTAGGGTTTATCCCGGCCGGGTTGGTACCACCGCACTGAACGAAACGTCGGTCGAAACGGCTAAGTAAATAGTTCGTGTTTTCCGTCCAGTTTAGTGTAGCCGACATGAAATGAAGGGAAGCACTGACATGGCACCTAGTTCACCCTGTGTTATGGGCTGACATCACGGATGTTGTAGGTGATGTAGCCAACTGTGTCAGGTTCCATAAAAAAAAAAAAAAAGCACATGCTCCGACCAGTCAATATCACCTCTGAGAAGGTAGGTGCCATACCGGAGACTTCCCTTTGTGTGTCATCGTTTTGTATAGAAACTGAATTATGTATGTGAATAATTTCTTTATGTGCATATAATAATTGAGAGTCAAGTCAAAGAGAGTCAAAGAGTTTTTATTTCAAATTGCCGATCTGATGTACAACAAAAATTATTAAACAATACCATCGTGTTGCAAAATATTACATAACAAGTATAAATAAAACAATCATACAAATAGTCCGACAAATGTGCAAAGGTTTGCGCCCAACTCCCTAAACTAGCCGATACGGCTGTGCTATAGGGAGCAGTGCTTTACTGGTCATAATATAGTTGTACGCGGTTTATTGAACACTTAAGTGCTTAAACTTAAACTCTTATTACAATGTTTACTATTAGTTATATGTATGTGTGTGTGTTTGAGGGTGTGTTAGGGTGTGTGAGGGTGTGTGTGCGGGTGTGAGGGTGTATGTATGTGTGTATGTGTGTTTTATTTATATATATATATATATTTTTTTTTTAAACTCCGTTTTGCCTATTATCTAATAATGTCTAAGAGATGTTCTGTTGTGTATGTAAGTTGAACCTATAAGTATGTACCTATGTAATGACTGTATTTCATTGTATCAAAGACATTAAACTCACCCTCTTAATCTCTTTGCATTGTATATTTGTAAGTATGCCTGAAAATAAATGATTATTATTTTTTCATTCTTAACTTATTTTCCTTTAATTTTGCACTACCCATCTACCTTAATCAAAATCATAGGTATGACTTGTAGAGAATGCCTTAAGCTTAAAGTCCGTCTATTGTCAGTTATTTAATAAGTGCAGTAAAGTAGATTTACATTTAATTTCATAATGCACACAATTTATCATAAACACGCTTGTTGATAAAGATACGCGTGTCTACAAGTTGTTTTTCTTTTGTTTACTGTTCTTCTTTCAATTGTGTGCAATAATTGGTTCTGTTATATATATTCTATACTTTTCACCTGCTCTACGAGTGAATGCCACTCGTGGGTACCCTTTTGAAGTCTCTGTGGTCCAGGAAGTAAGTTAGTTGGTGAATAGGAAAGGAGCTTCGTCCGAAGCGTCGCCAGTGGGACAATGACGTTTACCGGAGAGTTCTGTTTAAAGAACTTGTACATATACACTTGTACATACATACATATACACTTGTACATAAATTTGCATTTCACACTTGAGTGGTGCAGATAACCGGGAGGTTTATAAGAGTTCAGGGGAATTATGAATGCGGCTAAATATGTATGTATGGGTAGTGAGAACCACAGAACAACGATCTGCGGCCGTCTTCCTCCAGCCGGCGCGGCGGCGGCGGTTCGGCGCGGTATCTTGCTCTGCGGTGCAACCATTCGCTCTGAGTCGCACGAAAAATTAAACAAATATTTTTTTTTGCCGAGGCCATGTCTTCAATACTAATAATAAATCTGTAAGCAATTATGATATTACAAGCTG
Source organism: Nematopogon swammerdamellus (assembly GCA_946902875.1). Classification (NCBI taxonomy): domain Eukaryota; kingdom Metazoa; phylum Arthropoda; class Insecta; order Lepidoptera; family Adelidae; genus Nematopogon; species Nematopogon swammerdamellus. The sequence goes on from OX336337.1 coordinate 1,180,548, forward strand.
TGCCCGCGGCTCCGCCCACTCTCATATTTCACTTCACTGCTAACCTCATAAGCCATTTAGCGTGATAGTAAGTAGCCTATAGTTGATGGGAAGAATCAAGCTATCCGTAGAATTTTGTTTTATTAAAATCGGTTCAGTGGTTCTCGAGCTATAAGCGGACAGACAGACATACACTCAGACACTCAGACACTGGATTTTATTATAGGTAAGCAGACGTTGGATTTTATTATAGGTAAGGTAAGGAAGGATGTAATTAAGCAAAGATGTCTCTAAGGGATGGTCGTCGAGTAAGTTACTTTGTTTTATGAGATACTGCGTTGTTTGTAGACTCTATGGATACTAAACCTAAATTTAAAGATTTTTTGAAATCTTTTCTGTATGTATATGTATGTTCCTCCATAACTCTTAAACCGATCATCCGAATGAATATGCTAAATAAAATTCAGTTCTGGTTACGCTAAGATGTAGCTCATGTGGTAAGAATGGCGGGACGTACGCAAATATTTTGTCAATTAACTCCGCTAATACAGTTTCCCTTGACGAGCCGAACTTAACCGCAAACATTAATTATGATCTACGGGAAGTGTTCTTTGTTCAGTTGCCAACTCGAAATTAGTTAATTAGCTCTCGTACAAACCGTTAAAGGTAACGCAGGAACGCAGCTCGGCCTTCTTTCTTACTTACTTACTTACTTGCTTTCTTCTTTTTAAATACGAATCTCACGCGAGCGAAGCCGCGGGCAAAAGCTATTTGAAAATAAATTTATAACAATATATACATCGTAAAGATGAGAATAGACGACCGATAGCCAGAGTGCGTGCACTCGGCAGATGGCGAACTCGCGACAGCAATGAACAGCTACCGCGCGCGCCAGATGCTCGCGAGAATGGCGGGACGTACGCAAATGTTTTGTCAATTAACTCCGCTAATAGTTTCCCTTGACGAGCCGAATTTAACCGCAAACATTAATTATGATCTGCGGGAAGTGTTCTTTGTTCAGTTGCAATCTGGAAGTTAGTTAATTAGCTCTCATACAAACCGAATTGTTCAGCGCGCCGAAATAAAGGTAACGCAGGAAAGCAACTCGGCCTTCTTTCTTCTTAAATACTTGCTTTCTTCTTTTTAAATACGAATCTCACGCGAGCGAAGCCGCGGGCAACATCTAATATCCATCGTAAAGGAGATGAGAATAGACTATAGATAGAGTGCGTGCACTCGGCAGATGGCGAACTCGCGACAGCACTGAGCAGCTACCGCGCGCGCCAGATGCTCGCGAGAATGGCGGGACGTACGCAAATGTTTTGTCAATTAACTCCGCTAATACAGTTTCCCTTGACGAGCCGAACTTAACCGCAAACATTAATTATGATCTGCGGGAAGTGTTCTTTGTTCAGTTGCCAACTCGAAATTAGTTTTGGGAATGGATCAGCTCGCGCGCTCGGCTCGTCGTCGTCTCGTCCCACGGAGGTGAGAGTAGTAGAGGAGTTGCTCTAACTTTGGCACGTCTCTTCGTCACCACGGAGTATAGAGTAGGCTAGGATCGACCGCGATGTTGGACTTGTACTGAAACCGTGACGACCCCTTTACTTACGACATTTTTATAGTCCGATCCAAGTAGGCTACTTGTATCGCATTGAATATATTATATAACTAGCTTTTGCCCGCGGCTTCACTCGTGTGAAATTCGTATTTAAAAAGACGCCCGCTACCGCACCTTTATTTCGACGCAGGGAACAATTCGGTTTGTATGAGAGCCACATCTTAGCGTAACCGGAACTGAATTTTACAGCCTATCCTGTACGGAACGGACGGAAAGCGCGATTTAATTACATAGCCGTTTCAACCGACCCTTCATTCAGTGCGGTGCGGTGGTAGTAACCCGGGCGGGTTAAACCTATTAAGGTAAGAAGGAAAGATTGATGGATTGCGGAACCGTGCCTCCACCAGCTGCTCCCAGTAGTGGCGACACGTTTTAATACAAATCAGAGCTAGCAACATCTCCTCTTTACCTATGTTCTCCGTGGTCCCCGCCACCTCCTCCGCCGGCGCTGCATCGCTAGCTGCCCCAATCATATTCTCAAACTCTACTACGCGTTTTCGTGAAAGCCTTTTCTATGATTTTTTATTTTATTTCGCGATTGTCTTCTTGAGACATTTTGGCCAGTGCCACGTTTATTGAGGATTCGTGGTCAGCTGCGGTCATATTAGAAATCGTGACCGTGAAAACCACATATTATTATCTTTATTAACAAATTTTCTTTTTATAACAATTTTACATTTTTTTATAAACTATAAATTAAAATCTAAAATTGGTATAAAAACAAATGGACTTTCCATCACCGGCGGCGAACCCAAGCTACCGATTGTCGGGCCCTAGGGAGAGAAACCTCTTTATTATACATTTGTATAATAATTTATATGAATTTTACACATAAAAAGTAATAAAAATAAAAACGGTAATACTGCGCCGGCGGCGGCGGCGGGAGACAGGCCTCCAATCGCCGCGGCGGGTGCGGGCCGTGGCTACAGAGCTCTCCGAGAACCGCGGGACTAGCTTATTATTATTATTACATGGCACTAGCCAAAATATTTCAAAAAGACAATCGCGAAATAAAATAAAAAAATAATAGAAAAGGTTTTCGCGAATTCGCGTAGTAGAATTTGAGAATATGCGCCATACGCCCGCCCGGGCGGGCAAGCGCGCCGGAATCTCAGCGATGGCAACATAGTCTGACAACATCGTCGGGCAACTAGGCGAGATGAAATCCAGATTGTTCTCTTATTGTCTCTTGTGAAAAGTGACCCTGATGTTTTAAATACGTAGAAATCAACGGAAACGCTCTGTCGTGTCAGAATAATTCCTATGTACCTATAGGTACGAGTACCTAATTTACCCGCTCTTCATATGAGTAAGTATCTGTATATTTATATTATGTTGAAATGTACAACATTTATTTAAATGAATTTAAATTATTAAAATTTATTAAATTTGCATTCTAATTGTGATGAATAAATAATTATTTCTTCGTTTACTAAAACGGTCGCTGCGACCGGTCTGAGAAATAAGTTAATTTTGACAATTTTAACGTGATTGATTAGGTAGCTTGAGAAACCTCCAGCGCGGTGGTTCAAATAAAATATCGTTTTTGCATATCAAGTTGATTCCACTTAAAACTGTGTAGGTCCCTTCCTTCGTACATTACTGGGTGGTAGGGCTTAAGTCCCGTCCGTCTTGGTATCACTGCACTCAATGAAAATTCGGTCGACACAGCTAAGTACATAGTTCGTGTTTTCCGTCCAGTTCAGTGTAGCCGGCACGATAGAAGGGAAGCACTGAAATGGCGCGTAGTTGACCAAGGTTTTATGGACTGACATCACAGATTTGGTAGGTTGGTGATGTAGCCAACAGTGTTAAGTTTTCTTACTCAGCCACATATGCAGGGTTGCATACAGAAAAGACAAGGAAAGGAGAAGTTTGTTTAAATTTATCTTAAATACATTCATAGACGTACAGGAGCGTAAATGCACGGGCAGATTATTCCAGAGGCGAGCTGTTTGTACTGTGAAGTCTCAGTACAAACAGAACACAGAAGTCTCATCGGGTTTCGGATTTACATTCAAATTTATAAAATGTTAACGGTAATTCATAGTAAAATACACTAAAAATTTAGCTCATGTCCTCTGTTTCGGTGTAAACGGCGACGTCTATTTTTTATTTATTTATTTATTTATATTAGAAAACATACAGCCATTCACAATATTGATACACTTATTATTTTTTTTTTATGCCTAAAGTATGGCCAATTACATGTTTCCCTGATTGGTTTTTTTATTTATGTTTGCGTAGGGCATAAACTTAGGTGTCTAAAGGTGTGTGAGGTGTGATGTTTTGTGGTGTGTTGTTGTGTGGTGCGTAGTGTGTATGTGAGGGTGTGTGAGGGTGTGTGAGAGGGTGAGAGGGTGTGTGTGTGTGTGTGTGTGTGTGTTTGTGTCTCTATGTATTTAATTTTTTTAATATTTAAAATGTATAATATGGTGTTAAGTATATTAATGTTTATTTTTATTTTTATTTTTATTTTTATGCAACTCCTCATTCATACTAGCCAGTGATTGGTTAAGTGTGTTGACTATTTCCCTTTGAAAAGTTCGTCTGCTGAGGTGGAAGATATCAATATGGGGGAACATATTATTGTATGTGCGGGTAAGACGAGGCACGAGTGCATTACGCGCGTAGTTGGTGGTGTGTGCTGGTTCATGGAAGAGTGTTGTGTGTCGTGTTCGCCGCAATGGCGTGTTCAGCATCACCTCCCCCAACAGTTCGCCGCAGTCGAGTCGTCCGCACATCACGTCGCGCAGCAGCATCATATCTAGTAATACCCGTCTGTTCTCTAGACTCAACATATTGTGTTCAAAACAGCCTAATTCGTAAGAATGATATGTTCTTTTAGTGGCGTAAGTTAAATATTTTATAAAGCTCCTTTGCGCCTTTTCGATGTCGTTAATATGAACTTGATAAAGAGGTGTCCAGATGGAGCTGGCGTATTCAAGATTGCTTCTAACATATGCATAATAAATAGCTTTTAGACACGTAACGTTTCTAAACCCCTTAGTCGCACGTCTTATGAAACCCATGCTCTTGTATGCCTTACTCGTGATGTGATTTATATGTTCTACCATAGTTAGTTTTTGGTCAAGAAGTACTCCCAAATCTCTAACCATAGAGACCTTTGCTATCGGAGTATTATTAAAGTGATACGTGAATTGAATAGGTCGTGTGCTACGTGTAAATTTAATATTTTGACATTTTAATGCGTTGACTGTTATTCGATTGTTCGTATAATACTCCGATAGCCGGTTGAGGTCGCTCTGGACGTCTAAACAGTCCTCTATGGTGCGCACCTTCATGACAACCTTCTTATCGTCAGCATATAGTAAATGTTTAGCATATTTAAAACATGTAAAGATGTCATAAAGGTACGCCACATAGAAGAGCGGCCCCAAAAGAGATCCCTGAGGCACACCCGAAGGAATTTTAATGAAGTTGGATTTATAACCTCCTATGACCACAGCTTGCGAGCGGCATGATAGATACGATTCCATCCAGCGAAGTAGGTCACCGTGAATACCCAATCTTTGGAGTTTTGCTAATAATATAATATGGTCAACGCGATCAAACGCCTTTTCAAAGTCTGTGTATATTGCGTCCACCTGTCCACCTCTCTCCATATTTTTAAAGACATAATTGGTGAAACTCGCAAGGTTTGTAGTAGTTGACCTTTTCTTTAAGAAGCCATGTTGGGTTTCAGTTACACCAAGAGAAATTATTGAGTAGACATTTTCATGTGCGATTTTTTCTAAAATTTTGCTAAAGACGTTAAGAATGGAAATAGGTCTGTAATTTTCAATTGCACTTCTCGAACCTTTTTTGTGTACGGGCACTATATGTGCTTCTTTCCATAATTTTGGAAAGATGCCCTCATTGAAAGATCTGCTAAAGATGTAACAGAGCGGATAGGCAAGGACTTGAGCACATTTCTTTATATATATAGGCGGTATTTGATCACTACCAGCACCCTTTGTGACATCGAGATTACGTAGTAGCTTCAGAACTGTTTCCACAGACACCTTAATATTACTAATGGAACCAGAATCGTTACTAGGAGATGGAAGATTATTCAGATATAATTTATATGAGATTATGTCGGTAGGTTCACGGAAGTTGTCTTTAAAGAAAGTGCTAAACCCACCACATACTTCGGAGTGATCGGAATATGTATTTGATCGGTAGGTAAACATCTTGGGATAGTTGGAACCACCTCTTTTTGATTTTTTTTTTTTTTTTTTTTTTTATGGAACCTGACACGGTTGGCTACATCACCTACAACATCCGTGATGTCAGCCCATAACACAGGGTGAACTAGGTATTTTATGTACGTCCACAGGTGTTTGGGGTTTGTCTTAATAGTTTGTTCCGCGAGCGACCTATGACATTCCTCACACTGCCTCTGAAGACGGTGTTGCCGGGCTCTTAAAAGATTAAATTCATCGCGATCCGACTGGTTTCCAAAACGTTTCCACCTAGCGTGCGCGCGGGATTTTTTCTTAATCAATTTAATAAGAGCCCGGTTGAACCAGGTAGGGTACTCATAGGTAGCGGGACGTTTGAGGGGTACAAAGGAGCGGATGCTTTCGTGTAGGTAGTGATAGAAAACGTCAACCATCTCGTCAACGGTACCGCTGCTTAGGTGAGTTTGCCAGTCTATTTGTGAAAGGTATTCTTTTATTTCTTCGTAATTCGCCTTGTGGAATTTGTACCTTGGCTCGATCGATTCTTTCAGCGGCTCCTCAATTATTTCGTGGGCCGTAAATAATAGCGCTGGGTGGTACGAGTCTTCCTTTACTATCGAGATATCTGATCTACCTACTTCGATTGAAAAATTCGCAAATACTAGGTCCAGTGTTCTACCGTGTTGATTTAAGATTTCATTATATTGATCTATGCCGTAGAAGTGCAAGCCGTTTGAAAGATCGTGACCGGCGCGTTGTATGTCTAACGGGACGCTCCTATTGTGCATTGGAGCAACCTCATTCGCATTGATTGTAGGTAAGTTGAAATCGCCCGCTATGATGCAATTAAAATTTTTATTATTTTCAGTATATAGTCGGCGCACAGAGGTGAGAAACGCATCTACGTGTTGAGGCAGAGGGCAGTCGCGACGATGCGGTGGTATGTATATAGCTCCTATGTACAGGTCTGCAGAGCCAGTGGCGGCGGTGCCTCGTCCGCGGCGCGGGGCCGGCACGCGCACCCACAGCATTTCAGCAGGTGGCTGCACGAGCCGCTCGCACGCCATTGCACCGAGCTTGCGCCGTACACATACCATCACGCCACCGCCAGTCGACTTATTCGTTGCGTTTAAGTCACGATCACATCGAAAGACATCATATAATTTATTGTTGCACAATTCAGCATCAAAAATTCCGTCGTACAACCATGTTTCAGTTACTATAATAATGTCGTATTCATTAGTCATGGTGCCATGGTAAAATTCTTTACATTTAGTTCTTAAACCACGCGTATTTTGATAATAAATCTGTAGTGCAGTCTTCACGGCGAGTGAGAGAGTGATCGAGAGGATAAGGCAGTTTTTATGTATTTAATTCGTGCAGGTAGGAATTGCAATGGTTCTAGGCTGGTACCACCGATACCGGGATCGGTACTCCACCTATGGAACTCGGGCACACTCATCCAAAGAATGTGAGTGTTCTGTCTGAGCGTGCAATCGAGTTCCATGGATGGTGCACTCATTGTAGTTGCAGCTGGCTCGTAGCCGGTATGGCCGAGCCGGTAATGTACAGCTTTCATGTTTTTAATTGTAATCATTCGTTTTATTGGGGTTGTATGAATGAGGCGTTTACGATTCATTTTAGAATATATTGAATAAAATATTTTAGATTTAAATGTGGGTGTGTAATATTTGCGTAGTAAGAAGTGTGTGTTGATAAGTATTGGGACATTTTTATTTTGTTTAGTTTTATGTGTGTGAATGTGTGGTGTTTGATTGTGTAATACAATGTGTAAGTAAAAAAAATAACAGTAATTTTGATAATTCAACAAGCAGATTAGTACAGAAACTATTGCATACATATACAGATCAAACAAATTGGTTAGATAATGCGTTTTAGGTCTGATTCGGAGATGATCCTTATAGGCCATGAAGTATCGTTTTTTTTTACAAGTATTTGACAGTTTTTTATCCAGACATGTTGATATTGTTTTTCAGCCGCTCTCATTTTGGATCTTCTCAGTAGAGCCTTGTTCGTGCCGGTGAGGTGTTCATTCACGAAGATACGACGAGCTTATGCCGAACGTCGGCACAATGGGCCCCTCATCGAGGCCGGGCGGGGGCCCTGGAATCGTGTCGCACCCTGGCGCACTTATTGGTTGCATAAAAAAAGTCACAAACGAATGTTCGAGTTCTGGCTTGCATGTGAACTGTATATGCGGAAGTAGAGAGGTGTGGGGCAAGGGCGCGAGGGGCAAGAGTGAGGAGGGGTGCGGGGGTTCACACGTCTAATCGGATGACACGGATGTGTTTCTTGAGGAAATTAACTGAAGGGATAGCGCGCCCCGGCAGCAATTACCAACTTGTCACCGATCTGACGTGTGAAGTTACTGTTGGTTGAGTGAGGCCAACTAACTGCTATTAATGGTTAACTGTTGTTACTATTGGCCAAAACGAGGAAAAATATGACATATTCCCGTCACAGGGAAATATTATCGTCAGATATTAACTGACATCTAACAGGAGTCGCTTCGCACTCCTGCCGCTGCGCTGTGAAGAATGCATGAATAATATTACTCTATGGCATGTATGGCCTCGTGATAAACAATTAATGTCAAAAAATCTATTTGTCATGGTTACTCTTGAAACGAATTTAAAAAAAATATTATTTCATACATTTTTGAAGGCGGTTTTTATATTTTTTTAAATATTTTTTTATTTCACAGTTTTGTTTTTGTAATTTTTCGCTAATAATGTACTCGGCGGAATCGCTCGGCCTTCAGCCTCGCGATTCCGCCTCGCTTCCCAATCCAATCTTGACCAAATTGAAATGGGAAGCACCAGCTTTCAAATAAAAAAAGAATCATCAAAATCGGTTCACCCAGTCGAAAGTTCTGAGGTGACAAACATAAAAAAAATACAGTCGAATTGACAACCTCGCCCTTTTTTTGAAGTCGGTTAAAAATTGTCTAACTTTTGTGGATCTATCTCAATTTTTTTTTTATTATACTTATTTTTATTGTTCTGTTTGCGCCACCTTCCTAATTTTGCTGATATAAGTGTTTTGTATGTGCGTTACTTAGAAACTGAGAACTGACCATTTTCTCTGTACATGTTTCGTATCGGTTACGTCATATTTCATCTTACATGCATCCCATCCTGTACCATAGTAAGACGTGATTCCACATAAAAAATACGTACGTACACAAAATCTGAAATTCTGTTAAAAATACGCGCAACCATTGAAAGCTCTCCACCGGGCTCGCCAAGACTCCCGCCACCGGCAGCGCTCTCGGCCACTTATATCTCATTAGGGAGGTGATAAATTTCATTAAATGCTCGTCAAACAAAAAACAATCAGCGGTGGCCACTTACCGGAGTGCCACTCAGTGCGAGTGCCACTCACCGCGAGCTGCCCACTCCGCCCGCGGAACTGAATACTTGGACGAGGCATTCGAACATGAACATGTCGAGAAAGCGCGGGAAAAGTTCACAAACACTAAATTACTAATACAGGCTGTTTTAATGATTTTCTACAATATTTAATTACTTAAAACAAACAAAAAATACCGATCAAACGGTGGCGAATTAGAAAAAGAACCGGCCAAGTGCGAGTCGAACTCGCGCACCGAGAGTTCCGTATCGCCATGTCACGGCTAGCGCCACTCACGCCATCTAGATGGCGTGTTGTTATGAAATGCTTCATCGATCATATTAGTTAAATGTCATGATTAGTTAAAATGATTCAGTGCGGTGGTACCATCCCGGGCGGGTTAAACCCTACCACCTAGTAATATAAGAAGGGAGTCATATCCCTTAGTCGCCTTTTACGACATACAAGGGGAGAGATTCAGTGGGGCTATTCTTTTAAAGTACCGGCCCTACACGGTACAATATCACTATGTTATCGACTTACAAGCTTCCTAATTTTGACTGGAAGAAATCTCTGTAAGGTATAAGTCATCACTATCGGCCCCACACTTTAAAATGCACAATGTACGAAAATGCCATTTCCGGGTCTTAATTTCTGTGACTCCGGCACTTCGGCCCAGCGCCCCGGTACTCCGGCGCGGAGGGAGCGGGGCAAGATTTATTGGAGCAAAGCTGTTTAGATTTTGTGCCATCTGCGTATTTATGGCAATAGCATAATAATGTGTGTGTAGGTATATCTTTATTTACACATTTCTTAAAACTAATTTTGTACATATTTAAATATCTAACATTAAAAACATATACAAAATTAACGTTAAAAAACTGAGTTTCCCCACCGGCGACGGCGGGACGAACCCAGGCTACCGATGGTCGGGTCCCAAAGAAAGAAACCTCATATACTATTCATTTATTAACACATTTTTTTAATATGTTCGTTTAGGCGGACGTTTGAGGAGCGGGCGCTGTCTACAGTGGAACATCCTCCAGTCATCTGGTTCAGATACGTGGACGACACCTTCGCGATATTTCCTCACGGCCGGAGTGAACTGTCAAGTTTCCTGAACCACCTCAACGACATTCACCCACAGATCAAGTTTACTATGGAGTTAGAGAAAGACGGAATGATTGCGTTCTTGGATGTTCGATGGATCCACGGTTGGTTCGAGAATCCATTGAAATTTCCAGACATTCCAATTTCAACAGGGAAGACAGCATGGTACTCTCTTCGTCGTGGACTCCTCTGCTGGCGAAGCATTGCCCGGATGGTAACCAGCATCACGCTCTGGCAGCCATAGATACAGTGAGCTACGTGTGCACCGACCTTTTCCAGCAAGAGATGTCGAACGTACCCGCATCGGCCGAAGTACCCTCGCATCGCTACAATCTGCGTCAGCGGCGACCGGCAGTTGACATCTGACTGGACGACAACGTGTCGGGTGTCCTCCAGGTCGTCGCAGTTCCGCGAGTCCTGACGATGTCCCCGGAGCGGGGGACGAAACGTCGACTAATAAAAGTGAGTCGCTATACACCGCATAACCGAAAAGTTTATACAACATTTTTTTAATATGAATTTTACATATTTACTAACTTAAAATCTAAAATTAATACAAAAATTAATGGAGTCTCCACCGCCGGCGGTGGGGCGAGCCCAGGCTACCGATGGTCGAACCCCAGGGGAGGACACCTCCGGACGATGTGTGCAGTTTCGAGCAGGGCTGCCCTCTGGATCTGACCCATGACCCAACCACTCTACGGCTATGGGTCAACGGTCGCCCTTAGAAATCTTGCTTTATTTATTAGGATGTTGTATGTTCTTTATGGCGAAATAAATATCTGAATGCATGCATACATAGCGTCATACCTGCCTCCCAATGCGTTAGGCAGAGACAAAGGCACTACGGACTTGACCCTTTCTGAACACATGCCCGATCTAGCGTCTAGACTCTTCCCGGCTCATAAAACTCATCTCTAAAAGTATAATTTTCCCAAAGTGTGCGTTCGGAGGGGCGGCGGCGGCGGCGCCTTCAATCTAAATGCTTTCAAAGTAATTTGAGTGTAGATCGAGGCTAATTAACCTCTCCAATTAAACATAAGTGATGGTTGATAAAATAAAATAACGCAAGACTCCGCCGCGGGCGCACTCCTCGGCTCGGCTAGATAATGCTGTAACTTTAAGTGGGTGGGAGGGTAAATGGACCATACAGATGGAGTATCAAGTGCAGTGCCATAGTAACGGGCGCTACTAAGTAGATACTAGAATGTAGATCGTCGTAGCAGCGTCAGCATCGAGTTTCTGTTTTGTCAAAGTCAATACTTTTATTCTCGCAGAGTATGGTCTTATAATAAATAATACATAATACTCGTACTATAAGAAACGCCAATATTGTAAAAATATTAATTTACAATATTTATTATGTATTTATGAATAATACAAAATCAAATCACATAAATCACATCATTGATCATTTTTTTTAATTTAAAACAAAAATTAAAACAGTAATCTGAACTAACAAGTTGAATTTATTTATTTTATTTTTTTAGAGATAACCTCAAATAGCTAATAAAATTAATTATAACTTTTTTTATGGAAATTGACACGGTTGGCTACATCACCTACAACATCCATGATGGCAGCCCATAACACCGGGTGAACTAGGTGCCATGTCAGTGCTTCCCTTCATTTAAATTTAGTTTCAAGTGCCAGGAATAAGGAGCTGCAGCGTACTATTTTTTTAGCTCGGTCTTCGGCCTCACCCTTAGTGACTACTTTCTTACTATCTATTTTTTTTATAATGTTTATGCATTTAGTACAGTTAGAGCGGAAATAAAAATTTTTTTTTAAGAAGAACTGTCAAGAATATTCGCTAGGATAAATTGCACCGTCTTCGTATTCAGCCCACAAGCAGGACTTGTCGCCTTTTAAACTCAGCTAAGTGTCAGCCGGTCCAGTCTTCTCCTGAAGTGCTCTCAAGCGGATTATCCGGCCAGATATATTCTTATTTATTCCTCGTCGAGTTATAATATGATGATGATGATGAAAACTGTAAGACCCTTCCCTTCTTACCTAAGAAAAGAATAGAATAAAACCTTTTGCACACAAAATTGAAAATAACAGTAGTTACACGACAAGAAACAAAATTACAGGAGTGCGCAAAGGCGGACTTATCACTGCAAGTGATTTCTTTCCGGTTCCGAATTATTTTAGACATTACGTTCATTTATAAAACAAAATTATAGAGAGCGCGCATGAGGGGGTTGAGAATGGCATGGCGCCACTCACCGCTCCTCTTGAAGGACCCGAGACTGTACGATAGGGGAGGGGGGGGGGGGGGGGGGGGAACCTCCGCTCCGGAAGTGTCGAGCAGGGCTGCCTTCTGGATCTGGCCCTTGAACCAACCGCTCAGCGAGATCCTCTCGAGCCTGGTCGTCGCGTCGAGGCTCTTCGCTATCAGCCCATGCGCCGATATGGGCACAACCAGACGGGACACGGACACATTTTGATAACCTCGTGTTGCAGTGCAGATCCTTAGCTAAAAGGATTATTATTTCATCCCTTTGTTTTGTATTAGTTATAGCACTAACAGCTTGAAGCTGATGCGAGCATATCACTTTTTAGTTGTTAATATTTTAATAATTTTTTTGTAACTATTTATATTCCATTAATTCATATTATATAAGTTATTAGTATCTAAATATAGCCCACATTCCCCCCCAAAATATATAGTATCGGTATATATAGAATGGGCACCTGTCAGGCCGTCATGGCGTTCGCAACCCCCACGTACGACCGAATGTCAATGGGCGCCGTTAGACACCTTATGTGTGGTTCGGCGCTGCATGTCGCGCTTTCTATTAAAAAATATGGGCAAAGAGAGCGTTTCTAATTCCGAAATTGTAGTTTTAATGTTGTTATCAAATAAAGAATATTATCTCTACCGCTAGTCCAGTCCGCCGGTGCTTGCAGAGAGAATTCATTAAACATATAGTGCTCAGAGCAAAAAGTAGTGCTTCGTCTACTTACCTTGTCGACTGGAACCTAATGTATTCCCATACATACATAAGTGAAAACATTTTAAGGAGCTCGGGAAGAGGCGGGCGGGGGCCGCGCGGACCCCGGGGGTTAGGCCCTAAAAGCACTATCCGACTCCCGGAGCCAGCTTTACAAGTCGTCTCAAATTCGACTTACTTTCTCCGGGTCCCACCCGGCGGTGTACACTACCACCGCGCCTTGTTGGAGCGTTCACTCAATGTTGCATTTTCGTTTTATCACTTCAAAGGAAGAATTCTGATAATTTTCGTTTTCCGATAATTGCGTTTTTATATGAAAACCGCTATGGGCCAATTTCACCACTCCTCGTGAAACCAAGCTCAGTGAGGTACAATACCAGCCAGAATTGTGGGCTAATGAAGCGCTGTCCGGTGTCCGCTGTCTCAATCGATCTAGGGCAGGGGTTCTCAAACTAACTTTTTCAGGTACCACTAAAATCAATATGTTTTACCTACATCATCATCATCAGCCTGTTTCGGTCCACTGCTGGACATAGGCCTCTCCCAAGCCACCACACGCGGTCTTCCGCTCTTCTCATCCATCCACTCCCGGCTACCTTTTTTAGGTCATCTGTCCACCTAGCCGGGGGGCGTCCCACGCTACGTTTGCTTGTAGGTACGTGGTCTCCATTCGAGCACCCGTCTACGCCATTGGTTGTCGGTTCTACGACAGATGTGCCCAGCCCACTGCCACTTCAGCTTGCTGATTTTCTTACCAATGTCGACTGCCTTAGTTCTGTGATGTATCGCGTCGTTGCGGATTTTATCGGTCAAAGTTTACCTACAAGAAGCTACTAATAATACCTTCTATATCTACGTTCTTAAATTCTCTTTGGCGGTTCAAAGTTCAATATTAATGATTCTCTTTCCTCGAATGCAAGTGATTTTTTTTTTTTGTTTTTTTTATGGAAACTGACACGGTTGGCTACATCACCTACAACGACCGTGATGTCAGCCCATAACACCGGGTGAACTAGGTGCCATGTCAGTGCTTCCCCCTTTGATCGTGCCGGCTACACTGAACTGGTCGGAAAACACAAACTATTTACATAGCCGTTTAGACCGACGTTTCATTCAGTGCGGTGGTACCAACCCGGGCGGGTTAAACCCTACCACCAAGTAAGATTAGGAGGGAAGGGACCTACAGTTTTACGAGGAATCCGAACCTCGGTCAGCCTCCAACGGTCAGCGGTCACCCATCCAAGTACTGACCGCACCCAGCGTTGCTTAACATTCAATAGCGACAGTTGACTGTCTGCACCACTGAGCTAACGAGGCTGACAAAAGTTATTTCGGAATTTAATGTATACATTTATTTCTTATCGAATTTAGATCTGAAAAATCTTGTTTAAAATATTCCTCAGAACTCACTATGAGCATTTGGCAGTGGGTTTTATATAGCTAAGAACATCAGAATTCAACGACTATTTATGATCATCAACAAAACTTTCTAAATTAAGATTATGGCACTTTTTATTGCCGCTTATTAAATGTTGCAGAGCATAATGTTTAATTTTTTCCAGTGAAGTCTTCGGTATGGCACTTACCTTCTTGTCAGAGCATTGTGCTTTGACCCCCCCTACTCAGCCAAACATACCGGATTAAAAAAAAAAATTTCGACTAACACCTCGAAGGATTCCGCGTACCATTTTTTTTATGTAATCCGGTACGGGTGGCTGAGTCGGAGGGGCCAAAGCGCATGCTCGGATCAGCCAATATCACCTCCGAGAAGGTAGGTGCCATATCGGAGACTTCCCTGGATTGCTGGCTATACTGGACTAGAGGAGAACACAACCGAGGCTGCTATGCGGCCATCTTACATCCAGTACGGTGGTACCAACCCAGTCGGCTACAATTTGAGCCTACCACCTAGTAAGGGGCAAGGGACCATAGATTGAGAACCGCTGATCTAGGGGCTAAGAAATTTGGCAACAACACGATTTCATGAAAGTGTCAAGAATGTGCAGTCGCGTCGCGCTATCGATGCGAAGTGAGCGGCGAGATGAATTCAAGTTTACCAGCAGCGCAGGGGGCGTGCGAGTGGCGTCGAGTGGAGGGAGCAAAGAGACTTAAAGAGCTTTTTATTTCGCGAGGTGTGAGCGAGGGGGTACTTCCGCGGCGCCACCTACCGGCACCTTCAATCATGCAAGTTTACGCCGAGAGGTGTCACCCGAGCGACACTACCGCCCTCTTACTTACTCATCGGCCAGAGACCTTCCAATTATTTTTTTTATGGAAACTGACACGGTTGGCTACATCACCTACAACATCCGTGCTGTCAGCCCTTAACACCGGGTGAACTAGGCAACATGTCAGTGCTTCCCTTCATTTCATGTTAGCTACACTGAAATGGATGAAAAACACGAACTATTTACATATCCATTTCGAGCGACGTTTCATTCAGTGCGGTGTTACCAACCCGGACGGGATAAACCCTACCACTTAGTAAGGTATAAGAAGGAAAGCCCACAGAACTGGTAAACTCTGGAACGCTCTCCCTGTCCACATATTTCCCCCCAAGTATAGTCTCCTTCCTTCAAGTCAGGTCCTTCAAGAGAGGCGTGACCTGTCAGCATGGCATTCGCAACCCCCGCGTACGACCCAATGTCCATGGACGTCGTTATAGACCTTATGGGTGGCTCGGCGCCGGACGTCGCGTTTTCAATAAAAAAAGGGACCTACAGATTTACGTGGAATCCGAACCACGGTCAGCCTCCAACGGCCTAGCATTCCTTTCAGGTGCCCCCGCTTTCGCCTCCGACCCCCATGCTCTGACTTAGTATATAAATTGAAAAGTTTTCGAGTTTAATTCCGACGCCTGCGCCCGCCACTCCGCGCCCGGAGCCGAGCGGAAGCGAGTCCCGATGTTTTGTAATGGAGCTTTTTAAAATGGAAGCCGAACTTTTGTCAGACACTTTTAGCCGCGTCGGGTGATACATTTAAACTTTTTAACTTTCCCCACTCCCGTAATGTATCCGACTCTTTCTGCTTTTTGCGACGGAATTTGGTTTGCGACGAGGCGTGAGCTTCTGTTTTCTAGTTTGACTTTTAGTACGTAATGGCATTTCAGTCGCACTCACCGCGGGTGTAGATATTCTATCTCTACATCCATCATACAGAGATATGTAGGTACCAAAGAGTTTGCATTACGTCGCAAGGAGCGCAGCGACGTAATACAAACTCTTTGGTAGGTACGAATCTGCTTCAGTTTGCGTGGGAAAAGATTTTAAAAGGCTCATCTCGGTATTTGTCAGCCTCGGTAGCTCAGTGGTGCGGTCGGTCGACTGTTGTTGAGCACACCTGCGGCGCGGCAAGTACTTGTATGGGTGACCGCTCGACCGTTGGAGGCTGACCGTGGTTCGGATTCCCACGTAAAACTGTAGGTCCCTTCCCTATTCTTACCTTACTAGGTGGTAGGGTTTATCTCGCCCGGGTTGGTACCACCGCACTGAATGAAATGTCGGTCGAAACGGCTATGTGAATTGTTCGTGTTTTCCGTCCAGTTCAGTGTAGCCGACATGAAATGAAGGGAAGGACTGACACTGGCATCTAGTTCACCGAGGTGACACTGACATCACGGATGTTGTAGGTGATGTAGCCAACTGTGTCAGTTTCCATAAAATATAAAATAAATACGAAGGAACAGATTTATCTACACTGTTTCCGAACGTTGAAGCAGCAAGTGTATGTAAGCATTTACATTTTTCCGTCAGAAAAAAAAGTGTATCGGTGCATTTTGGCCGGAATCGAACCTCGGGCCTTGACCGGCTCCTTGGCGCACTTCACGTCGGAGCTCGTGCAGGACGTCGTCGAAGGTGTGGTGTAGCGACAGCGCAGGCGCCAATACGAGTGCACCACGTACAGGTGGTCGCGTGGCTCGCTGCACTCCTCCTTCGAGTGTTGATCGGCCGCGCGATCGGAAGGCCAGTGGAACGCGACAACCGTGCACCGCTGCCGCCCGCTCGTGCTGATCGGACTGACTGATTGACTAAGACTGATTCTTCCAACCGAAGTACCTACAACACGATTGACTTTTATTCAGAATTGACGTAGGAGCTGGTGTCACGGAGAGAGCTTTTTTTTAGCTTCCATGTGGTTGTGCCGGCTACCCGTCCAAGTTCTGACCGCACCTAGGTGCGACATATCTCCGCATGATTATAGGCTAAAAATATCATGCTATTACTCACACGGAGTTACTACAGAGCTTCTCAGAGCCGGGGGCACAACGGTCCTCAAGGAACTACAGAGGCTCTTCAACTCTGTCATACACGGTGGCATTACGCCAGAGTCGTGGAACAGGAGTATGGTCGTATTGTTCTTCAAGAAAGGCTCCTGAGCCACGTATATAAGCTGTTCTCGAGAGTCCTCACCAATCGTCTCGCCCGAAGGTTTGATGACCACCAGCCGCCAGAGCAGGCCGGGTTTCGGAGGGGTTACAGTACCGTAGACCACATCCACACCTTACGGCAGATTATACAGAAGTCCGAAGAGTATAATCGGCCACTGTGTCTCGCTTTTGTGGACTACGAGAAAGCCTTTGATTCTATCGAAACCTGGGCTGTTATGGAATCCTTACAGCGATGCCAAACCGATTAGCGATACATTGAGGTTCTGAAATGTCTCTATAGTGCCGCGACAATGACCGTACAAATACAGGACCAGCAGACGAAACCTATCCAATTGCATCGTGGAGTCAGACAGGGAGATGTTTCTCCGAAACTGATTACGAATGCATTGGAAGATATATTCAAGCTGCTGGATTGGAAAAAGCGCGGCATTAATATTAACGGCGAGTACATTTCACACCTACGTTTCGCGGATGACATAGTCGTGATAGGCGAATCGCTGGAGGAGCTGAATCACATGCTGAACGGCCTCAATGTAGCCTCCCGCCGAGTCGGCCTCGGGATGAATTTGGACAAGACGAAAGTCATGTTCAACGAACACGTCGTCCCGGGGCACGTAACAGTTGGAGAGGCGACCCTCGAAGTTGTGCAGAATTATGTCTATCTTGGACAAACCATCCA
Source organism: Nematopogon swammerdamellus (assembly GCA_946902875.1). Classification (NCBI taxonomy): domain Eukaryota; kingdom Metazoa; phylum Arthropoda; class Insecta; order Lepidoptera; family Adelidae; genus Nematopogon; species Nematopogon swammerdamellus. The sequence continues at coordinate 1,198,840 of OX336337.1, forward strand.
ACTAGGGAAGCACAACTTTGACAATGAGGCCAACAGAAGGATTCAGCTAGGCTGGGCGGCATTTGGGAAACTCCGCCACATCTTTTCATCCTCCATCCCACAGTCATTGAAGACGAAGATCTTCAATAAGTGCGTTCTGCCAGTAATGACGTACGGAGCGGAAACGTGGACCCTGACGATGGGCCTGGTCCACAAATTTAAATTCGCTCAGCGAGCTATGGAAAGAGCAAAGAGCGCTATGGATATAATCCGTAACGACGTGATACGTCAAAGAACTAAGGTAGTCGACATTGCTAAGAAAATAAGCAAGCTGAAGTGGCAGTGGGCTGGGCACATCTGTCGTAGACCCGACAACCGATGGGGTAGATGGGTGCTCGAATGGAGGCCACGTACAAGCAAACGTAGCGTGGGATGCCCCCCGGTTAGGTGGACAGATGACCTAAAAAAGGTAGCCGGGAGTGGATGGATGAGAAGAGCGGAAGACCGCGTGTGGTGGCGTGCTTTGGGAGAGGCCTATGTCCAGCAGTGGATCGATACAGGCTGATGATGATGATGATGACTCATATTATGAGCGGAACTGATAATTCGATGATTTCCTATTAAAATACGATTTACTATTACACCGACTTTAACGCGAGCGGAGCCGCGGGTACAGCTGTTTTGACAGGCAGTACTGACTAGCTTGTTGTTGTTTTGTTGTTTCTATTTTTGAATAAATAGAAGAAATAGGACACACTAACGAAAAGAACTCCGAAACACTTTAAGTGCGATTGAGAGCAGCGACCACACTTGACCGATTTTTTTCACGTTCGCCAACAGAATAAACGCATTTCGCTTGCAATCCATTAAGTAAATGCACTCGGTCGCCACTCGGCACTGCATTAATATTGCATTTCTAACACACCGCTTCCTCCTCCATCCCCGCTTCACGCCCCTGCTACGTCGCGCGCCCACGGAGATGATATGTCGAGGGAGACTAGCTCTAATTTCTGGTAAAACATGTGTCGCCAGTGCGGGGAGTAGGGGGGGATGCACGACCAATCACGCATCATTTGACTCGATAGCATCTTTGGACTCGATACAGCGCCGAGCCATCCGTCTTGTTGGTGACCCGAAACTTACAGATGGTCTGGAGTCCCTGAGTCACAGACGATTTGTGGGTTCGCTTAGTCTGTTTTACAGATACTATCACGGACGCTGCTCTGCGGAACTAGCATCCCTTATTCCCTGCCACCCGTCCTATCTCCGCATGACTCGTCGCAGAGAGACTCAGCACCCTTTTGTTGTTGACATTGGGCTTTTGAGAACCCATCGGTTTTCTAAATCTTTTCTTTGTCGCACCGCTAGAGTGTGGAACTGTCTTCCGGCGAGTGTATTTCCTGAATCCTTTAACCTGGGTGTCTTCAAGCATCGTATTAACGGGCTAGACAGCCTAGCAACAGTCCGCAAATCTGCTGGTATGGCACCTAACTGAGCGTGGTTTCGCGAGGAGAGGTGATTTTGGCTCTGTCGACTGCACCATTGGTCCCTCGGCACAGCCACCCATTCTGGTTTACATAAAAAAAAATCATTTAATTCCACGTACGCTGCGACGCGACCGAGGACGCGATCATTACGCGGGCGGACGCTTTATATGACTGACGCACAGCCAGTCCACGATGATGGTCCGGAGTCTGGACTAACTGATGATCTGACTGGAGTCTCTGAGCCTAGACGTTTTGTAGGGTCACTCAGTCTGTTCTACAGGTCATGGACGCTGCTCGGGGGAACCTGCATCCCTTACTCCTTGCCATCCAGGTTGGATGCTCTCGCCGCAGATAAACTGAACACCCTTTTGTTGTTGACATGGGTTTTTTAGAAGCCAACGGTTGGAGGGTGTGGAACTGTCTTCCGGCGAGTGTATTTCCCGAATCCTTTAACGTGGTTTTTTTAATAAAAAATTGCGACATGTGGCGCCGAGTCACCCATAAGGCGTATAACAACGCCCATGGATATTCGGTCGCACGCGGAGGGTGCAAATGCCATGCCGGTCTGACAGGTGCCTATTCACGCCTCTCTTGAAGGACCCGAGACTGTACTTGGGGGAAAATATGTGGGCAGGGAGAGCGTTCCAGAGTTTACAAGTTCTGCGGAGTAAATGTGTCTTCAAACGTCGTATTAACATGCTAGACAGCCTAGCAACAGTTGGCTGGCATGGCGCCATTTTGAGGGTTGTTTCGCGAGGAGAGGTGTTTTTGGCTTATCGACTGCACTGCACACCTGCACCATTGGTCCCTCGGCACAGCCAGCCATGTTGATTTTCATTAAAAAACGGTAATATTTTGCACATTTTTAGCTATTGGTACTCGTATCATTCCTTTTAAGGTACGGAACCATAAAAAGTAGAGCACGAACCCAGTGCGCTCAGATATAAAAACCGGCCAAGTGAGAGTCGAAGTTTCCTTATCGCCATGTCATGGTTAGCGCCACTCACGCCATCTATGGCGTGTTATGAAATGCTTCATATTAGTTAAATGTCATGATTAGTTAAAATGCTTCACACTCTATTCGGTAGATGGGGCGCGCGCATACACTTTTTGGTTTTTCCTCTATGGCAACCCCCGTGAATTTTTTACTTTTTCTTACTTTTATTATTTGTTGTTATATCGGCGATAATAACACATATTCTGTGAAAATTTCAACGGGTTACCTATTACGGTTCAAGAGATACAGCCCTCGGACAGACAGACGGACGGACGGACAGACAGACAGACGGCGTAGGTTTAGTAATAGGGTCCCGTACCGGAAACGGAACGGGACCCCAAAAACCAACTCCTCTCACCTATGATCTCGGTGGCCGCGCGATGTCTCCTGAGACCACTACGCTGCGCAGCGCCTCTAACGTGGACATCACAGAAATCCTAAGTAATTCTGTGGTGGACATTTACTTCTCTCGATGTGCTTACTGAACTTACATTCCTATACTCTACTCTATGTGTTTATATTTAGCTTTTTGAAGCAAAGATTTTTAACGCACATTTGGAATGGGGACCTAACTCAGAAAAAGTGAAACGTCACGTAAGAACAGAAGTTGCAACGCTCCTCGTTGGCTGGGCAGCGCGTATGTTGCCCTGAGCGCCATGTTTGAGTGTCTTTAGAATTAGAACTGTAGAAGTAGAATTGTTAGCTGAAAGTGAAAGAATACATTGAAAGGAATTTCGCATAGATGACGCGATCCTGATCAAAAATCTACATCAAAATCATCTATTAATAAGAACATATACAGATAAACACTTATATAATAACAATAACATGAATATACAGAGTGTTTGATGACTATAGGTCATAAAGCAAACTCCTGAGCCATTTTTTGCTCCAAATAGGCTCAGTTACCTGGTTTGCTTTATGACCTATAGTTATCAAACATCCTGCATACTTAGGTGAGAAAACGTAAGCATTACATTTTATTACAATTTCTGCTTCCACGCCAGTCCTGGCACTGTGATGTGTGAAGCAGAGTTTACCCAGGCATTAGATCATAAACAGAATATTAATATACAGCTTTTCAGTTACACATAATATACCTTGAGTGGCATATTATTAAAAAAAAAATATCGATTAGATTTTATATACGAAGCGTAAGAAACTTCGCTTCTCCCATGATACCTTACTTTTTTTAAGTAATCCGGTATGGGTGGCTGAGTCAGAGGTGCCAAAGCACATGCTCCGACCAGCCAATATCCCTTCCGAGAAGGTAGGTGCCATACCGGAGACTTTTAGTTATATTGCTGTCTATACTGGACTAGAAAAAACTGCAGATGCTGCTATGCGGCCATGTTACATCCAGTACGGTGGTATCGATCCAGTTGGCTACAATTTGAGCCTACCACCTAGTAAGGGGCAAGGGAAGGGACCTACAGTTTTACACCGGTTCCGAACGGTGAAGCAGCAGGTGTAGGTATGCACGTACATTCGCATATAGTTTTATATTTAATCATTTATTATTGGGATTATTTATTATATTATTTATATATATTATTGTGTAGGTACACTATTTTTGTATCTAGTGAAGAAATACTATTAATAAAATCTAGTAATACAATGTTTTATGCAAAATTCAATTAATATAAAATACTTTGCTAAAAATCCTAAATAAAATACTTTAAATACATGTGCTCAAAAAGAGTCAAGTGCGTAGTACCCGTAACCGACGAGCGTGTATGAAGAACATTATGAGAGTGGAAGGAGGCGGCAGAGGTGTGTCAGTATGGCACGTGGAGATCCGTTGCCTCTGCCTACCCCACTGGAAAATAGGCGTGACGCTATATATGTTTGCACCCGCTGGTGATCAAACTCGTTACCTCACTAGGTGAGCGCTCCGGTTCCTGTTCGGTCGTGATTCTAGAAGCTTCTTTCTTCAGACGCACTCCTAGCAAATGTAATGCAAATAAAAATTATAAGCCGACCCACCGCGCCGCTGTCGTCGCGCCGAAAGCGAAAGAACGGAAAATGGAGTGCCTTATGCATAATGTAGACCCACCTGAGTGCTCCAAATCTCTCTAGATTGACTCGATTTTTGTCACCCAGCAGGGCTGGAGCTCCGCACCGCTCCGCGCAGCCGGGCCCCCGCGCGCAACATTAGGCGTACATCGATACGCCAAATAGATTTAGACTCGACCCAGTGGAGATTTGCGATCAAATATTTATGAAGCTGGAAGCCGACGCGGCACTTCGCTGAGCCGGCATAACACTATGATTTGACTACATTACCGGGGGCGAACACTCTTACTACGAGCGTGGGTAGCTGCGAGTAGCGACGCCACCTGCCGCCGCGCCCTCCCCGTTCCTATGTCCATCTGTCGGCCCTTCCGCCTGCCCACCGAAGATCCAGTCAGAGAGATATACACCAATAATTGTACTCAACCTTGCGACAAACACACACCACACGCCGTATCCCGACAATCGGGGTAAGCAGAGTAATCGGTGTTGTGCTGCAAGTACTCTGGTAAATTACAGCACAACACCAACCACCACGTTTAGCAAAGTATTCGGACAAGATAACTATCAGGCAGCAAGTAAGGCACGAAGGCCCACCTGCTGCATGACTCGGTGGAAAGACCGCGCCAAGGTCAGAGGTGGCTAGCCTGTCGCTCTTATGCACGGCATCTTGTCCTTTTCCCTTAGTCGCCTTTTACGATATGCACGGGGAGAGATGCAGTGGGACTATTCTTATTAAGTACCGACCCCACACAGTACGAGTAGGGAACTTATCCTGCCGGACCTCTTTTTTTTATAGAAAGCGCGACATGTGGCGCCGAGCCACCCATGAGGTGTCTAACGACGCCCATGGACATTCGGTCGTATGCGTTGCGAATGCCATGCCGGCCTGACAGGTGCCTATTCACGACCCTCTTGAAGGACCCGAGCCTGTACTTGGGGTGAGATATATGGGCAGGGAGAGCGTTCCAGTGGTTGCCGGTTCTGTAAGTAGAGGAAAGATCTGCAGAACCGGTTAGTACGCAACCGCGGTAAATCCAGCGTATAGGATGCAAACCCTGCCCTGTGAGCTTGGTGCGGAGGTGGAAAGGGAACGGCGGCATCGCGTTAAACAGCTCCTCCCCATGGAATAAGCGATAAAACACTGAAGACTTTTTTTTAATGGAAACTGACACGGCTGGCTACATCACGATGATCATACACGGGGAGAGATGCAGTGGGGCTATTCTTTTGTAAGTACCGACCCCACACGATACGTTTATTATAGAGGTTGATGAAAGTATGGCCAATTCACCTGCCACCGCACCGGTTCGCAACAAAGGCGCTCGGAAGAGGCTCTAGCTAGGCCAACGATGAGCAGTTGTTAATTAATTAATTTATCACGAAACTGCAGCGAGGCACAGATTATTCACGCCTACCTCCCCTCCCCCCCCCCCCCCCCCCCCTTCATCGCAGCGCCCTCCCCCGGTGCCCCCACCCCGCCCACGCTACCCCTCCCCCCATCCCCTCTAACTGGAGGCGCAAAGCGCAAAATCTTTTAAGTTTCCGTTTTAATTACAAAATTAATTCAAAACGTAATTAAAGTTCACAATAAGGCAGCGAAACAATTGAAGTTATTTATGTTAGTTTATGCTTTATAGCGAAGCCTTCAGCTCCGTAGGCGGGGGTGGGTACATGGGAGGTAGAGCTCGCGTCGCCGGCGCGGGGTAGTGATTTGTGCCTAGTCATGTATCCGCCCAGGCCTGGCAAGGGTTGACATTTAGTAAACACAGCATTTTTCTGACGATTCCCTTTCGGAAATTGAAGATTTCAAATTTATTTGGCGATGCTTGTGGGCCTGTGGGCGGAATTCAATTTTTGCGACGATGGCTGAGCGCGGCAGAATTATTTCCTTCACATTCGCACTCCAGCATACGTTAGCAAGTAGTTACATATCACTTGTCACATATATATATATATACATATATATACTGGCTTTTGCCCGCGGCTTCGCTCGAGTGAAATTCGTAAAAGAAAAAAGTAAGTAAGCCCGCTGTCGTACCTTTATTTACGCGCGCGGAACAATTCGGTTTGTATGAGAACCGCACCTTAGCGTAACCTGAACTGCATTTTATTTAGCATATCCTGTATCACGTATAGTTAAATGTGCTTGTACTAAGTTTCATCGAATTCGGATGATCGGATTAAGAGTTATGGAGGAACATACATACATACAGAAAATATTTCTAAAAATCGTCAATTTAGTTTTAGTATCACACAGAGTCTGCAGACGCAGTATCTCATAAAAAAAAGTAACTTACTCCATGACTTACAGGTTTATTATATTGATTCATTGATGATATACCTACTCGTAGGACCAGACATAGATAGACCTAGTGTACCTAAGTATGTTCTTATTGACATGAGAAGAATCATGCTGGGAATATCGCTACATGATGTGGTGCGTAACGAGGCAATCCGCCGACGCACCAAAGTAGTCGATATTGGACACCGGGTGGCTAAGCTCAAGTGGCAGTGGGCTGGGCACGTTAGCCGAAGAGACGATGACCGTTGGAGTAACCGTCGTCGATATTGGAAACCGGTTAACTAAGCTCAAATGAATGTCTTCAGTCGGGTCAGTCAGTTGACTAACTGAGCCGACTGAAGGCAGCATCATCATCATTTTCTGACGGACGGACGACACATACATATGCAGAAATCACTTTGTTTCTATGGAAACTGACACGGTTGGCTACATCACCTACAACATCCGTGAAGTCAGCCCATAACACCGGGTGAACTAGGTGCCATATCAGTGCTTCCCTTCGGTCGTGCGTGCCGGCTAGACACTGAACTGGACGGAAAACACAAACTATTTACATAGCCGTTTCGACAGACGTTTCATTCAGTGCGGTGGTACCAACCCCGCCCGGGTTGAACCCTACCACCTAATAAGGTGAGAAGGGACCTACAGCTTTACGTGGAGTCCGAACTACGGTCAGCCTCCAACGGCCGAGCGGTCACCCGTCCACGTACTGACCGGCCCAGCGTTATTTAATAACTTAACAACTTAACTTTGATACTATTCAAACCACTATAGGAGCAGAAAACCCCAAAAAAAACGCTGGAAACTTGTCATCGATCTGCCATCTTCATACTATGAAAGTAGGTAAGGTAAAACTTGCAGTAAAGTAATTTTGCCGCGCTCAGCCGTCAGATGGGTCACAGTGAATCTGCAACAGCGATTTCCCACAGACACAGGCAACAAACAAAGCCACATCGCCGTAATCGAGTCGAAATTAAACCCGCAACGAGTTCGCGCATTATAACTTTTTATTAGCGCTAATGGAGCTCTGGCGGCAATTAACTCTCGTCGATACAAACTAATTAGGCACCAGTGCTCACGCCACACCACGCGAGATACTGTACAGGGCCGTATTTAGATTCAATTAATACCACAGCATGAACGCAACGACACTGATGAATGACGCGCTCGATCGAAAACGTAACGCCCGTGAAACGAGTTGCAACCAGTCACCGCAAGATGGCTGACAAGCATCGTACATGTATTTCGCTAAACAGAGTTGTATTGTAACGACTGGCGATACCAATGGGCGCTACGCTTTGTGTACTCCCATAGAACGTTGGAAATAAAAGTCTTCAACAAACACGGCTACTAGCTTAGCTTTATAGCTTTTTAAATTACCATTCATTATCAGTGAGCCATTCATAATAATATATATTCTGCAGAATACATTCGTCGAATACATATCCGCTCACTGTTCATTATAAATAACATACCTATTTTTATTCTCATCATTCGTATGGTGTAAAATAGTAGGTACAATATGCTTGAATTTGTCCTGTTTAGTTTCTACGGAAAACATTCGACGACGTAAGAGAAAACTGGACGTGAGATAACGAAATAGAACATTAAGTGACATAAACATAACTTAAAAAATATAAATAAAAAAAAATTATCGCTTGGGCTATTTTGCCACTCCTCCGCTCTTGCACTGCTCAGTACAAAGGCCCCAACGGGGAATAGATACATACGCCTCTGGTGTTAATGCCACGTTAATCCCCAATCTAATGGAACTTATATGTCGCTGTCAGGCCACTATAAAACTGGCAGCCGACTCAGCTTTAAAAGCTTTCAGAGTATGTTCGTAGTGACGTCCGGCCGAGTCGCTAAGTGCCTTATTAATAAACAAAATTGTGATAATAATGCTGCGCTAATGTCTCCCGCCGATAGTTAATAGTCTCCTCTCAATTAATTATACGTTTTGGATTAGGTGCTTTGGTCGAGATTTCGTAGCGAGTCGATAACTGAGAACGAGATCGAGTATTTAACTAGTAAAGCCCGTTTCTTTTTAAGGCGGAGGAAAGTAATGTTTGATTGACATGTACCTATGCTTCACACAACTAATGATTAAGTCGATAAAAATACTATCGACTTCTATCGATTGAAAAATTGTTAGTGTTAGTTATAAAGGTCGGCACATCGACCAAAATTTTTTTTGTGTAGGTAAGTGGGGTCATTTGCAAGGTGTTGGCCGATGATACCTTTATCAGGTGTCACGTGGTATCGAGATACGATTTTTTTCTTTATTTTTGAAAATTACCAAAATCCCAGCTGTGAACCCTTGTAACTTTTTTGGTTATTATTGTATCAGCACGAAATAAAAATTTATTGAATTTTACGATGATTTGCCTTGATCTAGAAAAAAAATTTTTTTTTTATGGAAACTTACACGCGGTTGGCTACATCACCTACAACGTCCGTGATGTCAGCCCATAACACCGGGTGAACTAGGTGCCATGTCAGTGCTTCCCCCTTTGATCGTCGTTAATGATTTTGATGAAGTTAATACCATAAAAAGGTCTTATGACCTCCCAAAGTCCCGAGAACTAGTAAAAATAAGACAGAATATTAATTTCTTAATTCTTTAAAAAAAAACTTGCAGCAATTGACAGCTTCATTTTCTTTTAAAAAGTTCGCTAGTTTACACCCTTTCCAACGGTATACCACATGTCATACAAATAATTCGGTATGAGGGACAGAGACCAGAACAGAACGACAACACGGGCACTTATCGGTCGCTTCCCGTATTGAGAGTGTTTTCGGGAGCATTTTCAAATTTAGAACGTGTACCGGTCGCGCGGGTACTTTGTTCAGTTCTCCATTGTTAATGTTTAGTAGACTCTTGCAAATTATCCCTAATTTTGACCACATAATGAATTATTTGTATGACATGTGGTATACCATTGGAAAGGTCGTAAACTAGCGAACTTTTTAAAAGAAAATGAAGCTATCAATTACTGTTACTTTTTGTTTTTAAATTAATTAAGAAATTAAGATTCTGTCATATTTTTACTCGTTCTCGGGAGTTGGGGAGGTCATAAGACCTTTTCATGGTATTAACTTCAACAAATAATATTTTTGTAGAATAAGGATACATCGTAAAATTCAATAAATTTTATTTCGTGTTGATACAATCATAAACAAAAAAGTTACAAGGGCTTAAAGCTGGGATTTTGGTAATTTTCAAAAATGAAGACAAAAAATCGTATCTCGATAACACGTGACACCTGACAAAAGGTATCATGTGTCAAAACGTTGCAAATGACCCGACTTACCTACAAAAAAATTGTCCCGAACGTCCTGTATATAATGCGACTTAGAAATCCTGACATTTAATAAAGTGAAACAAAATTATTTTGTTTCTGATATCACTAAACACACCACAGGCTGCTATTGTACACACACACACACACACACACACACCCTCACACACTTTTTTCTAGCTAGATTTAACTGAAGATTTTGTCAATCAAGTCCAAAATTAAGTAAATATTCTAGTTCTCAACACTTAATCAATCGATACAATTATCGATAACATTTACATGACTATTTAAAATTTGTCGGAAACTGGCAACACACCAATACGTCACTTTCCTCCGTCTTGCAAAAAGAAAAAAAAAACAGATTATAGATACTAACTTATTAAACAAATACTCCGTCTGTATGACTGGACTAAATACCTACTATAGACTATAGGGCATAAGCTACAGACTACAGACCCCGTTAATTTATAAAGGTACAGTTGCGGGCGGGCAACAAATAATGCGTGTCGAGTTTTAGAAAGAGACCATCCGGCTGTAGCGCGCCGTCCCTGTCGCACCAATTCAACAAATATATTAGCGTAACACACATTGCCTTCATGAGACCAAACTGTGCGAAAGGGATCACTCGTTATCTCATCGCTAATATGACGAGATGAAGACGAGATGTGACACTGACCACCCCGCCCGGCCCCACCCGGCGCCGGCGGTCACCCCTGGAACCTCCCGACCAGAAATTAATGGCTCTAGGGTTGCTACAAAAAAACATCAAATCAAAAATTCCCTGTGGATTGGCATTTATCTTCTTGGCACTATCTTGAGGATTGGGAAAGGATTCATGCTTCGGTGGTTCGGTCATCTTAGAAGAATGAATGATAGGAGGCTAACGAAATTTATAACTATAGAGCAGTGGCGGCTTTGACCAATAAATCTTAGTGAGGCGACTAATAATCCACATACATTATTATCTTGCTATTACTTTATGAATGTTGTATTTTAGTTTTTATTCAGATTTTTGAAGGGAAAACTTCTTTAGCGGCGCTTGGCACTTTTTATATGGGGAAAAAAATCTATGTTCGCTGCAGCGCGTCAGATAACAATCTATCGTTGCTATGACAACCGCGTCAGATATAACAATATATAGTTGCTATGACAACCGCGTCAGATAACATTATATCGTTGCTATGACAACGCTCAATACATGACATCTCAAAGTTCAAAGTTCTGCAAAATGAATGTAGGGTTCCGTAACAAATGCATGTCTGTTTATTTTTTAAGCAATGTTACGGTGTTGTTTTCACTTCTGCCGGCATTCCCGGAGTGCAACTGTGGCTTTTTTTTCTGATATTAACGTTCATTTCAACTTAAAAAAATAACGTTTTCGTGTGGTACCTACCTATAGCATAAAGAGAACGTGAGTGGAAGACCACTCTGTGCTCAAAAAGCGTCAAGTGCGTAGTACCTAAGTACCCGTAACCGTAAGAGTATGTTAGATAGAAAACATTATGAGAGTGGAAGAGGCGACACGTGGAGAACACTGCCTACCCCATTGGGAAACGTGGCGTGTGACGTTATACGTAGGTGAAATTTGCTGAAATGAATAGATAATGATTAATGATCGAATGCCGTTAATTCCGAAATGGAAGAGTTGGTACAGCGTGTTTCAATCGAAACTACACAAGTCCCGCCACCTCCGCCGCCGCTCCACTCGCTAAGTACAGGGCTGAGCCACCCCCCGGCAGCGCTACCGCACCCCAACCACCCCCGCCGCTCGCTATACAGGCAATAAAGCTCAGTTCAAAAGCACTTAACGGAATTGATTCAGACCATTTACCATTCTTAAAACAAATACAAAGAGCTTTCCATTACATTAAATTATAAACCTTTTTAAGGTTTAGACAGGTCACGAGCGCTCGCGTTATTGGATTGGAAGAGGTACGTAAACACAAATTCGCTCAACTTGCTCCTCTGAGAGTGTGCCGAGAGGATGGAGCGCTCTGGATGGAAGCAGTCTCTCTGAGTGCCCCCAACTTAGACGTGTCGTAAACACGCAGCGAGCAACATTCATGTTCGTGTGAAAACATATTCTCATAACACTTTTGCATACCTACTTATTTGTGCAGTTTTGAGAATTAATAAATACCCAATGTGTCCTAATACTTTTCATGCCGTCGTCGGTATTGTGCTGTAATTCAATAGAGTTCTTGTGGTACAGCACTGATTACGCCGATTAGGTGGGAAGGAGCACTTGATCACCTTCAACGTAGCCAAGACGCAAGCTTGCGCCTTCTCTACTAAGGCTGATCCGTTTCTTCTTCAAGCTACCTAGGTACTAGTAGATACTAGGTAGGTATACCTTCCAGCCTAGTACCTACTAGGCTGGAAGGTATACCTACCTACCATAGGTACCTTCCAGGGCAGCCAAGTCCCCAACGATGGTAGTCTTGACGTACTGGGAATGGAGGTGTCCGCAGGGACTTTGGATTTCGATCGTTCATCGATCGTAACGTAGAGTCAAAGGCGAAACTAGCGTCCCGAAAGTTATTGAGTGTCCTTTACCGATGTCGGCGATCGCAAGTAAGACCGGTGATGGAATATTGCAGTCATATTTGGGTTGGTTGGAATCCCGTTAGTACCTATCTTCTAAATAAACTTTTGTGCCAAAGTTCAAACCGTATAATCCCAAAGGCTATTTTGTAAAGAATGAATGCCTAGAGTATGCAAAACAAGTACACAACCCTTTAATCCGAAAGGCTAGTTTGTAAAGAATGCTTCGTTACAGTAAACTCACCTTTGTGTATTTGAATATTTTTTTCAATTACGCTAACTGCGCCTTATTTACCTCTGGCATCGTATCTATAAATGAGACCTCTAGCGCCATCGAAATATGAATAACAGATGGCGCACCAATTTTTTTTTCTTCAAGTTAATTTGGTCCTCAACTCCTCCCTCACTCTTTCGTCTCTGCAGCGACAACCTTCTTTACCTTCATATTGAAACAAACACATTCTCGAGCGCTAAAAATCCACTGCTTTCTATCTAGCAATACGAAAGACAAGGCACGCTCTTTGAGCACTGCTAATAATAAAAAAAAACTTTCTTCAATGCTGCGATACATGGCATAGGTATTTGAAGTTAAATTAGGGTGACGAACTCCATTAGTTCCAATATGTTCAACTAGTTGAACAAATTGGACAACTTTCGTAAAAAAATTTCAACTTTCAAAACAGTTCAACAGATTGGACGAAAGCTGCCCAATTTTATTAAACTTTCAAAACAGTTGAACAAATTGGACGAAAGTTGTCCAATTTGTTCAACTTTTGAAAATACCTATCGAGTAGTTAAATTATTATGACATTATTAAATTTTTAAAATTAACATTGACATATTTATTATGAAAACTACTAAATAAAAAATAGTGCAAGTTGGTAAAAATAATCTTATAATAGATGTTTATTCAAATAAATCAAACTGAACCTCAATCAAACCAAAAATAACACTTAAGTAAATGAAACCTACGCTTTCACTAAGTTTTTATTGCAAGATCCGTCCTACCCCAACCGTGCTAAATTCAGACACACACGTGTTTATTGGGACCATTCATATTGTATAAATGAAAATACTTTTAAAAACATTATCTCTAATAATAAAACACATTGTATAAAATGTTAGAAATTTAATTTCAAATTTACCCATTACATTTTGCAGTGTATAACTTGCATTACACTGCAGTGTGGATTTAATGACTGGATTTTTTTATAGAATTCATCTCTCATAATAAAATTAACATATCACAGATACCGCCGTTTTGGCCCAGAACCACAGACCACTTACTATCCTTTACCACCCCATGTGAAAGAGTAAAAGGATAAAAACTCAAAAATATCTTACAATCGAGCACTTTTGTCAGCCTCGGTAGCTCAGTGGTGCGATCGATCAACTGTCGTTCGTAACCAAAAGCACACCTGGGCACGGTGAACGGTCACAACTTGCATGGGTGGCCGGGGATCAGATCCCACGTATAACTGTAAGTCCCTTCCATTCTTACCTTATAGGTACTAGGTGGTGGGTTTTAGTTTTAACCCGCCCGGGTATACCACCATGATACCACCGCACTGAATGAAAGGTTGAAATAGTTCGTATTTTCCGTCCAGTTCAGTGTACCCGGCACGACCAAAGGGGTGCACTGACATGGCACCTTTAGTTCGCCAAGATATGGGCTGACATCGCAGATGTTGTAGTCCATGTCTATTTCCACAAAAAATATTGGTATGAACAGATTGTGTGAGACTATTCAATAATCGCATATGAAGCTCCTGACCACAACCACAGATTACTTAATAGTTACTTCGTAACAGATAAATCACTCCATAGAAAATGTTCCTACCTTCGGGCTATAATAGCCTACTGTTTCACGTCGCCAATCGCTACGTGCGAAAATGTACATTAACGATCGAGTGTAAAGTGGTTATTGCTTTGCAGCTGCGCGTAGTTGCGTGGGCGAGCGTCTATGTATTTAGTTATTTATTTATTTATATTAGAAAACATACACATACATACGCGTATACTTCGCGCGGCCGACGAATTTCCACTGAATTAGACCGCCGGCCGCCCGTCGGGAGGTAGGTACCTACCTAGTTGGCGCGCGCAAGTAAGTACATAGAGTGCGTGAGGCCTGCGCGACCAGCTAAGATCAAGAATGCCAGTCGACCGATCGCACCGCCGAGCTACCGAGGCTGACAATTGGATGGTTTACTTTTTATTAGACAATTCAATGTATGATGCATGCATTTACATAGGTACTCAAAATAGTGCCCAGTCAAAGCGCCGCCGAGGTAAGCGGGGCGTAGCGTTCTTAGTGCTGCCAAAGCTAAACTGTAGCTCAACACTGGAACACTTTGACATATCTGCGAGACGGTGCTAGCAACGGACAGAGCACAATTTTGAGGTCGCTAAAACGCAGTGAACTATTGCTGTGCAATCACTGGCGGCTGGTCCTAAAGTGCGCTCGTGCGCCGCACTACCATACCACGAGAAGTCTTCACTTCACTCAAAATAAATAATACCTTACAACATACTACATTAAAACCATAAAGGTCGTACTCCAAATAAATACGTATGTGAATTCAACCTTATTTTATAGATCACAAGGCACGTTTTTGCGAGTAAACGCGCGCGCCGTGCGGAATATACATCGCACGCGGGTCTCCCATACTGAATGTATGGGGATCGGCAAAATACCGCTGGCGCGTGAGACAGAAGATACTTCATAGAAACAGTATGGGCCGAAAGGATTTCTGCGTGCGGCGCACGAGCGCCAAACAAGGACGCTATATCGTGAATAGCCGCGCATGCGACACGTCGCGTCGCGAGCGATTCGTTTTGCACGAGTCCGTCTTACAAACTCTTTGCCGTCTACCTCAAAGCGAACCGTCTACCTCGAAGCGAGTCAGCGCGCTGTCATGTGATGTCACATACCCGTTAGCGCGCGAATATTTAAAATGGGATATGGTTAGGTTTTGTGCTTTCTGTCACGTGATACTGTGAATTAAGTGGTGCCGATATTTGCCTAAGCGTTGGTTAAAGGCTTTACAATCAGGTTATCCCGGGTTAATTCCTACGTTTCAAATGCTTTTATTTTTATATATTTTTTTGAAGTATTTTTGGGACATTACTACTGTTTTCTTTTTGAAAGCTGCAGTAGTGTTGTGGTCTATGGGTGTATTCATAAAGGTACTAAAAATAAGTTAAAAAACTTCTTTAGATTTTTTTTCTTGTTTTTTGCAACTCATTGAGTGTCTTGAGAATATTCATACTAGGTAGGTACGTACATAATAAAACGCAGGCGTTTAAAAAATTCGTAAGTCCCGATCTTAAAATAACATGACGGGAATGTGTTGGGAAATTTGGTAGGTATTTAAGTAGGTAGGTACTTAGCGCACTACCGGTCACTGAAGTCACCAGCCGCCACTGTGTGCAATGAATGTATTTGTGGTGACTAATGAAAATGATACCTTAGATTTAGAAGCGCAACAGAACTCCAGTCATAATAAATCCACGCCGGCGCGTATAAACTTAAAACAGGACATATTCATTTTGACAATCATAAATCAAACATAACTAGACTACCTAATTTATATTTCTCGTAATTTATATTTCTTAATACATTGGAGTCCCACATCCATGTGTGGGTTCCAGCACATTGTATTGATAAAAACAAGATCACATTTTGATTTAGTACAGACACGTACAGTACTTTTAACATAAAAATAAGAAACATCGGCTGTTTGAATACAGCTAATGTGTACGGCGTAAGAGTACGTCTTCGCTCTTCCCATTTACGCATTGGCGTACTCTTCCCACTTGGTTGTCTTTCTCTAGAAGCCGGTGTTTCTTATTTTAGTAAACGACATGTCAGAATGAACTTCGTAGGACCTGAAATAATGTTTGGCGACAATTATTGTACAGGTGTGCCACTAACTTAGAACGATAGGAACTACCATAATGAATAAACGGTAAACAGGAAGTTTTATAAACAGACAATGTCTTCCCATGACGTGTATAAAACTTATTCCTTAACCTAGAAGGACCGATCATTATTCTTGGCACAACCACGTATGTAAGTAGGTACTTTTTAAGCCCCAACTTTATTCCAGCTTGTACGATGTTCACTCCACAAGCAAAAACTTCTGTACAGCAGAGTGAACATCTTAAGAGCGAGTTTGACAAGTGTATTCCTACCGTCACGGATGCAAAAGGCGCTGAAATCAACGAAACTCCGTCGCATGCACATTGAAAAAAATTCCAGTGAAGTTTCTTGTCAGTTCTTCTTCGCTGTGATAATTGAACTGGCGGACTGTTATAATGTAAATATGACAAATGTGAGCGCAGTGTACTGCTATGAGATGATAAATAAACAATAAAGTAGTCGAATATTAGTGGTAGGTAGGCGCGCGCGCATGTCACGGCGATCTTGGCAGTCTTTTAGAACGTACATTCGTAACGTTATCTATAGGTAGGTACTTAATTATAGAAGTAGATAATTAGTTAGTTTCTGGAGAGATCATGCTGAATCTACCTTACCCAAGGCAAAAATAGATGCCTCGAGCCAGATGTGTAGAAAGAATTAACGGGGTCTCAATGCATCCAGCCCTCTGTACTTATATCAGTTGTAGCGAGCAAGTGAACTAAGGGTGGTCGCACAATACGTAGAAAAAACCACTGGGCACATATTCCAGACGATACACATAACTAATACTTATTTACATCACTAGACGCAACAACCAATGTTCATGTTCGACTCCTCAATTAATTCATTGTTCATCCGTTTGGACTACACAAGCATCTGAGACCAAAGTGCGACCAGTGATCTTGAACAGTGCACGATTACCCAAATTTTAAAGTAACATTGTGTCCGAAATGTTCTAACTTTGGTAGAGGCCGCTTCGACTTACGCCGATTCCAGAGAAATACAATTACCTAAAACATATAAGTGAACAATAAAACATAATATATTATAAGAACAAACATAGAAAAACTAACGACAGTTTAGACTACTTTAGACTAAACGTATACTTTCATCATAAGCTATAATTTTGACGAAGCTTGTTCCACACATTGGCCAAATAAGGCGAACATTTTAGGTTCATCTTCCTTTCATTGCTTAAGAGTGATCTTATTTGACCAATGCTTGGAGCCAAGCTGAAGAGGATGAATGTGCCAAACCAACATCTTAAAGTGAGCCCACATATGTATCAGTGTGGCGTATCGTAACTACTCCGTATCGAGCTCCGCATCTAGTTGTGGGCGTCTTGTTTTTCATTCAGGAGTATTGACGCTCGAGTGGTGCTACTCCAGCCACCTGAGCTGTTCCATGAAGCTGGGCACCCTTCTGGGTCGCTTCCGCACTTCAGGGGCAGTTCCCACATTTCCATAAAAGTGGAGCCATTCGTTCGCCACTTCCGGGCACTCCAGGTGCACGTGGGAGGCTGTTTCGTCCTATGCAGCCTCTGCTTCATCGGTGACACCTATAATGAACAAAATGTCGAAATAACGAGACCGCGTATCATCCATCACCCGTCTACACTAGCTATGATAAATATCATGATACGCATCGAAGATGCCGATACGATGACTGAATTGTTAAAATGATGCTTATGTGGACCCACCTTCATGCAAGGATTACATGGTCAAGTAGGACATTAAATGCTCTTCTGTATGCATTATCTACAACACAGATCAGAACTATTACTCAGACTGACCGTGCAATCTTCGCAAGGACAAGACATACCAGCTGTCAATCTAATATAGAAATACTTAATTTTATCACAAGTCATGCATAATTCTGACCAAGGAAAAATTTACTTTTATCCTATCCGCATTAAATCAAGATACTTACAAAACAAATATATTTACCGCATTGTGTAGGTACATTTATGAGAATGTCGAATTTTTTTTTTATTAACTGAATAACTATATCATTATATTTTTCATATTATACCTATTACTGAAGCACTGTAAAATAAATATTTCAATTAAGAAAATGTCCCATGCTTATACAGTTTATACAGAGTCTAACATTAACTACACAGCTACTAAGTAGCTTACGGGTACAAACGGAATCATTGGTATGGGGCCTAGTTCGGACAGGACCTAGGTGTAATGTGATAAAATCACAAGTGTAGAAAGCAGTAGCAAGGATTTGTGTCAGGTATTTACAATTTAGTCTTACAAACTGGAATATCAGCCTCAAATCTTTGACAAATGTTTTTTTTATCATAAGTTTAGATGTCCATTCTGTCCATCATGAACAAACTTGAACTCTTTTCATATGTTTACTATGTCGTTCTGCCCTTCATTACGAACAAACTAAACATAATTTTTTTTGTCTTATCTTTTCTTAATTTTTTTTATAAAGGCAGAACGGAATGTCCGTTCTGCCTTTATGAAAAAACTTGAACCCTGTCCATAAGTTTACTTTGTCCGTTCTATCCTTCATTATGAACAAACTTCAACCTTTATCATAAGTTTACATTGTACGTTCTATCCTTCATTATGAACAAACTTGAGCCATTATCATAAGTTTACATTGTCCGTTCTATCCTTCATTATGAACATTCTTGAACCTTTATCATAAGTTTACATTGTCCGTTCTATCCTTCATTATGAACATTCTTGAACCTTTATCATAAGTTTACATTGTCCGTTCTATCCTTCATTATGAACATTCTTGAACCTTTATCATAAGTTTACATTGTCCGTTCTATCCTTCATTATGAACATTCTTGAACCTTTATCATAAGTTTACTTTGTCCGTTCTGTCCTTCATTATGAACAAACTTGAACCGTTATCATAAGTTTACATTGTCCGTTCTATCCTTCATTATGAACAAACTTGAATCACTCATATTTCATATTTGAGTTTGAACACCACCATGAAGTATGGATAAACCATATTGCTGTTCAATTCAGCATTGCATTTTGTTCAACTCTTCGTTCAATCATTCTCTTCTCGCTTAAGGTTGACAATTCGTCCTTTCTGCAAAGTAAACAAAGAATCAAATTAAAATTAAATAACAATGAACTACGAAAAACTAATATACAGGGTGTAGTACATTAAATTTAGGAAATGATTATTGAGATCAATAGTAACAAAAAAGTCAAATAACTTTTTTCTGAATTCCCTTTAAATAAAAAGTTACAGTTTTCATACAAACTAATTGATTTATTTAGTGTAAAAGGATCTTAATGTTCCGCACGAACGTTGGAATGAAGGGCTCGCGGTGAATGAGCGAGCAGGGACGAGTGCGCGGAGGGAAGAGATGCGCGGCGGAGGCGCGCCGTGAGTTTTCGACCCCTACCGCTCCCGCGCCAGCACCCTCCCCCTGCGCGCGTCAAATTACACTTGTCGAAAATATTAAATTCAAAAATTAATATCTCGAAAACTAGACACTTTAGAGAAAAAATTTTTTACTTTTTTGTCTCGGAAAAACATGAGGATTGCGCTGGCGAAATTAATGTACTGGCCGTTACAACACCTTGTATTTAATCAATACAAGCATACATGCTTGCTTCTTTGGCTTCCGGAGGGTCGCCGGCCCCCAATAAAAAAGTTATCGAAAAATATTGCAAATTGCGAGTTCTATATGAATGTTTCTTACGAGAACGAATGAGACTGGCTGTACAATATAAATTCCTAAAAAAACTATACTATCATCCCTCCCATGCCAAAACGACGAATGTGCAAAAAGGTCATTCTGAGACATTTGCCTTTTATTTTCAGTGCTAAATTAACCAATGTTACAAATTCGTGACTATCGCATGGCTAAAATTCAAGAACTTCTAAATTGTATTAGAATTATTTTACGAATAATAAACATTAGTGTGTTCGGCACAGTAAAATCGAAAAAAGTCACATTCGTTATTATTTCACAACGAAATATCTCTGAGTACCGAAAATTTTGATGTTCGTAACTTTGGCATTGCAAAGATTTGATAAAAACTAATGAAACTAGGTACATCAAAAGGTCATTTTCGCCAAAATTGCACATTCGTCGTTTTGGCATGGGAGGGACGATATGCAATGAAAAAAAAAGTTGATGCCAGGATTCTCAACTGCTGCAAGAACCCAATGCATCTCTCCCCATATTGTAAAAGGAGATAAGGGATAAGGAAAAGATGCCGTGCTAAAGGCCGACGGCATAGCCATCTCTCACCTTGGCACGGTCTGCAGCAGGTGGTTCTTCGTGCCTAACTTGCTGCTTAATAGTTATCTTGTCAGAATAATTTGCGAAACGTGGCGGTCGGCGTTGTACTGTAATTCACCAGACCCTAACAGCACAACACCGATTAATCTGCTTACCCCGGTTGTCAGCATACAGTGTGTGGTAAGTGTTCATGTATAGACTACACTACTATTGAGATTGGTCAAATAATTCATCTTTATAAAATATAAAATAGTGCAAAGTATGAATGGTATGTGTTGTGTGCAGATGTACTAGTACCGTGTGGGGCCGGTACTTTAAAAGAATAGCCCCACTGCATCTCTCCCCGTGTATGTCGTAAAAGGCGACTAAGGGATATGACTCCCTTCTTATATTACTAGGTGGTAGGGTTTAACCCGCCCGGGTTGGTGCCACCGCACTGAATGAAAGGTCGGTCGAAACGGCTATGTAAATAGTTTGTGTTTTCCGTCCAGTTCAGTGTAGCCTGCACGACCGAAGGGAAGCACTGACGTGGCACGGATGTTGTAGGTGATGTAGCCAACCGTGTCAGTTACCATAAAAACAAAAAAGATGATATTATAACCATGGAGATAGGTGCTCGTACCTGGAAGCGGCAGTGTCATACTGCCGTCGTACACACGATGCGTGAGTGCATGTGAGTGTTTGTGTGTAAATCGTGCAAAGATTTCATAATAAACTTTGACTTTGACGTACATTATTGACCACTAATTCCAGTCTTTTGGAAAGTCTATATGCAGACTCGCTTTCGGAACGAGTCCTTTCATCGTCACCACCTGAAACAGAATTACATTCTTTATTTATCTTTCATAGACAATACACTGCACTCGGATTCGTCATAGTTTAACATTTAACATTTATAATTTTGCCAGTGCAGTGCGATTATCACAGCGAAGAAGAACTGGCACGAAACTTCGCTGGGTACTTTTTTTTACGTCCACTTAGTCTACATGTGGTCTACATTTACAAAAGTGTTTGTCACTGCCAAGATAGAATGTGTCATCACAATTTATAAAAAAATGATCACAAATACAACATTTTTTCTTCCATATGCATAAAACATTCATATAGCATGTTGGAGCCCATTGGAGCAGGCCAGTCTCCACAAACAGCACCCGTTCACGAGCAACACGCCAGGGCCAGTCATCGCCTCCCTCAACCATATTTGTGAGAGGCGACCCGGAACAAGCGTCACCATAAGAAAAGACCTTAAAGTGATGCACTACCCCAGCGGCAACACGACATGGTTTTTTTATGATTCTTGTGCACATTAAGTTTTAATACTATTGCTTATGGCACACATTCCTATAATGTATTAAGAATAACAATTTCATTCACATGAATGCTGTAATTACGTACCTACAGTTGGAAAAGTGCAAACTATTAAAGACTTAAAGTAATTTAATATGCAAATCTGCCTGCCAATCACTGAGTGCGGTTTTAAGAGGTCAGGTTGTTTTGGCTGTTTCGAGCACCTTTGGTCATTCGGCACAGCCTTAGGTTAAAAAAAACGGCCAAGTGCGAGCCAAACTCGAGCACCGAGGAACTTCCGCAGCACAAAAAAGCAGCTGAAGATATATACCTACAGCTGTAGACTAATTTTATCTGAATTTATTTATTCAAAAGCACAGTCAAACATGCATCGTCATTACTGCCCAACTAGGCAAAGCCTGTTCTAGCGCGAGCATTAGACATACATTTTCATTATAAACCAATAGACTCAATAAAATAGGTTCATTCTAATTTTATGCATATTATACAATCAATTGCTACAAATTGCTTACAAAGTCAGGGCTAAGTTGGTCCAGTGTCAGTAGACCAGTAGACTCCTTGGGCTGACACACTGCCCACACCAGATTGATAGATTTAGGCACAAATACTTTCCTTAAAAGAGCCCTGAAACCAATACATAGATGTATACACCTTAAAAGGCAGCATTTCATTGTGATGTGATGACTGATGATCAATACATGCATGTAGGTACACCTACACAACATTTTTACACAAATAGGTATGAAAAAATAACCAATGTTAGTAAAATGTGTCATAGAAATAAATATACTTAATAAAATCATCTATTCATCAGAAATAACCAGTTTACAAAACTTTTAAGTCTGCATGGTAAAAAATATAAAGGTACATTTAAACCTGTAAAATAAAACACAAAATTACATTAGATCATCAAAATAAATTAATGTAGTTATAAAACCCAGTGATAGATATCATTCCATTATATTGGCAAATTTGTCTGTATGTAGTTGGAGTATATCTTAGTTCTTAATATTACGAAATGTCTACAATAAAAATTATTATTATGTTATAACTCGATAACGGCTAGAACCAACATTGAACCCAAAAATATGTTAAGTTTTCACCAATGGCTTCATTAATGCAGGTAAAATTGCAAGCATACATAGATGAATAAAACTGCGAATTTGCATAAGTTTTCATAGTAGGAAACAGAAAAAAAAAGAATAATAAAGAAGAATAGTAACAGCAAATTTACACTTACTTGTTAATTTTAGAAGAAGCCTCTTCCATAGTGTAAAACTCGGTAAACTTGAATCCGGGAAATTTGAAACTGACTTTATTTTGGGCATTGAGGCGCCCCCGAATACAACCCAAATTTGGGACATTGCTGCACACAATCATTACTTCTTTCGTAGCCTCCGGTTCTAGCGAAGGTGTCCTCAATACTTGTTTTGTATCCTCTGGTGGTGGAGATGTTCCAATGTCGGCAGGTTCTTTATCAGAAGGTACGTGAACAACACCTTGAACAAGGTTACTTGCATGTTGCATGTTTGATTTGGTCATTGTAGAGTCAACATCAACAAACGTTAGATCCACATTTGCTACAATATTAAAACTTCCAGCGACTTGTGTGGATGCTTCTTCTACTACCGTGTTATCGTCAGTTTGTAGATGTAGTGCTTTATTATTTATTTCCTCTGGGTTTAAAACGAAAAATCCTCCCTTATTTGAGCCAGTTTTGTGAGGCATCACAGGCACAGATTCAATTGATGATTTTAGAATACTTTTAAATTTTACTGGCTGCATATTTTTGCCTAGTGGACTTGAGTAGAATTTGACTGGCGAAATATTGTTAATATTGTTAATGAGTGGACGTGCAGCCAGAGACGTAACACTGGTTATGATCGGATTGGAAGATTTAGATGGAGCTAACTGCACAGGTACAATGCTGGACCCGCAGCCGACCTTGTCCTTGACTGGAGATTTTAATAATGAAACTTGCTTGAACACACCACTGGATGCGAGTTGATAAAAACCATTGCTTCGTTTTATAGTAATCGGTTTCACAACTTTTACAGGTGTAGCAGGTTTTGTTGAATTTATAGAGAATGTCTGTAATGGAACTCCACCATGAATTACTTTAGAACAATCAGTAGTTGCTGTGTGAGTTTCTGTTTTATTTCTTTTCAACGAGTTTACTTCAACGGTTTGCAATTTTAATGATTTTTTCTCTAGATATGCATGATAACTGTGTTCAAATGTTACTGGGTTACTTGGAGTTACTTTAATCATTGTTTTATGTTCGGTTTCTGTTTCATCTTTAACTTCTGTACTCCTTTTAACAACAGGTTTAATTTGTGTACTATCTTCTGCATTATTTGGTGAATTTATTGGTTGAATATCCTCTGACTGCGAATTAACTTTTTTGTTGGAGTACTCGGGCAAATATGAAAATGGATCCTCAAGTATATTCGAATTGTCAACTTTCTTTGTTTTCAGCCAAACCCCCCTCGTGCCTTTATCTGTAACAGGAGCATGAGGATTTTTCACAGTTTTCATACACAATTCCTCATCTCTTTCGTAAGGGCCAACCAGTACGCAAAGTTTGTCCTCAACTGGCATTGCATATATCCCAAATTGAGGACCAGTTTCATTATATGTTTTCATCTTAGAAAGAGGAAGAATTACAGTTTGTTTTGAAGACCGTGCTAATTCTATGGCACTAATTATAGTTTTATGTGTGACGAATACATTTTTCTCGTAAAATTGTAGTTGCAAAAAATCGTTTTCCAAAGTCATGACGAACCATTTTGAATTAATGTCTGTAATATTATTTGCTGTTTGATTACTGATTATCGACTCCTCTGGAGGTTTTCGCCTTTTTTCATCTGTATCAAAGAAGTTCTGCTTTCGTCTAGACCTGCCTGAAGGCCCTGTGGTTGACTGTGTATGACTTGCAAGGCTGCGTTTATGTTTGCTGGTAAATTTTCGTGTTTTGATGGTATAGTCTGGTTTTTCATTTTGTTTGTTAGCGACTTCAGGTTCACTTTCAATAGTATTTTTATTTCCACCAATATTATCAGATATTTGCAAACTTTCTCCGATACTAAGACCATTTGTAGAGGAATGAGTTCTTTTTATTTTAACATTATTCATAGCAGATTTCCGCTTTCTTTTGCGTTTCCTGTTTTGAAGAGCTCCAGCAGAATCTGCAGTGGCCACTGAAGCACTGGTTTTAGTTGGTAAATTTAATGAGGTACTAGCTTGATTGATAACGTTTTCATTCATAGTATGTCTTAGTTTACTTTTGCCTTCAATCTTTTGAACAACTCCAGGAGAAACTGGAATGTATCTTGAAGTACTGGCTCTAGTTGGCAAATTTAATGAGGTGCTAGCTTGGTTGATAACGTTTACATTCATAGTATGTCTTCGCTTATTTTTGTGTTCCATATTTTGACGAGCTTCAGGAGAATTTGCAATGTCTGTTGGAGTACTGGCTTTAGTTGGTAAATTTAATGAGGTACTAGCTTGGTTGACAACATTTTCATTCATAGTACGTCTTCGCTTACTTTTGTGTTCTATCTTCTGAAGATCTCCAGGAGAATCTGCAATGTTTGTTGGAGTGCTGGCTTTAGTGGGTAAATTTAATGAAGTACTAGCTTGTTTATCATAATTTGTCACAGGTTTCTCAACTAGTGATTCAGTCGACGAGTTTACAGGAATGGAAACCACGTCCGGTTGGTGTGGTTTCTGGTGTAGTGAAGAGATCGGAATGGCGGCCTTTTCATTCTTCTTCGATACATACCCAAGTATTTCCCAACAGTTGAGGGAGCCTCTTAGTAAAACAAAGACATCAATCATATCCGTTTTCTGGTTGACAATATTTTTCACAAATTCAGGTAGGTTCAATATTTGATCTGGTTTTAAATGTTTAATGTTTGTGTATTTAGCGAAATCTTGTAGTTCTGATGTGTCAGTTACAACCACCTGATGTGGTGGGTCACGATGCATGAGCAAGTGATTATCTTCCTTACAGTATCTAGCCAATAATTCTTTCCATGGAAATATTACATAGCGTTTTGGAACAGGCCTACCCAATTTAATGTCCCGACCTTCATTCATTCGCCTTTTCAATGATATGTAATATTTTTCTAACCAAGAAGCGAAGTTTTTAGACAACAATTTGACGGGTGTCTTGTTATGATCCCTATTAGCAGCGACATGTTTCATCCGAACCAGGTCGCATAATGGCGTTGTGCGAGAGCATAGATCCACTTCACTTTCAGTTGATGATATTGAATAGTGCCGATTCATGTTGCTTCGACTAGGTGGCTCGACAGACAAAACGTCAATAACTTCATCGGTGTCTTCACTGGTATTTTCATTGGTTTGTCTTGTAGGCTCCATCTTCCCGTTATCACTTGACTTATTTGTAAGTATGAGGTCATCCACAATATCTGAAGATGCAATAGTAACATTTTGTTCTTCATATGCGCATGGAGTTTTGATTGGGCTGCTCACAAACTTACCTCTGCAAAAACACCTGTACAGCTCGTGTACCATGCACCATTGCTCTACATTAGAACAATCTATTTGTGGGAGAGAAATCCACAAATCCTTTCTCTCTTTGTGAGTTTTTCCATTTAACTTCTTTACATAATCTGCATATTTTTTTGTCATTCGTGCACTGCGTCGCTTCGATGATAACACTATGCTTTTACCTTCAGTGAATACTACAGTTTGGTGAAATTTTTGTTCTTCTTTTGCCAAATTGCTGCTTATATTTTTGTCAAGATTTATAAGTCCCGATATATAGTCATTAAAAGAATCATCATTCACACAATATTTCTTATAATTACATGTACATTCAAACATACATTTCGCTCTAGTGCAATGATTTCTAAGTTGTAATTTAGATCCCAGCGACTGGCAAACACACCCCATAGAGCAATAAGGCTTCGAGCACTCTGATTCATCGACTGGTGTATTATCATTCACGTGTATTATAGTGACATCTAATTTTTTCAACTCTGCATGTCTTGTTATCTTTTCTTTCTGTGGACTTGGACTTTTCTCTACTTCGGACGTATCGGTACGTTCATTATCATCATCTAGAATAAGACTGTCTTGCATCAGGTTGATTTCAACAGCTGTTAATAAGTCATTCAAAATGGCCTGTATTTCTTTCTGGACGTACTGAACATCTCCTATTGTTGAGTCTATCTTCAGATGTGGAAGTGGAGCAGGTGATGCACTTTTGGTGCCTGTGTTGTTATCACGCATCAGAATACGTTTTTGATTATTCCTATATTTTAATTTGAAAGTCACAGCATTATCGTTTTCATTGTTATCATCCAAAGAGGAAAGTGCGAAGTTTACCCAATCATCAGTTAGGATTCCGTCAATATCTCGGCTGTTTTGAATGTATCCGTACAAACTAGGATGCAGAGGGACTCCACAGGCAGTACTGATCTCTAAACCAATTTCAGGCAAAGGCATAAGTGCTGTCGCCCCTATGGTGTACTTTTGGAATGATTTGTCTAAATTTTCTTTTTTTGTGAGCGGTCCCGGTTTGAACTTTACATTCAGTGATGCTTTGAGAAGTCCATTTTTCTTGTACGGGTTATTCTTGTTCAGTTTACATTTTTCAATTTTAGCACCCACATCGAAGTTGCACAACAACTGTTTTGTACCTCCCTTACTCCCGTTGACTCTGACAGTTTTACCATTCCACAAAACATACTGCTTAGAATAAGCATGACTTTCTGCATTTATGTTAGTCAGCATTTGCCATGTTAACCTCTTCATTGGATTATTTGAATGTATTATTTTTTTTGCTCTTTCAATCATGTGTTCCTCCTTAGACGAGCCTCGCCGAATTTTATCAAATATATACCGATGTTGTTTACCTAATTCATTAGGCAAATATTCATACACATGTTCTTCAAATTCCTTTCGAACACTTTGAACGGTTTTAACTTTCTCATTATATGTATTTCTTGAAGCAAATGTCTTTTGGGTACGATTTATAGAGGTGTCGGTGATTTCTAGTTTAGCATCAGTCTGAAGGATGGGTTGGGCTACCGGTGTCTCTAGCAGCTCATATAATTCAGTACTGTCGTACTGATTCACAGGCACTTCAGACGCGAACACATTTGCAGTTTCCCCTTCCATTGTTACCAATTTATCTGAAACAAAAGAAATGTCTATTGAATCGAAAACTGTACTCGGCTTCTTAACCCCTATCTCTCATCGTGTCCACTAATTGCCAAGCGCTACTGTCCACGATGTCGCCCGGTGGCAATTAATTGCCAAGCCTAATAATGGCGACCGGAGTTCGTTTTTTATTCTTTACTCTGCATACAACGATCTTAGGGCTGTCTCTGTCCCTCTAATATTTAGTTCAATGATGAAAGAATGCGACAAAAAATGGTCAACCGAGTGTAACCTGTGGATTGGTCTAGAAACAAATGTTTACACAGTAGGATTATATTCTTTGGTCCCGCCTCAACTGCGACTGCGCGGAACGATACGGAACGACTGTTCTTCTCGTGAAATTTTTTTCAAGAAGATATTTACCAAATTTGATGTAGTTTTATTAGAAATATATATAGTTCTATTCTAAAATAAAAAAAATACACGTTATCGATTTACTTTTTGAGTTATCTTTATTCTTTCCTCCATACACCCGTTAACAATTTGATTTCTAACTTTGCCAATTTTTCTATCCATTCGAATTGAATTCAATTAGTTCAAACCTATATCGTATGAAAGACAATTTCATCTAGATTACAACGAGGTGCAAATTCATATGGGTCCCGAGGAACTATTCAGAGTTATGATTTCATAATTGATTTCACGTGGAGAAAGTTTCGCACGGATAAATTCGAGGGAAACTAGCGGTTATGTGGAAATCACATCCACTGCGGCCAAGGGGTTAATATGGGACCAAAAGGAAAAACAATGTTTTATAATTGAAAGCAAAATTTGAACTCAGCTTGCGATAGCTTCACCGAACATATCTGGGTCTATTGTGGGGGTAGAGGGTGTCAATCGAGGCCGGGACTAGCTAGTGGCCACTCTGTAGTTCTCCATCTTATGATCATCATATTATCTAGCATTATTTATTATTCCTGAAATTACGTGTATACTTGGGGATGACAAATTCAGCCTGTTTGTGTACGGTGGCTTCACTGTACACAAACAGGCTCACCGTAAGTATATACAGGGTGTTCGGCACATTGACCGGCAAAATTTTTTTGTAGGCAGGTTGGTTCTTTTGCAACGTTTTGACCCATGATACCTCTTGTCAAATGTCACGTGGTATCGAGATACGATTTTTTTTCTTTATTTTTGAAAATTACCAAAATCCCAGCTTAAAACCCTTGTAACTTTTTTGTTTACGATTTTATCAGCACGAAATAAAATTTATTGAATTTTGCGACGTATCCTTGTTCGAGAAAAAATATTATTTGATGTTACAAAATGTTACAAGGGTTTATAGCTGGGATTTTGGTAATTTTCAAAAATAAAGAAAAAAAATCGTATCTCGATACCACGTGACACCAGACAAAAGGTGTCAGAGGTCAAAACCTTGCAAATGACCCCACTTACCAACAAACAATTTTTGTCGGTTCATGTGCCGAACAGCCTTTATTATATTTTGTATGTGTACCCATACCGGTATGTTGTGTTAGAAGCACAATTATTTTTTTTTTTTTTCAATCTAAAATTTACAATAACCCCATTCAAATCATATAACGATGTGCAGGGAAAGAAAGAATCTCTTCAAATAATCAATCAATACTAATAATAAATCTGTAAGGGATGGTCATGGAGTAAGTTGCTTTCATTTTTGAGATATTGGGTTTGTAGACTCTGTGTATGATACTAAAACAAAATTTACGATTTTTAGAAATCATTTCTGTATGTATGTATGTTCCACCATAAGTCTTAAACCGATCATCTGAATTCGATGAAACTTCGTACAAGTACATTTACCTACACGGGACACAGGATAGGCTAAATAAAATTAACTTCCGGTTACGCTAAGATGTGGCTCCCATACAAACCGATATGTTCCATAGGCGCCGTAGTACTATAGGTATTTACCGAGCGGGCGGCCGGCAGCTGGCGGCGGCGGCCGCGCGGAGGAGGCGCGGAGTGTGGCGAGCGGGCAGCGAGCGAACTGAATAGCCGCAATATGATAGAATGGATCTCTGTTCCTCTTTCACGCAAAAACTACTGAACAGATTTTTATGAGCCTTTACAGTACATCAAAATAACATATAGGCTATAATTTATAAAGACATTGTGTAAATTGGCCCAAATAGGTATATCGATAAATGTGAAGTAAGTCGGAAAAAATCCTGCCATCTGGAAGGTGTGGATCTAAGCTTACGATGGCTTCACCGAACATATCCGGGCCCATCGGCAGTAGAGGAGGGTATCAATCGAGGCCGGGACTAGCGAGTGGCCACTCTAAATTTCCCGCGCATGCTTCACGTTTCGGCTCGCATCAAGCCCTCGTCAGCTAGTCTGCGTTGACTAGGGCGCGGGGAAACCACCAGTCCCGCTCTCGACCTCCCTCTCTCTACCTATCCATATTCTGTAGGATGCTTCCAGTGACGTTTTCAAAGCTCTCTCCATATATGAGCTTAGCGTCGATCTTGGCAGCCCTAGATTCTTGAAGAGACTGTAGAGCGACTTCGCTGGTAGTCCTCTTGCTCCGAATTCCACAGCGAAGAGATCTATCTATCTCAGCGTGCGCTGCGTAAACCGTTAGAGTTACACGAAGATAATGTATGGTGACGTTGTTTCTCTTAAATAGTTCTCAAAAAAAGTCCCCGACAGCATATATCTACCTTTTATGTGGAAGCCACTATAGCCAAAATAGTGAATGATAAATACATTTAAATTGGATACTGTATATTTACAATGCACATTTTATAGTTTGAATTAATCCTTATCAAAATAAATTTTTTTCTCGCTTCTGGTATTTAAAGTAGATAAACTTTGGCTTTTACACTAAGTAATTTGGACAAAATATAGTTTAAAAGTTACGACGATGAGATTGTCTTGATATGGCGTCCTGCGGTGCGGCGCACAGTACGGACAGGGCGGGGGGCAGCGGGGCGAGGCGAATATGTATGTATGAATTTCCTCCATAAAATTTAGGCCGATCATCTAAATTCGATTAAAATTAGTACACGCCATTGGTACACGCACATTTAGCTATACGAGACACGGGATAGGCTAAATAAAATTCAGTTCCGGTTACGCTAATAGGTGGAATATTTTACTTAGTTAGGTATCTAAAGGATTTGATTTATTTTAACTGAAGTTTCTTATTTTAATATCGATAGCTTTTTCCCGCGGATTCGCTCGCATGAAATTCGTATTTTAAAAGAAGAAAGTAAGTAACTTAGGCCAGGGCCCGAGGGTGAACTGGATTCAGATAAACAATAAACATTCTCAAAGAAAGAAGGTGTGGATCTAAGCTTGCGATGGCTTCACCGAACATATCCGGGCCCATCGGCAGTAGAGGAGGGTATTAATCGAGGTCGGGACTAGCGAGTGGCCACTCTAAATTTCCCGCGCATGCTTCACGTTTCGGCTCGCTTCAAGCCCTCGTCAGCCTCGTCAAGCCAACATACTAAAGGCGAGGCCGAAGGCCGAGCTACGTTCAGGAAGAGTATAAACCTTTTCGAAGAAAGTAAATAACAAAGGGCGAGGCCGAAGGCCGAGCTGCATTCAGGAAGACTATAAACCTTCTCGAAGAAATTAAGTAATCGAGGGCGAGGCCGAAGGCCAAGCTGCGTTCAGGAAGACTATAAACCTTCTTGGTGAAAGTAAGTAACTGAGGGCGAGGCCGAAGGCCGAGCTGCGTTCAGGAAGACGATAACCTTTTCGAAGAAAGTAAGTAACAGAGGGCGAGGCCGAAGGCCGAGCTGCGTTCAGGAAGACCATAAACCTTCTCGAAGGGAAGCACTGACGTGGCACCAAGTTCATCCGGTGTTATGGGCTGACATCACGGATGTTGTAGGTGATGTAGCCAACTGTGTCAGTTTCAATAAAAAAAATGCGTGGCCGAAGGCCGAGCTGTATCCTGGAAGACGCTGACGGTAAGTAACTATGGGCGATAGTTAAATACTTTCTTCAAGACGGTTTATAGTCTTCCTGAACGCAGCTCGGCCTTCGGCCTCACCCTCAATTACTTGATTTCTTCGAAAAGGTTTATAGTCTTCCTGAACGCAGCTCGGCCTTCGGCCTCGCCCTTATTTACTTACCTACTTTCTTCGAGAAGGTTTATGGTCTTCCTGAAAGCAGCTCGGCCTTCGGCCTCGCCCTCTGTTACTTACTTTCTTCGAAAAGGTTATCGTCTTCCTGAACGCAGCTCGGCCTTCGGCCTCACCCTCAGTTGCTTACTTTCATCGGAAAGGTTTAGTCTTCCTGATACTTTATTGCTCCAAAACATTTTACAGTACTAACAAACGATAAGTAAGTAGGTAATGCATGCAACGACATGAGGGGCAAAGGTGGACTTATACCTTAAAGGGATTTCTCCCTGCGAATCTTTGGATATTTGAGATTCGTATGCTGTGAGATATAAGTAGGTAGTAGCCACTGCATCTCTCCCCGTGTATGTCGTAAAAGGCGACTAAGGAATATGAATCCCTTCTTATATTACTAGGCGGTAGGGTTTAACGCGCCCGGGTTGGTACCAGCACACTGAAAGGTCGGTCGAAACGGCTATGTAAATAGTTTACCGTCCAGTTCAGTGTAGCCGGCACGACCGAAGGGAAGCACTGACGTGGCACCAAGTTCAACCGGTGTTATGGCCTGACATCACGGATGTTGTAGGTGATTTAGCCAACTGTGTCAGTTTCCATAAAAAAAAGACTTGAGTGTGGAAATGTAACATACCTTTATGGAATATAACTATGATGATAAGCTATAATATGTACATCAACA
Organism: Nematopogon swammerdamellus; assembly: GCA_946902875.1. Classification (NCBI taxonomy): domain Eukaryota; kingdom Metazoa; phylum Arthropoda; class Insecta; order Lepidoptera; family Adelidae; genus Nematopogon; species Nematopogon swammerdamellus. The sequence continues at coordinate 1,231,887 of OX336337.1, forward strand.
ATCTCGTCCTCACCAGCGAGGGTGCGGGCGCGCACTTTTCGCTCGGCGTCAGCATCCAATCTATCCCGACGCTGCTCTGCCTTTTCAGCCTCACGCTTAGCGAAATTACGCATTCTGTCCTGAAGCAACCTCTGCGAGCGTTTAGTTTCATCTTCATAGGACCTAACGCGTAATAGCCTCGCCCGAACGGCGGCTAACCGCGCCGCGTGTTCCTCGTCAGTTTCAATGGATCTGACTGCAGCGCGCCTTACCCTTTCTTCACTGAGGCGGCTTTCGCGCTCTTCTTGCGATTTCAATTTTCGTGCAAGTCTAATTCTCTTTGCATCATTGGATACACGATCTATGTTGGAACGTTTACGAGTGGGCATTATGCAATCAAGAAGTCCGAATCACAGATTACTGCTTGATATTATGTATACGCCGAATCTTTTAAGATTCGGACTTCAAAGATAATAATATGTAACCAAACCACTGTTTAGAGTGGTTTTTTTTAATCAGCTGATGTAAACTGCAAAGAGAATATAACGTAAACTGACAGGAGCCAATGTCACTTTGCAAAATATGTTGCCATGTATAATGGAATAGTACCTATTATGATAAAAATTTATACCTTTTGTTTTTATTGTTTGGTCTTGAATTTGATGAAAGCATTTTCCCTTCAGTTGGAGTGATTGCGTCCACTGGTCGTTTCCTGAATACAGCACGTCGGAGTGACGTATGGCAGCACTTGAATGACATCCTGAGCCGTTAAGGGTTTAAAATTATAATAACAGACAAGGCTGCATGGTATAATACCTTTGCCTATCCCAAAAAATGGGATAAAAGCAACCAAAAAAAAAAAAAAGCTATCTGTCACTTGTCAAAATACCTACCAAAGAGGATATAACCAAAACAAAAAAAACAAAGGATAAAACATCAAAGCGACCATGGCAGAGGAATGCATTTCATATGTGGAGGCTTCTTCCAAGTTTCCTGCAGTGAAACGCTCCTTCGCAGAGGTAACAGCGACCTCAGTTAGCACTCACTCCTTCACGCCAAACCCCCTTCGTAGCCAGTCTTCCAGTTTTAAGCCTACGACATCTTCCAAAAAAACTACCTTTTCTCAGCCACGCTCTCGCGCTCCGCTCGCCGCTGGCTACGACAGGAAAGCCCATCAGGCCCTCCTGAGTGAAATGGCTCCACCCCCATCTCAAAATGGCTGTGCTTATCCAGCCGAAGCAATCTCTATGCAAGTACCTACCTATAACATGCAAACGCTGTTCACGGCGTTCATTCAATTTATGTCCTCCCAAAATTTTTTACCGTCCAACGCTGCCATTAACATGCCCACTCCATTGCCCATCGTGAACATTCAACCGGAACGAGACCGTTCTACAGTGGAATTGTAGAAGTGTGTCCCGAAATAAATCTGAAGTATTGTATCTCGTTAATGAATATAAGCCAATCGTATTTGCCGCCTCGGAGACCTGGCTCAAGCCGGATTCTCGTTTTCGAGTTCCTGGCTACATCACGCTTCGGGACGACAGATGCGACGGGTATGGCGGATCTGCCCTATTCATTGACAAAAATTACCCCTATTCCATTGTCTCCCTACCTCCTCGTGGTGATGGCTTTAATGCCGTGGCCGCGACGGTGAAGGGTATCACCTTTCTTTCCATATATATTTCCCACCCATCCCCTCCCACCTTTCTTGATTTGAAATTGCTGGTCGAACAGATGCCGAAACCTTATTTAACCCTTTGGCTCCCAGAAGACCCGGCCGGGTCTTATGACGCGCCAATCTGATAACTCCCAGAAGACCCGGCCGGGTCTCGGCGCGGCGCGGCTCTCTATTTAATTCATAACTAATTCTACCAATTTCCTATCAAAGAACTGATTACTGGTATACATTCTTGGTTAAATTTACTAATAACTATTATCAAACATGACTGGGCAACACATCACCTTCACACAGAATATATTTTTTGAAAATGTAAAAAAAAAAAGGCTCCCATGACGACTGACATTTCCACAGACACTGGAATACACAGATCTTGTACCGTATTTTGTGTACCCGTATTCGAGAGTATGTCTTATTAGCTTTATTTAGAGGTATGACTCGTCTATGGAAATTATACAGTTTTGGTCAGAAAAAACCAAAAAAAAATGTCGAGCGTGTTTTGTTTTGCCTGGAGTTCAAAAAATCGGTCTGTGCTTCTAAATAAGTGAATCCTGAAGTGTTTGGTATGACTGAACGCGCAATTTCAGTACAAAGAAGACTGAATACAGATCAGTGATGAATCGATCGATTGAGGCGGGATATTCGAATTTGTGCGGGAGCGCGCGCGCCAAAATTTTGGGTTTTTGCGCGCGGCGAAAAGGGCTGGGAGTCAACGGTACGTAAGTTTATTAAAATCGTGGGAGCTGAAGGGTTAATATTGGGTGACTTTAACAGTCATAGCACGGTGTGGGGCTCGTCCACCAGTGACGCATCTGGCAACAGATTGCTCGAACTGTTGGACGAGCTCAACATATGTGTAATCAATAACGGGTCAACCACCCGTCGCTCTGCACCATTGCAAAATAAAAGTGTAGTGGACCTATCTCTGAGCACCCCTGATCTTGCTCCAGTTTTGTCGTGGAAAACTCTGAGGAGTTCCCACGGCAGTGATCATTTCCCTATTATTATAACCCTCCCATCACAATCATATTCAACTCAAAAAACCCCCTTATTAAAATATCGTTTGGATGGTGCCAACTGGGAGGACTTCGAAGCAGCCGTAGATAGGAGTGTTTTGGAACTCCCAGATGTCACACAAGACTCCCTTTTAACCTGCTACACTAAATTTAGTGACGCGTTGGTTGCTGCAGCTGATGAATCCATCCCACTCAAAAACACGTCTACGGACAGACGATCGTCGCCTCCTTGGTGGGATCGGGACTGCACCGCGTCTGTTCGCTCACGGGCTGATGCAGAGAGACTGTACGAGGTCGACATGTCTACCTCAAATTATCTGGAGCTGCGAAAGACTGAGGCAAAAACCAGGCGCCTTCTTCTTGAGAAGAAGCGTTTGGGGTGGCGAAGGTTTTGCAGCTCCATTTCACCGTCCACTCCCTCATCAGTTGTCTGGACCAATATTAGGAGGTATAGGGCTTCGTGGGTGGATGATGGTAGCTCTAGAGCATCGTCCCCCGCATGGAAAGACGCATTTCTGGATAAACTAGCTCCCCCATCCGTTCCTCAAATTGAGGAACTCGCCTCATCATACTCCTGTCAATCTCTCGACCCTATGGACTCCCCATATACTCTTCGTGAACTTCAAATCGTTCTTCAATACGTCAAGGATTCAGCCCCTGGTATTGATGGAATTCCATACTCTTTTCTCGTAACGTCCAGCACAGAAACTCGAAAATATTATCTGGACATGATAAACTTGATTATTGATACTGGGCTTATTCCTGAGTCCTGGAAAACACAACTCATTATCCCCATTCTTAAACCTCACAAAGACCCAAATGATGGATCATCCTACCGCCCTATTGCTCTTTCGCCTACCCTCTTGAAAATAACTGAACACATGGTCAAAAATAGGTTGGAATGGCTTGTGGAAAGTAGAGGCCTGTTGGCGGAAAGCCAATTCGGGTTTAGGAAGGGTAAGAGTACGATGGACAGCCTCAGTATATTTACTACGGACATTCGTTTGGCCTTCAGTCGAGACGAATCAGTTGTAGCTGCCTTCTTGGATGTGTCGGCAGCCTACGACAACGTATCTCTTCCCGTCCTCAGGCATAAGATGCAAAAACTGAGGTTGCCACAGAAGATGATACAATTCATCTGCAATCTCCTCACTCAACGCACGATCTTTCTCCGCACCAACGGGAAAGCCACTGACCCCAGAGTCATCTGGAAAGGCCTTCCCCAAGGTTCCGTCCTTAGTCCCCTCCTGTACAACATTTATACCCATGACCTGGAACAGTCCATCATCTCTCACTCCCGTATACTACAATATGCGGATGATCTTCTTATTTATTCTTCCCACAAATCAATCGTGAGGGCCTCTGGGTCCGTTGGCTATTCCATTCGATCTTTGACCTCGTGGCTAACTGCTCATGGCTTGGACCTATCCGCAGCTAAGAGCAATATAGTGGTGTTTTCAAGAAAGCGGCTCAGACCCCGTATTGATATAGTGTGCCACTCTTCCCGCATTCCCGTTCAGAACCAGGTTAAATTCCTGGGTGTCATACTGGACTCCAAAATGTCTGGAGCCCCTCATATTAACTATGTTGTAAAGAAATGTGAGCGCAACATCAAAATACTCCGCTGCCTGGCGGGAGTATGGTGGGGAGCCCACCCCTTCTCCTTAAAACTCATGTACAACGCCGTGATTCGTAGTCACTTGGACTACGGTATTTTCCTTTTAGAGCCCTGCAACAAATCTGCATTGAGAATGCTTGACCTCGTACAGTCAAAGTCCCTCCGCATAATCACAGGCGCAATGAAATCCAGCCCAGTCAATGCTCTTCAGGTGGAATGTGTAGATCCACCCCTCCATCTACGCCGGCAATTTCTGGCAGACAGGTATTTGTTCAGAGCTAGTAGATTTTCTAATCACTCCCTGTTTCCGAAGCTAAACCTACTCGCAGAACACACTCTGAATGGGAGGTACTGGTTTAATAAACTGAAGCCCAGACTCATTCAGAGCGTCACTAGGTTTAGCAACCTTGAAGCCCCTACCTATCGCTCTCCGACATTGCCTTTGCACGGATCGAAATATGAGGCCGTAATCTTAAAACCGAATGTAATTTTAGATTTTGGCCTTGAAAAGGACATGCCACGCGCTGAAGAATCGTTCAAGATTATTCTTGATAGAGATTGGCACGGGTGGGATGTAATTTTTACGGATGCCTCAAAATTAACACCAAAAGGTAACGTAGGAGTTGCCGTATATAAGCCCGGAAGCAACGACTACATGCGCACTCAGTGCCCACCCGAGTCCTCGGTCTATACGGGCGAGTGTATGGCTCTACTGGAGGCTGTCAGATTTGTGTCCCTCTCCGACACACTGGAACGGACCATAATTTTCTCAGATTCCCGCAGTTCTCTTCAGGCATTGGTACAGAACCCATTCAATTGCCAAATTCATAATCCCATAGTTCTATGTATTAAAGATACATTACTCACCTTAGGTCAAAAACAACTTGTTTTTGCCTGGATACCTTCACATACCGGCATTCGAGGCAATGAGCGTGTAGACGCTCTAGCCAAGGAGGCGGTGGTGTGTGGAGATAGGGCTCCGTTCATTAATTTTCCCCATGATTTGTTGGCACTCCCAAAAACATACCTTCATGATTCCTGGTCCGATGAATGGTCCGTGTCCAGTCGAGCGAGAGGGTCTTACTATGCCACCATTCAGCGGGTCATACCCGCAAAGCCATGGTTTTTTAAAATTACGGCTAATAAAAAGGAAACCTCAGTTCTGTGCCGAATGAGAATTGGACACTGCTGCACTCCAGTGCATCTAGCCCGACTTCGTATACTTGACTCATCAATCTGCGAGTGCGGACTGGACGAAGGAACCCTAGACCATATCCTCTTTGGTTGTCCAATTACCCTCGCGGTTAATTCCCCTCCGTTATATGCCACTTTACATTTGTTTAAAGTCCCACTTCCTACTAACATACAAACGATACTGTATACTAACAATTCCCATGTTATAAAATATATATTAAAATTTATAAAATGTAATGACGTAAGACTGTAATTAATTATATATAAATATATGTATAATGTTTTAGTTATTTATTTTCATCTTCTTATTTACAACTAAGTATGTGTCTTCCAGAATTTGTGCATGCAAACTAGTAACTTCAAATGCTTCGTTCCTTTCAACATTATTTTGTTTTATTATATTATAAAAAATAATCACAAATTTATACCGTGCAACTCCATCACTGGATACTGGCAGTAATAAACGAATTTCCTATTCGTTTGGTTGCCACTATTTAAAAAAAGAAGAAGAAGAAGAAGGATATAACCACTGCGTTTATACCTACTTTTCGCCAGGAAATCAGCATTTTCTGCATGCATGCATTTTCCTTTTCGTTTCCTCGTACGCCGATGTGAGATGGTTTCCAAATAAATTCAATAGTAAAACCTAGGAGTTAATTTCGAGAACAATATCTCTGATGGTGTGACTATATGGAGTACAGGGTTTTAGCGTTATGTTTCGTGTTTTCTATGGTTTTTAGAACGCTCATGCTGTCACTGACAATGCAATGACCCATAACTTCTGGTGATGTACTTCAGCGCTTGGAGTAAGGCTAATTGCCTCGGTGGCGTTTAAATTTATATATTACTATATATTTGTTTATAAATAAACAGGTAGGTACATGTAGTTATGTTTATTTATATTGTTTTAAATCAAAGCAGCTTTACTCACGGTTTCACTCCGAGCTATGTGGCTCGACGTTTCGGGCCAAGCGTATGGCCCATCTTCATGAGCACTCTGCCTAGTGCGACGGTGACTAGGCAGAGTGCTCATGAAGATGGGCCATACGCTTGGCCCGAAACGTCGAGCCACATAGCTCGGAGTGGAACCGTGAGTAAAGCTGCTTTGATTTTAAAACAATGTCTAACAACCACGGTAATTTAAAAACCCATACATAGATGTTTATTTATATTCAATAAAATAAGTTTTATTTCAATATAATACGTAATCAATTATAATAACAATGAAAAAAAAATACTAAAATTAACACCTATTAAATAGAAAAAAATTCATCCATCTCCGCCGACTCCCCTACCGTACCCAATCTATAAAAAAGTTTTTTGAGAAATTATGAATTTTGTTAATTTATGTGGAAACAACATCGCTTCGCAGGCGTCACTGTAAGCCATACACATAATTTGGGTCAGTAGAGAGAGGAAAATGAAGCATGTGACTAGTTTTCTGCAAGGAAGGACTCACCGATGAATAAAATTACAATAATAAGATCCGTTATGTATGACGTGCGGCTGGGAAACGTGGATTCTGACATCCGCTTTTCAAACCTTCTAATATTTTAGCTAGGTTATTTGTAACATTTAACCGCTCAGTCGTTGAATACCATATTCTCAAAACACCACATTCACCAAAGACCACATTCGCATAACACCATATTCGCAAATCACCACATTCGCATAACACCACATTCGCATAATACCACATTCTCTAAACATGATATTCTCAAAAAAGGTGAAAAAGTATAACTGGGGCAAAAAATTTTGATTGTAAAAACGAATACATCATCCTGGCCGATGAATTATTTCCTTGGGAGAGGCCTATGTCCAGCAGTGGACCGATACAGGCTGATAATGATGATGATGATGATATGAATAATAATGACAATGTCACATATTATTCTTATTCCATCAAAGCCCAGCATGTACCAGTTCATATCACTGATAAAGGAAGCCAAATTACAAAATATAAAATTTAAAAAAATTATTTACATTGTCCTGACATAAAAAGAAAATAATAAGTATAGTCAACGATTGTGTAAGAAAAACAATCTGTATTCAAGTGTGTTTGAAACGCTTATGTGAAATTAAGTAGTAATAATTAAGAATAATTTGTTTTTGTTTAAGAATAATTTCTGTTTCTTTTGATATTCCGTTTTTAATGAACAAATGAAATAATACAGAAAACTCCAAAGTCGCTTGGTGCAGGCACTGAAATCTCTCTATGAGGGTTCTAGGGCTTGCGTCAGGATAAACGGGGCATACACCGACTGGTTTGACATCTCTAGAGGGGTCAGACAGGGGTGTGTGGCGTCACCTTGGCTGTTCAATCTATTCATGGACAGCTGCTTGGCTGATCTTTTTTTTTTTTGTTATCCTGTATGGGTGGCTGAGTCGGAGGGGCCAAAGCGCATGCTCCGACCAGCCAATATCACCTCCGAGAAGGTAGGTGCCATACCGGAGACTTCCCTGGATTGCTGGCTATACTGGACTAGAGAACACAGCCGAGGCTGCTGTGCGGCCATCTTACATCCAGTACGGTGGTACCAACCCAGTCGGCTACAATTTGAGCCTACCACCTAGTAAGGGGCAAGGGAAGGGACCTACAGTTTTACACCGGTTCCGAACGGTGAAGCAGCAGGTGTAGGTATGCACGTAAATTTTTTCCTCAGAAAAAACTCATTGGTACACGCCGATCGGATTCGAACCTCGGACCTCTCACATGAGAAGCCGATGCCCAAACCACTCGGCCACCCGCCGCTGATCTGAAAGAATATGATTGTGGGTTAAGAATGGATGAGTTAGTTGTCAAATGCCTCTTGTACGCCGACGATCAAGTGATACTTGCGTCGTCGGTGGGCGAGCTGCAAGACATGGTAACTGTTATGGTTGAAGCATTTAAAAGGAAGGGAATGAAAGTGAATGTAAACAAGACGAAAGTAATGGTACTGGAAAGGAATGAAATAGTGTCCGAATGCGATGTAAGGATTGGGAATGAGAGACTGGAGCAAGTGAACGAATTCGTATATCTGGGGAATATGTTCACGCGGGATGGAAAATGTGAAGGAGATGTAGAAAAGAGAGTGAAAGCCGGCAACCAAGTGAATGGAGCGTTGCACGCTATTATGAGCAGCCAAAGCATGTCACCTAGGGCACGTTTGGCTGTCCATGGTGGAGTGCTGGCCCCTACACTTATGTACGGGAGTGAAAGTTGGGCATGGCAGAAGAAGCATGAAAGCAGGATTAATGCTGTGGAAATGCGCGCGTTGAGGAGTATGTGTGGAGTTACAATGAAAGATAGATTGAGAAAAAATATAAAAACCGCCTTCAAAAATGTATGAAATAAAAAAATAAAAATCGAACCCTAGAGTTGAAGGCGGTCGGTTATTTTTGCTTGCTTTAGCACCACCGCCTTCAACTCTAGGGCTCGATTTTTATTTTTTTATTTCATACATTTTTGAAGGCGGTTTTTATATTTTTTTAAATAGTTTTTTATTTCACAGTTTTTTTAGTAATTTTTATTTGCTATTAATGTACTCGGCGGTACTCTCGCTTTCCAATCCGATCTTGACCAAAAAAAAAATGGGACCACCTTGGAGCTAGACTGAACCGAACACAAAAAGAATCATCGAAATCGGTTCACAATTGGGGAAGATATTGCTGAACATACATAAAAAAAAATACATACAGCCGAACATAGAACCTCCTCCTTTTTTTAAGTCGGTTAAATAGTGTAGTGCGAGAGCGCTGTGGGCTGAAAGAAGATATAGTGACAAGGATTGAGAAAGGGATGCTTCGGTGGTTCGGTCATGTTGGAAGAATGGATGATAGGAGACTAACGAAAGAAATTTATGAAGCAAATGTGAGTGGAAGAGTCGGGAAGGGTCGCCCTAGACGCACTTACCTGGACCAGATCGGGCATGTGCTCAAAAAGGGGCAAGTGTACCGTGTGGGGCCGGTACTTTAAAAGAATAGCCCCACTGCATCTCTCCCCGTGCATGTCGTAAAAGGCGACTAAGGGATTTGACTCCCTTCTTATATTACTAGGTGGTAGGGTTTCACCCGCCCGGGTTGGTACCACCGCACTGAATGAAAGGTCGGTCGAAACGGCTATGTAAATAGTTTGTGTTTTCCGTCCAGTTCAGTGTAGCCGGCACGACCGAAGGGAAGCACTGACGTGGCACCAAGTTCACCCGGTGTTATGGGCTGACATCACGGATGTTGTAGGTGATGTAGCCAACCGTGTCAGTTTCAATAAAAAAAAAAAAAAAAAAAAAAGTGCCTAGTACCCGTAACCGACGAGCATGCATGAAGAACATTATGGGAGTGGAAGAGGCGGCAGAGGTGTGTCAGGATCGTGGCACGTGGAGATCCGTTGTCTCTGCCTACCCCACCGGGAAACAGGCGTGACGCTATGTATGTAACTCCAAAGTTTCATTTTGAGAAATTCCCACTATGCTACAAAAGAGTAGATTACTATAGAATCTATATCTGATAATGTTGAAGACTTTACTTTGAATGTGGTATCATAAGAATATTGTGTTATGCGAATGTGGTCTTATAAGATTATGACGTTTTGAGAATATCATGTTTTGAGAATATGATGTTTTGAGATTATGGTGTTTTGAGAATATGGTATTCAGCGCCTGAGGGCATTTAACGTGTTGCGTTCCATTGAGCGGCTACATTGGCGGTCAACAAGAAAACAAAGTGTGGTAAGGCCGCCCGCCAGGTGGTATGACGAAATCAAGTACGTCGGCGGAAAGCAGTGGTTCCGTACCGCTGAAAGCCGGGAGGACTGGAGAAAAATTAGAGAGGCGAATGTTCAGCATTGGACGCTTACTGACTGTTCCACTGAGTCCAATCTGACTCAGAACAACAATGGAAAACAAAAGAAAAATTTTGATACTCCGGTTAAATGTAGGTATTCCGGCTAGTGCGTAAATGATACCCACTAGATGGGGTTTTGAATTCTTGAAAAATGTACCCTATCACCCTGACACTCTGAGTGAGATGAATCCAACGACATTTCATGTTATTATCCATCGCGCCGTTTAGGCTACAGTGTGTGACATAGAAACAGAGATTCATACATACACTCGAATAACAACCCTCCTTTTTGTTGCGCTTAGTCGTGTAAAAAATTTTCTTAATGCATTGTATCACCTTACTCTACATCCTCCAAATTATTTTTCTTAACCCTTCAAATATCGCCTCAATTAAATGCTCTTCCCTCCTTATATTTCACTCGTTTTCGGCCCTCCAAGGCCGCGACCGCCGATCTTGACAAAAACTCAAATATTTCGTGAAATACTGAAGCTAGATCAATAAACTTGTTTGATTCAAATATACAACGTGTCCAAAAACTCTATGTCAAGCGGGAACCATGGAGTAGGCCAGTTTATGACTACCCAGGGAAAAATAAGAAAAAAAAAATCGGAGTCATTTGTTTTTTATGATATGAGCATTTTTTGAAAAATGTTGAAAATTTACATCTCGTACAACATTTTTAGGTACTACGACTACAAATTTTCAAATATAATTGTTAATATTTTTTTATTGGCAGCCTAAATAACTCTGCTATTGATCCATATCCCAAATAAAACCAAAATGCCCATAGTTTTATCACAAAAAAAATATTAAGTAAAATTTTTTTCTTAAAATTTTCAAAGATAATTATTTTTAGTTTACTTTGCCACTTCATAGTATAAAAAAAATGTACGTACACTACTATGGCAAGTTTTCACAAAAGTTGGGGCGACTAATCAAGATTTCAAAATGATATAATACCTCCCACATCATGCTTTAAAAAAGACTTGGTACTTGCCAACATAAAATAATACCTTACTCACTGAAAATTGCCTTCAGTGCTAGAGTGATGATAGTGTGGAGAGAAGGTGTAAAACTGTAGGTCCCTTCCCTTGCCTCTTACTAGGTGGTAGGCTCAAATTGTAGCCGACTGGGTTGGTACCACCGTACTGGATGTAAGATGGCCGCATAGCAACCTCGGTTGTGTTCTAGTACAGTATAGCCAGCAATCCAGGGAAGTCTCCGGTATGGCACCTACCTTCTCGGAGGTGATATTGGCTGGTCGGAGCATGCGCTTTAGCCCCTCCAACTCAGCTACCCATAACGGATTACATAAAAAGAAAAAAAAAAAAGGAGCGACATTTAATTTTTCGAATTATTTGAAAAATCACAAGCACAATCTGCATTGTTGGAGTATCGAGAATCCGCATCTTATGAGGGAAGACAAGTTTCAGTATCAATTTAAATTGAACTTGAGGACTGACATATTAAACGGCAAAGTTATTGGGCCATTTGAATTGCCAAGAAACTTGAATGGTGAAGTTTACCTAGATTTTCTTCAAAATCATCTGTCACATCTACTAGAAGATGTGCCATTTAACATTTTACGTACAATGTGGTACCAAAATGATGGTTGCCCTGCTCATTATGCCCATTCAGTGCGAGAATATCTGAACCAAGAGTATGCAGACCGTTTGATTGGGTGCCTTGGTCCAATTTTATGGCCGCCCCGTTCTCCAGATTTAAATGCGCTGGACATCTTTTACTGGGGTTGCCTGAAAGACAAGGTTTATTCGAAACCCATATCAACAATTGGCGAACTACGTCGAGGAATCTCGGAGGCTGCCCAACAGATCAATTTACGAGGATAGGCACGATTGGTGAAAAGGTCGTTTTTTAAGCGGTATCGCGCGTGTATTATTGCCCGTGGCAGACAGTTCGAACATTTTATTTAGAGTGAGTAATTATAATTTTTTTAAATCTATCATTCGTTTCATTTAAACTTCTTTTCCTTTGAAAATTGCGGAATGGCATCACTATCTGTTCCTATCTATCTAAATTCTAACATGCATCATGTCTCATAGGCACTGAAGGCAATTTTCACTGAGTAAGGTATTATTTTATGTTGGCAAGTACCATGTCTTTTTTAAAGCATGACGTGGGAGGTATTATATCATTTTGAAATCTTGATTAGTCGCGCCAACTTTTTTGAAAACTTGCTATGAAGTGGCAAATTAAACTAAAAATAATTATCTTTGAAAATTTTAAGAAAAAAATTTTACTTAATATTTTTTTGTGATATAACTATGGGCATTTTGGTTGTATTTGGGATACTGATCAATAGCAGAGTTATTTCGGCTACCAATAAAAAAAAAATTACAATTATATTGGCATATTTTTAGTCGTAGTACCTAAAAATGTTGTACGAGATGTAAATTTTCAACGTTTTTCAAAAAATGCTCATATCGTAAAAAACAAATGACTCAGATTTTTTTTCTTATTTTTCCCTGGGTAGCCATAAACTGGCCTACTCCCTGGTTCCCGCTTGACGTTGAGTTTTGGGACACGTTGTAAAATCAATAAAATTGTCTATAGATCAATCTCAAACAAATAAGGGTTTTTTTTTTTTTATGGAAACTTGACACGGTTGGCTACATCACCTACAACATCCGTGATGTCAGCCCATAACACCGGGTGAACTTGGTGCCACATCAGTGTTTCCCTTCGGTCGTGCCGGCTACACTGAACTGGACGGAAAACACAAACTATTTACATAGCCGTTTCGACCGACCTTTCATTCAGTGCGGTGGTACCAACCCGGGCGGGATAAACCCTACCACCTAGTAATATAAGAAGGGAGTCATATCCCTTAGTCGCCTTTTACGACATACACGGGGAGAGATGCAGTGGGGCTATTCTTTTAAAGTACCGGCCCCACACGGTACAAACGGGGTTACTGTAAAGGAACATACTTTTAGAAATAATAAATTATAACATACTTTTTCTTTGCAGAAATCAGCGAAATCTGATGTTCAACATGCGGCAGAGGACCCGTACTTAATACCCGTACGTAAATAACACGGACTAAAATTGACAAGACTGACCAACTGTTACGATCACCATACACGTGTTTGGTATCCAGAGAGAGGAAATTTTGCCAGTCAACGATCTATCACTGTCTTTCCTATAGGAATAAAGCAATGAAAGAACAAGATACAACAACGTTAAGCCCCGCGCGGGGCTTATAACATTTAACGATTTGACTTTCAAAAAACTCAGCGCGGGGCTGATTTATAACATTTAAAGGGTTAAGAATACTTGTAATATTCATAATTTTTTTTTGCTTCATTACCTACAAATTATCGACTTTATCTTCTTGGAAACATTGAGTTGAAACATACCGATTTCTCTTTTCTTTGAGGGTGTATGTACTTACTTAGTAGTTTTGGGAAACATGTGTTGTTGGAAATCAAAATGTTTTTTTTATATAATGTATGGTTGCCTGAGTCAGTGGGACCAGAGAACATGCTCCGACCAGTCAATATCACCTCCGATAAGGTACGTGCCATACCGGAGACTTCCCTTACTGGACTAGAGGAGAACAGCCGAGGCTAATATAAGATGGCCGCCATCTTACATCCAGTACGGTGGTACCAACCCAGTCGGCTACAATTTGATCCTACTATCTAGTAAGGGTTCCGAACGGTGAAGCAGCAGGTATAGGTATATGTACTAGGTCGGGTCATAAGTTCTGTCACAAATACATTATTAAATAAATTGTACGACTTTTTATGTTAGTTTGAAATATATATATGAAAAGAAAGGCAGGTTAAAGTAGATTAAAATTTTAAAATTATTAAAAAATTATTCGAAAAACCCTCCCAGATTTTGAATGCAGACTCTCAACCTGCCTGGCCAGTTGTCGATCGCAGCACGCACGACGTTCGTGTCTATATCAGCCGCCGCTGCACAGTATGAAATTTGACCTGATTTTCGGACATGGTATTTTTATTCCCAAACTAGTTAGTCTTTACTATTTTAAAAGCTAGAGTAGAACTCCCGTCTGTCAGTTACGTATAGTTGCAAAGTTATGAATTTTTGAAAAAGGTAAGTTTTTTTTGGCCGAAAAATAAAAAAAAAATATTACTCCGAGATTATGGAAAATATTAATAATTATATTTTTTTATATACAAGAATGACTATAGCCCCATTTTTTGAAGCAATTTCGAACCTTCTACAGTTAGTACAAAACGAGCAATAATTTTTTTTTTATTTTTCATTTTTATTTTTTTTCTCCTAAACCAAGTCGCATTAGCACAAAATTCTTACATTACAAATAACCCCAGACCTTGTTTAATAAGTGCTAAAAAAACTAAAAGATAATCCCGCTTGGTATAGGAGTTTTAACTAAATAATGTTTAGGCCGACAATTTTACAGTCAGGGTTGGCACTTTTCGAATCGTAGTTTAATTTTATTTTTTGGCCGAAAGTGAATTTTTTATTAAATTATGATTAATTATCATGATCGGATACGGTAAAGCGATTTTTTATAATTGCGTTATGCAGTCATTATATTGATATGGTCCCTTTTGAAAATAATGAAAAATTCCCGGGATTAAAAAAAATATTTCTAGTAGTGATATACCTAGTTAGTAACTTTCGATTGTTTTAACGTGCTCTGATGCACGTAGGTATACGTTAGCTATTGTAAACATTCCAAATTATATCAATAAAAACATTGGTAAGAAATTAGCTGTCATACCCCAAAGCTTTTCTGTTAGAAAATGCCTAGAGATCCTCTCATCTCCAACATTAGGTTGCGCCACAGACAGAAAAAGTTGCGAAAGTTACCACTTCCATCTCAGGCATTAGCATTGCTAAAACCGGCAGATGCCAACACTTTCGCCGAAGAATCTGCACCGAAGGATGCTGAGGAAATCAAAATCGATGCGGAAAATCGCATCGTGTTTGTACTCAAACTTCAGGTCTCGGTGAGATCTATCCATCTGTCACATAAACTTTTGTTTTGGTCATAACTCGAGAACCACTGGTGCTAGACCCATCGTGTTGGTACTCAAACTTCAGGTCTCGGTGAGATCTATCCATCTGTCACATGAATTTTTGTTTTGGTTATAACTCGAGAACCACTGGTGCTAGACCCATCGTGTTGGTACTCAAACTTCAGGTCTCGGTGAGATCTATCCATCTGTCACATGAATTTTTGTTTTGGTTATAACTCGAGAACCACTGGTGCTAGACCCATCGTGTTGGTACTCAAACTTCAGATCTTGGTGAGATCTATCCATCTGTCACATGACCTTTTGTTTTGGTCATAACTCGAGAACCACTGGTGCTAGACCCAACGTGTTGGTACTCAAACTTCAGGTCTCGGTGAGATCTATCCATCTCTCACCAAGATCTGAAGTTTGAGTACCAACACGATGGGTCTAGCACCAGTGGTTCTCGAGTTATAACCAAAACAAAAATTCATGTGACAGATGGATAGATCTCACCGAGACCTGAAGTTTGAGTACCAACACGATGGGTCTAGCACCAGTGGTTCTCGAGTTATGACCAAAACAAAAGTTTATGTGACAGATGGATAGATCTCACCGAGACCTGAAGTTTGAGTACAAACACGATGGGTCTAGCACCAGTGGTTCTCGAGTTATGACCAACACAAAAGTTCATGTGACAGATGGATAGATCTCACCGAGACCTGAAGTTTGAGTGCCAACACGATGGGTCTAGCACCAGTGGTTCTCGAGTTATGACCAAAACAAAAGTTCATGTGACAGATGGATAGATCTCACCAAGACCTGAAGTTTGAGTACCAACACAATGGGTCTAGCACCAGTGGTTCTCGAGATATGACCAAAACAAAAGTTCACGTGACAGATGGATAGATCTCACCGAGACCTGAAGTTTGAGTACCAACACGATGAGTCTAGCACCAGTGGTTCTTGAGTTATGACCAAAACAAAAGTTCACGTGACAGATGGATGGATATCATAAATCTACGTGAGGATAGCAGCGGCAGTGACGAGGACCTCTGTGACGTGGGGGAATCATCAGACAGTGATGAATATGGAATTACCCGGTACTACGGCACTGGGTTAACCTATCCACCTACAATAGAACGAACAGCTGAAACGGTGGCTGAAGTAAGTACATTAGGCACAAAATTTAAATAATATATAATTTTAATATTTAATAATTTACCGTGAAAATATAAATATTTAACATGATTCCAAGCAAAAAATAAACAGGTTTATTGCAAAATTTCATTCATCAAATAAATAAACAATAATAAAATACATTTTTTAAATTAAACTATATTCATAACCTCAGTTCACAGTCACTTCAATCACTCTTTGCGAGAGCGAGAAGTGTAGAGAAAGAGAAACCGCTCGGCAATAGTTGCTAGGTTGAATGGAGTGTAAGTATTCTTCAATACTGTTATTATTGAAATTATTATTAATAAATTGGCATCATTATTTTTGTTCATCCCCTGCCTAACCCTAAAATAATAAATGTAAAGAAATATGCAAATAAATATTATATTCCATAAAACGTATCTTGTTTTTTATTTATTATTTTAATTACTCTGTACTTATCTGTAGGTATATTTTAAGAAAATTTTTTACTACATACATACATACATAACGTCACGCCTGTTTCCCAGTGGGGTAGGCAGAGACAACGGATTTCCACGTTAAAATTTAAAATTTCTCACAAAATTTTTTACTGTTGGTCTATTTCAAGTCTTGGTTAATTTATTCATAGATATATTTGGACAAACTATTATTTAGTTGTTTAAAATTTTCGGCCAAACTTGGGCCGAAATTTTATGGCAACCCTAACGAAAAATCTTGAGTAGCTATAACTCCTATACCAAGCGGGATTATCTTTTGTTTTTTCTGGTACTTATTAAACATGGTCTAGGGTTAATTGTAATGTAAGAATTTTGTGCTAATGCGACTTGGTTTAGGAGAAAAAAAATAAAAACGAAAAATAAAAAATAAATTTTTACTCGTTTTGTACTAACTGTAGGAGGTTTGGAATAGCTTCAAATAAGGGGGGTAAAGTCATTCTTGTATATTGAAAAATATAATTATTAATATATTCCATAATCTCGGAGCAATAATTTTTTTTAATTTTTCGGCCAAAAAAAAGTTTGTTTTTCAAAAATTTATAACTTTGGAAGTATACATAACTGACCCACGGGAGTTCTACTCTACCTTTTCAAATACTAAAGACTGACTAGTTCTGGAGTAAAAAAACCATGTCCGAAAATCAGGTCAAATTTCATACTGTGCGCTGTAATCAGGGACGCTTTGAGAGACTCCAAATTCTGGTGAGGTTTAGCGCAGACTTTCTCCTCCAAATGTTGCCATATTTTGTAATCCAATGGTTTCAAGTCTGGGCTGGAGGAGGGCCATTCTTGGTGCCTGATGAAGTCGATTCCATGGGCGGTCAGCCAATTTTGCGTGCTTGCTGCCCTATGAGCTGGCGCAGAATCTTGTTGGTGTACCCAGTGTCTGTTTTCGAACATTTTGTGAGAAAGAGTTTCCACAATGTTTGAAAGCACCGTATTTTGGTAGACAACGGCACTGATTTTTACACCTTTCTCACAGAAAAACACCTCATTTAGGCCTGAATATGAGACTTCAAGCCAAACCATGAATAATGAAGAATGATGTCCACGCTGAACTCTCGGGATAGGCCTGCCCACTTCTTCACTGTTATGGGCATAAACTTTATCATTTTCTATGTTGTAACTTTGTTCAAGGTAAAAAAAAAATTTGTCTGAAAAAAGGATTTCGCGGTACTTTTTTACCGCGTACCGCCTTAACAAAGTCTGAGATCTCACTGTCCTTATTTTTTTCAGACGCTCATAAAGAAAATGTCATATTTTTTTTCGATAAGGCATTGATTTTATAACCCTGTCGGGACAGATAGACCACTCCATATAAAAAATTTGGTAACGTTGTAAATCGTAAAACCAACAGAGGGCGTTAATAATTTTTCTTGATGTTGTCGTAAAACAAACAGGTGGCGTTAATGTTTGTTAATACTTCTATACTAAGGGCGCTATCTAGTTGAAATACAACATGTATGTAGGTACCTTTAATTGTCACTAGGCTGTAGAATTACTGCTACTAGACAAAAGATGGCGCTTTCATTTATATTTATAAAGAACATTATTTATGTAAATTCCAAAATTTTTAATTATATTTGAATAATAAAATTATGACAATTTACAATAAAACTAAAACTTCTTATCAAATTAAATAAAATAAAAAAATGTTTTGAAAATAATTTGGTATACGGAACAAAATATTATTATGATTGTAATTTCCTGTTTGTGCGCTTTTAATAGATAGATCCACAGAGCACGGAATACCCCCGCGCGCGCGCGGGGGTATTCCGTGCTCTGTGGATAGAACGTATTTATTTAGTTGAACAGTTAAACAAATACTCGTCACTCTTCATTCTAATAATGTCAGCATTGTATGTAAAAAAAAATATGAAAACTGCCTTAAAAAATTTATGAAATTAAAAAAATCGAACCCTAGAGTTGAAGGCGGTGCTAAAGAAGGCTACACAAATCACAAAGGATATCATCCGCGCATGTTTTCTTTCATGTATCATTTTTGCTTGCTTTAGCACCGCCTTCAACTACTCTAGGGTTCGATTTTTTTTAATTTCATACATTTTTGAAGGCCTTTTTTATATATTTTTTTAAATAGTTTTTTATTTCACAGTTTTTTTTTAAATTTTTTGCTATTAATGTACTCGGCGGAATCGCTCGACCTTCGGCCTCGCGATTCCGCCTCGCTTTCCAATCTGATCTCGACCAAATTAAAATGGAACCACCTCATGGTTATCCCCTTTCAAACAAAAAAAAAGAATTTTCAAAATCGGCCCACAATAATTGACGGAGTAATCGCGTAACAAACATCCAAAAAAAGAAAACATACCGTCGAATTGAGAATCTCCTAGGTCTAAAGTAAATTGCTCGTGAAGACAAATTCAACGAGCCCAAACACGATGGGTTTATCATGTGTAGTTTAGGAGTTCCTATGGCCACCTTCCGTCTCCATCATCAGACCAGCTCGATGGTACTCGTACTCGTATAAATTAAGCGCATCTGGCCGGTCGGAAAAGATTTCAAATTTAGAATATTCATGAAACAAGGGTCCGAATATGAATGACAATATCGATTCATGTATTTCAATACAATGACAGAGAAAATTTCAAAATATTAGGTACGTATTTAATACTTTTTAGTTCTAGTTTATTTTTTTTTTAAGTCGGTTTTATATTTTTAAAACAGTTTTTATTTCATTCTTTTTAGTAATATTTAATAAAAAACCATAATCGAAATCGAATAATCGAAATCCGTTTGAAGTGGTACAGAATTATTCGCCATGTGTCAAACTGCAAATTGCTGAAAAAGTCCACATCACAAAAGTTTTGCTGAAGGTAACCACACACCAATAGTATTTTGTTGATTTTTCATAAACCGCTGAATCAATTTCGATAAAATTTCAATGGGAGCACCTCTGAAGTATGACCTACCAAACAAAAAAAGAATTTTCAAAATCAGCCCACAATTAACACGTTGAACGCCATACGACCCACCGGTGGGCCTAGCGTACTTTTCCGTTCGGGCCAAGCCAAACTCATTATATCCGTAATTTTCATCAACTTGAGATTTTCATCACAAAGTTTATAAAATGCGGTAATTTGTAAGGAAAATAAAAATTTGCGACATTTACCGTCTAATTTTCGAGATATAGCAAAAGGCTCACGGGTGGATCGTGTGGCCTCCTATGAAGGATTTGTATTTTTCTGTTGGCTGGGGCCGCGGGGTCACGCCGCGGCCCACCCGTTGCGCGCTCGCCGCGGACGCAGCGATCAATCCCGGTCCGGCTGCGTCGACAATTGAGGATGTTTTACGCTTTTCTCGCCAAAAATGGATTATTTTGAAGATTTCGAGTTAACACAAGAAGCGCTAACGCAGTTAGAAAACATCGAGATAGATCTTCTGAACCGTAGTTTCGGAATAGATTCTATGAAGACGTAGTTCAACCAACGAAAAGAAGATGCTGTCGAATTCTTTTGTCGGAGAGTGAGGATAGCGACGATGAAATGCGTATAGAAAGACGGAAGAGAATGAAACACACTCTGGAAAGGAAAGAGGGATTGGCCAGAAAAGTGAGAAGAACATGTCACCAATGTTATGCAAAGAACGTACCAATAATGGGTAGCAAACAGGCTAAAACCAAGTCGAAAAAAGTATCCACTTATTGCCAAAGCAGCCCAACTAAACCATTCCTTTGTTTGCCTTGTTTTAACAAGACTCACGGATAATTCTTTATTGTTTATGGTTAAGAGCCAAAGGGTTAAGATGATTGATTATTTTAAATAATGAAGTGTCATAACATAATGTTGTGATTGTTCAATTTCATAAATATTTTCTTTTGTTCAATTTCATAAATTATTTTCGTAATAAATAATGTCTTCTTATTTGGTAATGAAGAAAATGTTATGTTCATTTTTATTTTGACGAATATTTTCTTATTATTTTCTGGTTTTATTAATTCTATTAATAAAAATATAATTTTCTACCTTATCGTTAAGAGCAGCCCTAGCATCGTTACAATTAACTTAATAAAAAACTACAAGTTTCTATTGGATTTGAAAACCACGCCGTCCGCTTCGACTACAAGGCCATGCGGCTCACTTCCATATTGGCTTTGTAGCTGCGCTCTGTGGCTTGTAGGAAGCGTTTACGTAGGACCTCTCACGCGGCTCACCGGTGACCCCCATGACCTGAATGGTTCAGTAAGGAAAGGCTCACCGGTGAGCGGTGAGCCCCGTGGCCCAAACGGAAATACTGGATTTTTCATGTGGCGTTGAACGTGTAAGATTGTAATTTCCTGTTTGCGGTTTTACTCCGGTCCAAAGAGTTTACAAACTCTTTGGTTGTACCTAGCTCCGCTTATTTGTTGTTATATCCGCCATAGTAACACATATTCTGTGAAAATTTCAACGGGCTACCTATTACGGTTCAAGAGATACAGCCCTCGGACAGACAGACGGACGGACGGACGGACAGACAGACTTCGGAGGCTTAGTAATAGGCTTCCGTACAGGGATACTGAAACCTAAAAATAAGGGGTGAAATAGGGGTGAAAGTTTTTGTATGGGGAATCCATGATTTCTCAAGGTAAGGATATGAAAATTTAATATCTAGGCTTTTGGCACAGATTACTCAATAGATACTGCTTTTGGTAAGAAATAATGAAAAATGGTCAGGAAGAGGAAGTGGGAGAGAAAAGAGGGGGGAGTGGGTGGGAGGTACGTTTGTTAGCCTCGGTAGCTCAGTGGTGCAGGCAACACTGGGCGCGGTCAACACTTGGATGGGTGACCGCTCGACCATTGTAGGCTGACCGTGGTTCGGATTCCACGTAAAACTGTAGCACCCTTCCCTTCTTACCTTACTAGGGTTGGTACCACCGCACTGAATAAAACGTATTTCGAAACGGCTATGTAAATAGTTATTTTTTTCGTTTTTTTCCGTCCAGTTCAGTATAGCCGGCACGACATGTCCGACATCACGGATGTTGTAGGTGATGTATCCAACCATGTCAGTTTCCATAAAAAAAAGAAGAAGAGGAGGAGAGGTATGGAGGGAGGAAGGGTTAGTGAATGAGGGTAGGTGTGGGGGAGGGAGGTAGTAGAGGGAACGAGGAGGAATGGATATGGAGGGAGTGAGAGGTTGGAAGGGAGAAGGGGCGGGGTAAGAGGGGGTTGCGGACAGGATGAGGGGTAGTAGGGGAGGAATGGAATGCGAGCGGTGAATGCGAGGGTGATGGGAAGGAGGGGCGGCATGAGGGGAGGAAGGGAAGTAGGGAGAGAGGGAGGGAATGGGCGAAAGGGAAGGTGGCAAAGAGGGGTCCGTGAAGGGTGAGGGGAAGGAGGGGAGGAAGGCGGGATCGAGGAGAGAAGACAGGGAGAGAGGTGAGTGAGAGATGGGCGAGGAAGGAAGGGAGAAAAAGATAGAGAATATAAGAGAAGCGATGGTTTATTATCAATTTTGCATTTAAATCAGATTTACTATTTTTTTATTTTATTCGTCGTCGTCGGTAAAATCTACAATTTTATATAAAATATCATTGACTTATATATTCTGTAAAGTATAACACAAATACATTAAACCCACCCTCTTTTAATCTCTTTGGTATAACACAAAGACATTAAACCCACCCTTTTTAATCTCTTTGGTATAACCGTAGACAGAAAAAATAGTTCTGGACTCCGCACTTCATACTTCAATTATTACTAAAACGAGACACCGTGGTTAAGGTAGTGTGCGTATCGCGTAATACAGGACCGACCATCTCAAGAGATCGCAGTGATATTGTGTCATCCTTTTTCCACGCGCAGTAATCCCGTATCGCTTGCCTGCACGCTCCACGCAAACATTTACGTGTTCCAAAACAAGCGAATGTCGCACGTAGTCGATCGATAAATTGCCGCTTGCTTCAACGGCTCAAAACTATGGAGGTGGCTTTTTACTTCTTATTATTAAATTATTTATTAAAAACATTTATTGCAATTTTTTTCGTTTATTTTTTTTTTATGGAAACTGACACGGTTGGCTACATCACCTACAACGTCCGTGAGGTCAGCCCATAACACCGGGTGAACTAGGTGCCATGTCAGTGCTTTCCCCTTCGATCGTGCCGGCTACACTGAACTGGTCGGAAAACACAAACTATTTACATAGCCGTTTCAACCGACGTTTCATTCAGTGCGGTGGTACCAACCCGGGCGGGTTAGACCCTACCACCAAGTAAGATTAGGAGGGAAGGGACCTACAGTTTTACGATTTACATTTATTTGTGAAAGAAAACCTATGGATGATGAGTGAATTATTTTATAAAAATTTCAAACGCATTTGTCAATTTATGTCGACTTTAGACGTGTCTTATATCACTTGCAACTAAAATCACCTAAAATTTGACAGACGTGCTTAAATTAAGATTATTAAATCATTCGTTCATCTCCTGTCTTTCTTTCTCAAAATGACAATAATGACAGGAATATCAAAATTTTAGCTTTAATAGTGTGAAGTGTCTACTAGAAATAAAGCCAATATGTTACTAACATTAAAAACACAGACCAAGTTGACCAACCCACAAACCGAGGGTTCCGCACAAATACGACGGGGGCGTGGCTTTGAAGTGGGGAAGTTTGCTAGCAAATTGCTAGTAAGCTTATTGTGTAGACTGAAGTTAAAAAATAAATTTTAGTGAAATAATGTTTTGCCGGACGCGTAGTTTATTTAGTTTACTTAAAAGAAGAAACAGGTTTCCATACAACTTTTAATTTTTAATCTTTCATGCAAAATTAAAACTTTACTTTTTTTAACTACAAAAACATTGATTTTGAATAGACATGTATGCACAAACGACACGGGCTGCCTCGACATGGTCCCTATTAGGTTACGGTTAATTTATAGAAGATGCGGAGCGTAGTGACGCATCTTCTATAAATTAACCTTGATAATTTTTTTTGAACCACCAAACTGGTTATAAAAAGAAAAACATTTCTCACCTCCACTCATCACCTTTTTGATACATAAATATATTACAAACAAACTTAATTTTGCAGTCAACCTAAATAATAATTTCTCACTAACTATTTAAACGAGACCAGTTTTAATATTTTCGTATTCCTCCCTTTGATGTTAACTTTTTTGAACCACTTGTCATATACGTTTCATAAAGCAAATAAATATGTTATTCAAAATCTGTAAGAATCAAACAAGAACCAACCAAGAAAGAAACACGTAAATTTCTTGTGCACCTAAGTCCTTTTGCACAAATCGCAGATCAGGTCATGCTTGGAGTACTGCTTGCACCTGTGGGATGGCTCTGCCAAATATCAGCTTTTAAAAGGGAAATTGTTTGAAAAGAGGAATTTGTTAAAAAGGATTGCATTCCCACACGCTGGACTTACCGTGGATGCGTACCAACCTCTTCTGCAGATTTTTCCTCTATAGAACCGGTAAACTCTGGGACGCTCTCCTGTCTATATATTTCCTCCCAAGTACAGTCTCGGGTCCTTCAAGAGGGGCATGAACAGGCACCTGTCGGGCCGGCATGGCATTCGCAACCCCCGCATACGACCAAATGTCCATGGGCGTCCTTTGACATCTCATGGGTGCCTCGGCGCCACAGGTCGCGCTTTCAATAAAAAAAAACACAAAGAAAACACAAGCAAAAATCTGTAAATAAAAATCATGTAAGGGTTCTGGTATTTTGTTGATTTTATTGTAGCTTTTAAAATTGCCATCTAATATAGTAAAATATATATAATAAAAAAGAATTCTTTTGGGAATCCAGTGTTACCGTTTTCAAAGGTGGTGACGTAAAAAAATTTAATTTTAAAGAAGCCATCTCCACTTAATCCAAACACATTAAATGTATGAAGTGAAAATTTTTACTTTTTCTTATAAAACATTGTATTTGAAGGGATTTTCACTCTTGAAATATAATGCCAGATGCTCTCGTATACTACGCAGAGGCCTGAAGCCGGCATTTGTGTAATATTGAAGACGCTGAAGCAAGTGCTCTCGCGCTGGCGGTCGATGGCAGAATGAGCGGGCGATGCACGTAATATTTGAATTGCACGTATTTTTGGTGGGGCACGAATCGCCCTGACATGCGGAATCTTAATATTTTTTATGATCGAAGGGTATAACACCACCAGCAGCATCATAGATGGAAAAAATCTGGACTCAACTTTTTTTAATTCGGTGCCTGGACTCCGTACTTCATACTTCAACTATTACTAAAACGAGACACCGCGATTATGGTAGTGTGCGTATCGCGTGAATACAGAACCGACCGTCTCAAGAGATCGCAGCGATATTGTGTCATCCTTTTTCCACGCGCAGTAACCCGTATCGCTTGCCTGCACGCTCCACGCAAACATTTGCGTGTTCCAAAACAAGCGAACGTCGCGCGTCGATCGATAAATTGCCGCAACGGTTAAAAACTATGGAGGTGGCTTTTTACTTTCGAGCGACTGTAAGGAGAAAGGAAGTATTGTGATCGTCCAAAATTTCGAAGTTGAGAATTCGACTGATTTTTTTTTTTATTGAAACTGACACGGTTGGCTACATCACCTACAACATCCATGATGTCAGCCCATAACACCGGGTGAACTTGGTGGCACGTCAGTGCTTCCCTTAAAAAATAAATCCTATCGAGGCCTATCATTTCCTGCAGCGGATGAGTAGTCGTGGATCAGTAGTTTCCGAGATATGCCTTCTTTCCTTTTTCCTTTTTTATTCTGAAACGGCTGAACCGATTTTGAAAAAAAACAACTATTTCAAAAATAGCATTTTTTTTCTACGAAAAGAAACAAATTGCAAGTCGATCTGACCAGTAGTTCAGGAGTTATAAGCATTTATTGATTTTCGAAGCCTTTTTTCTAAGTGCCATAAATAGAAGGGCTTGATATGCGACTCTCGGGTATGTCGTCCTAGCAAGTCGGAAGAACTACCTTTAGGACGATATGCCTCACCTTCCTATAACTGTTATAGTTTTTGAGATCTAAGTCGCCAAAAGTACATAATTTTCGTGATTTGGTTTCATAAGGAACACTAAGCGGGGCCTATGGCAGTGCCTCAAGTGATAGTGCCCCTTATGAAACCAAATAATTTTCGTGACGCAACTTTTTGTAAAATACATTCGGCAGCAGGCTAAAGACGTTTCATCAAATTCACGTCAAAAACAAAGAAAACACAAAAAGAAATCTATAAATAAAAATAATGTTTAGGGGTTCTGGTATTTTGTTGAATTTATTCTAGCTTTTCAAATTTCCATCTAATATATTAAAACAATAAAAATATATTATTATAAAATAATTCTTTTGGGAATCCACCGTGTTTGTTTCCGTTTTCAAAGGTGGTGAGGTAAAAAAATATAATTTTAAAGAAGGTATCTCCACTTTATCCTAACCGCACGCGCGTATTTGAATTGCACGCAGGTTTGGTTGGTGGGTATTTGGCAACTATTCAATATAATAAGAAATAGGCATGCCATCTATAGACAAATAGGACAACTTAACTTTGGTCTGACATCTATGATGCAGAAGCGGCGAAATTATACATTTTATCCGCCAAGCTCACTGACTGACAAAACATGAAAATATTTATTGGAAAAATTATGAAAACCTTAAAATACACTATTTTGAAATTTCTACTTAATATAAAATAATCTTTAAATTTAACTATGCTGTTCCCACTTAGCATCGTTCTATAATTAGCAGATTTAAAAATATAATAATTATTTAATTCAAATTCGATACTCCTGGCGCCATCTTAGGACATAATTGAAGACTAATTTCATGTTACCTTTAAAACATCGCTGACGGTACATCTGACTCCCCCTATAAAATCAATGGATAAGGTCATAGTCCCAGGCAGTGGCGGCTGGTGACTTCAGTGACCGGTAGTGCGCTAAGTACCGACCTACTTAAATACCAAATTCCCCAACACATTATTGTCATGTTATTTTAAGATCAGGACTTCCGAATTTTTTAAACGCCTGCGTTTTATTATGTACGTACCTTGAATATTGTCAAGACACTCAATGAGTTGCAAAAAACAAGAAAAAAAATCCAAACAAGTTTTTTAACTTATTTTTAGTACCTTTATGAATACACCCCATAGACCACAACACTACTGCAGCTTTCAAAAAGAAAACAGTCCAAAAATACTTAAAAAAATATATATAAAAATAAAATCATTTGAAAAGTAGGAATTGAACCCGGGATCACCTGATTGTAAAGCCTTACCTTTAACCAACGCTTAGGCAAATATCGGCACCACTCAATTCACAGTATCACGTGACAGAAAGCACAAAACGTAACCATATCCCATTTTAAATATTCGCGCGCTAACGGGTATGTGACATCACATGACAGCGCGCTGACTCTAGGTAGACGGCAAAGAGTTTGTAAGACGGACTCGTGCAAAACGAATCGCTCGCGACGCGACGTGTCGCACGCGCGGGTATTCACGATATAGCGTCCTTGTTTGGCGCTCGTGCTCCGCACGCAGAACTCCTTTCGGCCCGTACTGTTTCTATGAAGTATCTTCTGTCTCACGCGCCAGCGGTGTTTTGCCGATCCCCATACATTCAGTATGGGAGACCCGCGTGCGATGTATATTCCGCACGGCGCGCGCGTTTACTCGCAAAAACGTGCCTTGTGATCTATAAAATAAGGTCGAATTCACATTCGTATTTATTTGGAGTACGATCTTTATGGTTTTAATGTAGTATGTTGTAAGGTATTATTTATTTTGAGTGAAGTGAAGACTTCTCGTGGTATGGTAGTGCGGCGCACGAGCGCACTTTAGGACCAGCCGCCAGTGGTCCCAGGTGTTCATTTAATACTCTTTTTACCGTGGTTCTGCTTAACTGCATCTACAGAGCTAAAATTTTTTCCTTGCGCACAGCATTTCGTTGGATTCGCGCCCTCACTGCCTTGATGATAGCCGATGTCCTAACCGTACGAGACCGGCTGCTCCTCTTGGGATGTTCGAAGATCGAATCTTCACCGAATCGTTTGATTGTACGTTAAAAAAACCTCAGCGTTATTTTTAATTTTTTTTAGCATTTTAAAAATCTCAGTTGGCTCGTAAGCGCAGCGGTGCAACGCAATAACTGCGATTGTGTCTTCCTTTTGCGTCCACTCCATGTTTTAAAATGGAGTAATATAATTTTATTTTTTTATTTTTAAAGACGCAAAACGATCCTCATTCAAAATCAATAAAAACATTTCTGGCCAGTATTCGAAAGTTGAAAATAATAAGGTTGTGACAGAACTTATGATCCGACTGCGTATGTAAATTTTTCCATCAGAAAAAACTCATTGGTACACGCCGACCGGATTCAAACCTAGGATCTCGCAAGAGAAACTAATGCCCAGACCACTCGCCCATCCACCACTTAATAATGCGCATACCTATCTTTCATGTTTTACTAGGTGGTAGGGATTAACCCAGGTTGGTAGGACAGCACTGAATAAAAGTTGGTGGAAACTGCTATGTAAATAGTACATATTTTCAGTCCAGTTCAGTGTAGCCGGCTCGATCAAATGGAAGCACTGACATGGCACCTAGTTCACCAAGGTGTTATGGGCCGACATCACGGATATTATAGGTGATAAGTATTAGTTTCCATAAAAACCTTTTTTTGTAATAATTGTTTTTTTTTTTATGAAATTAACCATTGTTCCTTTTGAGCTGATCCAAATATTATAAATTTCATGACTGTACTTTTAGATCCACTGCCCCAAATGAAAATAGGAAGCGGCGATCGGGTCGTTGCCTAAAGTTAAACTAAAAGCGGGGCCTATGGCAGTGCCTCAAGTGACAGTGCCCCTCCCTTATGAAACCTAATCAAATTCCTCAAATTATTCCTGTAGACCACCGATTTAAGGTAGCCCCACAGAAAAAAATCACAAGGAGTGAGATTGGGGCTCCGTGGGGAAATTCAACATCTCCCTTTTTCGAAATGAGTTTTTCCCGGGAACAATTTCTTTTAGCAGGTCTATGGGCACCCTAGCAGTAAGTATGGCATGTGGCGCCATCTTGTTGAAACCATATACTTATCTAAATCAACTGCCGTACTGCCTTGAATAACAGCAATACACACTCCCCGGTTTAGCGCGCAGCGCGGTTCCGAGGAATTAAGGATTCAAATAGCCAAGACCCTTTTGACCCACCTGTATTATCTAATTTCGTACATAGCATTCACTGAAGTTCATTGTTTCAGTCTTCACCAATATTATCTTTATTACAGTCAGCAATATTGGCGAAACTTGGCTGTGATGTAGTCTATTTCTTTAAAGAAATAAAGAAAATAACTTCAAAATAAATTGTCCATAGAATGCTTACATAGGTACCTAGGTTACCTATGTGTCCTTGCATAATATTCCCTACCATGCTCACTGGGTGCGTTCCCGTATCTTTAAATCCACATTGTTATCTTGATCGGCACATATGTTTCTTTGTCAGCCTCGGTAGCTCAGTGGTGCGGTCGGTCAACTGCTGTTAAGCACACCTGGGGGCGGTCAGTACTTGGATGGGTGACCGCACTGAATGAAACGTTGGTCGAAACGGCTATGTAAATAGTTCGTGTTTTCCGTCCAGTTCAGTGTAGCCGACATGAAATGAAGGGAAGCACTGACAGCTTTAATGGAGTTGGAGTTGTGTCTGCTCTCATACACATATTGGGGGTGAATCCCAAAGCCGAAGTTACCCTTCTGTTCCCTGGACACATTTTTATGAGCCAATTCCTAAAACCAGCATTTATTTTGCAAAAATTTTAATGTGAGATAATGCAGCAGATTAGGATCGAAACAGTGTGTGAATAATGAAGAATCTAGACCAAGTTTTTTTTTTAAGAAAACTGCATGGATTGGGTGGCTGTGGCGAAGGACCAACGGTGCATTTGACAGAGCAAAATTCATCTCCTCACGAAACCACGCTGAGTGAGATGCCATAACAGCAGATTTGCATACTATTGCTGGACCGTCTAGCGTGGCAATATGAAGTTTGAAGACTCCCAGGCGTCTGAAAAGAAACACTAGCCGGAAGAAGTTCCACACTCGACTGGTGCGACAAAGGAACATATCACCACCGAGGACCAACTACCGGTTCTCTAGATCTTTCCTCTATAGAACTGGTAAAATCTGCAACGCTCTCCTTGCCCATATACCCCCCCCCCCCCCCCCCCCCCCCCCTCTGTAATCTGTGCTGCGAATGTATGAGTTTCCATGCCCTCCAGGGGGTGGTAAATATTCAGCATCTGCCTCCCCTATTCGCCCTCCCCCCCCCCCCCCCCGCCCCCTCCCACAACCCTTACCCATGATTATTTGTTGATAGCTCTCACTGCGCTCCGGTGGGGGGGGGGGGGATGTTGTTTGTTTTGAGGGTTGGCTCTAAGTTCCTATTGGTCGGGGACCTTCGTGCAAAACCCCTTGATCTCCAACTGCCCCAGCCAATGTTCTCCATGAAGGGGCCACAAGAGGGCCGCCGGGGCGGCTGCAGACCTCGGGGGGGGGGGGGGGGGGGGGGGGGGGGGGGGTATGCCCTGAACCTAACTCAACTAACCAAACCACGTGACACGAAAAACATTCTGTGGAGGCGTCAGTCACTGTCAAACATCAGACCAAGGCACGTGGAGTCCGTTATCTCTGTCGACGCCCAGGTAGGTATGACGTATGGACAGTGACGACGTTATGTACAATCGCCACCTTTCCAAAATGCTGGCAAGATGGCCGCGAGTGCGCACGTGTCCCTCCCTCCCTCCTACATAGGATAATAGCGTATTATCTATTATCCTATGTAGGAGGGAGGGAGGGACACGTGGCAATCGGGATTTACCTAACTATCTACTTACGTAGTTAGCACCGTGTTCCTGTTTTTGACATTCCAAGTAATACTACATCGAATCATTCAATTGACATTCCACACTTACCAAGCTAGCTTGCCTCCGTTGCGTTAGCATCGTGTGAGCAGAAACAAAATGAAGTAGCAAAATGGCCGCCGCTTACATCGCGCCGGCATCTTCACTCTGTTCGAAATTTAAAGTTCGTTGGATGTTTTCATCAGGTTGAATATCGCTAAGCCGCGAATATTTTCCACAATAATTAGTTCACATTGGCCGAACAAGACGGTTATTTACCAAATTGGTCGCAATAACGAAACACTGCACTCAAACTCACTTTACTTTACCGAACCACGCGAGCGAGACGCGACGCGAACCGCTGAGCCATACCAAAAACATTTCTAATTCATTGTTCAGATGCTTCCGTTTCCGTTCCGGTTATTGTCTATGGTTTCTGCTGCCATGTGGACTACTTGTGCAAAATCAAACATGGCCGCCGAAATGCAAGATGGCCGCCGCCGACACACACTACTTTATTACGTCATTGAGGACGTATAGTAGTACCCTAGCGGCGATAACTTTTCTAATTCTCACAACACGATCACAGCCCACAATTTAAAATTTCGGATGAACTAAACAACACACAAAGCTATAAATAGTGGCGCATCGCGGTTCGCTGCGCGGCACATTTCCTTCCACCATGCTTTCATTCATCCGTCCGTTTACTTGCGTTGCGTGTGTGGGTGCGTGTGTTACCAGTTCTAAATAATACCATACCATATTATAAAAAATATTAGGTCTGTGCAGCATGCACATCGTTTTATTATGTATGTATGAGATCTAATATTGATTGATTAGTTGATTACTTAGCATCTTATAAATATATATCATACCTACATAAAATTAAACTGAATTAACCTGTGAATATAGAGTAAAGTGTGTGATTTTAGGGATTCTTTCTTTTATGGTCGTTCATTAGCACTTTTTGCCGAGCGAGAGGTGAGATCACGAAAGAAATAAATACGATTATTTTTTAACTAGAGCAAGGATACGATAGACTGGAAATCTAAAATGTTTTTTATTTTGCACTAACTCTAATTTTAAAAATGCTATAAATAAAAGAGGTTCCAGTATAAAAATATTAATGCATACGTATTTATATACACTATTATTATAATAAAACAATAATTATTATTTGTACCACTTGCCTAGCGATGATGGAAAGATAGGTTTTCTGCATTCATTTCGACCGTGTAGGGCCGGTACTTAAAAATAATAATATACTTAGTGCATTCTCCCCGTGCACGTCGTAAAAGGCGACTAAGGGATAAGAACGAGATGCCGTGCTAAAGGGCGACACGATAGCCACCTCTCTTCTCACCTCGGTGGTGCGGTCCTTCCACAGTCATGTAGCAGGTGGGTCGTTGTGCCTTTTTTTTATTGCTACCGAACTGGGTGGCTGTGCCCGAGGTCGAAGCGTCAGGCGCAGCCAATTTCACCCCTGAGGAGGTGCCCGTCTGGCTTGGAGGTGGACTAATGTCGCTGGGGGAAAGTTATTATCCCGCGATTTAAAGATCCGTAGGAGTGGGGAAAGATATTCCCCGGAAGCCCGTTCCACACCTTTGCAGTGCGGCACAAGAACGATTTAGAGAATCATGCAGTCTGAAGAACTCTTCTGTCGACTACAAAGGGGTGTTCCGCGAGAGTATGGCGGGTTTGGCGAAGGCGTTACTTGCTGCTTGATAGTTATCTTGTCCGAATGCTTTGCTAGACGTTGCGGTCGGTGTTATGCTATATCTACCACAGTCCTTTCAGCACAACACCGGTTACTCTGCTTTATGTATATTATGTATATGTATGTATTTCGCCCCTACTTCCAAAATTAGGTACCGCGCACCAGCTCACTGTTTGGCCCACATTACAATACAATACAAATTATTATAGATATTTACTTTGATAAAATTTGATATGAATGATAAAATCTTCACTGGCGCCTGACACCAAAATTGGGAGTCACCGAGAAATTTGTGTAAGTAAAGCCGCGTCTCCTGCGCATGTTTTTTCGAAACATTAGACAAGAAACATTACTCAAATCAAATCATTTATTGTGCACACATATTTAAAAACAACATATTGTGCAAACATGTTTCACATAAGTTTACATTTTTGAGACGCTTCGAGAGTATCGAGATATTTTAGCGACATTCGAAACAAAACACTAGTCTTTCGTCTGTTTTGTTTTGTTCGGTTTGATTTTGGCATGTGTTTTAAGCGCCTTTTTACATTGCCTGTTTACATAATCTTTTTTATGCGCTGTGTAAGTGTTTGTGCAGGATATACATAATGTATGTAAATATTCTGTAAATGTTTATATCACAG
The DNA here is from genome assembly GCA_946902875.1 of Nematopogon swammerdamellus. Taxonomy (NCBI): domain Eukaryota; kingdom Metazoa; phylum Arthropoda; class Insecta; order Lepidoptera; family Adelidae; genus Nematopogon; species Nematopogon swammerdamellus. The sequence continues at coordinate 1,265,040 of OX336337.1, forward strand.
AGCATCAAATACCTACCGCCCGCGCCCCCTACTAGAGGCGCCCTAAGCAATGATATTTGAAACCCAATAACCGTACGCTGAGCTGCTAGCGCTTCGTATGTGTGTGTGTGAGCTAGTATCGACACTACACACAAAGAGGAGCAAGTTAGGCACACGCACAAAACAAATGCACACGCACAACACACATAAGTAAGTCATAGGCCACGCCCACAGGCTTCAACGGCGTTGTAGAGAAATCGCGCTCAGGGCGCCTCTAGTAGGGGCGGGCGCGCGCATTTGATGCTCTGTGGTTTATATTGAGTTTTAAATGATAGATAATATAATTTTATTAACAATGTAGTGTATCGTACATAAAGTGAATTGATTTTACGAATTTATTAATTTAAATGTTTTGAATGTAATAACTATAAAAATACAAATATTATAATTAGTATAATTATTTAATGTAAGATATAGTGTGAATAGTAGTAAAGTTATAGGCAGTATCTATTTGATTTGTTGACATACTTGTGCTTGCTTATACGATGTATGTGAATGCCTAAATTATATGTGTATGTATATGACGGGGCGGAGGCGCCACAGCGCGGTGCGCGGGCTGTTACGATTCTTCCGTCCCCACCCCGCGCGTGCACTCAAAAACATTATTTCTCTATGGCTTTCATATAAATGTGTATGGCCACGCCCCAATGTTTCGATGTTTCTGTGTAATGTTTCGAAAAAAAAAACATTCGCAGGAGACCCGGCTTGAACGAAATGTCACTAATGCAATGACAAAAAGTCTAGTTTTGTCTCGGAGTATATGGAAAAGAACTATTGCATAATATATTGTATATTGTATTGTCATACATTACTTATTAATGCTTAATGTAGGTACTTTATAGACATAGTGGACGGAAAATGTCCAGCAAAGTGTCTTGCCAGTACGAATGTTTCAGAAACAACACACACGCCATTTTTTTTATTGACTTAATTATGCCATCTTGTTTTTTTAACGAAGACGCATGTTCTGTGCAGAAACCACACAAATCCGAGCATTGGTGAATTTACTGTAAGCAGTCAAAACTTGCGTATTTTTTAGAAACAACACACCTCCATTTTTGTGTTGTTTCTCAAAAAAATCACTTGGAAATACTGACATTCCGCCTTTTATTATTGACGAAAATGGAGCCTGGAAAATGAAGGCAGGTGGCCGAGCGGGCGGGCGTCGGCTTCTCATGCGAGAGGTCCGAGGTTCGAATCCGCTCGGCGTGTATCAATGAGTTTTTTCTGACGAAAAAATTTACGTGCATACCTACCTACACCTGCTGCTTCCCTGTCACCTGTCTCTTCCCTTGCCCCGACTGGGTTGATACCACCGTATACATGGGATATAAGATGGCCGCATAGCAGCCTCGGCTGTGGTCTCCTCTAGTCCAAGTATAGCCAGCAATCTAAAGGGAAGTCTCTGACCTACCTTCTAGGAGGTAAAATTGGCTGGTTGGAGCATGTGCCACTCAGCCACCCATATCGGATTACATAAAAGATCTTTAAAATATTTCAATATGTTTATTTAGTTTAGTTTTCTATTGATATTTTACCATGCCTGTATCACAATATTTGCCATAAAAAAGTTATTGTTTAATATAAGTAAAGTGTCTCTTGAATAATATGTCAATAAAACATTATAGTATCATAAAGGTGTTTAATTAAAAAAAAAAAAAATTTTTACATATAATGTATGACAAAAATTTTAAAAACAGCACATATCTACATAAACCATTTTTTTAGAAATGGCACACATCCTATTTTTTTTAGTAACAACACACATCCATGTTAAAAAAAAATTAATAGGTCGCTATTGCCAGCTTCAAATAAATACAAAATACTCAGTAAATGTGTATTTTATTATCTATGACTAGTGTGTATTGAGAAGACAACACTCATCTTAGGAAAATTTTGTACCAGACAGTTTTTTGTCCGTCCTGTAAAGTTGATGTTTGTGGATGTGTGTTGTCAAAGTAAAAGCCGATTCATTCTTCGCTGTGATAATCGATCTAGCTATCTGTGATAAAATGCCTTATGTTAAAATATAACAAATCTGAGTGCAGTAGAGTAGGGTACTGTCTATGGACGATGAAGAAAGAATAATCTAGACCAGTGTTCCCAAAGTCGTCTGGATCACCAAAAATTTGGTTGTCTGTAAAGTCGGTTTACGGACGATAGTTTTACGTGATGACGTGGAATAATCGTAGTACATAGAGCAAAGATCTGTAATTCTATTTCCAGTAGAAAGATCAATCATCTTGTGACTGGCCATCAATAAACTTCTGTTGTCTGATCTTGACAGTTTTACTTCTTTAAGACGTTTCCTTGGTAACTTTGACTATTCCGATTGTGCCTCTCTATCGCTTGTTACGCGCTCTCGCTTGCACACAGAGGCTCAGATGGATCGTGACACTTTTTCGTGTGTGGTGCAGCCTGTGTTCATCAATTTATAAGACGTGACGTCATCACGTCAAAAATAAAAAAAATAAAAAAAAGGGTCTAAAAAAATATTTCAAAAAATTATTAATAAAAAAAAATCGAGATCCACCCCATATACCTAACATGACAAAAAGCAGCATTGAAGCATTTTTTCGTAATAAGTTAACGATACTGAGTTAGCTAAGTATCTGAGGACTGTTCAAAAAATAAAAAGATCCAGTTGTAATTGAAATTTTTAATTACCTACTTGCTAAATATACGAAGATGTGCCGTAGCTGTAACCCTTAACCGTTCGGTTGCCGGGCGAACGACACGTCTCGGCCTGTCGGCCGACGACAACGTGTTACTTTGCTACTGTCGTCCTATAATGAAACTATATCTACTCGATTCAAAGCCTCGCGATCACCTTTAGCTTCTGCAACTGTATTTTCATCAATTTTAGGGCTACTTTTATCTTTCTTGCATTTCAGTGATAGTCTGTCAGTAATACCTACTCTGTCAGCCTCGGTATTATACCTAGCTTAGTGGTGCGGTAAGTCGACTGTTGCTAGCAACCCTGGGCGCGGTTAGTACTTGGGTGGGTGAGGGTGACCGCTCGACCGTTGGAGGCTGACCGTGGTTCGGATTCCACATAAAACTGTAGCTCCCTTCCCTTCTTACCTTTAGGTGGTAGGATTAATCCCGCCTGGGTTGATACCACCGCACTGAATGAAACGTCGGTCGAAATGCCTATGTAAATAGTTCTTTCTTGTTTACCGTCCAGTTTAGTGTAGCCGACATGAAATGAAGGGAAGCACTGACATGACACCTGGTGTTATGGGCTGACATCAGGGAAGTTTTGTAAACTGCTACCTGCGTAATATCTTTGTAGTACAGTGTTCTTACTGGAGCAAATAAATACACAATGTACTTCAAAACATCCTGTTTTTAACAAAGAACACACCTCACACACTCACGTGTAACGTTTAGTTCAGAGATATGTACAGTTTAGTTGACCCTCTGTTATGTGTACAAGAGGTGCATTAACATCAATGTATGTGTATGGTTTAAATTTCAGAAAAAAATATTTAGCGCGCTTTCACTCCTTTTTGACAGGGATGATGAAATGAACGTCCTTGGTCCACACAATGCTCTTTGGCGTTCACTTCTCTGTGGTGGTTATATTGAAAAAAAAACTTACAGTCGAATTGAGAACCTCCTCCTTTTGGGAAGTCGGTTAAAAAGATGGCGGATGAACAATTTTGTTTGCTGCGTCGTCGTAAATAAAAGTATATATTTTTTGGGTTAAAAAAAACGGTATTGTTAATGATACTCCACAGACAGACGGAGATAAAGATATTATACGAATTGGCGGTATGGTCAAATTATCTTTGCCTGCCTATTTATGGCGAAAACAATAACAACAACAACAATAAAGAGATTATGAAGTTTGATAATGTTGTGGTTCTCGCGGTGCGAGAATTTATACAACAGATGTTAAAAGCTACAACAGAATTGGCTGTACAAGTACATACTCTAATGAGTCTTGCCTGTTTCGGGAGGAGACGAATTAATATAAAAAAAAAATTATATAAAAAAAAATATAGCTGTCAGTGAAAGAGATTACCGCGTGATTACCGCACCCAGTGTTGCCAACTTAGTGCTAGCGCCACTAGATCTGGTGGTTTGGAATCCCGTCTGGTGGCCAAATTTGCGATCTAGGGTTTAGTGCTGAGTATGGTGGTTTGATCAGATTTGTTTAGTGGTTGTGCAAAAAATTTAGTGTTTAATCGATGAAGTGTTGCAACACGTACCTACACTTTCCCCAAGGATCTTTAAACAAAATTGGAACCAAATGTGTTTATGCTGCACCCATTCCATGCGATGAAGCTGAGACGCTTTCTTCTTCAGAAGAAGACTAATCTCAATTGCTATTTTAGTAATATTATTTTGTATGCAACCATCTGTCCTGTGATTGCAGTGATAATAATTATTATGTATACTTTGATCTGTTTGGAAATGATCGTACCTGATCTTTTATTTGAAGATCCTCAAAAGGACGTTTGTCCGGTTTTTCATTATTCTGAAGACCAGACACAGCCTCAAAAACCGGAATGTTTGTTACCTCAGAACTTTCGACTGGGTGAAGCATATTGAATTTTTTTTTTAAGCTGGTGCCGCCCTTGTGGTCCCATTTCAATTTGGCCACGATTGGATTGGAAAGCGAGTCGGTATCGCGAGGCCGAGGGCCGAGCGATTCTGCCGAGTACATTAATTGCCATAAAATACTAAAAAAACTGTGAAATAAAAAACTATTTAAAAAAATATAAAAACCGCTTTCAAAATTGTATGAAATAAAAAAAAATCTGAATCCATGAAATGAAATTTTTTATTTTTGAGTATTTCTGAAAATCTGGGGAAATTCTGGTGATTTCGACTGGCGCATCTGGTGGGCGAGCTAGAAAAGAGTTGGCAACACTGACCGCACCGCATGTTGATGTTGATCTCACACGCAACACAATGAACACTCGCAAGAAAATAGTTAAAACAGTGTATCGGGATAATGAGAGCGAACCCGAAGACTTCAGCGAATCTGCATCCGAAGCCGAGATCCCCGAACATGATTCGAGTGATGAAGAATCGAGCGGGTCGAACGATTCAGCTGAGGACTTCGCCAAGACACCGAACAGGAGCAAGCGAGCTAAAGGCGGGAAATCGACAGCGGCAGATCGAAAGCCACAGTTTGCAAAGAGGTTTCTGTCGCGCCTGACACAGCCGGAGGGTTTCTGTGCGGCGGAGGAAGGAGAGACTGAGGGGGCGCCGGCTTTCTCCGTGAAGGATCTGACAGAACAAGACAAGCTTCTGCCTGCCGTGCTGAACTTGTCTGAGAGTGGTCTGTACAGCTTCTGTGTATAGGCTTGCCAGATCTTATGTTAACCTTCCCGGGACATATCTACTACCTGCAGCCCTTCATAATATAGTGGAGAAATGAAAGACCAAAATTTTGCTGTAATATTTTTTACGGCAAACTTTTATAATTTTTTTATAGCGAACAGCTTTAGTAAGCAACACTGCACTAAAATAATGTAGAATCTTCCTTTATATTAATTACTCATATTTCTTGTTAGATGCTGATAATTGCTCTTTGCGTGACGTCAAGCGGTATATTATGTATGTACATACACATATTATTTTTCTTCCTGGAACAATTTTTTTTTAATCCGGTATGGGTGGCTGATTCGGAGGGGCCAAAGCGCATGCTCTGACCAGCCAATATCACCTCCGAGGAGGTAGGTGCCATACTGGAGACTTCCCTCGATTGCTGGCTATACTGGACTAGAGGAGAACACAACCGGGGCTGCTATGTGGCCATCTTACATCCAGTACGGTGGTACCGAGCCAGTCGGCTACAATTTGAGCCTACTTACCATCTAGTAAGGGGCAAGGTAAGGGACCTACAGTTTTATACCGGTTCCGAACGGTGAAGCAGCAGGTGTAGGTATGCACGTAAATTTTTTCGTCAGAAAAAACTCAGTACATGCCGACCGGATTCGAACCTCGGACCTCTCGCATGAGAAGCCGATGCCCAAACCACTCGGCCACCCGCCGCTTAGCAAATTGCAATCTCCGGGACAAAATGATCCTTCGCCGGGGCACTGGATTTTGGGGCCTAGCCTGGGACAATCCCGGAAATCCCGGGCACCTAGCAAGCCTACCTGTGTACAGTGTACTCTGTACTCGTGGCAGTTCCGACCAGAACCTTGTCACACTCACTTGTCATGTCATGTCAAATTAACGCCAAAATAGATTTTATTGTAGGGTTGGAAAATATACAAAAAAATACATATTATGTTTTTTATTATTTTATTGATGCATCCTAGTACATAGAAGTTGAATAATCCAATAAGAAGTCTCCGTTATGGCACCTAGCTCCTCGGAGGTGGTATTGGCCGCTCGGTGCATGTTCTCTGGCCCCTCCGAATCAGCCGCTCATACCGGATTACATAAAAAAATATATATGGTTGAAAGAAAAGTGCAGATGTTTGAAAAAAAAAATGTAATTGCAGATTGAAACCTTTGAAATCCTGATGAAATCTTTCAGACAGCAGTGATGATGAGCAGCCTATTAAGAAAGCATCACGAAATGTGTCCAATCTCGGCGCCAGCACGAGTACTGCTCCTCACCGTGCCTCTGACGACGAAGAAGAAGCGCAAGCCAGCTATACTGACGTAATTACATTATATAATGTTTTTTTTTATGGAAACTGACACGGTTGGCTACATCACCTACAACATCCGTGATGTCAGCCCATAACGCCGGGTGAACTTGGTCAGTGCTTCCCTTCGGTCGTGCCGGCTACACAGAACTGGACGGAAAACACAAACTATTTACATAGCCGTTTCGACGCCGCCGCAGGAGCTGCAAGCGGTGGTACGACACTGTGAGAAGCAGAAGATCGACATTATCATAGCCACGGAATCCAACACACACCACACACTATGGGGGAGTCCGGAGGATAACAAAAGAGGTGAGGACCTTGTTGAATTTTTATTCTCATCCAACCTAGAGCTTTTAAACAGAGGAACTCACAGGATAATAAACCATAATAGAACTAACCTTAGCCTCCACAGGGGCGGCCACACTAACATCCAACTGGCACGTATCCACAGACTTATCATGCTTAGACCACCGATATATTTACTTCAACATTGAATGGACTAAAGACAAAACCGTAGACAAATGGCGCAACCCGCGCAAAACAAATGTCACAACTTACAAGGCACAACTAGACAAGGACATCAGAAGTACACCACTACTTCTGATGGACACCATGACAAAAAACATAGACGCAAACGTAAATAACCTAACAACCAACATCTCGGAAACCTTCAAGAAAACATGCCCAGAAACAGAGGCAAACAACAACCAAAAGGGTAAGTGGTGGAACCCGGAACTGGAGAAGATAAAGAGAAAAGTTGGCAAGCTCTTTAATAGGGCTATGAACACCAAAACCAAACAAGAAAGGGACTGGTAAGCATATACGCAGGCCAGGTGCCATTACAAGCAGAGAATACAATTCCACAAAAGACAATCGTGGAGACGCTTCTGTGGAAATATAGCAAGCAACAACGAAGCCTCCAGGGTAAGGAAAATACTAGCAAAAGATAAACAATGTGAGATGGGCTCGCTAAGGAAACCAGATGGTACCTACGCCAGCACGGAGACGGACATAAGAACCGTACTGCTGGAAACACACTTCCCGGGCTGTGAGATAAAGAACGAAACAACCTGGGCAGAAACCTACGATAACACCAGCAAACCAGATCCAGAGGACTGGAGACTAGCCAGCGAAATCATAACACATGAAAAAGTTAACTGGGCCATAAACACCTTCCGCCAATTCAAATCGCCAGGACTAGACGAGATCTTTCCAGCTCTCCTACAATGGGGCGGCAGACAGATCCCAGACATACTGGTGGAGATATACAGGGCCTGTATAGCACACAGATATGTGCCGACTGAATGGAGGGAAGTGAAAGCCATCTTCATCCCAAAACCAGGAAGAAGCGACTACACACTTGCGAAATCATATAGGCCAATAAGCCTAACATCATTTCTGCTAAAAACCTTAGAAAGACTTTGCGACAGATTCATAAGAGACAGACCTCTAAAAATGAAGCCGCCTAACTACAACCAGCACGCGTACTGCACAGGGAGATCTACGGACTCGGCTCTGCACAATGTCGTATCGAAGATAGACAACGCGCTAAGCAATAATCAATCCAGTATCAGCGCATTCATTGACATTGAGGGAGCTTTCGATCGAACATCTTTCAGGTGTATAAACAAAAGCCTTGCAAAATTTGGTGTACCGCGCACGCTAACGCAATGGATCAACAATATGATATACCAACAACACTACGAGAGCAATAGTGGCCAAAGGATGTCCCCAAGGCGGAGTACTTTCCCCACTACTGTGGGACATGGTCGTAGACAGTCTAATAAGCAGACTAAACAACCTCGGATACCATACGGTAGGCTACTCGGATGACATAGTCACAATCATAAACGGCAGCAATGAGAAAATCATATGTGAACTCATGCAAAGTGCACTGAAAATTACAGAAAAATGTGCATAGAAAATGAACTAACAATAAATCTGGCCAAAACAGAGCTGGTTCTATTCACCAACAAGAGAAAACTTACACCAGACCTTCCAATGCCCAAATTATTTGGGACATCTCTCAGGTTATCCCCGGAGGTGAAATACCTAGGAGTGATTCTGGACAGCAAACTAAACTGGGACAAACATCTGACAAACAAGATCAACAAAGCCAAAATCTCTTTCTGGCAATGTAGAAGAATGTTGGGTAGAACATGGGGACTAAAACCTCGTATAACACAATGGCTCTATACAACAGTCATTAGACCCATGATAACATACGGCGCAGTTGTGTCACAGATTACTTACAGATGAATCTCTCCATAGAAAAAGTTCCATACCTTCGGCTTTAATAGCCTAAACTTTTGCGTCGCCAGTCGCTGCGTACGAAAATGTACCTAAACGAAAGAGCGTAAAGTGATTATTGCTTTGCAGCTGCGCGCGGACGCGGGGCCTTGAAGCAAACTCGGTGACGCTAGGGCTGCTACTTTCGATAAAAATATCAATGCATTATATTGTAAAGAGGAAATATGTGTGAATGTTTGTTCGCGAGCTACAGCACAGATTTAAAAATGTTTTTTTACTGTTATATTTTGATATATAACTGATATTTTTTTTGGTTTAACATATAGGCTACTACTAATTTATGCCCGCGGCTTCACCCTCGTTAAAATATATTAGAGGAAGAAATTAGTTCAGCCCGAAAATACTTCAGGTAATCCTACCTACCTACATACTACCCCCTGTAATGTTATTATTGTTACCTGTACGCATGCTTATCTAACTGATTTTATTCGGTATAGATTAAAAATTCATCTGCCAAGCGAATCCGGACTTATTGCCGGCGGAAATTACTTCCAGTCGACCTTTACATACACCTTTCTGCTTGGCAGAAGGCGGAGTTATTTATTATATAAGGAAGCCGACGTTTGCTTTAAAGCAGATGAAAGCGCGGACCGCACGTGTCGGTCTTATTATTAGCGGCGGCGTAGTGTTGCGGCGGCATGGCGCAGCGCACCAACAAAAGAGTCAAAGGAAGCCGACAAGCGAACCGCCTACCGCTACGCACCGCTAGCACATGCCGCTAGCTTTCTTCAAAGTGTCGCGCGCCGCGCGTGCACAGCTAGAATTAATATGTCATATTTTGGGATTATTCGTATTTGTAATCGTATCGTATTCGTATTTGTAAAAATAATCTTTAAAGTATACACAATGGTTTTCAATGTACATTTGGACACATTATGAAACATCTCGCCGGTGAAGAACACATTACTCCACGGCTTCACTGAACACATCCGGATCCATGTAACTAATCCAATTCTTGGATATTATAATTATGTACAATAATTAATTAATTGATTCCACAGAAAGGGCTCTAACGATTTGGATGAAAGTGTGTATTTGGGTAATGTTTTATTTTCCACCTTTATTTAGATAGGTGTAGATGCCGAGTTGCTCGGAGAAGCTCGGTCGCCCAGGTTCTTTATAATGCTTTCCATAAAACATGCCCAAGTATCCTCTCGAAAATTCAACTCTCAACTATTGTTCAGCATGTTGATTTTACATAATAGTTATAAATACTTAGTACTTTTATTAAATATTACACATTCAATTAAATATTTTTTGATCCAACACTTACATGCTTCCAATTTGAGCAATCGTTCTGACCTTGGTACAATTTGCTTTTGTATGTTGCAACTTATTTTTATTATGTGCTGTTAGCTTAGTTTGATTATGTGCTGGCCATAGCTGGGTGCGTTATCGTTAATCCGTTAATCCGTTATTAACGAAGTTAACAATGTGCCTAACTTTTTAACGATAGCGTTAATGTACAAAACTATTAACGGACTTAAGTTCCGTTAATAGTTTTTATTTCGTTAACTTTAAGTCCGTTATCCGTTAATTCTATTTGCATCTATCTCTACGTACGATAATTATCGTACGAAATTCCAATTCCCCAATTCCCAACCCAACAGAACAGAAGCTTAACGGAAGTTGATCTAGTTATACTCGAGTTACCTAGATAGAGTTACTTCTTACTTACAACTTACTAAATATAACTTCAGTGGAGAAAATTTTCAAATCTTAAACTCGAATCGTCAAATTATTCCACTTGTTTGTACGTAACATCACATCACTAACACAACATAACCTATTCTATTATATTATAAACATAAATAAAGCTAACCTAGCCAATGTAACCATCTTTGTTGTGTTGCGTGTTTAAATGATTAACTAAGTAAATGGCAATACAGTGCCTGATTAATAGAATTACTCTTAAAATAAAATAAAAACTCATGAATTATGAAAGTTTAATAATCAATTTGATATATACGATTAACGCCACGGGCTGTCGTGCCAGCGCAGCGCTGGTCGTCGTTCGCGGCATAGCAGGATCAACATTTTAATAAAACGAGCCCTAGCCACGGCGGACATTCCAAGTTTATTAGAACCGCCTGGCTTATGTCGTGACGATGGAAAGCGGCCCGATGGCATGACGTTGACCCCGTGGAGCAAAGGGAGGGCGTTGGTGTGGGACGCAACGTGTGTGGACACCCTTGCCCCCACTCACATTGTCGGTTCCTCCATCTCTGCCGGGTCTGCTGCTCTCGGGGCCCAAAATTTGAAGAAGAGCAAATATTCTACGCTGTGTTGCTCCTTTGAGTTTTTAGCCTTCGCCGTGGAAACCCTTGGCGTGTGGTCGCCCGACGCAAAATGCTTTTCGGATCAGCTCGGAAAGTTGTTAATAGAAAAGTCGGGCGACCGCCGCGCCAAATCTTTTTTTCTCCAGCGAATAGGGCTGGAGATTCAAAGGGGCAACGCGGCTAGTGTTTTGGGCACGGTGGGGGAGTCGGCGGAGATGGATGAAATTTTTTTTATTTAATAGGTGTTAATTTTAGTTTTAGTTTTTTTTCATTGTTATTGTGATTTTCTAAACAGAAATTAATAAAAATACCTTATTAACGCTAATGAATTAACGAACTTTCATTAACTTCCGTTACATTAGCGTTGAACTAACACTCTGGTGATTAACGAAGTAAAGTTTTTGAGTAACGGAAGTAGGATTAACCAAGTTAAATTTCTAATTAACGGTGCCCACCTTTGGTGCTGGCTCACTTAGGTCAAGCTTGTATTTGAATTTTATTGCAAACTAAAATTATTTTTACATTTTGAAGCCCGGTATTTACAATTTGAGTATACATTATGTAATACCTCCTGCCTGCTTTTCCAGGTATGGTCAAAGAACGCTCAAAACAGCGAGGAAGTGGCTCAAAATTGTTTCGAGCGACTCCAACAGCACACCACCATGCTTCAAGAGACGAAAGCCACTTTGGAGAAGTACCGAGCCAAGAAACCGCACGGCGAACCCACTGTCAAGGATTTACTTGCTCTCGGCGAAGAGACAGTTGAGAAGAAGGACAAAATTGAAAAGATGGAGAGCAGCGGCTCGGAAATGGAGGATTTTGAAGAAGTTAAAGGTATTGTGCTGAATTTATTTTAGGTACTATTTCAATAAAATCTTATGATGAGGATGCAGTGTAGGGCACAAGTTAAAAGTTCCACCGAGTAACCTATTGAACTATTTTGCTATCGCACAAAAAATAACAAAACATGCAAAATGAATTTTCCTATTGTATGTTTAGAACGGAAATTGGCTATGTAACCATTGATTTGTGTCCTACTGCACCAGCGTTTGATCGTGGATTTGCTAGACCGAAATCCCCCTAGCGAAATACTGAAAAAAAGAAGAATGTTCTTGATTGGCTATTTTGAAACTTCCGACTATGTCCATCCATGTAAAATTTCAGGTCCAGAAGTGAATCATGCAATATAATTAAAATAATTCCATGAGAAATTATTATCTAATCTTCTTTGTGGAAGTTCATTTGTTGATAATTTTATTATATTCACTTACAGATTCAAAACCCATACCGTCATCAGGGATCCAGTTAGTTGTAGATTTCCCCGACGCGGCTGCCAGAAAGTCTAAGACAATCGACATAGAGATGATGATGAGAAGGAAAATCAACCGAGTGAAGAAGGAGTATCAAGTTTACATGCACAAGGTTCACGTGCTTTGCTGGCTCGGCCACGGCAACTACGTTAACGGAACTCTCAATGATCAGGATGTCTTGGCCGCCGCACTTTCTTTGCTACCCTCTGATAAATGTTACCCCAGTGAGAGAGTGGACATGGCCTATCTCATAGAAATATCACAGTGGTACAGAAATAAAATGAAACTTCATCCTGACAAGAATGAAAATAAATTCAAACCCAAAGCCCCTCCGCTCAAGGAACTGCTGTTGAAACAAATTAAAACTAAGGTGGTGACATCTACGAAAATGCTGTGCTTAATATTTGTCAGTATGATGAGAGCGTTGGGTATTCAGTGCCGAGTGATGATGAACTTCGTCACTATGCCGATACGGCCGCCCACTTCCGAACTGTGTTCGCTGGCAGCAAAGCATAAAATGCAGCCAGGTAATAAGCAGAAAGAAACCTCTAATAATTCTGATAAGCCGGTCAAACCTAAGCAGTCTACTTCTACGAAATCATCCACAAAGAATATAAAATCAAAGATATCTCAATTGGATGGAAACTGTGATAGCTCTTCATCATTGTCTTCAATGGATTGTAGCGATTCAGATAATGAAATGTTTATGCAGTTGGATGGTAATGATGACGTAGACGTGGAGAAACCTAAAAGAAACACAAGAGCAAATAGACTATCACTGAAATCCAAGGAAGCAAAATGTAACCCCAAAATTGATGAAAATACAGTTATGAAAGGTAAAGGCTATCCAGAGGCATTAAATCGAGTAGATGAAGATTTTTCACCCCCCAAACGACAAAAACAAGACCCCGCAGGCTCGGAAAAGAACTGTACTGAAACTGAAGATGAGCGAAAGAGAAACAGTACCAGAAATGAAAAACGCGACACAAAGTCTAATGATAACCTGGACTCAAAGGGTGAACCTAAAAGAAAAAGTCCAAGACACGAAGGAAAACAGCAAACTAGAGGGAAATCACAAGAATCTAAAGCCAAATCCACATCTGGCGTTAATGATGAGGTCAGAGAAAACAAAAAGTCAGGAGACAAGACAGAACGCCTCAAGGCCGATGAAAATGTCAGCTCAACAATGAATGAAACAGAACTTAAGAGAAGTAGGAACAGAACTCCTAAGAGAGTTCCTAAATCAACTGCTACTGAATCAGGTAATAACCAGAATGAAAAAGTTGATATGAAAATTAGAATTACAGAAAAGACAACCAATGGAAAGGAACCACCAAAAACAAATACATCAGAACGTCAAAGGACTCGACGTTCAACAAATGGAACTGAGACCAATGTTAAACCAGTAAATAAAGACGTAGCCCAAATGAAACGCAAATCAGGACATGTGTCCAGTGAATTTTTTGAGGCATCTGCCGCAACAGCTAGAAGCAGCAGGCCAATTCCGAAGATTCAAGTGAACTCCAAAGATGTTGATAATACACTCGCTACAAAACAGCTCAGCTTGTCTCGTAAAAGAGGTCGGACTTCATCTCCCGGTTCATCTAAAGAAGCCGGGCCTTCCAAGCTAAAGTCTGATGGTAATTCTGTACCCAAGAAGCCAGAGAAGATTAGAACTAGAAGTGCACCTGGAAAAACTTTAGAAACAAGTAAATATTTTAGTGATCCACCTGAAAGTAAAAACAGACCTTCAACTAGCAGTAGAGCCGATGAAAAGAAGGATGGTGCACGGAGAGTTAGCCACAGAGATTTATTGGCAATATCACTGCAGAAAACGACCAAGTCAGATGTGAAAAATGATCTCGTGCAACTTATAAAAGGCAGAATCAGGGATGCCAAAATGGAAACAAAAAGAAAAACCGTAACAGGTATTTATTTACGATAATACTGCCATTGTGCTTATCGTAGCTCCTCTCTTCTCTCCATGATTGTCTTCGTGCCTCATTTTCTGCTTGATAATTATCTTGTCCTAATATTTTTGCTGAAGGTGGAGGTCGGTGTTATGCGGTAATTTTCTGACTTTCAGCACAAATCCAATCATTTTGCTTACCCTGATTGTCGAGATACAGTGCTTTTATTTTTAAAATGGTTGGCTACACATCACCTACTACATCTGTGATGCCAGACCTTAAAACATTGGTGAACTATATACAGTATTAGATATATATAGGATTATTTTCAAGGGCATTACTATTTTATTCAATGGTGGATGTTCCAAAGACTTATCATCGCATTGCAAACTTTCAGGAAAAGTAACAAAAGAGAGTGATTCCGACAGTGATTACTTGCCGGTGGAAACGAAGCGAGAAGGTTCCAGCGAGAACGACTTCAAACACCCCAAGAAGACTTTCAAGAGTCGAAAGTCGTTAGACCGCAGGGTGCTGTCTTCGGACGAGGAGAGCCAGAGGAAGCTCGGCGAGGATGTGTGGTGTGAGGTGTTTGTGGAAGAAGTGGAGCAGTGGATATGCATCGACATTGTCAAGCCTGAAGTGCATTGCGTGAAAAACATTTATGTGAGTATTGTTATGTGTGTGTGTGTTGTGTGACATGGTCGCAAACCGTATTAGCTTGGTGGTGCTACGCGTCGGCGTTCGATCACTGAAGATGTAGAACATAGATGTCTGTGGGTAATTTTGTTGGTGGTGTACAAATATTTTCAACTGTGGCTAAAATTTTCTTCAAAACATACCAAACCTATAACTAATAACTAAAACTATTCTTAAAGTGTAGTTTGAAGTACAGAGTAGCTGTGGAAGTGTTATCTCCTCAGGAAACCCAGGAATTCATACTCAATTCCAGACAATAAATAAATAAAAAAAAAACTACCCACATTTTTATGTAAAAATTGAATTTTATGTGAAAAAATTTGCAACAAATCGCTGGAACCAACTAAATTTAACTAAAAATAAAATCAAAAGCTCAAAATGAATCAATCCCCCAACTCTCAAAAGTGTAACAAGTGTAAAAAGTTAATTAACGACAAAAAACCCGGAGTGAAGTGTGATTCTTGCAAAATCATTCTATGTTCGGAGTGCGCAGGATTGTCGGCGACAGAATGTCGTGTGCTTGACCTGAAAACCAACAGGGTGCTCATCTTTATGTGCCCGGAATGTCGCGACAACTTAAAGCAGTTACCGACGCTCATCAACGTAATAGTCGAACTAAAGGAGGAAATTCGTTTGCTGAAAAGAAGTCAAGAACACACGGATATGGAACGCACTATAGCAGAGTGGCAGGAACGGAAGAGTCGGGCCAAAAATGTCATCCTTTTTGGTGTCCCGGAGTCGACGTCCTCGAGCGTGGAACAACGGAAGAAGGAGGACAGTGACGGCGTAGCTCGAGTGTTAGCCGCAGTTCCCGACTGTGAGCGTCCTGTTGCCGTCGTCCGTCTCGGCAAGCCGCAGCCAGGTCAATCCGCCTCTCGTCCACTCAAGCTCATCATGTCTGGTAAGCAGAAGGCCATTCATATTCTAAAGAATAAGAGCAAGCTGCCGGCAACGGCCTCAGTAAAATCAGACTTAACTCTGTGCCAGAGAGATCATCTAAAAAAGCTGCGAGAAGAGTTGGTGGAAAGAAACGGAAAGGGTGAGGCTGACATAACAATCAAATATGTCAACAATTGTCCAAAGATTGTCAAGATAGCAAAAAAGTAATGCTGTCTTCAGACATAATCCAATTTTCCTTTTTCTATACCAACCTGGCATCACTAACGGCTAAGTTTGACCAATTCTTAATGGAAATAAATAAACTCAAACCTGATTTTATCATAATAACGGAAACTCACCTTACATCAATGATTAAAGACAGCTTAATTGGCATAACCGGCTATACATTATTTCGAAAAGACAGAAGTGGAGGAAAAAAATGGGGTGGAGTAGCCATATATGTAGCTAACTCGCACAATGATGTACCTATACTAGCCAGACAGAACTTAACCTACCACAAGGACTCTGTAGAAGCACTCTGGCTTGATATTAAGTTTGGGAAATTCGAACTGTTGCTGGCCGGGGTGTACCGGCCGACACACTACACACTGGAAGATTCAGACAAACATCTTTTTCAAGCTATGCATGACGCGGCTGAATGTGGAACCACTCTTGGTGGGAAAGGGGCGAGAAAAGGATGACGCTGGCTCACCCGATGCGGCGCGGAGGCGCGCGCAAACGTGCCTGCTCGGCTCCTTCTTCCGTTCCCACCGGGTTGGGGCTGCAGCACTCGCCGGAGACTCCGGCGCGACCGCACTAACAGCCGCGGGGGGTGCGCTCGACCGCAAACACGCGAAACGCGAAGTTGGGCTCGGCGGGAGCGCACAGATACGCACGGCGTATTCAAAATGGTTTGGAGAAGCTCGCTGATTGTCCGTTTTCCGACGCGGGAGAGCACGGCTCGTCGTTCCCGGACGCCGGTTGATGGAGATCTCGTAGAATTTTCCACCAGCGACGGGTAGGTGAAAAGGAAAAAATTTGGTTGGGAGGACAGGTAGGTAGGCAGGAAAAATGTTAATACCCGCGAGATTTGAATCCACTGTCTCTCATTGATCAGAGATCAACCATACCGCCCCCCAAAGACCTGCTAAGGTCTTTAGAAAAATTCTAAAGGAAGGAAAGATTATTACGAAGTAAGCAATGAACTTCATGAACTATCCCACGAAATTATAAAAGAAGAATTAAAAATAAAAAGAGAAAAAAAAAATAAAGAAAAAATGTACAACTAAACGTGATGCCTATCTAAACTGCATGTTGGTCAGGCAGTGGGCAAACCTTAACAGTAGGTCTGAGGTACGTCCCCGTGGACGTCCTCAACTCGACCACTCTCACTACCCCATCTCCACCGGGACATAATTTGGTCACACGTCCTAGTCTCCATTGAAGAGGTGGCAAATTATCCTCTTTCAGAAGCGCCAAATCCCCAACTTCAAGATTTTTTTCTCCCTTCTGCCACTTGGGCCGTTGTTGTAAAGTATGAAGATATTCGGCCTGCCAACGATTCCAAAAGTGTTGGGATATTTGCTGGGTGAGCTGCCAACGAGTGAGACGATTCACAGGAGTGTGATCAAAGTCATATTCCGGAAGACCGACGAGTGGTTCGCCGATGAGAAAATGACCTGGTGTCAAGACATCCAGGTCGTTGGGGTCGCTAGACACTGGACAAAGTGGCCTTGAATTTAGTACGGCCTCTATTTTAGTAAATATGGTCGTTAATTCCTCGAAGGTGAGGATCTGTTCACCGATCACGCGTTTGAGGAGCAGCTTTGATGACTTAACAGCTGTCTCCCACAGACCGCCCATATGTGGAGCTTGCGGAGGGTTCATGTGCCAGCACACTTGAAGCTTGCGGAGTGCATCATGCAGTTTGCCCTGAGTGCCCGGATTCATCAAGAATTCTG
This sequence comes from Nematopogon swammerdamellus, assembly GCA_946902875.1. Classification (NCBI taxonomy): domain Eukaryota; kingdom Metazoa; phylum Arthropoda; class Insecta; order Lepidoptera; family Adelidae; genus Nematopogon; species Nematopogon swammerdamellus. The sequence continues at coordinate 1,283,047 of OX336337.1, forward strand.
TGACCTCATCGAGGTACCGTCGAGCACCTTGGAAGTTTGTGCCACAGTCGGTGAAAATATCAGTTACAATACCTCGCCTTGAAACCATTCGACTGAAGCTAGCCAAAAATGCATCTGTTGTGAGGTCCGAAACGACCTCTAGGTGAACGGCCTTGGTCGCAAAACACACAAACACGCACAAGTATGCCTTCTGTGTTTTCGCACCGCGGAGTTTGGAGGCCTTAATGGTGAAGGGGCCAGCAAAGTCGGCCCCGGACCTTTGAAAGGGTCTCGATCGATGGATACGATTTGCGGGAAGATCTCCCATGAAAGGCTCTATGGGTTTGGCCTTAAGTCTAAAGCAGCGAAGACACTTAAAAATCCGGAGTCGTATGGATCGTCTAGCGGACAAGATCCAAAACCTTCTTTGCAGTATCGCCATCAAGGCTGTTGCTCCGCAATGAAGATGCACTTGATGATGATGATCGATGATCAGATGAGTGAGATGATGTGCCCTAGGCAGCACAATAGGGTGCTTGGCATCGTATGCTAAGCTTGAGCGAGTCAACCTTCCGCCAACTCTTAGAATGCCTTGCGCATCCAAAAATGGGTTTAGGCGAAGAAGGTTGCTCTTAATCTGTTTATTTGCATGTAGAGCTGAAATTGTATCAGCAAACTCTACATTCTGCACAGTTTTTATTGTGACGAGTAGCGCGATGTCTAACTCTCTCACGGAGAGAGGACCCTGATGTTTGTCGTTAGGGTGGCGTGCATTGTGTGCAAACCGTAAACACCACCCTAGAACGAGCTGCAAGTTGTACAGCGCGCTAAACTTTGTCACAAAGGAGAAATCCTCGACAGTAGTCATAGACGTGACTGGAGGAATCCGTAGCCCTGGAAGGCTTTCCACGCTGACTGCCATGCAATCTGCGGGCCAAGCCTCAGGGGCTTCTGCTAACCACGGTGGAGCCCACCACAGGGGGTGGTCCACCAATTCCTGAGGATATAGACCGCGACTGGCGCAATCTGCAGCATTGAGTGATGACGGTACGTATCGCCAGCTGTCGGGGGACAGAAGGCCTTGAGCCTGCGAGACTCGATTGGCCTCATATGTCTGCAGCTTGTGAGCCGAAGTACGTAGCCACGTCAAAACAATGCTGGAATCGCACCAGGCTGTCACCGCTCCAACTTGCATCCTCGACGATAGCACCCTTACCACGTGATCCAGGAGGCGAGCAACGAGCACGGCTCCACATAGCTCAAGTCTTGGAATGGTAAGTTTTTGTTTGAGAGGTGCCACCCTCGATTTTGCCATGACGAGATGCACTGAGACCTCCCCATGTATGTCCCGTCCACGTAGGTACACTACCGCAGCGTACCCACGCTCGGACGCATCGCTGAAGCCGTGAAGCTCACACCCCTCGGTGTGTTCTGATAGAATGTGCCTGTTGATTCGCACTCGATTTAATGATTGAAAATTGGCAACGAAGGAATTCCATTTTTGGAGAAACTCTATCGGTAGAGTTTCATCCCACGCAAGCTCTAATAGCCATAAGTTTTGCATAAATGCCTTCGCGAAAAATGTCATCGGGGTGAGGTAGCCACACGGGTCATACAAGCGTGCAATGTTGGATAGAATGCCACGCTTGGTGTTTGCATTGCCAATTTTCGACACTTGATACAAGAATTTATCACTGCGGGCGCTCCACTCCAAGCCCAGAATTTTGAATATATTATCTCCGGCTTCCTCGAACCGAAGTGGAGTCTCGCAGTGATCGGGAGGAAGATGATCGAGCAGCTTCGGGTGATTGCTAGACCACTTTCGCAATTGAAAACCACCTTGTTGGAGGACGGCTACGACCTCCTCTTGCAGGTGCTTGGCAGACTCTACACTGTTGCTCCCGCTGACGATGTCGTCCACAAATATGTCCTCCTTCAGGACCCGAGAGGCGGCTGGATGTTCAAGCTCGTTGATAACTGCTAGCTCGTGGATTACCCTCATGGCCAAGTATGCAGCACTAGAGACACCGTACGTGACAGTTGTCAGTTCATACTGTTGAACTGGACTGTTCGGTGACTCGCGCCAAAATATTGTTTGGTACTTGCAGTCTTCCTCGTGCATACGAACTTGGCGATACATCTGTTTCACGTCTGACGTGAAAACAACTGCATGCACGCGGAAGCGCAGAATGATGTCCTCAATGTTTTGCTGCAACTTGGGGCCAGGAATCAAAACATGGTTTAGGGATATCCCGGACGTGCTAGGCATCGAAGCATCGAACACAGCCCTCAGTTTTGTGGTGCTGCTCGATTCCTTCAGCACCCCGTGATGCGGTATATGGTACCGGTCGACACCCTCCCGAGACGAAACCGGTCGCATGTGCCCTGCGTCTAAGTAGTCGCGCATGAATGCTACGTATAAATCCTTCAGCTTGGGATCACGAGCCAGCTTACGCTCAAGCAAATGAAAGCGCTTCAACGCTATAGCATGCGTTCCTCCCAGCTGCTTGCGACCTGACTTGAAGGGCAGGCGAACGACAAAACGGCCAGTCTCGTCACGCGAGTGGGTCTCAACAAAATGTTTCTCGCATTGAACGTTCTCCGGATCATGAATCTCGGAGTGAGGAGGCTCCTCAGATTCCCAAAATTTATTCAGCGCGAGATCCAAGTTAAGCGTGCATGCCAACGACGTAACCGGTTCACGTCGCGGCGATGCGATGGGAGCTCTACCCAAGAGCACCCATCCGAAGACGGTAGAGTAAGCAGTCGGCATACCGTCGCCGAGCTTGAACATCCTGCCGTCGAAGATTTGATCATAAAGATCAGCACCGATCAGTAAGTCGATGGGACTTGAAATAGCGAACTTGGGATCAGCTAGCATAATGTTCCGACACGCCTCGTGCACTTGCGCAGCTACACGTACCGATGGCATGTTATTGACAACGCGCTTAAGAATGAGAGCGTTGGTTGTGAGTGTGGACTGTGACCCCACCGAGCACGGCTTGATGGTGCACAGCACACTCCCATTAGTGCGTAGTGCACTCGATGTACCTAATCCGATGATTGTACCGGAAGTCGACCGACGGAGTCGTAGCTTCTGGGCGATGTTTTCTGTGATCACCGACACTTGTGAGCCGCTGTCCAGCAACGCACGCACACAATGATATTGACCATCAATATCACCGATGTTGACTAGAGCAGTCGCTAGCAACACGGTAGAGTTGACGTGGACGCCGCTGAACGTGTGAGACTGGACTGTGGAGCTGAACGTCGACACAGCAGCCTCCCCTTCGCACGTTGGTTCACAAGTGAGGTTGGACGATGAGGTTGGAATGTGTATTTTAGTGTGGTGCCGACCCCGACACACTTGGCAAGAAAATTTAGAAGTACATTTTGCAACTGAGTGGGGGCGCAGGCAATTAAAACAAAGTTTATGTTCCATGACACAGGCTTTCCGTTGCTCGGGTGTCATGGAGTTGAACTTGTCACAATGGTAAACTGGATGATTGCTACCACAACAGGGACAGCCTTCGGTGCTTGATGTAAAGCACTTGCTAGTGCCTCCTGGTCTACCTTTACTTGCACTAGAAGGCTTTACGCTAGACGAGACGTTTTCTAAAACCCGAAGTTGGTTTTCTAGAAATATCAGCAATTCGCTGAAAGTCGGAATTTCTGAAGAGTCGTGGTCAAGCTCGAACATGCTCCGCAAACTTGTGGGTAACTTCCGAGAGATGATGTGAAGCAGTATGAAGCTCCACGAATCGACGCTGAACTTGAGTGCATTTAACGCCTGAGTGTTTTCCTTCAGAGTATTTACGAACTTGCGCAGACAATTTTGATTAATTTCACTAAAGTGCTGAAGCGACAAGATCGCATCGAGATGCATGTCAGCAATGAGGCGCTTATTTTCGTACCGATCCGTTAATAGTTGGTACGCCACCGTGTAATTATCTTCACAAATTGGCAAATGTCGCACTAAATTCAACGGCTCCTTGTCCAGCGTGCTAAATAGGTAATGCATTTTCTGCACTCCGTTTAGGCAATCATTGTTGTGAACTAAACTATTGAAGACTGAAATGAAATTAGTCCACTCAGTAATGACACCACTGTACCTTGTCAGTTCGATCTTCGGAAGTTGAAATTTTGTTTGACCTCTCACTGGTGCACTGTTTTTATTGTCAACAACACTTTCGGCCGCTGCTGTACCGCATATGTCGGTGTGAAGCACCTGAACGGAGTAAAACATTTCGAAGAACTCATCATACTCCGCGTCAAGTCTACTAGAATCTGCCTTTTCATCACTGCTAGAGGCAATAAACATGTGTGAATTCTCAAAGTCTAACCTTAGTTTTTCTATGTCTCGAAAACGCGCTTTGAATTGAGACACTCGCGATTCATCACGACTTTCGGATATATCCGTGGCTAGCTTGTAAATAGCTTGCAAAGACTTCAACACTAACCTTCGTTGCATACGCGAACTTTGCAGAGTTCTAGATTCCATGTTTGTTGTTTGTTTACAAACTCGCTTCAACTGACAGTGACAGTAAAGACCGACAGCCGCTTGACAGTGACAGCCACACAATCAGTAAGACTGACCAAATGGCTGAATGATTGAGACTGAAGTACCGACTGACTGACAGTCTGGGAGGGCCGATTGCCAGTAGGCAGAGAAACCTGGCTAGAACAATCTGACCAAAGACAATTATTTTAAATTTCCCGCCTTTAGGACGGAAACGGTTTGGCTAATGCAACCGACCAATGAGAGAACGCGGCGAAGTGAAAACGAGAAAATGAAAGATTTTACTTTATCAAAGTGAATTTACAGGTTACAAAGATCGCAAAAATGTTGAAAATGATGATTTTACAAATAGATTTAGGAAAAAACGATAGAAACTGGTTAGAAACACGGAAATATCCGCTCAAAGGACCAAAATGGTGGGAAAGGGGCGAGAAAAGGATGACGCTGGCTCACCCGATGCGGCGCGGAGGCGCGCGCAAACGTGCCTGCTCGGCTCCTTCTTCCGTTCCCACCGGGTTGGGGCTGCAGCACTCGCCGGAGACTCCGGCGCGACCGCACTAACAGCCGCGGGGGGTGCGCTCGACCGCAAACACGCGAAACGCGAAGTTGGGCTCGGCGGGAGCGCACAGATACGCACGGCGTATTCAAAATGGTTTGGAGAAGCTCGCTGATTGTCCGTTTTCCGACGCGGGAGAGCACGGCTCGTCGTTCCCGGACGCCGGTTGATGGAGATCTCGTAGAATTTTCCACCAGCGACGGGTAGGTGAAAAGGAAAAAATTTGGTTGGGAGGACAGGTAGGTAGGCAGGAAAAATGTTAATACCCGCGAGATTTGAATCCACTGTCTCTCATTGATCAGAGATCAACCAACTCTCATTATGGGTGATTTTAATTTACCTGACATCCATTGGCCACTCGAAAACATTGACGGGTACAACACACTTCACAGCGCATTCATAGAAATGTACACAAGCAGCAGTCTTCACCAACTAGTAAAAGAAATTACACGCAAACGCAACAACCAAGAGTCTCTCATAGACCTAATACTTTGCAACGATCAAGACTTGTGTACCAAAATCGAACACCATCCAAACATAGGCAAGAGCGACCACCTTGTGCTGATAACAACAATGCAATTCATTCAAGAGGAAAATCACAGTCACACCATAAAGCCACGCCGCAACTACTTTAAAGCCAACTACAAAAATGTGAGTGATATGCTAAAAGCAGAAAAATTAACTAATACTGAACACACAGATATTCACGACGCTTGGAATGAGTTCAAAACTATCACAAAAAAATCCCTAGACTGCCATGTACCCTTCTCGAAACCAACTAGTAAAGTAAACAATAAACCATGGGTAAACCACCACATTGTTGACATGACAAAAGAGAAAAAACGTCTCTGGAAAATATACCAGCGAAACAAAACAAATGAAAACTATTCAGCTTACCACAATGTAAATAATAAAATAGTAGCAACCATACGTCACTTTAGACAAACCTTTGAGGCAAACGTCGTCGATACAGGACCGAAGGCATTTTACAGATACATTCGCAAACAATTATCATCGAAAGTATGCACACCACCAGCTCTACGACCAGATGACTCAAGCGACATAGTAACCGATCATCATGCTGTAGCAAATGTGTTTGCGAAACAATTCGAAAAGTCATATGTGCGGGAGAATGACGGCCCCCTACCACATATATCTGTGCAGAGAATAGCAAACTCCATAGAGCATGTTGAATTTAGCCCAGAAGCAGTTTCAAAAGTGCTACATTCCTTCAAAGATACAACTTCTATGGGGCCTGACAATATTCCAGCCATCTTTTTAAAAGAATGCTCTACAGACCTCTGCGAACAGCTAGCAGTTATTATGAATTTGTCCCTTGAAAGTGGAAAACTGCCAAAAGATTGGAAAGAAGCCGTAGTTACACCAATCTACAAAAAAGGCGACAAGCTCACCGCAGCTAACTATCGCCCAATCAGTTTAACAAGCATCATCTGTAAAGCAATGGAAAAAATAATCACAGATAAAATAAGGAGCTTCCTAGACCAAGAGCACATCATCATTGAAGAACAACACGGTTTCGTACAAAGACGTTCGACTGTAACCAACCTCCTCTCATGCTTAAATAAGTGGACGACAGAATGGAATGAACGGCATCCTGTAGACATAATATATCTAGACTATGAGAAAGCATTTGATCGAGTACCAATAAAACGGCTAGTTAAAAAACTAGAGCATTTCGGCTTTCGTGGCAAACTGTTGTTGTGGATCGAAGATTTCTTGACAAATAGACAATTTCGTGTGCGCGTTGGCGATGAGCTCTCGGAACCCCATCCCGTCCTAAGCGGAGTTCCTCAAGGATCAGTCCTTGGGCCTGCAGCATTCGGGATCTTCCTCACCGACTTGAAAGCGATCATCAACCTTGATTTCATGCTCTTCGCGGATGATACAAAATTCTTTGCCAACCCCACGATCAGTCACCAAAAAATTCAAGATAACCTCAATCACATTGTCCAATGGACAAAAGACTGGCTCTTATCACTCAACGCCGGGAAGTGCTCCGTATTGCACGTGGGTCCTAGAAATCCTCACCTACATTACACCATAGACGGAACACCAGTGACTCCAGTGAACTCACAAAAGGATCTCGGTATTATCTTAACTAACAACCTCAAATGGGAAACGCACATAATCGAAATCGTGAAAAGGGCAAACTCTCTCCTCTACATGATAAGGAAAGCTTTCTCCTACATCACTATTCATTTATTCCTCAAGTTGTATAAAACTTATGTACGCCCACTGCTCGAATACGGCTACCAAATCTGGAGCCCCTACTTTCAAAAAGATATTTTCCTACTAGAGAGAGTACAGAAGCGGGCAACAAAGATGGTGGCCTCTATAAGAAACGTGTCATACGAGAACCGCCTAGAGGCGTTGGGCCTTACCACACTGGAAGAACGAAGGCACAGAGGTGATCTCATCGAAACTTACAAAATTTTATCAGAACGGTATGATGTGGCAGATCTCAAACTAATGTACACAATGAATACGAACAATCACTTACGTGGACACTCATTAAAACTAAACCGAACCTCAAGCAAATCAAACCCAAGAAAACACTTTATTGCCAACCGGGTAGTTGACTCGTGGAATAGACTCCCAGAGGAAGTGATTAGTGCTACTTCAGTGAACAGCTTCAAAAACAGACTGGACATGCATATAAAAAACCACAAACTTTAGAAGAAGGAAATAAAAAAAAAAAAAAACAAAAAAATAACAATAAATAAAAAAACAAAAAACAATCAAGTACACCACCATATTTACCAACTTCGATGTACACGCATCAGCTTTAAGCTGCTAGTGTATCTAAACAATAATAATAATAATAATTACCAAGGCGAAAATTAGTAATTACGAGGTTACCAAAATGTGGCCCGTCGACTCGACGATCGTTGTGCCCATAGTCGTATCAGCGCATGGGCTGATAGCGAAGAGCCTCGATGACCACCTTAAGAGGCTCTCGCTGAGTGGTTGGGTCAAGGGCCAGATCCAGAAGGCAGCCCTGCTCGACACTGCACGCATCGTCCGGAGGTTCCTCTCTTTGGGACCCGACCATCGGTAGCCTGGGCTCGCCCCGCCGCCGGTGGTGGAAACTCCGTTTGTTTTTATATTAATTTTAGGTTTTAATTAAAAAAAAAAAATGTAAAATTTGTATAAAAAGAAATGTGGAAATAAATGGATAAAATAATAATAATAATAGAAGAAGAAGGACACCGCGCGCGGTCACACTTTGAATGGGTATGGGCCAGATCCCGAAGGCAGCCCTGCTCGACGCTGCGCGTATAATCCGGAGGTTTCTCCCTTTGGGACCCGACCATCGGTAGCCTGGGCTCGCGCTTGGAAACTCCAAATTTTAGGTTTTAATTAAAAAAAAAAATGTCAAATTTATATAAAAAGAAATGTGGAAATAAATGAATAACATATAAAATAATATAAGTACTAGACCCACACGGCAAATGTGTGTCAAATGAGCAATTTGAAAACATCTGATCGCAGACGAAGACAACCCACCCGGTGTCGTACGTCGTGGGCTGGGACAACGGCAACCGTCTCAAGGACCTGACTCGTCGGTACGTGCCGCACTGGAACACGGTGACGCGCAAGCAGCGCGCCGAGCCCGCGTGGTGGGCGGCCGCCGTGCGGCCGTGGCTCGGCCGCTCCACGCACCGCGACCGCGAGGAGGACGAGCAGCTCGACAAGATCATGTTCGACGCACCGCTGCCCAAGAGCATTGCCGAGTGAGTCTAGTTTTTACTCTCTAAGTTTCATCGAATTTGGATGATCGGTTTAAGAGTTATGGAGGAACATACATACAGAAAAGATTTCTAAAAATCGTAAATTTAGTTTTAGTATCATACATAGAGTCTAAAGATGCAGTATCTCATAAAGAAAAGTACCTAACTTACTCCATGACCTTCCCTTAGATATTTATTATTAGTATTGATATGATTGATATTCATGATATGATGATGGATGACAGAGGACATTACCGAAATAAAAAAGATAAGTGAGATATTATTTTTTTAATTAGAATTAGCAAATTCAGATTCAGATATTTATTTCGCCATAAAGCATTAACACAATTAACAATATTTCATTGAGACATGTGAATATTATTCAGTATGGTTCGTCATCATTTTTTATGGTTCCGTATCCAGTACGGGACCCTATTATAAGCCTACACCGTCTGTCTGTCTGCCTGTCTGTCCGAGAGCTGTATCTCTTGAACCGTAATAGGTAGCCTGTTGAAATTTTGACAGAATATGTGTTATTATGGCCGATATAACAACAAATAATAAAAATAAGAAAAAGTAAAAAATTCACGAGGCTCCCCATACAGGAAACTAAAAAGTGTATGCGCCATCTACCGAATACCGAAGATAGTATGAAGCATTTAAACTAATACATAGATGGCGTGAGTGGCGCTGACCATGACATGCGATACGGAACCCTCGGAGCGTGAGTTCGACTCGCACTTGTTTTATTTTTTTTTTAATTAGAATTAAAATACTTGTAGAATAGCATTTATTTTCTCATTCACATCAGTAAGTTACTACATAATAATACAACATGGGCTAGGAGTAAAAGGGAGCCAGCTCAGCTTATATGTGCTGCGGCTCCCTCGCTATGAGAGCGCTGCAGCGCTGATCTTCCGCTGCTCCCAACGCACGTAAGCCTAAAACAAAATATAATTTTTGTATAAATTATATAAATTTTAAGTAAATAAATTTTTAAAATAAATAAATAATTAGCTGGTTTTCATATTAGCGAATTGATGGTGCGGACTCGAATGCAGGCTACGTACAAGCAAGCGTAGCGTGGGACCTGCACGATTATCTAAATTGTTCTTGTGTCGCACTGCAAAGGTGTGGAACGGGCTCCCAGGGATTATATTTCCCCACTCCTATAATCCACAGATCTTCAAATTGCGGGTTAATAGCCTTTCCCCAGCGATATTAGTCCACCTCCAAGCCGGACTGGCACCTCCTCGTTTATGAAATTGGCTGCGCCTGAGGCTTCGACCTCGGGCAGAGCCACCCAGTTCGGAAGCAATTAAAAGAAAAGAGCACGTAGAGGACCAGACATATGAGGAGGGTTATCAATGGATGGCTCGACTCACACGACCAACATAACACAGAAAATCTGCTTATGGTCACATTCCAACTGCAGATGGTGCAAGCACAAAAAGAAGTACCCTAACCCTTAAACTTTTTTTTTTATGTTATCCGGTATGGGTGGCTGAGTCAGAGGGGCCAAAGCACGTGCTCTGACTAGCCAATATCACCTCCGAGAAGGTAGGTGCCATACCAGAGACTTCCCTGGATTGCTGGCTATACTGGAATAGAGGAGAACACAACCGAGGCTACTATGCGGCCATCTTACATCCAGTACCCAACCCAGTCGGCTACAATTTGAGCCTACCACCTAGTAAGGGGCAAGGGAACGGACCTACAGTTTTACAACGGTTCCGAACGGTGTAGCAGCAGGCGTAGTTATGCACGTACATTTTTCGACAGAAAGAAACTCATTGGTACACGCCGACCGGATACGAACCTCGGACCTCCCGCATGAGAAGCCGATGCCCAAACCACTCGGCCACCCGCCGCTCAACAAACAATTGTTCTACATTGCAGATACAAAAACCACCCGCTGTACGCGCTAAAACGTCACCTGCTCAAGTTCGAGGCTCTGTACCCGGCCGACGCGCCGACGCTGGGCTTCGTGCGCGGCGAGGCGGTGTACGCGCGCGAGTGCGTCTACACGTGCCGCTCTCGTGACACCTGGCTCAAGGAGGCCAAGACCGTCAGGCTGGGAGAGAAGCCTTACAAGGTGGTGAAGGCGCGCCCCAAGTGGGATAAGGTGAGAGAGAATACTGTATGAGCTTAGTGCTATTGTCATCAGTACTAGAGTTGTTGCTGATGCACATTTTTTCACATTAGCTGATGCTGATGCTGATATTTTATCATTGACATCAGCGGATGCTGATACTGATGCTGATTTTAATAATTTTCTTTAAAAATAGGGAAAAATACTGAACTATATGAATATTATGAATTTATATCCAAAGTTTTGGTTGGTATTGAAATAAAATATTGTGTTTTAATAATTTTGTGACATTTAATAAAAAAAAAAGAATCAATCTGATACCAGTACCAGCTTATTAATTATCTTAGCAATTAAATTATTAGTATTGGATGGAACTTTGGAACTATTTGCTGCTTTTCCAGCTTCGAGTCTGTTCGTTCCGAGAAGGTTTGTCACGACTCGAACATCAGCATTAATAATCAGCATCGATCAATGCGGATGCTGATGCGATGCTGATGTTGAAAATGATGCTGAAGTTGCGCGGATGCTGATGCTGATGCTGATGTTCGCAACTACCCTGATCAGTACTATGCTTTATGCCCGGTTCACACGAGCTTAGTATGATTATGATTTATAGTATGAGAGTTAGGGCCCCTGAGCCCCGTTGTCACTGCGACCCAGGAAGATCTATCGTGATCTCTCAAAAGTTAAGAGCTCAAAAGGTATAGATATCATTGTAGGAAATTTTCTAACGATTACAACCATGTAAAATTTTATATAAGTGATTAAATATATATATATATATATTTTTTTTAAATTCTCTTGCTTAACGAGTTGCGGCCGTAAAAATCTGCAAAATTTTACCGATTCGGAGTCGCTCAAAGCTCGAAACCTGAGCGTTTAAAAAAAAGGTGACGCCATCCTTACGGATTTGCAGTGCTTCTAGATCGCAGGGAACTCCAGGCTCACACACCAGTCGCACGGTTTCATGCTGGATTGGGTCTATAGGCGCAAGCTGGTATGTAGCACTCCAAGCACTAGCGGTCTGCAGACACCCCGGTCGACTTGTGGCTTTCATGGAAGAAATAGGCTGGCGGGGGTAGCTGGAGATGGCGGGGTTTTGTACAAAGGTCTCCAACCAAGCGGGATTAGTTTGCAGGCCCTGAGCCAACCCCTAACCAAACCAACCACCAACAGCACTCCAAGCAGGACTTATGAATAAGCAAAACTTTTGTTTACTTCAGCTATCCAATCGAATGATCACGGACATCCCCCTGGAGGTCTTTGGGCCGTGGCAGGTGCAGGACTACGAACCCCCGACCGCTGAGAACGGCGAGGTACCTCGCAATGCATACGGCAATGTGGAACTGTTCAAGGACTGCATGCTGCCCAAGGGGACTGTTCATATCAAACGTAAGTTTAATATATTCAGCTGTAGGAGTGGATTGGTTAAAGTATGACTAGAGCTGAAATCTTTCTATGAGGGTTCCAGGGCTTTCGTCAGGATAAACGGGGCTTACACCGACTGGTTTGACATCTCTAGAGGGGTCAGACAGGGGTGTGTGGTGTCACCTTGACTGTTCAATCTATTCATGCACATCTGCTTGGCTGATCTGAAACAATATGATTGTGGATTAAGAATGGATGAGTTGGTTGTAAAATGCTTCTTGTACGCCGACAATCTAGTGATACTTGTGTTGTTGGTGGATCAGTTGCAGGACATGGTAACTGTTATTATGGTTGAAGCAGTTAAAAGGAGGGGATGAAAGTGAATGTTAACAAGACAAAAAAATGGTAATGGAAAGGAATTAAATAGTGTCTGAATAGGATGGAGCAAGTGAACAAATTCGTATATTATATACGAATATATATTTGAAATTTTTCGGGAAAATGTGGAACTCACTCCATGCCCATATATTTCCTCCCAAGTACAGCCTGGGGTTTTCCAAAAGGGGTGTGAAAAGACTCCTGACCGGCCGGCATGGCATTCGCAGTCCCTGTGCAGCACAGAATGTCCATGGGCATTGTTAGACACTTATTTGTAGGTGAAACGATGCCACTTGTCGATGTCCATAAAAAATATATGTATATCTGGGGTATATGTATATCTGGGGAATATGTTCACGCGGGATGGAAAATGTGTGATGGAGATGTGGAAAAGAGAATGAAAGCTGGCAATCGAGTGAATGGGGCGTTATGAGCAGCCAAAGTATGTCCACTTAGGCACGTTTGGCTATCCATGGTGCAGTGCTGGCCCCTACACTGATGTACGGGAGTGAAAGTTGGGCATGGCAGACGAAGCATGAAAGCAGGATAAATGCTGTGTAAATGCGCTAGTTGAGGAGTATGTGTGGAGTTACAATGAAAGATAGATTGAGAAATAGTGTAGTGTGAAAGGGAGAAATAGTGTGTTGTGGTCTGAATGAAGATATATAAGTGACAAGGATTGAGAAAGGAATGCTTTGGTGGTTCATTCATTTTGGAAGAATAGACGATGGAGACTCACGAAAGCAATTTTTGGAGGGAATGTGTACGGGAAAGTGGGGAAGGTTCGCCTTAGTTAGATGCACGTACCTAGACCAGATCGGGCATGTGCTCAAAAAGGGTCAAGTGCGTAGTACCGACGAGCATGTATTAAGAAAATTATGATAGTGGAAGAATCACGCTCATTGTGCGGAGGTGGAATCACATCAAACAGCTCCTCCGAGTACTCCCAAAGGAATAAGCGATAGAACACACTTAGGGTGCCGACATTCTTACGAAGTTACAGTGGTTCGACGATAGAAACTTATCTAAAAATCTGAAACATCATTCCGTGATTAGGTGCTTCGAAAATCCTAAAACCCGGCCAAAACTGTAGCGAAATTAATAAAACACCTTTCTGTTTTCAGTTCCCGGTCTGAACAAGGTGGCGAAGAAGCTGAACATCGACTGTGCGCCCGCAATGACCGGCTTCGACTTCCACGGGGGTTGGACTCACCCCGTGTTCGACGGCTTCGTCGTCTGCTCTGAGTTCGAACAGCTCATCACCGACGCTTGGGTCAAGGTTATTATTCTCGACACCGTCCTAAAAGGCTGGCAAGATTGCCGCTTTGCAGATTCTATTCTCCTAGACAAAAGATCACATGACTCAGTGCACACGTTCAGCTGCTGTAGAAACATGTCTGAGTAGACTACTTTTATCATAGTACCGGATAAAATATCAAAATGTAATGGTCATTATAGTTTCAGTACAAGTTCAGTAGTTCAGCCGGTCCATGGCCCACTCTCCAGTCCTTATTCTGTGGTGAAACCTATGGCGTCTTGGTTTTCGACAAACATATTTCATTATATCTTGTGGCCCAAGGGTTGAGTCGCGAAGTGGTGGTGTGGTATTCTAAAGCCTCACATTCACTACACGAGCCCCGTGCCGAGCCCCGCGCCGAGCCTCGTGCTGAGCCCCACGCCTCGCCGCGTTGAGCCCCTCGCCCTGCGCCGCACCGAGCCCCGCGCCGTACAAATACTTGCACATATTCACAAAACGGAAAGCGCTGAGCCAACAACTCAGAAAACTTTACTGGCTGATGAGCCGTAAATCTCAACTCTCCATGGAAAACAAATTGTTGCTGTACAAATGTATCCTCAAACCTATTTGCTACGGTGCTACGGTATTCAACTATGGGGCACTGCGGCCAATTGAAACCTCGAAATCCTACAACGGTTTCAATCAAAAACCCTTCGCATGGTTGTTGACGCACCTTGGTATGTCACCAATAATCAGCTGCATCGGGACCTTGAGATTCCAACGGTAAAGAAGGAAGCGAAAGCCAGAACTGAGGCATACAAAAAAAGAGTCGAAAGGCACCCAAACAAGCTGGCAACCGAGTTGATGGCTTCTAGGAAAGTCTTCAACAGATTGAAAAGAAGAGCACCTCAAGATCTCATCACAGAGTGTAATGACTGAGAATAAAGTATATAGTCCAGGAAACGAGGAAATTCGTTGTATGGGCTCTTCGGACTAATTCCTCTGTCGCTGAAACTTTGCAGTGTGATAAAGTAGGGTTTAAAATATACATTTGACAAATTATCTAGGATTTTTGATGTTTGGAAGTTAGGTATTTATACCTAAACATGAAAATTGCTTATAACTGCTGGTGAAAAATTGCTCCGTCCGAAATTCCTTCGGTATATGATATTATATATTAATATGATTATATATATAACATTATCTAGGAAAATTTCGATTTCGAATAGGCAGAAATTTGAAAATACCTATTTTGTATCACAACTTCTTCAGAAAAATTGCTCTGTCAATTTAAATTTTTTTGTATGTCTTAATTTATTTAAATATATCGATTTTGACAATTATCTAGGAAATTTTCCTTATCGATCACACCTTTACAGATTTTCGGCAATAATTCACTGTGAAAAATTGCTCCGTCCGAAATTCCTTCGGAATATGATATTATATATTAATAAGAGTATACATACAACATTATCTAGGAAAATTTCGATTTCGAATAGGCAGAAATTTGAAAATACCTATTTTGTATCACAACTTCTTCAGAAAAATTTACCATATAAATGCCAAAAGGCACCAACCCACAAATTGGTCAAAAATGAGTTAAATATACCAATCGAGAGCTAATCACCCGCTCTATTTTTTGCAGAAAAGACCCAGGCAGGCTACTTGGTATGAAACTAATAGGTTTTCTACACATTCGTCTAAGAACCATCCGCCCAATTGAGGTATATCGCAACAGCAGAAAAGACTCATGCTACTTGATACTAGCTAACTGGTCAGATTTTTTTTGCGTAAAAGATCCAAGCGAGATGGACTTTTTTTGTTTTTAATGAAGTACGTTAAAAGTATTTATCAAAACAGAGCCAAGATATCTGGTTCTTTTTGGCATTATATAATAAAAACAAACTGTATATCGCAAAGCGGAACCAATTTATGTGGTCCTTTTTGGCATTTATAATAAAAACAAACGGTATATTGCAAAAATGGAAACAATTTATGTGGTTGGTTTGCCTTTGGGGACCTATAGTGAGTCTTATTTCATTGATAATAAGAGTTCTTTTTCTAAAAATTAAATCAAACATGTCTACGTTCTATGAAACAGAACGCCTAATAATAAATAAGTTCAGTTCACTACCGCGACGAATGTGTCAGTTCACGACCGCGAAGTAAAGTAAATTGCTGTTTTCGACGTGGCTCAATGTGTCTACTACGTAGTGATCGCGACATATCGTCAGAGTGTAGTTCGACGTCGTCGTCCAAGCAGGTGCCTACGCCGCGCCGCCTAACGTAACCATTGAAGATAGAATAGAATAGAATAGAATAGAATAGAATAGAACAGAATAGAATAGAATAGAATAGAATAGAATAGAATAGAATAGAATAGAATATTTATTGGTATAATAACATATACAAGTCACAAACTAACATTCACATATTTTAAAATTTTTCTATTTAGAAAATAAAATAATATCAAACATAATAAATGAATCCTATTAAAATTATAATTATTAATAATAGAAATCCAATATAAAAGTCACACGTGCCTCCTGGGTGGTGCCAAATGAACAGCAATCAGCGTGTGGAAGATCTTCGGATCGGCTGGATTCGCCACCACACCCCGGGAGAAACAATTACACCGCCATAACAGTTCGCTGTGTTCCGGTGTACTTCCCGGGGACCCAGTAGCAGGTGGGGTTGGCTGTGGTGAGGAGTAGGCCAGTGATCCCGACGCGGATTTGCTGTTCAGAGGTGACGCATCGACACGGTTGACAGGGAGACCCGGTTAAACGGTTATTCCGCTGGCCGCCCGCCGGGTAGTACAGGGGCCCAATCGCGTCTAACCAACGTGCGAGGCTGCCCCGGTCAACCGGCGCATAATCCCGGAGTGGTCCGTCGTGCCGGTTGGTGACCGGAGTAGGGGTTCCGTCGGCCACTTCCGGGGGGGGCCGGGGGCCCTTCCGTCTTCCGTGTCGGCGCAACACTAACCTGAGCAGTAAGCGATGAAGCTAGGATCCACGCTTTGCCCGTGAATCACCACAGCCACCCTTTCATGCTCTTTCCCTCCCTCTTACAAAAATCATGGCAGCGAAAAAAAAGGAAAAAAAGGTTCAATCAGGGGTGCACACCCCTACACCACTATTTAGCGTTGACTCGAGCAACGTGCGGGGGTTGCATACCAATTTGAATGCCGTCCATCACCACCTGGAGACGAAGAAGCCGGCCTTGCTTTTCCTGACGGAAACACAAATATCTCGCCCTGCCGACACTTCTTACCTGCACTACCCCGGCTACACCCTTGAAGAAGCCTTCCGGTCGCGAGCCGGGGTTTGCTTGTTTGTCAGGGCAGATATTTGCTGTCGTCGCCTGCGCTGCCTTGAGTACTGCGAGCTATCAGTACTTTGGGTCCACGTGGATCTGGGAACGGTCTCGCGGGTGTACGCCTGTCTGTACAGGTCGCACTCTGGTGATGCAGAGACAGCTCGGTTATACGAGTACCTGAGTGGAGCGGCAGATAAAGTCCAAGAGCGGTTCCCTACCGCGGATTTGGTTCTTCTTGGAGACTTCAATGCCCATCACGAGGCATGGCTAGGCTCCAGGAGAACTGACTTTGCGGGGAGAGCCGCCTACGACTTCGCCCTGACGCATGACCTGTCTCAACTGGTAGACCAGCCCACCAGGCTGCCAGATATAGACGGTCATGAACCCTCTCTGCTGGATGTTCTGCTGACAGCGAACCCACTGGATATAAGGTCGCAGTGAGAGCCCCGCTGGGTTCCTCTGATCATTGTTTAGTGGGGTCCACGGTGCCATCTTCGCCTCCTCAGTCCCGTACTGGAGGAACGCGTCGAATTTGGCACTACGCGTCAGTAGATTGAGATGGGATGCGAGAACACTTCGCATCCTACCCTTGAAGAGAGATCTGCTTCAGTTCGGGCGATCCGTCGCAATGCGCTAATACCGTTGCCGAGGTGTTTCTGGGGGCAATGGAAATGTTTATTCGCAGCGCCTCTGTCTACCTCGGTGGTAAAAGCCAACCATGGTACAGCCGCGACTGTGCTGATGCTGTCGCAGCTAAATGCGCCGCTTATCGTGCATGGTCGCGCGCTCGTGCCGGACGTGATCCGAAAGCATCCGAACTGAAGAAGGAATTCAACCGCCTCTCCAGATCCTGCAAAAGGGTTATTGCCAGGGCCAAATTTGACCACATCGGCAGAATCGGCGATAGACTGAACCAGCACCCAACTGGGAGCCGTGAGTTCTGGTCTCTCGCCAAATATGTCGAGTCAAATTTCTGCCGCTCCTCTCTTCCACCTCTGCAGTGTCCTGGAGGCTCACTTGCCCACTTCGCAAAGAAGAAAGCCGACTCACTGGTATCTCTCTTTGCGGGGAACTCCAACCTGGACGATGGGGGTGCCACTCCCCCATCCATAACTAGGTGTGAGAACTCCATGCCGGAAGTGCAGTTTCGACAACGGACTGTACGGGCGGAGCTTCTCTCCCTAGACGTCAGGAAGGCGAGTGGGCCGGATAGGATTCCTGCATTGGTGTTAAAAAGGTGTGCTACCGAGCTGGCTCCAGTGCTGACGTGCCTATTCCGTGTCTCCTACTCCAATTGCCGTGTGCCGGCGGCCTGGAAATCTGCGTTTGTGCAAGCGGTCCCTAAAAAGGGTGACCGCTCAAACCCGTCAAACTACCGACCTATAGCGATTACCTCCCTTCTCTGTAAGGTGATGGAGCGCATTATCAATACGCAGCTCACGAAGTACCTGGAGACGAATGACCTCATCAGCGATCGGCAATACGGCTTCCGGCCAAAACGATCTGCTGGTGATCTCCTAGCGTACGTCACTCACCTTTGGGGGGAATCGCTTGAAGGTCATGGTGAATACTTGGCAATTGGCCTTGATATTGCCAAGGAATTTGATCGGGTTTGGCACAAGTCGCTCTTGGGCAAATTGCCGGCTTACGGACTTCCTTCTGGCCTCTGTAACTGGGTCGCCGACTTCCTACATGGGCGTAGCATTCAGTTCCTAGTAGACGGTTGCTCGTCGGACGCCATGTCAGTGAACGCCGGCGTACCACAAGGATCTGTGTTGTCACCCACGCTGTTTCTTCTGCATATCAATGATATGCTGTCTCTGGGCAACATACATTGTTATACGGATGACAGTACGGCACACGGATCCTACACCAGTCACCCTTCAGCCAGTCGGGATATTGTGGATGAGAAGAGGCGAAGACTTGGGTCTGAGCTCGAACACACACTCGGCTCTATTTCCGAATGGGGCCGTAGTAATTTGGTCGAGTTCAACGCTTCCAAGACACAAGTTTGCGCGTTCAGTGCGAAGAGAGCGGCGTTCACACCGGCTCCTTCATTCCAAGGCACGTCGCTTAAATTAAGCGAACACCTCGGGGTCCTCGGAGTCGAACTGTCGCACGACTTGAACTTTCGTCGCCATATCAAGAGGAAGGCCAAGCTGGCTTCTAAAAAGCTGAGCGTACTCAATAAGGTGCGACGGTACTTCACGCCGGACCAAAGGCTGCTTTTGTATAAATCGCAGATCAGGTCCTGCTTGGAGTACTGCTCGCACCTGTGGGATGGCTCTACCAAATACCAGCTTGCGCCTCTGGACTCGATCCAGCGTCGAGCCGTGCGACTAGTGGGTGACCCCGCAGTGTCCCGCGATCTAGAACCACTGCAACACCGTAGGTATGTCGGCTCCCTAAGTGTGTTCTATCGCTTATTCCATGGGGAGTACTCGGAGGAGCTGATTCACCCGCCACTGACCCGAGCGCACCAGCCTTGCGGCCATAGCACTCACACTGTGACACGACAATCATTTGAAGATCGTTGCACGCAGGGAGGCCCGCTGCCGGGATACCACCAATCTGGTCCCGGTGACGCGCATTGAGTGCGGTCCAGCCCCCCGTTGGAGGGACTCATAAAGGCGTTCTGAGTCCCTCCCTTAGAGTACACCGACTCCGAAGATTGTCCCCATCTACGTCTTGCGTCCGTCAGTCTGCGTCCCTGATGGGAGACAACGTCACAAACAGCGACTTGTCGCCCCGGTCCTCGCGTCCCGAATCGCCCCGGCGGCGTCTGCATGCGTCAGTCTGTCGTCTCGCCTCACCTGGTCATTTAGTTTTGGCCCACCATGCCTCGCCCTGCGTCGTGGGGGCGCAGGCAGCCACCCCTCTTTTGCCGCTGCTCTTTTCGGCTACGACGTCTTCTGCTGTCTCGGAGGAGGAGGAGCTGTTTAACGCAATCCCGCCGTCCCCTTTCCATCTCCGCACCATACGCACTGGGCAGGGATTGCATCCCTATACGCTGGACTTACCGCGGATGCGTACTAATCGATTCTGCAGATCATTCCTCTACAGAACCAGTAAATTCTGGAACGCTCTCCCTGCTCATATATTTCCCCCAAGTACAGTCTCGGGTCCTTCAAGAGGGGCGTGAATGGGCACCTGTCAGGCCGGCATAGCATTCGCAACCCCCGCATACGGCCGAATGTCCATGGGCGTCGTTAGACACCTTATGGGTGGCTCGGCGCCATATGTCGCGCTTTCAATAAAAAAAAAATTAAAAAAAACGTGCCTCCATTCTCTTCGCCTCAAGACTCTACCTGCAGCGGTCTTCACGCAAGAAGCACACAGCGCCTCCTGGCGGAAAGGAGAAGAGTCCGGTTGCCTAGGCGACGGACTGTTGTGATCTGACACGTCCGAAAATACAAGCGGGAGCGGGCGGTTTTGTTCAAACATTTTGCTCTGGAAAAGATAAAATCCACCCTGATCGAGCGCGGCGCGGGCTCTCAGGGCTTGTTGCGACCTAATACGGTATAAGTATAGTGAGTGTAGTTCCCGAAGTGTGTGCGTAGCTGGGCCCAGCAGATCCTCGGACACCGGGACGTTTCCGTGCCGATCGACGACCACCACCTGAAGGACCGAGCTATCGAAGGTGCGGCTGCGGGCGGAGACATCAACATCCAGGTAGGAGGCACCACACCACCGCACACTTTGCGCTACACCTCGAAGCTAGTCCGACGAATCCCGACGCTGCTCAGAAGGAGTCCGACACTGCCCTGCGTTCCCCCGACGCCACCCAGACGCAGTCCGACATCTAAGCGAGCTCTGAAACCAGTCCGACGAATCCCAGCGCTGCTCAGAAGGAGTCCGACACTGCCCTGCGTTCCCCCGACGCCATCCAGACGCAGTCCGACATCTAAGCGAGCTCCGAAACCAGCCCGACGAATCCCGACGCGGCTCAGAAGGAGTCCGACACTGCCCCTGCGTTCCCCCGACGCCATCCAGACGCGGTCTGACATCTAAGCGAGCCTCGAAGCCAGTCCGACGAATCCCGACGCAGCTCGGAAGGAGCCCGACACTGCCCTACGTCCCCCGACGCCATCCCGACGGAGCCCGATACTGCCCTGCGTTCCCCGACGCCATCCAGACGGAGCCCGACACCTAAGCGAATTTCCGAAGTCAGCCAGACGGATCCAGACGCTACGGCAAACTAATCCTATCACGAAGCGCAAAATTAGATCTGAACAGACTGATAGATAACAGTAGACAACACCCGTCGCCGCCGCGTAAACCAGCCTCGGGGAAACTTGTAAAAGTCCCAATCGTCTCTTATTTACCCTATTTCACCCCTTATGAAACTATCAAACCCAGAATATGAGTACCGCTGCGGTGACGGCGTGATATTGCACGTGCACAGTCGCACCCCCACCCAACTACAGTCCACCCACTAACACCACGGGGTGAGAACGACTGTCGCGTACAGCGGCCCCATTCGGAAATAGACCGAAGCGTTTGTTTGAGATCAGACACAAGTCTTCGCCTCTTCATCCACAACATCCCGTCTGACTGAAGGGTCACTGGTATAGGATCCATGTGCTGTACTGTCATCCGCATAACAATTTATGTTGCCGAGTGGCAGCATGTCATTTATATGCAGAAGAAACAGTGTTGGTGACAAGACAAGACAGATCCCTGCGGTACGCCGGCATTCACTGACAGGGCGTCCGACGAGCAACCGTCCACTAGGACCTGAATGCTACGCCCATGTAGGAAGTCGGTGACCCAGTCGCAGAGGCGAGAAGGAAGTCCGTACGACGGAAGCTAGCCCAGCAGCGATTTGTGCCAAACCCATTCGAATGCCTTGGCAATATCGAGACCAATTACCAAGAATTCACCATGTCCTTCAAGCGATTCCCCCCAAAGGTGAGTGACATACGCTAGGAGATCACCTGCGGATCGGTTTGGCCGAAAGCGATATTGCCGATCGCTGATGTTATTTGTCTCTAGGGTACGCCATGAGCTGGGCATTGATAATGCGCTGCATCACCTTGCAGAGTACGGCGGTAATCGCTATAGGTCGGTAGTTCGAAGGGTTTGAGCGGTCAACCTTTTTGGGGACCGCTTGGACAAATGCAGATTTCAAGGCAGCCGGCAGACGGAAAGTGAAATAAGAGAGGCGGAAATGGCGCGTTAGCACTGGAGCTAGCTCGGGAGCACACCGTTTCAGCACCAATGCAGGAATCCTATCCGGCCCACTCGTCTTCCTGGTGTCTAGGGAGATAAGCTCCGCCCGCACAGTTCGTAGTCGGAACTGTACTTCCGGCATGGAGTTCTCACACCTAGTTATGGATGGGGGGATGGCACCCCATCGTCCAGGGTGGAGTTCTCCGCAAAGAGAGACACCAATAAGTCGGCTTTCTCCTTTTGCGGAGTGGGCAAGTGAGCCCCCAGGACACTGTAGAGGTGGAAGGGAGGAGCGGTAGAAATTCGATACGACAGATTTGGCGAGAGACCAAAACTCACGGCTCCCAGTTGGGTGCTGGTTCAGCCTATCACCAACTCTGCCGATATGCTCGAATTTGGCCCTGGCGATAGCCCTCTTGCAGGATCTGGAGAGGCGGTTGTATTCTTTCTTCAGTTCGGATACATTAGGATCGCGTCTGGCACGAGCGCACGACCATGAACGATAAGCTGCGCCATTAGCTGCGACAGCTTCACCACAGTCGCGGCTGTACCAGGCCTGCCTTTTACCACCGAGGCGCACAAGGGCGCTGGGAATGAACATCTCCATTCCCCCCTGAACCACCTCGGCTACGGCATTGGCGCATTCCGGCAGATCATCCGAACTGAAGCATAGCTCTCTCCATGGGTAGGATGTGATGTATTATCGCATCGGGTCCCAATCCTCTGACACGTAGTGCCAAATTGGACGCATTCCTCCAGTACGAGACTGAGGAGGCAAAAATGGCACCGTGGACCCCAGTGAACAGTGGTCAGAGAAGCCAAGAGGAGTGCTCACTGTGACTTTGTATCCAGCAGGGTTCGTCGTCAGCAGAAGATCCAGCAGAGAGGGTGCATGACCGTCCATGTCTGGCACTTTGGTTGGTTGGTCTACCAGTTGAGGCAGGTCATGCGTCAGGGCGAAGTCGTAGGCGGCTGTCCCCTCGAAGTCAGTTCTCCCGGAGCCCAGCCACTCCTCGTGATGGGCATTAAAATCCCCAAGCAGAACCATATCCGCGGATATATATATATATATATATAGGGAAACTACATGCACTTCATCTGCCGCTCTACTCAAGTGCTCGAATAATCGAGCTGTCCCCGCGTCGCCTGAGTGCGACCTGTAGATTCTTACAGGCGGACACACGCGACTCCGTCCCCAAGTGAACCGATTTTGATGATTCTTTTTTTATTTGAAATCTGGTGCTTCCCGTGTGGTCTCATTTCATTTTCGTCAAGATCGGATTGGAAAGCGAGGCGGAATCGCGAGGCCAAAGGCCGAGCGATTCCGCCGAGTATATTAATAGCAAAAAATTACTAAAAAATATAAAAACCGCCTTCAAAAATGTATGAAATAAAAAAAATCTAACTAGAGTTGAAGGCGGTGCTAAAGCAAGCAAAAATAACCGACCGCCTTCAACTCTAGGGTTCGTTTTTTTTTATTTCATACATTTTTGAAGGCGGTTTTAAATTTTTTAAATAGTTTTTTTACAAAAATGTATTCACTTTATTTACATACAGACTGTACGTGCATGAAATATGTTTAATAAGTTGTTTCGACATACTGTCATACAAATTAAATTACAGAACGAAAGTTAAATTTTAAAAGTTCCTAATACTATATAGGCCCTACATTTTTGTTCCATAGGCAGGAGGACGGCGCGGCGGAGCGGCGTTGTAGTGGGACGACAGAGGTGGCGGGCGGAATAGCGAGCCGCGAGCATCGACGACGCTCGCGTGTCGTCTCGTCGGTCGCGGTGCGGGACGATGAGCTGCTGGCGCGCGGGCGGGCGGGCTTATTCTTCCCCACTCCCCGCAGCCCTCCCGCACCCCGCGTTCAGTGTAGTGCGAGCGCGCGCTTTTTAAACGTTGTTTTATTATATTGCGATACTCGAAACTACTCGAAAGTTCATGTTTAAGGGAGAAATTTTATTGGATAATATACAATTATATTATATTTTGATGTTCTGTGTCTAATAAGTTAATAAAAACAGACGAAGCAATTTTTCACAGTGCTTGGTTTACTGCCAAAAATATGTAAAGGTGTGATCGATAAGGAAAATTTCCTAGGTAATTGTGAAAAGCGATATATTTAAAGAAATTAGGAGATATAAAAAAAATAAAAATTGACTGAGTAATTTTTATAGTTATTTTCAAATTTCTGCCTGTTCGAAATCTAAATTTTCCTAGATAATGTTATATATACACTCTTATTAATATATAATATCATATTCCGAAGGAATTTCGGACGGAGCAATTTTTCACAGCGAATTATTGCCGAAAATCTGTAAAGGTGTGATCGATAAGGCAAATTTCCTAGATAATTGTCAAAAGCGATATATTTAAATAAATTAAGACATTTAACAAAATAAAAATTGACAGAGCAATTTTTCTGAAGAAGTTGTGATACAAAATAGGTATTTTCAAATTTCTGCCTATTCGAAATCGAAATTTTCCTAGACAATGTTGTATATATACTCTTATTAATATATAATATCATATACCGAAGGAATTTCGGACGGAGCAATTTTTCACCAGCAGTTATAAGCGATTTTCATGTTTAGGTATAAATACCTAACTTCCAAACATCAAAAATCCTAGATAATTTGTCAAATGTATATTTTAAACCCTACTTTATCACACTGCAAAGTTTCAGCGACAGAGGAATTACGTCGAGTGGAAATGCTTCATTGATTGGGCTAATATGGAACTGTCAATGGACACTTACCATACAAGACCTATTTCAAATGCACAACTACTGATGAATGTCGGCTCACAGACAGATTGCAGTAACAAATATATATAAAAAAAAAAACAAATGCCAAGATGACAAGCGCTGCGCCGCGCGCCGAGCTGTGTCCCGAGCTGTACTGCGACATTCACATGCGGATTTGTCGCCAGCCACAAATCTGACGCCTGTGTGAATGGTAGGCCTAAGACGAGACCATTGATTGTCAAAGTCGCCAACCATGACATGGTTTTATAAAAAAATTTATCGTTCATTCTAACTCATTTATTCATTCAGGACCAAGAAGAGATGGAGAATCGGGAACGTGAGAAGATCGAGGCGAGGGTTTACGGCAACTGGAAAAGGCTGGTCAAAGGTCTCTTCATCCGGGAGCGACTGCAACGGAAGTACGCATTCGAAGACCCCGACGCCGCCGCGAAGAAGAAGCCCAAGGGTCCTCGGCTGCTAATCAAGAAGTAACACTGAAGGATCTGCGGGAAGAATTGTATGGTTCAAAACCAGTAATCTACAGGGTGTTGTAACGGTCAGTACATTAATTTCGCCGGCAAAATCCATTTTGTTTTTCCGAGACAAAAAAGTATATAAAGTTTTCCTCTATTGTTAAAATTTATTTCTCTAGTTTTGGAGATAGAAATTTTTGAAATGTATGTTTTCGTCAAATGTAATTTGACACGCACAGGGGGAGGGTGCTGGCGCGGGAACGGTCGGGGTCAAAGAACTCACACCGCGCATCTCCTCGTTCCGCGCACTCGTCCCTGCTCGCTCACTCACCGCGTGCCTTTCATTCCCACTTTCGTGCGGAACATTAGATCCTTTTTACACTAAATTAATCAATTAGTTTGTGTGAAAACTGTAACTTTTTATTTAAAGGGAATTCAGAAAAAAATTTTTTTACTTTTTTGTTACTATAGATCACAATAATCTTTTCCCAAATTTAATGTAGTGGCCGTTACAACAGCCTGTATATCATTGAAACTTCCTTTTAATCATGTTGTTTATCTAGTTACTTAGCTGTAGTGTGTCTCAGCAGGCTCTAGAGTGCACGATTGCTAGAGTAGAGGAATAAGTAGTGAGCGTTGCTTTTCGATAAGTTTCAAAAGTGGAAAAAGTTCAAAATAAGCGATTTCACTTAGCAGTTTGTTTTTATATAACCGCAATTATTGTTAACAACTTGAAACTTGATGAAAAATGTTCAGCCTCTTTGTTGTATTTTTGCGTGTTTTTGTGAGTGATTTTTTAAAAGTAATATCTGAAAGTGAGAGTAATAATTGTTGAATATTCCAGTGTACCTAAATAAAATTGTGGTTATTGCCAATACAATACAGTAACATTTTGTTAGGTTTTTGCTGGATCCGAAACTAAACATCAATGTTATAAACGTGTTTTCTTTTCTTCTATAAATAAGCATAGTGATATCACAAAGCAGTTTGTTTTTGTGAAACGGCAATTATTTTTAACAACTTGAAACTTGATGAAAAATGTTCAGTCTCTGTTATATTTTTGTGTGTTTTTATGAGCGATTTTTTTAAATATAATATCTGAAAGTGAGAGTAATTGTTGAATATTCATGTGTACCTAAATTGTGGTTATTGGCAATACAATACAGTAACATTTTGCTAGGTTTTTTCTGGATTTGTACTAAATATCAATGTTATAATTGTGTTTTTTTTTCTATTCAAACCAAGATGGTAAAATAATTTTAATTTTCAGCTTTGCGTAGATTTAACATTTGAGATATTTTCACATCGAGAATAAAAACCCCAGTGAGATGTCGCTGGTTGAATAGTGACCAGTGTTAGTTTTCCGCCTTCCAATTAATAAATATTGAACAAATGTATTTCTATTGTACAATGTTATGTTTGAATTATGTTACTTTTAATTGTTTGTAATTTTAATTTTATTTTGCGTCTGTACAAAGAGCAAAGATGTTTGTGTATCACAGTGTTAGTATGGCGAAGCTAGTTTGTACGGGATCTCCGACACCGTGCTCTGCTAAGGCACAGGTGACAAAGGGGGTGGAGGTTTCTGTCTGGTAGCAAAGTGTCGCCAAATTCCTGCCAATCAACTTACAGCGATACTCAGCACGTCAGCGACTGCATATCGACATCAACAGCCAATGATAGCATGCAAATATGTCGACATCCTCTGCCTTATGGCGAACATAAAAAAACAATAGCATGTGGGGAAGGGAAGTCTCCGGTATGGCACCTACCTTCTCGGAGGTGATATTGGCTGGTCGGAGCATGCGCTTTAGCCTATCCAACTCAGCCACCCATACCGGATTACATAAAAAAAAATGTTTTCTGTGAAATCTACCTCTTAGATTTAATGTGCACAATTTAGTTTAATTTAATTTTGTTTTAACGCTGTGTGAACTATAAGTTTGAATGGAAGACATTGAGCAGTAAGCCCGCCTTGTGCACAAGAGAAAAGTGTATTATAATACAAATACCAGAAACAGGAAACGCTGCTTTTTTTACATTTCCTAATTCATTCCTCTTTTAAAATGCAATCTACCTAATGGTATTCTGTTTTGTTCCGGCGAATATGAGTAATGCGCAAACATTGATCTTGTAAAAGTACTCAGTGTCAAATTGAGTTTGAATTTTAATATATTTTTCAAATAAAAAAAAATTATATCTAATCATGACGTAAAACTGATTTAAAAGTAAATGTTGGCGTGCAACGCTGCAAAAATCGAGAAATATGTGATTTGGTTGGATGCATATCCGTTTTGTTCTGATAAGAATAAACATGTACTGGAACATGTTTATTCTGGATTTTCATTATTGCCCAGGAAATTATTTGTAATAATTTTTTAATAATAAGTTGAATAAATATATTTTTTATCTGCTGACTGTTTTATTGATTTCTCAGTTTTGTTTGTTTCATCAAAATAAATGAAAAGACAAACAGGATTTCAATTCATTTAATAATAAAAACAATAAGATCGTCCCTTTAATATTCAATAGAAAAAGTTATGCAATAAGCTGCCTTTGGAAACAAATGTAATAATTTGTCTACTTAGGTCACAGACCTCTGTGACTTACGTTATTTGACAGAGATTAAGCGTTGAAGCGAGTTTGCCGGGTACATAGGCACAGCTTATTGCGTAAAAGATCAATAAACAACTTAATAAATTATGTACAAAAGCCGTCGGTATATAAAAATATGTATAGAAGACTCGTCGAGTCGCGCCGAAGTCACGACCCGGTCGGTCGTTGGGACGCTCGTTTCGGTTGGAGCGACACCGCAGGGCGGCCTGGCCGCTCACTAAATACAGGATAGTTAATAGTCCCTTTCTGAATACCTTCATATTATTCAAATAAAATGAAGCCATTCGACGATCACAATGCCATTTTTTTTTGTAATTTTTCTCTCATTTTCTAATCAGTCACCTTTTTTTGTTGATGCAATTCAATTACAAATGTTTTCTAACTTATCTCTTTATTCCCATAAATGTCTAAATTTACAAACTAACGCCTTACCTACCTAAGATATTATCTACGGCTTATAATCAATTAATTATATTTTATGATGAAATTATAAACTAAGGGCCCAGACACATTCATTCGATTTGTACATAGGTATATGAAAGGAATGTAACCTTTAATTTATATCTTGCTATCATAAAATACTAAAGCGATCGCCGGTTATAGGTATGTTTATAACTCAAAGTACAGAGGTTTATAAATACAAAATATAGCATCTGATCGTTATCAATCATCAATTAAATCCAGTTTAATAAATGATATGATAATATTAATTTTATCTTAGTGTTACATACTGAATTACTTCTATAGCGACACACAGATTTAATTCCTTTCATGCCATCAGTCATGGCATGGCACAAAATAGTCATACACTAGATCGAGCAATGAAATGTAGTTAGGCCATAGTGAGTGTCCCGGCACCCATGCCGAACCCAACTCCCTTGGGTCCGAAGTTCCGCCCGTAGCAGCTGCGGCAGTAGATCTCTCCGTTGGGCGCATCGTTCAGGTTGGTTGAATCCTGCAACAAGTGTTTTTTTTTTATTATGGATAGGAGGGTCATTTATGCGCGAAAATAATTTGCAATTAAAATATTCGTAAGATCGATGATACATAGGCGTATAGAACCTGCGATGTATGAGCACGCACAAACCAAGTTGGACAAGGTTCTACCAGTGTAAAAATGCCATTCGGAAAAAGAGTGTTCTGTGGTGTCGCGAATAATGCAAGTCAAAGTACGGTCATCCAAGGCATCCTTCCTTCATACAAAAAGTTATGTGGGTCTGGCTGTCATACTATTTTGTTTATTTCAAGGCAACATTTACAATTTAAGAGAAGGAATTAACGTGTTATAAAAACTAAAATTAAATGAAAAGTGATGTACGACAACTGTATTCTCTATACTATCTCACCCCGCTCTTGTGGAACCTTCCACGATCTATAATTTCAAATAAAGTATGGAACGCGACCCGAAGTTTTGCTGTCAGTTTCATTCGCTGTCAGTTGCCAGTTGGTTGTATTTATTCTCTTTGTTGCGTTGTGCCTTGGACCTTGGTTGCAGTAGAAAGAAACGAGGTTTTCGAATTTTCTATGGTTATAATATCTCTCAAATAATGTTGTTTCCACGAGTTTACTCTCTCGCCCTAGTGCTCGTTTTCGCGTGCGCAACGGTCGCTGACTTTACAACGGAAGACTGCGCCGAGCTCGGCTTCATCAAGGCGTCACTACTCTGCTCTTCCTGCGACCAACTCGACGATTTCGGCCTCGCAACGCTCAAGCCTCACTGCGCCGCTTGCTGTCATCGGGACGAGTCTGGCGGGACGGTGCGCAAGTATGCGCGCGCGATACTCGAAGTGTGCACGTGCAAGTTTCCCGCCTATCCTCAGATTCAAGCCTTCGTCAAGAGCGACCGGCCGGCTAAGTTCTCCAACCTACAGATCAAGTACGTGCGCGGCCTCGACCCCATCATCAAGCTGCTCGATCGTGACGGTAGTGTGCTAAGCACGGTCGCCATAGAGAAGTGGAATACGGACTCCGTGGAAGAGTTCCTCAACACGCACCTCGAGCGGGAGAAGGAGGATGACAATACGGATTATCTTAAGACTAATCGCATTTAACTAGCTGTTTTAAGTAAATAAATTATTCTTTATATAATGTTTGTAGTTTTGCTTTGGGCGCTCTCAAAACTTCCGGCTTTAGAATTATTTTTATTTTACACGAGCTTGAGATTATCAGTTTTGAGTTTATTCATATTTTGCTAATTCGCAATAATAAAACAGCTGGTAAATTAATTATCTATTCCGATCTTTCCTACCAGTTGTTTCATTGAATTTCTGAAAAATAAAATTCCTTTCCGTCGTACTTACCGATCGGATAGTTGGGAATGAGTTTTTTACCGTGCTTGATATACATAATTAAAAATGAAATGGCTTTATTCACTGTATATCTCCGACCTATGTTTATTGACTATTTATTAATTTTTAAAAATAAAAATACATGCCTTTGGCATCCTGCACTAGCAAATCTGTCTTGCAAGATTGCTTTCTTTAAAAAATTATAAATTAGATAATAAATATGCGCTCATTAATATTATCATTATTATTTAATATTTTTAATGTTTAAAATGCATTAACAGTAAAGCAGCGGGCTGTGGTGATGGACAAATAATAATTGAATACGGAACTCTCTGTGTGTGAACAATGTTCACACTTAACAGGTTTTTATTTTTCCTGACTGCAACATAGCCATATTTAGGATACATGGAAAAATTATAAATATTATAACGCTTTTGCTCCTGAGTTATCACAAGTTAAAATATTCCAAAATTTTAAAGACAACTATAAGAATAGTGACACGGTCATTAACCTTTGACTAGATTTTCGAACATTTTTGACCTAGTATGTCAAATAAAATTTTTGTTTTTTCTAAATTCTCATACCTAGTTTAAGAACTTGACATTTTGAGAAACCAAATTGTAATTAAAGTTTTCAAACACCACGCGATCACCCTAGCCCTCAAAATCAATAGAAACTTGAAACCCGTGATGAGGAAAGAAAAAAATATATTTATGGAAAGTGTTCGCTCGGTCACCTGTGACCGTCACAGCCTGAATGGATCGGCCACACGCGGTCACGAGCGACTGAAGGAACAAGGAAAGAGAAGAGTCTGACCAGTGATTTGTGGCAGTCGGCGCAGGTGAAGCACCGCCTGTGCCAGATCCTGTTCTTGGAGTTCATCTGCTCGGCGGCGTAGACGGGGAAGCCGCAGCGGGGGCAGCCCGCCCCCTTCGCCGCCTTTGGTCCCGTGAACGGCATCTGCTCCGTGCTGCAACACGAGTTATGTAGATACATGATGAACCTTATTTACCTATTCATTAAATAGTTCGTGTTTGCAGGGAAGCAATATGAGCAATATTACTGCGACCTAGGAAGATCTATTGTGATCTCTCAAAAGTTTAGAGCTCACCCCAAAGTCCGATTTCCGCTATCAACCGAGTTATATTGTTAGGGTTGAGTGCCTGTATTTGGTATAAGTTAAAAATGTAGCCCCAAGAATACGGCTTCTACTGTGAATGAGCACTTCACATTCACAAACGTTTCATCCTTCCATCCCATACAGAACCTGCACACACCGGTGTGTCGCTAAGACGCATTCGGTATAGGTGTTTGTTTAGTCTGCAGTGTCATGTTAAGAGGATTCATATGGCAAAACAAAAATGTAATTTCGGCGTACTAATCATCATCCAATAATCGAGCGCAGTGCGCACGTTTATATGGTGAATTTGGTAGTTTTTGTTTGTTTCAAAATTATTAGGATTAGTTTTTTCAAATAATGCTGCTTTAGTGTCTAGAAAGGGAAGGTGTGGATGTAAGCTTGCGATGGCTTCACCGAACATATCCGGGCCCATCGGCAGTAGAGGAGGGTATTAATCGAGGTCGGGACTAACGAGTGGCCACTCTAAATTTCCCGCGCATGCTTCACGTTTCGGCTCGCATCAAGCCCTCGTCAGCTAGTCTGCGTTGACTAGGACGCGGGGAAACCACCAGTCCCGCTCTCGACCTCCCTCTCTCTACCTATTCATATTCTGTAGGATGCTTCCAGTGACGTTTTCAAAGCTCTCTCCATATATGAGCTTAGCGTCGATCTTGGCAGCCCTAGATTCTTGAAGAGACTGTAGAGCGACTTCGCTGGTAGTCCTCTTGCTCCGACTTCCACAGCGAAGAGATCAGTCTTGAATCCGTTTCTCACAATCCGGTCTACTAAGTTGCAGTACTTGTTAAGTTTGATGTTGTGGTCCTTCGGTACCTATGTTACTTTCGCATGGAACTGTAAGTTCAACAAGTACTACATGCTTTGTCGCTTTTGAGAATATGAGTATATCCGGTCTTAATGCTGTGGTACAGATTTCCGAAGGCATTTGGTAATGCTTCTCATGTGTGTCCATCAACAATTCCCAATCCTTTGCTGCTCCCAATGTTGAAGAAGGTTTAGTCCTTTCTTTGGGCAGCTTATTGGCTCCAGGTTTCACAAAGTTGACCTTCTGGAAGCCGTTACTGGTTTGCCCTTTCCTGGTCCGTGCAATTGACAGGTTGATGGCCTCTCTGATGATTTGGAGGACTTTATCATGACGGTAGGAATACTGGCCTCGCTCAAGTAGCAATTTGCATCCGCATAACAAATGTTTCGCCGTGCCTACGAACTCCTTACATGACGGGCATAGTCTATTTGTAGATTTCCCCCATCTAACTAGGTTACTCGGGTCGGGGAGAGTAAGTTGGAATGCATTTAGGTAGAACTTAAGCAGCTCAGTGGACCAGTTGTATATTATGGATTTCCACTTCAATGCAGGAGGGATGCAGAAGTCGCCCACTGTTAGCCAATCATTCTGCATTTCTAGGTTTAAGGCGTGAAGTTTGAAGCCTTGTTCCATGTCCTCCTGAGCAAAACCTTTCAGTATTTCTTTATCAGACTTTGCTGTTTCTATGCCCAGTCCAGATCTATTGGTGCTTGTACCAACTTGGAATGATTTGTAGAAGTCGAGTCTCGATTCCAGTTCATCTGATAGCGATGTGTTGGGTAAGGCTTGAATAGCGCTATCATTGGAGTCTTTGAGTATACATCGTTTGGCTATTCTCGCCTTTTGATAAAATATCGACGGTTTCTTAATGTTCTGTCCAAAGTTATTGTGAGATCTGTACAGCGTTGACGAGTCAGCCGGGTGAGCCAGCCCAAACCATGACTTCAGGAATCTGGTCACATAAGAGTCTAATTTAGTCAGGTTTTGCTTTGTGAAGTCGTAGACGAGAAATGGCCATGAAAGTTTTGATGTCAGGTAGTTATCGTAAATCCATGCATTTTGTGTACCCAGGAGTGGAAGATTGTCAGTTTGGCGGAGGCTCTCTTCGAAAAGTTGGACAATATCATCAGTAGGATGCTCCTTTCCTCTGCTGGTGATCCTTTTGCCCAAGAATTTAAAAGGGGCTTCATCAGCCACGGTTGCGATTGGTTTTCCGGCTACTGTTAGACCTGGATTACTCGAGGTAAACTTTGAACCTTTCCTGGTTAAGCTCAAACAGTAGCACTTCGCTGGTTTTATCTTCATCCCTTTGGTCCATTCACAATAGTCATCTACCACCATAAGAAGCGCTTGATTTTGCTTTGGATTGCGGGTTAACAGCGTAATATCATCCGCAAATGCCAGGATCGCCGCCATATATGTGTCTCCATATTTGAACCTGTATCCCCATTTGTTTTCTTTTACGGCAAGCGTATCAATTAGAATGTTGATAACAATGTTAAATGTGACAGGAGAGAGGCAGCAACCCTGGAAAAGTCCTATGCCGCCGTAACGAATTTCCGGTGTCTTCTCCGTTTCGCCTTTTACTTGTATTACAAAGGAAAGTTTTTTGTAGTAGGAGGCTATTATATTACAGATCAGAGGTGGCACATTATACCACTCTAGCGCCTTTAATAGTAACTCATGGCGCACCGAACCGAAGGCGTTTTCAAAGTCTAACCACGTGGCAGTTAATTGTCTCTCATTCTTCCTTGCATCTCTAAGACATTCAGTCAGCCTTAAATTCCCTATACAATGACGTAAATTTTATTCCAAAATAATTATCCAGTCCTATGGAGCTAGATCGACATAAGAAATTAAAGTAGTCACATTCAGTAATGTTTTTCACCATGAAAAA
This sequence comes from Nematopogon swammerdamellus, assembly GCA_946902875.1. Taxonomy (NCBI): domain Eukaryota; kingdom Metazoa; phylum Arthropoda; class Insecta; order Lepidoptera; family Adelidae; genus Nematopogon; species Nematopogon swammerdamellus. The sequence goes on from OX336337.1 coordinate 1,317,387, forward strand.
CTACTGTAAATTTAGAAAGCCTGCTTCAGTGTTTAGTACATATTATCTAGGTAGTTAAAATTTTTTTGTTTTTTTTTTCACTATTATGTACTTCATAATTCATAGAACTAAATTTTTGTTTGAAGTTTTAAAAAATATAACAATTTTCGTTTAATGCCCTATAGATTCCTCTTAAGGTCCTTATTAGAACTCTTATGTCGTCGGCTTAGTATTATGGTCCCGTATGTAGGTACGAAACCCTAAAAACTTAACTCCTACCTACTACGCACAATGGACTGCTTCTAGTAGACTAACCAGTGCGGAGACGGAAGTACAAACCCTACCCACAGAACATCCAATAGAGATACTTACTATGTAACATTGGGCTCAGCGTCGCAAGACACGAGGGTGGGGGTGTGGCCGTATCCGAAGCCCTTGGGCCCGAAGAGCTTGCCGTAGCAGGCTCGGCAGTGGACCTCCTTGTCGGGACCGTCACACGCCAGCATCGAGTCCAGCGGCCGATGGCACTCGGCGCAGTTGAAGCACTTCTTGTGCCACATCTGTAAGGCGCGCAATCGTTAAGTTAAGTACACCCGGACGCGGTCAGAATTTGGACGGGTGACCATTCGACCGTTGAGACTGACCTTGGTTTGGAAACATCGTAAAACTGTGGGTCCCTTCCCATACAGTTGTTTGTGTAGATGCACACCCTCATAGTTTTTGAGAGCACTCAGTAAATAGAAACTCTTTATTGCACATAATGGAAAGACAGTATACACGACTAGAAACAAGAACCTAAGGAATAAATACAAATACAAGAAAGATGCTCGGGGATTGCGAATGATATAGGTACCGGCCTGGCAGAAGCCTTTTCACGACCCTCAACGTACCGTGCCTTTAGCGAGCTGCTGCTCCGCCGCGAACACCATGCCGCCACAGCGCGGGCAGCCCTGTCCCTTCGGCGCCTTGATCGACGTCGTGTCCGGGTTGTAGAACGGGCGGCTCGAGGAGATCTCGTCCTCGCTGTACGCAAAAAAGCCACGTTCGAATGTGTCGTCGAATTGAGAAATGGACATATCTGGGGTGAAACCTTTGCCAGTCCTACGCTAAATAATAATAATTGAACTATCGTAAAAGCTTTAATGTAGGTACCGTAGAACGTTATCACAGCGGCGGGTGGCCGAGTGGTTTGGGCATCGGCTTCTCATGCGAGAGGTCCGAGGTTCGAATCCGGTCCGCGTGTAACAATGGATTTTTTCTGACGAAAAAAATTACGTGCATACCTGCAGCTGCTGCTTCACCGTTCGGAACCGGTGTAAAACTGTAGGTCCCTTCCCTTGCCCCTTACTAGGTGGTAGGCTCAAATTGTAGCCGACTGGGTTGGTACCACCGTACTGAATGTAAGATGGCCGCATAGCAGACTCAGCTGTGTTCTCCTCTAGTCCATAGCCAGCAATCCAGGGAAGTATCCAGTATGGCACCTACCTTCTCGGAGGTGATATTGGCTGGTCGGAGTATGCGCTTTGGCCCTTCCGACTCATCCACCCATATCGGATTACATAAAAAAAACATAAAATGCTTGCGGATGGCACGTGGGGGCTGCTGAGACCTCTACTTGTGCGATTGCGAAATGAATCGGACTCTAGATTTAATTACTTGCAGAATTCTTAGTACGAGTACCTAGTAGAATAAAGCGAATATTGAGAAAAAATATGTACTCGATCGAAGTATTGATAGAACTGGTGGTGGAATTTGCGTGGACACTGGTTATAAACCATATTCGTTAGTTTACTAAAAGCGAAGAGAGGACGAACGACGACTGACAAATTGTCTCCGGTTCGTCAATCAAGACACTCACGTCAAGCCGTCGGTCTGCAGGAAGCCGGAGCCGCAAGCGAAGCCGTAGCCGTGCGGGCCCCACTTCTTGCCGTAGCAGGTCTTGCAGTAGACCTCGCTGTCCGGGCCGTCGCACGCGATGATAGAGTCCAACGTCTTCGTGCAGTCGCGGCACTTGAAACATTTGCGGTGCCACTCGCGGCCCTTGGCGAGCACCTGCTCCGCGGCGAACACGACGCCACCGCACCGCGGGCAGCCCTTGCCCTTCGGAGCCATGATCGAGGTCGTGTCGATCAGGGTGGTCTTCGGCGCTTGGTCGCTGCGGTCACACGTTTGTTATAGCATGCTCAAGAGAAAACTATCAGAACGGCCGCTCTCTGCTCTGATTAAAATTTACTCTGTCGAAGCCATAGTATAGATAAAGTGAACGCAAATAGAAAAGCCGACCCAATAGATATAGGCAATGCTCTCATAAATTAAAAATATAATATTAATGAATAAAACTTTGATGTCGAGCTTTATTTATTGCCTACGTGGAGAAGTTAGGTATGTTAGCGTGCAAAACATAATCTTGGTAAGCTGCCCAATCTACCTACCTGTGTAGGCCGGTGAAATATTGCCGTCAGCATTGCGAAGGGACTGAGTATCTACTAAATATGCGTGTATAGTGGACGAGCTCAGGCGTTATTCAATTCGGCTCAACTCTCAGCGAGAGCCGACGGAGTAGTTCTATTTTAACTTTGGCCGGCTGCCATCCTCCGTTTGTAATATAAGATGTTTTTATGAAAGTGACTACATGCTAAATATAACTTTGCCGGCTCACGAAATCCGAGAAATTTTCCATCTTACAAAAGCGGCGCGCCGCGAGTTACGATGGCAACAGGCATTCTTACCGATAGGCGCGATTTTATATTTATTTATCGTGCAAGAAATTTCAACACATGATAAAATTAAATTATAGTCTAGCCATGATTCTCAATAGGCATTCTTAAGATGGAGCTAAAATTTAACTCTAAAAACCAACACCGTGAAAGTTTAAACAGCCCTCAGGAATGATAAGTTAGGAACACACCGGTGTTAGCACAACGCAAACACTGCCGAAGCCACTATGGAAGCAAGCGTGTGTTACGTGGTGTTGTTAGCTGGCGAAATCCCCCGTCCTATAGACGACGATGTCCCGAACCCAACCGATGATCCCACACATTCGTAGTACCTCTGCCACTCCACGTCCCTTATATCACACATGAGTCCCAGAGACGACATCCCGCTGTGACCAATGCCCCTAGGCCCAAACCTCTGAGCGTAGCATCCTACAGCGAAAGCAAAAAGCGATCAGTGCTATTTATCTACAAACGATATCTGATGAGAAAACTTGCTTCTTGTTTATCCCTATATGTCTATTGGACTCTAGAATGCTAGAGAATTTATTCAAAATGTGCAAGTAAAATCGTCATATTTTGAATTACGATGACTAAGTACTTCTGGAAAGCCCATCAAATATTGAAAGGCCAGCGAATCATAATGTTATTGTTAGTGCCATTATGGCTTGTTTCACTAATTTAGTTATAATCGATTGACAACTTTTTTTTCAAGATTTTCTTTTTGCTTCTTACATAGGTTGTATGAAGCCAAGTTCTGTTTTCTCATCAGACATGATATTTTCTCATAGTGTTGAAGCTTACCCATTAGCATAGCAGTCGCTCTGCAGTACACCCGCACCCTTGCCATACCCATAGCCCTTGGGGCCAAACTTCTTCGCATAACATACTATCCGGGACAAAAACCAAATTGTTAGAAACGCGGGAGATAGTGCGGACTATGTTGTAGTGCGCTTGGATGAACGATCAACAAAATCAGTCAGTACATATGTAGATCGAAAGTGCATCAATCGCTCTACTCTTTCGCTGAGTCTCGGCTCAAAACTGTTTGAGAAGGGAATGTTCCCGCACAATCACGTCGGTAGATTCTTCGGAGTACCATTTTGAAATGGTCTGGTTTTTTGTCTGGTTTTGAGTCGAGATACTATCGTCTTAGAGAATTTTAAGAGCAGAGCGATGATGCTAAATCATTGGAGTTACATTAGATTAAGGCAAATTTAGAGTTTAGTTCTTACATATGATCATCCGAATACCATCAACTTTTAATTATATTGGCCTCATTGTCCTATTTTGTTGAACGTGTGACAATATTGTGATATGTGAAGAGTATTGAGAAAAATATGATGTAGGTATGAAGTTTAGGATATTTTGTGAAAGTGGCAAAAATATTCTCCCATAACAAATGAAGTTATTGTGTTTAGTCAGTGGACACTTTTCAAGAGTTCAAAATTGAAAGGTTATAGATAGGTTAGGTTATGAAGAAGACGAACGAGTAATTCTTGCCAAATTCGCACGGCAACAATTGTAGGAACCTACCTTTGCAATAAATGTCTTTGTCTGGGCCCTCACAACAATTGGTCGAGTCCAGTCCTTTTTTGCATTCCCCGCACTTGAAACACTCCCTGTGCCAGCCCTTTAACAATTACACGCAACATTGAGGGGACGGAACATGCAAGTGCAGTCCACGAAGTGTCGGGATCTCGTCAGATTTAGTAGTTCTCCTATTTTCTAGTTGATGATATTCAAAATACGGGTGTGATAGATAATTACTTCGGCATCCCGAACATTTGAGAAAAAAAACTAATGAATTATTAAATAATATTCTTATTTCTTATCATCAGTCACGATTACAACATAGGCTGGTGAACTCTACATCGGACGAGCTTTCAGACTAGGAGGGAACACAACAATGTCGACAAAGGAAGGTAGACTTGTTAGAGACAGGGGTTGGAGGTGGTCGGTGGTAGTACCTCGGCAATAGATATCTCTATCGGGGCCGTCGCAGTGCATTGTAGAATCGAGGGTACGGTTGCAACTGATACATTTGAAGCAACGCCTGTGATATCCCTACAATAACAGCACTCATAATATGTTAATAATGGAAGATTCAGTTCGGCCAGTTAATCATCTGCCTCTCGGTATTGACCCAGCAGCTGACTCGGCATTGGTTTCTTTAAGGGCGATTATCTATTATCGTCGATTTATCGCTTGAGCGATAATTTATATCGATTTAAGGCGTTGAGACTATCCATCGCACCTTACTTGGGTCATCATGATGGTATTGCTACCATCGTAGTAAAACTGGATACACTTCCCCATGTTAGGAGTACATAATTATCTATCATAGAAATACAATCGTAGTAAGACTCGATACCATGTTAGGAGTAGGTACATCATTATCCATCATAGAATTGCTCGCTAGCTTTTCTTGATGTACCGCAAGGCTGTTTCAAAAAGTAAGTTCTCACCTTGCCGCGGGCAAGCATCTGCTCGGCTGCGTAGACATAGCCACCGCAGCGCGGGCAGCCCTCGCCGGGCGGAGCCTTGGCGATGGAACGAGGCTCCAGGCAGGCGCCGTTGGTCCTCACGCCCCTACAACAGTCGCACAAGTGAGCACAGGCCGTGGGGGTAGGAGATGGGAAAATACAAGCCACCGGTTAGTCGGTGCGCGTCGCGTGCCGGACCCGGCACCGCACGGTGGGCGACGCGCAGCCGACAAGCGTTAGGTGTTCAACAGAAGACGGAAGAGTGGCTGCCTGAAGATTGTTAGAAGCTGATCGCCGATGAGAACGGCTCTAGTCTATCGAGTGAAGAGATCCCGCAAGCGTGCTCGCCGCCGCGCCGCGCGCCGACGACGCAGTAATGGGAGAAGGTAAGGTCCGCCGCTCCGCTCGGCGCCGACCGACACCTCCGCCTGCCGGGTTAGCCACGAGTTATCTACGGTAGGATCGAACTAGAGGGCGCTTTCCTTATCCCATCACGTGTATGCAGTGTGTTAGAGCAGAGACGAGGCGAGGCGACAGAGTTAAGCGGTTAGCGGCGGGAAGGTGTTAGCGGCGGTGGTTAGGTGGCGCATTCCCTCCAGCGACCAGTGCGGAGTGCGGCGAGCCCTGTCGTGCCGTGAAGCCGTGCCCAGGCGGTTACAGTTGGAGTGTTGCTCACCGTTGCGACGCTCTCTACGCGGCCGGAGCCGGGCGGGTCCGCCGGTGGGAGGGGGGCGGGTGCAGAGGGCGCGCGGCCGGACGACGGCCGTGCGCCACGCAAAACCATATTTTTTCGGGTTTTCTGATTCGACTTGTTTATTTGTTTATAAAGTGTAGATAAATGATCAATCAATAGAATAGGTAAATTAAGCGATAGATACAATTAAATTACAATCCTAACTATAGTAAGAGTACGAGTGGCGTTGGCGCGGGAGCGAGAGGCGTCGTGTCGCTGTCTGCGCGTGCGCGGGTGCGCGTGCGGGCGCGGCGCCGGAGGCTGCGGCGCTCAATTCCTGCGGCGACAACAAAGGGAAAGACGGTCATGCATCGTGTAGGCGAGCGGACGGCGGCGCACTATATACAGGCGGCGGCGGCGCTACTCTCGGCGCGTCTCTCGCGCGCTCCGATAAGGAAAGCCCCTCTAGCGGGCGGGATGCGGGGGCGGGCGGGAGTGTAGGGTGCGGTACTCACGCGTCGGCGAGATGTTCTCCTTGGTCCATAGAGAGGCAGCCGGCGCCACCGCCGAAGCCGTAGCCCTTGGGTCCGAACTTACGCGCGTGGCACACCTTGCAGAAGAGCTCGCCCTCGTGTTCACTGCAGTTCGTGGAGTCGAGGAGCTTCTGGCAGAGACCTGCCGATCGACCACACCGCTCAAGTCTGACCGTCTAACGGGCTCGCCACCCAAACGTGGGCCGGGTCACAGGTTAGGGGTTCAAGTCACTCCGTCGTAACAAACGTGGGCCGGGTCCCGAGTTAGGGGGTCAAGTCAATCCGTCGTCACAAACGATAACCGAGTCACGAGTTAGGGGGTCAAGCAAGTTAATCTATCGTACCAAACGTGAACCGAGTCACGAATTAGGGGTTCAAGTAAATCTGTCGTAACAAACGGGAACCGAAGTTAGGGGTCAAGGTAATCTATCGTACGAAACGTGAACCGAGTCACAAGTTAGGGGTTCAAGTCAATCCATCGTAACAAACGGGAGCCGAAGTTAGGGGGTCAAGTTAATCTATCGTACCAAACGTGAACCGAGTCACAAGTTAGGGGTTCAAATCAATCCATCGTAACAAACGGGAACCGAGTCACGAGTTAGGGGGTCAAGCAAGTTAATCTATCGTACCAAACGTGAACCGAGTCACGAGTTAGGGGTTCAAGTCAATCCATCGTAACAAGCGGGAACCGAAGTTAGGGGGTCAAGTTAATCTATCGTACCAAACGTGAACCGAGTCACGAGTTAAAGGCTCAAGTCAACTAAACTAAACCTAACTCGTGACTGGGTTCACGTTACGATAGATTAACTTGACCCCCTAACTGCGGTACCCGTTTGTTACGACGGATTGACGTGAACCCCTAACTCGTGACTCGGTTCACGTTTGGTACGATAGATTAACTTGACCCCCTAACTTCGGTTCCCGTCGTAACAAACGGGAACCGAAGTTAGGGGGTCAAGTTAATCTATCGTACCAAACGTGAACCGGTTCACGAGTTATGGGTTCAAGTCAATCCGTTGTAACAAACGGGAACCGAATCACGAGTTAGGGGGTCAATTTAATCTATCGTACCAAATGTGAACTGAGTCACAATATAGGGGTTTAAGTCAATCCGTCGTCGTAACAAACGGGAACCGAGTCACGAGTTAGGGGGTCAAGGCAATCCTTCGTAGCAAACATAAAGTTCTGGAATTGGCCTGATCGAACATTCGTCATAGAATAATAATAAAAATAAAATTTCCTCATAAGATCAGCTAATCTTATGCTCGAAAGATCCATAGTTCGAATTGCATACATCGGTGCTCACGATCAACAATGTTGGCTGCGCTTGCACATTCTCAAATACAATTTATAGAACCATTATTTATAATATTTACACCTGTTAAACCTACCAAATGATTTCTGGCATAATTACGGCTTTGTCATTCATGACTGCATTGTTTGTTGTTCGTTCATTAAAACAAATGAGTCAAGTGTATGTATTACCGCATGATCAGCTGATACAGCTCTGACTACATCCTAGCCAAGATTTCAACAATATTTCATTGTCGAGTATATTGACGCTACTTAGTGACAAATCTATTGATGCTAAATTAAATAGATAGGTAGTAGAAGTAGTAGGTACTAGGATCTATATATGCATAAGACAGTTTTATTACTGACCGTTGGAGGCTGACCGAGGTTCGGATTCCTCGTAAAACTGTAGGTCCCTTCCCTCCTAATCTTACTTGGTGGTAGGGTTTAACCCGCCCGGGTTGGTACCACCGCACTGAATGAAACGTCGGTCAAAACGGCTATGTAAATAGTTTGTGTTTTCCGACCAGTTCAGTGTAGCCGGCACGATCAAAGGGGGAAGCACTGACATGGCACCTAGTTCACCCGGTGTTATGGGCTGACATCACGGACGTTGTAGGTGATGTAGCCAACCGTGTCAGAAAATTATTTTGTCTTTTCTCTTGGTTCTGTAAGCCATTGTCATTGTTTTTCATTGTTTGCCATTTTTTTATGGAAACTGACACGGTTGGCAACATCACCTACAACATACGTGATGTCAGCCCATAACACCTTTGTGAACTAGGTGCCGTGCCAGTGCTTCCCTTCTGTCGTTCCGGCTACACTGAACTGAACTGAAAACACGAGCTATTTACATAGCCGTTTCAACCGACCCTTCATTTCAGTAACCCGGGCGTGTTAAACCCTAGTAAGGTAGGAAGAGAATGGACCTACAGTTTTACGTGGAATCCGAACCACGGTCAGCCTCCAACGGTTGAGTGGTCACCCATCTATCCACTGACCGCACCCAGGTGTGCTTATCACGATCCGACCGACAGTCGAGGGACCACACCACTGAGCTACCGAGGCTGACAATATTGTTCCATTGTTATCCATTGATTATTTATTGTTTGTCATTGTTTGATATGTCATTGTTGTTGATATATAGTTCCTATTCGGAATGTAAGATTACGAATTCAAGATCAAAATGTATTTGCCTACGAATAATAATAATAAAAACATTGGTTTTGAATTTTTTTATTAATTTTGTGTATTTTTATTACTTTGTATTTTTAATACTTGTATAATATATGTAATATTAATAGAAAATTTTGAAAATGTGAAATAAAGAACATAAAAACAAACCATAAAACCATAAAGACATAAACACAGACCAACCTAGTCGTTATCTAAGCTTGTTGAAATTATTGTGTTGACAAACGCTTACACGTGTATAAAAATAAAAAAAGTAATGCTTAAAAATAATTAAAGAAAAATGTATACTTAGTGGAGAATATAAAAGAAAAAGCGGTCAAGTGCGAGTCAAACTCGCGTGAAGAGGGTTCCGTGCCATCCCGTTTTTCTTAGGATTTTCATTTAGTTAGTTTATCTGTAAACTATAAGGCGACTGTGAGGCGCCTATGTACCCTATTTTTTTTTTTTATTTTAGACTGTAGTTTCGGAAATTTGGTATTTGAAATTAGCATATACATCGATTTCTATTTCCAAAATGGAAATCGATGAGTATGTAGAGTTTGTTGACCCAATCACAGCCGTATAGCGTAAATGAACGAACTTCGTTTTTGGGGGCAAAAATTAGAAAGTAAAAAAATTTTGGGTGCGTTATAATAAGAAGTACAAATATTTTTTTTTTCATAATTTTTAATTCGATATTTCAACAGATATTAAAGAAAATATACGAAAAGGGAGCATCTCGGTTTAAATTTAACTCTGCGTTTAAAGTTACATTTTTCATACATTTGACATCAGTTAACTGGCCGCTACAATTTAACCGAAGGTAGCAATATCGGCCCTTAATCGTTTAACTTATCTTTTTCATTGATTTATTATATGTTATGTCTATGTCTTGTCTATGTCTATGTCTATGTCTACTTCTTATATAAGGGAACGTCTGTCTGTATGTATGTATGTTTGAGGTAAACTCCGAAACCACGGAACATATTTTTATGCGGTTTGCACCAATAGAAAGAGTAATTCTTGAGGCTCACTATATGATATATAGCATCACGCTAAATAGTCTTAGGGCTGACGGCTGAGCAGTATCAAATAAAGTATAGTATGGACAGGAGAGAGAGAGAGAATATAAGAGAAGCGATCGTTTATTATCATATTTGCGTTTAAATCGGATTTGCTGTTAACCCAAGTCTACCGCGAGCGAAGCCGCGAGCAAAAGCTAGTTCTTTATACGCATGATATTTTTCTTTCAGAATTCTATAAGTACTTAAAACTTTCCGACATAAAAATGAGGGTCAAAAATGGTGGCACGTGTAGATTTATTGCATTTGCCCACCCCATTGGGAAATAGGCGTGATGTTAAATTATCTCAACGCTTACTAAGGTGGTAGGCTCAAATTGTAGCCGACTAAGTTGATAGCACCATACTGGTTGTAAGGTGGCCGCATAGCAGCCTAGTATAGCCGGCAATCCAAAGGAAGGTCTTAGGTATGGCCAGGCCTCACGCACTCTATATGTACTTGCGCGCGCTAACTACCCACCGCCCGGCGGTCTAATTCAGTGAAAATTCGTCAGCCGCGCGAAGCATACCTACACGCTCGCCCACGCTACTGCGCGCAGCTGCAAAGAAATAATCACTTTACACTCGATCATTTAGGTACATTTTCGCACGCAGCGATTGGCGACGTGAAACAGTAGGCTATTATAGCCGAAGGTATGGAACTTTTTCTATGGAGTGATTTATCTGTGCTACTTAACAAACTGGATCGTCTTCTCAACTTGTGTATTCGATACATCTTTGGTTTGCGCAAGTTTGATCATATATCAGATTTTCGAAATCGTTTGCAGTGGCTCGATATCCGCCTTCACAAGAATAGTCATGTCTTATCACTTCTCTACTGCACATTGTTTAATCCCAATGCTCCTAAATACCTAATGATCGTTTTTCCTTTCTCAGCTCCCACGGGCTATCGCTAAGGTCAAATGATAACTTGGTGCTGACTATTCCTTCCCATTCTACTACATCATATTCGGACTCATTCACTAATACATGCAGCTCGTCTGTGGAATCAGCTCCCTGTCAATCTCCGTCTCTCTTCTTCCATTCACACATTAAAAATTCTTTTAAAGAAGCACTTTTTGTCAACTTGATTTTTCTGTTCCAAAACTATGTCTCTCATGTTCAGAGTTAGTAAATATATATAATATGTAAAACTAAGTATATTTAGTCTATCTTATGTATATATCTGGTATATAGGTATAGTATTTAACTATTCATATTTAAGTTTATCTTTATTTTGTATTCCCGTACATCTGTCAAATCATAATATTTAAACTTCTCTTTCCGCCACTCACCTAGCAGTTATCATACCCCAAAGGTATCCTGTTAGAAAATGCCTAGAGGCATTAAGTGTTACCTTTTGCCCATGTTCTATTTGAGTGCAATAAATATATACTATACTATACTATACTATCTGTTACGAAGTAGCTTTAAGTAATCTGTGGTATGGCTCCTACCTTCTAGGAGGCGATATTGGCTGGTCGGAGCATGTGTTCTGGCCCCTCTGAGTCAGCCACCCATGACGTATGACATAAATAATAATCGTCTCTTTCGTTGGTCATAAATTATGCATTCTTCCAACATGTTGCTGTTGTTGTTTATTGTTTATTGAACATTCATCATAAGACAGTAAGATTGCACTCGAACTTGTCACAATGTGTTCTATCCGGTTCGATTCACCCACGAAGAAGAACCGGAAAAAACTTCCTAGGATTTTTCATAAATATTATTACAAACCTAGGTACCGTGTGGGGCCGGTTCTTGAAAAGCATAGCCCCACTGTATCTCACTCCGTGCATGTCGTAAAAGGCGACTAAGGGATAAGGACAAGATGCCGTGCTAAACGGCGACAGGAAGTAAAAAATTCACGGGCGTCCCCATACAAGAAACTAAAAAGTGTATGCGCGCCATCTACCGAAAATGAAGCATTTTTACTAATCCATAGATGGCGTGAGTGGCGCTGTCCTGACATGGCGATGCGGAACCCTCGGTGCGCGAGTTCGACTCGCACTTGGCCGCTTTTTTTTTTAAATTAGTTTTTCTGAAAGTGAATACAAACTCACCACACTTGAAGCACATTTTGTGCCACTTAAGGCCCCCCGCCACGCGCTCCTCTGCCGCGTACACGGACTTGCCGCATTTCGGGCACTTCGGGTTATCCGCTGGCTTGAAAGGCATTGTGTTCGCTTAACTTATCCTGCGGACAAACAGACACACAGCTTTACTTTCTGCATTATGCACTGACATGGCACCAAGTTCACCTGGTGTTATGGGCTGACATCACGGATGTTGTAGGTGATGTAGCCAACCGTGTAAGTTTCCATAAAAAAAAAATATTAGTAATACATTCATACACCTCGTCACCATGTCAGCCTCGATAGCTTAGTGGTGCAGACAGTCGACTGTCGCTATTGATGGTTAAGCAACGCTGGGCCGGTCAATACTTGGATGGGTGACCGCTCGCCCGTTGGAGGCTGACCGTGGTTCGGATTCCACGTAAAACTGTAGGTTCCCTTCCTTTCTTAACTTACTAGGTGGTAGAGTTCAACCCGCCCGGGTTGGTACCACCGCACTGGATGAAACATCGGTCGAACCGGCTATGTAAATAGTTCGTGTTTTCCGTCCAATTCAGTGTAGCCGACATTAAATGAAGGGAGGCACTGACATGGCACCTAGTTCACCCGGTGTTATGGGCTGACATCACGGATGTTGTAGGTGATGTAGCCAACCGTGTCAGTTTCCATAAAAAAAAACCTGAAACAGGATTAGGAAAACCGGTTGTTCGAGTCCGAACAACCGGTCTTCCATCTCGACCAACACAAACAGTGTTGGTCGAGATGGACGAAACGTGTCAGCCCGCGTCTTAACCCCCGTGACCCGCGTCGCACCTGAGGCGTGCGTCTGCGCGATGGACTAGCCCAAATATCCAGCTTCACCTTGTCCTGCGTCAAGTGTACTCGCCTTGTTTCAACATAGCATACGATTATAACAGTAAGTACAGTCTCGGGTCCTTCAAGAGGGGCATGGCATTCGCAACCCACGCATACGACCGAATGTCCATGGGCGTCGTTAGACACCTTATGGGTGGCTCGGCGCCATATGTCGCGCTGTCAATAATAAAAAATAATAAAAATACGCATAGTGTACTGAAATTTAAAAAAAATATTATGCAGGCGACTTAGCCGCTTTCTCACGGGGCGATTTTAATTGGTCAACTTAAATTCGTTTGCAAATTGAAAGTCAATCAAAACGTGAGAGCATGTTTTCAATAAAAATTGATCAACTATTGTTATACGACAGACAGTTGATTCCCTGACAACTGTTGGGTGTTCAAGTCGGTTCAATTCTATGAAGTTCGCATAATTTTGTTTGGCGCTATCTTGTGAACGGCTGTCCGATCGGTTCGATTATCAAGCGCGAGAACACGATTCATTTGCGACTTTGCTTGTTCAACTAAAAGTTGACCAATTGACTCGACCCGTGAGAACGCGGCATTGAGCATCAAAGGCATCAGGCGGGTTTCTTTGACCCTTCTTTATCACCGTGCCGTGGGCGGAAAAATATATCTTTGCCGCTTTGTCATAAGTACCTATTATCAATTTGATTACAATGAACTGAATTGAGCTGAGTGCGAGGACTTAAGTGTTAACTCATGTGATAATGCTTTAGACGGTGTAATTTTTTTTATTTAGATTAAATTATATGAAATTAAATTTGAAAAGTTATGTAAATCTTTCAGTAAATAATGTTTGGTGTTATCAATGTTTTATTTCATTCCTTTATGCGATAGTTCATTATTTTTATCGAGGTAGGTACCACGTTGGTTTTATTGACTTGAAATATTCTGGACTATTTTAGTTTAGCAATGGACGACACGATAAAATTACATCAACTATGGCTTTGCTTTCGATATAAAATTCAGTTAAATTGCTAGTTTAGAGGTACCTAATTAATTGATTGTTCACGACGATTTAGGTATATAATCAAACTTTCAACACGAAATTACGGCATTCGAGCCAATTTTTCGATCGCGATTGTCGATCATCGGTTACAAGGTCCAATCAATCACAGCTCACGTGCTAGTCCCTTGAACTCCTTACTGGTTTAGAAACACTCGGGTCTGGCCGATATCCAAGTGCGATCCGCGCCGTCGACGCATCTCCAAATCTTTATCATCAGTCACTCATTTTATTATTTTATTTTACAGCGGTATAAAGTCACAATAGGGAAGACGACTTCCCGCCGCCGCCGCCGCCGGCTTGCGCGGCGCTGCGATCGAGCTATTTCCGCCCGCGCCTAATTTGGGCGGTTCAGGTAAAGTTACACGGCTGGAGCGGCCGGCCGCCCGCCCACCGCCCCGCTCCGCCCGCCCAGCGCCGCACGCCGCCCTCATATTGGAACATATGCGCTGGTGCATCGCCAACTAGGCTAGCCAGCCGCGCCACGCTGCACTGCGCGCCGAGAATAGCCCGCACGCCGTTGCGGACGCACTCGCGAGATGAGTTATGATCACTTTCACCGGCTGCACTCCGTACCTGTTCGCAGTAGTGGTCGAAGGAGACGAGCTCCACACGAGACGAGTGTGCCGGCTGGTGTCTGCACACTGACTGACTCGGAGGTCGAATGGTGCGCGGACGCAGCGCGCGAGCGTATTCTATGCGCGGCTTGCACACGGCCCGCTGGTGGAGGGGCGGCCTCCCCTCCCGCGGCGCCCCGCCGCCCCCGCGCCCCGCCGGCGCGCCTTTATTCATCTCGAAAATTATGTTTCAGAAAATTCCAAAGTTTGATTTTATCAGCCGCCCCCAGCCCCATCCGCATGTGATATAATACTTCACTTTTAGAGCGTCGTCCGTTGTGTAGAGATGTTAGTTTTTTCGAGCGAGATGCGCGCCGCCGCCGCGCCGTAGGCTGTGGATGCAGGAGGGTGTGGCACCACTTCCGCTGCCCCCGCCTCCGCCCCGCCGCGGCTGACGCGGTACTTGTGATGACAACAGCAGCTGATTCATTTTTAAATATTTGGAATAACAATTTAAATATGAGGCAAAACGGATTTTTTTTAAGATTTATAAACATGCATTAGGAACTCATTTATTTTTAAAACTAAACGTATTGTGCATTACAAAACAAAAAACGTGTAACCTATACCAAACTTAATAACCCTCCTCCAGGTGGGACGATGTGGGCACTGCTCCGAGGACCCTAGCGGCGGGCGTTACTACGCTGCTGGATGGCCACACTGATACGCTGCCTCGGGAACTCGGGAACGTTGTTCTCCTGAAGCATAGTATACAGCTAGGGACATCCTGATGTCTTTCGCGAGCCGCTTTGCCTCCTCAGACCATGCCCCCATCCTGCCCACCGAAAATGCAGCGAAGATGTGCTGTGATTTTTGTAAAATTCAATTTATATTTTTTGTCCATAGTGTAGGTGCAATATTTTTTCAATTGCATATTCAAGTCTGTATGTAAGACTAAATAAAATTAAAAAAGGAATATAAATTAAAACTAAAATACATAATAATAGCTTTTGACCGCAGCTTCGCTCGCGGTAGGCTCGGTTTAATAGCAAATCCGATTTAAACGCAAATATGATAATAACTGATAGCTTCTTTTATATTCTCGGTCTCTCTCTTCCTCCCTCTCCCCTCCCTTCCCCCTCCACTCCGTCCTTCTCAGCCATACCCATCAGGCACTACCATTCGACACTAAATTCCGTTCATACTATACTTTTTTCCATACTGCTCAGCGCTATTGCTCTTCAGCGTGATGGTATATAGCATAATACTGAGCCTCAAGTACTAGTATATAGCATAATACTGAGCCTCAAGTACTAGTATATAGCATAATACTGAGCCTCAAGTACTAGTATATAGCATAATACTGAGCCTCAAGTACTAGTATATAGCATAATACTGAGCCTCAAGTACTAGTATATAGCATAATACTGAGCCTCAAGTACTAGTATATAGCATAATACTGAGCCTCAAGTACTAGTATATAGCATAATACTGAGCCTCAAGTACTAGTATATAGCATAATACTGAGCCTCAAGTACTAGTATATAGCATAATACTGAGCCTCAAGTACTAGTATATAGCATAATACTGAGCCTCAAGTACTAGTATATAGCATAATACTGAGCCTCAAGTACTAGTATATAGCATAATACTGAGCCTCAAGTACTAGTATATAGCATAATACTGAGCCTCAAGTACTAGTATATAGCATAATACTGAGCCTCAAGTTCTAGTATATAGCATAATACTGAGCCTCAAGTACTAGTATATAGCATAATACTGAGCCTCAAGTACTAGTATATAGCATAATACTGAGCCTCAAGTACTAGTATATAGCATAATACTGAGCCTCAAGTACTAGTATATAGCATAATACTGAGCCTCAAGTACTAGTATATAGCATAATACTGAGCCTCAAGTACTAGTATATAGCATAATACTGAGCCTCAAGTACTAGTATATAGCATAATACTGAGCCTCAAGTACTAGTATATAGCATAATACTGAGCCTCAAGTACTAGTATATAGCATAATGCTGAGCCTCAAGTACTAGTATATAGCATAATGCTGAGCCTCAAGTACTAGTATATAGCATAATGCTGAGCCTCAAGTACTAGTATATAGCATAATACTGAGCCTCAAGTACTAGTATATAGCATAATACTGAGCCTCAAGTACTAGTATATAGCATAATACTGAGCCTCAAGTACTAGTATATAGCATAATACTGAGCCTCAAGTACTAGTATATAGCATAATACTGAGCCTCAAGTTCTAGTATATAGCATAATACTGAGCCTCAAGTACTAGTATATAGCATAATACTGAGCCTCAAGTACTAGTATATAGCATAATACTGAGCCTCAAGTACTAGTATATAGCATAATACTGAGCCTCAAGTACTAGTATATAGCATAATACTGAGCCTCAAGTACTAGTATATAGCATAATACTGAGCCTCAAGTACTAGTATATAGCATAATACTGAGCCTCAAGTACTAGTATATAGCATAATACTGAGCCTCAAGTACTAGTATATAGCATAATACTGAGCCTCAAGTACTAGTATATAGCATAATACTGAGCCTCAAGTACTAGTATATAGCATAATACTGAGCCTCAAGTTCTAGTATATAGCATAATACTGAGCCTCAAGTACTAGTATATAGCATAATACTGAGCCTCAAGTACTAGTATATAGCATAATACTGAGCCTCAAGTACTAGTATATAGCATAATACTGAGCCTCAAGTACTAGTATATAGCATAATACTGAGCCTCAAGTACTAGTATATAGCATAATACTGAGCCTCAAGTTCTAGTATATAGCATAATACTGAGCCTCAAGTACTAGTATATAGCATAATACTGAGCCTCAAGTACTAGTATATAGCATAATACTGAGCCTCAAGTACTAGTATATAGCATAATACTGAGCCTCAAGTTCTAGTATATAGCATAATACTGAGCCTCAAGTACTAGTATATAGCATAATACTGAGCCTCAAGTACTAGTATATAGCATAATACTGAGCCTCAAGTACTAGTATATAGCATAATACTGAGCCTCAAGTTCTAGTATATAGCATAATACTGAGCCTCAAGTACTAGTATATAGCATAATACTGAGCCTCAAGTACTAGTATATAGCATAATACTGAGCCTCAAGTACTAGTATATAGCATAATACTGAGCCTCAAGTACTAGTATATAGCATAATACTGAGCCTCAAGTACTAGTATATAGCATAATACTGAGCCTCAAGTACTAGTATATAGCATAATACTGAGCCTCAAGTACTAGTATATAGCATAATACTGAGCCTCAAGTACTAGTATATAGCATAATACTGAGCCTCAAGTACTAGTATATAGCATAATACTGAGCCTCAAGTACTAGTATATAGCATAATACTGAGCCTCAAGTTCTAGTATATAGCATAATACTGAGCCTCAAGTACTAGTATATAGCATAATACTGAGCCTCAAGTACTACTCTTTACATTGGTGCAAACATCATCAAAATAAGTTTAGTGGTTCCGGAGTTTACCTTTAACATACAGACATACGTTCCCTTTTATAAGAAGTAGAGATAGAGATAGAGATTACAGTACGAACAGTTCGTCCAATTCGACCGTCGTGCGTCGCGTCGCCCCAGCGGTACCCAGCGCACTGGCTCTGAATTTCGAGGCTCATTAAGTCAAATTCAAAATTTAAAAATTCTAATTCAAAATTTTTATTGCACACACAAAATTATAAACAATGTCACACTTTTACAAAGTTATTAAAATTTTGAACAATTTGTTTTGTTTTTCAACGTACCCTGCCACCTAAACTGGCCGTTGTGACCGTATTATAGGTGGCGTTTTAGCGCGCCTTTTGTGCATGCTTGGGTATACTGCGAATTATATTAATAGGAATAGATAAAATAAAAAAAAATAAAAATATAATAACTGGTTTGGGGGGGGGGGGGGGATTGTGTGTGTATGAAGGTGTGAGAGGGTGTGTGTGAGTGTGTGTGTGTGGGTGGGAGGGTGTGTTATTTTAAGTACTATCCGAGGACGTGCACCAGAAACCGTGCAAATAAATATGTACATTTGGATAAATATAATAATATTTCACTTCATGTCACATTGTGGTAAGGGCGGACTTATAGCCTTAGCCAATTTCCTCCACAAAAGCAATCAGATTAGAATGAGAGGTAGGTACGTCGATTTCTAGTCAGAAGCAGAGAGGGCGAGGGAGAAGGAGAGGGAGAGATAGAGAGAGAAGGAGAGAGAGAGAGGGGCGGGGGGGGGGGGGGGGGGAGGGAAATTGCTACTAGCGATGAATGCTAGAGTTATGTATACGTATGACTTGATACTGGATAACCTCGCTGTACACAAAAGAAACAGCTAACTTCAACCTTCAAAAAATGTGTACCCTTAAAAAACATGCCCAGCACCAGCCGATCTTAAAAATGAATCATTCTTACTCTACCCTACATTTCACTGTATTTATCGACAGTATAACATTTACAGGTTGACCTAAAAAAATCTCTGTTACCGATAGGTCCACCCTTGCACGTATAAATAAATTTGCACCCTTGCATGTAAAAATATATTGTGCTTATGTGTCAACAAAATGTTTTTTGGAGCAATACTGAGTATTCACTAACTTACAGAGCGCCTAATAGATACGAAAAAAAAATAGGAATTTGATCTCACCGGTGATACTCAAGGCCGTACAGGGAAAGATTCTGATCTCACCGTTGATGCTCACGCGGCATCCAACGTGTTGAGAACGCTCTCGGTGTTAGCACAAATCCCACACGACCGCTTGTCCCTGCGTCCATAAATACCTACACAGTAATGATTCATATTGTAAGTACAATTAGAAGATTCACATGTTATAATGTACTCGTCGCGGCGTCGGCCGCCTCCGCCGCCGCGGGCCGAGCCCGCTTCCACCTGCCCGTCTATTAATATTTCCACACAAATAGATTTTTCTATTGGAACAGAGGAACCGTCGAGACCCCTGCGTCATCTGTTGTGAAGCTCCAGTTTCTGGTCTAATTTGAAAATCAGCGCTGTGTGGTGAATTTTTTTTCCACTCCAAAGGGAAGTCCCCGCGTTGGGACGCCTTTCCGGAGGTGATATTCGGCGATAGTCGGTGTTGTGCTACATCCCCCCCACCACAGTACAGTCTCCTGCTCATTCTTCTTCCTCCTTCAAGAGGAGCGTGACATTCGCAACCCCCGCATACGACCGATTGTTCATGGGCGTCATTAGACACAGTGTGCCGTGCCTGAATTGTCGGAAAATATTCACCTGCCACTGACCCGAGCGCATCAGCCTTGCGGCCATAGCACCCGCACTGTGTCACCACTTCATCATGGAACAATCACTTGAAGATCGTTGCACGCAGGGAGACCTGCTGCCGGGATACCACCAATTTGGTCCCGGTGACGCGCATTACGTGCGGTCCAGCCCCCCCTTGGAGGGACTCATAAAGGCGTTCTGAGTCCCCCCCTTGGAGTGCACCGACTCCGAAGAGTGTCCCCATCTACGAGTGCCTGCATTGGTGTTGAAAAAGTGTGCTCCCGAGCTGGCTCCAGTACTGACGCGCCTCTTTCGCCTTTCGTACTCTACTGGCCGCGTGCCGGAAGCTTGGAAATCAGCTTTGGTTCAGCGTGTCCCTAAAAAGGGCGATCGCTCTGACCCGTCAAACGAACGACCCATAGGAATTACCTCCCTCCTCTGCAAGGGGATGGAGCGCGTTATCAATACGCAGCTCATGACGTACCTGCAGACGAATAATCTCATCAGCGATCGGCAATACGGCTTCCGGCCAAACCGGTCAGCTGGTGATCTCCTAGCGTACGTTACTCACTTTGGGGGAAAGCGCTTGAAGGGTATGGTGAATCCTTGGCAATTGGACTCGATATTGCCAAGGCATTTGACCGGGTCTGGCATAAGGCGCTTTTGGGTAAGCTGCCGGCGTACGGAATCCCCTCTGGCCTTTGTGACTGGGTAACCGACTTCCTTTATGGGCGTAGCATCTCAGACGCCATGTCAGTGAATGCCGGTGTCTCCACATATTCACATTTGCACCGTGGTCAACAGAACAACTCCACGGTGAGCTGTGCCCGCTACCACTATACACTATATTTACCTCAGCGCGGCCTCATAGAGACACGCGTCTCGATTCCACTCATGTTAAGTTGTGATGAGCCATGCTCTATTCTTACTGCTCACACGTCAGCCCAAATACAGAGGTTTCTCCCGCGCCCACAAGGGCGGACTCTGCGTAGGGTTTAGTTATGCACAGGGGTGAGCCGAGCCAAATAACACACTAATTTGGCCGAATTTGGCGGCTTACAATATTTTGTTGGTATTCATCCAATGTATTTCTTATTTAATTCAGTGATACATACTCGTACATGCGTATGTATATAGGACGTACATGCATTGCTAACATACAATTTCAAGATGATCTGTTTTAATTAACCCCCGACGAAAAAAGAGGGGTGTTTAACGTGTGTGTCTATGGGTGTGTCTGCCTGCCTGTGGCATCGTAGCTACAAAACGGATTGAACGATTTTTTTTATTGGAAAGCTGGTTTAATCGGGATGGTTTTTAGCTAGGTTTGTAATCAAATAATCAAGTAATTAAGTAATAAAAAAAATTATTATCTTAAAAAGTGGACCGATTCGAATGCGTTTTTTTTTAAAGCTTGTAATAAAAGTTAAATTTCAAATTTTAAAAACGTTTACTTACTGAAAGAAGTCGGGGGACCGCTAAGTAAATAAAATATAAAAACTTATAGCTGCAAGGGAATTTACCTAGCGATCCACTGACTCCTTTAACTTAGTAAACGGAAATTATTTATAATGGGAAGAAGAAACACGTTTTTTGAAGCGTAGCTTTTATACGTGCGCTCGGCCGCCGGAGAGTAAAACGAGAATAACAAAACACGGCAGCGTCATCGTCACCGTCATCGCAAACACATTTTTTTTTATGGAAACTGACACGGTAGGCTACATCACCTACAACATCCGTGATGTCAGCCCATAACACCGGGTAAACTAGGTGTCATATTAGTGCTTCCCTTAATTTCAGCACCTTGGTAAACATGTGCCATGTGAGTGCTTCCCTTCGGTCGTGCCGGCTACACTGAACTGGACAGAAAACACGAACTATTTACATAGCCGTTTCGATCGACTTTTAATTCAGTCCGGTGCGGTGGTACCAACCCGGACGAGTTACCACCTCGTAAGGTAAGAAGGGAAGGGACCTACAGTTTTATGTGGAATCCGAACCTCGGTCAGCCTCCAACGGTCGAGCGATCACCTATCCAAGTACTGACCGTGCTCACAATTGCTTAACAACAGTCGACCGACCGCACCACTGAGCTACCGAGGCTGACAAACTCTTCCACCTTCTTGTAGTTGACTTGTTCAGTGACATACGCGTAGCCGACTTTCCCTTTTGCAAAAAGGCGCAATAATAATGATATAGCTGATCGACCAAGTTGCCCTACAAGGCGATCGTTTGTCTGTTGATGCCATATGGTCAACCTAGCCTACCCTATATGGAGGGACTTGGAAGCATTCGGGTCACATGATGTATGAGTGATATGTTTTAGGTACGTTTTAGGAAGACGCCGGTAGAGTTTCATTACTTTGAAAAGACTAACGCCTGAGTTATAGATATAAATCCTAGTCGCAAGCGAATTTTTCACGCCATTTTCGGGTTTCTACCACATATATAAATGTAATTTTCAATATAATATATATGATAAATGAAATGTATACCTACATATTTTAATAATTTGCATTTTACTAAGATTAAAAAAACCTTATGGCAATGTTTTTCGGTTACGCGGTATAGGTACTGAACACGACTCACTTTGTTTATCTTCGTTTCGTCCCACACTCCGGGGACATCTTCAGGACTCGCGGTCTGCGACGACCTGGAGGACACCCGACACGTCGTCCAGTCAGATGTCAACTGCCGGTCGCCGCTGACGTAGATTGTAGCGATGCGAGGGTACTTCGGCCGATGCGGGTAGGTTCGACCTCTCTTGCTGGAAAAGGTCGGTGCACACGTAGCTCACTGTGTCCATGGCTGCCAGAGCTTGATGCTGGTTACCACCTCAGCCATGCTTCGCCAGCAGAGGAGTCCACGACGAAGAGGGTACCATGCTGTCTTCTCTGTTAAAATTGGCATGTCTGGAAATTTCAATGGTTTGCCGAACGAAACGTGGTACATAGTGTTTTTCCACTGATATCGTCCTGGTTTGGTTGAATCGAATCCAATGATTTGTGCCACTATCCAGAGCAAGCTCACAGATGGCGGACTTGTGGAACTCGTTGTTCTTCATCGCTCTGATGTGTTCCGACAACCTTGTCTGAACCACTCCGCTTCGTTTGTCCGATGTAGCACCTCCCACAGCTACATGGTATTTTGTATACACCGGAGCCTGCAGTGGAATCTGATCCTTGACTGTTCTCAACATGCCTTGAATTTTTGGGAGAGGTTTGTAGAAGGTCTTTATGCTTAACTTGCTCATCAACTTACCTATACGGTCCGTGATCCTCCGTATGTGAGTCGTGTTCAGTACCTACATATACCGCGTAATCGAAAAACATTGTCATAATGTGTAATAGCGGTAAAAGCCTAAACGAACATATTCTTTGTTACTAGTAAAAAACCCTTATTATAAAGCTATTATATTAATTTAACACTCTTAAAGTATCTTAAAAATTTAAATCTATCAAAAAATAAATCAATAATAAAAACCGTCCAGGGACAGATGAGCCGCAATTGCAGCGTTGCCGGGAGCCACCAACGACGTCGATGCCCATTAAACGAGATAGAAAATCTCATTCATGGGCACCGACGACGGCGATAAGGCCCCCATAACGCTCGCAGCTGCACCCCTCTGCACAGTCAGACTGACGCGCTGGAGGAGGAACGAGCCGGTCCGACTGTCCCCAGACGATTCGCGCAGCCTCTTGCCCAGCTCCCTCGACAATTGTTTTCCGGCTGCGCAAATCGGACCTAAAGTTTCTATTGCGAAAGTGATGAAATTATAAGTACATAGGCTGTTCCGAAAATTGTTAGTGAAATGAAAAATAGTTAGAATATGAAAAAAAAATATTTACAGCTTTTCAAAATATTTCCCTCCAATCCCTATGCACTTATGCATTCGGGTGAACCAGGTTTCAAAACATTTAAAAAACGTATCTTGCGGGAGGTCGAAAAATAACCGCCGAAATTCTTCGACGGCCTCGTCTGCAGTGTTGAATTTTCGCCCGCGAAGCATTTTTTTTACCGTGGGAAATAAAAAAAAATCGCATGGAGCTAAATCTGGGCTGTACGGAGGATGGGATAACCTTTGTAACCCCGAAGTTGTCAAATAGTCCATGTTTCTACCGGTGTGTGAGTGGGCGCGTTATCTTGGTGAAAAAGAATGCCACGGACGCCGCTCCTTGGGCGCTCGCTATTCAACTCCCCGAAAGCTTGAGGCAGACAAACTTCGCAATACCAATCTTCAGTTCAGCCTGAATCTCCCGATGTGTAATGTGTCTATTCTTCCGCAATAGCCACTGTACCCTGATGACGTTTTCACGAGTGACTGCAGTTGATGGTCGGCCGGGTCTGGGGTCATCGTTTAGGTTCTCTCGATCACGTTTAAATTCACGAAACCAATAAGTAACTGTTGCTAACGCAGGAGCAGGCTCCCCAAAAGCAGCTTGCAAATTTTCGTGAGATTCCTTGAAGGTTAACCCTAGTTTATAAGCATAGAAAATCATAATACGAAAAGCTTCTCGCGAGACGTCCATTGCTGCAAATAAAATATGAGTGACGGATAACCGTTAAAAATATTTAAAAAAAAAAGAACTGCACATAGGTGGCCAATAATTTTCTTCAAGGAGATTTGTATTTAAATTAGCCGTCAAATCAAAATAGTTTCAGGGAAAAAAAATTTGTATTTATTCTGTGGTTAACAATTTTCGGAACAGCCCACGTAGTTAAGTGCGACTCTTAAAATATCCAAAATTTTACTGGAAAATTTGTAAGGGATTAGTCCGACATATACCTCATTTACGAGTATATTGTGCTCCTTTCTGAAATACAGTGTAGCCGACCTGAGATGAAGGGAAGCACTGTCATGGCACCTAGTTCACCCGGTGACATCACGGATGTTGTAGGTGATGTGTAGCCAACAGTGTCAGTTTCCATAAAAAAAAAATAGTAAAAAAAACCGGCCAAGTGCGAGTCGGACGCGCGCACCAAGCAAGGGTTCCGCACCACCGCAGAATGAAAATGCACAAGTGGGATCCGAATTAACTCACGACACACGGATCAAAACTCCATACATGTACCGCTTGGCTAACGGAGATTACGATGTGACCGAAATGACGAATATCTAACGTACGATGTAGGCTTAGGTTCCGTATGCATACGGAACCCTAATAAATCGTTTCTAAAAATAAATAATTTATATCTAATAATATACATTTTGAAATGCAACAATGACAATACTTTAAAATATGTACTATTATTTTGTAATAATACTTCATCCAACGAGTTAGCCTTGCCATCCAGCGGGGAAATGCCGCAAGTGTGCTAGGTACTTTTATTGTATTGTATTGTATTGTATTGTATTGTATTGTATTGTATTGTATTGTATTGTATTGTATTGTATTGTATTGTATTGTATATATTTATTGCACTCAAATAGAATATGGGCAAAAGGTAACACTTAATGCCTCTAGGCATTTTCTAACAGGATACCTTTGGGGTATGATAACTGCTAGGTGAGTGGCGGAAAGAGAAATTTAAATATTATGGTATGACAGATGTACGGGAATACAAAAGATAGATAAACTTAAATATGAATAATTAAATACTATACCTACATATATACCAGATATATACATAAGATAGACTAAATATACTTAGTTTTTACATATTCGCTTTACATACATCTTCGCTGTGGAAGTCGGAGCAAGAGGACTACCAGCGAAGTCGCTCTACAGTCTCTTCAAGAATCTAGGGCTCCCAAGATCGACGCTAAGCTCATATATGGAGAGAGCTTCGAAAACGTCACTGGAAGCATCCTACAGAATATGGATAGGTAGAGAGAGGGAGGTCAAGAGCGGGACTGGTGGTTTCCCCGCGTCCTAGTCAACGCAGACTAGCTGACGAGGGCTTGAGGCGAGCCGAAACGTGAAGCATGCGCGGGAAATTTAGAGTGGCCACTCGCTAGTCCCGGCCTCGATTAATACCCTCCTCTACTGCCGATGGGCCCGGATGTGTTCGGTGAAGCCATCGCAAGCTTAGATCCACACCTTCCTTACTAACTCTGAACATGAGAGACATAGTTTTGGATCAGAAAAATTAAGTTGACAAAAAGTGCTTCTTTAAAAGAATTTTGAAGTGTGAATGGAAGAAGAGAGACGGAGATTGACAGGGAGCTGATTCCACAGACTTTTACCTTAGATCCATTTGATAACTATTTTAATATTGTTTAGTTTGAGTTTTCATTTGAATGTTGACTTGTTGTGAAATAAATAATTATGACTCTCAGTTGATAATATAAAAAGTAATAAATTAAGAACATTTTGTAATATATTAGCCGTTACAAGTCAGTGATTCATGACTTGATAAGATATGCATCAAAAATTTCTGACAAAGGCTCTATACACCTGATTTTATTTATACTTTTATTTTTACTTTTGATTTTATGTTATCAAGCTTAAATTATAGTTATTCTAGCTCTCAAACTATATCTTAACACTGTAAGCGGTGTCACACTGTAAGCTAGTCACAATGTATTGTAATTGAAGACGTTAAAAAAAAACCCTGCAAATTTTCTTGCCGTCTCTTCTTTGTGGGTGTAATCGAACCGGATTGTAAAAACTAAACAGGACAAATTCAAGCGTAGTGTATGAATGATGAATAAAGAATAAAGAATACAAAATAAGGAGTATTACGAAAATCGCAGCAACCTACCTCAACCACTCTGTCAGTATTCCATCATGCCGGCCATAAAGTGTGACGGGAATATAACAGCTGTTACTCATGCTGGGAGCACTTGCCCAGAGGCATTACCCACTCAAACATCTCCACTGTACAGATTTCCGTTTTCACAATAAATAGCAATATGTATATGTATTTTTATATTTTTTTTTTTTAATCCGGAACGGGTGGTTGAATCAGAGGAGCCCGAGCACATGCTCCGACCAGCCAGTATCACCTCTGAGAAGGTAGGTGCCATACCGGAGACTTCCCGTTGGATTGGTGGCTATACTGGACCGGAGGAGAGCACAGCCTATGCTCCACTTACTGGTAAACTGTCGAGCGCTGTCCCTGCCCACATATTTCCCCACAAGTACAGTCTCGGGTCCTTCGAGAGGCGAATGAATAGACACCTGCGACTGAATGTCCATGTGCGTTGCTAGACACCTTATGTGCGCCGTGACATGCACATGTCGCGCTTTCTATAAAAAAACACCCCAAGCGACTTATCACTGATTACAGGTTGGAATAGTTTCCTTTGCCCCTTACTAGGTGGTAGGTTCAAATTATAGCCAGCTGGGTTGACCACCGTGCTGCAGGTCTATTCTTGTAAATTCTGACAGCGGAATCAGCGCTGATGTGGCGCTGAGAGCCACTTTGGTAAGTGGCTCTCAGCGCCACAACAGCGCTGATTCCGCTGTCAGAATTTACAAGAATAGACCTGCTGGACGTAAGATGGCCGCATAGCAGCCTCGGCTGTGTTCTCCTCTATGTAGTTCAGCACAGCCAGCAATCCAAAGGGAAGTCTTCGGCATGACACCTTCTCGGAGTTGATATTGGCTGGCCCCTCTGACTCAACCATCCATAATGTATTACATAAAAAAAGCACACGAAGTGTTAAATGGAGAGTCTTTTGATTGATAGGAGGTCTTACCTCCCTCCGCTAAACTGGAGACGCATGTTTTACTGGAAAGTAAAGCTAGCGACCACTCCCCTCTACTTCTGTCTCAGTGATTTTTTTTTTATATGTAAACCAGCATGGGTGGCTGTGCCGAGAGACCAATGGTGCAGTCGACAGGGCCAAAATCACCTCTCCTCGCGAAACCACGCTCAGTTAGGTGCCATGCCAGCAGATTTGCGGACTGTTGCTAGGCTGTCTAGCCCGTTAATACGACGCTTGAAGACACCCAGGTTAAAGGATTCAGGAAATACACTCGCCGGAAGACAGTTCCCCACTCTAGCGGTGCGACAAAGAAACGATTTAGAGAATCGATTGGTTCTCAAAAGCCCAATGTCAACAACAAAAGGGTGCTGAGTCTCTCTGCGACGAGTCATGCGGAGATAGGACGGGTGGCAGGGAATAAGGGATGCTAGTTCCACAGAGCAGCGTCCGTGATAGTATCTGTAAAACAGACTATGCGAATCCACAAATCGTCTGTGACTCTGAGACTCCAGACCATCTGTAAGTTTCGGGTCACCAACAAGACGGATGGCTCGGCGCTGTATCGAGTCCAAGGACGCAAGCAGATAATGCGGACTACCCTCCCAGATGTGACTGCAGTACTCCATCACCGGACTAATCTGTGTTTTGTACAACAGGAATAGTTGTGCCGGTGAGAAGAACCGCAGATTACGGAAAAGTATTCCCAATTTTCTGGATGCAGTTTTGGCCTTAGACTGGATTAGTTGCCGGAAACCCACGTCTTTGGAAATAGTGGTGCCCAGGAGGTCCAGGTGCTCCGAGACAGGTACGACGCTGCCTTGGAAACTAGCTTGGAAAGGAAAGGGATCGATCTTAGCAGATAATGCGCAGCACTGAGTCTTACTAACGTTGAAGGCGACAAGGTTCTCCTGGCCCCATAAAGCTACTTTTCCTTGTGTACTTTTTATATGTATGTAAGCACATGTTTGTAAAGACATGTATGTACATAGTGGCTTTTGCCCTCGGCTTCGCGTGAAATTTGTATTTAAAAAGAAGAAAGTAAGTAAGCCCGCTACCGTAACTTTATTTCGGCGCGCGGAACAATATGATTTCTATGAGAGCCACATCTTAGCGTAACCGGAACAGAATTTGATTTAGCCTATCCTGTGCCACGTGCTATGTACTTATACTAAGTTTGACCGAATTCTGAAGATCGGTTTAAGAGTTATGGGGGAACATACATACATATAGAAAATATTTCTAGAAATATTAAATTTAGTTTTAGTATCATACATCAGAGTCTACAAACGCAATATCTCATAAAACAAAGTAACTTACTACATGACCATCCCTTACAGATTTATTATTAGTATTGATGATGCTGATGTCACCATTGGAGCTTGTCGGCATTTCGAGGTATGTCTAGTGCCAATTTCTTGTTTATCAGATGACGGTGTCAACAAGGTTATCCCGAGAGACAACGCGTGTGACTGTTCGGTATTTAGCTGTTTCTAAAGTTTTGATGGTCGCTTGTATAATTGTAGGTAACTTGGATGTGGACGTTTTGACGTGAATTCGATGAACGTTTTACGTTCGGTTCGTTCAGAAAAATTGCATCATGAAAAACGTGTACTTTTGAAAGCATCGTGCTACTAAGTTTATAAGTTAGAAAAGTGCTGGTTATATCATTGTGAAGTCGGCGCGGTGGCTACACAAAAATATGCGCTTCAATGAATAATTAACCAATATATATACAGGGTGTCCCAGAAACCGACGATAATCCTATAACAGGAGATAGGGCTGCTAATTACCTCTCAGAATATCTAATTTTAGGTTTAGTAAAAATGGCTTAGTTTTTGAGATATTGTCATTTTTGTAAAAATCCAAAATTTTCTCCCTCAGCTCATTTTTTTAAATGCCACGAGTACAAATGTAAGATTTTTTTAAATCTAGTTTTTGTGAAATATTTCCGAAAAGTAAGGCTTTCACACGGTATAATTTATTTTTTTATGTTTAATCCTGTTTAGCTGAAAAACGACTTAAGAGCCACATGTTAAAAAAATTTCAGCCTCATCCTTTGAGTTTGGCCCTTCGCGGTGAAAAAAAAAATTACTACACTAAAGTGGCATTATGCAAAAAAAATACGCCCATCTAATGTAGTTTTTAAAATGGTACATCACTTACCGCTTTGCCCAATAATTTATGAGATATTGTTATTTAACTGCAAAAAGACCTCGGAATTTGATAACTGTTCTACCAACTACGAATTGGAATAAAATAAACATTTGAAGTAATTGGTCTTTATTAACCTGTTAAAGTTGATGTTCAAATTGTTTACCACCTGCACAAATGCTAGCTCGACATCTTCTCACAAATGCCCGGTTGATGCGTCGAGCAAGTACTCGATGCAAGTGCAGATACGTCCACCTCCGATCCATCTGTGGGGATATGCTTGGTCTAAAAAATTACGCACTTCTCTAGCGTAATGGGTTGGGCAGCCATCATTTTGCAACCACCTCCGTATGGCCAATAGGTACATCTTCTAAAAGGCTCTGAAGCTCCTGTTTCAGAAACTCAAGATAATTCGCCCGTTTAAAGTCTCTACTATTCAACGGACGTCTTCTTGCCTCCTAGCCACTTGCATCCCCACAGATAGACCGGACGTCTAGATCACCGGATTTAAATCCGTTAGATCTTTATTATTGGGGCTATTTAAAAGAAAAAGTTTACGGGAAACTGGTGGAAAACTTGATAGAGCTCAAAGAAAGAATTACAGAAAGTTTTTTTTATGTAAACTGACATGGTTGGCTACATCACCTACAACATCCGTGATGTCAGCAACTGTCAACTGGACGGAAAACACAAACTATTTACATAGCATAGGTGGACGTATCTGCACTTGCATCGAGTACATGCTCGACGCATCAACCGGGCATTTGTGAGAAGATGTCGAGCTAGCATTTGTGCAGGTGGTAAACAATTTGAACATCAACTTTAACAGGTTAATAAAGACCAATTTACTTCAAGTGTTTATTTTATTCCAATTCGTAGTTGGTAGAACAGTTATCAAATTCCGAGGTCTTTTTGCAGTTAAATAACAATATCTCATAAATTATTGGGCAAAGCGGTAAGTGATGTACCATTTTAAAAACTACATTAGATGGGCGTATATTTTTTGCATAATGCCACTTTAGTGTAGTGATTTTTTTTTTCACCGCGAAGGGCCAAACTCAAAGGATGAGGCTGAAATTTTTTTAACATGTGGCTCTTAAGTCGTTTTGCAGCTAAACAGGATTAAATATAAAAAAATAAATTATACCGTGTGAAAGCCTTACTTTTCGGGAATATTTGACAAAAACTAGATTTAAGAAAATCTTACATTTGTACTCGTGGCATTTAAAAAAATGAGCTGAGGGAGAATATTTTGGATTTTTACAAAAATGACAATATCTCAAAAACTAAGCCATTTTTACTATACCTAAAATTAGATATTTTGAGAGGTAATTAGCAGCCCTATCTCCTGTTAAAGGATTATCGTCGGTTTCTGGGACACCCTGTATATGAATAACCTCCAGAAGTTTGCCGAGGCGCAGTCGCAGCTCCCTAAGAAGCGAGCTAGCGAGAAAATTACTTGACCCTATGGGACAAATTAAACTGTATCTAATAGACAAGTGTATTGCCGATATGTTGATATATATAAAATAAATATGCATAATCCCATTTGCGGCTGACCAAAACCGCATCAAAATCGGTCCATACGTTTGGGAGCTACGATGCTACAGACAGACACACCCATACACACACACACACGCACACGTTAAATTTATAACCCCTCCGTTTGCGTCGGGGGTTAATGATGCCGATAGATCATCCATAGTGAGCGTTATCGGCAAGCGATCTTACATGTTTACAGAACAGTGGGCCGTCTTGAAAAAAATAAAATATCGCCGCCGCCCGGCGAGCCCACGCGCGTTAGTCAGCGCGTGTTGGCTGCCGCTACTTCAGCCCGAAGAGTGGCATTACTCACGCGGCCCACCGCACCGGCCGGCTCGCGGGAGGCTGCGCCCACGCATCCTGTACCGAGACGTAATCATAACATATATATGGACGTACAGTCAACGAATTTAAAAATAAAAAATAAACTTTAAATTGTCGAGTTCGAGTCGACTTACAAAGTGAAGTCTAACTCGTAAATTAAACTTGTAAATTAAATTCCTATACCGCAGCCTATATACATACATACATAGCACGACGCCTGTTTCGCAGTGGGATAGGCAGAGACAATGGACCTTCACGTGCCATTTTTTTTTTTTTTTTTTTTTTTATGGAAACTGACACGGTTGGCTACATCACCTAAAACATCCGTGATGTCAGCCCATAACACCGGGTGAACTAGGTGCTATGTCAGTGCTTCCCTTCATTTCGCGCCGGCTACACTGAACTGGACGGAAAATACGACATAGCCGTTTCGACCGACGTTTCGCTCAGTGCGGTGGTACCAACCCGGCCGGGATAAACCCTACCACCCAGTAAGGTAAGAAGGGAAGGGACCTACAGTTTAACGTGGAATCCGAACCACGGTCAGCCTCCAACGGTCGGACGGTCACCCATCCAATAACTGACCGCACCACTGAGCTGCCGAGGCTGACGATCCCTTAGTCGACTTTTACGACATGCGACGGGGAGAGATGCAGTGGGGCTATTCTTTTTGCCATGTGCCATGATCCTGACATGCTCGTCGGTTCATACCGCAGCATATATAATAATAATACATATTTTACTTAGTAACATTTCGAATAGTCTTCTTGGAGCAATCGAGATTCTCGTACATAACATAACCCGGCGCCTCCACCATTGAACTCGTCTGTAGCTGATCTTGAATAAAAGAACACTTTGGGGAAATTAGGTATATTTCTTTTAATTTAAAGGGTTCACTACGAATACAACAAAAATTCAAAACCCACAAAAAGTCAAACATCACAACATTCTAAAAAGATTTAAAAAACATATGACTACTTTATAATAAAAAGCCAAAATGTCACTGACTATCTAGACAGGTATCCAGGTAGCCAGTGCATACCTATCTTACCCCGGAAGGGATAAGGTGGGCATCTAGCCTGCTTTAAAAATCTTCCTCAAATGCTCCCGAGGTTATACATTAAATACCTAATTTAATCCCAAAAAAAAAAACTTGTAAGGAGTGTGTCCCGCACTGCCTGAACGTTGTGTCGGGTCGGACTCAACGCTGAAGGTAGACAAAACCTTCCAAAAGTCTACCCTCTGCGGGTTAAACGCGTATATTCCCCTGGATACAGAAGGTTCCGGACAATGACATCAGCGTGACTGAGGCTGTCACGTTCGATGTCTTCATATCTTCAGTTGATCTGGGGAGGAGATAATTAGATTAAAATCAGCCAGAAAACGGTCCGATATAGAGCGGGAGGACATTCGCTTCTGACAAGCACCCGAACAGATATTCTTTCATCTTCACCTAAGAAAGCTTTTTAATCAGAATCTTCGACCGCAACAGCACACGTTTCCCCAAGCTATGCTGTAAGGAATCGACCCATGAAAATTCTATAGCAACTTTACATGGTCTGATATAATGGTCGAAATTAATGTGGAAACTCCTGTCTGAATCCACTAACCACTATATGGTAGAAGACCAGCAAATGAGTTCCCACATTCTTGTCGGTTCTGAGAACATATACCTTCCACACTGAAGACAATAAAAAAACTGTTATCACTTAACTTTGGAAAATTAGTACGCCTCCCCGAATCAGTGAAGTGCGTATGAAGGGCGCTGGCTCGCACTGGTCCTTGCTTCGTATTCTTATCCGCTCGTTACATGTAAGGAATAATTACTAGTTAAATATCTAATCAAAGAAATTTTAATCGGGAAATAAATACAGCTGTTGACAGTCTGACAATATAGATAATAAAAACCATTGTTAAGGGAGCTGGGCAAGAGGTTGCGCGAATCGTCTGGGGACAGTCGCGCCGGCTCGTTCCTCCTCCGGCGCGTCAGTCTGGCCGTGCAGAGGGGGAACGCTGCGAGCGATATGACAGCCTTTCTGCCGTCGGTGCCCATGGATGAGATTTTCTATCTTGTTTAATGGGCATCGACGTCGTTGGTGGCTCCCAGTACCGCTGCAATTCCGGTACGTCTGTCCCTGGACGGCTTTTATTATTTATTAGATTTTTTTGTTTTAGATTTAATTTTAAAGATAGTTTATGATTGATTATTAGTTTATTATTTATAGGTTTATATTTTATTTATGTTATTATAAGAGGAGACGGAAGTTACCTTTCTCCATACAAAATCGTCTGTCGGCATTTATGTTTTTTACCCCCCTAAACCTTACTAGATTTTTTTTTACAATTATTTTTTACGTATGTATGTTTGTTCCTTTGTGGCACACTAGAGACCAAACGCGTGGGCCGATTTTGATGATTCTTACATCAATCGATTTGTCTTAATCTTGCGAGTGTCACTAAAGACATGACACATGGCAGTAATCAAAATTCAATATGGCGACAACTAGGTGCCATATTGTGAAAAAGAAAAAAATGAAAGTTGACTATCTATGTTAAGTGGGGTATCGTTGAATAGGTATTTGAAAATGATCTTTAGGTTTCTCTTATCATTTTTCATTTAGATTGACCATTTATAATCTATAACGATTTAAAGTTGGTTAGCAACCATTCTCACTCTTATAATAATAGAGCTGTGATAAAGTTCTTATTATACAGGGCGTTCGGCACATCGACCGACAAATTTTTTTTGTAGATAAGTGGGGTCATTTGCAACGTTTTGACCCAACATACCTTTTGTCAGGTGTCACGTGGTATCGAGATACGATTTTTTTTCAGTATTTTTGAAAATACCAAATCCCAGCTTTAAACCCTTGTAATTTTTTTGTTCATGTTTGTATCAGCACGAAATAAAATTTGTTGAATTTTACGATGTATCCTTGTTTTAGAAAAAAAAAAATTTGATGAAGTTAATACCATGAAAATGACTTATGACCTCCCAAAGTCCCGAGAACGAGTAAAAAGATGACAGAATCTTAATTTCTGAATTCATTTAAAAATAAAAACAACACCAATTGAGAGCGTCGTTTTCTTTGAATAAATAAAAAGTTTGCTAGTTTACGCCCTTTCCAAAGCTATACCACATTTTATACAAATCATTCACTATGTGATCAAAATTAGAGATAATTTGCAAGAGTCTAACATTGGAGAATTGAACAAAGTGCCCGCGCGACCGGTACATGTTCTAAATTTGAAAATGCTCTAGAAAACACTCTCAGTACGGGAAGCGACCACTGATAAGTAAGTGGCCCTGTTACAAAGTGCCCGTGTTGTCGTTCTATTCTAGTCTATGTCCCTAATTTTGACCACATAGTGAATTATTTGTATGACATTTGGTATACAGTTGGAAAGGGCGTAAACTAGCGAACTTTTTAAAAGAAAATAAAGCTCTCATTTGCTGTCAGTTTTTTTTTTAAATGAATTAAGAAATTAAGATTATGTCATATTTTACTCGTTCTAGGGACTTACGGAGGTCATAAGTCCTATTTATTGTATTAAGTTCATCAAATGATATGAAGGATACATAGTAAAATCCAATAAATTTTATTTTGTGCTGATACAATCATAAACGAAAAAGTTACAAGGGTTCAAAGCTGGGATTTTGAAACAAAGGTTTCAAAAATAAAGAAGAAAAATCGTATCTCGATACCACGTGACAATCATTAATAATAATCAATACAATTATCAGTAGTTTAGATTAGACCACCGCAAGCTACTTAATAATCCCCACGATGTTAACTTTCTCAATGAAATGACAAGTTTACGAAATTTACGGTCTTATAATCCTAACTAAAAAGTGTAAAATAAAAAAAGTTAATTTAAAAATAAAAAATTAACTTTAAATAAAAACTGAAAAGAAAAAAACAAGTCCAGTAGTCTAGAACTCTGTTAAGTAATATTGAATAACTACACCATTGAAATAGTTTCATGATCGATACACACATATAAAACAAATAATAAACTCTAATACGGAACATAGCGACTTTAACAGTCGGGACCCATTGAAATTTTCCCAATAATGGGTCCCGACTGTTAAAGTCGCTATTTTTATTATTTGTTGTATATCGACCATAATAACACATATTCTGTGAAAATGTCAACGGGCTACCTTTTACGGTTCAAGAGATACAGCCTTCGGACAGACGGACGGACAGACAGCCAGACGGCGTGGCTTAGTAATAGGGTCCCGTACGACGGATACGGAACCCTAAAAATACATGGCCGCTATTTTACCTGAATAATTGAGAATACATTTCGTTTCCAAGTGCGATAGCAATACCCAATACACTATCGCGCATTGTAACGAGTTTTTCGACTATGTAACTCGGATATTTTTAGAGCAAATGTCTCTCAACTTCGAGCATAACTTTGTATTTATACGCTCAGGCACTTTTAGCGTTTGGCGTGGAGCCCGTTGTTTTCAGGTGAGAATTTTCCGAGTAAACACCCTCATAAACTGGCGAATGACTGCTCGTCCGATGACCCTACAATACAAGGGTGGGCATAATTTTTTTTTTAAAATCACTATCACCACTATCACCGTCATCAGTTCATCACGCATGAATGATATAGTAGAAATATATAATATGTATGTTTACGTACATATCATGCGGCGGGTGGCCGAGTGGTTTGAGCATCGGCTTCTCATGCGAGAGGTCCGCGGTTCGAGTCCGGTCGGCGTGTACCAATGAGTTTTTTTCTGACGAAAAAATTTACGTGCATACCTACACCTACTGCTTCACCGTTCGGAACCGGTGTAAAACTTTAGGTCCCTTCCCTTGCCCCTTACTATGTGGTAGGTTCAAATTGCAGCTGACTGGGTTGGTACCGCCGTACTGGATGTAAGTTGGTCGCATAGCAGCCTCAGTTGTGTTCTCGTCTAGTTCAGTATAGCCAGCAATCCAGGGAAGTCTCCGGTATGGCATCTACCTTCTCGGAGGTGTTATTGGCTGGTCGGAGCATGCGCTTTGGCCCCTCCGAATCAGCCACCCATATGGGATTACATAAAAAATAAATAATATAACAAAATTCTGACAAAGGCTCTATTTTTTTTGGCAAACACCAGACTAACGCCGAGGTGTAGTCCTACGGCGCTCACGGGAATTCAGGTATTTACGGGGGCTGCGAATACCATCACCATTATGTTTGAAGGACCTCAGACTGTACATCATCTACATACGTCACAAAATAAGTCCCGAGACTGACGTATAGATGGCGCTGCTATTGAAAAATCTATATTATTTTTCGGAAGTACCAACCTTCAAACGATAAATGTCAAAATGACATAACAATTTGACGTTTAGTACAAAAGTTCCCGCGGTTTTTGTAATGCTACTTTTGTAAATTTCAAAACGATGGATAATTCCGAATTTCGTGTGTTGATTAAACATTGTTTTTTTGATGAGAAAAAATACAGTTCAAACTCAGCAATGGCTTGCAAAGTGTTATAGCGACTTTTTAGTGTTATAGTGAGATCTTCTCCGTCGAAAGCAACAATTTGCCGTTGGTTTGCTGATTTTAAACGCGGTCGTTCAAACACTGATGTTGCTGAACGCTCTGGTCGCCCAAAAGCAGCAGTTGTTCCAGAAAACATAAAAAAGTTCACAAAATGGTCGCAAATTGAAATTGCGCGATATAGCTGACACCATAAAGATATCAGAAGGTAGTGTATTTACGATTTTGCATGAACATTTGTCAATGAGGAAGCTCTGTTCGAAATGGGTGCCGCGTTTGCTCACAGTCGACCAAAAACCACAACGAGTTGATGATTCCGAGAGCTGTTTAGACCTGTTTAATCGTGATAAAAATGTTTTTTTGCAACGATATGTGACAATGGATGAAACGTGGATCCACTACCTGCTTGCAGACCTAAAAAGAATGCTCAAGGGAAAGAAATTTGGCTCCAATGAAGATGTGATTGCCGAAACTGAAGTCCATTTTGAGGCCAAAGATAAATTGTTTTACCAAAAAGGTATCGTAATGTTAGAAAAGCGCTGGACCGATTGTATCACTCTAAAAGGAGACTATGTTGAGGAATAAAATAGAATTTGGCAAAAAAAATATTGTTTTGTTACTTAGTCTCGGGACTTATTGAGTGACGTGTTATACAGCCGATTTTATTTTTACTGTTACCGTGTGGGGTCAGTACTTAAAAAGAATAGCCCCACTTCGTCTCTCCCTGTGCATGTCGTAAAAGGCGACTAAAGGATAAGGACGAGATGCCGTGCTAAAGGGCGACAGGCTTGCCACCTCTCACCTTGGCACGGTCCTTCCAGCGAGTAGTGCAGCAGGTGGGTCTTTGTGCGTTACTTGCTGCTTGATAGTCATCTTGTCCGAATACTTAGCTAAACGTGGTGGTCGATGTTGTGTTGCAATTTTCCAGAGTTCTTGCAGCACAAGACCGATTACTCTGCTTACCCTGATTGTCGGGATACAGCGTGTGTGAAGTTCATTAAGCTTTATAGAGTCATCACTTTAGATATTCAAAAAATAAAAATACAGGAACGTAAATTCGACTGTCCTTATTACAACAAAAATAATTGTAAAAATTGGATACGATTTAGGAGCGTAAAAAACATAAATGCCGAAAGACGATTTTGTAAGGAGAAAGGTAACTTCCGTCTCGTCTTAAAGTAATAGGATATGTATGTATTAGGTATCTTTCCATCACCTAAGAATGCAAACCCAATTTATTCCATGCAAAGGCAATTAATTCTCTATCACAATTTTTGGATCTTGCTTTTTGTGTCTGGCGTCTTCCATCTGTGGCGGCCACAGATAGAAGCGGCCTACGCCAACTTACTAAAAAACACAAAATGGCGACGTGATTTGGCGACAATACGTCTGTTTGTGCGGGCCGACTGCTTGGCAACTACATGTCGAGTCCATCTCGCTAGCTGTATACTCAATGATGAAGATGATACATTTTACGGCGGATAATTTTCTGGAACGCTTATTAGGGTTCAGTATTCGTCGTACGGGATCCTATTACTAAGCCTACGCTGTCGTCTGTCTGTCTGTCTGTCTGTCCGTCTGTCCGAGGGCTGTATCCAAGTATCTCTTGAACCATAAAAGGTAGCCCGTTGAATTTTTAATAGAATGTGTTATTATGTCTGATATGACACACGCCCATAATACAGATAGCTATAAGTAGAAAACTTTATTGAACTTTGTGAAATTAATGTAATTATCTATTCCTTTTACGATGACTGTATGTTTTCCAAATATTACAAAATAAAATAAAAAAATATAACAACAAATAATAAAAATAAAAAAGTAAAAAATTTACAAAAAGTATGAAGCGTTTTAACTAATATACATAGATCGCGGGAGTGGTGCTGACCATGACATAGCGATACGGAACCCTCGGTGCGCGAGTTTGACTCGCACTTGGCCGTTTTTTTTAATACAATATGTAATACATTGGAGGCTGACCGTGGTTCGGATTCCACTGTAGGTCCCTTCCCTTCTTACCATACTAGGTGGTAGGTTTTATCCCGCCTGGGTTGGTACCACCGCACTGAATGAAACGCCTGGTTTAGTTTTTATATTTAATGGTTTTACATTGAATTGTTGAAGTATGATATTTTTATGATAATTATCTTTAAATCAGAGATAAAAGGTCACCTGTTATGAAAAAAAAACTAAAACGGATGAAAATGCATAAAAATATAATTATTCGAACTTCTGACCCTTATAACTTCGTTTGGACTGAGTTTAGGCCTATGGTTTAGGCCTATACAATATACATGTCATAACAAGTTTTGTTTGTAACATTATTTTGAACTAAAATAAGTAAGTTAGGTTGAGGGCCGCGCGAAAAAAAAAATGATAAAAGAAGGCACCAATTTTTGTTTGACACCCTAACACCTAGTAAGGTAAGGCAAGAAGTATACAATTTCCGCGTGTTACAACATTTCAACGCCTTACCGTCCAGTACATCCGTCCGACGGTCGCGAGTCGAAGTCCCTCTGACGCATTCGTCCAGACAGAACCGTATCGTGAGTCAGCGTCCGCGCCGACCAAACTCCGCTGAGTTCGAGAGTTATTCCCGTCCTTATTGCCTCGTCTCGTCCGCCTCTTGCAGTTCCAGTTACGACGAACGTGCGGTTTGTGTTTTATTTGCTGCAGTTATGTCAGTAACCCGAGTATCCGACGTTTTTCGCTCCGGTGAGGTAAGACCGCGTGAGCGGTTAGGTGGCCGTGATGAACAAATACGTGATTTTTTTTTTATAAATAAATATGTTCAAAAAACATTTTAATCAAATTTAAAAACACATTTTAACTAAAACATAGTTAGAATAGAATAGAATAGAAATGGTTTATTGCACACAAAAACACAGAGATACAACAGAAGACAGATGATAACATACAGAAGAGCAATAGAAATTTACAATACTTCACACAGAAGCAAGAGAAAAGTAGCGTGCAAAGGCGGACTTATCACTTTAAGTGATTTCCTCCAGTCAACCTTTGGGTGATGAGATGGGTGGGTAGTTATTTTTTTTTTTAAATGAAATACAAATCTACACTACAGAGTTAAAGTTAGTACTGTACTGTGTGGGGCCGGTACTTAATAAGAATAGCCCCACTGCATTTCTCCCCGTGTATATCGTAAAAGGCGACTAAGGGATAAGGACAAGATGCTGTGCATAAGGGCGACAGGGTAGCCACCTCTCACCTTGGCACGGTCTTTCCACCGAGTCATGCAGCAGGTGGGGCTTCGTGCCTTACTTGCTGCCTGATGAGATGAGATGAGAGGCTGTCCGAATACTTTGCTAAACGTGGTGGTCGGTGTTGTGCTGTAATTTATGAGAGTACTTGCAGCACAACACCGATTACTCTGCTTACCCCGATTGTCGGAATACGGCGTGTGGTATGTATGTAGTTAAAGTTAGTAAGTTTGGATGTAGCAGCTAATCTCCGAAAATACTCATCCGATTTCAAAAATTATTTGACCAATATTTAGAATGGACCTTCAGGATGGACATAGGCTATGCGAGCGAAGCCGTGGGCAAGCGCTAGTACTTAATTAATTGCTTTTTAAATAAAATAAAAAAAACATGTATTGTCGTATTATTTTGAACCCCGCCGCTAAAGAACTTTTATTGAAAAACTATTATGTATTTTATAAGTATACAAGTATTACTTCATGCATACCTATACATACAGAGGTTGTAGCTGCCCATGTGACCAACATTCACCGATCAACAGAGCTGTTTGTCTAGATTTAGTTGACGGTGAAAGTATTGTAAAAAATAAAATTTCTATAAAACCCGACTACGAAAAATTAAGAAACACGGAAACTTGATCGAAAATTCTGTATTCAGGCTCTTTGTCTATTCGAATCCTACACTCCAGAATTTTTTATGAACTATCCATGTTATATTCTTAGATTTTCTTATTGGCATCTCTTTTAGTTTTTAGCCATTAAGTGTCGTATATTTTTGAAATCGCATTTTCAAGCTCCTGACAACGATACCATTAGATAGGGTTTTAGAAATACGGTGCCTGGCTCTCGCCATTTTAAATTTTTCATAAAAGAAATTATCAAATATGACACGTGAGTCGACATCGAGACGAATCTAACATACTTAACCTACGTTGAAATCTGCTAAGTTTGGACTCTGAGACAAACGAATACACACACATACACACACACACACACACCTACATACATACGCACCCAAACTCGCAACGATTCATTTGGCTTCGCCGTAGTCGGCAAAAAAATAAAAATAATTATTGAAAGTATTGCCCAAGGAATTGCTTTGTTCAAAATATCCCGTGAAACATTTGTTTTGCTCTTGTTTTCTTGTTTTCGAGTATATTTATTGGATCCGACAGGTAGGCACTTAGTACAGGCATTTACTTAACGAAGCTTCCAACGTTTGTCTTAAGGTGTCGTAGCAGTCAGAGGGCCAATTCAGTTTCTGTCAAATCGTACGTCGACTTCGAGTAGCAACATTTAAGTAAAACGCGATTTCTGAATCGACTTTATTTTTAGCCTGCAAAAATGGTCTTATTCTATATCGCTACAGCAGTTCAATTAGTTAATTTTACCTGAAATCACGTATATTGTTATAGAACATAATACATTTATTCATCAGAAATAGCCTGGATATAAACAAATGTTTGTATCATTCAAATATAGAGTACTGAAATTAAATAACATATTAACAGTGATATTTTGGCACATCAGAAATCTAGATTTTTCTAAAAATCTATGAAGTTTAGAGCCATATTAATAATTTTGTGCACAACTGGAAAGGTATACTTATATTGTAAATTTATTTTCAGAATTTTTAAACAACCGTTAATAGTGAAAAGTTCCGGGACAAAACTGCAGTGTTATATTGACTTTTA
The DNA here is from genome assembly GCA_946902875.1 of Nematopogon swammerdamellus. Taxonomy (NCBI): domain Eukaryota; kingdom Metazoa; phylum Arthropoda; class Insecta; order Lepidoptera; family Adelidae; genus Nematopogon; species Nematopogon swammerdamellus. The sequence continues at coordinate 1,359,204 of OX336337.1, forward strand.
AACGAAATATTTGTTAAAGCAAACTTAGCGATTATGGTCATATATATATTTTTTTAATTCAATATCTATAGAATGATATAATATTCGATTTATTTAATAAAAAAGTAAAAAAAAATTGGTTACATTTTGTCGTACCCTTTACTTTTCAGAACATTATTAGCCATTATTACATAGGGCCTGTCTGCGGACCAAAATTCTCCGTATCTTAGCGTCAGTCTCATCTAAAATGGATCAGTAGATCCGGAGCTATCTGCTTGTTACCAACAGACAGACAGACAGATAAACACCAGAGTGCTCCCATAAGGTTATATATTTTTTCATATTGCGATGGGACCCTAATAATTCTATATACGTTTCGAGAGCTACTGAATTGAGCTCTGCACTGTAGTTGGCAACGGGCGGAGTTTACTTCTATATTTTACAAATTAATTTACAACATAAACACACATTTTTCTTCGTCCGAAGTGCGACAGCGCGGGACGCGGGGTTCTCTTATAAAATCTCATTGTCACAGGATTATATGAACGGGAGTGTTGCCAGAATAAAAACTCGTAAACTTGTAGTTTTCCTGCCGCTAAACCGACGTCACTATGGTACATATTTCAGGGGAAAATGTGGCAACTATTTGTAAAAATAGTCTATATAAATTACGCAGTCGTTTATTTATCAAGCTATACAGAGTGTTCGGCACGGCGGCGACCGAAATTTGTTTTTATAGGTAAGTGGGGTCATTTTTTATGGAACCTGACACGGTTTGTTACATCAACTACAACATCCGTGATGTCAGCTCATAACACCGGGTGAACTAGGTGCTATGTCAGTGTCATTATTTGCAAGGATTGCAAATTTTGGCCACATAGTGAAAGATTTGTATGACATGTGGTATACCGTTGGAAAGGGCGTAAACTAGCAAACTTTTTAAAAGAAAATGAAGTTCTCAATTGCAGTTAGTTTTTATTTTTATGTTTTTTTTTATTTTTACTCGTCCTAGAGACTTCGGGAGGTCATAAGTCCATTTCACGGTATTAATTTCATCAAATGATATTTTTTCTAGAACAAGCATACGTAGTAAATTCAAATAAATTGTTTTGTGCTGATATCCGAAGTTCTGTCCCATTAAAAATCCTATGATCTCCAATTTGTATTTATTAAGGCCCATCATTTCCCTCTGAGAGGGAAAATTCACGTAAATCTGCAACGAACGCTGTTGGATGGATGGTAAGGAAGCAGAATCCGGCTGTGAATGGGCACCCGTCAGGGCGGCATGGCATTCGCAACCCCCGCATACGTCCGAATGTCTATGGGCGTCGTGAGACACCATATGGGTGGCTGAGCGCCACATGTCAAGTATTTACCTACATTCAACATTTGTCAGCCTCGGTAGCTCAGTGGTGCGGTCGGTCGGATCATAAGAACACCTGGCCGCGGTCAGTGGAAGGATGGGTGACCGCTCGACCGTTGGAGACTGACCGTGGTACAGATTCCACATAAAACTGTGTAGGTCCCTTCCCCTCTTACCTTACTAGGTGGTAGGGTTTAACCCGCCCGGGTTGGTACCACCGTACTGAATGGAAAGGTCGGTTGAAACGAATATGTAAATAGTTCGTGTTTTACGTCCAGTTCAGTGTAGCCGGCACGACCGAAAGGAAGCACTGATATGGCAACTAGTTCACCAAGGTGTTATGGGCTGGCATCCATCACTGATGTAGCCGCAATCGTGTCAGTTTACATAAAAAAAATACGTTCTCGAAGCAATCACCCAAGAAAGTTCACGACCCGTACATTCCTAACACAGTACATCACCATTCTTCCTGTAGAATACTGTAGATAATTAAAAACAATAGCCCCGTTGTATATACAGAAGAACGTTTGACTCGATACTACTAAGTACCTAGGTAGCGGACTCATTTTTAGGGTTCCGTATCCGTCGTACGGGACCCTATAACTACGCCTACGCCGTCTGTCTGTCTGTCCGTCTGTCTGTCCGAGGGCTGTATCTCTTGAACCATAATAGGTAGCCCGTTGAAACTTTCACAGAATATGTGTTATGGTATGACCGATATAATAACAAATAATAATGAAAATAAGAAAAAGTAAAAAATTCACTGGGGTCCCCATACAAGAAACTAAAAAGTGTATGCGCGCTATCTACCGAAAACAGTTTGAAGCAGCGCTGACCATGACATGGCGATACGGAACCCTCGGTGCGCGAGCTCGACTCGCACTTGGCCATTTTTTTTTTCAATGGCTTCTTTATTAGATACCAGACATCCGCAGTGCGTTCCGCGTCGTCGGTTTACTTATCTTGACCAACTATTCTCTGATGGTCGCATAGAATTCGAATAATTGGTTCCGGCGAAGTTTCGGTTATTACTAGATACAATGTGCGCAGACATCAAAGATGATAACGGTCAAGTGAGTTGGACTTTAAGTTAAAGTTAGACTCAGTATTTTCCACAGAGCATGAAATGCGCGCGCCCGCCCCTACTAGAGGCGCCGTGAGCGCGATTTCTCTACAACGCCGTTGAAGTCTGTGGGCGTGGCCTATGACTTACATATGTGTGTTGTGCGTGTGCATTTGTTTGTGCGTGTGCCTAACTTGCTCCTCTTTGTGTGTAGTGTCGATACTAGCACACACACACATACGAAGCGCTAGCAGCTCAGCGTACGGTAATTGGGTTTCAAATATCATCGCTTAGGGCGCCTCTAGTAGGGGGCGCGGGCGGTAGGTATTTGATGCTCTGTGGTATTTTCGGAGATATACGAGAAAGGGGGGGGGGGGGGGGGGGGGGGGGGGTTGAAGGCTGACATGGCGCCTCTCTGAGCGTGGTTTTTCGAGGAGTGTGTAGTGAGTGGTTTATTGGCTGTGTGTGTGATGGATGTGTTTTGAACTTTTGGGCACAGCTACCCGTTCCGCTTGTAAATAAAAAATACTTATTATTAATACATATCAAATCAAATGAAAAAAAAAATTATTCCATAAAATATTATTTTATTACACTACACATTATTACAGTACGTACCACATACAACAAACGAATTTAATAAATATATACTCATTAAAAAAGTGTATTATGTATCCAGCTGTTCACGCTAGGTCTGGTGGTCGGTCGGTCCTGAGGACAGCAGCAGTGCTATCGGATACATTCATAAACAATACAAAAATAAAATATATTAAAAACTTTATAATACTTTATCGTGTGTGTGTACTGACATTGAAAACATTATTATTCATAATTTCATATTAATTATTACCTACCTACCTATCCTATAAATATAGAGGTTTCGTAACTTCAGGGTTCGAAAGGGATCCATATTTGAAAACGAAAAGCTCGGAAACTTTTTCCCAGAATCGGTCATTTTATAGCACTTTTTGGTGAAAATCGTTTCATCGAGATTTGGTGGACAGTTAACATCCACCTCTATTAAATAAAAATAAAATTACTAAATTGCAATTTTGAACTAGTAGAACTGAACTGCATGTAGGTAAATTCCAAACACTTAAATTAAAATGACATCAAAAGAAAAAGGGGACTGGACTGGGTCATTTCACTCCCTAGACCTAGACAGCGCCTCCCCATACTCACTGCCCATCGAGTTTTTATTGCAATTTTCTAGTTTTGTATGAAAAAAATATATTACGGAATTTGGATTAGAGTGATAAGGATTTTTTTTCTTCTAATAATGAGTACTTTCTAATGCTGAAGTTTCTCAAGCCTATCCTGAAACATCATGTATATTCATACTGGTTACCTAAATAAAATCTATACTTATATGAATACAGTGATTATTATACATATAAATTACAAAATATATTTATACAATATAATACCCAAATAAATATATATAAGATGTTTCGTTAGTCATGTCATTAACTTCGGGAGGGTTACATACACACTCAAATAAACACTTTACGTAAGAAAAAAACATATGTTTATAGGAGCATTTTTTCTCCTAACAAAAAAATAAAATCAAATAAGTAGCTGTAAAAACCACACATAGTGACTTTGTGACTTACTTACAACAAACAGCTGTTCTGCGTTTGAACATAGTACGGTCATTGACCCCGTACAATGCAAGTTACCTACTGTTACACACAGGTTAATGTTTAGGTAGCAAACATGTTTTGTTAAATTTCTCGAAAAGTAATACTATAAACATATAATTTTTTTATTGCGTAACGTGTTTATTTGAGTGTGCATGTAACCCTCCCGAAGTTAATGACATGACTAACGAAACATCTTGTATGAGGTACATACTTGTACTTTTTCTTTGGAAAACATATCTTTTAAAATTCTCGTTATATTTATTGCTAACCACACATGAAATACTGAAAGGGGGATTCCTTCAGTATTTCATACCTTACTGTGGGCAACTTACTGACAAATACGTGCGTATGCAACGCACGTATTTCAATTTTAACATTAGTCAAGTTTATGATTGGACGAACACAATTCCTTAAATCACACCTAAATTATTAGGTGTCATAAAACGCTGCTCTATTGCACTTATCATGTAAATCTTTCAGCCAATAAAGTCTGCCTCAACCGAGATAGTCCGGTTAAGACGAAAAGGTCGTAGGTCGGTGTTGTTTTTTAATTAAAAAAAATTAATGGTAATAAAATTAAAAAATCTACAACAATAGAGTTCTGTGCTTGTGGTTTAGTTATTTATCAGTGAAATAAAAATTTCGTTTTATTCATTCACTTTTGCGTCAGATGAAGTAATGATTTAATTTAGATTTTTTTCATCTGACGCAAAAGTGAATGAATAAAACGAATTTTTTATTGCACCGATAAATAACTAAACCACAAGCACAAAACTCTATTGTTGTAGATTTTTAAATTATATTACCATTAGATTTTTAAAATTAAAAAACAACACCGACTTACGACCTTTTTCTATGCAAAGCAAGCCAGCTATGGGTATCGTCTTAAAATTTAAAAGCAACCGAGTCGGCGTCCGCTCCGTCGCCGCCGGGTGGCTCGGGCGTCTTCTATTTGTGTCGTATTGGGCGCGCATTCCTCGCTCCTGGAAGCTGGACTCGCTGCGATACTGCCCGCCCGAATAGAATATCCCGTTGTATTTATATCCCGCGCGCTCCCACCCGCTCACTCTTAGAAAATACACGGATCTACTCTCTCAAACGCATCCCTAACGAGCAGGAAACGCTACACCCGGCTATATCGACGTGTCAAATTTTTAATGGCGCACGTTTGTTGGGAATACGAGATTGTTTCAGCAGTGGTAATTTTTCTAATTTTTTTTATGGAAACTGACACGGTTGGCTACATCACCTACAACATCCGTGATGTCAGCCCATAACACCGCGGTGAACTAGGCGCCATGTCGGTGCTTCCATTCAATTTCATGTCGGCTAGAACACTGAACTGGACGGAAAACACGAACTATTTACATAGCCGTTTCGAACGACGTTTCATTCAGCGCGGTGGTATCAACCCGAGCGGGATAAACCCTACCACCTAGTAAGGTAAGAGGAAGGAAGGGACCTTCAGTTTTATGTGACATCACGGATGTTGTAGGTGATGTAGCCACCTGAGTCAATTTCCATAAAAAAAAAATGTGGAATCGGAACCACGGTCAGCCTCCAACGGTCGAGCGGTCACCCATCCAAGTACTGGCCGCGCTCAGGGTTGCCTAACAACAGTCGGCCGACCGCATCACTGAGCTACCGAGGCTGACAAAATACATAAATACATTGAAGAAAATTAGACACACCCACTGACAAAAGTTTAAAAATAAAATGCATTATGTCCATGCTCTACTGCTGGGCGTCGGTCTTGTTTGTCGTTATTTTTTTTTATGTATTCCGGTATGGGTCGCTGAGTCGGAGGGGCCAAAGCGCATGCTCCGACCAGCCAATATCACCTCCGAGAAGGTAGGTGCCATACCGGAGACTTCCCTGGATTGCTGGATCGTTATGAGAGTGTGATGATGATTTAAGTGTTTTTCTTAATTTTTCGCACTATACCCATCTACCTCACTAACAATCCCAGGGATCCCAGGTATGACTGGTAGAGAATTCCTCTATGCTTTAAGTCCGCCTTTTGTCACTTTGTGCAATAAAGTCTATTTTAATTTCATTTCATTTTCATTATAAATTGTTTACACATCAAATAATACACTACAGTAATTTCGTAGTTTCTGAATTATTTACAAGAGCACAAATTATCTCTATAGCGTCATTACCATTTATCTCTTCCGCACATTACAACAATGCGACCATTGATCGAGACTTTTATATATTTGTGTCTTTTATATTACAAATATATCCATCTACTCGCTTTTGACCGCGGCTTCGTTCGCGTGAAATTCGTATATAAAAAGAAGAAAGTACATAAGTAAGCCCGCTAACTGTACCTTTATTTCGGCGCGCGGAACAATTCGGTTTGTATGTAAGCCACATCTTAGCGTAACCGGAACTTAATTTTTTCTAGCCTATCATGTGTCACGTATAGTTAAATGCGTTTTTACTAAGTTTACTAAGAGGAACATACATACATATAGAAAATATTTCTAAAAATCGTCAATTTAGTTTTATAGAGTCTACATAGAGTCTACAAACGCAATATGTATCTCAGAAAACAAAGTAACTTCCTCCATAATCGTTGTTGTTGTTGTTGTTGATTTGGGGTTGGCTCTAGGCCTGCAAACTAATCCCGCTTGGTTGGGGACCTTCGTGCAAAACCCCTATCCCTTAGTCGACTTTTACGACATGCGACGGGGAGAGATGCAGTGGGGCTATTCTTTTTAAGTACCGACCCCACACGGTACTTCCTCCATAATCATAATCCTTACAGATTTATTATTATTAGAATTAGTATTGATGCACTCTGATTTATTTAATACAGTCGGAATTAAAAACGCCACTTCAGTATTAATTCCTTCATGTTTTTTTTTTAATATGTACATAGTTAATTTTCCTACAACCTCCATATAGTTCATTGACACGTCGCCGGAGCCCAAAGACAAGAGTTTCTGACGCACATCAGCAGCCCGACCGTGGTAATTTTACTCGATCGACGAGTTCGAGCAAAATGAACGAGTAGGCATAATTGGTACCGTCGTAGCTGTCAAATGTACAAGTGAGTGAGTGCACGAAACGGTCACGTGGTCTACTCGAACTCGAACGTCGATCTAGCACATTTTGACAGTTATTGGTACCGTCGTACGAAATGTGAGCTCGAACTTCGAGTCATTTTGACGTATACGCTCACCCAAACACTCGATTGATCTTGATCAACTTTTGCGATAGTTTAGTAAATCTCAAAGTTGGATAAATGTTAAACTAACGATTCCTTTCATTGAATTTAGTGGAAAGGTATTTAAATATGTATTATTTTATTTATAAGTTGTTCATTCCTTTATTTTATTTAAGTATTTACTCAAATAATATAGATAAAAAATACAAGTAGGTACCTAAGTACCTATCACTAAAATAAAATAAGAATAAAGTCTGTACCTAGGTACATACATACATACATCACATCATACATATCACACGCTATATCCCGACCATCATCCCGACAATCGGGGTAAGCAGTGTAATCGGTGTTGTGCTACACATACCTAACTACATCAAGCAGCAAGTAAGGCATGAAAACCCACCTCCTGCATGACACGGTGGAAGGACCGTGACAATGTGACAGGTGGCTAGCCTGTCGCCCTTTAGCACGGCATCGTATCCTTATCCCTTAGCCGCCTTTTATGATATGCACGGGGAGAGATGCAGTGGGGCTATTCTTATTAATACCGACCGGCCCACACGCACGGTACTGTAGTTAGTGCGTAATAAAGTCTTGTGTTCTAAGTACACGTCTCATATCAATTTGTCAGTACCTACCTAAGTATGTACCTACCTATGTAACTAATTTATAGGTGACCGGTAGTGGAGCTATAATGTATAACCAAATATGGTAATAATAGGTAGGTACATACAGGAGTTATTTATTTTTAGATAGTTAGGTATCTACAGCAATTTATTACCCGTCGGAATATTTATATAGGCATTTTAGGCTAGGCACCTCGCCTCGAATAAATGCGCTTCCCCCGCACTTCACCGCGGTCTCGCCTCGTTAGTACCGTTATCGGGGTATTTTTGTGGCTAGGTAATATGGCTGGAGGAAGGGCAGAGGGTTGAGGGGAAGAGATTCAAAATGAATGTCGTCATCACATCACTCACACAGCTGGCTGACCGACCGACAACCAACATCGTGTGTGTTGCCACGATGTAATTTTTACTAATACTAAATAGCTACTTTATATATCGGGGTGTTCAATTTATACTCGTTTTTCAACTTAGTCAATACTCTTTTTCTCTTTTAATTAACATAAAGATTCTGAAAAATAGTATACATACCATATTGACCGTTTGATACCTAGCAAAATGAGCGCTTTGCATTCTAGGTAGCATAATACATTTAGTAAAAAAATTGTAATAGTGGCAAGACTGGTAGATCGACACTCGATCGAGAATTCGTCACTTGGTCGACACTCGCATACGTACTCACCTGCACGCCGGTACCAAAATAATTTGCCTCGTTCGACCGATCGAGTCGAGCGCAGCTCGAACTCGTCGTGCGAGTAAAATTAGCACGGTAGGGGTCCAGATCCCTTTGCGTCACCAGAGCGACATAGGCCAAATACTAAACCATAATAAACTAAAATACGAAAATAATTATTGCGAAGCGAAGGTGAAGCCAATCACGAAAGCGGCTCGTGCCAAAACGAATCAAGACATACAAAATGAAAATATTTGTCATATGGATTCATCATGGAATTGAAATGTGACGAAAAACTGGTTGTTGGTTGCTTGAAAGGTCTTCAGAATAATAATAATTATTTTGAATTTGGAGTAGGATGCAACCTATGGATGCAACTAAATCAATCAATTGTAGCGCAAGCGAAAATTAGCTTTTTATTTTTATATTCCAAAACTACGGATCGAAACAAAAAAGTAACAAGCTAAGTATTTAGATAAATATTCAACAAATAAAATATATTTTTATTAAACGGTTTTATTTAGCTTGACTCCGTATATTTGTTTGTTTGTTTGTTTGTTTGTTACTATCTTTGTTTCAAATCTTGCGACAACTTTTTCAACTACTTCTACTGAACCGATTTTTATTAAACTTTGCACACACATTGAGTTCTCGTGACAATACAATATTATGATAATTTCAACTTGGTAACGAGGGTCTGATGATGGAATCAGGAGGAGGACAGTGGAACTCTTCAACCGTTACTAGTAACCCCCTCGAGTTTGGGCTCATATGGTTGGTTTGGACGAGTGTTCCATACTTCTACCAATACACTTGGTGACGAGGGTCTGATGATGGAGTCAGGAGGTGGACAGTGGAACTCTTCAACCGTTACTAGTAACCCCCTCGAGTTTTGGCTCATATGGTTGGTTTGGAAGAGTGTCCCATACTTCTATCAATACACTTGGTGACGAGGGTCTGATGATGGAGTCAAGAGGTGTACAGTGGAACTCTTCAACCGTTACTAGTAACCCCCTCGAGTTTGGGCTCATTTGGTTGGTTTGGACGAGTGTCCCATACTTCTACCAATACACTTGGTGACGAGAGTCTGATGATGGAGTCAGGAGGTGTACAGTGGAACTCTTCAACCGTTACTAGTAACCCCCTCGAGTTTTGGCTCATATGGTTGGTTTGGAAGAGTGTCCCATACTTCTACCATACACTTGGTGACGAGGGTCTGATGATGAAGTCAGGAGGTGTACAGTGGAACTCTTCAACGGTTGCTAGTAACCCCCTCGAGTTTGGGCTCATTTGGTTAGTTTGGACGAGTGTTCCATACTTCTACCAATACATATGGTGACGAGGGTCTGATGATGGAGTCAGGAGGTGTACAGTGGAACTCTTCAACCGTTACTAGTAACCCCCTCGAGTTTGGGCTCATTTGGTTTGTTTGAACGAGTGTCCTATACTTCTACCAATACACTTGGTGACGAGGGTCTGATGTTGGAGTCAGAAGGTGGACAGTGGAACTCTTCAACCGTTACTAGTAACCCCCTCGAGTTTGGGCTCATTTGGTTAGTTTGGACGAGTGTTCCATACTTCTACCAATACATATGGTGACGAGGGTCTGATGATGGAGTCAGGAGGTGTACAGTGGAACTCTTCAACCGTTACTAGTAACCCCCTCGAGTTTGGGCTCATTTCGTTGGTTTGGACGAGTGTCCCATACTTCTACCAATACACTTGGCGAGGGTCTGATGATGGAGTCAGGAGGTGGACAGTGGAACTCTTCAACCGTTACTAGTAACTCACTCGAGTTTGGGCTCATATGGTTGGTTTGGACGAGTGTCCCATACTTCTACCAATACACTTGGTGACGAGGGTCTGATGATGGAGTCAGGAGGTGTACAGTGGAACTCTTCAACCGTTACTAGTAACCCCCTCGAGTTTGGGCTCATATGGTTGGTTTGGACGAGTGTCCCATACTTCTACCAATACACTTGGTGACGAGAGTCTGATGATGGAGTCAGGAGGTGGACGGGGAACTCTTCAACCGTTACTAGTAACCCCCTCGAGTTTGGGCTCATATGGTTGGTTTGGACGAGTGTCCCATACTACTACCAATACACTTGGTGACGAGGGTCTGATGATGGAGTCAGGAGGTGTACAGTGGAACTCTTCAACCGTTACTAGTAACCCCCTCGAGTTTGGGCTCATTTGATTGGTTTGGACGAGTGTCCCATAGTTCTACCTATATACTTGGTGACGAGGGTCTGATGATGGAGTCAGGAGGTGTACAGTGGAACTCTTCAACCGTTACTAGTAACCCCCTCGAGTTTTGGCTCATTTCGTTGGTTTGGACGAGTGTCCCTTACTTTTACCAATACACTTGGTGACGAGGGTCTGATGATGGAGTCAGGAGGTGGACGGGGAACTCTTCAACCGTTACTAGTAACCCCCTCGAGTTTGGGCTCATATGGTTGGTTTGGACGAGTGTCCCATACTACTACCAATACACTTGGTGACGAGGGTCTGATGATGGAGTCAGGAGGTGTACAGTGGAACTCTTCAACCGTTACTAGTAACCCCCTCGAGTTTGGGCTCATTTGATTGGTTTGGACGAGTGTCCCATAGTTCTACCTATATACTTGGTGACGAGGGTCTGATGATGGAGTCAGGAGGTGTACAGTGGAACTCTTCAACCGTTACTAGTAACCCCCTCGAGTTTTGGCTCATTTCGTTGGTTTGGACGAGTGTCCCTTACTTTTACCAATACACTTGGTGACGAGGGTCTGATGATGGGGTCAGGAGGTGTACAGTGGAACTCTTCAACCGTTACTAGTAACCCCCTCGAGGTTGGGCTCATTTGGTTTGTTTGGACGAGTGTCCCATACTTGCCGAACGCAAAAGTATGAAACAGACATACCATCTGTTCAAATTGATTTTGAAAGAGACGGCGGACACCTTATCCATCCTAAAGCCATACAGTTTCCAGCAAAGTTTAATTATGGAACAGCTGAGAGACGGATGTTACCGATAATTTTGTCATGGGCCTCCACTGTCCATAAAATGCAGGGCAGTACTGTTGACCGTGCTGTCGTGTATTTGGGCTCCAGACTATTTGAGGAGGGTCAAGCGTATGTTGCATTGAGTCGCATAAAGTCTTTAGAAGGGTTATGTATTGAGGAGCTTCATTGTGAGTAATTGACAGGTAAGAAACCGAGTAACAAAGATGCAATGAGAGAGTTGGAAAGGATGACGAGTTTACGTAATGAATGATACGAGCCAAAAATCAAACTAAAAACGAGTAAATTCTTTTTTTATTTATTCTTTATTCATCATTCGTATGGTAGTACACTACGCTTGAATTTGTCCTGTTTAGTTTTTACAATCCGGTTCGATTACACCCACAAAGAAGAGCCGGCAAGAAACTTCGCAGGGTTCTTTTTTAACGTCTTCAATTACAATACATTGTGACTAGCTAGGTACACAATAGACACCGCTTACAGTGTTAAGATATAGTTTGAGAGCTGAAATAACTATAATTTAAGCTTGATAATTCTGACCACATAAAATCAAAAGTAAAAGTATAAAAAAAATCAGGTGTATAGAGCCTTTGTCAGAAATTGTTGATACATATCGTATCAAGTCATGTCAATTATAAATATTCATACCACATTGTAGTACAATGTCAAAAAATAAATAAAATAAATTAATTAATTCATTTGATACTTAATGTATCAATTAGTCAAATTAATATTTTAGTATGCGTGCTAAATAAACTTGATACTTAATGTATCAAGTTTATTTAGCACGCATACAAAAATCAATGTATGTATAAAAAAATAGGTAAAAAAACTTTTAAGTTAAACGGTTTTATTAAAAATAAAAAACTAGAAAAAAAACAGCTGTACAAAAAACTAGAAAATAATAAGGACACAAGCCTAGGCCTTCTTAAGATTTTACGTCTGGGTAAGAAATCGTGCAATACTAGCGTGCTGTCTTCTCATGTCGGATGCCAAAGGGCACATTGTGTCGCTGCGTCAGCGGAATAAGTAATAAATTGAGACTTTTAACAGACTAATATAAAAACGTGGGGCGTATAATATGCGTAATAAGTAATAAATAACATGCGCCCCACGTTTTTATATTAGTCTGTTAAAAGTCTCAATTTATTACTTATTCCGCTGACGCAGCGACACAATGTGCCCTTTGGCATCCGACATGAGAAGACAGCACGCTAGTATTGCACGATTTCTTACCCAGACGTAAAATCTTAAGAAGGCCTAGGCTTGTGTCCTTATTATTTTCTAGTTTTTTGTACAGCTGTTTTTTTTTCTAGTTTTTTATTTTTAATAAAACCGTTTAACTTAAAAGTTTTTTTACCTATTTTTTTTGACTTCTACTTAGTTTTTTATTCACACAAGCCACCTCTCACCTTGGCACGGCCCTTTCAACAAGTCATGTAGCATATGGGTCTTCGTGCCTTACTTGCTGCATGATAGTTATCTCATCCTAATACTTGCAAAATGTGGTGGTCAGTGTTGTGTTGTAATTTACTAGTGTACTTGCAGCATAACATCGACTACTCTGATTAACCCGATTATCGGGATACGGCCTGTGGTAGGTATGTCAGTCAGTCAGTCAGTCAGCGTGTAAGCGTCCACTGCTGGACATACGCCTCTGCAATTCCTCCAGTCCTCCCGGCCTTCAGCGGAACCACTGATTTCCGCCGACGTACTTGATGTCGTCGTCCCACCTGGCGGGTGGTCTTCCGACACTCCGTTTTCCTGAACACGGCCGCCAGTGTAGGACACGGCTACTCCAACGGCCGCCATCTCTTCGGCTAACGTGTCCAGCCCACTGCCACTTGAGCTTAGCCACCCGGTGTCCAATATCGACTACTTTGGTGCGTCGGCGTTAGGTATGTTGAATAGTTAAATAAAAACTACTCACCTTTTCAACGGTCGAAAATCTTAATAACGTGACGCCTAAAGAAAAGTCGTAGCCATAGTATTCGAAACCGTACGAAGCGTACACCGTCCGGAAAAGCCAGCGGGCGCCTAGCCATCCTACCAGGTTGGCTTGAACTCGTTTCTGTCTTCCTAGGTTATTTATAAAGTTTGAGAAACGCCCAGTTCACTACGGACGGACTATTCCGGCCGCCGGCCCGCAACACACTGCCGGCAACTGTACGCGATCTTGTATATAAAAATTTCTCCGAATCTATTCTTGTAAGCAGGAGGCTTTGCTTAGCAATGTTCGTGGCCTGAAAGTTTATGTCGTCTGTTTTGGTGGAATCTGCGTGTGGCCATTTTTAACCGACTTCTAATAAAAAAAGGAGGTTATCAATTTGACAGCTCGTATGTGTATAATATTATTGAAACCGCAATATTTTCACATATGATAATCTATAGGGCTTCCAAACAAATATATAAAATTGTATATGTATGTATGTTTGTATGTGTGTTTGTCCATGCATTTCTCCGAAACTATTGATCGGATTATGACCATTCTTTTTTAAACGGTTTTATTATTGGCTTACATTTACTTCAACTTAGGGAACAGTACCAGGTTAGGTAGTTTTCAAAATAAGAACTGTTAGGTGTGTCAAATGGGCGAATATTTCTTTACCACGACAACAGATTTCTGTGACGTTTTTATGTGATATTACTTTTTTTAAATATATTGCCTTTATTATTCCTATTTTCAATCATATTTCACACTTGAAGCCTATTACTAAGCCTACACCGTCTGTATGTCTGTCTATCCGTCCGTCCTAGGGCTGTATCGTATGAACCGTAATGGTAGCCGGTTGAAATTTTCACAGAATATGTAGTATTATGGCGGATGTGTTAAAAAAAATCATGGAAAAAAAAAACAAAAAGTAAAACATTAAAGGGCGGTTCCCATACATGAAACGTGCTAACGATTAGTATATATTTACTCTACTGAATGATAGATGGCGCCAGAGGTATTTATATATTGAATTATAGAATATAGACTTAAAGGCTTGGTAGACAAGGTCTGCTTAAGGAGGTCGAGCGACGAATTCAACTGGGTTGGGCTGCCTTCGGTAATGTAAAAATTCGCGCTGAGGTCTGACATTCCGCAAAATTTAAAGACTATTTTATATATTTTATATATATGAGCAGTGCGCCCACCCGGTTATGACGTACGAAACGTGAAACGTGGACTCTGACGGTCGCTGTTGTCCAAAGGTTGAAAGTTGCCCAGCGAGCACACTGAGAATTTTTTTTTTACTAAACTATTTAGTAAAGTCGTTTTTTACTCAAATTTGGTACGTACTAAATAAAGTTACCTAAACCGGTTTAGTTGCGGCAACTAACCACAATTTAGTAAAACCCTCTTTTGTAACCAACTATCGAAGTAATAGTTACTATTTAAAAAATTAATTGTTGCTCGGTTTAGTTATGGTATCTGCTAGTTTTGTAGTCACCACTGCAACTAAACTGTTTTGTAATATACTACACAACATTTAGTTACTAACTGACTATGCGTTTTTTCAGTGCAATGGAGCGAGCCATGCTGAGAATTTCGCTACGTGATATAGTGCGATCCGTCGACTCACCAAAGTTGTCGATATTGGACACCGGGTTGGCTAAGCTCAAGTGGCAGTGGGCTGTGCACGTCAGCCGAAAAAACAATGATCGTTGGAGTAACCAATGTCTACACTGGCGGCCGTGAACAGAAAAACGCAGTGTGGGAAGATCGCGAGCCAAGTGGTACGATGACATCAAGTACGTGCGCGGAAAGCAGTGGTTCCGTACCACTGAAGTCCGGGAGGACTGGAGGAAAATTGGAGAGGAAATGACGTCATGTGCTCAGCGGAAATCTCATTCCTCATTCAGCAGGCACAGGGGAGCCAGGAGACAAAGAGGGTGCAATACAGTTTCCTTTTTAATGAAGTGGGATGGAATCTCCTTAAGGCGCATGTGACAGTCGACCGACCGCATCACTGAACTAAATTAAATGAAATGAAAACGCAAATGAAGTAGTTTTAAGTTTGATTTTTCTTATTTAACACACACGACAGTTTATATAAGACATAAACAATAAATAGACAAGAAAAATTGGACCTGACACAGCCTTGGTCCCTCCCCACCGAGCCCTGGAGCTGATGAGAGGGACGCTGATTTTAAGACAGGCCCAGGTACGCAATGCACTATACTACTTTAAGAATAAACCCTGACTAACCTATAACTAACCATAGTAAACGGAAGAAAAGGATAATAAGGGAAGTAAGAAGAACAGTTATAAACGCAGTTCTAAAACGCACACAACACAACATACACAATAAATTCGTCCGTCCGTCTGTCTGTCTGCATGTCCAATTAACAATTTTGGGGGCATAAGGCCTTAATTTCGAACAACCTTTTGTATACATTACATGTCTAACTGTTGGGCAAACATATATTTTCTTACTTTACATTTGAACGATGGACTGGTTTAATATGCATTAAGTACGATTTTATATGCAAAAATGTTTCTTGATTTCAATTGAAGAAAACATTTCTAAAGCATGCCAACTCAAGTCGTCGTGAGTATACAGCGCAGTGTTGCGCCACGGCGCGCGGCGGCGCGTTGGGCGGGCGGGTCGAGCTGGGCGGCGGCGGGGGGGGGGGGGGGGGGGGGGCGGGGCGGGGGGGAGGTCGGGCGGGGCGGGCGGACGAGGTAACCGAACACCGAGACGCTAGAATTAGCCGGTTTTCATAGTAGCTGATTGATGATGCAGATTAATGTTGCATTTTACCCCACGCTGAAGACGAGGAACATACTGTCTGAAGCAGAAGCGAGAGTGTTTATGGCCTTTGTGTTGGCGACGTTGTTAAATGAGGCTGCGTGTAAGCGGAGTAATCTGTGTTGTGCTGCAAGGGTTCTGGTAAATTATGGTAGAACACAGAGCACATGTTTAGAAAAGTACTTGAACAATATTTTATAAGAAAATTTGTTGAAGCACAAGGGGAAATGTACTTACAGGAATATTCCCCAACTTCACCTAACTTGATCAGTTTTTATTTAATTTAATTTTGTGTTTGCTTTGAATGTTTCGAAATACCATTTGTTGTTTGATTTATATATAATGAATTTGACAGGTAGATGTCAAGGAATGGAACTTGTAGTTCAAATCCTAACAAATATAACTATGAAGCAGGAAGTAAGGCACGAACGCATGACTCGATGAAAGAACTGTGCCAAGATGAGAGGTGGCTATCTTATCGCCATTTAGCACGGCATTTCGTCTTCATCCTTTAGTGGCCTTCTTCGACATGCACGGGGAGATATGTACTGCAGCTGGTACTGCTGTTTCTCTCCTGGGGGCCATTCTCTTTAAGCAATTATTCGCTACTATTTATCTTACGTCTTAATCCCTCCAAGGGGCTTCTCAATGCGTCTAGTGAGACAACATGCGGCGATAAGCGATAATCACTAATAGATAATAGGGGAGATTAATAAAAATAAAAATTAATTATATTAAAAAGTGGACCGATTTGCATGCGGTTTTTTTAAAAAAAGCTTGAAATAAAAGTTCAATTATAAAATTAAAAAAACCACGACCCCTAAAAATTTAAAAAATAATTTCCGTTTACTTACTTAAAGGAGTCGGGGGACCGCTAAGTAAATAAAATATAAAAACTTATAGCAGCGCGGGAATTACTTAGCGGTCCCCCGACTCCTTTAAGTAAGTAAACGAAAATTATTTTTTACGTTTTAAGGGTCGGGTGTTTTTTTTTTACAGAGAACTGTTCGCGCTCACCCCACCGTACTCTTCCGAACTTTATTCCGGAATTCATACGGTTTTTGTTTTGATTATTGGAATAATCAACTAAAATAATTTTGATTTGAAATCGACAATTTTTGTGCAAAAATACTAGTTTAATTATTCATTGAGTCTAAACAAAATCTATTTTAACACCATCGACGAAACATTTCTTTTGTAGTTTGTGTAATTAGGCACGCGCGCGGATCTGTGCGCTCGCTGTTGGGCATTTTACAAGGAGCTGAAAGATAGTGAGCGGTGTCGGTTGCGCATACGCCGGTAAATATTGACTTTACTTATTAAACAAGTAAACACACGACTAGGCTGCTGTGATGTTTTCAGTTAACCAACTGTATATTTTATAGAGGTAAAACTGAAGGTTGATCGGATCGCTTGTTCTAATGTTGGCCAAAGTTTGTCAAAAAGCGGTCAAGTGCTAGTCGGACTCGCGCACCGAGGGTTCCGTACCACCACACAATATATTATTTTTGTTGTGTATTTCCAAAAAAAAAGTGTTTTCTTTCATTCAGTTCGGAATTCCCCGAATCACATTTGGAGGGTTTTTATTATTTGTTCTTTTACTTTAGAATTTGCACTATAATCGTACTAAGTTTGACGCTTGTATGTATTACCGTTTTCACGATAAATCAAAAACAAAAAACGTTGAAAAACACACGTGTCTTGTATGGGGACCTAATATTTATGTTCATAAATTGCGCGCACACTGGAATGTGATACCAACCGCATATCTATCAGGACCCCATTCATTTTTATATTTTGTTAGGATATCCGCCTAATACCACATATTATGTGAAAATATCAACCGCCTATGTCTCCGATAAAGTGGACTGTATTTTAATTTAAGGAGTTCATGAAACTGTCCGACCAAAACATCTAATGGATAAGGTGTAAACTCACCCGAACGCGAGGGTCCACCTTCCACCAGCTGCTCCTGGTCGACCAGATCCGTTGTCAGGTTCCTCCAGCCTGCCGTTCCGTATTGGTCTTGAAAGTCCGATCACCACCGTGAAGTCACCACGCCACAGAACCACCAAGCACAGTGAAATGTTGCCTTCCGAACCGCGCTACCACATCAGCACGCAGCATCCGACCGAGCCGAGAGCGATCCTCTTTGCCGAGAGCGATCTCCGAGACGTCCTTCTTGACAGACCGCCGAGGACGGAACCCTAGTTGTCCGCCTTACCGCTAGGGCGCGACACCATCGCGCCGAGATACATTTACAGCAATATACAAAAGAGGTTTTGGCCGAAACATCCCCCCCCTCAAGCAAGGCCTAGCCTGGCTTAAAAACCCCTAAAAACCTAAGATTACATAGGTAACCTACATAAGTTTGACACGGGACG
Organism: Nematopogon swammerdamellus; assembly: GCA_946902875.1. Taxonomy (NCBI): domain Eukaryota; kingdom Metazoa; phylum Arthropoda; class Insecta; order Lepidoptera; family Adelidae; genus Nematopogon; species Nematopogon swammerdamellus. The sequence goes on from OX336337.1 coordinate 1,377,851, forward strand.
AGTCAAGATACCGTGCTGAGTCCGGACTTCAGCTACCCGAACTATGCCGTCCTTACCCGGTAATAATTTTGTAATTCTACCGCGATTCCACTTAAGTGGCCCGAAATTATCTTCCTTAATCAAAACCAAATCATCGACTTTAGGAGGCACCGTAGTCGATGTCCATTTAAGACGCTGTTGTAGTGTGTGAAGGTACTCACTACGCCACCGTGACCAAAAATGTTGCGAGAGCTTTTGAAGCAACTGAAACCGTGATAACCGATTTATCCTGACATCCTGATATGGATACTCCGGCAATGCAACGAGAGGCTGCCCAATGAGATAGTGGCCGGGAGTCAAGATCTCCAGATCCATAACATCGCTACTGAGTGGACTCAATGGTCTACTATTTAGTACCGCTTCCACCTTCGTAAAGAACGTGGCCAATTCTTCAAAAGTGAGCTTTTGCTCACCGATTACTCGTTTGAAGTGTGTTTTCGCAGACTTCACCGCCGCCTCAAAGAGACCCCCCATATTTGGGCTAGATGGTGGGTTGAACAACCACGTAATACCTTTACCCATAAGCTGTCTTTCTAGCAGTCCGTGATTATCCCTTAGGAATATATACAGCTCCCGTAGGTGCTTATCCGTCCCTGTGTAGTTTGTGCCACAATCTGAGCGCACAAGCGAGGGTAAGCCTCGTCTGGACACAAACCGTGTGAAGGCTGCTACGAAGGCTTCCACCGATAAGCTAGAGACTAGCTCTAAATGAACACACTTGACCGCTAGACAAACAAACACACAAAGATACGCCTTAATAATCTTTGCGTTCCGCAGAGGGCTAGTTTTGATGTAAAATGGCCCGCAAAAATCCGTACCTACTCCGAGGAAAGGCCTAATGCCTTTGACCCTGTCCGAGGGTAAATCTGCCATATAGGGCTGCTCCGGACGCGCCCGTAATCGATAACATGATATACATTTAAAAACAACATGTCTTACTGCACGTCGAGCCGACATTATCCAAAATTCCCGTTGAATTATGGCCATCAAAGTGTTTGCACCGACATGGCAGTGAACCTTGTGAAGATGTTCTATTAACATTTCAACAAACCGACCGTTCCGAGGTAACAAGATGGGATGTCTCGCACCATAAGGCAAATCCGAATGCCTGAGTCGACCGCCGACTCGTAAGATACCGTAATCATCCATAAAAGGACTTAACCGCCGAACCGAATTCCGAATTTGTTTATTAGATTTTAACATTAATATTTCATCGTGGAAATATTCCGATTGAACCGACCGAACCAAATACATGAGAGCGTCCCGTCGCTCTGACAATGTAATATTAGGCCCAGAACCGAGTTTCTGAGCTACCGTATAACCATTTTTTCGTAAAACCGAATTACGAAGATTCGTCATAAACCGTAGAACATAAGCAGTAATATTCAGTATTTTTTCAAATGAACTATATTTGTCCAAGATAAAACCGCCGAGTGAATTAACAGTAACCGTAACCATGACCGTAGACCGTAAACCAGGAAGTGTATCTTCCGTAGTATTATAAACCGATAAATCGAGAGGCCAGTCCTCCTGCCGTTGTCTTAACCAACCTGCACCCCACCACAGATCGTGGTGTGGCAGCTCCACCGCCGAGATCCCGTGTGACGCGACGTCAGCGGAATTGAGTTCACTCGGTACATATCTCCACCGAATTTGAGATTTAGATTGACTTATTTGTGTAACCCGATTTCCTTCAAAAACCTGTAGTTTATGAGGTGGTGTATGAAGCCATGCCAAAACTATCGTACCGTCGCACCAGCCGATAATATCGTCGAAAACAATGGTTTCATCCAAAGACGAAACCACGTGATTGATGAGTTTAGTCAAGAGGGCAGCACCGTTCAGCTCCAGCTTAGGTATTGTCTGCTTGGTCTTCAGCGGGGCCACCCGAGACTTGCCCATGACCAGCTGGACGGTGACCACTCCTTGACTGTCCTCCGAGCGAATGTACACGGCGGCCGCGTAACCGACCGACGAGCCATCGCTAAAACCGTTAAATATCCGTAAACACATAGTTAAATTAATCATCTCTAAATTATCTAATACCGAAACAAAATCAATCCAGTTATTTTCAATATCCGTGGGCACAGAATACTACTGTACTACAGGAGCCTACTTTCTGAGTAGATTCACTGAGCAACCATTGGGACAATAATTTACCCTTAATAATTGTCGCTGAACGACTGACTCATTATCACCGACCGGGCTCATAATTACCAAATCAAAAATTATACCTAAGGCATAAGGCCACTAGGACCTAACTGTATTTTGGAAACGTCCAAAATAATTCCGAGTACATCCGAACCTAAAATCAAGTGCATATTACTTAACATGTAAACCTAAAATAAAAGTTTATCCGCTCATATGAAATGTTTAAAACTAGACGGTAGGCCTACCGCCCCTGTACATAAACATCGTTGCTAGGCAACCGAGAAGTTTGTTTTTTCATAACAGCCGCCGTGATTGTTCGCACAGGAATATGCCTGTGTTCCGGTCGAAAAGTAATATTAACGAGAGAGTGACACGAATCACCCTTAATTCCGCCGATGCCTACAATAGGCACAGAGGAGTTATGTCGTCGCAGGCCGAGTTCCGATGCCAGATCACTCCGTATAAAAGATGCCTGCGCACCAGAGTCCAGTAAGGCCCGTGCCTTAATAAATTTTCCGTGAACTGATTTTAACTCTATTATGGCCGTGGGTAACATTACATTATTTTGTAATTTTAATGATGCGACGACATTCTCCGGTAGTTGCTATGCAGAGGTAGAGTAGCCTGCTCTACCTCTGCCGCCGCCGCCGCCGTCGCCGAGCTCAGCATCGCGAAGCTGCGGGGGTTGCGCACCTGTCCTAGGTTCCATTTCCCGCCCGCTAGGTACGTGTTCGTCCGAGTTCCGTCGAGGTTCAGTCCTAGGCGAGGACCGATTTTGAGAACCGGAAAAAGTACAAATAATTTTGTTGTGTCCGTAACCATTGCACAGTGCGCACCGAACCTCCGGATGCACGCACCGAGCCGCCGTGTGTTCCCCGAAACATTTAAAGCACAGTCGGTTTTTACTAACGAAATGTTTTCGTTCGTTAGTATTCTCGCGCCTGAATTTATAGCATTCCGTAATCGTGTGCCCTGAAATTGAACAAAAGGCACACTTCCGCGATGTCTCTGCGAGATGCACTGCAGTTGTGCCGCGCGCTCCGCCACCACCGCGCGCTCCGCCTCCGCCGCGCGCTCCGTCGCCGACGCGCGCTCCGCCACGCGCGCCGCCTCCGGAGCCACTCGGGTTCCGGACCGTGTCCGTATTCGCTTCTAGTTCCGAAGACAGGGAGGAGGTGTCTAGTAGTCTGCACTCCTCTTGAAGAAACGATATGAATTGCTCAAACGTGGGCAATTTCTTTGGATCCGTGCCGTGCGATTGCTCGAACCGAGTTTTTATGTTCAGTGGAACCTTATTCACACTGATGTGGAGTAGAATGTAACTCCATTCTTTCACCGGGAGACCGAGATTTTCGAGCGAACGCGTCGATTCTAACAGAGGATTTAATAATTGGGTGCGCAAGCACTGCCGTGTAACATTTGGTAGATGTAAAATCCGTGAAATATGTGTGTCCGCCAGTAGCCGAATATTCTCATATCGGCCTTTCAGTATTTCCAGTGCGATATCAAAACTCGCGTCCACCATTGCCAGATGACCGATGAGGCCCTTTGGTTCACCAGTTAAGCTGGTGAGCAAATAGTGAAACTTTTCCGTGGCTGAGATATCCGTTCGCGACTTCACGAGCGAAGAGAATAGGCTTATAAAGCCTGTCCAACCAAATGCGTTTCCATCGTACGTAGGCAAATGTATTGGCGGCAGTCTTGCTACTCGCCCGCCCTCCGAGGGTTCCGTTGGACGATCGTCCTTGAAGCTGAAGCTGGCCGCTTCCATCTCGTTATACCACAGAGTTGCTTCCTCATATTGAGCGTCGTAGCTCCCAGTCACTTCCTCGTCAGTGTGCGCGATGAGAATATTCTCATAAGCATCCGTGAACTTGGAGTAATGATCCTCCAGTTTCCGTAATCTAGCCGTAATTACCGGAGTAGATTGCAATTGCCCTTTCACCATCTCAGCCGTAGCCTTTAGCCACGTGTACTCCAGTTTAAACCGTACTTCCAAAGCTCTCGCCATTGTGGTATCTAAAATAAACCGAAATTACAAAGTATGAGGTTTTACCTACAAACACCTCCGAATAATTGTTTACAAACGAAACAAACCGCGTAAGAAACCGACCAAGAAATATAACACTGTCATTGCCGAGTGCCAACTGACTGTGTTCGATTTTCAAATCGAAATATTATCTACCGGTCTAGATAATTATTCCAGGCAACATACAAATAAAAAGCCGAAAGAGAAAAATAAAAAACTAGGAATTATTTTCCCAGCCAGTATCAACCGACCGTATTTAATATTCTATCTAGGCGACCGACCGAAAGTACCATGTGAATGCAATAGATGGCACGACTGAGGCGAACTAAATTTTTTCCGAATAAATGTCATTACCTATCAAACTAGAAAATTTTGAAAAACCGATATACCGATATGACCTAGATTTAGACCTACATAATGCATGAACACCTAACCTGAAGGGCTGATTCCGATTTCAATAACGCGACAATATTTCGCGAACCGTATCCGTCTGCGAAAAAGGACCAAAAAGTATGTCTCCGATAAAGTGGACTGTATTTTAATTTAAGGAGTTCATGAAACTGTCCGACCAAAACATCTAATGGATAAGGTGTAAACTCACCCGAACGCGAGGGTCCACCTTCCACCAGCTGCTCCTGGTCGACCAGATCCGTTGTCAGGTTCCTCCAGCCTGCCGTTCCGTATTGGTCTTGAAAGTCCGATCACCACCGTGAAGTCACCACGCCACAGAACCACCAAGCACAGTGAAATGTTGCCTTCCGAACCGCGCTACCACATCAGCACGCAGCATCCGACCGAGCCGAGAGCGATCCTCTTTGCCGAGAGCGATCTCCGAGACGTCCTTCTTGACAGACCGCCGAGGACGGAACCCTAGTTGTCCGCCTTACCGCTAGGGCGCGACACCATCGCGCCGAGATACATTTACAGCAATATACAAAAGAGGTTTTGGCCGAAACAGCCTACCTATTACGGTTCAAAAGATAAAAGCCTTTAAAGGTAGGACAGACGGACGACATACGCTTAGTAAAAGGATACGATACGGAACCCTAAAAGGAGTAAAACAAACAAAAAGCAAGCACACTAATAACACCAAAAAGTATCCAGCAACTCAGTTAGGAGTTTCACAAGAAGTTCTTTGTATTTTATTTTATGGATATATCCTCGACTTAGGGTGATGTGATTAGACTGCGTGTGACTCGAATTTCAAGAAGTGTACCGCCAATATTACTTACCTGACAGATTTAGTTTTATTATATGTAAAACTTCATTATCAGCGCAGATCGATAGCTTTTTGAAAACGGAATTTGATTAACTTCGCTCGATAGAAAAAAATCATGAACATGCCTCTGAATTTAGTTATAAAAACGTATTTAAGGTAATGTAACCAAATCAAGGCTTTGGAAAAAATATATTTTATTTGTTGAATGTATATCTAAATCTTTAGCTTTTTACTTTTATGTTTCGATCTGTAGCTTTGGAATAAACAAATAAAAACCAAATTTTTGATTGATCGATTTTGTTGCATCCTACTCCAACCAGCGAAAGCAGCGCCTTGAAAGAGGAGTACGGGTGAATACGGGTGACAGGGCTTAATATATTTTTATTTTTTGAATAGGCATGGTATGTTATGTTTAACGTAATTAAAACTTAGTATGTAAGTGAAATGAAAAAAAAGCGCTATAAGGTTTCTTGCCCGGTTCTTCCTCATAGATTGCATTGCTGAACGGGACATGACAAAAAAAAAATTATGACGAACCATACTGAATATGCATCCTTCCTTACCTATAATAAAATCCAACGTCTGCTTTCTGTCTGCCTGTCTGTCCGCTTATAACTCGAGAACCACTGAACCGATTTTAATAAAACAAAATTCTACGGATAGCTTGATTCTTCCCATCAACTATAGGCTACTTACTATCACGCTAAATAGCTTATGAGGTTAGCAGTGAAGTGAAATATGAGAGCGGGCGGAGCCGCGGGCACAGCTTGTATTATTATATGTCTCAATGCAATATTGTTAATGTTGTGCGTTCTTTATGGCGAAATAAATATCTGAATCCGAATCTGAAGTATGTTTTAGGAGATTTTTTTCTGTACAGTATAAAATTCTACACGGAGTTTCCGTACGATCACATTCTCCCCTCACGATCTGTAGCTCTTCGGGAGAAGTATAAAACCGCCAGGTAAGCTGCCATAGCAACTGAGTGTCTGCGGGCACAGGTAGCCACTTACAATCTCGTGGCAAGGCGCCAAATGTCTCGCTGACTAAAAAGATTCCACAATATTTTGTAGCTCAAAGGTGTGGAGTTACTCTAGTGTTCCAGTCACAGATGTGTGTTCTATCGCTTATTCCACGGGGAATGCTTGGAGGAATTGTTTAACGCGATCCCGCCGTCCCCTTTCCACCTCCGCACAACGCGCACTGGGCAGGGATTGCATCCCTTTACGCTGTACTTACCACGGATGCGGTAAGTAAGTAAGACCAATCGGTTCTGCAGATCTTTCCTCCACAGAACTGGTAAACTCTGGAACGTTCTCCCTGCACACATATTTACCCCCAAGTATATAGTCTCGGACCCTTCAAGAGAGGCGTGAATAGGCACCTGTCAGGCCGGCATGGCATTCGCAACCCACCGCGTACGAACGAATGTCCATGGGCGTCGTTAGGCGCCACGTGTCGTGCTTTCGTGTTCGCCTATCAACAGCGCTATGGGAACACGGTGTCGGTAAATTACCTACCAATCAACTTACAACAATGCGAACACAGTTCTTTAGCCTCTGCAGCTCAGTGGTGTGATAGCTCGACTGCCGCTTGTGAACATAAACACACCCCGGACGAGGTCAAAATTTGGATCCAACCGTTGGAGGCTGACCGCGGTTCGGATTTCACGTAAAAAAATAGAGTGCCTTCCCTTCGGTTCGTGTTTTCCGTCCAGTTCACTGTAGCCGGCACGACCGAAGGGATGCACTGACATGGCACACAGTAGTTTCACCAAAGTGTTATCGGCATTGGCGTATCTAGGGTTATTTTCCAGGTGGGCCTGGCCCCTGAAAAGCGATGGCCGATGAAGCCGAAACAAAGTAGGTAATTTGAACTGAAGTGTTGAGCCGTATTTCGACCATTGATTTCGGAAAGTTTCTTTACCTAAATAAAATTAAACAAAAACATTTTTTTAAAGTGTTTATTTTGATTACCTGGATGGAAATGGAATTTTATGTTGATTCCTTAGCTTTAGACTATTTAAGTGTTTTTGTGTGAAATTATGTAAGTGCCCACCCTAGAATTTTGGGTTGGCAACCTAACATCCTGGGGTGGGCACCAGACACTTCTGGGGTGGGCCGTGCCCACCCGGCCCCCTCTCTATATACGCCAATGGTTATCGGCTGACATCATGTATGCAGTAAGTGATGTAGCCAACCGTGTCAGTTTCCATAAAACAAATTGTATTTCTTTTAAACTGGCGTTAAATCACTAGTTCAATAATTAACTAATCAAACGAAAGACATTTTTATTCTAATGATGATTGAAAGCACGGTAAACTTGCCAATTTTTTTCATCAGGAATTTTCGAGATATTTTCGTAGTAATTAAATCTGCAATTTACGAAAGATAATTTCATAGATAAACGCGGCTAGCGGCTAGCGGTCGTCTATTTCGGCTTGTCATATATCTATCAAGAGAAGAAGAGATGAGACAGGTTGATGATTTAATGCGCTTGCGCCTCTGCTTTCGTCCTAAGCGCGAGAGCGAGAGAAATATGGGGGACGAGTGTATGTGTGAAAGAGAGAATCCGAGATGCACCGGGCTTGGCCTACATACTAACTCACGTCGCTTTGGATCAAAGCGAAAAACTATTTATGAAGCCTTGAATATATACTTTTGTCTGGCTCTAGTAATTGGTTGGTTGCAATGCTCTCGTAGTAAATAAGGTTTATATGTATGGTAAGTATCCTTATCCTTCCTTACCTATAATAAAATCCAACGTTTGCTTTCTGTCTGTCTGAGTGTCTGTCTGTCCGCTTATAACTCGAGAACCACTGAACCGATTTTAATAAAAAAAAATTCTACGGATAGCTTGATTCTTCCCATCAACTATAGGCTACTTACTATCACGCTAAATAGCTTATGAGGTTAGCAGTGAAGTGAAATATGAGAGCGGGCGGAGCCGCGGGCACAGCTTGTATAGAATAAAATAGAATAGTATTTTTTTATGTAATCCGGTATGGGTGGCTGAGTCGTAGGGGCCAAAGCGTATGCTCCGACCAGCCAATATCACCTCCGAGAAGGTAGGTGCCATACCGGAGACTTCCCTGGATTGCTGGCTATACTGGACTAGAGGAGAACACAACCGAGGCTGCTATGCGGCCATCTTACATCCAGTAAGATTTATTCAATTGAAGTTTAGTACATACATTATATATAACACATTGACACATAGAAACATACTTTTTGTAAAGTAAGAAAGTATTTTTAATGAGATTTTTGAAAATTGAGCGATCAAATTTAAAAAAAATCTCAATATGTACTCGTGTTTTCGATACAAGGTGGAGGTGTATATTATGTAGATAGTCACTAAAATACTTGTAATGCGCGCGGCACGTAACTTGGCCTCTGTGCGAGAGGGACGACGTTATACGCATGCGATCGCTGGTATAACGCTGTCCCGCTCGCACAGCGGCCAAGTTACGCGCCGCGTACTTCTAATAATATTTATAAAAAAAAATTACCATGCGAATTTTCTTGCCAGCTGTTCTTCGTGGGTGTAATCAAACCGGATAGAACAAATTGTGACAAGTTCGAGTACAGTTTCAATCTCTTAAGAATGCTCAATAAACAATAAAAAACAATAAACAATAAACTCAATGTTTATAAATAATTTCCAGTGCATTTCAACATTGGCGTCGGCGATTTATAAATCGGTTTCCGTGCCGCTGAAGGCCGGGAGGACTGGAGGAAAGCTGGAGAGGTGTATGTCCAGCAGTGGACGCTTACACGCTGACTGACTGTCATTGACTTATATATTACTAGCGTACTATAGCATATCGCTGGCTAAGCAAGGATGTGGAATTGTCTGCCGGTCAGCATTTTTCCCGATCCCTTCAACCTAAGGCTCTTCAAACTTCGTATCAATAGGCTGAAATGAATGGAATAGAATAGAATAGAATAGTCATTTATTCAATCGAACATGCATTATAAATAAATAATGAAATGAAATGAAATTATTTATTATAAAAACATGCAAAGCGGTTCAAATATATATTATCTCCTACACTAGATTTGCATCTGTCACGCAAGAGCCGTACTTCAGTAGGCCATCACGTGTAAGGCTTTTGCGCCCATCTAACCCCTATGCTTATAATATACATTATTTAAGATAAATAAGATAAAATAAATAAGATATTAAAATTTTAGAGCTAAATTTTATTGTTAAATAAATTATGAATTAGTCATTGATGTCGTAATAGTTGTAACAAAATTACATAATACAAACATATATTTTTTTAAATTATTCCTATTTATATTGATAAGCTGAGGAAGACACCCATTTATATTATTGTTTTCTTAAGTTAAGTTAAGTAATTCATTCAATTGTCTAATCATGTAAATAAAATAAATAAACATATTTAATTTCGTTTTATTTCATTTATTTTAATTATCCCACACTAGCACATGTCAACATAGAGTTGTACAATAGAAAGGGCGTAGGCGCAGCATATGGCCACAGCCAGCCCTACAAAAGTCCGCAAGACTGCTGATATGGTACCTAGTTGATATATAGTACCTATCGTGCGTAGTTACGGCAGGGGAGGTGAAATTGGCTGTATTGAGCACCTTTTGATCTGTCAGCACTGCTACACATAATATGGGTTCTCATAACATTTATAAAGAAAACGGCCAGGAGGACAGACGGAGAAACGAACAGACAGATAGATAGACGGCGTATGCTTAGTAATAGGCTTCCGTATGCATACGGAACCCTAAAAAAACAATGCCCTTTCTTTGGCTTCGCCGTGAGAATACGTGAAGTGAAACTGAAATAATTTTCAGTTTAATGTTGGTGGCGCCATCTAGTAAGTATCCTGACATCGCGACGAGAGCTTTGGTGCGGACTTTCAAGCTCCGTCATTGTCGAGTTTCAGGACAGTAATCATAGGTGGCGTAGTGATCGCAAAATTTATTAAATATAAAAAAGTTATTGAATGAAGTGAACATTTTTATTAAATTCTTATTTGTATACATATTATTTGTCTAATAATAATCCGGGGGCATTATTCTTCCAAACTTTTGAAACTTACATACCGCACACCTTGTCAGCCTCGGTAACTCAGTGGTGCGGTCGGTCGACTGTCGGTCATGCATGAACATAAGCACACCTGGGCGCGGTCAGTACTTAGATGGGTGACCGCTCGACCGTTAGAGGCTGACCGTGGTTCGAATTCCACGTAAAACGGTAGGTCCCTTCCCTTCTTACCTTACTAGGTGGTTAGGGTTGAACCCGCCCGGGTTGATACCATCGCACTGAATGAAAGGTCGGAAGAAACGGCTATGTAAATAGTAAGTGTTTTCAGTCCAGTTCAGTGTAGCCGGCACAACCAAATGGAAGCACTGACATGGCACCTAGTTCACGCGTTGACATCACGGGTGTAGTGAGTCTAGACATTTATATTTCTTATTTCACATTTATGACCCAATTTTTACCCGACTACGGCGAAGCCAAAAAGGGAAGGGTTAACATAGGTTTTATCCATATCAATGTCAATGTAAACTGTAAGTATTAATGATCTTTATTTATCAAATTTACTGTCAGCGTCGCCACACAAACACTATTTTACTGAGTGCTAATAGTGTTTTCCGCTCAGTTCAGTGTAGCCAACACGGCCAAAGGGAAGGACTGACATGGCCCCTAGTTACCGCGGGAACACTATGTCAATGGACTGGCATCACGTGTGTAGTATTAGATAAAAAAATGTGTTTAGAAGTGTTTTTCGCCAGTAAGTAGAACCAGCGCAACATACTTACCTTACTAGGTGGTAGTGTTTATCCCGGCCGGGTTGGTACCACCGCACTGAGCGAAACGTCGCGGCGGTCGAAACGGCGGGCGGCCGAGTGGTTTGGGCATCGGCTTCTCATGCGAGAGGTCCGCGGTTCGAATCCGGTCGGCGTGTACCAATTTGTTTTTTTCTGACGAAAAAATTTACGTGCATACCTACACCTGCTGCTTCACCGATCGGAACCGGTGTAAAACTGTAGGTCCCTTCCCTTGCCCCTTACTAGTTGGTAGGCTCAAATTGTAGCCGACTGGGTTGGTACCACCGTACTGGATGTAAGATGGCCGCATAGCAGCCTCGGTTGTGTTCTCCTCTAGTCCAGTATAGCCAGCAATCCAGAGAAGTCTCCGGTATGGCACCTACCTTCTCGGAGGTGATATTGGCTAGTCAGAGCATGTGCTTTGGCCCCTCTGACTCAGTCACTCATACCGGATTACATAAAAAAAACGGCTATGTAAATTGTTCGTGTTTTTCGTTCAGTTCAGTGTAGCCGACATGAAATGAAGGGAAGCACTTTCTTCTTCTTTCTTTCTTCATGGTGCACTGACATGGCACCCTAGTTCAGTCGGTGTTATGGGCTGACATCACGGATGTTGTAGGTGAAGTAACCAACCGTGTTTTTCTCAAAAAAAAACAGAAACGATCGGTAAGTCCAGCGTGTAGGGATGCAATCCCTGCTCGGTGCGTATGGTTCTTAGATGGAAAGCGGACGGCGGAATTAGGGAGCCGACATCCCTACGAAGTTGCAGTGGTTCTAGATCGCGGAACACTTCGGGGTCACCCACCAGCCGCATGGCTCGACGCTGCATCCAGTCCAGAGCTGATTCACTTAATTAATAAGTCTTTGTAGTCAGAACTCTCAGCAAAATTGTTAATAATCTTGCTCTCGGGCTGTGTTTTCAATAGACTATGGGCGGTGTTATTATGTGGCTAGTCACTAAATCTTGTAAAATTATGTATGAAAAAAATACCCTGCGAAGTTTCTTGTCGGTTCTTCTTCGTGGGTGTAATCGAACCGGATAGAACAAATTGTGACAAGTTCGAGTGCGGTCTAACTGCCATATGAATGATTAATAAACAAAACAATTACGATAATTAATTGATTAATTATGCTTTTCTGATCAGCTCGGAAAGTTGTTAATAGAAAAGTCGGGCGACCGCCGCGCCAAATCTTTTTTTCTCCAGCGAATAGGGCTAGAGATTCAAAGGGGCAACGCGGCTAGTGTTTTGGGCACGGTGGGGGAGTCGGCGGAGATGGATGAAATTTTTTTTATTTAATAGGTGTTAATTTTAGTTATAGGTTTTTTTTTTCATTGTTATTTTGTGATTTTCTAATAAGTTGACGTTTCATTAAGATTTTATACAATTACAGTAAGGTCGTTCCGGCCGCCTTGGTGTGTCGTGGTCTCAAGGCAGAGCGGACGGGTTTACCTCTACTTGTGTGGCCGCCATACATACATACCACACGCTGTATCCCGACAATCGGGGTGAGCAAAGTAATCGATGTTGTGCTGCAAGTCAAGCAAGGGTTGGTACCACCGCACTGAATGAAAGGTCGGTCGAAACGGCTATGTAAATAGTTTGTGTTTTCCGTCCAGTTCAGTATAGCCGGCACGACCGAAGAGAAGCACTGACGTGGCACCTAGTTCACCCGGTGCTACGGGCTGACATCACGAATTTTGTAGGCGATGCCAACCGTGTCAGTTTCCATAAAAAAAATAAAAATAAAAGTACCTACTTTTGTAAATTGCAGCATAACACCGACCATCTCGTTTAGCAATGTATTCGGACAAGATAACTATATCAAGTAGCAAGTAAGGCACGAAGACCCACCTGCTGCGTGACTCGGTGGAAGGATCGTGCCAAGGTGAGAAGTGGCTAGCCTGTCGCCCTTTAGCACGGCACCTTGTCCTTATCCCTTAGTCGCCTTTTACGATATGCACGGGGAGAGATGCAGATGTAATTTGCATAAAGCATTTATGGTCTTAGAAAATGTGTCTCCATATAGTAGTACTAAGGTACCACAGCAATGTACCTAGTGCGTGCGTAGTTGAAGGACAAAATGTACTTACACTTTAAAATTTCATTCGGTACTTAGTCGGATTTGGATCATTATGTGGTGATAACTTTAGTAAGACCCTACATATTTTTGAGGAAAAAAAAAATCATTTCTCTCCATCCTTTATAAAGTACTTCTTTTCTTGTATCCCACATCTGAGAGTTTTTGTTTTGTTTTGTAAAAACTGCCTCTCTGCCTAGTTAATTAGTAGTTTAGAAAACTGTAGACAAATTTGTCTGGTATTAAACATTTTATTATTGACCTCTACTGTTGAATGTGTGTAAAATCTAATAATATTTTCTTAAAAGCCCGTTGCTTTTATTTCGTTTTGTTATTGAAAGGCCAAGGTTCTAAATTTCTACATTTAAATAAATAAAAATGTTGGATAAATCAGCAGAAAATAAGATGAAACATTTCTCGTAAAGATAATTTGCCCGTGGGTGTATGCGAAAGAGCAAGATAATATTAAAGTAGAGTGAATATCTACAGAAAAATGTCACAGAAGATGAAAATGTCACAGAAGAATTAGCGCGCAGGTGTTTTGTCTTGGGCTGTCGAGGCGCTGTTGCTAAATATATTTCACAAAGTCGCACCGAAGAGAATGTTTAATATTTTATGTGTTTGAAAATAAGATTTTTTGACTGCGCGCCAACAGTCTCGGCAGCTCGGCGACGAACGAAAACGGCAGTCGCTCCAGTCGCACCGCCTGCTGGGAGGGCTCATAAATAAAACAACCCAATACCAAAACACTTTAAATTTTTTTTCGTGTTTTAATACAAAAATAAATATTGAAATAATACTTGCTCTTATTCTACACCGTTTGCATGTAAAATAGGTATACAAATAATATGTGATATCACTCTGCTGCGCCGACGGCGGTGCGACGCCAGCGCGGGATCCCTGAAGGCCTTCACTTCTCTACCGGTAGTTGATTTCTGCGTTCACTTATCGATTACATTAACATTATAATAAATTATATTATCACTAGATCACGCACGGAGTGCTGCAGTGGGTGTGGTCTGGAATATGTTTCACTTTCCGAGGAGGATTTTGCGGCCGGCGCCCATGTTCGAGCCCGCCTGGGTGGCGCCCTTGTTGGAGCCAGCCTGGAGGCCCACGATGGTCTGTCCGGCCTTCAGCTGCTCATCAGTGAAGTCGCGCTTGCACTCGTCCGAGGGCTTGGGGCCCAGGTAGGGTCCCTTCCATTCGGGGTGCTTGTATGTCTGCGGACAAAGATGCAACACGTCAGATAATGTTGCTTCATGTGAATGTAAATAATTACATAATTTTGAAGAAAAAAAAAATATCCACCTAGTTAAGATGAAATCATTAAACCCAAATAATTTCATATAATTTACAAAGTTTTTAGAAGGGATGCATAATAATGGGACCAGAAAAAAACATAAGTATTTCATTTGTCACACTTTGTTTTCGTACTCTGTCTTTGGTACTTTTTATTTTTTACTTTTTTTACATTTTTTTTTTTTTTTTTTTTTATGGAAACTGACACCGTTGGCTACATCACCTACAACATCCGTGATGTCAGCCCATAACACCGGGTGAACTTGGTGCCACGTCAGTGCTTCCCTTCGGTCGTGCCGGCTACACTGAACTGGACGGAAAACACAAACTATTTACATAGCCGTTTCGGCCGACCTTTCATTCAGTGCGGTGGTACCAACCCGGGCGGGTTAAACCCTACCACCTAGTGATATAAGAAGGGAGTCATATCCCTTAGTCGCCTTTTACGACATACACGGGGAGAGATGCAGTGGGGCTATTCTTTTAAAGTACCGGCCCCACACGGTATGAAATATTGCATATTTTATGATTACCACGTGGTTTCTTAAATTTCAGTACATCGACGCTCGCAATCTTCGCATTGCGTACGTGAGGTAGGTATTAATAATTCTACTCTTATGCTCACATCAGTTGAATAAACCAATTTTATTTATAAGCGTGAAGTCAGATTCAGTTACGAAATTCAGACCTGAGTATTTATGAAGTGTGAGGTAATTCAGAAGAAGGCCACGCACGCTCGCTGGCCAACTTCCAGAATTCGGGCTCGGGGAAAATTTCGATTTTCTCGTAAACACAGCAGCGCGGCGGTCCCGCGTCAATGCTATTCCTGGGTTTATGTCGATGGCGGTATGATGGTTGGTTGGTAGTCTGGACTATCTGAGCAATGTTTACGCCATAAAAAGCGCTTTATTGCTTCGAAAGCGAGGAACCGCGAACGATTACAGTGTTGCAAAATTTGACTGAAATTGCGCGTTTAAATTTAGAACTGCGAAAACATGGCTGCGGATGCGGTTGTACTGAAATGTTTTCATACTGTTTGATCCGTTCTCAATCAGCCACAGTGTTCGATTTCGATCGGATGAACTTGCATCCTTTATTTCTTGCCATCCAACCTATCTTAGCAGCACTCGTCGCTGAGAAACTTAATGCCCTTTTTTTCTTGACATTGGGTTTTTGAGAACCCATCTGTTCTCAAAATCTGTTCTGTTCTTTGTCGCACCGCTAGGGTATGGAAAAAAGATATAGGTAAAAATAGGTACTTATCGAATTATGCGTTTTGTTGAAAGGTATGTAAAAAGTATGTGTATTTATTTTTGACCATTCTAGAAATTATATTTTAAGTAACCAATTGAACGCCAATAAATTAAGGAACTTAAAAAATCATAATAATACACTTTATACCACTCAATGTGTGGCAAGGTCGGGCTTATCGCCTTAGGCAATTTCCTCCAGTCAACCTCCAGAAATAGCAGCAGCAAGGACATGTCCGATACAGCAGTGCTAGAAACAATAATCCACAAGAAATAAAAAAAACTATAAGACAACAATTATTTATAAAATGCGGTGGTACACACCTGCCTGCCGAGGGCGTGCAGAGTGCTCGTGACCTGTCCGATGTCCTTCTTCTCCCAGAGGTCTACGGTTTGGAACACATCGATGTCGGCAACGCCGTAAGCCTTCAACGCGTTCTGGAAGCTGCGAGCGAATATACCCGTTAGTTTCTATAATACACTATTCTGATACTAATGCCAGGATTCGAACTCCGAACCCCTCGGTTGAAGTGGCCATAGGTCATGAAGCTACTTGCGTTTTTTTTTAATTTACTTTGTATTTGACTTCTGTAGCTTTTGTTAAATGATTGTGATAACATATATTTTAGTGAGAGATCATCGTTTTCAACAGTGCATTTGTGGAGTTCAGATATATCGAGATCAGTCTTGCAGATCTTATAGTGATTAGCGTAGAAAGCAAAATTTTATTTAATTATGCAACGTTTTATTGTTTCTGTTTTTTAGCCTAAAACTGGGAAAAATGCATGACATTAAAGCAAAACATTCAATATTTTAATGATTGTAATAAAACATTTTAATAGTCAGCATTTTAAAGAAAACTGGCTGTTAATATACTCGTACATTATAGCTTAATACGGTCTTCTATAATTAAAATTGATAAACATTATAAAATATCATGTCCACAACATGCACCACTTCTCTACATATTATAAAATGCAGCATCTGCTGTCTGTGTGTATGTATGTATATTCGCTTATAACTCAAGAACATCTTAACCGATTCGCTTGCAGTTTTTTTCTAGTAATGTTTTTTTTAAGTTTCAATAAATAATTAATTTAACAGACCTCTTCCAGGTTATAGTTTACCGCCATTATTCATAGGAGCCGAGTAGTGGAATCGGAAGTGAACGAAATCGGGAAAAAATCTATCAATTACATAACACAGCTAGTAAGTGGCATCATAAACAAAGGTTTCTTTCCACAGTGCGTTGAAATCTTTTTAATGAGGACGCAATTCAAATGCAATGCAGTGTGATATTTTCGTCACCGCCGCGCCGCCGCCGCCGTTCATTTACTATAAATGTTTAGATATCCTATATATTAGTACCTATATATTTATAGCTTTCATCTCGGTCGATATTATACGAAATATATTTTTAGTATAACATTGTTATTAGAAGAGTATGTATGTGAAAAGTGACAAAGGATTTTTTTTAAGTGAGGGAGCGTATTGAGTTAGTCGATTTTACTACTTAATAAAAGCCGTCTAGGCTTTTATTATTTATTAATTTTTTCAGGTTTACATTAAATTTTTAAGTGGGTTTAAGTTTATTAGCTTCATATAATAGGTTTATATTTTATATTATTTAATATTGATAGTTTCTTACTTGTAAGTAAATCACAAAAACAATGAAAAAAAAACTAAAATTAACACCTATTAAATAAAAAAAAAATCACCCATCTCCGCCGACTCCCCCACCGTACCCAAAACACTAGCCTTGTAAATTGTAATAAATTTTATTATTAATTAAGTACATACACAAATAAATAAATTAGACCTACCTGAAAATGTGTCCTTAGGAAAAGCGATAAAATATTTATTTTATGAATGATGCCAAGGCGTAGAACTAAAACTGTTTCACCTTCAATTCTATTTACATACACTACTATAATATTGTCAGATTGGTTTCATAATGTTTTGTTTTATAATTATCATTCACGCATATCTTACACCCAGATAGATCTTTTTCTTAACAGTAAAGGATTACTCAAAATGCTTCTCAAGTTTTTTTCTATACAATCCGGTATGGGTGGCTGAACCAAAAGGACCAGAGCGCATGCTCCAACCATTTTCCGGAAAACTTCCCTCTCCATTTCTGTCTGTACTGGACTAGAGGTTCTTTGTCTTCTTATTATTATAAATAAAAATTCTGCTGACTTATGATGATCCAAATTGTTTATATGTATAAACTCTTATTATTTTTGTTAACTTTTATTAATGACTTGACTGAACCCCTTGTTCTTTCTATTTTACTATCTTTTATTTTATTTTTTACTTAGACGTAGTATGTTACATTTAACATATGTAATTAAACTTTAGTATGTAAGTTAAATTTAAAAAAAAGCTCTATAAGTTTTCTTACCCGGTTCTCCCTTATAGATTGCTTTGCTGAACGGGACATGACAAAAAAAATGATGACGAACCATACTGAATATGCATATTATTTTAAGTCTCAATGAAATATTGTTAATGTTGTGTGTTCTTTATGGCGAAATAAATATCTCAATCAAAATCTGAGGACAACACACTTGAATGACGAGCGGAACTGTCTTCCGGTGAGTGTATTTCCCGAATCCTTTAACCTGGGTGTCTTCAAGCGTCGTATAAACGGGCTAGATAGCCTTGCAACAGTCCGCAAATCTGCTGGCATGGCACCTAATTGGGCGTGGTTTCGCGAAGAGAGGTGATTTTGGCTCTGTCGACTGCACCATTGGTCTCTCGGCACAGACACGCATGATGGTTTACATAAAAAAAAAAGGTTAGTGCGAGTTTTACTCGCGCACGTAGGTTTCCGTATCTATCCGCTATAATCCGCCTATCTTTTGTCTTTCAACAATGCAATGTATAAAAGCCTGTGGCGCCATCTATTATTCAGTAGTGTGACTAATCTATTTTATTGCACGTTTGTTGTATGGGAGCCCCACTTAATTTTTAACATATTCTTTTTTTTTATTATTTGTTGTTATATCCGCCATAGTAACACATATTCTGGGAAAATTTCAACGGGCTACCTATTGCGGTTCAAGAGATACAGCTCTCGGACAGACGGACGGACGGACGGCGGAGGCTTAGTAATAGGCTTCCGTACGGGATACGGAAACCTAAAAAGAAGCTCTATAAGGTTTCTTACCCGGTTCTCCCTTATAGATTGCATTGCTGAACGGGATATGACAAAAAAAAATTATGACGAACCATACATATCTCAATGAAATATTGTTAATGTTGTGTGTTCTTTATGGCGAAATAAATATCTGAATCTGAATCTGAGAACAGCCACACTTGAATGACGAGCAGAGAACTCACTTGGTGATGTTCTCCATCATCTTGAACTGTCCGCCGGAGGTGTTGATCTTGGGTACGGAGCCGGGAGCGATCTTGTTGATGAGTTGGCACAGGACGGTGCCGTCCTTCAGCACGTCCTCGTAGACTTCGCCGGGGGGGAACTTGGCCCCGAGCACCTGCTCCATCCACGCCTGAGCCTCCGCATCCTTCTCCGGGTTGCGCTTGGCGGCGATCTGTTGGCGGTTAGGTCGTACGTACTGTTACTGAAAACTTGGCTTACGGGGCAATACTATGCAACGTTACCTATAGATCTTATTTCCTCTTTCTTTTCTTTCCTCTTTAGTACTGCATTGTCCGCCCCTACGTGTGTTCCACATCCCAAAGGTTAGTTCGTAAAGAATGCCGTAAGGCATTAAACTCGCCTTTTGTAACCTTTTTTATACAATGGTGTACAATAAAGTATATTTTCATTTCATTTCATTTCATTTTCATTTATATTTCATTTCCCCCCAAGTACAGTCTCGGGTCCTTCAAGAGAGCCGTGAATGGGCACGATCGAAGGGAATCACTGACATGGCACCTAGTTCACCCGGTGTTATGGGCTGACATCACGGATGTTGTAGGTGATGTAGCCAACCGTGTCAGTTTCCGTAAAAAAAACCTGTCAAGCCGGCACGGCATACGCAGCCCCCGCATGCGACCGAATGTCCATGGGCGCCGCTAGACACCTTATGGGTGGCTCGGCGCCCAATGTCGCGCTTACTATAAAAAAAAAGATCTTCTTTTAATTAGATAGATGATAATAAAGAGATTTTTTTTCTATGGAAACTGACACGGGTTGCTACATCACCTACAGCATCCGTTCCCTTCATTTCATGTCGGCTACAATGAACTGAGCGGAAAAACACGAACTATTTAGATTGCCGTTTCGACCGGCGTTTCATTCAGTGCGGTGGTAACAACCCGGGCGGGATAAACCCTACCAGGTAAGAAAGAAGGTGCCCTACATTTTTACGTGGAATCCGAACCACGGTCAGTCTCCAACGATCGAGCGGTCACCCATTCAAGTACTGTCCGCGTCCAGGTGTGCTTAATAACAGTTGACTGACCGCACCACTGAGCCACCGAGGCTGACAAAAAATACGTCCCGATTAGGATTTGAACCTGACCCTCTGTCGTGAGCAACCAACGCGATACCGATTTCGCCACCGGGTCGATAGCGTATTCTTTTTTTTTTCAAATTTCGAACAGTTGCTTCTTCTATACTATGACGCAAGACCCTGCGATCGTCAACGTCTTTCATATACGGCCTAGTACTTACAATGAACTATGTACATTTCAAAAGAGGAAACCAGCACCACAGAACAAGAATTATGACGACCTTACTAAGTTTTATGCTTGAGATAATAACCATTGTCCAATACTTTTCTTTGTCAGCTGCAGAGTAATTGCCTTGTCTTATGATCCAGCTGTAATCAACTGGATGAAGTTATTTATTCAACTGGATGAAGTTTATATTATTATTAGAAAATTCGTCAGCCTCGGTAGCTCAGTGGCGCGGTTGGTTAGTCAACTGTTATTAAGCAACGCTGAGCGCGGTCAGTGATTGGATGGGTGACCGCTCGACCGTTGGAGGCTGACCGTGGTTCGGATTCCACGTTAAACTGTAGGTCCCTTCCCTTCTTACCTTACTAGGTGGTAGGGTTTATCCCGGCCGGGTTGGTACCACCGCACTGAACGAAACGTCGGTCGAAACGGCTATGTAAATAGTTCGTGTTTTCCGTCCAGTTTAGTGTAGCCGACATGAAATGAAGGGAAGCACTGACATGGCACCTAGTTCACCCTGTGTTATGGGCTGACATCACGGATGTTGTAGGTGATGTAGCCAACCGTGTCGAGTTCCATAAAAAAAAAAAAATTATAAATAAATTTTGCAATAGCTTATTCAGTGCTATGATACAAATATGGGCAGAAAACACATTACAAGTTTAATAATAATTGGTGCTGTTCTTCTCAAACGCTCCATTTACTACTAAACCTTGTCTTAGATGTACTCAACTATGGCAATCTGAATGTCTATATGAAGTTATGATAAAAACACATATTCATGTTAAAATACAGAGAAAGAATAGTTAAAAAACTACACTAAATAACAAAAAGGCTGGAACACCACTGAAATCAGCTGGCAATGGGATTTGTTAAGTAAATATAAGGAGATAAAACACGCCACAAGTGATGGCACATCCTCGGATTGGACAACAAGAGATCAACAATACCACATCTTGAATGGGTATGATGTTTGATAGAACATCTCCAAACAGCTCCATATAAAATAAAAAAAAGTGCAAACTATTGAATTGTAACCAGAATGATTGACTGCACCGATGGTAGAAGAAAAAGAAAACAGAAACAAAGAAACTATGGTGTCAGTCAACCCTTGCACCGACGTCACTTCACATGATATCCATTTATCCCATAGCACTGTTTTCGATCACTTCACCACATGTGTCACCATCACCAAATGTGCAATAAGATGTTCCGTACCTTAGCGCGGACTTGTCTTTCCAGAGACATGTTGTGTGTGCGTGTGTGTTGTGCGGTGGTGTGTGAGGCGCCTGTGCCGGTCCGTGTGCACGAGCTAACTGAAAGAATTCCCGAAAATCGCACGTATTTATAGGGCGGCGGGGCGGGGCGGGCGGCGGCGGTGGGCGGCGCAGGATTCTGGAACGCTTGGATTCATCATCGATGATCGAAGTGAGCGGAAAGCGAGGTAGTGACTAAGCGTTAATAGTTTACACGCTGAAAGATGCTAAGCTGATATTCGAGAAATGTCCGTTAACATATTCGAAACACGAATATTGGAACGAACAGTATTCAAGTGCAAGTACCAGCAAGGTTCCGTGCGACGCTCGCTAATTAATAATGCAAATTTTCATCGATATATTTTTCCTTTTGCCTTTTCAAATGAAATATTTCTAAAAAATTAATATTCTTTCAGCGCATTGCTAAACATTGTAATTGTCAAATGAAACGAAACACAAAAAAAAGTTGAAATTTCTTTATTATTAAAAACACTTCTAAAACACACTTTGTCA
Source organism: Nematopogon swammerdamellus (assembly GCA_946902875.1). Taxonomy (NCBI): domain Eukaryota; kingdom Metazoa; phylum Arthropoda; class Insecta; order Lepidoptera; family Adelidae; genus Nematopogon; species Nematopogon swammerdamellus. Next base: position 1,400,149 of record OX336337.1, read on the forward strand.
GCCTCGGTAGCTCAGTCGTGCGGTTGGTCGACTGTTGTTAAGCAACCCCGAGCTGGCAGGAAAGCGTAGCGTAGCGTGGACTAGATCCACCGTGGGATGTCGGCTCCCTAAGTGTGTTCTATCGCTTATTCCATGGGGAGTGCTCGGAGGAGCTGTTTAATGCGATCCGCCGTCCCCTTTTCACCTCCGCACCACACTCACTGGGCAGGGATTGCATCCCTACACGCTGGATTTACCGCGGATGAGTACCAATCGATTCTGCAGATCTTTCCTCTACAGAACCGGTAAACTCTGGAACGCTCTCCCTGCTCATATATCCTCTCCCCACCCCCCCACCCCCCAAGTACTGTCTCGGATCCTTCAAGAGGGGCGTGAATTGGCACCTGTCAGGCCGGCATGGCATTCGCAACACCCGCAAACGACCGAATGTCCATGAGCGTCGTTAGACACCTTATGGGTGGCTCGGCGCCATATGTCGCGCTTTCAATAAAAAAAAGTTATCAAACAAACGAAAATGTCATCCCGCATCAGTAGCCTTCAGCGCCATCTATTATGCCACAATAAAGTAATCTTTATTTCATACGCCATTTCCGTTATCACCGCTATTTCCGCTAATCTCTAGTGTGCCACCCTGCAGTCACTTTGAATATCGCGACATCTCAAACGTCAAAATCATGCCCTTAAATTGGCACGTCAATACAAGCTGTATTTAACTACACCTGTTAGTATGTGCGGGTCAAATCTTGCAACTGAATTTTAAATAAATTCCATCCAACTGATTGAGCTGAAATGTTGCACACACTTTTGGTGCTGGTGACAATAAAATCTAGTTTATTGAAAATTGTAAAAAAAATGTGAACACAGAAAATAAATAAATAACCTTCTTTAAAAATATAATTTTATTGAAACCATGTACTACAACAAATAAAATAAGTTAGGTTTTCGATTTGTTTTCAAAAATCTTGTCGCGAAATTTTCATAAAAGTAGGTAGTAACCAAGCTATTTCATTTAACAGTGATTGCTTCATAAACTAGTACTTGCCGAAGTATTTATACATGCATGCATAGCATCACGCCTGTTTCCCGGTGGAGTAGGCAGAGATAAATGGATCTCCACACCTGACACACCTAATTTTTTTTTTCTTTACAGCTCGCGCGACAAGCTTTTTGAAAACAAATCGAACAACTAAACTCATTTTATTCGTTTTAATACACGGCTTAAATAAAAGCTTTTTTTTTATAGTAAGCGCGACATGTGGCGCCGAGCCACCCATAAGGTGTCCAGCGACGCTCGGCGACGTTCGGTCGCATGCGTTGGCTGCGAATGCCATGCCGGCCTGACAGGTGCTTGATAAGCTTGTTTTTAAAACGTTTTTTTTATTATACTTAAACATTTTATTTTATTGAAAGATATTTTCATTGTCTCTGCCAAAATATCCGAAAAATTACTCACTTAGCTTCAATATGAGTAACGCGACAAACGAAGAAAAGCGCTGACATTACTATAAAGAGTAGAGGTCGGATGAAGAGGCCACGTGACTTGGCGTGACGTCACGCGGGCAGTCATCGGTCTGCGCCCACGCACGCCGGGAGAATGAAAAGTCAACGATTTATCATTGTCAGCTTGGAGATTATGCGGAAAAAACCAACAGACTACCTGTGACATTGACTATTTCACGTTTTTTTGTTGTCATTTATTAACTGTCATTTTCTTTTTATGAGGGCCGAAAGTGTTGATAACTACAAAATCAGTCTTCACGCTCACCAGTTTTAACCCCCTCCGGTTAAGTTTCTAAATGAAGGGAAGCACTGAAATGGCAGCGGCGGTTGGCCGAGTGGTTTGGGCATCGGCTTCTCATGCGAGAGGTCCGCGGTTAGAATCCGGTCGGCGTGCACCAATGAGTTTTTTCTGATGAAAAAATTTACGTGCATAACTACACCAGCTGCTTCACCGTTCGGAACCGGTGTAAAACTGTAGGTCCCTTCCCCTGCCCCTTACTAGGTATTAGGCTCAAATTGTAGCCGACTGGGTTCATACCACCGTACTGTATGTAAATTGGCCGCATAGCAACCTCGGTTGCGTTTTCCTCTAGTCCAGCATAGCCAGCAATCCAGAGAAGTCTCCGGTATGGCACCTACCTTCTCGGAGGTGATATTGGCTGGTCGGAGCATGCGCTTTGGCCCCTCCGACTCACCCACATGGGTGGCTGAGTCGGAGGGGCCAACGGATGAACGGATTACATAATTTTTTTTAAATGGCACCTAGTTCACCCTGTGTTATGAACTGGCATCACGGTTGATGTTGCAAATGATGTAGCAAACCGTTTCAGTTGCCATAAAAAAAAAAAAAATCAATTGTAGTGATAAATCCGTCTTTGAGCACTTTTCTTGAATATTTTCATGTATTATTTTTATTTCAATCGTAATAAAGAGTTTCTATTCCATTCTACTCAAAACATGTTCAGAAAAATAATTTCTTTGGCGGATACAACGTGTTTATTACGAAGTATGTACTGAACTTATATTACTATACATTAATGTTAGAATGATACAGCCGTGAATGTCGCACGGGTGCGAGACACCTTTATTTATAGGTGTTAAACAATTGTATAGGTATTTTCTTGAAAGTTTTCCTCTGAAAACTTGCTTTTTACCGTGTTTCATACTCGCGCGTTGAAATCAGCTGTAAGCAAAATTCAAGATTTTCTAAGAATAAATACATACATACCACACGCTGTATCCCGACAATAGGGGTGAGCAGACTAATTGGTGTTGTGCTGCAAGTACTCCTGTAAATTACAGCACAACACCGACCACCACGTTTCGCGAAGTATTATAACAAGATATAACTATCAAGCAGCAAGTAAGGCACGAAGACCCACCTGCTGCATGACTCGGTAGAAGTACCGCGCCAAGGTGAGAGGTGGCTATCCTGCCGTCCTTTAGCACGGCACTTTGTCCTTATCGCGCGGTTCCCAATTACTTTCGGCTACGGAACTCTAAATGATAGTCCTTCTGTTGGCGGAACACCAAGCCAATTAAAAAGTTAATTATCTATTTTGAACAAAAAAATTAAATTTAGGTCACATACATTTAATTATAATACCTAATTTTTTATACTAAATTGTTGGCGGATTATCATGTTTGACTTGAATAGCATGGCTATAGTTTGAAATTGAAAACATATTGCAAGTTTTTAATTAGGGAGAGTGTTTTGTGCTTTTTCCAGCTGTAACCCACGGAACCCCTGTGACCCTTCCACGGAACCCCAGGGTTCTGCGGAACACCTTTTGGGAGCCGCTCGTCTAGATAAATAAACATTAAATTTAATTAAATGTAATTACAAAAACATACATTTCCTACACCTCACAAAATTATTTATGTATGAGCGTGTAATATCTCAGTGTTCTACCGAAGAAAAACGATTTCCTTCCACTTCGTTTTAACTCATGAAGTAATGAAGCATCCGGCTGAAAATATCATAAATTGTCACATTTCATATAATTTCGTGGACTGTGAGTGTGTGTGTGTGTGTGGCGGGACGCAGTTCTATTCCCGGCCGGGCGGGTGCGGAGGCGGGGGCGGCGGCGGGGGCAGTTGTTGTGTGATTTGTGTGAAGGTCGCTCCGCAAACCTTCAGTGGACTCAACAGGCGCGCCGCCTGTGTGGTCTAACTGACAGCTTGTACTTTTTAGGGTTTCGCATCGGTACGGAAGCCTAATTACTAAGCCTACGCTGCGCCGTCTGTCCTACCTTTAAAGGGCTGTATATTTTGAGCCGTATTAGGTAGCTAGTTGAAAAATTAACAGAAATATCTTATTATGGCGGATATCCTAACAAATAATAAAAAAATAAAAAACAAAAATTTTTAAATTAATGGTGGGCTCCTGTGTCTTTTAACTTTTTTTTTGTTTTTGTTTTTTTTTTTTTGCTCTGTCGTAAAAACGGTAATACATGCGTCAAACTTAGTGTGAATAAACACCGTCCAATTACATGGTGGTAAGAGACTCTCTTGCACTTGGTCGGTTTTAATTTTTTATATCTAAAATACAAAAAGTGAAATTTTAGGAAATTGGAAAGGAAAATAGTGTAGTGCGAGAGCGCTGTGGTCTGAAAGAAGATATAGTGACAAGGATTGAGAAAGGAATGCTTCGGTGGTTCGGTTATGTTGGAAGAATGGATGATAGGAGACTAACGAAAGACATTTATGGAGCAAATGTGAGTGGAGAGTCAGGAAAGATTCGCCCTAGACGCACGTACCTGGACTAGATCGAGCATGTGCTCAAAAAGGGTCAAGTGCGTAGTAACCGTAACCGGCGAGCATGCATGAAGAACATTATGAGAGTGGAAGAGGCGGCAGATGTGTGTCAGGATCGTGGCACGTGGAGATCCGTTGTCTCTGCCTACCCCACCGGGAAACAGGCGTGACGCTATGTATGTATGTATGGAAAGGACTGTTTTGGCGAATGACATTTTATTATTTTAAATGAGATTGTGAAATTTTTTGTAAAAAAAAAATTGGTTGTCTGTAAAGTCGGTTTACGGACGATAGTTTTACGTGATGACGTGGAATAATCGTAGTACGTAGAGCAAAGATCAGTCTATTTCCAGTAGAAAGATTAATCATCTTGTGACTGGCCATCAATAAACTTCTGTTGTCTGATCTTGACAGTTTTACTTCTTAAGACGTTTCCATGGTAACTTTGACTATACCGATTGTGCCTCTCAATCGCTTGTTACGCGCTCTCGCTTGCACACACAGGCTCAGATGGAACGTGACACTTTTTCGTGTGTGCAGCCGGTGTTCATCAATTTATAAGACGTGACGTCATCACGTCAAAAACATTAGCTTATCTATCGAACTGTCGCGCATACTCGCAAGGGGCGATTTTTACCTGAATGTTTTATAGTACTAGATAAGACTTTCTCAAACATCACTCCCGAAAATACATGTCACCGACTAAAGCAGCTTATAAGCTGAGTTCACAATAACTGATGCTTGTGTTGTATGACCCATCTTATCGTCTTATGTCCGCAAATACGCGAATGAGACGCATTCATAGCACAGATGGTGAAATACTTTGAATATTGTGTTTTTTTTCGATTAGGTTAAATAATTTGAATGTAGGTAGCCGGGAGTGGATGGATGAGAAGAGCGGAAGACCGCGTGTGGTGGCGTGTCTTGAGAGAGGCCTATGTCCAGCAGTGGACCGATACAGGCTAATGATGATGATGATGATGATTTGAATGTACCTGTCTGTGATGAGAATTGCATGTTAAGACAAGCACACTTGTTTACATACAAGTAACATATTTCATCGCGATTTGTCCCTTCTAGTAATTATTTCGGTGTCTATGCTTTTATCTAAAATAGTATTTTCTGGTAGTGAAGTAATTTGACGTAGTGCATTTTACCTAATGTTTTAAGTGATTTCCGTGAAAAGGCTCCTGTCAGGCCGGCATGGCATTCGCAATCCCCGTGCAACACAGAATGTTCATGGGCATCGTTAGACACCTACTTGTAGGTGAAACGAGGCCGCATGTCTCGCTATCCCTAAAAAAAAAGGACGTATAAGTAATTAAAAAAAAGTGGATTTTTTCTACATTCGTTTATTGTATCACCTTTCTCTCATTTTATACAAATTTAACACGCGATACATACACGACATGTATGTATAACTTTAACTATAGGTACATACAGATATCATTATTACATTCAACATTCAGTGGCGAACATTTTCAAACTAAGTAGGTACATTAATATCGTAAAACAATTCTGTATTCCCATTTACGTGCATTCTCGCAAAATTACTATAGGACTTTCTAAACAGAAATAAATTTTTAGGGTTCCGTATCCATGGTATGGGAGCCTATTACAAAACCTACGCCGTTTGTCTGTCTGTCTGTCCGTCTGTCTGTCCGAGGGCTGTATCTCTTGAACCTTAATAGGTAGCCCGTTGAAATTTTCACAGAATATGTGTTATTGTTGCCGATATAACAAAAAATAATAAAAATATTAAAAAGTAAAAAATTCACGGGTGTCCCCATACAAGAAACTAAAAAGTGTATGCGCGCCATCCACCGAAAAGATTATGAAGTATTTTAACTAATACATAGATGGCGCGAGTGGCGCTGACCATGACATGACGATACGGAACCCTCGGTGCGCGAGTTCGACTCGCACTTGGCCGGTTTTTAATTTTGTTAAATAAATTAGGCAGGTAGGTACCCATTAAATTTAATAAAAATTTTACGATTAAAATTGAATAGAATGAGACAATATCTACATTATGGTAGCTCTTCTCAATCACATTGATTCGTTACGACTAGAAATATTTTGGCATCGATAAGGACTCAAGGCCAATATGGCAACACTCTATTTACACCCAAAATATATAAAATTCTACTTACAACTAACAAATATGTATAGATACAATTTCATTCCCTAAGTCTATTTACAATTTGTCATAATCAATTCAACACTTCAACCGTATCTTATATTTTAATTTCTCGAATCTCCCAACACTTCCGAATGAAGCATTATTATCGAATTATTCAACGTTAAATTTATCTATGTACTTCGTGGGTATTATTAGTTGTTTATCAAAGTTGTTTATTAGTTTAGCGACGCACGGTATTTAATCAAATAAAAAAATACATTTATACAGGGTGTCCCAAAACTCAACGTCAAGCGGTAACCAGGGAGTAGGCCAGTTTATGACAAGCCAGGGAAAAATAAAAAAAAAACATTGAGTAATTTATTTTTTTAGAAAATATTGAACTGAATATTTTTTTGGTAAAACTACAGGCATTCTGGTTTTATTTGGGATACTGATCAATAGCAGAGTTATTTATAGGCTACCAATAAAAAAAAATTTACAATTATATTTGCTCTGTAGTGGTAGTACCTAAAAATGATGTACGAGAAATTTTCAACTTTTTTCAAAAAATGCTCATATCATAAAAAACAAATGACACCGATTTTTTTATCTTATTTTTCCCTGGGTAGTCATAAACTGGCCTACTCCCTGGTTTCCGCTTGACGTTGAGTTTTGGGACACGTTGTATAGTGAGCGGGACGGATCTCGGCGTGTCGTCGCCGCAGCGGGCGACCCGCCACGCGAATACACTATACAAGTACGGTGCGGGTGCGAGGGAGAACACTGACGAGCGCTGCGGCGGCGACACGCCGAGATCCGCCCCGGGCATTATATAAACAAACAATAATAATAAAAAAATGCACAGATTTATACGTAATTTAGACTATTGAAATAATAATACACAAACTGACCTAGTCTTAGCTGTACTTTCAAATTTGTCAAATAATTTCTGCAGTCCTTCAAACATAATGTGAAGGTGCACCTAGCCGGCCGGCATGGTATTCGCAGCGCCCGTAAATATCCGAATGCCCGTGGGCGCCGTCGGACGCCTCTGCATTAGAAAAAAATAATTTAGTTAAAAAAAATTACCATACACTTTAGGATTGTAAAATACGTATACAAATTAGTATTGTCTACGTAATTAAACTTTAACACGACCTTAAATACATTATTTACATTATATCACACAATATTCCCGCGGCTTCGGGCCTTTAAAATTACATTATAACGTGTCCTTGATTTTTGCACTTTTCAGGACTTTTTGGCACCCATTGTATTTCACTATGAAAATGTCACGGAATTAATCAAATATGGTCGCGAATACATCTTCATAATAAATATGATTATATCCTCCAGGTTACACACGTATTTCTTCAGGTAACACATACCCTTCGCCAGGTTACGCACACATTTCTCCAGTTTGCACACATGGTTATGGCACACTCCAGGTTACATGCGTATTTCTTCAGGTTGTACACGTATTTCTCCGGTTTACACACGTATTTCTCCAGGTTACACACGTATTTCTCCGGTTTACACAGGTATTTCTCCAGGTTACACACGTATTTCTCCGGTTTACGCACGATTTCTCCAGGTTACACACGTATTTCTCCAGGTTACACACGTATTTCTCCGGTTTACACACGTATTTATCCAGGTTACACACGTATTTCTCCAGGTTATACACGTATTTCTCTAGGTTACACACGTGTTTCTGCCGTTGAAACGCGGCATTTCTCCCGGTTACACACAAACTCCTCCTCAGTCGAGATGGGTGATCGCTCAGTGCGTGAAGGCTCCGCTACTCCAGCAACAGGTCCAGGTAGCGTTGCCAGCCGGAGGTTTCGGCGGGCGCCGCCGCCGCAGGCTGCAGCGCCGGGCGGGCGCACTGCGATCGCACGGATTAGAAAAGATGATTGGTCGACTTGTTGAGGGGGCCGAGTGGGTCGGAGAGGAGGTAGTTGGGGGGCGCCACTCCTAGGAGGGGGAAGCCGGAGGGCTGTCGCAGCAGGCCGCAGCCTCCGGACCACTTGCCGCCGCCGCCCCCGCCGACACCCACTCCGCCCGCCCCGCTGCCGCCCAGCTCCTCGCACAGCTTGTTCACTGCAATGAGAGAATGAGAACGTTAGTGAGATTGCGATGACGTACGTTCCGTCAGGGGTAAACAGTGGTCCGTGTCGCTAAAGGCCGGGGGCATTGGAAAAAGCGTATATGGACACTAAAACACTGGCTGACTGACTATAGTGAAAATGATTAGTGTGATATTATTTTCTTCATACGCCTAAGGACGACTGGAAGAAATCACTACTAGTTGTATATTTCTAATTGTTAGGTTTTCGTAATCCGCACGGAAGCTCGATGTCGTCCGCCTTTGCGCCTTATTACCTATAGCTTTTGCTCGCGCCTTCGCTCACGTAAATTTCATATTTAAAAAGAACAATGTAAGTAAGCCCGCTACCCCGTACCTTTATTTCGGCGCGCGTAACAATTCGGTTTGTATGAAAGTTACATCTTAGCGTAACCGGAACTGAATTTTATACTATACTGTAATTTTATACTATATAGCCTATATTGTGTCACGTGTAGCTAAATTTGCTTGTACAAATTTTCATCGAATTCGGATGATCGGTTTAAGAGTTATGGAGGAACATACATACATACATACAGAAAAGATTTCTAAAAATCGTCAAGTTAGTTTTAGTATGAAAGTAATCATAATCAAAAAACAAAGTAATTTACTCCATGACCATCCCTTACAGATTTTATTATGATAATGTGCTTGTTTATTTAGAATGATTTTCGAGCGATAAAGTATTTTCATCTATCTGTGCGTCTATATTTTCAAAAAGTAAAATAACAGTGATAGTGTCTTCCCTTTATATTATTATTAATACAGGAAGTTATGAAATACTGAAAGGGGTGATCGTGTATCCCGTATTTTAGTTATGAATATTTCCACCGTTCAGAACAATGCTGCAGTCGAGTAGCATCTACCTACATACTTACATGTTCTAATTATTATTACATTCAAATTAAATTTTCCTAAAATACGTAGAATCTAATTATAAATAGCATGCAGGTAACATTTGGTGCAGTTCACTTCGAAAGCAATCCGCATTAGTCTCCCCAGTCTGCAAAGTTTCCACCCGCAGCCCAATTACCAACCTAGATTCACGTACGTTCGGCGAAATATCACATCGTCTACCGCAATTTGATTATCCGTTAATTACCTAATCGTGTCGGCTCAAGCGGATCCGCCGTCCAAATTCAAACGCGGTACAAAATTTGAAAACATGCATGAGTGAGCGAGATGGGAATTTCCTACAAAGCAAGGGTGAGTGAGGGAGAGAGAGAGAGAGATAGAGAAGAGAGGGGAATAGAGGAGTACCGACTGAAATACAAAACAAACGACAGTTAGCTGTCAAATTCGTTTTTGGAATGTTCGATGGAGAGGTGCGATGGTGTTAGTGAATTAATTTCAACTTAATATCGACTAATGAGCGAAATGTCTGCTTTCGCACTAGACGATAACGGAACGGTAACGGCACGGCGACGTTAAAAGGCGCCGTTAGCCGGCCCGACCGAAGGGAAGCACTGACATGGCACCAAGTTCACCCGGTGTTATGGGCTGACATCACGGATGTTGTAGGTGATGTAGCCAGCGGTGTTAGTTTCCATAAAAAAAGGCGTAGCAACACGAAGAATTACATATTTCTTTGTCATTTTGGAGAAAATTTAAGTAACGCCAACGGTTTCCTTTTAAGTAAAGTAATCTGATCTAGACAAATATGGTTGAAAAACACCATCTGAAGAACTTCACTTGATATACAGACCTATAAACATGTCCCTTAACTTTTTTTTATATTGTTCTGCGAACAAGTTGCATTATAATCAGTTGTATTTTTTATGCATATGAAATATTACAATACCTAAATAATTGTTGTGGCGTTTGCTAATGGGATCATTAGTTTCTATTAAATAATATTTTCAATTTAAATGAGAAAAGCAGCACAGAAATTTTGACGTAAGCGCCACGTCGTCGTTGAGCTTCCACACATGATGTCCTTTTTATACTCGCGCATGTGCTAATTCGCTCTGTTTCTGTTTGACAGAAGTGAAAGGGGAAATTCACGGTCAGTCAATGCCATTTTATGGGCGCCTTCACGTCACGACCACGACGCAGCAGCAGTGAGACAAAAAATATATGAAATACCGTAACAGCATTACCGTCACCGTCGCAGCCTAGTGTTCAAATGTTTTCTTACATTTGTGTATCCACTACTGCCGTGAGGTGGTCACGTGACGTTAACGTCACCGTGCCGCTATCGTCTAGTGAGCAAGCAGCTATTAATTAAGAATCAACGTTATGTTTCTCAGGTGGAGCCGTATAGCGAGCTTTTGCCTGGTAACGTCCCTTAAATTTTTCCATGAAAGGTATCTAGGTATGTAAATCTTGTGGGCTGCACTGTACTGGTTAATTATTTATAAGTAGCTAGTAATAAAACATTGTGACTTGGGAAGTTTGTCAGTTCTTATTGTTTATTGTATAATTTCATCCATAGGTAGGTAACCTACGATTGGATATGTATTCAATGCGAAGAAGAACTGACAAACAAACTTCGTAAGTCACAATGTTTTGTTAGTAACTTATAAGTATTATATTAAAGTAATTTACAATAATTAACCTATACTACCGCTCACAAGAGCATTAATATTTACAGCATAAACATGAATACTTAAGAATCTGACCACCCTGCCTATTTACATTACCTATATCTGGCATATAGTGTGATCGTCAATTTTAATACTTCATTTATCAAGTCACTTGTACTTTGAACTTAGTCTATACATTTATTTTATTTTGTGGAAACTGACACGGTTGACTACACCTGCAACATCCGTGATGTCGGCCCATAACACCGGGTGAACTAGCTGCCATGTCAGTGATTCTCTTCATTTCATGTCGGCTACCACTGAAGACGGAAAACACGAACTATTTACATAGCCGTTTCGACCGAAGTTTCGCTCAGTGCGGTGGTACGAACCCGGGCGGGATAAACCCTACCATCTAGTAAGGTAAGAAGGGAAGGCACCTACAGTTTAACGTGGATTCCGAATCACGGTCAGCCTCTAACGGTCGAGTCGGTAATTAAAAAGAATAGTCCCACTGCATCTCTCCCCGTGCATGTCGTAAAAGGCGACTAAGGGATAAGGACAAGATGCCGTGCTAAAGGGCGACAGGCTCGCCACCTCTCACCTTGGCACGGTACTTCCACCGAGTCATGCAGCAGGTGGGTCTTCGTGACTTAGCTTGATCGATTCATTCTGGTTCGAATACTTTGCGAAACGTGGTGGTCGGTGTTGTGCTGTAATTTACCAGAGTACTTGCAGCACAACACCGATCGCTCTACTTACCCCGATTGTCGGGATTCAGCATGTATGATATGTATGTATGTATGTATGTATATGATGTATATACACACACGTGGCCCACTGCAGCAGAAAAGGCTTTGTTTATTCACCGGATAATTGCGTTTCGGCTGCGGAGTGACAATCGCGCTCGCAATTAGCGCAAATGAGCCGAACATAAAATCTGGCGCGGCGGCATCGGAGCGGGGGGGTCCGCGGGCGGCGGTGGGCTGGGGGAGGGCGGCGTACCTGGCTCTAATGTGATTAATTCGCCGCGAGCTAGGAGCCAGCCCACTAATCCTTGCGATTACTTACTAAGCACACACTGCGATGTTCTGGCAGTTTGCGGAATATAAGATTGCCCGGCCAAGTTTCCACTATAGGGGTATATTCTTTGAAAATTATAATGAACAATAGTTGCACTTATAAGTTGCATTATTCATTAAAAACTGTTTAAATTGTGGGTCGTTTTAGGGATCCGTATCCGTACGCCGTACGTATTACTAAGCCTACGCCCCGTCTGTGCGTCCGTCCGTCTGTCCTATCTATTGAACCGTAAAAGGTAGCCCGTTAAAATTTTCTTCGCATATTATGACGGATATCGTAACAAATAATGTAATAAACATTAAAAAAAATTTACATTAAAAAACAATAAGTAAAAAAATTAAGAGTGTACAAGAAACGTATTTGTTTTAAAAAAAAATTATATTAAATTTTTTTGCTCTATCCTAAAAAACGGTACTAAAACATGAAACCTGGTGTGATTATAGTGCAAAATAAAAAAAATACGAGAGGTGTCTCGGGACACCCTGTTGGAACGAAGTTCCTTTCGTTATATATATATCATATATGTTTAGTTTTAAATTTAATTTTTAGTACCTATTTGCTTTGTAACAATTTGTAATCTCTATAAGCGAATGTTCGCAATAAAGATTCTTTAAACCGATATTATGATGTACAAGCTGTGCCCGCGGCTCCGCCCGCTCTCATATTTCACTTCACTGCTAACCTCATAAGCTATTTAGCGTGATAGTAAGTAGCCTATAGTTGATGGGAAGAATCAAGGTATCCGTAGAATTTTGTTTTATTAAAATCGGTTCAGTGGTTCTCGAGTTATAAGCGGACAGACAGACACTCAGACAGACAGAAAGCAGACGTTGGATTTTATTATAGGTAAGGAAGGATTAAATAACAGGCACAAAGATATGATAACACAGTTTGAAAGTAATTAAACGAAAAAAAAAAAATTAATGACGTCTGTGTATACTTTTTTTTTTTTTTTTATGGAAACTGACACGATTGGCTTACATCACCTACAACATCCATGATGTCAGCCCATAACACCGGGTGAACTTGGTGCCACGTCAGTGCCTCCCCTCGGTCGTGCCGGCTACACTGAACTGGACGGAAAACACAAACTATTTACATAGCCGTTTCGACCGACCTTTCATTCAGTGCGGTGGTACCAACCCGGGCGGGTTAAACCCTACCACCTAGTAATATAAGAAGGGAGTCATATCCCATACTGCAGTAATATACACACAATACACATAGACAAACGCTTGTGAACTCACAAACACACATACTACAGCAAAAGTGTCGTAACTGTCACACTTTTTTCGTCCTAGTTTTCATACGCCAAATTGTCTGGATTGTATCGCGCGATAAACAACTTTTCGTTCCTAAAACCGGCCAATCACGTGGTGGTACCGAACCTCGATGTACCGAATCTTCGGTACGCGAGTCCGATTCGCACTTGGCCGGTTTTATACGTACGCACGTTGCTTGAAGTAGAATAGAATAGAAATGCTTTATTGCACACAAAAACACAGAGATACACAAGACAGAAGATAACATACAGAAGAGCAATAGAAATATACAATACCTACTTCACACAGAACAAGAGAAAAGTTTCGTGCAAAGGCGGACTTATCACTTTAAGTGATTTCTTCCAGTCAACCTTTGGGTGATGAGAGTAAGTGAAGAATAAATATGGCAAGGGTAGTGCAGACGTTTGGACAGGAAAGTAATATATATAATACATACTTATACAAATATAGATATATGCAAATATATACATAGACAAATAAATACATGCTTATATAAATATATATATACATATAAGTACATATATACAGTATATAATGACATAAAATACATACATAATACCTTATTCCACAACAGAGCAACTGCTAAGATAATGTTTCTTCAGCAGAATTATGAATTCTGAAGTAATGTTTCTAACAATAAAAGATGACTCCAACGCACGTGTAAGCTAACATTTGAAGTAAAATTTGTCGCGACTCTCGCAATAAGCGCGTAAGAAGGAAACGTCACTCGAAATGAACGAACACGCCTGAGAGCTGAATCACACTAGGTTCGCGAAAATAGATTTTCATTAATTCAGGCGGAATTTCAAACGAAATGACCTCCTACGCATTTATATCAAGAGACAACGCCAGCGAGACGGAAATACGAAAGACAGTTAAGAACTTGACCTCAATAACTGACGCACTATTGTTAAAATACTTTATTTTAAATGTTTCTATCACACAATCTTCACGCCTGAGGGATGTAGGTTAGTAAATAAAACTCTAAATCAGGCGTGCACATCAGCTTAATAATTTATTTAATACCCACTACAATTTTATTTTATGGAAACTGACACGGTTGGCTACATCACCTACAACATCCGTGCTGTCAGCCCATAACACCGGGTGAACTAGGTGCCATGTCAGTGCTTCCCTTCGGCCGTGCCGACTACACTGAACTGGACGGAAAACACAAACTATTTACAGCCGTTTCGACCGACGTTTCATTCAGTGCAGTACTACCAACCCGGGCGGGTTAAACCCTACCACCTAATAAAGTAAGAAGGGAAGGGACTTACAGTTTTACATGGAATCCGAACCACGGTCAGCCTCCAACGGTCGAGCGATCACCCATCCTGGTACTGACCGGCCCAGCGTTGCTTAACCATCAATAGTGACAGTGACTGTCTGCACCACTGAGCTATCTTTCCGCGCGCCGAAATAAAGTAACACAGGAACGCAGCTCGGCCTACTTAGTCATTTACTTTCATCTTTTTAAAACGAATTTCACGCGAGCGAAGCCGCAGGGAAAAGCTAGTATTACATACAATAATTTATCTCAGATTGCGTTCATGTTCGCAAAAGTGTTAAAATAACCCACCTTGAATTGAAAGATCAGGCAGTGCACCTTGTGAAGTTCAAACCGACAAAACGCCGCTAGCCAGACAATATTAACGTAGGAAGAAGGTAATAGTTGGAAGGAGAGATTGTCTCATCGATCTCTGCGGAGGAGACTTATTTATATTTTCAACTCGCTAGAGCCCGGCCACGCGAGTAAATATCGTATAGAGTCCAAGCGTCATACCATCAATTAAGCGGCGGGTGGCCGAGTGGTTTGGGCATCGGCTTCTCATGCGAGAGGTCCTCGGTTCGAATCCGGTCGGCGTGTACCAATGAGTTTTTGCCCCTAACTAGGTGGTAGGCTCAAATTGTAGCCGACTGGGTTGGTACCACCGTCCTGGATGTAAGATGGCCGCATAGCAGCCTCGGTTGTGTTCTCCTCTAGTCCAGTATAGCCAGCAATCCAGGGAAGTCTCCGGTATGGTAATTACCTTCTCGGAGGTGATATTGGCTGGTCGCAGCATGCGCTTTGGCCCCTCCGACTCAGCCACCCATTCTGGATTACATAAAAAAAAATTCATTCAATTCAATTTATTATCTTTAGGTAACAAGTTACATTTAGGTTCGTCAAAATATACAATACAATAAGTTACTTAATAGTTCTTATTTATAATATATAGTTCTATTTATAATATATAGTTCTATGTGCTCCAAGCAAGAAATATAGGCCATCGTCAATCAACTGAACTACTTCGGTGATCAAATTTGTTATCACAATTTAAATAACATAAAAAAAACTATTAAAATAATTGCAAGAATAGAAATTCAATAACAATAACAGAATAAAGTCAAAGTCTAAAATTGTAAAAAAATTTAATTGTAATAATAACATATTTGTCAAATATTCTAATAATAAAGATTAAACTGAAATAAAATACAGGAAATAAAAATTGTGAATCATCTTGTCAAATAATTATTTAGTTATTTTTATTACTTTTTATTATAGTATAGTAAAATATCTTTATTTATCGCGACGCGATAAATAACGTGCGCTATGTAGTAGTAGTCCTACCGACGC
This sequence comes from Nematopogon swammerdamellus, assembly GCA_946902875.1. Lineage (NCBI taxonomy): Eukaryota > Metazoa > Arthropoda > Insecta > Lepidoptera > Adelidae > Nematopogon > Nematopogon swammerdamellus. Next base: position 1,416,167 of record OX336337.1, read on the forward strand.
GTTTTTAGGGTTCCGTATCCGTCGTACGTACGGGACTCTATTACTAAGCCTAGGCCGTCTGTCGGTCTGTCTGTCTGTCTGTCTGTCCGTCCGTCTGTCTGTCTGTCCGTCCGTCCGTCCAAGAACTGTATCTCTTGAACCGTAATAGGTAGCCCGTTGAAATTTTCACAGAATATGTGTTATTATGGCCGATATAACAACAAATAATAAAAATAAGAAAAAGTAAAAAATTCGCAGGGTCCCCATACAAGAAACTAAAAAGTGTATGCGCGCCATCTAATCCAAAGATGGCGTGAGTGGCGCTGACCATGACAATGCGATATGGAACCCTCGGTGCGCGAGTTCGACTCGCATTTGGCCGTTTTTTTTTTAACTTTCAGTAATTCATTTACTACACCCGTGATGTCAGCACTTAACAACTTTAAGAACTAGGCTCCACGTCAGTACATCCCTTTGGTCCTTCCGGCTACACTTAAATGAACGAAAAAATACGAACTATTTTCATAGCCGTTTCGACCGACCTTCGGTGCGGTTGTGTAAATTCGGACATATTGAACCCTGCCAGCTTTTAAGTTAAGCCTGTTTCACCCATGCCTCAGAATATCTAATTTCATGCGCTCAAAATAGAGACGGCGCTCAGCGGAGTGGGGAGCGTCGCGAGACAAAGCGGGCGCGAGGCAGTTTCCTCTTTACTAGAGCGGGATGAAATTCGCCACAAGGCGCTTACGATAAAACAAAGCGAAAGCGAATAACGCGCAAATCTTTTTTATTTTAATAAGTATGAAAAATTTTAGCTTTGCAAATTTTAAATTATGGTTAACTAAAGAATATAAAATTGAATTTGGAGAAAAATTATAAAAAATTTACATTAATTCCTTATATTTTTACAATATAAATTGCTGTAAAAATAGAGGAATATTCGGATTTTTTTTCTATCGAGCGAAGTTAAAAAAATTGCTGTTTCAACCTTTTGGTTCATTAAAGATAATCCTGTAGATTGCAAACCTAGAACATCCCCTATACTAATTCATAACTTTTCACAGTTGTGCATCAGTTCGAAAGTATTGGGTTGGGTGACCTAACAGCTGCCTGAGGCTTGGACTCTGTGCGTTATTCACTCCCTCTGGCCCGGCCTTGTTATGAGTACCGCCCACGCGGCCTGAAAATAAACCTGAATATCTTTACCGATGCGCGCGCGCGATTCCGACTTTATCGAGTAGGTCCGATCAGGAGGTGAGTCACGCTTGTGCATTTAGACGGAGATAAAAGCTTTGTTGTGGGAAGACGTAGTAGTAGACACAAGATTTCACAAAGTGGCTACAGAATTGCTTTGGGATCACTAGGGCTTTAGTAGAATATTTTAATTTGTTGTTATTATAATTTTATCCATTTATCTACAGCTATCTTTTGCCCGCGGCTTCGCTCGCGTGAAATTCGTATTTAAAAAAAGAAAGTAAGTAAGCCGCTACCACTGTACCTTTATTTCGGCGCGCCTAACACATACATCGGTTTGTATGAGAGCCACATCTTAGCGTAACCGGAATAACATTTTTTTTAGCCTATCATGTGTCTCGTATTTAAATGTGCTTGTACTAAGTTTCAACGAATTCGGATGATCGGTTTAAGAGTTATGGAGAAACATACATACAGAAAATATTTCTAAAAATCGTCGATTCAGTTTTAGAATCATATATAGTCTACAAAGGCTAAAGTAAGGCTAAAAACAAAGTAACTTACCATCCCTTATATGACCATCCCTTACATATTTATTATTAGTATTGATAATTTTACATATGAGTATACGCCTAGTATAAAATACAAAATACTTATAAATAATAAAATCCTTATAGTTTCCACCACCGGCGGCGGCGGCGGTGGGGTGAGCCCAGACTACCGATGGTCGGGCCCCAGGGAGAGAAACCTCCGGACGATGCGCGCAGTGTCGAACAGGGTTGCCTTCTGGGCCCTTGACCCAAAGGGCCAGATCCAGCAGGGACCTACAATTTTACACCGATTCCGAACGGTGACGCAGCAGGTATAGGAATTCACGTAAATTTTTTCGTCAGAAAAAACTCATTGGTACACGCCGACCGGATTCTAACCTCGGACCTCTCGCATGAGAAGCCGATGCCAAAATCACTCGGCCACCCGCCGCTGTAAATGAATGTCGGTTCGCTTCGTGTTTAATAATCGAGAAAAACAAGTGTAGATATTCGGGGAAGAGATTTACTGAAGCTGGCAATTAGTCAAGCTAGGCGGTGACAGCTCCTCTCGCGGCGCACTCATATTTTCACCTAGTGCAGCGGTTTCCAATTATATTTTAAACGGTACCCCGTAGCGAATTTTCTGAGACCCAAGTACCCCTGAGCAAAATGTTTAAATAATAAAATTTTCATATGGTTTTTCGTATGGTAAATAGATCCCAGTCATCTATTCATCTGTGGAGATATTTATTTTATTTATTCAGTAATCATTAATCATACAGTACATAACTAAAAAAATATATAAAATATTTACAAACTAGAAACCAGCTAAGATTACGTTAATAGATAAGTAGTAATATTTAAAAAAACAAAGTATGATGCTAACTTACAAAGACAACATTTTTAGAAAACCAAATGTCAAAATCATATAACAAAATTATAACCCAAACTAATTTAAACGAAAATAAATCAAATATTAAAGGAGAAGAAAAAAAATTCTAGACTCAATCTCAAACTAACGAAACACAAGGAGTAAGATTGAATGTTTTTAAGATTATCGTGAAAGATGTCAACATGAGAAAATGTATTATTATAAGTTGCACAAGAGCGGCGAAGAAAGCATTACTAAGGTAACAATTACTTTTAGGAATATTAATTTTCTCAAATAAGATAAGTGGACCCATTTCTCTTTACTAAGATTGTAGGTAGAAGTAAACGTGGCCGCCAAGTGTGCCCACGCGTACCCCTTATCTTGAGCGTGCGGTCCCCCGGGGGTACGCCTACCACTACTTGGGAACCGCTGACCTAGTGCGATTTTAAATACGCAATTATACTAATGACTTGCTACATTATTGAATTTCAATTGTGTGGGTTCGTTTTTTTTATGGAAACTGACAAGGTGGGCTACATCACCTACAACATCCGTGATGTCAGCCCATAACACCGGGTGAACTTGGTGCCACGTCAGTGCTTCCCTTCGGTCGTTGCCTGGAAAGTATTTCACCATTTTATTTTTCATTTTAGTGTAGGTTGTGTTTTTAACATTTGTTAAAAATAGATCATAAAATTTAAAAAAAATTTCGTAGAAGAAAAACAGTTATTTTAAACCCTAATATACTTAATTTTAAATCTGAGCATTTTATTTTATTTCCAGAAAATAATAAAAATATTCCATATTCAAGCCAGTTACGAAATAATTATTAAATTCTCGCTTTGTAACCAGTTTCGGAAAAAGAATAAACGTTCTTCTACCGCACCCAGTTACGAAACTCAGTTACGTGCGCGGCTGGAAGGGAAAATAATTATCGAACAATTTACATGCGATGGTTTCTAACTGCTCGTCTCATCATTTGATGGTAAAATAAATTGTTTATTTTTTTAATTAGCCTTAGAATTATTTGTACCATTTGACTAAAATTTTCGCTTTGTAACCAGTTTCGGAAAAAGAATAAACATTCTTCTACCGCACCCAGTTACGAAACTCAGTTACGTGCGCGGCTGGAAGGGAAAATAATTATCGAACAATTTACATGCGATGGTTTCTAACTGCTCGTCTCATCATTTGATGGTAAAATAAATTGTTTATTTTTTTAATTAGCCTTAGAATTATTTGTACCATTTGACTAAAATTTTCGCTTTGTAACCAGTTTCGAAAAAAGAATAAACATTCTTCTACCGCACCCAGTTACGAAACTCAGTTACCTGCGCGGCTGGAAGGGAAAATAATTATCTAACAATTTACACGCGATGGTTTCTAACTGCTCGTCTCATCATTTGATGGTAAAATAAATTGTTTATTTTTTTAATTAGCCTTAGAATTATTTGTACCATTTGACTTAAATTTTCGCTTTGTAACCAGTTTCGAAAAAAGATTAAAATTCTTCTACCGCACCCAGTTACGAAACTCAGTTACGTGCGCGGCTGGAAGGGAAAATAATTATCTAACAATTTACATGCGATGGTTTCTAACTGCTCGTCTCATCATTTGATGGTAAAATAAATTGTTTATTTTTTTAATTAGCCTTAGAATTATTTGTACCATTTGACTTAAATAATCGCTTTGTAACCAGTTTCGAAAAAAGAATAAACATTCTTCTACCGCACCCAGTTACGAAACTCAGTTACGTGCGCGGCTGGAAGGGAAAATAATTATCTAACAATTTACATGCGATGGTTTCTAACTGTTCGTCGCATCATTTGATGCTAAAACTATTTTTTTATTTTTTTTTTAGCCCGAGAATTATTTGTACCATTTGACTTAAAGAATTTATTAAAATAATTTGAATACGCTTCACAGTTTTGTGTTTCGTAGAAGTTAAGCAAGTGAAATAATATACAATGAGCATTAAGAGTCGGAGCATGTTAAATATTATTTAATAAATCGGGCCCGCCCACAGCTAGCGCGGACCACGTCCGCCCGCGTCCTTCGCGCCGCCCGCCGCCGCCGCCGCCCAGCACGCCCGCCCGCCCAAAATATCGTCATGCGCTCCTACATGCTGTTCGGTTTCGTTGTGATGCGAATTACACTTTACTAACGTTAACGAATTTTGTCACGACTTGTCGAAGTGTATGTTGAATTAACAATTGAATATATACCTACATTACAAAATACTCATCTTACGCATCTTCTAATATATTTCGACCAGTGTCGTCATCAGTTATGTAAAAGATTATAGATAGTTAATTAAAATATTTACAACTTTGAAAACCGAATATTGGTAAAAATTACAATATTTATTTTTATTTATTTATAAATTAATATATGGAATGTAAATTATGATAATAAATATACCAGCGTAATTTACCCGATATGTGCGAGCTACATATAAATATGTTTTAATATAATATACACCGTGTCCCAAAACTCAACGTCAAGCAGTCACCAGTGAGTAGGGCAGTTTATGACTACCCAGGGAAAAATATGAATAACAATCGGAGTCATTTGTTTTTTATGATATGAGCATTTTTTTAAAACGTTGAAAATTTACATCTCGTACAACATTTTAGGTACTACGACTACAAATTTGCAAATATAATTGTTAAAATTTTTATATTGGAAGCCTAAATAACTCTAATATTGATAACTAACCCAAATGAAACCAGAATGCCTGTAGTTTTACCAAAAAAATATTCAGTAAAAATTTTTTCTAAAAAAATAAATGACTCAGATTTATTTTTCTTATTTTATCCCTCGGTAGTCGTAAACTGTCCTACTCCCTGGTTCCCGCTTGACGTTGAGTTTTAGGACAGTTGTATGTGTGAGGGTGTGTATTTTGTTTTCAGGGCGTGTGCTTATAATTTGTACTGGAAAAATATACGCGTCAGACCACGAACACTTTTTTTTTTATGGAAACTGACACGGTTGGCTACATCACCTACAACGTCCGTGATGTCAGCCCATAACACCGGGTGAACTAGGTGCCATGTCAGTGCTTCCCCCTTTGATCGTGCCGGCTATCACTGAACTGGTCGGAAAACACAAACTATTTACATAGACCTTTCGACCGACGTTTCATTCAGTGCGGTGGTACCAACCCGGGCGGGTTAAACCCTACCACCAAGCAAGATTAGGAGGGAAGGGACCTACAGTTTTACGAGGAATCCTAACCTCGGTCAGCCTCTAACGGTCAGCGGTCACCCATCCAAGTACTGACCGCACCCAGCGTTGCCTAACATTCAATAGCGACAGTTGACTGTCTGCACCACTGAGCTATCGAGGCTCGCAGGCTGGCAAGCAAACTTCGTCCTAAGCATTCGGAACAGTCGCACAAAAGAAAAGAAGACTTTAGCAAACAGCTTTGCGTGATCTATAACGTACATAATATTGAATCCTGAAAACCAAATATAAGATACATAATATGTGATTATAATGTGCGTGTGCGCACGCTTGTATCAAGTCAGATTACAAATGCATAGGAAAGATGTCGCCAACGACTAATACAGCATTTGTCAACGCTGGCCTCGGTGTGAAAATTGTATGATTGCTAGAACATTTTAATAAATTTGTGCATTTTTTTTTTACTGAAACTTCTTTAGATCATCGGCTTAAAATTGTTGGGTATGAGCTTACGCAAGGCGCTGTGAATAGCCGATCGGATTGTAAACATTATTATGAAAATAAATTCAATGCGTATAGCTACTCCCAGACGCATGTGTTTATAATTTTACAACTCATACAAATATTTGCAGATAGGTAAACAATTTGAAATATAACTTCATACTTTCTCTATACGACAGCGGCGGGTGGCCGAGTGGTTTGGGCATCGGCTTCTCATGCGAGAGGTCCGAGGTTCGAATCCGGTCGGCGTGTACCAATGAGTTTTTTTTGACGAAAAAATTTACATGCATACCTACACCTTAATGTTTCCATGTGTGTTATCGCTTGTTTAGAAACTGCATTAGGTATATATGTATGTATTTGTTTATATTGCGTATATGTATATGTACTTTTGAACTTGTATGTATGTAAATCAGGAATGTATTTAGTTGTATGTTATTACTATTATCTATGTTTTATTGTTTAGTTTTGTAACCTTAAAAAAAAAAAAAATCTCATTTAATTTTCCGCACTACCCATCTACCCTACTCACAATCCCAGGTATGACTGGCAGATAATGCCCTTAGGCTTTAAGTCCGCCTTTTGTCACTTTTTGTGCAATAAAGTATATTTTCATTTCATTTCATTTCATTTCATTTCATTTCATTACACCTGCTGCTTCACCGTTCGGAACCGGTGTAAAACCTGTAGGTCCCTTCCACAGAGCATCGAATACCCCGCGCGCGCCCCCTACTAGAGACGCCCTAAGCGATAATATTTGAAACCCAAAAACTACACGCAGTGCTGCTAGCGCTTCGTATGTGTGTGTGTGTGTGTGTGTGCTAGTATCGACACTACAAACAAAGAGGAGCAAGTTAGGCACACGCACAAAACAAATGCACACGCACAACACACATATGTAAGTCATAGGCCACGCCCACAGGCTTCAACGGCGTTGTAGGGAAATCGCGCTCAGGGCGCCTTTAGAAGGGGCGCGCGCGATCGGTATTCGGTGCACTGTGGTCCCTTCCCTTGCCCCTTACTAGGTGGTAGGCCCAAATTGTAGCCGACTGGGTTGGTACCACCGTACTGGATCTAAGGTGGCCGCATAGTAGCCTCGGTTGTGTTCTCCTCTAGTCCAGTATAGCCAGCAATCCAGGGAATTCTCCGGTATGGCACCTACCTTCTCGGGGGTTATATTGGCTGGGCGAAGCATGTGCTTTAGCCCCTCCGACTCAGCCAACCATACCGGATTACATAAAAAAAATACGAAAAATATTTGCAAGTTGTGTGCCAAATTGCATTTGTAAATAGATATAAATTATTTCAGTTTGATTTTAATTAAATTACTTTTTCTGAAATTTACACAATAAATTATACTTATTTATCATTACACAAATAACACTCATGATTTCGAATTTGTTGCGTTTGCGGTTGAAACCCTCGGTCCGTGGGGCAGTGAAGGCAAAATCGCCTTGAAGAGGCTTGGTCCTCTGCTGGTGGAGGCAACTGGCTATTCAAAGGGTAAGCCTTGCCATTCAGAGGGGTAATGCCTGAATCAGTCTAGGAACTTTTTTATCTAGAAGCGTTTTCGAACGTTCTTTTCACGCATCATTGTTTGTTAATTCCGTGTTGTCAGCCCATAACACCTTGATGAACTAGGTGCCATGTCAGTGCTTCCCTTCATTTCATGTCGACTAACACTGAACTGGACGTAAAACACGAACTATTTACATAGCCGTTTCGACCGACTTTTCATTCAGTGCGGTGGTATCAACCCGGGCGAGATAAACCCTACCACCTAGTAAGGTAAGAAGGGAAGGGACCTACAGTTTTACGTGGAATGCAAACCACGGACAGCCTTCCACGGTCGGGCGGTCACCCATCAAAGTACTGTCCGCGCCCAGGTGTGCTTAGCGCAAGAAACACCGCCGCCGCGCCGATCGCGCTGTTCCGTGGCTGAACCTATCGCTGCGATTATACCTTAGTATAAACATAGGGGTATTACGCCGTATGTCTGTCTGTCCGTCCGTCTGTCTGTCTGTCCGTCCGTCTGTCTGTCCGAGGGCTGTATCTCTTGAACCATAATAAGTAACCCGTTGAAATTTTCACAGAATATGTGTTATTAACAACAAATAAGAAAAAGTAAAAAATTCACGGGGGTTCCCAGAGAAAAAACCAAAAAGTGTATGCGCACGCGCCATCTACCGAACAGATTATGAAGCATTTTAACTTATCATGACATTTAACTAATATGAAGCATTTCATAACACCTGTCGTGTCGACTGCCAGGAAAGCCGGCTCTGCTGCTGAGACGGCCGCCCGCACCAAGCACTCCAAATATCAGACATTAACAAACATTCAAAATTATATTTTTATCCCTTTCGCTATAGAGACCATGGGTCCCATCTGTGAGGAGGGCAAAATTCTTGTGCACGATTTAGGATCACGACTCTGCAGATCCTCGGGTGACTGCCGGGCCCGGGCGTACCTGCTGCAACGAATCAGCTTGGCGGTGCAGCGAGGTAACGCCGCTAGTGTCATGGGAACTTTCCCCTCGTCGGCCTCTTTGGATGAAATTTTTTATCTAGCGAACTGAGGCCGTTGAGGGAATATTGCTCTATGACTCTGGCGGCAGGTCAACCCGGATCGTGGTAGTCTCTCGAGTGGCTAATTATTTTTAAAGTTTGTTTGTTTTGTTTTAGTTTAGGTAATTTTAATTTGATAGGTAGTTTTAGTTTCTATTTTAATTTAATTTCATAACACGCCATCTAGATGGCGTGAGTGTCGCTAGCCATGACATGGCGATACAGAACCCTCGGTGAGCGAGTTCGACACGCACTTGGCTGGTTTTTCTTCTTCTTCAAAAAACCGGACACTAATTATCGGAAAGCGAACCCCCCAGAGCCCTACCTCGAGGTGACGACGTGTCAATATAGGTTAGTTGTATTCGACAGAAGGAAGGAACGTCTTGGGCCGTTCGCTTCATCGTAAAATTACAGAAACGCGCGCGGAATATTTTATCGCTCTCTTACAGGAATTTACGGCGGAGGTGGCCCACTTTATTGTAACTATAACTCAGTTAATTTACATATATGTTTGGATGGGCACCGCCGTAGTTATTTGCAATTCGTGAAGAACATGAGTACGCATTGACAGAATGAAGGAAAAGACGAAAAAGCGTTTTCAAGAAAGTTTATCGTTTAACTGAACGCAGTTCGGCCTTCGACCTCGTTAGTTACCAATGAGAATGTGTATAAAATTGTTACTTACTTCTGCGTAGTATCGAAAGTTTTCTTCCATCGTATGGTTATGGATTTTGGTCCGAAGTGGCATATAGTCTAATATTTAGTAATACTATGTACCGTGTGGGGCCGGTACTTAAAAATAATACCCCCACTGCAGTGAATGTCGTAAAAGTCGACTACGGGATAAGGACGAGATGCCGTGCTAAAGGGCGACAGGTTAGCCACCTCTCATATTGGCACGGCCCTTCCACAGAGTCAGGCAGTCGTGGGTCTTCGTGCCTTACTTGCTGCTTGAGAATTATCTTGGCCTTAATACTTTGCTAAACGTGGTGGTCGGTGTTGTGCTGTAATTTACCACAGTCCTTGGAGCACAACACCGATTACTCTGTTTACCCCTATTGTCGGGATACGGCATGTGGTATATATGTATTAATATTATAAGTTCATCAAACTCATATGCGATCGGACCGTACGTCAATGAAGCCACTATAAGAAATGACAAAAGCTAAATTCCAAATTTAAAAAACGCCCGACCTTTAAAAAGTCAAAAATGTCTTCCTTTTACTTACTTAAAGAAGTCGGAGGGCCGCTAAGTAAATAACCGCTCTGAGTTTTTATATTTTATTTACTTAGCGGTCCCCCGACTCGTTTAATAAGTAAACGGAAATAATTTTCGACTTTTTAAGGGTCGGGGTTTTTTAAATTAGTTATTTAACGTTTATTTCTAGTTTTTGAAAGAAAAACCTCATGGAAATCGGGTCAAATTTTTAAGATAATATTTTTTTTTATTACTTGGTAGGTACTTTATTACTTTATTAAAAACACAGCTAAAAACCATCTCGATTACACCAGCTTTCTAATAAAAAACCGCATCTAAATCGGTCCATTCGTTTGGGAGCTATAATTCCACAGACAGACAGACACATACATGAACACGTTATTTTATTATTACTTAATTACTTTATTAAAAACATAGCTAAAAACCATCTCGATTACACCAGCTTTCTAATAAAAAAAAACGCATCTATATCGGTTCATTCGTTTGGGAGCTATAATTCCACAGACAGACAGACACATACATGAACACGTTATTTTATGATTAGTTAATTACCTTATTAATTTATTACAAACATCGCTAAAAACCATCCCGATTACACCAGCTTTCTAATAAAAAAAAACGCATCTATATCGGTTCATTCGTTTGGGAGCTATAATTCCACAGACAGACAGACACATACATGAACACGTTATTTTATGATTAGTTAATTACCTTATTAATTTATTACAAACATCGCTAAAAACCATCCCGATTACACCAGCTTTCTAATAAAAAAACCGCATCTAAATCGGTCCATTCGTTTGGGAGCTATAATTCCACAGACAGACAGACACATACATGAACACGTTATTTTATGATTAGTTAATTACCTTATTAATTTATTACAAACATCGCTAAAAACCATCCCGATTACACCAGCTTTCTAATAAAAAAACCGCATCTGAATCGGTCCATTCGTTTGGGAGCTATAATTCCACAGACAGACAGACACAATACATGGACACGTTAAACTTATAAGTATAACACCCCTCTTTTTGCGTCGGGGGGTTAAAAATAGACTAGACTAGACTATAGCGAATAAAGGTTGCGTCTTGTGTCGCAATGCAGTGTGCACTAAAGTTTTTACTGAGCGTTTTAAGCCGTTTTACGATACGTCTTGAATGGTAAAATGTTGCCATTATCAAAGTTCGAAAATGATCTGAATTGAAACCTTCTTGTGGTGATCCTTGCATTTCGTAATGCTCCGTACATGCACACGTTTTCAATTTACCTCTGTCATACAAAAAAAAACCCGGCCAAGTGCGAGTCGCACTCGCGCACCGAGCCATTTTTAATGATACAGCCAAAACAAACAAAAAAAAAACGTTGAAAAAAAACGACTTCTTGTATGGGGAACCCTTTGATTTTTTACTATAAGTTTTTTTTTATTATTTGTTACTACATCTACATCACCTGGTACATCCGTGATGTCAGCCCATGACACCTTGGTGAACTAGGTAATAAACTAAAATAAAATTGTACCTTTGCCTAACAAAGGTCTGGAACTCTGGACGCAGATTATGACTGAAGTCGCTGATTTTAAATCCATCCTGATTTTAAATAGTGGTTACGTATTTAGATGTGTAATACAAGAAAATAAAACAAAAAGAAAACATAATATTATTTAGTGCAACACGAATGCTGATATAGTAAGAGACGTAACTTATAGAGGGAACTCGTACCGTGTGGCGCCGGTACTTTAAAAGAATAGCTCCACTGCATCTCTCCCCGTGTATGTCGTAAAAGGCGACTAAGGGATATGATTCCCTTCTTATATTACTAGGTGGTAGGGTTTAACCCGGCCGGGTTGGTACCTCCGCATTGAATGAAAGGTCGGTCGAAACGGCTATGTAAATAGTTTGTGTTTTCCGTCCAGGTCAGTGTAGCCGGCACGACCGAAGGGAAGCACTGACGTGGCACCAAGTTCACCCGCGAACACCCACATCGCAAAGAGACTCAGCACCCTTTTGTTGTTGACATTGGGCTTTTGAGAACCCATCGGTTCTCTAAATAGTTTCTTTGTCGCACCGCTAGAGTGTGGAACTGTCTTCCGACGAGTGTATTTCCTGAATCCTTTAACCTGGGTCAGCGTCAGCGGTCAGCGTTAAAGCGTCGTATTAACTGGCTAGACAGCCTAGCAACAGTCACAAATCTGCTGGCATGGCACCTAACTGAGCGTGGTTTCGCGAGGAGAGGTGATTTTGGCTCTGTCGACTGCACCATTGGTCTCTCGGCACAGCCACCCATGCTGCTTTACATAAAAAAAACCGGTGTAATGGGCTGAGATCACGGATGTTGTAGGTGATGTAGCCAGCCGTGTCAGTATCCATAAAAAAACCGGCCAAGTGCGAGTCGGACATTACGGTTCTAGAGATACAGCCCTCGGACAGACAGACGGACGGACGGACGGACAGACAGACAGACGGCGTAGGCTTAGTAAACGGGATACGGAAACCTAAAAAAAAAGGCAGCCACGTGGCCTGGCGGCGGCACTCACCTGCGCCGTTGAGCGGCTTGAGGTCTGGCGAGGCGAGGTGCGCATGCGTGTGGGTCAGCGCCGGCGACAGCGAGGGCGACGAGCCCTTCCCCTCCCGCGCCGGCGTCGTCTTCCCCTCCGCCTTCACACCGCCCGCCGCTGAAACCCCTCCGCCGCCGCCCCCCTCCACGCCCCCGCCGACCTTCTGTTGCGCCAGCCTCTCCTGCTTGCGGAACTTCGCGCGCCGATTTTGGAACCACACCTGCAATACACGAAATTGAACCCTATAATAAAATGTTTAAAGTTTGTTTTAGATTTGTACCGTGTGGGGCCGGTACTTTAAAAGAATAGCCCCACTGCATCTCTCCCCGTGTATGTCGTAAAAGGCGACTAAGCGATATGACTCCCTTCTTATATCACTAGGTGGTAGGGTTTAACCCGCCCGGGTTGGTACCACCGCACTGAATGAAAGGTCGGTCGAAACGGCTATGTAAATAGTTTGTGTTTTCCGTCCAGTTCAGTGTAGCCGGCACGACCGAAGGGAAGCACTGACGTGGCACCATTTCACCCGGTGTTATGGGCTGACATCACCGATGTTGTAGGTGATGTAGCCAACCGTGTCAGTTTCCATAAGAAAAAAAAAAGATATTTTGAAATGTTTCATTTGAGTGAAACGCAATATCAGGGAGGAACGACGGCTCTGGATTTTGTTATTTTATTTATTTATTTCGGAAATACAAACAAAATATCAAGAAAAGGAGAACTTATTTAAGTTAATAACATAGCGATTACACAATATGCTACTACAGCTACGTATTTCACATATTTAAGTTAAATAATTATAGGACGAGAAAAAAAATTTAATGTGTCAGTGGACTTCATAATCAAGAACACTTAGGCCCACTTGCACCAACACGAATTTAAGATATAAACCAGTTTAACTCGTTAAGCTAGCACCCGTTGACTGTGGGAACCGCGTTTAAATCCATAACTCGATACTTAACTCTAAACTCGTGTTGGTGCAAGTGGGCCTTAGAGGAGAAAATAAAATGTATATATATATTTATATAGGTTAGGCAGGTAGGTTTGTGAGCGACCCCGATCGCACACATTACAATCTGTATTAATAATGATATGATGTATTAAATAGTATAGTATAGTTGTTATGGGTTAGGAGGGCTTGGGACCAAAGCAAAATAAGACAACATTGAGTTAAGGAGCTAAACTTTAATTTGAACTTCGCCGACTTTAAAATCCTGGTAAAATCTATGTAAATACTTTAAAATCAAATATATTATCGCCGATGGTTCAATACGAACCGAAGAGAAGTGCACGTACACGCTCCAGACCGCTGCAAAAATACAAACTTTTTGCAAACACAGCAAGATGGCGGCCGCGCGGGCCACGCGGAGCGAAGTGACGTCACACGGGTCACGTGACCCGCGCTAATGGCAACAACATCCGCTTCCGGCGGCGGCGCACTCGCGCGCCAAATTTGAACGCAAACTGTTTTATATTCGTACGAATGCGCACAAATCCGAATTGATCGTAACTCGATTTGGCGAGCGGATAATTGAAGCCGCTCTGATTGGGAGCGGGCGCGGGCGGCGCGCGTGCGTGCGTAGTGCGAGCGCACGCACCGCTTGTTCCTGCATCGCGGTTAACCGCTTTTTTTAACGTGATAACGTCACGTCTTATAAATTGATGAACACCGGCTGCACGCACGAAAAAATGTCACGTTCCATCTGAGCCTGTGTGTGCAAGCGAGAGCGCGTAACAAGCGATAGAGAGGCACAATCGGCCCAAGCCGAAAGCGAACCAAGGGAATCCGATATTCGTTTGGTCGTTTATGTGATTTCGTGGCTCAGTGGTAAGAGTGTATGATTTGTATTTTTTGACCATGGGTTCGAATCCCTCAATTTTTTTTCTTTTTTAAGCAATGTTACGGTGTTTAAATTTTTTTAGGGTCTTTAGTTTTTTTTATAACCACGTAAGAATTATTTTCGGAAATACAAACGTAACAAAAACGACATGCGTAGTGCGTAGTCTTACCACTTTATGACGTTATCACGTAAAACTATCGTCCGTAAACCGACTTTACAGACAATCAATTTTTTTTTATGTAATACTTTATGGGTGGCTGAGTCGGAGGGGCCAAAGCACATATGCTCCGACCAGCCAATATCACCTCCGAGAAGGTACGTGCCATACCGGAGACTTCCCTGGATTGCTGGCTATACTGGACTAGAGGAGAACACAACCGAGGTTGCTTGCGGCCATCTTACATCCAGTACGGTGGTACCAACTCAGTCGACTACAATTTGAGCCTACCACCTAGTAAGGGGCAAGGGAAGGGACCTACAGTTTTACACCGGTTCCGAACGGTGAAGCAGCGGGTGTAGGTATGCACTTAAATTTTTTCGTCAGAAAAAACTCATTGGTACACGCCGACCGGATTCGAACCTCGGACCTCCCGCATGAGAAGCCGATGCCCAAACCACTCGGCCACCCGCCGCCCGTCCTACTGCTGTATCTTTGGAACCGTAATAGGTAGCCGGTTGAAGTTTTCACAAAATATGTGTTATTATGGCGATATAACAAGAAATAATAATAAAATTTAAAAAGTAAAAAATTAAATACTTACAAGAAACGTGTTTTTTTTTCAAGTTTTTTTTTTTGGTGGTGCGGAATCTTCGGTCACAGATTACTTAATAGTTACTTCGTAACAGATAAATCACTCCATAGAAAATGTTCCTACCTTCGGGCTTTAATAGCCTACTGCTTCACGACGCCAATCGCTGCGTACGAAAATGTACCTTAACGATCGAGTGTAAAGTGGTTATTGCCTTGCAGCTGCGTGCAGTTGCGTGGGCGAGCATCTATGTATACTTCGCGCGGCTGACGAAATTTTCACTGAAATAGACCGCCGGCGGCCCGTAGGGCGGTAGGTAGTTAGCGCGCGCAAGTACATAGAGTGCGTGAGGCCTGCTTCGGTGCGCGAGTCTGACTCGCACTTGGCCCGTTTTTTTTTTCTTTCCCCCATATTTTATTTCAGTATAATAAGTCCTTACCTATAATAAAATCCAACGTCTGCTTTCTGTCTGAGTGTCTGTCTGTCCGCTTATAACTCGAGAACCACTGAACCGATTTTAATAAAACAAAATTCTACGATAGCTTAATTCTTCCCATCAACTATAGGCTACTTACTATCACGCTAAATGGCTTATGAGGTTAGCAGTGAAGTGAAATATGAGAGCGGCGGAGCCGCGGGGACAGCTTGTATACAAAATAAAATCCAACGTCTGCTTTCTGTCTGTCTGTCCGCTTATAACTCGAGAACCACTGAATCGATTTCTAATAGAACAAAATTCTACGGATAGCTTGATTCTTCCATCAACTATATGCTACTTACTATCACGCTAAATGGCTTATGAGGTTAGCAGTGAAGTGAAATATGAGAGCGGGCGGAGCCGCGGGCACAGCTTGTTATACAATACTAGCTGAGCCCGCGGCTCCGCTCGCGTGAAATTCGTATTTCAAAGAAGACAGTAAGTAACTGAGGGCGAGGCCGAAGGCCGAGCTGCGTTCAGGAAGACTATAAACCTTCTCGAAGAATGTAAGTAACTAAGGGCGCAGGCCGAAGGCCGAGCTGCGTTCAGGAAGACTATAAACCTTCTCGAAGAAAGTAAGTAACTAAGGGCGAGGCCGAAGGCCGAGCTGCGTTCAGGAAACCTTATCTAAGAAAGTAAGTAATTAAGGCGAGCCGAAGGCCGAGCTGCGTTCAGGAAAACTATAAACCTTCCCGAAGAAAGTAAGTAACAAAGAGCGAGGCCGAGCAGAGCGCTTTGTTTAAGAAGACTATAAACCTTCTTGAAGAAAGTAAGTAACAAAGGGCGAGGCCGAAGGCCGAGCTGCGTTCAGGAAGACGATAAACCTTATCTAAGAAAGTAAGTAACTGAGGGCGAGGCCGAAGGCCGAGCTGTGTCAGGAAGACGATAAACCATCTATAAGAAAGAAAGTAATTAAGGGCGAGGCGAAGCCGAGCTGCGTTCAAGAAGAGGATAAACTTTTTCGATGAAAGTAAGTAACAAAGAGCGAGGCTGAAGGCCGAGCTGCGTTTAGGAAGACTATAAACCTTCTCGAAGAAAGTAAGTAACTGAGGGCGAGGCCGAAGGCCGAGCTCCGTTTAGGAAGAGGATAAACCATGGGTCAGGCCGAAGGCCGAGCTGCGTTAAGGAAGAGGATTAACCTTCTTGATGAAAGTAAGTAACTATGGGCGAGGCTTCAGGCTAAGCTGCATTCTGGAATACAATAAACCTCCACGAAGAAAGTAAGTAACTAAGGCCACCGTCACACCCATTCCCCCCTCCCCCACCCCCCCCTCCCATTTATTTGTTTTGAGTAGCTATAATTATGATTTTCCTTAAAAAAACCGATATTCCCATACAATCTTTAACACTCCGTTTCCGTTTCTCCCTCTCCCTCCTCCTCTCCCTCTCCCTCTCCCTCTCCCTCTCCTCCTCTCCCTCTCCCTCTCCTCTCCCTCTCCTCTCCTCTCCCTCTCCCTCTCCCTCTCCCTCTCCCTCTCCCTCTCCTCTTCCCTCTCCCTCTCCCTCTCCCTCCCTCTCCTCTCCCTCTCCCTCTCCTCTCCCTCTCCCTCTCCTCTCCCTCTCCCTCTCCCTCTCCCTCTCCCTCTCCTCTCCCTCTCCCTCTCCCTCTCCCTCTCCCTCTCCCTCTCCCTCTCCCTCTCCCTCTCCCTCTCCCTCTCCCTCTCCCTCTCCCTCTCCCTCTCCCTCTCCCTCTCCCTCTCCCTCTCCCTCCATCTCCCTGCCTCTCCCTCCCTTCCGTTGAGTCTGGCCATCATCGATACTTGGAGTAAATATGGCAACCCCAAAGATGGTAAACAGACAGACATACAGACATACATACAGACAGACAGAAAGCACACGTTGGATTTTATTAAAGGTAAGGAAGAAAGGAAAGGATAAGGATAAGGGGGATTCCATCGCTCTGCCTCCCCTCCCGCCCCTCCCTCACCCCCCTCCCTATATGCCTCTACTTACCCCCTCCCCCCCCCCCCCTCCCCTCCCCCTTCAGGATATTGTAATGTCATCGGTTCTTACTCGGGTGAATGATTCCGTGTCCGTTACATACAAATATTGCCAAGTGCTCTCATATTTCACTTCACTGCTACCCTCATAAGCCATTTAGCGTGATAGTAAGTAGCCTATAGTTGATGGGAAGAATCAAGCTATCCGTAGAATTTTGTTTTATTAAAATCGGTTCAGTGGTTCTCGAGTTATAAGCGGACAGACAGACACTCAGACATACAGAAAGCAGACGTTGGATTTTATTATAGGTAAGGAAAATACAAATTACGCAGTATACATAATTTACTTTATCATCTTTTACTCTAACATATTATTATTTTAATTTTTTTGTTAGACATAGGTTTTTATTTCAGCTGTAACTTTTCTCCCACAATGATGTGAGACTGATCGACATAGTAGCATATGACAGTCATGAAAAGAGCTATCCAACGACACATGCCCGGTCATTATTGGTCAGTGGGGGCGCGTCCCATACATTTTTGCCGACCCTCCTTTTCTAGGGTTCCTTATCCGGTACGTGACCCTCTTACTAAGCCTACGTCTGTCTGTCTGTCTGTCTGTCTGTCCGTCCGTCGGTCCGTCCATCCGTCCGTCCGTCCGTCTGTCCGAGGGCTGTATCTCTTGAACCGTTATAGGTAGACAGTTGAAATTTTCACAGAATATGTGTTATTTTATTATGGCCGATATAACAACAAATAATAAAAATAATAAAAAGTAAAAAAAATCATGGGTGTTCCCATAGAAGAAACCAAAAAGTTTATGCGCGCGCGCCATCTACCGAATAGAGTATGAAGCATTTTAACTAATCATGAATTTGAACTAATATGAAGCATTTCATAACACGCCATAGATGGCAAGCGGCGCTAACCATGACATGGCGACACGGAACGCTCGGTGCGCGAGTTCGACTCGCATTTGGCCGGTTTTTTTATGGGAAGCACGGCATATGGCGCGCGCCAGACTAACGCAGAGGTGTAGTCCGACGGCGCCCACGGGCATTCCAATATTTACGGTGGCTGAGAATGCCATGTCGGCCGGAGGCTAGGTGCACCTTCACATTATGTTTGAAGGATCCCAGACTGTACATTAGAAGAAAGAATGCAGATGGGAGTGCATTCCACATGTTGGCAACCCTGTAAATAAAGGATTTCCAGGATCGATTTGTCCTCAGTGGGGCGGATATCGACAGTGTGTGGATGCATTTCCAATAATTTACTTAGTAAAGATCTGCACTCATAAAATGTAATTGTGTTATGAACGGATCGGACTATACAGGCGTGGCGAGCCTTTCCGTGCAAAAACCGGTGTATGTTCGCACGGAATATTGACTCATATTTGCTCAGCGCGCGAACATTGTTCCGCCCCCGACTGGGCGGACGCGGGGGCGGGGCGGGGCGGGGCGGGGGGCGGCTTGGGCGGGCGGCCCGCGCTGATTATGTTGATCTTCCATTTACTTCATCCAATAGCCGTGTCTTCCCTCATTTGTTCATTGTCGACATGTGGCGCGATCGAAAAAAAATATATTGCAATACAAATTGTAAATACGGCAATTGTTCGGGCGACTCGTTTAGTCGGTTCATTTGCGATCGTCGCGTCGTCGACTAATGTGCGTTAACATTTTCGCTTTTTGTGAGGATAAATGAATCGAATTGCAAATATTTCAGTATGCTATTTTATACATTGAGTTAGTACGTAGAAATGTCGTTACGAACTTTGGTAATGGCCAATGAAATTACAGATTGTCGAAATATGAAGTGCGTACCGGTTAAATTCTAGTCATTTGATACTATCCATTTAAAAAAAGTAAAAGTATTTTTTTTTATCCAATACATGAAAAACAAACAGACTTTTTTTATGCTAACAGACACGGTTGGCTACATCATCTACAACATCCGTGATGTCAGCCCATAACACCGGGTGAACTAGGTGCAATGTCAGTGCATCCGTTCATTTCATGTCGGCTACACTGAACTGGACGGAAAACATGACCTATTTACGTAGCCATTTCGACCGACGTTTCATTCAGTGTGGTGGTAGCAACCCGGGCGGGATAAACCCTACCACCTAGTAAGGTAAGAAGGGAAGGGACCTACAGTATGACGTGGAATCCGAACCACGGTCAGCCTTCAACGGTCCAGCGGTCACCCTTCCAAAAACTGACCAGTCGACCGACCGCACAACTATGTAAGGCAAGGTGCGCGCGCAGTGCGCTCTGAACGACCGTGACGTGACGCGTCGCTTGTCGCTGCCACTGTAGTGTGTAGTAAAGCGCATATGTAACGGTGTGTCAAATCCGCCCGCCCACGCGCAGCGGCCCGTTGCAGCTGGGCGGCCGCGGCGGGCGGGATTGCACGCTGTTCAATCTATGTATACTCACTGTTGTTATGAAAACTCAATGAAAGCTGTGTTTATGTTAGAAAAATATTTCTGCTAATATTTAAGTTTTTTTGACAGACTTTTTTATGGAAACTGACACGGTTGGCTACATCACCTACCTACAACAACCGTGATGTCAACCCATAGCACCGGGTGAACTAGATGCCATGTCAGTGCTTCCCTTCATTTCACGTCGGCTGCACTGATCTGGATGATGGAAAACACGAACTATTTGCATAGCCGTTTCGACCGACGTTTCTATTCAGTGCGATGGTAACAACCCGGGCGGGATAAACCTTAACCACGTAGAAGGTAAGGGAAATACAGTTTTAAGTGGGATAGGAAAAAAAAATATTGCATGGGAGTACCGCTTTGTAAAAGGGTTTGTAAAATGATAATATGTACATACATACATATCACACACGCTGAATCCCGACAATCGGGGTAAGCAGAGCAATCGGTGTTGTGCTGCAAGAACTCTGCTAAATTACAGCACAACACCGACCAGCACGTTTCGAAAAGTATTCGAACAAGACATCGATCGATCAAGCAGCAAGTAAGGCACGAAGAACCACCTGCTGCATGACGTGGTGGAAGTACCGTGCCAAGGTGAGAGCGATCTTGTCCTTATCCCTTAGTCGCCTTTTACGACATGCACGGGCAGAGATGAGATAATATGTACTTTGCTTAAATTTAATCCGGTGTGTGTGGCTGGTTTAGAGGGGCCAAAGGACACGCTCCGACCATCCAATATCACCTCCGAGAATGCAGGCGCCATACTAGAGACTTCTCTTTAGATTGCTGATTATAGAGTAGAGGGGCGAACACAACCGAGGCTGATATGCGGCCATCTTACATCCAGTACGGTGGTAACAACCCAGTCGGCTACAATTAGAGCCTACCACCTAGTAAGAAACAGTTTTACACCGGTTCCGAGAGGTGAAGCAGCAATTACTGACTGACTTGCCTTAAGACGAGACGGAAGTTAACTTTCTCCATACAAAATCGTCTTTCGGCATTTACGTTTTTTACTCCCCTAAACCTTATTCGATTTTTACAATTCTTTTTTTTTTTTGTTGTAATAAGGCTAGTCGAATCTACGTCCTTGTATTTGTTCCTGTTATTTTTTTAATAACTAAAGTGATGACTCAATAAAGCTTAATTAACAAAAAATAAAAAATTAAATTTTTTTCATCTGAAAAAAAAAATTACAGGAACGTACATTACAATTACAATTACAGGACTGTCGTCGTGAAGACAAGAAAATTAAATTAAAATCGGATAAGGTTTAGGGGGCTAGAAAACATAAATGCCGAAAGACGATTCTGTATGGAGAAAGTTAACTTCCGTCTCGTCTTAAAACTGAATGTAAACACACCCTACACATGCACTCGGCTCACAGTCAATAACCTTCAGCTATTTCGGATCTAATTGCACGCTTCTTACAAACGTGCATTAGTCACGTTTTCCGAAACGAATTAGGTATGTAATAAAATCGGAAATGTAGGATAACGCCGACAGATGCAATGATGACGCATTTAATGCACGTTTGAAGTATACTATTTGAAGGCCTGCCAAAAGATTGAGCGAACCATTTAACGAACGCGAAAATTACGTGCATACCTTCACCCGCTGGTCCATGGTTCGGATTCCATGTAAAAATTTTGGCCCACCGGTGTGCCCAGCCCACTGCCGCTTGAGATTTAGCCACCCGGTGTTCAATATCGACTATAACAGACGGCATATAACTTGGACCAGTGCAGTAGACGATTTTAGGGTATCTGTGGTGGAGGGCGCGGGATGCGACGGCGGGGAGAGCGCCTGCAGACCGCGTGATTCGCGCCGTTCGCTCCCAAATATACTTCCGTAACTGCGCAAACAGGTCCAAGTTATATTCCGTCTGGTATACTTTCGTGGGTCTGCGGATTATCTCGTTAACACACCATATCACGTAACCATATTCCCATTGACGGAGAAGTGATCGAACAGGTTGTAGAGTATATATCGGTAAAATTCTTCGTCTCGGTAGACAAAGTCGGCTTAAGGAGGTTGAGAGGAATTTAACTGGGTTGGGCTGCCTTCGGAAAGATAAAAAAATCATATCGAATTTATATGGACTTACAACAACGCAATGAAAATATTCATAATTTGAGTGCAATTATAGTTAGTTATGTTAGTTAGTTATGTAGAGATTTATAATAACAATATACTTGTTGGTATATACCTATATACATATATTTAAGTAATACTCCCACCTCATAGTTAACCACATATCTACTCGCAAATTGCCACCACATAAAGAAGGAAGGAACGGGCGAGTTGCACAATAATTGGAAGTCTTCACTCGCTAACGAACAGCCCGCTGATTGGAACAACTTGAAAATGGAACGCGCGCCGCCGCCATGTTTGTTTGCTCCATGATCGTGCTCGTCCGAGCGGCTCGCGTTCCGCAGACATTATTTCCGAATCGGAAAAAATCAAAACGAACGCTCGGAATCCGATACGAGACCGGCATGGCAACCGGCCGCGCCCCGGAGTCGACAGCGGGAGCCGGGACCCGCAGACGAGCGAACAAACAAATAACCGAGATACACCGCACATACTAATGAGTATCGATTCCGAGAAAAAGGCGAAATCTCGGCTCGTCGCTCGCGGCCGGTGATGCCTCGCAGATAAATAAATTGACTGAAATGCTGCTCGATTCTTTCAGTACACTTTAGACTATAGGTTTGGTGTCAATTCCGTTTTATTTTTTATGGAACCTGACACGATTGGCTGGCTACATCACCTACAACATCCGTGATGTCAGCCCATAACACCGGGTGAACTAGGTGCCACGTCAGTGCTTCCCTTCGGTCGTGCCGGCTACACTGAACTGGACGGAAAACACAAACTATTTACATAGCCGTTTCGATCGACCTTTTATTCAGTGCGGTGGTACCAATCCGGGCAGGTTAAACCCTACCACCTAGTAATATACGAGTAAGAAGGAATTAATATCCCTTAGTCGTCTTTTACGACATACACGGGGAGAGATGCAATGGGGCTATTCTTTTAAAGTACCGGCCCCACACGGTACAAAGCTTACACAGATTCAGATGGGGGTTTGGTGTCAATTTAGTGACTAAGATTCAGATGGGGGGTTTTATTTTCTTTATTTTTCATTTAATTACATACTCTCAAACATTGTTAATTTATTTCATTGTGACGGTTTTTTAATACATTATATACATATTATAGGGAAAGGAAATTCGTTCCAACCGGGTGTACCACGACATCTCTCGTCTTTTTATATTGTGTATAATTTAATTTGGTTGTAATTGTTCAATAAATATATTTTCGCAGGAAATGTGACCAATGCATAACTGAAAGCATGAGTTACTCACAGCTCATTTATTTCCCGCTGCCTGTTTAGCTCGTCACGTCAGACGTCGGAGGTGTCAAGCCTCGTGACGTCACTGCGTCAAATTAGTCACGGCCGGGAAACTAATTGCGCGGGCATCATAGCCCACACCGCCTAAACTAAACACATCAATTAATCGGTCACTCGGCCCGCATACAAACACTACTTACTGGGGGATACCTACGTCTGTCCGAATATCACTTAACGAAAGCTTCAATCGCTTTTTCCGATGATTGTCGAAAAAGGCAATATTTTATTTATCAAATTTTATTCAGGTAATGAATATTTTATAAACAGTATAACATAATTTGACAAAATACTTTTATAAGAATAAAATTTGTCCGAATACTTGCGAAATGTGGTAGTAATTTACCAAAGTCCTTGCAGCACAACACCGATTACTCTGCTTACCCCGATTGTGGGTATACAGCGTGTGGTATGTATATGAACAGTTTAGATACACAATTTTATATTTTTTTAAGATACACATTTTCACATTGCGTGGGTAAGAGTGTCAGAGGGGGAGGGAGAGGGTGTTTGGTGCGTGTGTGTGTGTGTATGTATTGATCCCGTATATTGTAAACTACAGCATGCAAATATTTTCTGAAAACTGTAAACACATTTTCGAAATTTTACACTGTTTAAGACTGCGGTACTACAGCGTGAGGCACAATTTGCAAAACTTGCCACATTTTCGTTTCGGTTTTTTGCTCAACGAATTTCAAAAATATATATATTAAAAAATCCTGTCTAAAAGTTGACCATATTTAAAAGTTGGTGACAGATTTTTATTTTCATCTATGTCAATTAACATGTGAAAAAAATAATCACAAACGTACTACTAAATGGTCCTAAATACTCCGAAATGCTCTCTTTGTTTCGAAATTGCAGCTTTCTAAAACATTATTTTGAGTTTATACTAATTGCAGATGATGTAAGATAAAATTTTACTTTTTTTGACAGATTTGGATATTCGTGTAATGTAAATTGGTTTAACAAACTTTCAACAAATACTATAAAACAAGCGAACGCTTCGCTATTGAAAATTCGCCATATCAGTGCGCATTTTGATGCTGTAGTACCGCGCTCTTAATTCTACCTCCATCGATAGTATAAGGTTTCAAGATTAAACTAAATGTTTTTTAATTATTAAAACTAACCGTTTTAAGGATTTCATAGGTAACCCCCTAATACCCTATGTTTTAGAGCGCATCAGTCTAGAATTTAGGACGTGAACGAACGCGAGGTCATTTTGATGTTAACACACACAGACATATACTTATGTAGTTAGTTGCATGATGCTATGATGCATGTGGGAAAATCTCAGTTTATGTGACTTTCAACAACTTTCAATGCATTGTTTTATTGATAGATATATAGAAAATGCTTTATTGCTCCAATAAACATTAAACAGTAATAAGTACATTAGAAAATTTACATAAGGTGCAAAGGCGGACTTATCCCTTACAGAGATTGTTACAGTTAACCTTTGGATGTTGGAGATTCGATAATATAGTGGAATGTGATTAGGTAGTAGCAAAAGAGTTGAGCGTGAGAATAAAATAATAATAGTAACAGCAGAGAAGATGTTAAAGTATCTGGATCTACAGCACGAGCTTACCAAAATGTGGAGTGTGTTCCCCACCACATATAACCTGGGAATCTACAAGAGGCGTGTTAATAAATTAGACAACAACCTCTTTGTCCGCCTTGTAGCTGGCATGGCGCCTCTCTGAGCGTGGTTTCGCGAGGAGTGGTGATATTGGCTGTGTCTTAATCTTCCTTTGAACTTTTGGGGCACAGCCACCTAAGCCCGGTTGTCCATAAAAGAAATATTAAACATTTTTTTTAAACGTTTCGCAGTACCGATTAGTTGAAGTTAAACGCAAAACATTTGCAATATTTATGTCCAAAAGTATTTAATTAGTTTTTCATCAATACGTATATGATAAGACCACCACCGTTGCCGAAATAAGCGGGCCGCTGCTGTGCTTTTGTCGCGAAATATAAACACGTAAAGTCGTTCTATAAGTGATTGGATATTCTCCCAAATTGGCCATTATTTACAGACCGTTGCACTGATCAACATTACTGGCTCCCGTTTTAATTGCATTTGTCGCTGTGCAGTTCATTTACAAAAGTGCATTCGATTTCACGTGAATTGTATTGTAGGCGCTTCCCCCGCACCCCTTCCCTCTCCTCAGACCCGATGCCATCACCATGAAACCTGGGACACAACGACGGGTCGCGCGGCACAAGGTCCAATCGATTGACGCCGCTAGTCCTATCTGAAGTGCCCATTTTGTTAATAAAAAACCTGTTTTACAATATAATCCACAAATCACGATCGTGAATGCGTCAATGCGCCATGTTATACTGAGAAATATGTATTAATTAAACTTGTAATGAATTGTATGACAATTCATTTCATACAATTAATTCCATTCAATTTAGGCAGTTTTATTTCGCTTACATCGAATGACAAACGTTTACCGAAAATTGTAAGCTCCTTGGAGCAGTTTATTGTGTTGTATTTTTAAATAATAACGTATGAATTGAAATATAATAATATATTATGTTCTTCCATGAATGTCATACTATTAATGCAGGTTGGGTCGCGACCGAGGTCGCGGCTTCGAATGTGTTTCCAAATGTTATGGTGTCGCTCCCATTTATTTAATTATCTGCAGACAATTGCTCTGTATTGATGTATGTTTTGGAAAATGTTTTGCATCTATTGTCTGCTGACGAAGGTTGAAATGGTGTAGCGCGGGGTTTGATTCCACGTGGGTCGTTGAAAAATACCACAGTGAGTGCAGATATAAAATAAGGACCGAATACATAAGTGGAATGATATATATAAATAATTTATTGATCCGTAAACATTTCTATACAGAAAATACAGTAATATAAGGTACAAAGGCGGGCGTATCACTTAAGAGTCTGTATATCTCACATTGCTTCGTCTGATGCTCTGTTATATCAATAATACTGCAACAATGACTCTGTAATAAATATATGGTAAAGTTGAGAACTAATGTATACTATTACATTTTGTGAAAATATGATTCCATTATATTTTATTAATAGAAAAAAAAAAACGAAAAAAAGTTGAAAAGGTACAAGCCTTATAATGTATACAAATATTTTTTTTATAATTTTAAAATGCATACGTTTAAAAGCTATTAAAGAAAATATTCAAAAATAGAGCATTCCCCCTCTAAACTTATTTCCGAAAGTACTCAACCTAAAATAATAAAAAAAATATAATTGGGAATATAGGGATATATCTTTTTTTTTTTTTTACCATGCAACAAATATATCTTATATCTTATAATTTACAGGAAAACCTAAGCGAAAATCCTACGTCTTAAAGTTCTCACCGAAAACGGGATAGTACGGAAACATCTCCGCGCGAGTTCGCTGTTCGACCCGCTTGGCCGCTTTTTCTAGTGTCATCCGCGGCCTTAAAGAGATTCCTTCCAGCCACCATTGGATGTTTGAGACGTGTTACTGTAGTATTCATTCAAAGAAGTTTAAAGTTATTGAATATTTTTAATAATAGTTGAAAATGGTACGTAGTATCCTCGCTTGTATAAAGTGTGAGCTAAATAGAATAGAATGGAAACTCTTTATTGCAAACAATTGAAAGAAGAACAGTACATGAGAAGAAACACGAAATACATGAGTGCGCAAAGGCGAAGTTATCACTGCGAGTGATTTCTTTCAGTCAACCTTTAGGTGATGAGCATGAAGCTAAGAAGCCATGCGCGCGGGCGCGGGCGCGCTTGGTTTTGGTACCTCAATGGTGATGAATAAAGTTGTAGAGAAAGAAGTACCTATGCGTAGTGCATTATGGCAAGCGAAAGGGAAGAGGAAAACTGTTTTTATTTTTGTGAATATACTACATGTAACATATCCTTCCTTATCCTTACCTATAATAAAATCCAACGTCTGATTTCTGTCTGTCTGAGTGTCTGTCTGTCCGCTTATAACTCGAGAACCACTGAACCGATTTTAATAAAACAAAATTCTACGGATAGCTTGATTCTTCCCATCAACCATAGGCTACTTACTATCACGCTAAATAGCGTATGAGGTTAGCAGTGAAGTGAAATATGAGAGCGGGCGGAGCCGCGGGCACAGCTTGTACCTATAATAAAATCCAACGTCTGCTTTCTGTCTGAGTGTCTGTCTGTCCGCTTATAACTCGAGAACCACCGAACCGATTTTAATAAAAAAAAAATCTACGGATAGCTTCATTCTTCCCATCAACCATAGGCTACTTACTATTACGCTAAATGGCTTATGAGGTTAACAGTGAAGTGAAATATGAGAGCGGGCGGAGCCGCGGGCGCAGCTTGTACAATACATAAAATGCAAACAGCATAAGCATACATACACATGTATATAACATAGATACTAAATTCATAAACAGTTTTAATACGGCAACAGTGGCTTTCTAAGTCGAGGTTTCGGATTTCTCGTTAAAAATTGGCAAAAAACAAAAAGAAAAGGTCTATTCCGAAATTTGTGAAGTGAATTCAAGCACGCGGGGTGGGGGAGTAGTCGGTAGGCGGTTTGCGCGGGGGCGGGCGGGCGGCGGGGCGGCGGTGGGGGTTCTCTGAGCTTTACTAATTACTACCCAGCCTACCTCGTGAGAATTATCTTGGGCATCTTTGATCTTTTTAATGAAAAATATATTTTTTAAATCTTTAGAATTTTTAGTTTTTTTTTTATAATTACTTAAAGTAGTAGGATGTAGGTATTGCGATCACATTTTTTTTAAGAAAACCGACACCGTTGGCTACATTACCTACAACATCCGTGATGTCAATCCTTTCCTTACCGAAGTAAATGCAATTTATATTACATAAGTACATAAAGGTAGCCGGGAGTGGATGGATGAGAAGAGCGGAAGACCGCGTGTGGTGGCGTGCCTTGGGATAGGCCTATGTCCAGCAGTGGACCGATACAGGCTGATGATGATGATGATGATGATGAAGTACATATCTTTACGCCCCTTCTCTTACTCTTCTGTCATTCAGTTGATTGTGTTGCACAACGGTACCACCGATTAATGTACATATAATATGTAAGTTTTTTATATACATATATATGCTTATTAAAGTATCTAATTAGTATTCGTACGTAGTTTATCATACATATTTCTTTAATCTAACACATTGTCACAAACTATTCTTGTTCGCCTGCATGTACTTCTCCCACATCCCAAAGGTTAGTTAGAATAGAATTCCTCGCGGCATTAAGCTCGCCTGTTGTACCTAATTTTGATAAATTGGTGTTCTATAAAGAATATATACATACATGTCAGCCTATAACACCGGGTGAACTAGGTGCCATGTCACTGCTTCCCTTAATTTCATGTCGGCTACACTGAACTGGACGGAAAACACGAACTATTTATATAGCCATTTCGACCGACGACGTTTCAATCACTGCGTTGGTATCAACCCGAGCGGGATAAACCCTGCCATTGAACTAGTGTACAATGAAGTATTTTTTCATCGCAGCACAACACCGACCACCACGTTTCGCGAAGTATTATAACAAGATATAACTATCCAGCAGCGAGTAAGGCACGAAGACCCACCTGCTGCATGACTCGGTGGAAGGACCGCGCCAAGGTGGAGAGGTGGCTAGCCTATCGCACTTTAGCGTGGCATCTTATCGTTTTATCTTAGTCGCTTTTTACGACATGCACGGGGAGAGATGCAGTTCGGCTATTCTTTTTAAGTACCGGCCTCACACAGTACAGCTTGCGTATTGTCATGTAATAGTGGCCACTCGCCAGTCACGAGTGCTAGATTTAAGTCTTGACCTACTTGAAACGAGCACGAATATGTTCAGTGTTACGACATGCACGGGGAGATATGCAGTGGGGATATTTTAAAGTACCGGCCCATCACAGTACCTATACCTGGACAGAATGCGAAAATTAACAGTTAACATTTTCGCCTCCAAATTAACACAAACGCTCGTATTCGCTTGTTCACGCCTCCTAAACCAAACATACCTCTCGCAAACATCGCGCTGGAAGTATTAAAATAAACACGGCCGCATGGACCGCGGGCGGCGCGGCGACCCTACCGCGCGACACAGCGACATCTGGCGTGAATAGAGGCGAATCACAAATATAAACAGGGCTAATGTATTCAGGACCTTATTTGCTCGAGGGCAAGTGTAGCGGTCACAGGCGGCGCGATCGCAGATCAGCGAAAGGTAGGCCAGATGAGACATGAACCTTCGCGGCCGCTGAGCGAACTCACGTCGCAAACAGCCGATGAGAGCGCGCAAGCGGAGTTGTCGATATCCTCTGCCATGTACCTACAACTCTGGGCTTGCGGCTCCATATAAGGTAAGCAAGCCCGGTGCGAATTCCGCGGGTGCAAGCAGGATAGCGATACGCCGCTCTTTCTGATTGGAGTAGGATGCACGACACGGAAATTATAGCGTATCGGAAATTTACTTTTAATTTGTTTTATGCGAAATTGGGAATTGAAAGAAAAAAAGTAAATGAGTTCTTTCGAGAAAAGGATGGTACGGAGCAGAAAGCTACCGACATATTTTGATATATAAGGTGCTTCGTTATTTATGTCAAAAACTTCGGGAGGGTTACAAACGCACTCAAATAAACACTTTATGTAAGAAACAAACATATGTTTATAGGAGCATGCAATTGTTCTGCGTTTGAAAATAGTACGGTCATTGACCCCGTACAATGCAAGTTACCTACTGTTACAAAAATGTTTAGTTAAATTTCTCGAAAAGTAATGCTAAAAACATATAATTTTTTTGCGTAACGTGTTTATTTGAATCTAACCCTCCCGAAATTTTTGACATAAATAACGAAGCACCTTATATAATAAAATCAGTTGTTTCCAAAATCATGCTTTGGGCACGTTACTTCCAATATGTTTTTATAAGTGAACTTTCATTTGCCCGCGACTTCGCTCGCAATAGACTCGGTTTAATAGCAAAGCCGATAATATGATAACGAACGATCGCTTCTCTATATTCTCTCTCTCTCCCTATCTCCCGTCCATACAGCGATACGGCAGACGCGTGGTCGCACATCTAGCTATATTGACTGTGATCTGTGGGCGCGTTGTACAGGTTGCTCTGTCGGTTGGTGCGCCTACAGAAAGTGCTTTACACAAGGTGTGGAAGATTCCAATGTCACCTGTTGAGGTGTCAAATTCGATTTGGTCTTCCTATTCGTATTTCCCTACGTTTTCTACTTAGCATGCCTATGTACTTTTCGCTTTGGACAAAATGCCTATAGTGATCAAGCATCCCCAAGGTTAGGAAGAAATTACTTTTCACCTCACGTTATCGAATCAAAGTAAAATCTGGATTTTCACATTAAATAATTGAGCATTTGAGCTTTAAATCTATATTGATTGATTGATGATTGATTTATTAATTATAAAGCAAATTACATTACATTATTCCTTGATAATGTAAATAGATGCTGGCCAATTACATATTATTCCACTTCTTATTGGCCACTTGATAAAAATAACTAGTTTGTTGATTTGTGTTTCTGTGACACTAGGAATGTTACAAAGCACTGATAATAGTGAATGAAAAGTAATGAAATATAAATGAAATACGAGCAAATATCTTATAAAACTATATTTTAACTAGGTACTATTAATAGGTTCTTATTCCATTACTTAACTGAGCTAAACTTGTATATATAATAATTGGTTTCTCGGAAAAGTCTAACGATTTGGATGAAATGCTGTATTTACATGTGATTTTTTTTTCAAGTTTATCTAGATAGGTGTAGACGCCGAGCGAAGCTTCTGTGGCCCAGGTACTAAGTACCAAGTCAACCGTATCAAGCGGACCGCGAACCGTATCAAGTCTTGATATGATGTGTAATTGATATAATGTGTAATAAAAATAATTCGTACTGAATGTGGTAATGCTTTCTTACGAGCTTTTCTCACTCACTACGCCTACTGCGTGCCCTCTCGCGACACTGACAAGGTTCCATCTGTGTACATCTGCTTTTGCATCTGACTGCATCACCCCACTGGGACTTATTAGCTGGCGCAGTAGAATCAACAAGCGGGAGCACTTTGTTAAAATTTTTGTTCCCCGTCTTAGTTTGAATGAAATACTTATTGGAAGAAGTTATATTTATTTTTCATTGTTTACAATTTTGACAATGGTTTAGACTTGGCAGTGTTTTTAAAAAAATAAAATATTTCTGCTAATATGGACAGACTTTTTTTTACGGAAACTGACACGGTTGGCTACATCACCTACAACATACGTGATGTCAGCCCATAACACCGGGTGAACTAGATGCCATATTAGTGCTTCCCTTCATTTCATGTCGGCTACACTGAACTGGACGGAAAACACGATCTATTAACATAGCCGTTTCGACCGACGTTTCATTCAGTGCGGTGGTACCAACCCGGGCAGGTTGCACCCTACCACCTAAAAAGGTAGAAGGGAAGAGACCTACAGTTTAATGTGGAATCCGAACCACGGTCAGCCTACAACGGTCGAGCGGTCACCCATCCAAGTACTGACCGCGCCCAGGGTTACTTAATAACAGTCGACCGACCGTCGACTGACTGTTGTTATGGGCTGACATATCGAACGTTGTATAGTGATGTAGCCAACTGTGTGAGTTTTCATAAAAATATATATATATTGCACTAAATCGTCGCAGTAACGGTTTCAGCAAGCAGCACTATATACCAGTCGCTCTGTGTGAGTTTTCATAAAAATAACTGTGTGAGTTTTCATAAAAATATATATATATTGCACTAAATCGTCGCAGTAACGGTTTCAGCAAGCAGCACTATATACCAGTCGCTCTGCCAATTCTCCGTACAGTTGGGAAAAACGTGAGGTCAGGCGGAATCATCTAATTGTATTGATTAGGGGGTCGCGCCGCGCTCGCGGGGGGTCAATATTGACCCCGCGGGACCCCGGTTGACACGGGCGGGGTCTGGTACACCCCCGGGCCACCTTCCGCTCCGGCGAGCCGATGTTGGGGCTCCTTGCGGCTTCGCTCTTTGAATTGCGGCGCCTTTCGGGGACTTTATTGACGTATTGGTAATGTTTAGGCGGGCTGAGTTGAATTGAAAAGGTTGACTGGAAGATATATCTGTAAGGGATAAGTCCGCTTTTTCCACTCGTGTAACTATTTGTGCTTGTTTCTGTTAAATATTTTATATAAAATAATTCGATTTTTTTTTAATAATAAGCGCGACATGTCGCGTCTTGCTACCCATAAGGTGTCTAGCGACGCCCATGGACATTCGGTCGCATGTGAGGGCTGCGAATGCCATGCCGGCCTTACAGGTGCCATTTCACGCCTCTCTTGAAGGACCCGCCCGAGACTGTACTTGGGCGGAAATATGTGGGTAGGGAGATGTATCTACATAAAACATAAGGAAACACATACGAGCAGTAGAGTAGCTATATATAGGCTTGTGGAATAGACAAAGAACCCGACAACAGAATTATCTGTTCCTCTTTCCTTATTTCCTTCATTTTTAGGGTTCCGTATGATGTGGGTACGGTCTGTTCGTCGGTCCTAGGGCTGTATCTTTTGAACCGTAATAGGTAGCCGGTTGAAATTTTCATAGAACATGTGAAAATGTGTTACTGTGGCGGATATTCTAAAAAATAATGTAACAAAAATTTTAAAATTAAGGGGCTCACCATACAAGACAAAAGCTTTTTTGGTTTTTTTGGTTTTGCTCTATCGTAAAAACGGTAATGCAAACTCGAAAGTTAAACACATAATTAATAAAAACCGACCAATCACGTGGCGTTTCGGAACCCTCGGTGTGCGAGTCCCGCCCACACTCGGCCGGTTTGAACAGTTTGAACTGGACTGAAAAAACGAACTATTTCATAGCCGCTTCGACCGAATTGTATATTCAATCAGTGGGGCGTTGCTATGCTGGGCGGGCCGAATTCTACCATCTAAGGTATGCGAATTTACCTACAGTTTTATACGTAGAATTATTAACAGTAAAATCATACAGTTTCATACATACATACATACCACACGCTGCATCCTGACAATCGGGGTAAGCGGAGTAATCGATGTTGTGCTGCAGATACTCTTCTAAATTACAGCACAACGCCGACCACCACGTTTAGCAAAGTATTTGGACGAGATAACTATCAAGCATGACCGTTCCGAGATGAGAGATGGCTACCCTGTCGCCCTTTTGCACGGCATCTTGTCCTTATCCCTTGGTCGCCTTTTACGGCATGCACAGGGAGAGATGCAATGGGGCTTATTTGTAAGTACCGGCCCCACACGGTACCGTTTCAATAAACTGTGATCTAAAAGTTACGTCAACGCACTGAGCTGCTAAGATAAACAACTTGTAGAGAACAGCGGCCGCGGGGGTGCTCGTAGGTACTGTGCGGGGTGCGGGGCGAGGGGTGCGAACACACCCCACTATTTATACTCCAATGAAAAGGCAACAATGAACCCGCGACCAGGAATAATATTAGCTACCCTTCGACCCGATATCCTTTCTCCTTTCATTCCAATTTAGACTCTAACGATATCGCTTTAAGGTTTAATATAGATTAGAACGCCATAAATGACATGTAACTTTATGATGACTCGCAAAAACCGTTTTTTACTAACTAGCAACATGTGTTAACATTTACTGATAATCCAGGATGAGCGCCTCATAACAATACAATGAATGTAGTGTTTATTCGCACCGCGTGTTAATCCTTCGTGCATTTAATGGTATTTAGTATGTGACAGGTGGCTCGCCGGCGGCATACAAACATGAAATCCTTGAGCAATTTTGGGATTTAAATTTGTTTCTGTTGTTGAAATGCAATGCGTATGACGCGTCAGAACTGTGTTCATCAATCAATACTAATAATAAATCTGTAAGGGTGATCGTGGAGTAAGTTACTTTCATTTATGATGTATTGGCGTTTGTAGACTCTATGTATGATACTAAAACTAAATTGACGATTTTTAGAAATATTTTTCTTCGTGTATGTATGTTCCTCCATAACTCTTAAATCGATCATCTGAATTCTATGAAACATTGTACAAGCACATGTTTTGTTGTTTATTTGGTATGGGGTTGGCTCTAGGCCTGCAAACTAATCCCGCTTGGTTGGGGACCTTCGTGCAAAACCCCGCAATTTCCAGCTACACCAGCCAGCCTATGTCTTTCATGAAAGCCGCAAGTCCACCGGGGTGTCTGCAGACCGCTGCAACGGAGGATGGAGAACGGAGTATGTCCCTTTGTTGGTTGTCAAGCACACTGCACTCCAACAAAACATGCTCGGCCGTTTCATCCGTTGCCAAGCATCCTGTGCATAGTGGACTATCCGTAATACCCATGGTGTGTATTAGTAAGCAGTGACCGCTCATCAGACCAACGGCTATTCTTAGCTAAGCCCGGGCCAGGTTGACAAGCTTCCGACCCAGCCTTCGGTCTGGCTTAGGAAGAGCAGCTCTCGACTGTCTGCACTCTGAGAGGCCCTTCCATCTGTCCCTGTGTTTCCGTGATGTCCACGCGTACAAAGCGTCAGCCAGCACGCGTCTCTGTGTGCTGGCTGACGGCATTATCACGGGTTCTGCTCCTATGGGTATAGTTCTGGATCCTCTTCGGGCGAGGTCACCAGCGTTGTCATTTCCGTCGTCTTCGTTGTGGCCTTTTATTCACTGGAGGATCACCTTGTTATTATTACCTGCAACCTTCTCCAGGGCCCCATGGCATTGCAGCACTAGACCTGAGGTACACCTCTTGCTCTTCAGTGCCACAAGAGTCGCTGCGCTGTCTGAGAGTATCTTGATAGTGTACCCTGATACGCCCATCTCAGTCACAGCGGTTGCCGCTTGTAGCACCCCGATTACTTCCGTTTGGAAAACTGTTGAGTGTGCACCAAGTGGTACTGATCTATTAATATTCAGCTCCAGTGCGAAAATGCCCGCACCGGTCCCGCTGCTTGTCCCTGACCCGTCTGTGAAGATTCTGAGTTCCGTCTCACTAGATGGGACAGGGTTTCTTGGTCCTATTATGACCTCGAAATATTTTTCGAAAACGTGGTTGGTATGGGTGGGTACAAGCACATTTAACTAGATATGACACAGGATAGTTAAATAAAATTCAGTTCCGGTTACGCTAAGACACCCATACACACACAACACACACACGTTAAACTTATAACACCCCTCCGTTTACGTCGGGGGTTAAAAAAAGTCATCGCCAGTTTTAAATACGTTTTTAATCCAGTCAAACCCAAACGAATGGATCGCCATCTTCCATCAGGTCCAGACAATGCTTAAACCAGAATCGGCGACAGATGCAAGTCGCATCAACGCCGCACGCGTCATTACCCGTCACCCGGCGGCACTGTGCGGCACTGTGCGGCACCGGCTCGCGCAAGCGCATCAGTGTTGGCACAGACACTTGTTCCTCACAGTACATTAGCTGCGGACTATATTAAATCGTTATAAATGTGTCACGCGACGGTTGTTACGATGGATGACGTTTTTGAATGTTCTGTATGTGAATCTGTGTCAATTTTCTCTCTCTGCATTATAGTACAGAACGGAATATAAAATGATTGATTGCTCCAAGAAACATTCAACAGTAACAAGGACATTAGAACATTTGCATAGGCGGACTTATCCCTTACATATATTTCTTACAGTCAACCCTTGGATGTTTGAGGTTCGATTAATATAGTGGAATGTAAGTAGGCAGTAGCAAGAGCTCAAATTGAGAACTGAAGATAAAATAATTATAAGAATACTTATTATAATATACATAAGTACATACTAGTCAAAGAAAAAGCCATACTTGGGTTAATACATAAATTACAAATTATGTAGTGTAGTGTAGTGCTTCCCTTCGATCGTGCCGGCTACACTGAACTGGACCAACCCGGGTTGATACCACCGCACTGAACAAAAGGTCTATGTTATGTAAAACGGCTATGTAAATAGTTTGTTTTCCGTCCAGTTCAATGTAGCCGGCACGACCGAAGGGAAGCACTGACGTGGCACCATGTTCACCCGGTGTTATGGGCTGACATCACGGATGTTGTAGGTGATGTAGCTAACCGTGTCAGTTTTCATAAAAAAAAAAACATAGCCACCTAAATGTAAAGACGTATCATAGAAAATGTATTAATATAATAAATTAGAAAATAGAGTCACAGACAATAGACATCAACGTTCAAAGGAAATCCCACAATTTGTCCCAATTGATAAAAATCTCCAATCAATCCAATTCGCACGCAGATCGAACGCCCAGATCACTCTAATCACGATGACGAATCAGCGGATGAATGGAGAGTGCAGTCATCAGTCACGCGACATGACACGTCGCGCAGGAGTCGCGGGATGGCACCAGGAAACCGCAGGCCTCTCGGTGGCAGATGCACTCTGCATTCACTCGCCATGACATTTGTGTTTCCTATTTGGATTTAATTTACTTTGAATTAGTAAATGGGTAACTTTATAAATATTTTACTTTAAAAATATTGTACAATACATAAGCTAATTACAAAATAAAATAGAAAATTAGAATGAACTAAAACTACAATTTACAATCTAAAAGCAAAAAGTCCTAATAATAAATATAAATAAATATATATACTTATGTAAATACATCTATAAATAAATAAAAAAACAAAGGGTTATACGGAAAAAAATATATTTATTTTTTATAATTTTTATGG
Source organism: Nematopogon swammerdamellus (assembly GCA_946902875.1). NCBI lineage: Eukaryota > Metazoa > Arthropoda > Insecta > Lepidoptera > Adelidae > Nematopogon > Nematopogon swammerdamellus. The sequence continues at coordinate 1,453,356 of OX336337.1, forward strand.
CACTCTTATAATCATTCATTGTGTTAAATCTCTTAAAAATATTTCTAAAAATAGAAGCCCATATTTGTCCTTGTATATTTTTTTAAATACAAGAATCCTAACACTCTTAGTATCGTCTGTTCTTAAAATGGCGAAATAAATATTACTATTATAATATAGCCATACTGAGAGCCGGAAACCGTCAGTGAAAACGCCATGTTAACTGATTGAGTAGTTCTCGAGTTAAAAACTAACACGTTACAGATTTTGCGCTTTATTAGTTAGGATATTTTATTTAAATTCCAATAAAACGTATTTATTCGCAGTGTAGCATTTTCGAAACTCGTGCATCAGCATCAAGGTCACCTAAATCTACACTAAAATTATAAAGAGGTAAAGTTTTAAGGGGGGGGGTACTCGGCAAAACATCACATCATATTATCCTAACTATAGCCATATTTCAATAGATATAACTATCATTTATATGCTTATAGTGAGGTAAAGGTTCAGGTTTAATGTGTGATAGATTATTGTAATTTAATCTTGTAAATTCTCTCAAAAATAAGTGGGTGAAAAGTGGTAAAAACGTTCGAAAATGCATTTGCTATTTCGTCACAAATACGTCCATACAAAAAACGCTCGCGCACGGCAACGGCCCAAAATTTTGAATGTTCAAAGATAGTTCAGTGAAAAACCATTTATTCTGTAAGCGTTTGAGTTTATTTAGATGATTCTTAGTCTTATTGACTCTAAGCTCAATGAAGCATTTTTCGTATTAGATGCATTTGTAAAAAATGGTGATGGAAATAGCAAAGGCATTTTTTAACGATTTTACCACTTTTCAACCACATATTTTAAAAGGAATTTATAAAATTAAATGAAAAATAATGTATTCACATTATACCTTGAATCTTTACCTAACTATAGGCATATATATTATAGTTAAATCACTTGAAATATGGGTATGGTTAAGGAAATACGAAGTGCTTTTGCCTAGTACCCCCCCTTAAGGTTGTAAGTTTGGATGTAGGGGGTAATCTCCAAAAATACTCATCCGATAAAAAAAAATCTTTGACCAATATTTATAATGGACCTTCAGGATAGACATAGGCTATGCGAGGGAAGCCGCGGGCAAAATCTAATGTATTATAGATTGGTTATCGCATCGCCCAGAGTACAGGGTTCGAAACCGTATGCGGTAATTGTTTCAGAGGCGTCGCGCTGGGTGTCCCCCCTGCAGTAAACGGTCCGATCCGATCCGACGATACACTGATTACTTCTTGTTTGGGCGACGCGAGCTTCGGTGACGTCGTGTTTTATAATTTCCGTTACATTTGAATGATTGTGTGTGTGTGTGTGTGGTGATACGAATCGACATTGAAACGAATTGATCAAAATATCCACCTGGGGAAATATTTTCAGTTGATGTGCTGGATCTGTGAGAGTTTTCCCTGGCAAAAAATGATGGGGATGTATTAGTAACAATGACTGAATATTTTACGTAGATACCTACCAAAATCTGAAAATTGAAAACCTAACCCAACACAAACATTTAAAAATAACGTTTAAAAAAAAATCAATAAAAGTTGTATAAAACCGGGCGGCACGACCGAAGGGAGGCACTGACATGGCACCTAGTTCATCAAGGTGCTATGGGCTGACATCACGGATGTTGTAGGTGATGTAGCCAACCGTGTCAGTTTCCATTAAAATAAAACCCCGACTATGAAAACAAATTAAATAAGAACTCCTCCATAGAACCGGTAAACTTTGGAACGCACTCCCTGCCCACATATTTCCCCCCAAGTACAGTCTCCGGTCCTTCAAGAGAGTCATGAATAGACACCTGTCAGGCCGACATGGCATTCGCGCCTCCCGCATGCGACCGAATGTCCATAGGCGTCGTTAGACACCAAATGTCGCGCTTACTATAAAAAAAGAAGGAAAGCTGTAGACGGAAAGTGTATTAGAACAAATTGTATTTCGCAATAATACCGCCTTCTCGTTATAACTATGCACATTTTAGGGTTCCGTATCCGTCGTACGAGACCCTATTACTAAGCCTACGCCGTCTGTCTGTCTGTCTGTCTGTCCGTCTGTCCGAGGGCTGTATCTCTTGGACCGTAATAGGTAGCCCGTTGAAATTTTCACAGAATATGTGTTATTTATTATGGGCGATATAACAACAAATATAAGAAAAAGTAAAAAAATTCAAGGGGGTCCCCATACAAGAAACTAAAAACTGTATGCGCGCCATCTACCGAAAAGTGTATGAGGCATTTTAACTAATACATAGATACCGTGAGTGCCGCTGACCATGACATGGCGATACGGAACCCTCGGTGCGCGAGTTCGACTCGCACTTGGCCGGTTTTTTTATCGATCGGTACATTTAGGTAGGCCAGTTTACAAATGTTTTGGTTTAACATAGATCCTGCGGCCTTACATTTATTATTATTCTATAGTTAATCAATACGTAATCATCAAACGACCATTTAAAAGCTCCCGTAACGCCCCTCGCATGCCAGTTCATCAACCGGCCTAACGTAATGGCTTGGACACTCCAGATAAATGTTCCGGCCTGGATACAATTAAATAACATTATTGATAGTGTAGGGGGCCCACTTGCTTGCAGGCACCCTCCCTACTCTATAGAGATATTGAATAAATGACCCGATTTCTAGATTGATTTATGACAAGGGTTGAAACATAATAATAGTTCGGAAGGGATTTTTTTTTAGGTTTTATATTTTGTTTTGTGATGATAATTATAAAATCATGACGTTTGGAAAAATCAAGAACGACAATATTTTGTTAAGAATTTTTAAGGCTAGTTCTTTACTAGCTGTTGTCTGCGGCTTCGCTCGCCTGAAATAACTATTTCAAAAGAAGAAAGTAAGTAACTAAGGGCAAGGCCGATGGCCGAGTTGGGTTCAGGTAACCGACAAACCTTCTAGAAGAAAGTAACTAACTTAGAGCGACGCCGAAGGCCGAGCCGCATTCGGTTAAACGATAAACCTTCTCAAATAAAGTAAGTCACTAACGACGAGGCCAAAGACCGACCAGCATTCGGGAAGACAATAAACCTTCTCGAAGAAATTAAGTAATTAAGGGTGAGGCCGAAGACCGACCTGCGTTCAAGAAGACGTTAAACCTTCTCGAATAAAGTAACTAAGGTTGCTATTAAATGTTTCTTAGAACAATAAAGTATTTCCTATCTGTATCTATGCATCTAACGTTCGAACTTTTTGTTTGCGCCCAATGTCCATTTACTCTTGCTACACCCATTATACCCTTGTTCTGTCGGATGGGACTAGGTGTCGTGTCAATACATCCATTTTGGTCATATTAGTGCATTCAACGAGTCAAATTCAACTGATATTTAAATTCCTGATGAGTCTGTAAGGGCGGCTTTCACCGCGTTGAGGATCGTTCAACACAGTTGTTGGTCGGTTCGAAATTCGAATGACATTTGTGATACATTACATTTGACAGGAGTCAACCGGCAACTACATTTTAGCAGAAGGTGGTGAGGTCTTCCCTCCCCAAGGCAGCGACTACTTCCCGCCGGGATAAATAACTGCAGGACTAGACACGAGGACAATAGCGGAGTTTACGATATTCATATATTAGATATTGTTTGATAGTTTTTGACATTTTGCCTATGCGACTAACACTCCCCTAATGCCGCGCATGGGGTCGCCCTAGTGGAACAGAGGAAAGCACGGAGTCAATCTTGAAAAACCTATATCTCTATCTTCTCTACTTCTTATAAAATGGAACGACTGTCTGTATTAATGTTTGTAAGTTTACCCTGTTATTAATTACTAGCTTTTGCCCGCGTTATGTGAAATTAATTTTTTATAATTTTTTTTTTATTGATAGCGCGACATATGGTGCCGAGCCACCCATAAGGTGTCTAACGACGCCCATGGACATTCGGTCGTATGCGGGGGTTGCGAATGCCATGCCGGCCTGACAGGTGCCCATTCACGCCCCTCTTGAAGGACCCGAGACTGTACTTGGGGGGAAATATATGGGCAGGGAGAGCGTTCCAGAGTTTACCGGTTATGTAGAGGAAAGATCTGCAGAATCGATTGGTACGCATCCGCGGTAAGTCCAGCGTGTAGGGATGCAATCCCTGCCCAGTGCGCGTGGTGCGAAGGTGGAAAGGGGACGGCGGGATCGCATTAAACAGCTCCTCCGAGCACTCCCCATGGAATAAGCGATAGAACACACTTAGGGAGCCGACATCCCTACGGTGTTGCAGTGGTTCTAGATCGCGGGACACTTCGGGGTCACCCACTAGTCGCACGGCTCGACGCTGGATTGAGTCCAGAGGCGCAAGCTGGTATTTGGCAGAGCCATCCCACAGGTGCGAGCAGTACTACAAACAGGACCTGATCTGCGATTTATACAGAAGCAGCTTTCAATAACAAAAGCATGTTAAGTGGGAACATTCTTCTCATAGACGGAGGTTACACGTTCAGTCTGGCATCAGTCCAGTCCGTGACCTTGATCACGACCAGATTGACGCCAGACGTAAAATGCATTCGCACTATTCTCAAGGCTCAAATTGTAGCCGCCTGGGTTGGTACCACCGTACTGGATGTAAGATGGCCGCATAGCAGCCTCGGTTGTCTTCTCCTCTAGTCCAGTATAGCCAGCAATCCAGGAAAGTCTCCGGTATGGCACCTACCTTCTCGGAGGTGATATTGGCTGGTCGGAGCATGCGCGTTGGCCCTCTGACTCAATCACCCCTACCGGATTACATTAAAAAAAAAAACTATCAGTCTGCCGTCAGTCTACCCTGGCTAGACTGACGAAAATTATCAAAATATTTATAAATCCATCAGTCTGTCCTTCAGTCCATCGGTCAATAGATTAAACGGTCAGTCTGGCGTCAGTTTAACCAGACTGATGGACTGAACTGATACCAAACTGAGCGTGTAACCTTCCTCATAGAAAGAGACATACTCTACTCCAAGCAATGCGAAAGCGTTCAGTGATCGCGCGGTGCTACGCGCCGGCCGCCGGCGCAGTTCATAGTAATCTGGGGGCGCGACAGTGCCCTAGTCAAGTTCGAGCGCCGGTATAAACTTCAGAATAATTTTATTAAGATGCCATGCTAAAGGGGGACAAGTTAGCCACCCCTCACCTTGGCACGGTCCTCCGTGTGTCTACGTGCCTTAGTTGCTTGATAGTCATCTTGCCCTATTACTTTTCTAAATGTAGTGGTCGGTGTTGTGCTGTATTACGACAGTACTTGAAGCACAACACCGACTACTCTTTTAAAAAAAAAATGTTTTTTTTTTAACCTATTGTCTGGCTACAGCGTGTGGTATGTATGTAAAACGAAAAATAAGTCGATTGTGACAGAAAATACTTTAAAACACTTCACTTTCTCACCTCACCCACAACTGCATTGCTTCCCCTATTCCACCCTACTCCAAAACTTCCAACCAAACTTACATTCCGCGCTGCGACCAGTCATATATCACACAAACACGACCAAGCCAACGCGACCCATGCATGCAGCCTTTAATTTGCCGGCGCGCAGCCGGTCCCTGAGGAGGCCTATCTCCAGAGACCGAGCGCGTGAGAACACAAGTGCAGATAGCGAGAACAAGTGATTATTTTGTGCTGGGAAATTCAGGTCCCGCGCGTTCTCACTTTGAAAGCTATAAATCTTGGAGTGTGTGGGGGGTAATATTATTACCCCCCACACACTCCAAGATAAATTGTGTTTTAATTGCGCGAGTATGGAAAGTGAATTGATTGAACTATTAAATAGGTTCAAAGTGTTACAACGACACGTTTACTTACATAACTACATACCTCACGCCGTCCATCGGAGTGAGCAGAGTAATCGGTGTTGTGCTGCAAGAACTCTGGTAAATTGAAGCACAGCACCGACCAGCACGTTTAGCAAAGTATTCGGATAACATCAAGCAGCAAGTAAGGCACGAAGACCCATATAAAAAAAAAATAATAATAATTACTCGGTGGTAGGACCGCGCCAAGGTGAGAGGTGGCTAACCTGTCGCCCTTTAGCACGTCCTTATCCCTTAGCCTCCTTTTACGACATGCACAGAGAGAGATGCAGTGGGGCACGTTTATTCGACTAATTGACTACTTTTGGGCGGCGGGGTCTCGGTTAGAACTCTTAATGTCAGGTTCCGAAGTTGGAATCCTTCCGATATGCACCGATGCGTTTTTTTTTCTGATGGAAAAAACTTTTCATGCATACCTACCCCCTGCTGCCTGCTTCGCCGGGGGGGGGGGGGGAGGTGGGGTGTGTATATATTCTCCTGTCTTGATATATTTCATGTATCACTCAGCCATCTCAAAAGGTCAGCGATCGAAACAGTAAATGATGAAACAGGTGTTAAAGCGGACAGATGAGAATTGTGTGAGGGTAGGTTGGGTTTGTTTCTTGTTGGGTACATAGTAGGTGTGTACTTCATATCACTGTATCTCCTATGGTTAGGTAGGTATTCATATTTTGGTGTGTTGGTATTAGTTAGTTTTTGATGTTTTCTTTCTCTTAGGTTAATTTAATAATCATGTACGCATTTAATATAACTTTATGTAGAAAACTTTATTGGTCTCTGTGTATAATGTTAGTACTTAATCATTTTTACGATGACTGTATGTTTTCCAAATAAAATAAAATAAAAAAAATTAAAAACTGTAGGCAAAAAAAGAAGACAAAGAAATCTCTTATGTATTTTTTAAAACATTTTCTCAGCAAGTAAGTGCTCACAATAACAAAACGCACTCACTGCGACCTCAGCCGATTCCCCGTTCGCGTCATAATTCACCCACAAAACCTCGTAAATTGGTTCCAATAGATTCCCCCCTCCTCGCTCCCTCCCGCTTGCGCCGGCGCGCTCTTCTCGCTCCGTCCTCCTCTTCTGGAGTCAACATCCTCTCTTCTGCGACTTTTTAATCACTCTAAGTGGCTCTAGTGAATTCGCGGCCCCCGCCTAACCTCCCCCCCTTCCCTTCACTACCCTGCCCCCGTTCCAGGAACCGTGAGCCAAACTGTATGAAGTGGGTCTAGAAGAAATTCGTGCATTTAACATTTTTCTTTTATGTAATCCGGTATGGGTGACTGTGTCAGAGGGGCCAAAGTACATGCTCCGACCAGCCAATATCACCACCGAGAAGGTAGGTGCCATACCGGAGGCTTCCCTTTGGATTGCTGACTATACTGGACTAGAGGAGGACACAGCCGAGGCTGCTATGCGGCCATCTTACGTCCAGTGCGGTGGTACCAATCCAGTTGGCTACAATTTGAGCCTACCACCAAGTAAGGGGCAGGAGAAGGGTGTTACAGTTTTTCGCCGATTCCGAACGGTGAAGCAGCAGGTAGTATGAACGTAAATTTTTCAGTCAGAAAAAACTCATTGGTACACGCCGACCGGATTCGAACCTCGGACCTCTCGCATGAGAAGCCGATGCCCAAAACCACTCGACCACCCGCCGCTGGCCAGGCCTTCTTGTCTATTTCCCACGTCAACAGTTCATCCACATAGCAAATCCAATAAGTATATCGTCTATGACGAATTTTCACTGACACAATCGTAATGTCTGCCAATCGCGACCCCTACAGATGAGCACGCGCGATTAGAGCAGACACCGTGTCGTGTAGCTCAGTACAGTGGTACCCGCCCACCCGTCACGGCTTAGCGTTAGTTGCGAGGTTCACACAGGACAGGACTCCTCGATCTGATAGAGGATGCGATGACAATTTGTAATATCTGTCGAGATAAGGTTTATTCGAATAGATTATCGAAAACAAACGAAATAAAAAAATCGGTCAAGTGTTTACTCGCGCACGGAGGGTTCCCTGTATGTAGGTCCCTTCCCTTGCCCCTTACTGGGTGGTAAACACAAATTGTAGCTGACTGGGTACGTACCACCGTAACGATGTAAGATGGCCGCATAGCACCTCGGTTGTGTTCTCCTCTAGTCCAGCATAGCCAGCAATCCAGGGAAGTCTCCGGTATGGCACCTACATTCTCGGAGATGATATTGGCTGGCCGGAGCATGTGCTTTGGCTTCTCCGACTCAACCACCCATACCGGATAAGATAAAACAAAAATATGTTTAAGTAATAATTGGGTGAAACCAGTACATTTTCTTTCACTTGCATTATTTTGTCAGCGTCGGTAGCTCAGTGGTATGGTCGGTCGACCGTCGTCGGTCATGATCACGAGCACACCTGGACGCGGTCAATAATTGGATGGGTGACCGCTCGACTGTTTAACGCCGACCGTGGTTCTGATTCCACGTAAAACCGTAGGTCCCTTTCCTTTCTAACTTTTTTTAGAACTTTTTGCTTATTCTTTTAATTATATGGAAACTGACACGGTTGGCTACTTCACCTACAACATCCGTGATGTCAGACCATAACACCTTGATGAACTAGGTGTCATGTCAGTGCTTCCCTTCGGTCGTGCCGGCTATACTGAACTGGACGGAAAACACGAAACTACGCAGCCGTTTCATTTATGTCATGAATGTTTATGTATTTCATGTAATGCAATTCGAAATAAAAGGTCCAATGTACACTTAGCGCGTCTTGCACCAACACGAGTTTAAAGTTAAGTAGCGAGTTATGGATTTAAACGCGGTTCACACATACAACGGGTGCTAGTTTAACGAGTTAAACTGGTTTACATATTAAATTTGTGTTGGTGCAAGTGGGCCTTAAAGTCGGATGACTATGAACCGTATGGGAAGATCCAGCATCCCCACGCACACTGCAGGAGGGGGGCGCCGGGGGCGGCGCGGGGGGTGGCGGCCGTCGCTAAGTGATTACTTTGACTGCTCTGCTAAAGTTGGTTAGTGAGAATAAAATATAATATCGAACGATTAGCACTGTTTGGTTGTTTGTTAATGTCAATATTTTAGTTAGCAAGATATAAATTCTTTATTCAAAACATTTACAAACGAACAGGAGAACAACAAAAAAAATATACAATAATTCTCAAAGAAACTAAAGAGACACAACAACGTGCAAAGGCGGATTTATTACTATAAGTGATTTCTTCCAGTCAACCTTTGGGTGATGTGAGTAAGTGAAGAAAAATAAATGCAAGGGTAGTGTAGAAATTAGGACAGGAATGTAAAAAATAACGCATAATATAATAATGAATATAAGTATATATTATTCAGAATTAAATTGTTTTATTTTGACTATTATTTGGTTTTAGTATTTTTATTAATTTGTTCGTAATAAATTTAAAAATCACATATTCTACATGATATTTCGAATTTTATTAGTATTCGTCAGATATAAAAATATATACAAGTTTTTTCATGTACAATATGAATTTCAAATTAATAATTTTTTTTATCTAAAAATGACTTCTTCAAATGACC